>CM060353.1:50036588-51354404 GCA_030545235.1 Helianthus tuberosus
TAAAGGAAATGTTAGTCAATGCACCTATCATGATAGCGCCTGACTGGAAATTTCCTTTCAAAATCATGTGTGATGCCAGTGACTTTGCAGTTGGAGCTGTCTTGGGACAGAGAAAAGAAAAGCATTTCTACCCAATCTATTATGCTAGTAAAACACTTAATGATGCACAAGAAAATTACACAACAACTGAAAAAGAATTACTAGCTGTGGTATTTGCTTTTGATAAATTTCGTTCTTATCTTGTTCTTTCTAAAACTATAGTCTATACAGACCATGCAGCCATTCGATATCTCTTCAAGAAGCAAGATGCAAAACCACGTTTGATTAGGTGGATTCTACTCCTCCAAGAGTTTGACATTGAAATCAAGGACAAAAGAGGAGCAGAAAATACCGCAGCAGATCATCTTTCACGCTTAGAAGACCCGGCTTTAGAGGCAACCAGGGACGAGCAAATCAACGAAAAATTTCCAACTGAGTCCCTGGAAATGGTGGAATACAAGGAAGAACCATGGTACGCCGACTATGCTAACTACCTAGCTAGCGGTATAGTCGCAAAAGGATGGCCACATCATCAAAGAAAAAAATTCTTTGCTAATGTGAAACACTACTTTTGGGAAGATCCATATCTTTTCAAAATGTGTGCCGACCAACTCGTCAGACGATGCGTACATGGTAGTGAAGCACGAAGAATTCTCCGCCATTGTCATGAAGGTCCATACGGAGGACATCATGGTGCTGCTAGTACCGCACGAAAGGTATTCGATTCAGGATTTTATTGGCCAACCATTTACAAAGACGCTCAAAGTCTTGTAAAAACATGTGATGCTTGCCAGAGAACAGGTAATATTTCTTCCAAAAACGAAATGCCACAAAATGGCATTCTTGTTTGTGAAATTTTTGATGTGTGGGGACTCGACTTTATGGGACCCTTCCCACCATCGAAAGGAAACAAATATATACTTGTGGCAGTAGATTACTTGTCTAAATGGGCCGAGGCCGAGGCGCTTCCAACAAATGATGGAAGAGTCGTGGTAAGATTTCTGAAAAAATTATTCTATCGTTTTGGCACACCTAAAGCTTTAATAAGTGATAGAGGTACCCATTTTTGCAACCATCAACTTGAAAAAATTTTAACAAGATATGGGGTCTATCACCGGGTTTCAACAGCTTATCACCCTCAAACGAACGGGCAAGCCGAAGTGACTAATAGAGGTTTAAAACGAATACTCGAAAAAACCGTAGGGTTAAATAAAAAGGAATGGGCTGATAAATTAGATGATGCTTTATGGGCTTTTCGAACTGCTTATAAAACAACAATAGGTACAACCCCGTATAAGCTAGTCTATGGAAAAAGTTGTCATTTGCCAGTAGAAATTGCACACAAAGCCTACTGGGCAATCAAAAATGTAAACTTGGATTTAGAATTTGCTGGTAAAAATCGATTTTGTCAATTAAATGAATTAGACGAGCTTAGGAATTATGCATACTCAAACTCTGAAATTTATAAGGAAAGAATAAAAAATTTGCATGACAAACATATTAAACCTAATAAATTTCGGGTAGGGGATCTAGTTCTTTTGTTTAATTCACGACTTCGATTGTTTCCTGGTAAATTAAAGTCTAGGTGGTCAGGACCTTTTTCCATCACCCATATTTTTCCACACGGTGCAGTAGAAATTAAATCTCGAAATGGGCCACCATTTAAGGTCAATGGCCAACGGCTGAAACTCTATCAAGGATTCATTGAGGATGAGGAAGAAGAGATCTCGCTTCAAACGGTGGAAGAATAAAAACATCATGCCTGGTAAGTTACGAACGATTGAGACGACAAGATAAAGCGGTAAGTTTTCTAACCATAGCTTATGGGAAAAAGGGGCATTCACATGAGCACAAAAAAAAAAAAAAAAAAAAAAAAAAAAAAAAAAAAAAAAACCTTGCTCGACACGAGGCCGTGTCCGCTGGACACGGGGCCGTGTTCGCGCTGCAGACGGGATAAAACCCCTTTTTCAAAACAGTTTCTTCATTCCACATGCCTCGTTTCCCCACAAAAGCTCTGGTTCCAGGCGATTTTTCGCAAAATTTCGACGTCTCTTATCGATCTAACAACATCAAGGTATGATTCTATCACTCTTAGTAGTTAGATTAGTTACTTGCATGTAGTTAAAACACCAAGAATTTGGGGAAAAATCTAGGGTTCTTGAAGTTCATCCGGATCAAACCTCAAATTTTTGTTTAGATCTGTTTGCATTTAGTTAGATTAGTGTTAAGGGAAGTAAATACGCTTGTATTGTTCATAGATTCACCCGATTTCTTACAAAAACCCCAAACCCTTGTTCTTGAGCCGAAAAAGTTAAAATTGATAGGGTAAACGGGATATTTTGGGGAAAACGGCACTTAGGGTTTCATTTTCGGGGGAAACCGCACCTATTGGACCAAAAATTTTCAAGTATTCGAACCCGGGTCGAAAAATGAGATTTTTGAGTAACAGACTTCTGGACACGGGGCCGTGTCCAGGCCGCTGTTTGCAGTTTTTTCCTAAAATATTTCTGTTTCGTGCTAACTTTTGGTGTATTCTTGCAGATGGCTAGGAAGTTCACAAGATTCAACGCCAATGAGCTAGATGCAAGAGCTCGATACGAGCTTCTTCAAACAAGGCCGGAGGAATACCCGCGGCAAGCTTGCACAGAATTACTAACCATGGTGAATCAAATTGACCGTTTCAACAACATTGTCACGGGACCACTCAGAGTCGCCCTAACAACTTGGCTCCGTTCTGTCCACGAATGCATGTTGGAATTCTATAGCACTTTCACATTCAACCCGAGGAGCGACCCGTTCGACAATGACGGGGTTGCTTTCCGGTGTGGCGGAACGAAGTATTCGATCTCTATGGCACAATTTGGGTCGATTATCGGGTTGTATGCGGAAGTGGATGCGGGAAACGAAGAAAATACTGGGGGAATGAGAGAGATAGGTGACAACGAACGCCAAGCCATGTGGGCTCAGATTGGAGAAGGGTTCTACAATCCAAGCAGCACTAAGAGTACAAAGCTGAGGGATCCGCTATACAGATACATTCATAGGCTCCTCGGCTACTCTCTTAGCCAAAGGCATGACAGTAGTGGCGTCGTTGGGTTAAGAGATTTGCTTGTCCTCCACTGCATTCACAACCGCAGGCCGCTCGATGTTCCGTTCCTCATGCTCCGAAACATGCATCACAACCGCCTTGCTAGTGCACCAACTCCTATTTTCTTCGGGGGATGGGTGTACCGTCTCTTCAAGCACTTCGCCCACATACCTAGGTCATTTGAGAGGAGCCCATGGTCGGGTACGGTGGATATTCACATATGCCGCTCAATGAACCTGATTTATGAGGCAGAAGATGGGACGGTAACCTTTCAAAGGATGCAAGGTCATGCATGGAACCCGCAAAAAGCGCTTGTCCTCCCAGCTCCGCAACATCATCAGTACCAATACCCACCCCACGGTGATCCAGGCCAATCATCCTCCTCAGGAGGCGGTTTTCCTAACTTTCAAAGTTTGCATGATTTATTGCAGGAAAACCTTATGTGTACTAGGAACACCTATAACATGGCGAGCAACACCTACCACCGGGTCGGAGCTATCGAGAGAAACCTATCCGAAATCCAAGATGATGTCGGATACATACGAGACCACATTGCACGCCATGGAGGGGATGATGACGATGATGATGATGATGACGATGCTATGGAGTAGGCGAGAGGAGCAGAGGAGGAAGCGGTTGATTGATGACTCCACAGGTTTAAGTCCCTTTATCTATCGAACAATTGGTGGCCTGCGTGCCACATGTTGAACAATTTACTTTCCTTGACCACTTTTATTTTCCGTTTTATTTTTCTTTTACTTTATGCTTGGAACAATTAACTATGGTAATGTAGGATGTTTGTGTTGCTTGGTGTGGTATTAAGTGATGAAACAGGTACAAACCGAGGCTCGGAGTGCTAAGCCTCAGCACTTATAGGGCCAGGATGGAAATACCGGAGGAAGAAACCTATTTTTCAGGCTTTCAGAATGTCCACACGGGGACGTGTCCAGCCAAGACGCCCCCGTGCTCACCTCCCAGACCTGCTGTTTGGTTACTGTCCTGCAGATTTTTGTCCGACACGGGGCCGTGCCTAATCAACACACCCCCGTGTTTTCCTTCTGTAAGTTTTCGTTACTGACAGTTCGCCACGGGGTCGTGTCCAGTGGACACGGGGCCGTGTCCAGCCTGCCAGTAACATTAAATTTTTGCTTTTTAACACCATTTTACACATCTAATCAACCTAAAAATTTATTTTTGGGACACATTGAGGACAATGTGTAATTTAAGTGTGGGGGGGATGCTAAAACCTTGAATTTTTGCAAATCCTAAATACAAGCCTTACACAAAACTCTATTGGAACCGCTAATCACCCCAAATTTTTTCAAAAATTTCATTTTTCTTACTTGTCTAGGTTTAACTCGGGAAATTCAAGTTCTCAAAAAGGTTATGTTTTTACGAATTTACAACCGATAGCGTAGTGATAAAAAGAACCAACATAAGAAAATTATGAAAAGGCATGGCAAACTTAGTTAAAATTTGATTATATATACTTGATCACATAAAAACCCATTCCCACAAAAGTGAGTTTTGAGCCTTTATGGAGCATACAAATATATATCTTTAAACTAAATGCTCATTTTTCGTTTCTTGTGTGAATAGCCGCTTGGTTCTTACGACTCTAGAACTTGCCACGACGATACATTCCCGGTCCTTACCAACTTAAACCCGAGTAAGTAAATGATGGAGGCATTAGGACTAACCCTTTTTATTTCTACACCATTATTTTTTCTTTTTTTTTTACCACCTACCCAAAATCCCCCTAGTTAGCCCCTTTGAGCCTAAACCTTTTCATTTCTTAACCCAAACCAAACACCTTTTCACCCACCTAAACCCTTTTTATTTTTCACCCTTTGTTTTAGTAACAAGCTCGTTTTTCGTATAACTTAAAAAAAAAAAAAAAAAGAATGTGTTAATGATGAAGCAAAATAAATAAACAAGCAAGTTCATCAAAAATAACTTTGTTTGAATACTGGCTTCATCAAGATAAAAAAAAAAAAATTTGCAAAAATAAAAAGTCTTTCGAAAACCGACGCTTGTTACGCTTTTTCGCCCTTTCCACTAACCACTAACCACTAACCCAACCACCTACCTTTAACCCAAGCCTAACCCTTCACCCAAAAAGTCCTCTTGATGTTTACAAAGGTATATAGTTAAAAAGGAGGAGGATTGATTGCTTGGCAAGCCTATGGTAGGAGTAAGTTCCATGCCGCTCTCGAGCGATTCACTAAAATACATCTTCGGCCGAGTGTTGAGTGATCCCCGTGAGGTATGTGAACTTGTATATAAATGGAATTTTAAAAAGGCATGTTATGCCCAAATAAGTAATTTCTCCTATGAAACGTTCTAAATAAATCATTACGAATAGGATTGTAAATAGATAAAAATAAAACCCAAAAAGATCTTGGATTCCCAACACTCTACGACAAGCCAAAAACCTTCTCTTCTACCCATTCCATTTGGGAGTGTAAGCCACATATTAAAGAGTTTTGCTTGAGGACAAACAAAAGTTCAAGTGTGGGGGTATTTGATGTGTGTAAAATGCAACATATAAATTACATCAAATGAGGCATAAAACTAACCCTTTTTAAGTACTAATATTGGAAAAAGAGTGTTTTTGTCTTCCTTTTGTATTTTCAGGATTAAATGAGCTCAAAAACACAAAAGAAGCAAAAAGACAGCTAAATCCAACATAAATACAAGGAAAGGAACATAAGTGGACTGCCCGACCCCTCAACGGCATCTTCCCAAGCAAAATAGAGAAGGCAGAAGACTGAACACGCCCCGTGCTCAGCCAGCACGGGGCCGTGCCCAAGAAGCAGCAGAAAAGACAAACCTATAGAAGCTTCTATTGCCCACCACGGGGCCGTGCCCAGCGAACACGGGGGCGTGGTGAAAGTACTGCAGGCGCATTAATTGTAATTGCGAATTACAATTAATGAGGAGAGAGAGTGTCAGACAGGCACGGGGCCGTGCCCAGCGGACACGGGGCCGTGCCCAGCACTCTGTTCAGCCTATAAATAGGAGTGCTTGGATTCATTTCAACTCATCCCTTGGCACCACCTCTCTCACACTTCACCCACCACCCACCACCATCACAACACCATCATCCACCACCATCATCCATTGTCCATCATAGAGTGTGTGAGTCGTCTCGGGATCCAAGATTGATCGTAAGAGTTCTTGACAATCAAGGCCATGTTTGCCTAAGTCTCTTACATCACTTGGTGAAGACAAAGTGTCTAGTATAATACTTTTTATTTCTAATCTTTTGCACTTTTTATTTGGTTTTGTATTAATGACTTTAATAACTAGTTACTTATGTTGAAGGTGATCTTTCCTTATCGTTTGTCCGTGGTGTCTTGGCATTATTTTACTGTCTATATAAAATAAAGGATTTTCACCATTCATATCTCCACGGTCTATATGGAGGTATGTTGGCTACCTGGTCGGGGGTTAAGGGAACGGTTTGGTAAAGGTCTTGCCATTGTTCAGCGTTTAGAGGTCCTGCAATGGACCTGGGTTAAATTTAGTAGGACCTCCTTCAATGCTTCACGGTATTGGATGGCGGGGGTCCAAACTCTTTGATCCCATCATAAGTTAACTACTATTAATACTATAACCCGGCTATTTAGGACTGTATCCCTGCTGACTCAGACTACTTAGTCGAGGGTAACGTCACCGCCAAAAGCGGGGCCTACCATAATACTGCATTAATAACTTAATTCATTATCTTCCAATAATCCACCCTTTTAGGATTGTATCCTTGCTGACTCAAACTACTAGGGTGAGGGTAACGTCACCTTCAAAAGAGGGGCCTACTACAATAACTAAGATAATCTCTTAATTATGTGCAAAAGTGCGGAAATAATCAAAGGTTATACTAGATACGAGTCGGAACCAAGTGATTCATCTTGTCTATCTGTTTTTTTTTTTATTTTTATTTTCAGCATTTTAGTTAGTTTTTACTTTTCTTAGTTTAAAAATCTTTTTCTAAACTTGTTATTTTGATTAGACGTTGAGGATAAACCGGTACTAAAAGCTCTTGTGTCCTTGGACGACCTCGGTATCTTACCAACGCTATACTACGCTCACGATGGGTGCACTTGCCCATATGTGTGTTTAGTGTTAGTAAAATATCGTGTTTTATAAATTTAAAACTTGGCTAAAAATAAGTGTTAAAAGGGCTTAAAAATATACACCTAATATATATAACACTTCACACGCATCAATCACAAGTTTAGTTGTCAAATTTTATGGGTTATTCAAATAAACAATGAATAGAATTAAAAATAGTTAAGGATCATACCTGAGGATCCAAGTTAGGATCCTAACCATAATCAGGATAACTATAAGATAAACCTTAGAGAGAAAGTAAGGATCAAGGATCCCTAGTTGCTTATCTTCAAGGACCTGAAATAGAGCATAACTTGGGACTAAGCCAATATAAGATAAGGGTTAGCAACTGGGGACAAGCCCAAGGATAACTGGGGACAAGCCCAAGGATAACTGGGGACAAGCCCAAGGATAACTGGGGACAAGCCCAAGGTTCGTATGTAAACTGGAGTATGGCCCTAACTGGCGACTATCCAAACTTAGTGACATGAAAATGTCAAAACCTTAGCTAACGTGAGAACGTTAGAAACCTTAGGAACGGATGTATGGTACATCTACCATTATACGTAGGATCCTAGGTATAGCCAGTACAATGGAATTATCAGCCCCTAAAGCGAGTACTGGTCCCACTGCCTTGAACTATACCAGGATCATCATGCGCTACAGGCGGAATTGGGGTCAAGCCCAAATAACTGGGGTTAAACCCAAGGAACGGATTGCTTCTGCAGATAACCAATATTTTGCTAAAGATACCTGAACTTTCAGAACTTAAAATCACGTGAGAGATGGATAAAGGACACATGATCCTTATCCTTATATGAGAAAATAAGGAAATGAAATAGTTCAAGATTAGAACATTACCAAAGTAAGGATCACCGATACTTCAAGGATCCTTCAAGGATACCCCTAACGTAAGGATCATCTGTGCCATGAGAATCCTGCTCACACGAAATATTTCTTCAAGTGGACAGCGTTCCAAGCTCTTGGTAGCAAATCACCTTCCATGGTTAGCAATCTATATGCCCCCTTTCCTGCTTCAGCTTCAATCAAATAAGGGCCTTCCCATTTTGGAGCCAATTTTCCATCAGCAGGATTGGTGGTATTCTGAAATGCTTTCCTTAATACCATATCTCCAACTTGAAACTTCCTGATCCTGACATTTTTGTTGTAGGCACCGGCCATTCTTTGCTGATAACTGGCCATCCTTATCCTAACCAGATCCCTGATTTCTTCAATAGTATCCAGGTCTTGAGTCAAGTTCTCATTATTTTCCTCAGGATCACGGGTACTTGTTCTAGCAGTTGGAACCACCATTTCTGCTGGGATCACCGATTCCGCCCCAAATACCAAAGAGAATGGCGTTTGACCAGTAGCATTCTTAGGGGTTGTCCTATCAGCCCAAAGCACATAAGGTAGTTCTTCTGCCCATTTCCCTTTCTTGGATCCAAGCTTCTTCTTCAAATTGTTGATGATGATCTTGTTGGATGATTCTGCTTGACCATTAGCTTGTGGGTGGACTGGTGTTGATGTTATCATCTTAATCCCCCAGCTGTCACAAAAGTTAGTGGTTCTGCCCCCAATAAATTGGGAACCATTATCACATATAATTTCAGAAGGAATTCCAAATCTAGTTATAATATTTCTTTTAATGAAGGATATAACTTCCTTTTCTCTGACTTGGGCAAAAGCTTCAGCCTCTATCCACTTGGAGAAGTAATCAGTCATAGCTAGCATGAACACTTTTCCACCAGGTGCCTTAGGGAGCTTACCAACTATATCCATACCCCATCTCATAAATGGCCAAGAGGAGGATATAGGATGCAATAATTCAGCTGGTTGATGAAGGATATTGCTGTGTCTCTGACAAGGATCACATCTCTTAGCATATTCCACAGCATCTCTTTTCATGGTTGGCCAGTAGTATCCTGTCCTCAGGATCCTTGAGAATAATGCCCTGCCCCCAGTGTGGTTTCCACAATCTCCTTCATGGAAGTCTTTTAAAACTTCTTGGATTTCAGGATCCTCAATGCATCTCAAGTATGGTCCTGCAAGAGATCGTCTATACAACATATTATTTAAAATTGTGAATTAAGATACCTTAATTTTGAAAGCCCTAGGGTTTTCTCCTGTAGGAATCTCTCCATGTTGTAAGTATCTCATAATTGGTGAGATCCATGATCCTGATCCTGAATGGGATTGAGTATCCTCACTAGGGATAATTGCAGAATTCCTTCCTATCTCCATAGCCACATGATCCTCGATAGCCAGGGTCAGGATATGGATAATAGGGATCTTGATATCCTCCGGGATCTTCAAAGATGATCCTAAGTTAGCCAATGCATCAGCTTCTGTATTTTCTTCCCTTGGTACCTGTGTCAAACTAAAGGAAACGAAAGAGAGTGCCAATTTTTTGACTATCTCTAAATATTTGGTTAGCTTTTCACCTTTAACAGCATAGGATCCATTAAAGTGGTTTGTAATTAACAATGAATCTACATGTACCTCAAGATACCTGATCCCCATATGCTTAGCAATTTGCAAACCAGCAATTAAGGCTTCATATTCAGCCTCATTGTTAGTGGTTTGGAACTCACAAGCTATAGAGTGGGGTATTATGTCCCCCTGTGGCGATTTTAGTAGTATTCCAAGCCCTGTGCCTTTGACATTTGAGGATCCATCAGTATAGAGTATCCAAGGATCCTTGGTCTCCTGTAGCTGCTGGACTTCTAACTCAGCTTCTTTTTGTAAATCACTACTGAAATCAGCCACAAAGTCGGCTAATGCTTGGGATTTGATGGCTGTCCTAGGCTCATATATTATATCATAGGCACTAAGCTTCACTGCCCACTTAGCCATCCTTCCTGACATCTCTGGTTTCCTGAGGACATTCTTAATTGGAAAATTAGTTTTAACAACAATAACATGAGTTTCAAAATAATGTCTCAACTTAGTAGGTGCCATAATTAATGCAAGAATAAGCTTTTCAAGGTGTGAATACCTGGATTCGGCATCAAGTAAACTTTTACTTACATAATAGACAGGATGTTGTGTACCTTCATGATCCTTAACAAGGACCGCACTTACTGCTTTTGAGGATACTGCAAGATATAAGGATAGTACATCGCCCTTTTCTGGTTTCATCAAGGCCGGGGCTGAGGATAGGTAATCTTTGAGAGCTCTTAAGGCATTTTCATGCTTCTCAGTCCACTCAAATTTCTTGTTCTTCCTTAGGATATCATAGAATTCTTTGCACTTCTCTGAGGATTTGGATATAAATCTGTTCAAAGCTGCTATCCTGCCTGTTAGCCTTTGGACATCCTTAGCATTGGCCGGAGATTTGATGTTCACTATTGCTTTGATTTGTTCCGGGCTAGCTTCAATGCCTCTCTTTGTCACCATATATCCTAAGAATTTACCTGCTTTAACACCAAAGTGACATTTTGAAGGATTAAGTTTCATGTTATATTTGTCAAGGATATCGAATGCTTCTTCCAAGTCCCTTAGGTGATCCTCAGCCTTTATTGATTTTACCACCATATCGTCTATGTAAACCTCCATAGTTTGTCCAATCTGATCCTTGAACATCATATTCACCAGCCTTTGATATGTTGCACCTGCATTTCTTAGTCCGAACGGCATAGCAATATAGCAGTATATACCAGTTGGAGTCATGAAGGCTGTATCCTCTTGATCGGATGGTTCCATTTGGATTTGTTGAAATCCAGATGAAGCATCCATAAAAGTTAACAGTTCATGACCCGCAGTTGCATCCACCATGGAGTCAATGTGGGGTAATGGGAAAGGATCCTTGGGACATGCCTTATTTAAATCTGTAAAATCGACACATGCCCTCCACTTTCCGTTTTTCTTTTGAACAACAACCACATTGGCCAACCATCTTGGATACTTGACCTTTCTAATCATACCTGCCCGGAGCAATTTCTCTACCTCTTCCTGGATAATGGCATTTCTTTCCGGTGCAAACTTTCTTCTCCTTTGATGGATCGGTTTGAAGGACCTATCAATTCCAAGTTTGTGAGTGATTACATCTTTAGATATACCTGTCATGTCTTCGTGTTTCCATGAAAAGGTAGTCTTTCTCCTTTTGAGGAAGGATGTGAGGTCTTCTTTCATTTCGCCAAGGATCCCTGATCCAATATAGATTTTGGATTCAGGATCATGAGGATCCATGAGGATTTCTACCACATCCTGCTCTCTTGCCTCCAAGACGTCCCTTGGAGGATACTTTGATTGCTATTGCTCCCTTGACTTCGAGGCTGGTTTCATCGATGAAGTATAGCAATTCTTAGCCTCCTGCTGATCGCTATCAATCTTGACTATTCCCCAAGGACTAGGGAGCTTCACACATTGATGGTAAGTAGACGGGACTGCCTTCATATCGTGTATCCAGGGCCTGCCAAGGATAACATTACAACAAGACAAACAGTCAATAACACAAAATTTTTGATAAGAATGTAGGCCTTCGATGTATATTGGGAGCTTAATGTCCCCCAGGGTATTCTTAGTTTCGCCACTAAATCCCACGAGCACGGAGGATCTTGGTATGATATCTGATTCAGGAATACCCATCTTCTTTAGAACATCGAGCTGGATAATGTTTACTGAGCTTCCTCCGTCTATAAGGATCCTGCGGACAAAATGGTTAGAAATGAAAAGAGTAATAACTAAGCCATCATGATGAGGATCCTGGATATCAACACGATCATCCTCGTCAAAGGTTATGACTTTTCCTTCGGAGACACTTGATGTTCGAACGGGTCTTTCTCCATTATCCATTTTAGTTTCCTTTGCATGCCTTTTAGCTGCTGAGAAGGATGTACCACAAATGTCTGATCCTCCAGAAATAAAGTTTATTACTTGTGCATCTGCTGGAGGAGCCGGAGCTTTCTCAGGGATCCTTTCAGGATCCTGAGTCCTAGACTTTTTCCTACCCAACAATTCTTTTAGATGCCCCTTGCTCAACAAGTATCCGATTTCCTTTCTTAGTGCGATGCATTCTTCTGTGAGATGCCCAAAATCTTCATGGTATGCACACCACTTTGACTTATCTTTGGTTGCAGCTGGTCTATCATTTTTTCTGGGCCATCTAGCTTTATCTCCTAAATTCTGCATCGCAAGGATTAGTTCATTGTTATCAACAGAAAAACAATATTCAGAGATTGGAGGATAATCCTCATCATCCTCTTCCTGATCAACAGCATGCACGTTCTGGTTATCAGATCTGTTATAGGATCTGAACTTGTTATTCTTGAACGAGGATCCTTGCTTCTCTTGTTTTGAGGATCCTGCTAATCTTTCCTGGATCCTCTTGTCGTCCTCTAGCCGGATGAACCTAAGTGCCCGGGTTCTTACCTCATCTAGGTTCCTGCATGGTGTCATAACAAGATCATCATAGAACAATGAATCCCTAAGTAATCCCATTTTGAAGGCTTCAACAGCCGTGGCTATATCCAAGTTGGGAATGTCTAAGGATTCTTTACTGAATTTGGTAATGTAATCCCTTAATGATTCATTATGACCCTGGGTTATCCTATATAGATCACTAGTTAATCGTTCAAATTTTCTACTACAAGAAAACTGATTATTAAATAGGTTAACTAGATTAGCAAATGAGGTAATAGAGTAGGGGGAAGACTTAGCAGCCATTTAAGAGCCGATCCAGTAAGAGTGGATCCAAATCCCTTGCACAGACATGCTTCCTTTAACCTTTCTGGGATGGGATTAATCTCCATCCTTTCCCTGTACTGTGCTATGTGTTCTTCAGGATCCGTCGAACCATCATACAGCTTCATAGTTGGGACATGGAACCTCTTGGGTATCTCAGCATCACAGATTGGTGGTGCAAAACGAGATATCTTATGGCTCCCATCTGCAATCTCTGGGATAGGTTTGACCACTCCTGGAACACTTGATATCATATCCTTCAACTTTTGCAATTCTCTGGCCATGGCATGATTGATACCTGGATCCTGCATAAGGCCATGGTTAGTAGTATAAGAATTGTTAAAAGTGTTACCTCCCATTGGATTCAAGTTAGGAAGAATGGATGTTAATCCATATTGTTGGGGCTCTGGAATGGTTGAAGGACCAGTAGAAGCATTGGTCTGCATCGGAATAAAATCTCCCTGATGGACATCTGAACTTCCCGTTTGCAAACTCCTCAAGGATCCTGGTATCTAGAAGGATCCCTGAAACTGGGACGATCCTGGAACAAAGGAGGATCCTTGAACCTGGGATGATCCTGGAACAAAGGAGGATCCTTGAACCTGGGATGATCCTGGAACAATGGAGGATCCTTGAACCTGGGATGATCCTGGAACAAAGGAGGATCCTTGAACCTGGGATAATCCTGGAACAAAGGAGGATCCTTGAACCTGGGATAATCCTGGAACAAAGGAGGATCCTTGAACCTGGGATGATCCTGGAACAAAGGAGGATCCTTGAACCTGCTGCGCTCCCGAGTATCCTCCTGAGCTTGCAAAGGATCCTGTATGCTGAGGATGGGACCCTGATGGTTGAAACTGTAACCCTGAAGCCTGAGTCGTTGCTGATGACCCGTAATGCACTCCTTTTGGTCCTCCAACATATTGAACGTCTGGAGCTGCTGAAGGCTGAGAAGTTATGACCGGAGTATCAAAATTCAAAGATCTGGGCATTAGTGGGGAATGATCCTCTGCCGTTTTCTTTTGTTTCTTGAGATCTCCGATTTCTTTGAGAATCCTTTCATTGGTCTTATCCTGTTGCTGTATATGATCCTTCATCTGCAAAATCAAAGTAAACATGTCACTAGTAGTGGGAGTATAAGAAGCAGAAGAAGTTGGAGGTTTTGAGAAAATGGGAGTTGGTTTCTTCGCAGCATTCTCAGCATTCTTCTGTGATCCAGAAGGTGGTGGAGGCAAAGGGGGAACGCCTTGTGAAGAACTGAATGAGGGCATCAAATTTGAGGCATTCTTCGCTGAGGAAGCCATCTGCTTGGTTGTAGTGAACCGAAATGACCACAAAGATGAGAATTTCTTAGAAATGAAGCACCAACGGCCCCACGGTGGGCGCCAAACTGTTTTGGTCAAGAAAATCTAATGAGGATAATGCAACCAAACTCTCTGTTACGGGGTATAATGCTTTAAATATGGAATAATGATAAGGATCACTTCAATATAAATTGCTCAAACGACACAAGGATTTATACGGGGAAAAAGCCCTTGATCAAGAGTTGATCTCCGGCACAAAAAACCCCGGGTGATGGAAACTACCGATCACCAAGCTCAAATAAATTAATAAATGTTTACAACTTCGGATAGTAACGAGCTAGGTACAAGGATCACCATGGTGAAATGTATAAAAGTGTGTGAAACTGTTAAGTGTTTGTCGAGAGCTTCAAGAGTGCAATTGTACGAAAGTGTGTGTAGCTGAAAATGGCTAAGTGTTCTAAATTTTAGCTCGTCACCCCTTTAAAAATAGAAGTTAACTAAACTAACAAACTATCCGACTTTTGTGCCAAGCTCCCACGTTCTCCACAACGTCCATTTCCAGTCAAACGTGTGCGAAATACCCATGGAATATTCCATAGTAACGTTGCCAAGACCAAGTCAAGCTTGTTACTCCTGCAAAATAATGCGAAACACAAACAAAAAATCGTTAGTCTGAGGATCCTTAAGGTGATCCATGATCCTGATCCTGAAGCTCTTCTGAGGATCACTATCTGTCACAGAAGTAAGGATCATTAATTAGGATAACAAGTAAGGATCACTAATTGTTAGAGAATCCTCCCCTAACATCAACTACCAATAAATTTGGACCCAGCAATCCCGGAACCAATAATCCACTCTCAACCTTTAGGAATGGACGAGTGGTGGACCAATGATTGGCAATTCCAAAACATTGTCAACAGTCCTTATTCCTTTCTTCCTCAGTTTGATCCAGAACCTCTACCCAATCCACCGATGAGTAACGAGAATATGGCTGAACTTCGCCATTTTGGTGAAGAGTTAATGGATGCGGGAAATAGAATCCGGGAGATAGGGGGACAAATTGCTTGGAAATATGATGAAAGGGAGCTTCGTTTTTAGGAAAACAAATGACGAAAGATAGTAGGTTTATGAAACTGTGGTTGTGTAATAGTAATAATAAAATCAGTATGTGTAAAATAAATAATAAAACGGTTGTATATAGAAGCATGATATAATCTATAAAACAAATGAAATTTTAGAAAATTTACAATTTTGTTTGTATATTTGTTTACATGATTATGTGCAATTAATTGTGACATTGGATTGTTTCTTTACTAATTATTTATCTATAAATTAATTATCAGATGGCAAACATTGGTAATGAACCAGTAAATGAAGTAAATCAATCCGAGCAAATTCAGGAAGAACAATTGTTAAATAGGCAAGATATAGAGGATATCGTTGCACAAGGAATAGCCAATGCTATTCCAGCAATCGTTGCTGCTGTTCAGAAACCTGTTAAACCTCAATCAATCATTCCTAGTAAACGTACCCAAGGCGACAATTTTAGTAATAGTATAAACGGAGGCGATAATCATGTTAATAACAATAATGGTTTGCAAGCCCCAATTTTTAAGAAAATGAAAGCTGCAACGCCTGGTTGCACTTACAAAGAATTCCTTACCTGTAAACCAGTTGAGTTTGCAGGTAACGAAGGGGCTATTGCAACACTGCGTTGGTTAGAGAAAACTGAGGCAGTAATTACTATAAGTAAATGTGCTGAAGAAGATCAAGTTATGTATGCGTCAAATCTTTTTAAAGAAGGGGCGCTAGAATGGTGGAACACAGTATTACAAGCGAAAAGAAGGATCGAGGCATATGCCATGAAATGGGAAGAATTTAAGAATCTTGTAGAAAGAAAATCTGTCCCAAGTATGAAAAAGATCAAATGGCAAATAAGTTCCTAAATCATCGGATGACGGGTGTAGATTGTCGTGGTTATACTTCGACATTCTTCGAATATGCTAGAGTAGTACCAACGCTGGCTTCGCCAGAACCGGTACTCATTTCTCGCTATATTTGGGGATTAATTAGCGAAATCCGCAATATCGTTAAAGCTGCGAGACCTCGCACTATTGACGATACGGTAGAACTAGCTAACACCCTAACTGACGAACTAGTACGTACAAGAGATGAAAATAGGAAGAAGGAATTGGCTCAGAAAATTACCCAAGGATTTCGCGTGGGTAATAGTAATAACTTCAAGAGAAGAGGAGCAGGACAATCTTCAAATCCGCCTTTCTGCAGGAATTGCAAAAGGAAACATTTTGGAAGATGTAATGTAACCTGCAACCTTTGCAAAGCTGTAGGACACAGTGAAGAAAGCTGCAGAAAGAAAACCATAATCTGCTTTAACTGTGGAGAAGCGGGGCATTACAAAACAGAATGTCCTAAGTTGGCCAAACCAGCAGACAACAAAACCAAGGCGACTGACGGAGCTACTAAGAAGAATGTCAGAGCATTCCAGCTAACCACTCAAGAAGCAGAACTCATTCCAGATGTGATAGCTGGTACGTTTCTAGTTCACAACGTGTACGCAAAAGTATTATTTGACTCTGGTGCAAACCAAAGTTTTATAAATACTTTATTCTGCCAAGCTCTTAACTTACCTTTAACCAACATTAGGCAGATTTTTACAGTCGAAACCGCAGATAGGAATTCAGTTAAAATAGATCAGGTTTGCAAAAAGTAGAAATAGAACTTTCAGGTCATAAATTTGCTGGAAATCTGTTACCTATGAAATTAGCTGAATTTGATGTTGTGTTAGGAATGGATTGGTTAATAGCCAACCATGCTCAAATCATTTGTGATAAAAATTCAATAGAAATTCAGGCACCTACTGGAAAAATAATCATGATTACAGGAGATAAACCACGTAAACCCATGAAGTTCATATCAGTAATGAAAGTTGCTAGTTATGAACGAAAGCAATGAATGGTATATATGATTTCAGTAATCATTAATACTAAGAATAAGGAACTTAAAGAAATTCCTGTAGTCTTAGAATACCCAGATGTATTCCCAGAAGAGTTACCAGGGTTACCACTAGATAGGAAAGTAGAATTTAGGATTCATCTAATTCCTGGAACTATACCGATAGCTAAGGCACCTTATCGGTTAGCTCCTACCGAAATGTTAGAACTGAAAACACAATTAGATGAATTACTAAGTAAAGGATTCATACAACCTAGCTCATCCCCTTGGGGAGCTCCAGTGTTGTTTGTAAAGAAGAAGGATGGTTCAATGAGAATGTGTATTGATTATAGAGAATTAAATAAGGTTACAATTAAGAATCGATACCCATTACCTAGGATTGATGATCTGTTTGATCAACTTCAAGGAGCTAGATATTTTTCTAAGATTGATTTACGCTCCGGATATCATCAATTGAAAGTACAAGAGGAAGACATACCTAAAATTGCTTTTAGGACTATGTATGGTCATTACGAGTTTACAGTCATGCGCTTTGGGTTAACGAATGCTCCTGCCGCATTCATGGACATGATGAATAGAATCTGTAAACCGTATTTGGATAAATTTGTAATTGTTTTTATAGACGATATACTTATTTATTCCAAAAGTCAGACAGAACATTGTGAGCATTTGCATGCACTCTTAACTTTGTTAAGGAAAGAAAAACTTTATGCCAAATTCTCGAAGTGTGAATTTTGGCTAAAGGAAGTGCAATTCCTAGGACATATGGTGAATCACAAAGGTATTCAGGTAGATCCTGCTAAGATAGAGGCAATTACCAATTGGAAGGTTTCGCAAACCGCAATGGAAATTAGAAGTTTCATAGGTTTAGCTAGATATTATAGACGGTTATTAAGGATTTTTCCAAGATAGATGTACCATTAACTAAGCTAACCTGTAAAGCCGTTAAGTTTGAATGGGGACCTAAATAAGAAGAAGCCTTTAGAATTTTGAAACAGAAATTAACAAATGCTCCAATCTTAGCCTTACCAGAAGGAACTGAAGATTTTGAAGTATATTGTGATGCTTCAAAACTAGGATTTGGATGCGTGCTGATGCAACGCAAGAAGGTAATTGCATATGCTTCAAGACAGTTGAAAAAGCACGAGGAAAATTATACAACTCATGACTTGGAGTTAGGTTCCATAATTTTTTCCCTTAAGATTTGGAGACATTATCTTTACGGAAGTAAATTTACTGTCTATACAGATCACAAAAGTTTAAAATATATTTTTGGGCAAAAAGAGTTAAACATGAGGCAAAGAAGATGGATGGAAATTCTAAGTGATTACGACTGTGATATTCAGTATCACGAGGGAAAGACAAATGTAGTTGCACATGCCTTAAGTCGTAAGTACCATGAGAGACAACGACGGGTTCGTGCTCTCAGATTAAATCTACAGTTAGATTTAATGGAACAACTGATGTATTTTCAAGAAACAACAATAGAAGATGTTGCTGAAGGAATGAAGGGAAGAATATTAGAACAAGGAGCTGATGGAATTTGGAGATTCCATAAGACAAGGATCTGGGTACCAAAACAGGGAGAATTAAGAAATAAGATCTTAGAGGAAGCTCATAAATCTAGGTATACCATACACCCTGGAAACAATAAGATGTACCAAGATTTAAGAAATAATTTCTGGTGGATAGGTATGAAAAAGGATATAGCTAGGTATGTATCAAAGTGTCTTACTTGTTCACAAGTTAAGGCAGAACATCAGAAACCTTCAGGTCTACTACAACAATTAGAGATGCCGGTATGGAAATGGGAACTCATAACAATGGATTTTGTTACTAAATTGCCCAAAACCAGAAAAGGTAATGATGCGATTTGGGTAATTGTAGATCGATTAACCAAATCAGCTCATTTTCTACCTATGAAGGAAACCTTTAGTATAGAAAGGTTAGCCAAATTGTATGTAGACGAAGTAGTATCCTTACATGGAGTTCCACTCTCCATTGTATCAGATAGGGATAGTCGGTTCACTTCTCATTTTTGGACAAGTTTCCAGAAAGCAATGGGAACTCGACTAAACTTAAGCACTCCATATCATCCCCAAACAGACGGTCAAAGTGAAAGGACAATCCAAACTCTGGAAGACATGCTCCGAGCATGTGTGATAGATTTTGGTGGAAATTGGGACGATCACTTACCATTAATTGAATTCTCCTATAACAATAGTTATCATTCAAGTATTGAAACTGCCCCATTTGAAGCACTGTATGGAAGAAAATGCAAAACTCCAGTTTGTTGGGCAGAAATAGGAGAAAGTCAATTATCAGGCCCAGAGATTGTACAAGAGACAACTGATAAGATCACACAAATCAAGGAAAGACTGAAGACGGCTAGACATCGTCAAAAGAGTTATGCCGATAATCGATGCAAGCCACTGGAATTTCAAGTCGGAGATAAAGTACTATTGAAAGTTTCTCCTTGGAAAGGAGTAGTTCGATTCGGTAAGAAAGGAAAGCTAAGTCCTAGATACATAGGACCATTTTTGGTGATCCAACGTATAGGACCAGTAGCTTATCGTTTACAACTACCAAAAGAGTTAACTGGAGTACATGACGTATTCCATGTATCCAATCTCAAGAAATGTCTAGCTGACGAATCTTTGGTAGTACCTCTTCAAGACATAGAGGTAAACGAAAAGTTAAAATTTGTTGAGAAACCTCTTCAGATAGAAGACAGAAAAGTGAAGTTTCTCAAGCACAAACGACTAGTGTTAGTTAAAGTCAAGTGGGATTCAAAGAGAGGAGCTGAATACACTTGGGAGCTGGAATCAGAAATGAAGCGAAAGTATCCACACTTATTCCAGTAAATCTCGAGGACGAGATTTTTATTAAGGTGGGGAGAATGTAACAACTCCTATCAAAAAGTCTTAATTATTACTTTAATTATCCAATAGGAAACCCTAATTGAGAGACCCAAGTGATTCTGCTCAAAACCCTAAAATTTTCAGAACAATCGGAATCAGGATCAGGGCCCCTAAAACTCAGGGGGGGGGGGGGGTAAACCCTAGTTACGATTATCTATAGAAAACGCTGTCAAAAGTTAAATTTACAAAATCATCAAGTCAGCAAGGCTAGTCCCAGTCGTGGCAACCCTATAAAGATTCTGTGACCCTTACGGACCGTAAGGGTTGAGTCTTACGGTCCGTAAGCTAGTCAAATTTCATGTATAAATAGTAGACAGTGGGACTTGATTTCTGGAATTAAAACGACGAACAATTTCGAAATACACACTGAGTTACATTCTGTATACTATCAAAACACACACGAGTCCCGAATTGCTGCCACAAAACAGGGTAATAACTCGATCGCTATTACGATTCATTTTCCGATCGATCAATAATCCAATGGATTTTAAGTGCTGCCCACATTAGGGTGATACTTTGTCATTAGTCGTTAATTCGATTGATGTTTAAGTATCGCACTTTGTCATTCGTTGTGAGGGTTTGATCTCGTGAGTTATCGTAAATGCTGTATTGATTACTAACCCAGTTTTGTGTGCATTGTTATTTAAATTAGGTTAACAAGGCTAATCCATAGACTAGACTCTGTCCGTGTTAAATCTACAATGTGAGTCATTCTCTTTTTATCAAATTACTTTCAAAAGCATGTTTATTTTCAAGGTTATAATTACAGGGATTAAGTTTATGTAATCACCATATTACAGCCGGTATGTGGGGTTTTGTATACATTACTTGATAATCTTCACCATTGGGGCAGCCAAGGGGTGATATGACCATAGTCACAGACACCATTGGACGAATGGGCCAATGGGTCGAGTGACAAAATACTGTGGGTCGTTGGTTGATATCAGAAACATTGTAATTTTTCTTAATACTGTAAATTATAACAAATGAGTCATTTTTAGAAATTAGAATGATTCACTCAGTATTTCCCGCTGACAAAACCTTTTTCAAACATGTTTCAGGTGATCTGTTGTAATTCAGGAAAAGTGCTATGGAGCATTTCAAGCTTAAGAAAGTGGCTCATTATAAAATAAAGAAATATGTTTTGTAAAATAAAGATTTCTCAGTGAAATCATATGATTGTAAATTACCGGGTTTTATCCCGAGTTGTGAAATAAAATAATCGGGAAAAATTTTAGCTTTAAAAAGATCCTGATGATAAACTTCCGCTGTTAAACTCAATTAAATAAATACCACGGGATTTCTGTCCCGCGGCTCCTGAAACGGGTCAAACCGGGTCAAGGGTCATGACACGACAAGTATAGGCATCCAAATTCATCGTCATTTGCAGGAAATGTGCAACAAAATCAAGCACAGAAAGGACCAGTTCGTGCTTTAGGGCCTGCAAGAGCAAATCCAGCTGATCCGAATGCTTTCTACGTGAAGAGACAAACATGCTTCAATTGCGGCATTGCTGGTCACATTGCTCGAAACTGCACACATCGTCCCAACGTACCCTATTATATGCAAAATCAGAGGGTTACACCAAAGGGTAACTACCATTCCAAGCCGATGAAGGTATCATCACCTAAGGTAATGAAGAATGTGAATCCCGAGGTTAAACCTTCTGATGAGGATTGGAACGCTGCTAAAAACAAACGCAAGGTTGTTCAAGAACAAAAATGTTTTTCTAAAACTAACAAGCCTGAATCAGCTAAAGTTGCTCAACCGAAGGCAACAAACACGTTTGTTAAACCGAAACAGATTTGGAAACCCAAATCCAAAGCAGTGACGTCTCCAATCCTTGAGACAAAAAGGGACATGTGTTTAAAGGAAGTGTCTTATTTGCTTCAGAAAATCCCAGGACCACGATGGCCTGGATACCAATGTCATACTAATCTCCTTACTTTTCAGGAACAACTAAGGAGGAGCTGTTGACAATCTCTGGAATGTTGATAGTAGTTGTTCTAGAGATAAAACGGGAAACATTTCACTGTTGCAAAAAGTTCAAATTTTTTTTACAGATGATATGTTTCCTTTGGAGGAGGTAATAGAAGTAAGAAATGATCAGCAAAAGGTACCGTTTAAATTCAGTACTTTGATTTGAATTTGATTAGACTTCAATCTGATGACAGAATGGTTTAGCAAAAATATTTTTCTTTTTTTCTTAGTTTATAACTTTGTACATAAAGTGTCCTTTCTCTATTAAATGGTAAATTTGCGCATAAGATTTATGCACAAATTTAGGGAGGGAGAGGGACATATAGATAGATATAGAGTTTAGGGGGAGAAAACTCAGAAAAGAAAAATACAAAAAGAGTTTGCTGTAAATATGCATTGTTTTAGGGGGAGAAAATAAGAAAAATACAAAAACATTTGAAAAATGAAAAAGCCAAAAAGAAAGATTGCATGATATGGGAAGTGAAATAAATATTCGTGTTAAAGGGTTTTACTAACACATGTAAGGTGCCATAGCTGAAAAGACTAGGATCTACTGCGATATGTCGATAGGCTTGACGCTCAAAATGATAAAAGATACTAAGTGATATAAACATAACAAACTATGTACCATGTGGGTAACATACCAACGGCGTATGATTTTATGGTCTTAAATCTTGCGTTGATAGATAACCAACGTCTAAGGTTTCGGTTCTTTATATTGTTGAATCATCCGGGGATATATTGGCTGTCCTTCTGTTGCATCCAGATTATATGCAGACCTAGACACAGTCAGGATATCTTAAAAGATCCCAAGAGGACAAAAACCTTAAGGAATAAAATCTCAAAATGAAAAAATTCTCAATGCTCAAAGAGCCAAATTCGTACCAAAATGGTATTTTCCTCGCTCTCGTTAGACAAAATCATTGGTCGCTCTGCTGTACAAAGTACTGACCTGTCACCAATGATCTAACGTTGTAAATCAAAAAGGATGACATAAGTATACTCACCTGTTACGATGAATCGTTGTGCTTACCTTGATCGCGGGGGTATGCCTTGGAATGGGACACACGGGTATAATAGTATAATACTACCTTAAGCATATCACGAAGTTGAAAAATTGAAAGTTGAGCGTTAAAGTTTAAGCGGACAAACATACTGGCAATCGCATACACCAGTTTGATTAGGCTCGTACTGAAAAGTGTTCCTTAGTCTGCCTGAGATCGAATTTTGATCCCATTGCATTTGTAATTGTATATTATGGTAGTTGTTTATATTTTGAGTTTTTATTTGTTTCTAGCTCTTAAAATTAAAAAATAGAAATATTGAAAAATACAAAAACAGTGTCTTGTTTTTCTATAAAACCAAAAATTCAAAAATAGAGTGTTTATTTGTTTTCTTAAAATTAAAAAATATAACCGTTCTTGAAGATTTGACTGATCATCAAAGTTGAAAGAATTTAAATTGTGAAATTTGATGTACCTAGTGTTCATGTGGTACGTTCATCTGTTGCATAGAAATATTTGCTTATGAATTTCTGAGCATGTGCAGAACTTGATTTCAATCAACAACAGGGGTTGACGAAAATTGAGATGCTGTTAGCTGCTGACAAAGCATGAAGCATCAAAACAATAAGATGTACCTGAGTCAGAATAATCGGATACGAATTGCCGTCTGACAGTGAAAGTACATTTGAAGAAGTACCGTGAACCTGCTTGAAAGAGAGATATTGAAGAAGAAAATAGCTGTTGAGAATCCTCCTCTCACATTCTTTTTAACAAGATTTTCAAGCAAAGCTGATCGTGATCCTAGTATGAAGCTAACCACAAGAGCTGAAGAAAGAGACCCAGTACTAAGAGTTCAGAAGTCCAGAACTTCCACAACATCTGCAGCGTAGCGAAAACCATAGATTTCGTTGAAGACGTTGCTGAATTCATGTTATGAAATGGCATCAGTCTAGGGGAGATTGTTAGGCTGTAAAGTGTGAGACTGACCCATTAAATTAACACAACGAGCTACGGTTACGAACTGGGCCTTACCGGGTTAGTTTATATTAGGTTTTGGACCTTTATAGGTAACTTGGGCCAAGCTTTAGGCCATGTGGGCCAAGCAGGCCCAAGGGGAGCCCATGTAGGGAATTGGGCTTCAGTAGGTATATAAACAAGTTTTCAACTTGTTTTAGGGTTTGAACATCCTTGTTACACAAATTCTAGAACTTAGAGAGAGGTGATTCGATTGGAGTTGTGAACACTTACTAGACAGTTTTGTTTTTCAAGTAATAGAATCGTGTGCAAGTGTTGAAAGTGATTCGGTATTGTTCTTCGTATTTTTTTATTTTCGTGTTTATTCTTGAATCTCACCAAGCTAGGATTCCGCACAAACTTGGTGATTGTTTCATATCATTGAAAGATCCAATTTTCGGGACTTACAGTTTCTTTTATTTTTTGTTTATTTATTTTCTGCTTTGATATTAAGTTTTTAAATTATTTGTCGCCAGATGAATATTGATGTAAATCATCGAAGTTGAATGCTACAAATTTTTATGTCGTCACAATGTCTACGCTTTAATCGCGCAACGGAGCATGGTAGACTGGTAACTACCCACTAGTTAATTATTAAACATAGAGGTAATTTAAAGTTTTACAATCATTAGTAATGTAAGACCCTAACATGTTTTAACCGAAAATACGCAGCGGAAATACAGGCCTCAAAATTTCTTTCTTTATAACTAATCTAACATACTTGAAAATCGTTTAAAACAACTTCTTTAAAATAAGTACATCACTCATCCTTAATTAATGTAACCCTTATGACATATAAATACAAACCACGTGACCACTTCTTCGTACAATCCATGATCTTCAACTCGATCCTCGTCCACTTGTTCCTCATGACGATAATGATGATCCAAACTGCGGTCACCATATATAACTAACACATTAGTAAATGGTGACTTCATACATAATTTAATGAATATATAAACAATCAGTAATGTCACACACTGATATTTCCACGTATTACCGATGGGCCCGGTGGGGAGTATCGTGACGTAGTTAATATCATCATAGTCAATATATCACAGTTTAATGCACAGCGGAAGTCTAAAAGTAATAATATTACAAACCAATTAAAAGTAACAAGTATTACAAACGGAATGTAAGATGGATCCACAGGCGGATCAATACATAGGAAAATATTGTTCAACAGATTTTTAAGTGACAAAGCTTGCAAAACTCTTTATTTATTCACTCCGGAGTAGCCAGCCTATTTCGCTTAGTACCTGCACTTAACCTTTTGGAAAATATGTCAGTTTACACTCGTAAATACAATTAACCGACTCTTTTGAAAAGTTGTTTAAGAAAGTTGATTTAAATGCACAAGGAATAAATATTTTTTTATAACTTGGGATAATTATTTAAAAATAATCTTGTAAAAGAATTACATGTTTATTATACGTTCAGTAGCCCGGGCTGAATAACGGGTTAAAGATTAATAGACACACCACATAATATGACCCACGGCGAGTTATTCTTGAACAGGCGGGCATATTATTTTACATACACACCGGCAGGTGTATGCCTACACCCCGTGCTTAAGTCGTGGCCATTTCAATGAATGAGCCGAGAATATCCAGGACATGGTCATTAACCCCCAAAGGCTTTAACAAACAAAAAAGATTAAACGGGTTATCTCAATGATTTAACCTTCATATGGTTAAAAATTCAATATCCGACCAAGCGGTATTTTATATACCGTACCCCAAGCCCGTATAAGGGAAAATAAGTTAAAAGTATTTACCTGAGCAAAATACAAATTTATCTTAGCCATATAACAATTCAGCAAGTGCAAATATCTTTTACCGGGCTCCTAATCTGGAACAAAGGTTTTAATAACCTATTAGATTCCTAACGGGTCTTACTTAAGTTTAAACTTAGACAGGTTAGTTTTAAAGAAGGATATACGGTTCACAACGCAAGATTAAGCGAAGATCGGATTAGAATGCGATTTAGACCCGACAAGTTTGAAGACTTGTATAATATGGGTAAACTAAACACATTCTGGGTTTTGAGGTAAAACTGATAAGGTTTGACCTGTTTCAGTCAATTTATGCAACTAGTCGCATAAACCGTGCCGAACACGAAAAATGCATGACGGGTAACCAAATGAGTCATGAACATGTTTCCTAAGTTAATATGCCTTAAATATGTTGCGATATCAGTAGGATACCTTCCATTATTGCCCAAAACGGATTTAAAGTCAAATTAAGCCCCGTAGGGGTATTTTGGTCATTTTTAAGATTATAAAAGAGGTTAAATATTAGTCTGAGGTTTTGGTTTAAAATGATCAGTAAAAATATTTATTTTAGTGGATTATATCAGTAAGGTATTGTATATATGTGAAATTTATCATTTATAACCAAAATATGCGCCGTAGGGGCATTTTGGTCATTTCACATAAGCTTTGTAGGTCAAATTTGGAAATCTGAGTTCAAAACTTTTACTTACTGTTAAAGTATAGAAATTTACTTAAAACATTAGTAGGTATTAAGTTTTATGTGTCAAAAATAGTTTTAACCCATACTATGCGTTTAAAACGCGTAAAATGTCGGTTTTAGGCGATTTTCGGGTTATATAAGTAAATCTGAGTTTTTTTTATCAGTTTATAAGTTTAAAATTTTTTTATTTATCATATGAAATCAGTAGCAAGAGGTTTGGTATCAAAATGTTATGTAAAACTCATTTTATTCAAGAAAAGGGTATAACCGTCCATTACCGAATCAAAGCAAGAACCCTACATTATGATCAGTTTAAAAATAATTAAAAATCTTTAAAAATCCCAAAATATTATATTACATCATTGGGTAAAAGGTTTGGTGTCAAAATCCAGGTTTAAATAGGCTTTATGCTAATAATGTCGTTTAATTAATAAAAAGCTTGCAAATTACGATATTGAGCATAGCTCCTAATTTAGACCTCAAATTGATGTCAAATTTTTAGGACATATTTATAAATCAGTAATAAAGGTTTTTGTCCTCTCGCATTTTCAAAAATCTCGTTTTAAGGTCAAAAGGTCATAATAGTCAATATTTAAACAATTAACGGAAACATGCAAATGAATCGGATTACTTAGGAACCATGTTGTATAACCTCAGAGGGTTATACTAACCTATAACCTGGTCCTAATGGAACTCTAAGGCATATCTAAACTAAGCTTAATCAGGTTAGTGATTAATCACTAAGTCAAAGCTTAATTACCAACTCATAGCCACTTTCAATTCGAAAAATGACTGGACCATTAGTGATTAATCACTAAGTCAAAGCTTAATTACGACGGCTTTGACTTTCGGTCATTAGACTATTAAAACATGAACTAGGGAGGTTAAGAATGCTTACTGAAGTACTTAGTACGAAAATGAAGCTTAGGGAATCTTGCTTGAAGTCCAGAGAGCTCCAGGGAGTGAGTTAGAATGATTTTCAAGTGAGCAAGTTCATGGTTGCAACTTAGAACTCTTTATATAGGAATTTTAATCTCACAAGATCATTCCACACAAGCCTACAAGTGTTTTCTGATGATCCCAGGTGTCCCTATGCATGAAATACTGTTGGCTCAACCCCTGGAATCGAAAATAAGGCTCTCAAAGGCGGTGGAACAGGCTGCACAGGCACCTGTCACCATTTTTGGTCGCTGGTGACTTCTACGCGGGCCACGTAGGAGTTGTCTCAGGAATACGCGGGCCACGAGGCTCTTGTTTGACCGGATCCCAACTTTCAGCAATTGCAGTTTTGGTCCCTGGTCCTTCAAAACTTGTTTTAACTTGTTTTTATTGCACTTTTAACCCCCATACTTGACTTTTAAGGACTCTAAGTTATAAACAAACTCCGTTAAGCTCCTGATTAGTTATACGATCACCCGAAAGTCCTGAATTTCAATGTTTATGCTATTGACCCTTATTTATTGGAATTAACACTTTATTTATTTATGCGCGTCAAAACTCTACGAATTAATATCCAATATTCTGGCGGGCAAAATATAATCGTTACAATGTTTTTGGGATCGTTAAAAGGTCACTCAGAGGTTACTTTCAACATGTTGACACTTTTAACCCCTATGTTTCACAAGATCCTTATTTTAAGCACAAACGAATTTTCAAGTTCGATAAATTATTCATTAGAGAATACGAACATCGTGTGAGGTCAATCAGAGGCACAAGAAAGGCATGTTAACACTTTGGATCCCTTTATTAACATATTCACATTGTTTGACAATTTTAGTCCCTTGGAAACAATCCTTACACGTTTAAAGTCCTTGACATGTGTCTTCATAATATTGGTCATGATTTTACGATATTTTACGAGATGTTACATCCTCACCCCCTTAAAAGAAATCTCGACCTCGAGATTTACTGAAATAAATGAGGGTACTTTTGTTTCATTGTGGACTCAACCTCCCACGTGTATTCGGGACCTCTACGGGCATCCCATTTAACCTTCACAATCGGTACGTGCTTCTTTTGAAGCTTCTTAACCTGTTGATCCTCGATCGACAAAGGTTTTTCAACAAACTTTAAGCTCTCATCAATATGCACATCTGTATGTGACATGGCTAGCGATTCATCGGCTAGACACTTCTTCAGATTGCAGATGTGGAACACATTATGAATTCCACTGAGCTCTTCAGGCAGGTTTAACTTGTAAGCCACTGTTCTGACACATTCGATGATCTCGAATGGTCCTATGTATCGTGGGCTTAACTTGCCTTTCTTGGCAAAACGCATTACCCCTTTCCAGGGTAATACCTTAAGTAGAACTTTGTCACCTACCTCGAATTTTAGAGGTTTACGCCTTTTATCTGGGTAGCTTTTCTGCCTATCCCTGGTAGCTTTGAGACGATCACGTATTTGCACAATCTTATATGTCGTCTTCAGGACTATATCAGGTCCTGTTAGTTGGATATCTCCAACTTCCGCCCAACAAAGCTTCAAAAGGTGCAGCTTGAATACTGGAATGATAGCTATTATTATATGAAAATTCTATCAATGGAAGATGATCATCCCAACTTCCATCTAAATCAATAACACAAGCCCTTAACATATCCTCCAGCGTTTGAATTGTACGCTCGCTTTGACCATCCTTCTGAGGATGATATGCAGTGCTGAAGTTTAATCGAGTGCCTAGGGATTGCTGAAAACTTTTCCAAAAATGCGATGTATATCTCGTATCCCTATCGGAGATAATAGACATTGGCACTCCGTGGAGAGATACAATCTCATCCACGTATAGCTGAGCTAACTTATCAGAGCTATGTGTTTCCTTAATAGGTAAGAAGTGGGATGACTTGGTCAGTCTATCTACTATAACCCAAATAGTATCATTTCCTCGCTTTGTCTTTGGTAACTTTGTGATAAAATCCATGGTTACCATTTCCCACTTCCAGGTGGGAAGTTCAGGCTGTTGTAGCAAACCTGACGGCTTCTGATGTTCAGCTTTAACTTGCGCGCATGTCAAACATTTTGCCACATAAGTGGCTATAGATTTCTTCAAACCTATCCACCAGTAATTTGCCTTTAAGTCCTGGTACATCTTATCACTTCCAGGATGAACAGAATACTTGGAACTATGGGCTTCTTGAAGGATCACGTCCCGAAGTCCTCCATAGATGGGAACCCATATTCGTCCATTCAATCTTAAGATTCCATCCTTGCCATATGATAACTGTTCAGCAGTGACTCCCAGCTTTTCATTTGGATAGTTAGCTTCTAATACAGCTTCCTTCTGAGCAGCTAACAATCTTTCATTTAAACTGTTCTTCAATTCAATGCTCTTGGCATTGATTCTAATGGGCTTAACCCTTTCCTTTCTACTCAAGGCATCAGCGACTACATTCGCCTTGCCTGGATGGTATCGGATCTCACAATCATAATCATCCAGCGTCTCCATCCATCGGCGTTGCCTCATATTAAGATCCTTTTGGTTGAACAGATGCTGGAGGCTCTTGTGATCAGAATAGATCACACACTTAGTACCATATAAATAGTGCCTCCAAAGTTTTAGTGCAAACACAACAGCACCCAATTCCAAATCGTGGGTGGTGTAATTCTTCTCGTGCACCTTTAATTGTCGGGAAGCATAGGCAATAACTTTGCCTTTTTGCATAAGTACACATCCCATACATGTGTGCGATGCGTCACAATATACCACAAACTCTTCAATCCCTTCAGGCAATGTCAACACAGGTGCATTGCTTAGCTTCTGCTTAAGAATATCAAAGGATTCTTGTTACTTCGGACCCCAATTTATATTCTTGCGGGTCAATGATGTTAGAGGTGCAGCAATCCTGGAGAAATTTTCAATAAAGCGTCTATAGTATCCTGCTAGACCCAAGAAGCTACGAATTTCTGTGGTTGTCTTCGGCTCTTGCCAATTCATGATGGCTTCAATTTTAGCGGGATCCACCTGGATACCACGCTCACTAACCACATGTCCAAGAAATTGGACTTCACGAAGCCAAAACTCGCATTTAGAGAATTTAGCATAAAGTTTCTCTCGTTGTAGAAGTTTAAGAATACATCGAAGATGTTTTTCATGATCAGCCCGATTCTTCGAATATATAAGTATGTCATCAATAAAAACAATGACAAACTTGTCCAAGTAGGGTTTGCATACGCGATTCATGAGATCCATGAACGTTGCTGGTGCATTAGTGAGCCCGAAAGGCATCACCAGGAACTCGTAGTGACCATAACGAGTCCTGAATGCAGTCTTATGCACATCTTCATTTCTGACCTTCAGCTGATGGTAACCCGATCTTAAATCAATCTTGTAGAAGTAACTTGCCCCTTGCAGTTGATCGAACAGATCGTCGATCCTGGGCAATGGATATCTATTCTTTATTGTAACTTTGTTGAGTTCGCGATAATCGATGCACAGACGTATCGATCCATCCTTTTTCTTCACAAATAGTATCGGTGCTCCCCAAGGAGATGAGCTAGGTCTAATAAATCCCTTTGCCAACAAATCATCCAGTTGAGTTCTCAACTCCTTCATCTCAGTTGGTGCTAACCTGTAAGGTGCTCTTGCAACAGGTGCTGCTCCAGGAATAATGTCAATTCGGAACTCCACTTGCCTATCTGGAGGCAAACTAGGTAGTTCTTCAGGGAATACGTCTGGAAATTCAGAAATAACAGGTAGGTATTTGATCTTGGGCTTTGGTTCGTCAATAGTTACTTGTGCCATGTAGATGACACAACCCTTCTTCATACACCTCGATGCCTTAAGCATAGACACTTGCTTAGGCAAGCCATACTGAGTATCTCCTTGAATTGTAAGTGGTTCACCATAAGGAGTTTTAATAACCACTTGCTTTTTATCACAAATGATTTGGGCTTGGTTAGAAGACAACCAATCCATGCCTATCACTATGTCGAAACCAGCTAGTTTCAAAGGAAGCAAAGATAATGGAAAAGAGTGGTTCCTAATGGATATAAAACATCCATCTAACACTGTTGAAGCAGTTTCTATGGTACCATCGGCCAATTCTACTTCATATTTTACGCTTAAGGTTTTAACATGCAGATTTAATAACTTACAAAATTTATCATCCACAAACGACTTATCCGCACCTGAATCAAACAAATCCCTTGCATAAACATCATTTATAAGGAAGGTACCTGTTATCACGTTGTCATCCTGAATAGCTTCTCGTGCATTCATCTGAAAGACCCTGGTATTGGTCTTTTTACCTTCTTCGGGTTTCTTGGCATACTTTGGGCAGTTGGATTTGATATGCCCTTTTTCGTTACAATTATAGCACGTCGCATCCTTTATCTTCTTGCAGTCTAATGTCTTATGTTCGCTTGACTTACAGATCCCACAAGCCCTAGGTTGTGATTGGGATTTTGATTCATACCTGCATTTTCCCATATGATGCTTCTTGCAGGTTTTACACTTGGGTTTTTCATTTGTTTGTTGATTACCCTTGTTAAACCCAGAATTCTTCTTGTGGTCTGTGTTCCCCCTATGTTTCTTGTCAGAACGACGAGAGTTCTCATCCTCCCATTTCCTTTTCCCCTCATCAGAGTTCCTAAGCGATCTCTGCCTGACCGCATCAAGAGTAAGGGATAACGACAAATCAGTTACTGACCTAAAGGTAGTAGGTCTTGATGCTTTCACACTTGCCTTAATCTCTGGGGCTAAACCTCCAATGAATCAAGCGATACGTTTCGGTTCCGGTGTGACCAAGTATGGAACCAATCGCGACATAGTGTTGAAGCTCGTGAGATGCGCCTGACAGTCCAAGTTCTTCATAACCAACGTCAGGAAGTCAACCTCGATCTTCTCAACTTCATGTTGAGGGCAGAAAGTATCTTTGATCAATGTAACAAACTGATCCCATGTCATGTTATATAACGAGATTTTCCCAGTAGCTTGGATCAATGACCTCCACCAAGCTAGAGCTTCTCCTTTGAACGATTGTGACACAAACTTCACAATGTCTTGCTCTGCACACCCACTAATATCAACAACGGTGTCCATCTCATCGAGCCAAGTTATACGGTCGATGGCTCCTTTCTCTCCTGTGAAATCTCTCGGCTTACAGGAGACAAAATATTTATACAAACAAGTTTTAACGCGTGGTTCTTGGTTAGGCACAACCTGTCTAGACGGAACACTCCTCTAATTCGAAGAATGATGAGAATCGCTCTTACGAGCTGTATGAGTCTTGGATGGTGGTTTTGTATGTTATACTGATCGGGTCCTGCTGCGGGTACCACTTGATTCCTTATCTCGTCTGTCCAGAGCTCGAGTAACGACATTGTCTATCAATGCCTGCAGTTCTGCGCCCGTTACGTTTACTCTGGTAGTATCATGATTCTCCCTTGGGTGACTGTTGACTTCATCTGAGCCAGCCATGTAGCTTGTTTGCTACATAAAATATTGACAAGGATTTATTTAGGAATCTATTATGGAATTGTCTTTTATGGCAATTTATTAACCATGGTAACTATAAACCATTTTGGCTAATTTAATATATTCAAATTTTATTATATTTTATCCCAGTTATAAACTATTCAGGATATTAGGGTGGCATACAAAAAGGCCTAGTCACAAGGACAATTTTAATTCATAAGCCATGATTTTATAGAATCAAGGCATTTAGATTTGAACATAGTTCATTACCTTTTCTTGACAGGGAGTCGTAGACTACAACTGTCTTTTATCTTATATGACAATGAATATGGCCCGTAGGCTCTACATCACTAATGGATGTTTAATATATGATCATCTTAATTGATGATTTGAATTCATGATTTAAGGATCATTAGGCTAGAATAAGGATTTTGGAAAGAATCCAATATAAGGATGACACGTGTGAGTTTATCGAGTCACATCTGCTAGGAGTGCTAACATGTTTTCAGATGTTAACAAGAATTTGAATCTTTTTTTAATAGGTTTTACCATCATGGCCAGGTCTATAATGACATGCAGGCTATGTTATACCTTTTAAGATTCTTATTAAATATTTAAAGGCATATCATTTTAAAAGGAATGATATTTTTGATTTATTTCATATATATATTCATATATAAGATGACAATGAAATTTAAATAAAACATTTCACTAATTTTAAAAGAAATACATAGGTTGCCCTAAACGGGACTTTTACACAAATAACTTGCCCACACAGGGGCTAAAATGAAAATACAAGTCCTCGCAGGGACTGAATGCATAAATAGATAAATGTCCATGCAGGGACTTGATTGAATAAATACAATAAATAAATAAGGATTTTAATAATCCCTCTTCTTCTTCCCTTTTATCAGATTTGCCAAGCCCTTGAGAAATCTCCGGTGGTTTCTACGTTCCTCTTGAACCTCCCGTTCCACCTGGCTCAACCTCTGTAAAATCTCCTGTTGTTGCGATGGCGGGATCGGCGGCGGCTGCGGCGGCTGTTGCTGCGGGGGTTGAGCAAGTGGCGGGTATTGATACCCATAAGGTGGGTACCCGGCTTGGTAGGAGGCTGCGTAGGGCCCTTCTGGATGAAGAGCATTGTAGTTGGCCGCCTCGAGGTACGGGTCGACGGCAGGGGCATTATAGTAATTATAGCCAGGATAAGCTGGCTGCTCAAAGGGGTTATACGCCGCTGTACTGGCGTAAGAAGGTATAGGGTTATCAAAACCCACATGTGGTGGTGGTGCGACTGGCGCAGAGTCCACCTCAGAAACTGGGTTTGAAGGCCCACTCAGCTGTGGGTCTTCATATAGTGGCGGGTAGTGACTGCCACTGGAATGTTGAGGGGTGCTGAAGTGGAAATCCCCTCCTTGCACGGACATCCGTGCACCCGTTCTTCTTCGCCTCGGTGGCTCCGGACGCAGTTGCTGCTCAAGCGGTGGTGGTGGCGGTGGCGTGACCGCCACAAAACACGAATCCTCGGAGGGATCCTGCTGCTGTTGTTGTTGTGGGTTGTAAGAGGGAGTAAACTCCCAGTTGTATTGGACAAACCTTGCTTCATACCTGTCTGGACCCCGATAAGGTGACCCATGAAAAGATGACCCATCATATATTTCGATGGGATGTGTCGGCGTCCCTGTTGGTGGCTCGGCAGGATCTATATCCTCGTCCATATCCATGGAGAAATGGTCCTCCGGTCCCAACGGGTTATGTCCCGCTGGTTCTCCAATCTGATTTACTGGGTTGAACCGGCTTTGGAAGTAGGGTGTTGGGTCATTGAAGGAATGGTGGGAGTTTGAGCGTTATAGGGGTAGGTAAGAGTAATGGGAGTGGTCAGACTCACTGTTCTGAAAGAGCCCGAAAGGATCTTGGTAAGAAGGTGAGGAGCTAAGCGAGACAGAACGCCTCGCAGACTCTAAGTAGGTCCTCCAGTCCTCTTGAGGACTAGTGCTCATAGTAACTGACGGAGTTCGCCGGTGGGAAGGCCCGGCCTCATGATCGTTAGGGGCAGTGAAGGGCGCCTTGCCTCGTCCTCCCCCTCGTCTGAATCGCGGCGGCATCTTTTCGTTTGTACCTGTCAAAACAGACAAAAGAAACAACAAAGGAAAACAATAAAGGACAAAATAAAAGATTAGGATTTAGTCCTAAGTCCTTTGCCTAGACTCGAAAGTCGAGGAATGTGCAAATGTGTCATTGAGATTAAACACAAAAGGTTAGTGTTTAATTCACTCAATGTTGGCTCTGATACCAACCTGTCACACCCCGATATTTCCACGTATTACCGGTGGGCCCGGTAGGGAGTATCGTGACGTAGTTGATATCATCATAGTCAATATATCACAGTTTAATGCAAAACGGAAGTCTAAAAGTAATAATATTACAAACCGATTAAAAGTAACAAGTATTACAAACGGGATATAAGATGGATCCACAGGCGGATCAATACATAGGAAAATATTGTTCAATAGATTTTTTAGTGACAAAGCTTGCTAAACTCTTTATTTATTCACTCCGGAGTAGCCAGCCTATTTCGCTTAGTACCTGCACTTAACATTTTGGAAAATACGTCAGTTTACACTAGTAAATACAATTAACCGACTCTTTTGAAAAGTTGTTTAAGAAAGTTGATTTAAATGCACAAGGCATAAATATTCTTTTATAACTTGGGATAATTATTTAAAAATAATCTTGTAAAAGAATTACATGTTTATTATACGTTCAGTAACCCGGGCTGAATACCGGGTTAAAGATTAATAGACACACCACATAATATGACCCACGGCGAGTTATTCTCGAATAGGCGGGCATATTATTTTACATACACACCGGCAGGTGTATGCCTACACCCCGTGCTTAAATCATGGCCATTTCAATGAATGAGCCGAGGATATCCAGGACAAGGTCATTAACCCCCCAAAGGCTTTAACAAACAAAACAGATTAAACGGGTTATCTCAATGATTTAACCTTCATATGGTTAAAAATACAATATCCGACCAAGCGGTATTTTATATACCGTACCGCAAGCCCGTATAAGGGAAAATAAGTTAAAAGTATTTACCTGAGAAAAATACAAATTTATCTGATCCGTATAACAATTCAACAAGTGCAAATATCTTTTACCAGGCTCCTAATCTGGAACGAAGGTTTTAATAACCAATTAGATACCTAACGGGTCTTACTTAAATTTAAACTTAGACCGGTTAGTTTTAAAGAAGGATATACGGTTCACAACGCAAGATTAAGCGAAGACCGGATTAGAATGCGATTTAGACCCGACAAGTATGAAGACTTGTATAATATGGGTAAACTAAACACATTCTGTATTTTGAGGTAAAAATGATAAGGTTTAACTCATTTCGGTCAATTTATGCAACTAGTCTCATAAACCGTGCCGAACGCGAAAAATGCATGACGGGTAACCAAATGAGTCATGAACAGGTTTCCTAAGTTAATATGCCTTAAATATGTTGCGATATCAGTAGGATACCTTCCATTATGCCCAAAACGGATTTAAAGTCAAATTAAGCCCCGTAGGGGTATTTTGGTCATTTTTAAGATTATAAAAGAGGTTAAATATTAGTCTGAGGTTCTGGTTTAAAATGATCAGTAAAAATATTTATTTTAGTGGATTATACCAGTAAGGTATTGTATATATGTGAAATTTATCATTTATAACCAAACTATGCGCCGTAGGGGCATTTTGGTCATTTCACATAAGCTTTATAGGTCATTTTTGGAAATCTGAGTTGAAAACTTTTACTTCGGTTTTCTCTATCCAGCGTAGGGTTGCAATGGCCCCTTCGTTGCCCGAGAATTCCATTGGTTTACAAGACCAGAATTCTTTATAAGAACAACCGTAATACACGGTTCTTCTCCTTTTGGGAATAGGCATTTGAAGTATAGGTCCATTGTTCACGCTGTTTTCTGGTTCAATTGGTCGCTTACTACTATGCTTACTTTTATTATTCGCTTCTTGAATAGTTTGAATAATAAATGGCATTGCATCTATGATTCCTTGTGCCACTATATGTTGAACAACACTATTATCCATTTGGTTTCCATTGTTATTGATGCTTGGATTCTCATTAACCACGTTAATGATACTCTGGTTATCATTATTCAGATTTCCTTGATTTCCTTCATCGGCCATCTGAATTTTAAACATTTATCCATATTAATATCACAAGATAATATTTAATATAGTTAATCACATGACACGCAATCTAGCCAAAAACGTCGATCATTGCGACTTTTACTCTATTTCCATATACTCTTATGCATCTATTACACACTAGTACTGAAATAAAAATTACAATACCAATAGAAATAGAATCACACTAATAGTAATATGCATCCGTACACACATATTTTATTTTATTTTTATTTTATTATATTATTATTACTATTACCGTCTCCTCCATCACATCACAGATATGGATTTATCCAAAAATCCATATTGCGCTCATCGTATTTCCATACGAGACGCTCTCCCACCTGTCGCATTCTCTCACTGCTTTCTAAAATTTCCTCACCAAAGGTCCTAAGTTCTTGCACGTTTTCTACACTCATTGGGGGTGCAGGTTCTAGGACTGGATTCGGAATCTGGGGTGCGGGTTCCTGATATGGGGGTGAAAGTGCCTGAAATCGGTAAGGATCTTCTAAGATTTCCCTAATGTAGTTATCATGGTAATAGGGATCTAAAGGGTCCATACCTGGGTAGGCTCCTATGTTTTGTATGGGTGTGTCTTCATGTATCGGGTAACGTTGCACAAAGTCCCTATTATCGTCCCACCAGGGGTCGTAATTTGGGTCTAGGGGGTTTGGTGCAGGTACCCTAGGGATTTCCTCTGGGTTGAAGTCATGCATCTCCACTTGGTTTTCAGGGTTTTCTATCTCCATGGGTTGGTCTGGGATTAGTGGTTGTGAGGCTACTAATTATTCCAGACTTGGGTCAGCAGCAGTTGTGGCTAGGATATGGAAATTGGCTAGGCTTTTATTAAGCATATCCTGTGTATGGGCATCTGTCTTTCGCTTAGGAGCTGCTAAAACTCTTTGCTGTTGCAACTTTCGCATTCTTTTCCTACGCGCAAAGGCTTCCTTACTGAACCATCCTCCTTTCTTATGAGGGAATGGCTCTTCAGACTGAGCTTTAAAGGCAAACATCCCTTCTTCCTGATCAGCAGAATACCCAGAAAGGGCAGGCTGTGAAGAGGTACCTTCACTCCTAGGTGAATCAGACAACTGACGACTCATATCTGAGGGTCCTTGATCACTCATTCTGTAAACTAACAAATAGTCAAATAACACATAACAAATAATTACAGTTATGCAAGTATTTCCGTAATTTATTTCCTAACACAAAATTTAGAATTTAAGTGTCAGCAGAACACTTCTTTGGCTTAGACCAGTGGCTAGGCTCTGATACCACCTTCTGTCGCAACCCCCGATCCCTTATCTGTCCCGGGAACAGGCGGACGCGAACTCAGAGTTTTGGTGGTATCAGTTGGTTAATTTGGCAGCGGAAATTACATCAGGACCGTAGTTAGGAAATGTTTATCAGAGTAAAACCACCACATTTAATATTAATAATCACATGGGTAAAACCCAAGTTTCTTATTACAATACATTTTATAGAGATAAACACTATTTTATTGAATTTAAAACATCGTTTATTAGGTAACTTTTATAGCCACATTTTTCCCAAGCCTTCAGTGCTCTCCAACTGGCTTTTTACTTATTGGCTGTCACATTGTGTTACCTGAAACACGTTTTAAAAACATTTGTCAGTGGAAAATATTGGTGAGTGAATCCCAGATTAATCAAGAAACATTTTATCAATGAAAACAGTATTGAGAGCGATCACATTGTTTATTTCTACACAATTACTCATTCAGTACTGTCAATCCTGACTTGTGGGTCATATTACACATTGGCTAACTCATTGTCCAATGGTAACGTACTGTCGTCCCGACTTACTACTCGTAGTAGTAAATTTTGTATACAAAACCCCAAGATACCGGCAGTAATTGAAGAACTAAAAAGACTCAATCACCGCTTAATCATATTATAAAACATTAAGGTTTTGTAAAGTATTACAAAAAGGTTAACAAAAAGAGGATAAACTCACATTGCTATCTTAGACTTCGCGTAAGGGTTTCCTGGGAATAATCTATAATTTATACAAATGTACATAGGTTAGTATCATAACCCTTTGAAAATATTAATGATACCCTCCCCGAGACGGCATTCCAACAACTACGTCGGGCAAAACCACGACAGTTGTTCAGGAACCCTAAATCAATCGGGCAGCGTATCTATTATGAAACTGGGGTTATAATACTTACAACGGAGCAGAACCTCGCTAATTAGGGGGTATAATACCCACGTATTATGCCTAATATTCAGAAAGTGAGATTGAGAAATGAAAATTGAACGAGTTCGACTGAGATCCGAGGCCTCTTTTATATAGTGCTGAAATCTGGTCTTCACGCGGCCCGCGTAAAAGATAAGCAGGGCTTACGCGGCCCGCGTACTAGCCCAGGTAGGGTTTAGGTGATCCAGGTCATCGCCTAGACTCGCCACATACAGGTTGTATTTAAAGACATAATGGGACATTTTAAAATATACTAAGATGTTGGAAATATTTGAGAGTTGTTACAATATAACATGATGTGAGAAAAGTTCCATTCACACATCTAAGATGCTTCATTGTCAAGAACCATACATTCACCAGCATTCTCAACAAAGCTGATGAACAGACAACGTAGCATTGTAAGGCTCAACAACTGTATTCGAAACCTTGGGAAAGGAAATTTAGAATAAACCATCATCATCATATCCGGTGCTCTTCTCTAATCTTTGAAATCAAAAGTGTTCCCTACCAGACCATGTTCCACCTCCAAGAGAATGGCATACATGAAAACTTGCAACAGCAAAAGATATGCATCTTTGAGAACCACTAATTATAATTGATATGTACAATATACATGACAACAGTGAATAAAAAAGATTTGTAAACTGTAGTAAGCTGAGAGATTCATCATTCCAGACAAAAGATTATATCAATTAAAAGAATTTCCTATAACGAATATCAAATTCAAACATTAGAAAGTAGATCTTAGATCTTCACATTAATACTTCATAACAAACTGATTAAAAACGAAAATCTAATATAATAAACAGATGCTATAACCATCATTTGCTTCACATAAACTGTAAGCATGTATATAAAATCACAGAAAACAAAAATATATCCAAATGATGTGGTTTCATGAGCTTTATCTACTGTCAAACTCACCGGAACAACTCAGGGAACGTCCAATTATCAACGACTCTGATGATTTTTTTATCTGAATACCGCACTACATAGTCTGAGTACAAGACCACTGCTTCCTATAGAACAGATGATAGTTTTTGAAATGGTCCTGACCAGAATTGTCGACGGATGATAGTTTTTGTAAGATGAGAGAAGAAGCTAGGAGAAAGCAACGTTTGAATTTTGAAATGGTCTGCCCAAATATTTTAGGGTCTTTAAGTCTTTAAATTAAAATGATCTGCCCAAATATTCATTTCTAATTTTAAAGGTAGAAAAAACATGGAGCCAAAATGATTAGACACATGTTTTAAAAAACTTACTTAAATGTGAAGATGGAGCCAAATTTGATTAAAAGAAATTATTTTATAAAAGAAGATGATGTAAAAATGAGATAAGAAATGCTTATTTGGCATGTCAGCGAATAATCTCCTTTAATAGCAAGTAGAGATTTGTGCCAACCGATACAAACTTGTTTGTTCATGTCCACAAGTAGGGCTGTAAACGAACCAAACTTTCAGCGAACGGTTCATGAACCGTTCGGTGGGAAGTTCGTTTGTGTTCGTTCGTTTTTTAAACAAACGAACACAAACAAGAAATTTCGTTCGTTTAGTTAAACGAACAAACATGAACAGAGGTCGCGTTCATTCGTTTATGTTCGTGAACGTTCGGTAACGTGTTCGTTTGTATTCGATAGATCATTAGTGTTTTTAGTTTTTATATTTATTTAATTACTTCAAAATTTCGACAAATTAAATATTTAATTAGTGTCAGTGTATTATATATTTTGTTCATGAACGATTATTTGTGTTCGTTTGTTTCCATTTGTGTTCATGAACATTAGTTTGTGCTTATTTGTGTTCGTCAACGTTTGTTTTTGTTTGTTGCCTAAAATTAACAAACAAACACAAACGAACACGAACAAGTTCATTTCTTTAACAAACGAATACGAACATAAAATCTCGTTCGATAAGTGTTTGTGAACGGTTCGTGAACACATATATTTTCTAACAAACAAACACGAACAATGTCTTGTTCGTGTTCGTTCAGTTTGTTTGCAGCCGTATCCACAAGTCTAACACGATCTTCAATTTCGGGTAATGTCTAGGTTCCTATCGAATTTTAACTTCGTGTGAGATAACCCCAAACCCTTTTAAGGGTAAGCGGTATGATTTGACTAAGATAAACCACTTCAACGGTCTTTGGCATCAAGCGGTAATTTTTTATTTGAGCATTTAAAAAATACTTTCCATAACATTGTTTATGTTTATGTTTAATTTAATTTTATTTTATATTTGTTATCTATGTAGGGTCGTATTCGTGGTAGTGGGTGTAGCGACCTCGACGTCATTAATAGGGCTTTAAGTGATTTCAAACCCAAATATCTGAGTGGTTTACAACATATTGAGGCATGGGAGGTCGTTCGTAAACATGACGAATGGGCACCAGTACCATTGTTGGGTGAAGATAGTGGAAGTTCGGGACAAAAAAAGAAAGTTGTCCGATTCGGATAACTACAATGCGGGTACACCGGGAACTGAGTCACCGATCGATATACCGGACATAAACGTAGACCCCTCACCAACAAGACAAAAAAAGAAAGAAAAGAGGCCCGCAACATCATCAAACGATAGCAAAGAGCCCCTCACCGAGAAGCTTGCGCAATACACTCTTATGAAAGAAGAAAAAAAAAAACACGAGCGATAGAGTTGACGAATATAAGAAAGAAAAACGAGGAAGACACCATAGCGTTAGTTGCGGAACAACGCGAGGCGGTGAAACAACTTATGTATGATCAGGATTTGAAGACATTTACTGAGCCACACGACCATGCTTCACCCGAGATGTTGTCGTTTATTCTGGCGAGGAAACGAGATATCGCCAAAAAAATATAATTGGTCATGCAATTTCTAAATATTAGGTTTATTATGGTTTAATTTTTTAGTTTTAAATGTAATGTGTTTTTTTTTTAATTAAAAGTACTTTTATTTAGTTTAAAATATGTTTAATTTATTTATGCATAGTTTATAATTTTTAGAAAATAAAAAATATGTAACTCAAACACCTTAGAGTGATTGAACCATATTGAGTGCAAAATGAGGGGTGGGCAGTGGCGGACCCAGGATTTTATTTCAATGGGGTCCATTTTCGGGTTGGTCCTCGTTCGGGTCGAGTTAAAGTGAGGTTTGAACTAGATTTTTTTAAAAAAATAAGAAAAATGGGCTTATCAAGGATTGAACCCATGACCTCTTGGTGGAAAAGAGGGAGATTTACCACTACACCAACTTTCTTTTTATTTCTATGGTGTCCACCTAATTGTATTTATGGGGTCCATATACAATTTAATATACCGAATCTACTATTTTTTTAAAAAAGATTGGGGTCCGGGGACCCCGATGGCACCCATGTGGGTCCGCCCCTGGGGGTGGGGGTGGAATAGGGAGTTGACATGACATAATATTATTGGGTAGAGAATCACTCAACTACCTAAACTTATAGTGATTAACCATATCCCACCCTAACACTTATCCTAAACTCACCGAACTAAAAAAAATTTAAAATCTATTCTTTTAACTATTTTATATGATGACGTGTGCTATTTCCTTGTCATCCGCGTCCTTCCAACAATAAAAAACACTAGGTGGCTGAGTGTTTATAATACACCGCCTTTTTTAAAAAATAAAAAAATAAAAAACACTAGGTTGCCAGTTAAATATTCCCAGTGAAAAAATATATACTTCGGTCCCTAAAAAGTAAAAAGGTGAAAATTTGTTATATAAATACGTCAATACCTACCCTAACTCTTCAATCATTCAACCCAATCATTACTGTTTTTATTTTTATTTTTCATTTCCTGTTTTTCAATCTTCCAGTTCTAGATGCAGATCTGAGGCTCAAAACTTTCTAAATTCACATCAAATTAAATCCAATTTTCTTCTTTCTATTCTGTGTTGTTAAGTTCAAAATACTCAAATTCATTTCGATTTTTACAAAAAGATCTGGATTCATAATTTCCGATCTGAGCTAGTTGACTTTTTTTTGCTGTGTGCTTTGTTTGGATCTACCACATATGATATGAGCATCTAAATCAAGAAAGATCTGAGTTCTGATTAGATGTATACATGGGGATCTTTGTGGTAAAACTACACGACATGTTCTTGAGTTTCAGAATACAAAGAGATATCTTCGAATATCTCTTTTGGTTTGACGGATACACGTTTTCAAAATTACTACAAGTTATGTAGGTTCTTTTGAAATGCGTTATGTCCGATTTGAAATTGAAAGGTAATTTGCTAAGGGTCTAATTTTGTTATGGGTTAACTATAGTTTTTTTTTTTATTTGTGATTAATGTAGTGAAATTTGCAGGCCATGAAGCAAAATGCATCATATGGATCAATAGACAGATTGCTTTGGCGAAATAAATGAAGATTAATGCTGGATGAATTGAAGACGTAAATGAACTTTCGTATTAGTAGTTTAATCTAAAGTTACTTTAAGGCTATTGAAAAAATTGTTGTGTGTACGAATTTTAATTGTAAAATGAACATGATGTTTGCAATTAAAAAAAATGCAAGCATATTTACTATGGTAGTGTATTGTTGTTTATACAGGGAGACATGTGATGTGTTTGTAAGTCTTGAGTAATAGTTAAGGTGGTGGTGTATTGTTGTTTATACAGGAAGACATGTGATGTGTTTGTAAGTCTTGAGTAACAGTTAAGGCGAGTGTGTTCTACTGGATCTCTTGTTTGTATTTTCGATTTTCAATTGTATCTTTCAATAAGTTGTTAAACTGGAAGAACTCAAACACTGACCCAACCCAACCGATTGATACCCGAGAACACAAGACTTGAACTAGACCTTTGTTCTATTCTTTTCAATCATTCAAATGACTTGAAGATTACAACAAAAGATAACAACTATTTATACTAGTGGATTATGTTCATTGGAAAACCATTAAAAATTTGAAAACCAAGAAAAATACTGCCAACCAATCATTTTTTTATTAATTTTACTTTTCATTTCGTTAATTATAAAGTTAGTATTTTAGAAAAAAAACAAAAATAAAAAAATACATGTAGGTTGCAAAGTTACACATATGAGGTATACATATGTAGTTCACGAGCTATATGTAGCTCGTCTATCTACATATATTTTTTTTTTATTTTCTATTTTGATTTTCACGAGTAATAGTAAGATATAAAAGGAATGAAAAAATAAAAAGAGTTAATTGACAAAATCGTCTCTGAGATTTAAGTATGTTTGCCAGTTTCGTCTAAAACAATTTTTTTTGTACTAAAGGGTGTTTGGAATTCCTTTTCAACTTCTTTTTCTCAAAAGTCATTCTCAAAAACAAGTAAGAAATCCTGACTTCTTCTTTTCTCCTTTTTGAAGGCATAATTAGCTTCAAAAGTCCTTCTTTCATGGTGTTTGGGATTCTTTTTTACTTCAAAAGTACTTCTCAGATGGTGTTTGTGATTCCTTTCCTTCTCAAAAGGCCTTCTTAGCTCCAAAAGTCATTTTCAAAAGGAATCCCAAACACCCACTAAGTAGTACTTAACTTTTTAGATTTTTTGTCATTTTTCATCCAAAAGACTAATTTGCTTTATTTTTTATGTCAAATATTTGGATGAAAATGGAAAAAGATCCCAAATCTCAGGGAGGGACGATTGTGGCAAAAAAGTTAGATGTTTGGATGAAAATGGTAAAAAAATCATAAAAGTAAAGGGCAATATGGTACAAAAAAAGTTGTTTTAGATGAAATTGGCAAACATGCCCAAACCTCAAGAACGATTTTAGCAATTTACTCAAATAAAAATAACAAAAATCTTGTTTTCTAATATCTTTAAGTTTTCTAATGATCCCTTTCCTTATACCGGTAATTACTCGTCATGCAAGACATCTACTACTGCTAAAATACTAACCAATAAACTTAAACATTCAAATTCAAAACAATTTACATCTATCTTCAATATTCATGTTAATATTACTAATATTAATAATACTCCTTGCTTCACAAGTAATTTCCTTAGTCGACCCAGACCGAGTTGATGTTGCTTGTTTCACACTCCCTCTCAGCATCAACTTTGCTAACTTTGCTCGTTCCAATACTCGTGCATAGATCTTGTATTCTTGATTTGGACAGCCCTTCTATTAACATGTCTACACATTGTGACTCTGGTATTTATATACACCATCTCGATTTCACCTTAAAGAACGTTCTCTCGAATGAAATGGTAATGCACCTCAATGTATTTGGTCCTAGCATGGAAGGTGGGATTCTCGGCTAATTGAATAGCCGATTTCTTGTCACACCGCAACTGCACCTAATAGTCTACTCCAACAACGAATGTGATATATGGTATTGTAAGAGTAAAGTAGATGAGACTTCCCACAATCTATTTGCGGATATATATTTACAGAGAATACAAAATATATATCCGCTAATACTTATGACATATGATTGAACTGAAAATAATTATATAGAGTAGATATAAACTCAACATGTTTAAATAAAAATCAAGCACACTCTATAACTATGTAAGTCCGATTTGACCACAACAAGCTATTAGTTAAGATTGATTCAAAGTCAACCTCATGTCATTTGGGAGATTCAGTGATCATATGGGAAGAACCATCAAAGACTCCATCCACCAAGTAACGCGCACCACAACTTGATACACGACCCATTTTAGCATGAACATGCCTGCGAGTCCCATCCTCTAGCTCTATCCTCTTCTTTTTTGGGTTCATAAACTCGATCTCAAGAGCTTCCAATGCTTTTTTGGTCAATGAACGGTTTCTTCTACTCTGTCGTTGACCATTTGCAAGAGTGGTCAACGAGTCAGTCTTGTTGGAGTTAGCAAAAGATGATTTGTTATCATCATCTGAACGTGGACCCAGTCGAGGGTTGTTCAAGTCGATCATTATCCTTGTACGCTTCTTATCAAAACATGCAGCATCTTCCGTATCCTCATCTTTACCAGGAGTGTTGTCATTTTTAATATCATCAACAGTTTGACGTTTTCTTTTTCGTATGAATACCAACTTCTGTTTTCTTGCTGGTTGCCCATCTGTAGAGAGACCCATTTTGGTATTTTCCACTCTATTAAGATTCACATCTTCAATGCTAGATTTTTCTGCGATGTCATGTTCAGTTTCTCCAAAAACGCTAGCCGACGCTTGCATATCAGCAGGTTCAAAAACAGTCAAACTTGTCAGCTCTCTGACTTTAACAAGTGGGACAAAACTGGTATCCACAACTGTGCATTTCAACAAATCTTGTTCATCATCTGACCGGTATGTTTCATGTGGCTCGACCAAGCGGTCCTTGCCAGGTTCGTGTTCAAGAAGGTGCGGTTCAGATGCAACTTTATTCAGCACTTCAATCAACGAGTCAAAGTATTGACTTCCTTTGACCAGATTCCTCCTTGAAAACTTTGTCACACCAGGTGCAAGAAACACTAAATTCTTCGAGTTTTGGAACGCATAGTTTCTAGCATGTTCATAGTGCCATCCTCTAGCCAAAAGCCGAGGCCACACAGCCTCCCAGAAGAACTCATTTAACCGTACTTTGCTTAATCCAATTCGATCCTTCAAAATGTTAACAATTTCTTCTGTTTTAAGAGACGAGCAAGTAGATTCAACTTTTTTGCTTCTTAATCGCGTTCGGGTCTTGATAGTAAGGTCTTGTTTCCCTTTGCCAATGGCTACGGCTTGTACAAGAAGATCGAGGCCCATTATATCCCTTAAAGTGAATACATATTTCTCGAACGGAAGTTTTCCCTCCTCAAACGTTCTAATGACCTGCAAGAAACCATACGTCAACAACCGATCTTTCTGAGTGTAGAAAATTAAACATTAAACAAAGTACCTGCGTCAAACTAGCTTTACACTCGTCGGTCACATTAGAAAGCAAGCGAGACAAAAGCTCTTGAAGCCTCCACCCGTTGAAAATCTTTTTTCCAGGAAGGGACTTGCTAATTCTTTTCTTCCGATACATTGACCATTTTTGGTGTTCATTGCTTCTATAAAACTTCCCGTAGTAATAACATAGCACATTTGGCATACCTTTATTTCCCATGAACATGTTCACAACGCGAAGATTCTTGCCAAATATATATAAACCAAGAATAAAACTATCATGTTCAATTGCGCTCCAAGACTCTTCATTGTCTGTGTCACAACCTACAATATAAGACGCATCCTTTGTACCCGCATTAATCTCCATGGTTTCTTCCTTGTTCTTATCTTGACTATGAACCCAAGTGACAGGAATTGACAGACCAAATTCGCAGACAGGTAACTTTATGAGCTGGGATCGCTCGTTTTTTGTCTTCAAAGCTGGGATTTGTGCCTGGTACTCATGCCCGACCCGCGTCGTCTTTTGTGGCTCTCCAAAAGTGTTACCAGCAGAAGAACACTGTTCAGAATGGAGCCACTCGACTCGTTTATAAACATCGTCGGTATCTTTATCCATCTATCCATAGCACACATGAAAACAGACATTGTTGTTAGCTGCATGTTTCAAACAAAACACATGTTCTTGATCTTTGTCCCCAAAAACAGAAACTAATTTTCCCCTCGAACCTTGACGCGATTTATGACTATTCCATAACTTTACCCCTAACACAGAAACTTTGTCACATTTACTTTGGGAAATTTCAATAAATTGAGTTAAGTTCTTCCATAATTAACCAAAACAACATAATAAATTAATTTAGATGATTAACACCTGCAGAAAACCACACTCAGATCTATATTGAACCCAAGAATATCATAACAATTTGTTGACTAAACAATTAGATCAAACCTAATTATGAACACAACACACTGTTCAACATAATCTCTTGAATGGGTTAACTCAATCCATAAAGTATAAAAAAGCTTGATAAACCTGAATGTAATGATATCCACGTTAAGAAGCAAAGATTAACATATGGGTATCCATGTGTTGCATCAAATTCAAACCTTATAATCATTTTGATGAGCACAAACAACACACAATACGATGATGAAGAATGCAAGAAACAAAGACATAAAATAAAACAGTGGTTTATGATCAACAAACTCAGAATAATTCACCTTTGAAGATGCAACTGAACAAGTTGTTGTTGCAGGTTCCTGAGATTGCAGAAAGAGGAGAGTACCCAAAGCAAGATGGTGTTGTGTTGGGGTATTTAAAATAAAAAGAGACGAGTAATCTGCTTTTATTCGGGTTGATTTATACAAATCGTGTGTTTTGTGGCAGTCACAAGACCAAACACGTTTGACCAACATTTTATAAGCATTCTAATTTGTTATCTTTAAAATTGGATCAAGAGATGTTGCTTGAACATATATATATAAATATTCTCATCCGTCTAAGCCCACAAGCTAATTTTATAACAAATTTAGTTGTATTTGAATGCATGTTGTATTATCCATCTCTATGCTTTATACTAATAAAACCACATAGTGATAAATTAACATGTATGGTTTCAAATTGTAAGTGATTACGAGCGTTGATGGCGTTTTACCAAGGGTTACACTCAAATGATGTGACTTTGTTGGGACGTTAAAAAAGTTAATTTCTGTAAGAAAATAACCACTGATTAGAAACCACTGATCAGTTTGTTAAACTACTGATCAGTTTAAGCACTGATCAGTCTAACCACTGATGAGCTTAACTACTGATCAGTTTAAGCACTGATCAGTCTAACCGCTGATCAACCACTGTCGATTTGAAACAGTGGCAAGTTGAACAGAACCACTGATCAGAACAGTGGTTAGAAAAAGTTACAATTAGAAGTAGAAAAGAAACAGAAATCGATTGAACCGGGCTTGTGTTTAACACAATTCCCTTAAACAGATTCGTCGTCTGTTCCCAGGGTACGCCGGTTCGAAGCAGCACCGCGCACTGCCGGACTTGATCACTTGCCTGAAAAGAACAAGAAGCTGTGCTGCAGAAACTGAGATAGAGAGAAGAGAAGTTGTTTTCTGTGTGTCTCAACTGATCAGCTTTGCCTTCGATTTATAGTGCTAGAACCATACCGAAATCAGCAAATTAAAGACCAAATAATGGTCATTAGAATATCAGTTACGAAACTGATAGTCAGTTTGAAAAATGAAATAATGATCCTCATTCATTTCAGTTTCAAAACATAAATCAGTTAATGATCATTCATTCATTTCGGTTACAAAACAGAAAGTCAAGAGTGCAAAAAACTGCTCCACGCGGACCCGGGTTTTTGGAACTGCATTCGTGTCCGCAGGACGTGCGGGCGTACACGAGTTCAACTAAATCCGGTTCCAATTTTTGAACCCCCCCTGCGCGCGCGTGGGTAGGACTTGTGGTAAAACATGTCATAAGACTTCAAAGGCTTCATTAAGGTTTCACCTTATAAGTAGCCTATCTTTTTGTTCCCACTCCGATGTGGGACAAAGTGGTTTTACCACTTGTGACTTTCCATTCACACTATAACTTCCAACAATCCCCCACATGAATGGAGGTCTATCTCAGAAACAACATAATTCCTTATTACATTTCAGCAGTTGAGTTTTGCATACGATAGGTAGGTGTTACCCTTTGAACCTTCGCTCATAAAATGCACTTAGCCCACTAGCTCTGAGTAGAACTCGATGTCTTTGAACTCGTCTGCCGTTTGTGTAGACGACAATGCACTTCACACAAGACTCTCCCTGACAAAGTCAAGTCCTCATAGTTATGTTCGTTATGGTCATGAACATGATGCCTGGTTCTGCGAGAGCCATTAGGTATTGTGCCCCAACAATACCCTTCGAAGCGACCCCACTTCTCTCTCACATAGCTGATTCACTATGTATGGTTACCTTAGTTGAATCATTAAAAGCCATAGGCTTAGCCTCACACTTGTCACTTTTAGGAATGGACTAGGAAGTTTATTAATCTTTATAATAGACTACCTTATTAAATGCGTAGGGTTATCCCCCCCACAGTGACCTCGCATATTCATACAATTAGGTTTTCCTATTGAACTCAATTCTTGGGATCTCCAGTCTATTGAGTTAGGTTTCCATCATATGAACTTCATTTTTCAAGGGCTTCAGTCCCATTCCCACGGACGACTTCTGTACTAACTCTCTACTTAGGCCTTTTGTCAGCGGATCCGCAATATTATCCTTTGACCTCACGTAGTCAACAGTGATAATTCCTGTAGAGATTAGTTGTCGTATCGTATTATGTCTACGTCTGATATGTCTGTTCCTACCATTATACATTGTGCTACGAGCTCTGCCAAGTGCCGATTGGCTATCACAATGTATACAAATGGCCGTTGCCGGCTTAGGCCATCTTGGTATATCCTCAACAAATTGACGTAGCCATTCTGCCTCTTCACCTGCTTTATCTAAAGCGATGAACTCAGATTCCATCGTGGATCTAGCAATAACCGTTTGTTTTGATGATTTCCACGATATCGCTGCACCTCCAAGTGTGAATACATACCCACTTGTTGCTCTGGAATCATTCGTGTCCGATATCCAATTTGCATCGCAGTGTCCTTCTATAACTGCTGGATATCTGTTATAATGCAACCCGAATTCCCGAGTGTATCTTAAGTAGCGAAGCAACCGAGTTATACAGTTCCAATGCATTGAACTCGGGTTGCTTGTGTATCTACTTAGCTTGCTTACAGCAAATGCTATGTCTGGTCTAGTACAACTCATAAGATACATTAAGCTACCAATAATTCTTGAGTATTCCAACTGGTTTACGGGTTCACCTCTATTCTTGGCTAGATGTTGACTTGTGTCAAGTGGAGTTCTAGCTTCATTAGAGTCATTTGCATTGAACTTTTCAAGAATTTTGTCCACATAGTGGGATTGACTTAAAACGAGTCCACTTTGGGTTCGTGTGATTTTGACCCCCAAAATCACATCCGCAAGACCCATGTCTTTCATGTCAAATCTTGCTTTTAGCATGTTCTTTGTAGATTTTATGATTTTGTCATCGCTTCCAGCAATGAGCATATCATCTACATATAGACACAAAATGACATATCCATCAGATGTGTCCTTCACATACACACACTTGTCACATTCATTGATTTTGAACCCAGCATCAAGCATGACATGATCAAACTTTTGATGCCATTGTTTTGGAGCTTGTTTCAATCCATACAGGGATTTCACAAGTTTACACACTTTCTTTTCTTGCCCAATAGCTGTGAAGCCTTCGGGTTGCTCCATGTAGATTTCTTCCTCTAGAATTCCATTCAAGAAAGCTGTTTTCACATCCATTTGGTGAACTTCCAAATTTCTAATGGCGGCAATGGCAAGAACCAACCTGATGGATGTTATTCGCGTAACTGGCGAATATGTATCAAAGTAGTCTAAACCTTCTCGCTGTTTATATCCTTTGATCACCAACCTTGCTTTGTACTTATCAATGGTTCCATCTGGTTTCATCTTCTTCTTGAAGATCCATCGATATCCTAGTGGTTTACATCCTTGAGGAAGATCTACTAGTTCCCAGGTATGGTTCTGTAAGATAGAGTCTATCTCACTTTTGATTGCCTCCCTCCACTGAGGTCCTTCTGAGGAATGTACCGCTTGTTGGTACGTTTGAGGTTCATCTTCTACCATATAGGTAAGAAACTCAGGTCCAAAGGATTTTTCAGTCCTTTGTCGTTTACTTTTCCTGGTTTCAACTTCCTCAGTCGTAGATTTTTCTCGAGGTTCATCGTTTTCAACTTCACCCTCGGGAACAATTTTCTCAACCGGTCTAGAAGAACTCGGTTCACTTTTATCTAAGCATGGGAACACATGTTCAAACCATGATGCATCCTTAGATTCGATTATGGTGCCTTTGCATATTCCAGGGTTCTTGGAATCATGCACAATAAAACGATAAGGACCATAAGGACGGGTGTATCCTATAAATACACAATCCACCGTTTTGGGACCTATTAGTAGCCGCTTAGGTGGTGTGACCACCACCTTAGCTAGACACCCCCACACTTTCAAAGATTTATATGGTGCTTTCTTTCCCATCCATAATTCGTAAGGCGTTACATTCTTTTTCTTATTGGGTATCATGTTCAACACATAATTCGCCGATAAGATTGCTTCCCCCCACATGTTTTGGTTTACACCAGAACTTATCATCATGGCATTCATCATTTCTTTCAAGGTGCGATTTTTCCGTTCCGCTATGCCATTTGATTGAGGGGAGTAAGGAGCCGTGAGTTCGTGGATGATTCCACTTTTTGCACATACATCAATAAAAGGTGAAACATATTCACCTCCTCGGTCGCTCCTTACGATTTTGATTTTCCGATTTAGTTGATTCTCAACTTCGGCTTTGAACAAGATGAACTTGTCAACAGCCTCGTCCTTACTCTTAAGTAAGTACACATAGCAATACCTTGTACTATCATCAATGAACGTGATGAAGTACTTGTTCCCACCACGAGTAGGAATTGCTTTAAGATCACACACATCAGTATGGATCATCTCGAGGGGTTCGGTGATTCGTTCAACCTTTTTGAATAACAATTTTGTTTGTTTTGCTTCTACGCAAGTTTCACATTTATTAATTGACTCGATATCGAATGTTGGTATGCAATCAAGTTTGATTAAACGACGAATGGAATTATAATTTACGTGACCTAGTCTACCATGCCAAAGATTAGAAGACTCAATCAAATAAGTAGAACTAGTAGCGTTTTCTTTCATTGCATTCACGACAATTACATTCAGTTTAAACATTCCATTGAGGGCATAGCCCTTACCAACATAAACACGATTTTTGGTCAACACGACCTTATCCGACTCAATTACCATTTTGAACCCAAACTTGTTCAACTGCCATCCCGACACAAGGTTTTTACGAATTTCGGGAACATACAACACATTGGACAAGGTGAGTTCCTTTCCCGAAGTCATCTTCAAAACCACGTTACCCTCGCCTTTTATTTCTGCCGTGGCAGAATTTCCCATGAAAACCTTTTCTTCATTAGTCACCTCCTTGAAGGTGTTGAAAAGGCTTTTGTCAAAGCACAGATGTCGGGTAGCCCCCGTATCGACCCACCAATCCTTGTTATTTTGCCCAACTATATTCACTTCCGTGACCAAAATCGAGAGGTCCGTGACCATGGCAACAAGCTTATCGACTTCATCTACCATGTTCACTTGTTGAGCATTTTCCTTCTTCTTGGGAAGCTTGCATTCGCTAGCCTTGTGGCCTTGCTTTTGACAATTGTAACAAGTTCCAAGGAACTTCTTTTTCCCAACTCCCCCCTTAGGACCAAGGTTGGAGCGTTTCCCATGACTTTTCTTTCCGCCCTTTCCACTGTTTTTTCCCTTCGAAGATTGCCCATGTTCAACAAGGTTGGCCTTCACAGTTTCAGGACCATCAACCTTTTTTAGGGCCACTTTGTTATCTTCTTCAATCCAAAGACGAACAACAAGATCTTCAATGGTCATCTCCTTTCGCTTATGCTTGAGATAGTTCTTGAAATCAACCCAACTTGGTGGCAATTTTTCAATCATTGCCGCAACTTGGAATGTCTCGCTGAGGACCATTCCTTCCGCATGAATATCATGAAGAATAACTTGCAATTATTGGACTTGGCTCATGACAGTTTTAGCATCTATCATTTTAAAGTCCAAGAACTTAGCCACCATGAATTTTTTAGTGCCCGCATCTTCTGTTTTGTATTTGCGATCCAACGACTCCCATAATTCTTTGGCAGTCTTGGCTTTGTAATACACATTATACAATGTGTCTACCAAACCATTCAAGATAAAGTTGCGGCACAGGAAATCCGAACGATTCAAAGCATGCATCGTGCTCACATTTTGAGCATCCATTTCCCCTTCATCAACATGGGGTTTCGGTTCAGTCAAGAACCTTGCCAGATTCAGCGTGGTCAGATAAAAGAACATCTTTTGCTGCCACTGTTTGAAATTCACTCCACTGAATTTCTCTGGTTTCTCAGCATGCGACACTGCATTAGGCAGTGGTGTCACCAGACCAGTTGTTACAGCAATAGCGGAAGTCATGACAGCAGTCACAACTATAGAAACAGCAGTGGTCACAGGGGTTTCCATTCTGAAAAGAACAAGAACAATCAGTAAATAAAATCTGTTTAACTTTGTAAGAAAATAACCACTGTTTGAAATCCACTAATTAGAAACCACTGATCAGTTTGTTAAACTACTGATCAGTTTAAGCACTGATCAGTTTGTTAAACTACTGATCAGTTTAAGCACTGATCAGTCTAACCACTGATGAGCTTAACTACTGATCAGTTTAAGCACTGATCAGTCTAACCGCTGATCAACCACTGTCGGTTTGAAACAATGGCAAGTTGAACAGAACCACTGATCAGAACAGTGGTTAGAAAAAGTTACAATTAGAAGTAGAAAAGAAACAGAAATCGATTGAACCGGGTTTGTGTTTAACACAATTCCCTTAAACAGATTCGTCGTCTGTTCCCAGGGTACGCCGGTTCGAAGCAGCACCGCGCACTGCCGGACTTGATCACTTGCCTGAAAAGAACAAGAAGCTGTGTTGCAGAAACTGAGATAGAGAGAAGAGAAGTTGTTTTCTGTGTGTCTCAACTGATCAGCTTTGCCTTCGATTTATAGTGCTAGAACCATAACCGAAATCAGCAAATTAAAGACTAAACAATGGTCATTAGAATATCAGTTACGAAACTGATAGTCAGTTTGAAAAATGAAATAATGATCCTCATTCATTTCAGCTTCAAAACATAAATCAGTTAATGATCATTCATTCATTTCGGTTACAAAACAGAAAGTCAAGAGTGCAAAAAACTGCTCCACGCGGACCCGGGTTTTTGGAACTGCATTCGTGTCCACAGGACGTGCGGGCGTACACGAGTTCAACTAAATCCAGTTCCAATTTTTGCACCCCCCCCTGCGCGCGCGCGGGTAGGACTTGTGGTAAAACATGTCATAAGACTTCAAAGGCTTCATTAAGGTTTCACCTTATAAGTAGCCTATCTTTTTGTTCCCACTCCGATGTGGGACAAAGTGGTTTTACCACTTGTGACTTTCCATTCACACTATAACTTCCAACAATTTCTTAATTTAGCAATTCAGTGTCGTGATCATTTTAATTTCTAAATGTAACCATTCATTTCTCTTTCAAAAAAGATCAAATACAAATCTTTACAAGTTAACTTTGTTTTTCTCCCTGCAGTTTGTCTATTTTAACGCTTTTGTCCCAATAGTTTAAAAAGTGTCATTTTCCTTCCGGATGTTACTTTATTTTTCCTAATCAGCTACTTGACACTAACTCCATCTAAAATATTTATTAACTGTAAGGGCATTTTGGTAACTTCAAGTATAAAACCAAGGGTGTTTTGGTAAATTACATATAAAGGTTATATATATATATATAGGATTAGGTTCAAGAGTGAACACTTGTATAGCTTGCGAACTGAGTGAACTAATCCTGGCCATACACGTGTGTAGATCAATGGCCAGGATTTGATGTTGAAATACACTAGTGTATTTTACGATTTGTTGATGAGATCCTGGCCATACACGTGTGTAGATCAATGGCCAGGATTTGTTCACTCAGTTCGCAAATACACTAGTGTTCACTCTAGAACCCCACCCTATATGTATGTATGTATGTATGTATGTATGTATGTATGTATGTATGTATGTATGTATGTATGTATGTATAATATATATAACAAAACGCATAAACTATCTGGACTATCTTTTCTCTCTCTATACCCTATCTCTTTTCCATTACCAAGAGCCACCACCACAACCACCAAGCGCCACTACCTCACCACCACCTTCTCGCCACTAGATTCGATACTACCGCCACCCAACCACCACTGTGCACGACCCCCACCGAACCACCACCTTGCACTAGCTCCACCGGACCACCACTACCTTGCACCATCTCCAGCGGCCACATCTAACCCCTCAAATCTTTCTGAAAACATATCTGAAGTTTCAGATGGTGGAGGACGGCACAATTTAAACCCAAACCACCCTAGATCGATGGTCGTCGTCCTCTACAACCCACGATCTGAAATCAGAAGCCCTATTTATGTCGTCGTCCTTTATAACCATAGGTTGACGCCAGAATCGAAGCCCTACGGTGGTCTCTACGGCGGTGATTATATGAAAACGATGGTGGTGAGATCTGAAACACTCACTCACCCACGAGATCTGAAACACTCACTCACCAGCGAGATCTGAAACGGGTGGTGATGGAGATGACAGTGGGGGTTAAGGGGTCGTGATGGAGGTGATGGTGAGTGTTTAGGGGCGGTGATGAAGGTGTTGGTATGATTCACGAGTGAACGGGTAAAGAGGTAAAGGGGAGGGGTAAAGGGGTGGTGGCGTGCAAGGTGGTGGTGGTCGGCGTGCAAGGTGGGTGGTGGTGGCAAGGGTAAAGGGGTAAAAGAGAGGGTGGTGGTTGTAGGATGTGGTTGTGGTGGTGGTCGTAGGAGGTGGTTGCGCTGGTCGGGGTAAAGGGGTGGGTGGTGGTGGTGCTAGAGAGTGGGGGGTGTTAATATGTGTGTGTGTATATATATTAATAAGAAATAGTTGTGTTTTTATTTTTTATCTTTATAATCAATAAAAAAATTGATTTTAGGAATTAGTAATAAATAATTATATGTAAAATTACCAAAATACCCCTACTTTTAACAGAACATTTTAACTGAGTTAGAGTCAGGGAGCATACTGGCGACAACATAGTAACATCAGAGAGGAAAATGACACTTTTTATACTATTGGGGTAAAAGTGTTAAAACGGACAAACCACAGGGAGCAAAAACAAAGTTAACTTAATCTTTATAATATGTCAGCTAGTCAATCGTCTTTTGGTGGGATCTTTATGATTCCAACAGAATACACTTACTCGTGCATCAAACTCAATTAAGAAAGCCATTGGTTATAAGCAGCCAACACTTTGTAGAGTAAAAGTGTTGCGTCGGCCGTGTCACATTGATCCAGATGAACTTTTTGGATGCCTGAGTCTTCGACTTTTAAAAAGCGCTACATTCTAAGTCTCTAAAGCCAACTTTTTGCAGAAAGAGGATAGTACCCAAATCAAGATTGTGTTGTGGTATTTAAAATAAAAAGAGAAGAGTAATCTGCTTTTATTCGGGTTGATTTATACAAATCGTGTGTTTTGTGGCAGTCACAAGACCAAACACGTTTGACCAACATTTTATAAGCATTCTAAGTTGTTATCTTTAAAGTTGGATTAAGAGATGTTGCTTGAACACATATATATATATATATATATATATAAATATTCTAATCCGTCTAAGCCCACAAGCTATTTTTATAACAAATTTAGTTGTGTTTGAATGCATGTTGTATTATCCATCTCTAAGCTTTATACTAATAAAACCACATAATGATAAATTAACATGTATGGTTTTAAATTGCAAGTGATTACGAGCGTGGATGGCCTTTTACCAATGGTTACACCCAAATAATGTGATGAAGAAACACGTATCTAATTTTAAGTTAATTAGGTGGTTTATGTTCCAAAAATGAGGGTTAATCTTCTTAATATTTCCTGAGCTTTGATGTGATTCGATCTTCCTCTAAAACAGCAGCACCGTTAGCTCGTTAAGAGGGGAATATGGGGGTTTCCCTCTTAACCAGACTCCGGCGTGAGAATAAGTATCCGCTTTGAGGAAATAAGTGTGTGTTAAGAGTGAGAGTAGAGAGAATGAAATGTCTAACCTGAGTATGGAGGTCCCTATTTATAGCCGGAATAGTGTAAGAGGAGATGAGCTGATGGGCCTTGGGCCGGAAGGCGACAACAAAGAATATCCTCCTTGTCTCACTAGTATCGACCATTAGTGGTTTCTAGAAGATCTCCGGTGCTGGCACACCTTGATTGGAGCCACGTGTCCCAGTTGTCGGCCTTGTTGTCCCTCAGCCATCAGCACGTGAGTGGAGATCATGGGGCAGTTGTCGCCGCCCCCTGATTGGTGCCACGTAGGCGTCCTTGTGTACTCTCTGTCTCTTGCACGTCAGTCAATCGTGGAGCACGATAGAGCACGGCCAGGTGGATGCTGATTGGCTCGTTCTTCTACCACCCCTACCTTTGGTACTTTCTGAAGTGGCCCTGCGCCGTAACACTTGCGCGACCCTTGTCATGCATATAACTAGCCCATGCAAAGCTGTAGGATCTGAAGGCTTTTATTCAGGATGCTAAGTGTAAAAACTGATGTCATCTCTTGTTTGGGTCTCGCGTTAGGCTCAGGTTATATGCAAGTAGCCCGCGCGAGGTTTAAGGATCAATCAGTTTTTGATTAAGGAGTATGGTCCAGTGCGCTACCTGCATGGTATGTGCGGCTTTTTGGGACCATATCCCTTCAAGTTCCCCGAGTCCAGTGCTGCTTCCATGCGCGAAGTAAATGGTTGGAGCTCTGGACTTGTAAAAATTGAAGTGTATTAGCCTTTGAAAGTATTTGCTAGCTCATGGTAGTCGGCGCGTGTGTGAGTGCTTGCCTACTACTACGGCGCGGCTACCAGAGTTGGCTATTGATTTTGAGAGTTAGCGCGCAGGCTCATGTATAATGATGAATGCGGCGCGACCTTTGCTAACTTCTGTATGAAGTTTAGTGACTTTGGGCGGGAAAACTCTCGAAAATTTAAATTCTGACAAGTTGGTGCAATTGTCGTTGATGGTGACAGTTGAGTTGACTGCTGGCATGACGGTAATCATGCTGTCACTGACGGTTCACCTTTTGTCAGGCGAGTGAGGCCCACGCGCTCGTGGTAACTGTCACTCCGAGAAACCCGCCTTACGTGGCGGCTGCTGATTGGTTACGTGCGCGGTGAATCCGGCACGTTTACCCATCGCATTAAATGTGATGGGTATATATATCCAACGATGGGAGAGTGAGTTGCATGATCCTTCATTTGGTTTCTCAATTCTCTCTCTAATCTTCAAAGTTTCTTCAAAGTTTCTTTAAATCTTCAAAGATTTCGGAGCAGATCTTCAAGTTTTTCTTGAACATTCTAGTTTTCCAAAAAATAGTTAAAATCTTCATATCCAGATACTCATTGCTGAAGAAGAAGTCCAAGTTGAAGAAAGTCCAGTCCCTGTCCTTAAGTGGGATCAGGGGCTATTCGAGTAGATCACCAGAGGGTTCCAGTTTCCACCGGAGTGGGATGCCCGGTATCCCCGTCAAGGTCAAACTGCCGCTGATGCATCGCCGGGGTACATCACTTTCTTTGAGGATTTTTTTTCATCAAGGAAATTTTCGGTTGCCGGCGACTCACTTTATGACGGTGATTCTACACTTTTATGGCTTTCACCTTTCCCAGATGAGCCCAGCAGGTATGGTGAGGGTGAGGCACTTTGAGTTCTTACGCCGATCTCATGGGATATGTAACATCTCGTAAAATCGTGTCCAATGATGTGTTGACACGTGTAATGAACCCTAATAAAGTCAAACGTTGACTGTGAGGGACTAATTTCGCCAAAAACAAAAACTATGAATATAGAAGGACTGAAAGTGCCAACATGCCTAAACTAGGCCTCCGAGTGACCTTATACGGTGTCCGTATTCTCAAATGAGCCACTTGTTGGACGAGAGGAGCCGTTCGCGTAATTATGTGAAGGTTTGCGCGTCGAAGGGTTAAAAGTGTCAACATGTTAATTCTTACCTCTGAGTGACCTTTTAACAAACCGAGAGCTCCATAATGTTTGATTATATTCTCGGGAATGCCTAATATTGGCTATTCAAGGCTTTTATGCCAAAAAGTGAAGTTGCGCGCAAATTAGTAAGTTAGAGGGGTTAAAAGCGTCAACATGTTTAATTACACCTCTGAATGACCTTTTAACAAACCCGAAGCATTGTGATGTACCATCACACTCTTGAGAATGCCTAATATGTGCTACATAGGGCTTTGATGCTATTAAAAGATGATACGTGCAAGTTTTTGCATTATATGGACCATAAGCGTCAACATTTAAAACTACACTATAAAGTGACCTTTTAACAAACCCGGGGCTTCGTAGTGATCGATTATACTCTCAAGGATAAGTGACATAAATTTCACGAGGGTTCGATATCGTTATGCGTTGTTTACGCAAATTTCCAAGAATAAGGATTAAAAGCGTCAACAAGACGAAATTAGTATTTTCGGGGATCATTTAACGAAACCGGACCTAGCGGTGATTGATTATACTCTCAAGATCATCTAGAATAAAAGTAAAAGGTATAGGGACTGAACTTGCCATGTTTGAAAGTTAACTGCTGAGTTTGTGAGTCTAGGCGGGCCGCGTAAAAGATCTCTTACTCTTACGCGGGGCGCGTAAAAACCCCCAGATTCGAAAACAGCCTTTATCTCCTGTTTTGTTACCTGCAGCCCAAACATAACACTTAAACTCAATACTAGGGGCTCTCTAATGGTATTGAAACCTAGTTTAACACATGTTATCATCTGATTAACCCTCCCAAACGCATGGCATGATCAAAGAACTTCCCAAAACCTATATAAAGGATGAAAGTTCATCCATTTCAATTGCTATTTTCATTCTATAATCCTATCACTCAAACCTGGAGCTTCCAAAGCTGAAGTGGATCCTTTTTCTTAGTAGAAAAGATAGCTAGGGCCCTTTGTAAGTGTCTTAGCCCTCTCATTAGTTCAGTTTTATGTTTTAAAAACCGAAAACTCAAGTTATCGTAAATTAACTTTGACTTTCGGTTTAAACTCTAATGGTCCAGCCACTGATCGAAATGAATGTGGGTATATGACCATAATTAAGTAGATGATTAACCCTTAAAAGGGTACCTCCTAATTCCTTCGTTTGCTTAGTTAATTGTCGGGTCAAACCATTTAGGTAAAAAGTCAAACTTGGCATATTTATGAATAATAATTAAAACCAATAAAACCGAGGTTCTAAATTATATTTTAACATTCTAATGACTTGGTATCTAATATTAGAACATGTTTAATCTGTCCTAACCCGACAATTATCAGTCTAAGGTCAGTTTATAACCGAAAGTCGCAAAAGCTTGACTTTTGCTTTGACTTTCAGTTCTGACCCGATAAAGCTTGATTCTTCCATGTTTTAAGCTTCCATTAGGACCGTATTATATAGTAGTATAAGCCCCAGAAGTTATATTGCTTGGTCCTTAGTAATTTGAATTATATGCACATGTCCGTTATTATGCTTACAAATGCCCATTTTGCCCTTTTGATATATAAATGAGAATTTTGAAAATGTGAGAGGACAAACACCTTTATTACTGATATATGGGTATGTCCCAAAAATTTCACATCAGATCTTGCTCTCAAACAAGAGTTATGCCCGATATCGTAAATAGAAGCTTCTTATTAATTAAATTGCGATATCTTGCATAAGACATGTTTAAACTCGGATTTTGATCCAAAACTCATTACCTACTGTTAAGATATTATTTTTAAGGATTTTTGGAATCTTTGATCAGATTATAAACTGGTCGTATCATAGAGTTCTTGTGTAATTCGGTAAATGACGATAATACCCTTTTCATGCATAAAATGAGATTAACGAATGATTTGAATGCCAAACCTTTTCCTACTGATTTCATACATTAAATAAATTATTTTGAGCATTCAAAACTGATCATTTTAAATCTCAGATTTCCATAAAACACCTTAATTATCGTCAATTAGTGATTTTTACGCTATTTAGGCGCATAGTATGTTTTAAACCATAATTAACACCTAAGACTTGTTGCCAACTGAATTTTTAAACAAATCTTAATATCATTACAGTATGTATAAGTCATGAACTCAAACTTCAGAAAATGTCCTTAAAAGCATATGTGAAATGACCAAAATGCCCTTTCGGGGCATAGTTTGGCCATAATTGGTAAACCTCACATATATATAATATCTTACTAATGTAAAGTGATAAAATAAATATTTTTACTGATTACCAAAGACCAGAACCTCAGCTTGCCTTAAAACCTCTTTTATAAAGGGTAAAATGACCAAAATGCCCCTACAGGACTTAATTTGGTTTTAAATACTTTTTGTGCATATATGTTAACATCCTACTGATATATTAATATATTTTAAGCATAATGACATAAGGGACTTGTATATGGTTCATTTGGTTGCCCGTTACGCATTTACGCGTTCAGATCGGTTTATGTAACTAGTTTACGTAAGTTTACCGAAACGGGTTTAACCTTATCATTTTTTTATCTTAAAATCCGAAGTGTGTTTAGTTTACCCATATTATACAAGTATCCAAACTTGTCGGGTCTAAATCACATTCTATTCCGGTCATCGCTTAATCTAGCGTGTCGTACCGTTTTAGATACTTTAAGCTAGCTGGTCTAAGTCTACAACTTAAATAAGACCGTTAGCATTCTGAATTGGTTATATATTACCATCACTCCAGACTAAAGCCACCTGGTAAAAGCTACCTGCATTTAGATAGATTGGATACGACTGAGTTATTATGTTGTGAATCAAATATTAGCTCAGGTAAATACTTTTAACTTATTTTCCCTTATACGGGCTTGGGATATGGTATTATAATAATACCACTTTGTCGGGTATGAAATCATTTAATCGGATTGTGATTAATAAATTTACATAACCCGTTTTAATCTGTCTTGTTTGATAACATAAACATTGGGGGTTAATTCGACCGTGTCCTGGATATCCTCCCGTTCATTTCATTTGAAAATGGACACGACCTATGCATGGGGTGTAGGCATACACCTGACAGATGCAAATGCTAAAATATAAACCCACATGTTGGGGATAACTCCTTTGTAGGTTGTATAAGTGGTGAGTCGGTTAATCATGACCGGCTTCCAACCGGCCCCAATTGTAAGACAAACATGTAAATCTGTATACAAGATTATATTTAAATAATTGTCCCAAGTTATAAATGATTTGTACCATGTGCACTTAAATCAATTTTCATAAATCTTTTCAAAAGAGTCAGTTAATTGTATTTACCAGTGAAAACTGACGTATTTTCAAAAGACTAAGTGGCAGGTACTACTCGTAATAGGCTGGGAGTTGCTCGGTGTCGAAAAAGAGGATCTTGCAAGTCCTCAAAGATGCCATAAAGTCTGCTAAGCTTCATTTTATACATTCTGTAATGATCCACCCGTGGATTTGATATTACAGGCTCGTCTATAATAAATATTTTGATATTTTCAGACAATTGAGTTTGTATAATATTTTATATTCCAAGACTTCCGATGTGCTATTCTGTGTATGATTGACCATGATGACATCAACTACGTCACGATACTCCCCACCGGGCCCACCGGTAATATGTGGAAATATCGGGGTGTGACAGGTTGGTATCAGAGCCAACATTGAGTGAATTAAGCACTAGTCTTTTGTGGTTAATCTCAATGACACAATAGCATATTCCATAGACCTTTTGAGTCTAGACTTAACATAGGAATGCTCTCATCCCTATTAAGTAAACATTGTTTTCGTTTTTATGTATTTTGAATAAGTCGCCAAGCAAGGAAGCCGTTAACGGAAATTCTCTTCATCCGAAGCCGAGGAATGCCGAACTTCACAATACGGCTAGAATAAGCGTGCGACCGATTTGGAGGAAAGACCTTTAAGGACTCATTCCTAAAACCAAATCTATTGAATTGCAGTCAGACTTCAGAGTCCATACCGGAGGTCCCTGAGGCTCAAATTTTAAAGTCTGTGCCAGTGGAGTCCATACTAGGTGGTCCCTGAGGCTCCCGTTTTGAAAATAATGCTAGTAGATGCTGATGATCCTTATTTCTTACCTCCAAGTTTTGGAATCCAGACTTGGATTATATCAGTCAAAACCCAATCCGTGATCCATATCATTCCTTAAACATAGAATTCTTGAATTCTACTTTTATAACGGATCCTGATTGGAATACTTACCTTATTCACTGAGGTCTTCAGTATCCCTGCCGTATATGGTAAACAAAGAAAAGAAGACAGTCGAAATGGAGCAAGGAAGGCGTTAGAGAATCCTTCTTTCATAATATTCCTTGTCTTTCAAGTCCTTATAAGGACCTATCTCTTTATATAGTCCCTCGGTGGACATACCATTACAATATAGTCCTTTCATGGACATATGATTTTATTAAAATCTCTTTTATGGATACACTATTTTAAAATAGTCCTTTCGTGGACCTGATATTTCAATATAGTCCTCTCATGGACATTATATTCCATCATAGTCCTTTTATGGACATATTATTCCATTGAAATCCCTTGTGGACATGGTATTTTATTATAGTCCTTTAAGGACGTATTGTCTCATTAATAAGTCCTAATGAGGACGTGTCTTTCGACATAAAGTCCCTACGAGGACAATTGTTTATTAACGTCCCTTCATGGACATGTTATATCATAATAATCCCAATTTGGATATATCTTATAGTCCCTTTACGGACTTATATTTCCTTTTAGTCCCTGCGTGGACTAGAGTTGCTTAAAGTCCCTGTGAGGACATCTGTACAGCAAAGCCCCTTTTGTGCGCATGCTGTACCAATATGGTCCTTTTTTTTGACATGTTATTTCATTAAAATCCCCTTGGGGGTACGCTATTTCGAAATAGTCCCTTTGAGGACATGATATTTCATGATAACCTCTATATGGACTTATAATATTTATAGTCCTTATACGGACTTATATTTTTCCTCTTAGTCCTCTGTGGACAAATATATTACTAAAAGTCCTGATTAAGGCGCTATTGTAAATTCCTAATAACTTAGGAAAGTTTTGAAAAATTTTATGTAGGTATTCATTTCGTCCTTTATCTAACAATAGTTTTGAATTTTACTCGAACTTTATCGATCAGCTGAAAATTTCAAAAGATCCTCTTAATGGTATAACCTAGCCTATATGTCTATGAACATGGCTATGATGGTAAACCCCTCTTAAGATAATTAATCTTTGTTAACATCTAAGAATATGTTAACACTCCTGGCAGTGTGGCGTGAGAAACCACACCAGCCGTCAAGGTATTGGACTACGTCCAAGCCTTAAAGCCTATATGATCAGAGTTGATCATGGCAAGTATCATCAATGTGATGATCATAACATAAACATCCATTAGTGGTGAAGTGCCTACGGGCTATATTTGTTGTCTAATAAAGACAATGACAGTTGTAGTCTACGACTCCCTGTCTAAAAATGTTGGACTATGTCTAAACATAATAGTCTATATGATCAATGCGATCATGACTAATATCATCTAATACGATGATCATGTTATTTAACATCCTTTAGTGATGTTTTGCCTACGGGCTATAATACATTGTCCATTTGAGACATTGACATTGTGATCTTTATGATTCCTTGTCTAAGGTGGTGAGCTATGCTCAAGCCAAATAGTCAATATGATTAATGCAATCATGACTTATATCATCTAATATGATGAACCTATTATAAGCATCCATTAGTGATGTTTTGCCTACGGGCCATATTATATTGTCCATTTGTGACAAAGACATTGTGATCTTTACGTTCCCCTGTTCAAGGTAGTGAGCTGTGCTCAAGCCTAATAGTCTATATGATCAATGCGATCATGACTAAAATCATCAGTACGATGATTAAAATTTAAGCATCCCTAATGACGTTTTGCCTAAGGGCTATATTATATTGTCCAATTGAGACAAGGCAATTGTAATCTTTTGTGATTCTTTGCCCAAGGGGGGTGAGCTATGCTCAAATCCCATAGTCTATACGATCATTGCGATCTTGACTAGTATCATCAGTATGATGATCATAATATTAACATCCCTCGTGATGAAATGCCTACGGGCTATACTTTATTCTAGTGTCGATAAGACAAAGATAGTGGTGATCTTTATGATCCCCTATTCAAAATGGTGGGATTATACCCAAACCTAATAGTCAATATGATCGATGTGATCATGACTAATATCATTAGATACGATAGTTATATATAAACATCCATTAGTGATGTTAATTGGTTTACCTTTCTGCCAAATGAATCGTCTTTCAAGACGATGTCAGTTGTAGTCTATGACTCCCTGTCCAAAGGTGAAGAACTATGTTCAAGCCTTAAAGCTCCTGATCTAACAAGATTGCGGCCTATAAGTTGATGTCCTTGTGACAAATCCACAAATTATGTTTCAAGTCATCCATGACAAGCCTCCGTGCTATAATTTGTCGTTCGTGACAAGTTAACATACTAAATGTTAGCATCCCTTATGACAGGCCTTTTGTGCCAGATTTGATAAATGTCCTTCGTGACAGGCCTTAGTGCCATATCCTATAACGTCCTAGAGACAAGGCCATTTGTGCCATATCTAAATGTCATTGCGACAAGGCCTTCGCGCCATATGATTACTTATGTCCTTCATGACTGGGCATTATGCCATACCTTTCTACGTCCCTCGCGATGGGCCTCTGAGCCATAGGTATATATATAAATAATAAAAGTCATGTAAAGCTAGCCTTTGAGCTATTCATAATCGTCCTTGTGACAAAGACAGTTGTGACATTTGATCCCCTGTTAAATAGGTAATGGACTCGCTCCAAACCTTAAATGCCATTGATGGTCCTTTGTGACCTAAGCTAAATGTAATGAATATACATTCAAATAACATTCATTAGGAATGTTTGGAACATAATAGCCTATACGGTTTATGAATGTCGAGGTTGATCTATGTCAGGTCATCAGGATGATGACTAACAATTGTTTAATGTGGTGGTTAGTACCAAGTTTCGAGTATGGCAAACTCGAATAAGGTAGACAACAATCACGATACTATTAATGCGACAAAAGCTAATAAAGCTACAAATGTAAACCTCAATATTAATGGAGTTAATCTCCAAGCTGTGGTTGACACAGCAGTTGGAAAGGCCATGGAAAAGGTCATGAAACAGTTCAAAGAGCCGAATGCTTCTCGCTCTAAATTTTATTCAAAACCACATTCAATTGCTCATGAAAAGAGCTTTGTTAACACTGCGAATGTGAAGGATGAACCAAAGGAGGAGGGTAACTCCCAGAAATCTAAGAAAAAGAGCAAATACGTGCTTAATAAGAACCAACAAAAGTTCGGTAAGGAGCCTGTATGTAAGAACTGCTATAAAAGACACTGGGGACAGTGTCGAATAGATCAAAGACCAAAGCAGTGTGACATCTGCAAAGGAACTGGTCATCAGTCCCATGAATGTAGGGATATAAAGAATGCAGTCTGTTACGACTGTGGTAAGAAAGGCCACATTAGAACTAAATACCATAAAGCTGCCAAAAAGGGTGCAGCTAAGCCTGGAAAGGCTAAGAAGGGAAATGCATGAATTCACCTGATGAATGCCAAGAGGCAGTACATGATGTCATCAAGTACATTCCTTATCATTCACCAATGATAATTTCTGCTAAGTGTCCTATTTTTAATACAGGCAATAATAAGTCTTCATAGACCATAAGCTCAGCAAACTTTTTATTACTCACAAGGTATAACTTACCAATGAAACCATAGTAACCGATTCTTCTATTATCGGCGATGAATCTTTCTGAAAAATCTAAGAGTACTCTTTCTTTGAATAGAGTACGACAATATATGTTATTTTAATTATTTTCCTCATTGATTTTGTCAACTACAAGTGCCAACTATGTATGATAAAAATGCCATATGAGGATTGGCGTAACCTAGTGCGTCCCATAGATTGCTTCCATGCCTGATCAGTATGGAGGTTTAATGCATGGAACCACTAAGATATACCAATGGTCATATTGTACTAAAGTCAACTAGTGGTATTCAAAGAAGATATCCATAATAGAAATGCCTAAGGAGGCATCTCTACTTAAGGCATCCGTGCACTCGTAAAACAGATGTGTCATTTGCATGGCACAAGCGACGGTAAGTGGACCAAGGTCAAAGATTGAGCTACCTCTATCATATTTGGATAACTTGATTTCTTCTCAGTAGAACTACCCTGTTTTACCCCTGAGGGGCAAAGTGAAGTTAGGAATGACATCCTATTAGGAGCTGTATCTGTTACACAAGCTCCATATCGGTTAGCATCAACGGAAATGGAAGAACTAAGGGCTAACCAGATGAGTTTATGAAGAAAGGCTTGTACAACCTAGCTCATTGTCTTAGGAGCTCCGACTATTATTGTTGATAAAGGAAAGCACGATGCAATACGCTTGTGCATTGGTTATTGCAACCTAACTAGGAAATGATTAAGAATCGTTATTAGCTGCCCAGGATCGTCGATTTGTTTGACTAACTATGAGAGTAGATGATTCCTTAAGATTGATTCGGGTTGTAGTTGGAATGACTATCTCACCCTAATTAAGTTCTCCATAACCAGTAGCATTATATAAGCATCAAGGTTGCTCCTTTGGAGACCTTGTTTGGGAGAAAATGTCAACGCCCGTTGTTGGGCAAGAGTTTGGAAAATCCCAATTATCAGAATCTGGGAATTTTCTTAAAGATGACGGATAAGATAATATGAATCCGTAATTGTTTAAAAGCTGCCAGTAATCGGCAGAAGAGCAATGCGAACAAGAGACGCAAATCTCTTAAAGTTCCAAGTAGGGAACAAGACTCTATTGAAAATACCAACATGGAAGGGTACCATGCATTTCGGAATAAAAGGCAAGTTAAGCCCTGGATATATGAAATCATTCGAGATCATCGAATGCGTCGGCAGTATAGCTTATAAGCTAAACTTGCCTAAGGAGCTTAGTGGAATTCACAATGTGTTCCACATCTTTAACTTAAAGAAATGCCTAGCTGATAAATCGCTAGCAATGCCTCATAAAGACATATAGATTGACGAAAGCCTGAGGTTTATTGAAGTACCTATATCGATCAAGGATCGAGAGGTAAAGAAGCTCTGAAGAGAAGCATGTACCTATTGAATAGGTCAATTGGGATACCCGTAGAGGTCCCCAATATAATGCGGAAGTTAAGTCCATTATACGACATAAATTACTTCCATCTTTTTGGGCAAATCTCGGGGTTGAGATTTCTTTTAAGGGGGTGAGGATGTAACATCTCGTAAAATCATGTCCAATGATGTGTTGACACGTGTAATGAACCCTAATAAAGTCAAACGTAGACTGTGAGAGACTAATTTCACCAAAAACAAAAACTATGAATATAGAAGGACTGAAAGTGCCAACATGCCTAAACTAGGCCTCTGAGTGACCTTATACGGTGTCCGTATTCTCAAATGAGCCACTTGTTGGACGAGAGGAACCGTTCGCGTAATTATGTGAAGGTTTGCGCGTCGAAGGGTTAAAAGTGTCAACATGTTAATTCTTACCTCTGAGTGACCTTTTAATAAACCGAAAGCTCCATAATGTTTGATTATATTCTCGGGAATGCCTAATATTGGCTATTCAAGGCTTTTATGCCAAAAAGTGAAGTTGCGCGCAAATTAGTAAGATAGAGGGGTTAAAAGCGTCAACATGTTTAATTACACCTCTGAATGACCTTTTAACAAACCCGAAGCATTGTGATGTACCATCATACTCTCTAGAATGCCTAATATGTGCTACATAGGGCTTTGATGCTATTAAAAGATGATACGCGCAAGTTTTCGCGTTATATGGACCATAAGCGTCAACATTTAAAACTACACTATAAAGTGACCTTTTAACACACCCGGGGCTTCGTAATGATCGATTATACTCTCAAGGATAAGTGATATAAATTTCACGAGGGTTTGATATCGTTATGCGTTGTTTACGCAAATTTCCAAGAATAAGGATTGAAAGCGTCAACAAGACGAAATTAGTATTTTCGGGGATCATTTAACGAAACCGGACCTAGCGGTGATTGATTATACTCTCAAGATCATCTAGAATAAAAGTAAAAGGTATAGGGACTGAACTTGCCATGTTTGAAAGTTAAATGCTGAGTTTGTGAGTCTAGGCGGGCCGCGTAAGAGATCTCTTACTCTTACGCGGGGCGCGTAAAAACCCCCAGATTCGAAAACAGCCTTTATCTCCTGTTTTGTTACCTGCAGCCCAAACATAACACTTAAACTCGATACTAGGGGCTCTCTAATGGTATTGAAACCTAGTTTAACACATGTTATCATCTGATTAACCCTCCCAAACACATGGCATGATCAAAGAACTTCCCAAAACCTATATAAAGGATGAAAGTTCATCCATTTCAATTGCTATTTTCATTCTATAATCCTATCACTCAAACCTGGAGCTTCCAAAGCTGAAGTGGAACCTTTTTCTTAGCAGAAAAGATAGCTAGGACCCTTTGTAAGTGTCTTAGCCCTCTCATTAGTTCAGTTTTATGTTTTAAAAACCGAAAAGTCAAGTTATCGTAAATTAACTTTGACTTTCGGTTTAAACTCTAATGGTCCAGCCACTGATCGAAATGAATGTGGGTATATGACCATAATTAAGTAGATGATTAACCCTTAAAAGGGTACCTCCAAATTCCTTCGTTTGCTTAGTTAATTGTCGGGTCAAACCATTTAGGTAAAAGTCAAACTTGGCATATTTATGAATAATAATTAAAACCAATAAAACCGAGGTTCTAAATTATATTTTAACATTCTAATGACTTGGTAATTAATATTAGAACATGTTTAATCTGTCCTAACCCGAAAATTATCAGTCTAAGGTCAGTTTATAACCGAAAGTCGCAAAAGCTTGACTTTTGCTTTGACTTTCAGTTCTGACCTGATTAAGCTTGATTCTTCCATGTTTTAAGCTTCCATTAGGACCGTATTATAAAGTAGTATAACCCCCTGAAGTTATATTGCTTGGTCCTTAGTAATTTGAATTATATGCACATGTCCGTTATTATGTTTATAAATGCCCATTTCGCCCTTTTGACATATATATGAGAATTTTGAAAATGTGAGAGGACAAAAACCTTTATTACTGATATATGGTTATGTCCCGAAAATTTCACATCAGTTCTTGGTCTCAAACAAGAGTTATGCCCGATATCGTAAATAGAAGCTTCTTATTAATTAAATTGCGATATCTTGCATAAGACATGTTTAAACTCGGATTTTGATCCAAAACTCATTACCTACTGTTAAGATATTGTTTTTAAGGATTTTTGGAATCTTTGATCAGATTATAAACTGGTCGTATCATAGAGTTCTTGTGTAATTCGGTAAATGACGATAATACCCTTTTCATGCATAAAATGAGATTAACGAATGATTTGAATGCCAAACCTTTTCCTACTGATTTCATACATTAAATAAATTATTTTGAGCATTCAAAACTGATCATTTTAAATCTCAGATTTCCATAAAACACCTTAATTATCGTCAATTAGTGATTTTTACGCTATTTAGGCGCATAGTATGTTTTAAACCATAATTAACACCTAAGACTTGTTGCCAACTGAATTTTTAAACAAATCTTAATATCATTACAGTATGTATAAGTCATGAACTCAAACTTCAGAAAATGTCCTTAAAAGCATATGTGAAATGACCAAAATGCCCTTTCGGGGCATAGTTTGGCCATAATTGGTAAACCTCACATATATATAATATCTTACTAATGTAAAGTGATAAAATAAATATTTTTACTGATTACCAAAGACCAGAACCTCAGCTTGCCTTAAAACCTCTTTTATAAAGGGTAAAATGACCAAAATGCCCCTACAGGACTTAATTTGGTTTTAAATACTTTTTGTGCATATATGTTAACATCCTACTGATATATTAATATATTTTAAGCATAATGACATAAGGGACTTGTATATGGTTCATTTGGTTGCCCGTTACGCATTTACGCGTTCAGATCGGTTTATGTAACTAGTTTACGTAAGTTTACCGAAACGGGTTTAACCTTATCATTTTTTTATCTTAAAATCCGAAGTGTGTTTAGTTTACCCATATTATACAAGTATCCAAACTTGTCGGGTCTAAATCACATTCTATTCCGGTCATCGCTTAATCTAGCGTGTCGTACCGTTTTAGATACTTTAAGCTAGCTGGTCTAAGTCTACAACTTAAATAAGACCGTTAGCATTCTGAATTGGTTATATATTACCATCACTCTAGACTAAAGCCACCCAATAAAAGCTACCTGCATTTAGATAGATTGGATACGACTGAGTTATTATGCTGTGAATCAAATATTAGCTCAGGTAAATACTTTTAACTTATTTTCCCTTATACGGGCTTGGGATATGGTATTATAATAATACCACTTGGTCGGGTATGAAATCATTTAATCGGATTGTGATTAATAAATTTACATAACCCGTTTTAATATGTCTTGTTTGATAACATAAACATTGGTGGTTAATTCGACCGTGTCCTGGATATCCTCGGCTCATTTCATTTGAAAATGGCCACGACCTATGCACGGGGTGTAGGCATACACCTGACAGATGCAAATGCTAAAATATAAACCCACATGTTGGGGATAACTCCTTTGTGGGTTCTATAAGTGGTGAGTCGGTTAATCATAACCGGCTTCCAACCGGCCCCAATTGTAAGACAAACATGTAAATCTGTATACAAGATTATATTTAAATAATTGTCCCAAGTTATAAATGATTTGTGCCATGTGCACTTAAATCAATTTTCATAAATCTTTTCAAAAGAGTCAGTTAATTGTATTTACCAGTGAAAACTGACGTATTTTCAAAAGACTAAGTGGCAGGTACTACTCGTAATAGGCTGGGAGTTGCTCGGTGTCGAAAAAGAGGATCTTGCAAGTCCTCAAAGATGCCATAAAGTCTGCTAAGCTTCATTTTATACATTCTGTAATGATCCACCCGTGGATTTGATATTACAGGCTCGTCTATAATAAATATTTTGATATTTTCAGACAACTGAGTTTGTAATAATATTTTATATTCCAAGACTTCCGCTGTTCTATTCTGTGTATGATTGACCATGATGACATCAACTACGTCACGATACTCCCCACCGGGCCCACCGGTAATATGTGGAAATATCGGGGTGTGACAGGATAGAACCCTCCATTGAGAAGTTCCGGGTGTTTTACCAGTTGATCAGGAATATTGGGTTCTATTCCTTTTGCAAACGAGGCTCTGCTATGAAGATTCTACTGAATCCACCAAAGAGCTTCCATGACTGGAAAATGAAGTTCTTCTTCATCAGGGAAGAAGTTATGCCGATCGCTATGATCTTTCGTGATTCAGACACTATCGAGAAGGAGGAACTTCCTATCCCCAAAGGAGCTAATTGGTATTTGAAACTTACTGCGATGCCTAATCGAATCTTTGGTGAGGAGGTGTTGGTTGCGGTGCAGATGAGTGACAAATGGCCAGAGACCAGTGAAGAAGTACCGGTGCTGAAGTTTGAAGATAGAGGTATGTTGTTTCCTTTTTATCTTCACTTGTAATCCTCTTGCGCCTAACTGTTGGCTTTTTGCGACAGAGGCGCAGCTTTATCAAGCAACCTTTCCCACCTTTGGAGGGTCTATGGGCGTCCGCCCGCTTGAATCTGGAGAGCCCTTCTGGTATGAGCAGATAAAGGGCAACTTCCTCTTTCCCCCGGCTAGAATCTTTGCTAATCCTCCTTCCGCAACTGAAGGTGGGCTACTTCCAAATCCGAGACCCTTGCTTGGCGTAACTTCTGTTGGAAAGGAAATCTTGTATCTTTCCAGCGAGGCGTCCGTGGGCTCGTTGCAAGAAGAGTTGAGCTCATGGTCTAACATCTTTGCTGGTGTGCTGCGCAACTTGGGGGTAGACCCAGAGGAGAGACCCAAGAAGGCTGCAAAGAAGAAGACCAAGAGGGTTACAGTTGATACTGGTGTGACCAGTAAGAAAGGTGGAAGTAGCCGCGCGGCTGCTACAACTGAAGGTAAAGGAACTCTTCGACTTCGACAGAGTAACCTTGCGGATTACGTTGTTGCGAGTGATTCACTGGAGGGTTTGTCCCGTATAGGTGAGAAGAAGAAGAGCAGCGCAGCTGGCTTGAAAAGTTCTGGAAGTGCAGGTTCCAGAATCCCTGAAGCTGGCGTGACCCCTTCTTCGATTGCCTTGGATGAAGAGGAGGAAGAAGAGCATGAAGAAGAAGCTGCTGCCAAGTTGGTGAGCAGTAAAAGATCCAGAGAGGAGGCTGCTGCTGGGGCCAAAGCGGCGTAGAAGGCTAGGGAAGCCCTAGTGATAGGGAAGCAGAGTAGGTTGCGCTCGTTCTACAAGTTCTCCCCAGGTTAGCAGTGGATGTTAATACTTTTATGTTTTCCTTAGTAAATTTTTCTTAACACTTAATTGCTGCAGAGGCCCAGAAGAAAACCCCTGAGAAGGTTAAGGGTGTTGAATTGAAAGACCCGAAGGAGCCGGCTTCGAAGAAGACCAAGATCATCATTAAGCCTCCTAAAAATGTTGAGAAGGAGATTGAGAAGGTGGTTGAGAAGCCTGCGGGCGACAAGTCAAAAGAGACCGAGACCGCTGCTACTACCGAGCAGGATAAAATGCAGGGTCCGGAGGTCGTGCGCATCACGGGGCTTGACCAACCCTTGAAGAGAAAAGAAGTTCAAATTATTAGGCAGAAAGAGCCTGAGGCTGTTAAGCCGACTGAGCCTGCGCAGCCTGATGCCCCCCCCCCCCCCCCAAGGCTGTTAAGCAAACTATTTTTCAACTAAATCTAAACATTTTTCCAATGTTTCAAACTTTTCTTCAACTTCCTTAACTTTTTACTCAAAACCGTTAGAATCTGGACTAGTTCGGGTTCACTACTCATTCTCTAGTGTAGACCCAGACTGAGAATGGATTCCTAACGACTAGATGACCGATTAACGGGTTGAACATAAAATCCCGTCAAGAACAGTCACCGAATGAACGGGGGTGATTCCCATCCAAACGGATGACTAGGTTTGTTGTGGTCCTGGTGTTTGACACAGGTCATATCGTCTTGGTTCAATCGCTAAGCTATCTAAACTTAGCTGAATCTACAAACTTTTCAACTCGAATAGTCACTCGGACGAGCGACCATCCGATCGAATGGCTATTCGTCCCAGTGACTTGTGTTGCTTAACACTTAAACAATTTCAAGAGTTTCAAAGAATATAGTCTCCACTCGGATTGCCATCCGAGCGGACGGCCATCCGACCGGATGACCGTCCGACAGGATGACCTGAAGGGTAGAGACATTCCATATCTTTTAAAATGCAACAACAAAAACTTCAAAGTTCCATCATACACATAGACATCCATCCCAGACGAATGACCATCCGTCCGAATGGTCATTCGTCCGGATGACCATCCGTCCTGACGGTTATCCGATCGGATCACTATCCGTCCCTAACTCACCGACACGCTATTTTACGCACCATTCAACGCTTAAACTGTCGTACTGTGTTCAGGCTAATTGTCACGGCCCACGTCCCGGTTTCACCCAGTCCAGGAGCTGCGGGACAGAAATCCCGTGGTATCTATTAATTGAGTTGACAGCGGAAGATTTACAGGATCTTTTAAACTTGAAAAGCCCGATTATTTTATTATATAATTTGGGACAAACCCTGTAATTTACAATAGAGGAATTTCACAAGGAAATTCCCTGGTTTACAAAACATGTTTATTCATTTAACTGAGCCACCTCTTCAAGCTTGTTAGTGCTTCGTAGCACGTTTTCCTTGATTTACAGTAGGTCGCCTGAAACATGTTTTAAAATATTTTATCAGCGGGGAAATACTAGCGAGTCACTCAAGTTTAATAAAACGACACATAGTTATAAATTACAGCATAAGAGTGATTACAATGGCTTCTATCTTATTTTTATCTGGCGCCGTGTCACCTCCTGGTGACGACGGTCATACCACTATTGGGTCCTTTCACCCAAGTAGTGATGATTATCACTGTTAGGTCAATGAACCTAACCGTGAGAAATTAGTAATGTGCACAATACCCCACTAGCCAGTGATTCAAGATAACCATGACTTAATCCCTGTAATTATAACCTTTGAAAATATTTGGAGTATTGTAAAACACTTTTGATAAAAGAGAATGACTCACATTGCAGATTTAAACGGGCAGAGTTTTAGCTTACTGATAAGCCTTGTAACCTAATTTAAACAACAATGCACACGAACTAGGTCAGTAACTAATACAACATTTACGATAACTCACGAGATTAAAACCCTCACAACGAATGACAAAGTGCAATACTTAAACATCCATCGGATTGGTTTCAATCGATCGGACATTGAATCGTAGCAGCGATCGAGTTAATACCCTGTATCATAGCAGCGTTTCACTACCGTGAATGTGATTTTTGACTTTTGAGCTGTATTCTTCGTTTTTTGATTGAAATTTCGAGCACAGATGAACTGCTCATGATCCAAGCAATTTATAGCTGAAATATGAGTTTTACGTGGCCCGCGTAAAACTTAACAAGAGTTTACGCGGCCCGTGAGGGCCATCTATTCGTAGACTAGGGCTAGCGTGTCACACCTAGGTCTGCCACGTGTGCGACACGTGGCCTGGGACGCTTATCCGGTCAACACCACTTTGACGCTGCCCGCGTAAGCCTATGCTTATTCTTACGCGGCCCGCGTGAAACCCAGAAATCTTGATTTCTTTGTTTTTCATGCTCATTAGGGTTTCAGGGGTCCGGGTTTTCACTTATGGGTCGTTTTGGGATATTTTTGCAGGTCCTTACATCCTCCCCACCTTAATTAAAATCTCGTCCTCGAGATTTACTGAAATAAGTGAGGATATTTTCGCTTCATCTCCGATTCCAATTCCCAAGTATATTCGGGTCCTCTTTTCGAATCCCACTTGACTTTTACAAGTACCAATCTTTTGTGCTTGAGAAATTTAATCTTTCTGTCTTCTATTTGAAGTGGTTTCTCCACGAACTTCAACTTTTCATTCACCTGGATTCGTCAGATAAACATTTCTTGAGGTTGGATACATGAAATACGTCATGTACCCCAGCTAACTCTTCTGGTAGCTGTAAGCGATAAGCGACTGGTCCTATACGTTGGATTACTGGGAATGGTCCTACGTATCTTGGACTTAATTTTCCTTTCTTACCGAACCGAACTACTCCTTTCCAAGGAGAAACTTTCAATAGTACCTTGTCTCCAACTTGAAATTCTAGCGGCTTGCGTCTATTGTCTACATAACTTTTCTGGCGATCTCGAGCCGTCTTTAGTCTTTCCTTGATTTGAGTGATCTTGTCGGTAGTTTCTTGCACAATTTCAGGACCTGATAATTGGCTTTCTCCTATTTCTTCCCTACAAACTGGAGTTCTACACTTTCGTCCATAGAGTGCTTCAAATGGGACAACTTCGATGCTTGCATGATAACTATTGTTATAGGAGAACTCAATTAGAGGTAGGTGGTCATCCCAGTTTCCACCAAAATATATAACACATGCCCTAAGCATGTCTTCCAAGGTTTGGATCGTCCTTTTTCTTTGTCCGTCTGTTTGGGGATGGTAGGCTATACTTAAATTTAATCGTGTCCCCATGGCTTCTTGGAAACTTGTCCAGAAATGTGAAGTGAAACGACTATCCCTATCCGATACAATGGAGAGTGGGACTCCATGTAAGGATACTACTTCATCTACATACAACTTTGCCAACCTTTCCATACTAAAGGTTTCTTTCATGGGTAGAAAATGAGCTGATTTGGTTAATCGATCCACAATTACCCAAATTACGTCATTACCTTTTCTGGTCTTGGGCAACTTAGTGACAAAGTCCATTGTTATAAGTTTCCATTTCCATACAGGCATTTCTAATTGTTGGAGTAACCCTAAAGGTTTCTGGTGTTCTGCCTTAACTTGTGAACAAGTAAGACACTTAGAAACATATCTAGCTATGTCCTTTTTCATTCCTATCCACCAGAAGTTATTCCTTAAATCTTAGTACATCTTATTGTTACCAGGATGCATGGTATATCTAGATTTATGGGCTTCCTCTAAAATCTTATTTCTTAACTCTCCTTACATAGGTACCCAAATCCTTTTCTTGTGGAATCTCCAAATTCCATCACTTCCTTGCTCTAATTCCTTTATTCGTCCTTTCATACTTTCAGCATCATCCTTGATTGCTGTTTCTTGGATATTTTTCAGTTGTTTCATTAAATATAACTGTAGATTTAATCTAAGAGCACGAACTCGTCGTTGTTTCTCATGATACTTCCAACTTAAGGCATCAGCAACTACGTTTGCATTTCCTTCGTGATATTGAATATCACAGTCGTAGTCACTTAGAATTTCCATCCATCTTCTTTGCTTCATGTTTAACTCCTTTTGCTCAAATATGTATCTTAAGCTTTTATGGTCTGTATAGACAGTAAACTTACTTCCATACAAATAGTGTCTCCAAATCTTAAGGGCGAAAATTATGGCTCCTAATTCTAAGTCATGAGTTGTATAGTTTTCCTCGTGCTTCTTCAATTGCCTTGAGGCATACGCAATTACCTTCTTGCGTTGCATTAGCACACATCCTAATCCTTGCTTAGAAGCATCACAGTAAACTTCAAAATCCTCTGTTCCTTCTGGTAAGGCTAGAATTGGAGCATTTGTTAATTTCTGCTTTAAGATCTTAAAAGCTTCTTCTTGTTTAGGTCCCCATTCAAACTTAACTGATTTACAGGTTAGCTTAGTTAATGTTACAGCTATCTTGGAAAAATCCTTAATAAACCGTCTATAGTATCCGGCTAACCCTATAAAACTTCTAATTTCCATAGCTGACTGCGGGACTTTCCATTTAGTGATCGCTTCTATTTTGGAGGGATCTACGTGAATGCCTTCGTGATTCACCACGTGTCCTAAAATTGTACCTCTTGTAGCCAAAATTCACACTTCGAGAATTTGGCATAAAGCTTCTTTTTTCTTAACAAAGTTAAGAGTACATGCAGGTGCTTACAATGTTCCTCCTGGCTTTTGGAATAAATGAGTATATCGTCGATGAAGACAATTACAAATTTATCCAAGTACGGTTTATAGATCCTATTCATCATGTCCATAAATGCTGCAGGAGCATTTGTTAACCCAAAGGGCATGACTGTAAACTCGTAATGACCATACCTAGTTCTGAAAGCAGTTTTAGGTATGTCTTCTTCCTGTACCTTCAATTGATGATATCCGGAGCGTAAGTCTATCTTAGAAAAGTATCTAGCTCCTTGCAATTGATCAAAAAGATCATCAATCCTAGGTAATGGGTATCAATTCTTAATGGTAACCTTATTCAATTCCCTATAATCGATACACATTCGCATCGAACCATCTTTCTTTTTCACAAACAACACTGGCGCTCCCCATGGGGATGAACTAGGTTGTATAAATCCTTTGGTTAGTAGTTCATCTAACTGCTTTTTCAATTCTAACATTTCGGTGGGTGCTAACCAATAAGGTGCCTTGGCTATCGGTGTAGTTCCAGGAATTAGATGAATTCTAAATTCTACTTCCCTATCAGGTGGTAATCCAGGTAGTTCTTCTGGGAATACCTCTGGGTATTCTGATACTACTGTAATTTCTTTAAGTTCCTTATCTTTAGTGTTAATGATTACCGAAATCATATACACTATTCCTTGTTTTCTTGAATAACTGACCAACTTCATTACTGAAATGAATTTCAGTGGCTTATGCGGCTTATCTCCTGTAATCACCACTAATTCTCCTGTGGGTGTATGAATTTCTATGGAATTTTTATCACAAAGAATTCGAGCATGGTTGGCTACTAACCAATCCATTCCTAACACAATATCAAATCTGGCTAAGTTCATAGGTAACAAATTTGCAGAAAATTTATGACCTAAGAGTTCTATCTTTCCTTCTAGCAAAACCTTATCTATGTTAACAGAATTCCCATCTGCCATTTCGACTGTAAAAATCTGCCTAAGGTTGGTTAAGGGTGAGTTAAGAGCTTGGCAGAATGAAGTATTTATAAAACTCTGGTTTGCACCAGAGTCAAATAATACTTTTGCATAGACGTCGTGAACTAGGAACGTACCAGCTATCACGTCAGGGATTAGTTCTGCTTCCTGAGTAGTCAGTTGGAAGGCTCTTGCGTTCTTTTTGTTAGTTCCTTCTGCAGGTTTGGATTTGTTGTCAGCTGGTTTAACCAATTTCGGGCAGTCTGGCCTAAAATGTCCAGCTTCTCCACAGTTGTAGCAGATTGTTGATTTCTTCCTCCTGCAGTCTTCCTCTTGATGCCCCAGAATTTTGCAGAAATTGCAATACCCTTTGCATCTACAAAAATTCTTTCTTTTGCAGGTATTGCAAAATGGAACAGTGGAAGATTGCCCAGTTCTCTTTTTCTTGAAATTACTTCTGTTACCCATACGGAATCCTTGGGTAATTTTCTGGGCCACTTCCTTTTTCCGGTTTTCTTCTCTTGTGCGTACCAGCCCGTCAGTTAGGGTGTTAGCTAATTCCACAGCATCGTCAATAGTGCGGGGTCTTGCAGCTTTGACGATATCCCGAATCTCGCCAATCAATCCCCAAATATAGCGGGAAATAAGCACCGGTTCTGGCGAAGCCAGGGTTGGTACCACTCTCGCATACTCGAAAAATGTCAAAGTATACCCTCGACAGTCTATATCCACCATCCGGTGGTTCAAGAATTTATTCGCCATTTGTTCTTTCTCATATTCGGGACAAAATTTTCTTTCTACTAGCCGCTTAAATTCTTCCCAACTCATGGCATAGGTCACATTACTTCCTTTGGCTTGAAGTACCGTATTCCACCATTCTAGCGCCCCTTCTTTAAAAAGATGCAACGCGTACATGACCTTGTCTTCCTCAGCACATTTACTTATTTCGTTTACTACTTCGGTTTTCTCTAACCAACGCAGCGCTGCAGTCGCCCCTTCATTGCCTGCGAACTCAAGAGGTTTACAGGCAAGGAATTCCTTGTAAGTGCAACCAAGCGTTGCAGTTTTCATTTTCTTAAGAAATGGGGCTTGCATCCCATCATTATTGTTATTATTATTATTGTCGCCTCCTCCATTTACGCTATTACTAAAGTTGTCTTCATGAGTACGTTTGCTAGGAATAATTTGTTGAGGTTCAACTGGATTTCGGGCAGCAGCAAGGATTGCTGGAATAGCATTGGCTATTCCCTGAGCAACGATATTCTCGATATCTTGCCTATTCAGAAATTGATCTTCATGGTCTTGCTCAGATTGATGCACTTCATTAACGGGTTCATTACCAGCGTGTTCCATCTGGTAATTAATTTATATAAGTGATTAGCATAAAATAATTAACAACCAAACATAACAAAACAATCGCACATAATCATGTCAACACGTATAGCCAAAATTGTCGATTTTTCGACGTTCGATATTTTATATATTATTATAGGCATCCGTACACACTGGTTATCTTACAGAAGTTTTATTTTTGAGTTATTTCACATAATTATATTTTTATGATTATATTATTATTATTATTATTATTAAACACGCATTCTCACAACCACATACGATCCCGTCAGCTGGCACTTTAGAAATGATGTTCTCTTTCGTCGTACTTCCATGAGATTCTTTCTCCCTCATCCCTAATTCAGTTTCCCGCATCAATTAGCTCTTCGCGATAGTGGCGGAGTTCAGCCAAGTTCTCAGAGCTCATAGGTGGGTGTAGTGGAGGCTCCGTATCAAATTGGGAGAAAAAGGTATTAGGGTTATTTAGGAGATTTTGAAACTGCCAGTAAGCGGTCCACCATTCCTCTAGCTCTCCTAGAGGTCGGGGGTTAACAAGGGGATCAGGAATAGCAGGTTCCAGATTGACTGGAAGTTAGGCTTCAGCTGGGTAATTAAAAAGAGTCTCATCGGCAGGTCCGATGAGGTCGCTATTTGCTAGTTGGCGGTCCAGCTCTTCCCAGGGTGGCATTTCTGGAGCTTGCCCTGAACTCTCCCAAATCTCTATTCCTTTGCCCTTCTCTTTAGGATCTTTAGTCTTTATAACCTTTTGTGTTGCTGGCCTCTTCCTACGCACATGCCTCCAGCCTACAAGTCTTCTTCTTTTCTTCGGTTTAGGTTTTTCCTGAGGTTGGGCTTGAAATACCATTGGCTCTTTAGTGTCAGCCTGGTAGTCAGCAAAGGTACTGGTGATATCCATATCTGAACAATGGATAGAAAAGTTTTGAAGTGCTTCTGATAGTTCATTCATGCTGTTAACATACATGATGAACATACAAAAATTCTAAGTTAAAATTTGGTAAATTAAATTCTCACAGAATCACAGAAGGGCAATTAGAAAAATTAAATATTAATTACAAATATCTAACTTATATAAACCATTTGACTAAAACAAAATATTGCGATATATATCTATTATAAATTACAACTGAAATTCGAAATATACTAGTGGTTATCTAATGGATGAAGTTCTTTTAAAGTTTCTGGCTCGTAGGTGGCATAGGTGCTGGTACTGGTATGGCGATTCAACTATAAGTTAGCATTTACTGCTGTAGTGGCTAACATGTAGAGATTTTCCCATTGTTTGTCTACTTCATCTTCCCATGGTGGGTTATTACCTATTTCCTGAGTTTCCTTGTTAATCATCACTCCTTTTGGTTGTGACTTCTTTATTTTCTCTTGACTTTTTCTAATAATCCAACTTCTTTTCTTAGGGGTAAGTGGTTTCTCAAACTGTGCCTTACGGATAAATTTCCCTTCCTTAGTATCTGCTGAGTATCTTGAGGAATTTGGTTGAAATGAGGTTCCCTTATCTTTGGGAAATTGGCCTGTAATAATCTCACCTAGACCTTATTGGCCATTAATAATCCCACTTCAGAATATTCCCCCCACTAGTCCCACCTTTCACCTATTTTTCCTACAATGGTCCCCCGTTAAAAAAACTTAATGGAATTAAGTTTTTTTCAAATTACAAACAGATTTTTTAGGGCTTTTGATTAGAACGACGATACGAGTCCATTGATGTAAAACTTACCTCGAAACGGTGCTCCAAACGATGAAAACGACGCTTTAATTCGGGTGTTTAGATTTCCAATTAACCAAAATCAAGTCACTTGGAGCACCATTTCGAAGTAAGTTTTACATCAATGGACTCGTATCATCGTTCTGATCAAAAGCCCTAAAAAATTTGTTTGTAATTTGGAAAACAGCTTAACTCCGTTAAGTTTTTTTAACGGGGGACCATTGTAAGAAAAATAGATGAAAGGTGGGACTGTTGGGGGGAATATTCTGAGGTGGGATTATTAATAGCAAATAAGGTCTAGGTGGGATTATTACAGGCCAATTCCCCCTTATCTTTTGGTGAACTATCTAATTGACGATAGATGTCCGAAATTCTTTGCTTACCCATACTGTAACATAAAGCACATACTCACATAAATTATTTCCTAATACAGAAATTAAAACTTAAGTGTCAGCAGAACACTTCTTTGGCTTGAATCAGTGGCATGGCTCTGATACCACCTTTTTCTGTCACGGCCCACGTCCCGGTTTCACCCGGTCCAAGACCGCGGGACAGAAATCCCGTGGTATCTATTAATTGAGTTGACAGCGGAAGATTTACAGGATCTTTTAAACTTGAAATTTGCCCGATTATTTTATTATATAATTTGGGACAAACCCCGTAATTTACAATAGAGGAATTTCACAAGGAAATTCCCTGGTTTACAAAACATGTTTATTTATTTAACTGAGCCACCTCTTCAAGCTTGTTAGTGCTCCGTAGCACGTTTTCCTTGATTTACAGCAGGTCGCCTGAAACATGTTTTAAAATATTTTATCAGCGGGGAAATACTGACGAGTCACTCAAGTTTAATAAAACGACACATAGTTATAAATTACAGCATAAGAGTGATTACAATGGCTTCTATCTTATTTTTATCTGGCGCCGTGTCACCTCCTGGTGACGATGGTCATACCACTATTGGGTCCTTTCACCCAAGTAGTGATGATTATCACTGTTAGGTCAATGAACCTAACCGTGAGAAATTAGTAATGTGCACAATACCCCACTAGCCAGTGATTCAAGATAACCATGAGTTAATCCCTGTAATTATAACCTTTGAAAATAATTGGAGTATTGTAAAACACTTTTGATAAAAGAGAATGACTCACATTACAGATTTAAACGGGCAGAGTTTTAGCCTACTGATAAGCCTTGTAACCTAATTTAAACAACAATGCACACGAACTAGGTCAGTAACTAATACAGCATTTACGATAACTCACGAGATTAAAACCCTCACAACGAATGACAAAGTGCAATACTTAAACATCCATCAAATTCACGACAAATGACAAAGTATAGCCCTAATGTGGGCAGCACTTAAACATCCATCAGATTGGTTTCAATCGATCGGACATTGAATCGTAGCACCCTGTATCGTAGCAGCGTTTCACTACCGTGAATGTGATTTGCGACTTTTGAGCAGTATTCTTTGTTTTTTGATTGAAATTTCGAGCACAGATGAACTGCTCATGTTCCAAGCAATTTATAGCTAAAACATGAGTTTTACGCGGCCCGCGTAAAACTTAACAAGATTTTACGCAGCCCGCGAGGGCCATCTATTCGTATACTAGGGCTAGCGTGTCACACCTAGGTCAGCCACGTGTGCGACACGTGGCCTGGGACGCTTATCCGGTCAATACCACTTTGACGCTGCCCGCGTAAGCCTATGCTTATTCTTACGCGGCCCGCGTGAAACCCAGAAATCTTGATTTCTTTGTTTTTCATGCTCATTAGGGTTTCAGGGGTCCGGGTTTTCACTTATGGGTCGTTTTGGGATATTTTTGCAGGTCCTTACACTAATCTCTCAGCGCTCCCTTAAATCCAAGACTGTGTTTATTCGTTAAACACGCTCTGTGAGTATACTCGATCCCTTTTTGCTTTAAGCACTTTTGGGTGTTACATACGTTAATTATATCAAAATCACAATCGACACACAACGAAAACACTTTTATACGCTAACCGCTCTTCATGTATTACGTGTTATTCGATGAATGCTAGTATGTTATGTTTACACAGTCATTGTTGCCTAACACCTTAGCAACGATAGTACTATAGTTTGGACTCAGCACCTGTCGTGGACAGGGGTTGTTAAGGGCTTTTCTTCACGTGTCACAATGGTGATATGTGTTACGCATTTTACAACTCGCAGTCACGTCTGTGCATATTTCATTGTCGATAACTTACCTGCTTCACAACTATACGTGTTACATGCTGGTTATGCGTAAATCGCTTTCGCTACTATTATACCATTAACTTGTATGCTCACCTTTACACTATGTGTATTGACTGTTATTTTAACGTATGTGACAGGTGTTTAGAATGCTTGCTCTGTTTGCTAGAATCGAGCTAGGGGAGTCTAGAAACAAATTTAATAAAATCGGAGTTGTTGATGTGTGCAAAATGCAACATATAAATTTCATCAAATGAGGCATAAAACTAACCCTTTTTTAGTACTAATGTTGGAAAAAGTGTGCTTTTGTCTTCCTTTTGTATTTTCAGGATTAAATGAGCTTAAATGAACAAAAGAAGCAAAAAGGCAGCTAAATCTAACAAAAATACAAGAAGAGGGATAAATGTGGTATGCCCGACCCCCCAACAGCATCTTCCCAAGCAAAACAAGAAAACAGAAGGCTGAACACGCCCCGTGCTCACTGAGCACGGGGGCGTGCCCAAGTGTCTGCAGAAAAGACAAAGCTGTAGAAGCTTCTATCACCCACTACGGGGGCGTGCCCAACGGATACGGGGCCGTGGTCAACTCTAAGATTCGCAAAATCTGAGGAAATCTTGATAGTACAGATACGCTTCTGCACACGGGGTCGTGCCCAGCGGACACGGGGGCGTGGTCAACTAATGCAGACAAACTGCAATTAATGAAGAAAGAGAAGGAAGATGGACACGGGGCCGTGCCCGAGCTGCTGTTCAGGCTATAAATATGGGTGCTTGGCTCATTTGCAAGCCATCCCTTGGCAAACCACATCGCTCACACTACACCCACCCTCCACCACCATCACAACCCACATCCACCACCATCATCCATCATCCATCATAGAGTGTGTGTAGTAGTCTCAGGATCCAAGATTGATCGTAAGAGTTCTTGACAATCAAAGGCATGTTTGCCTAAGTCTCTTACATCACTTGGTGAAGACAAGTGTCTAGTGTAATACTTTTTATTTTTAATCTTTTCGCACTTTTTATTTGGTTATGTATTAATGACTTTAATAATTAGTTTCTTATGTTGAAGGTGATTCTTCCTTATCGTTTGTCCGTGGTGTCTTGGCATTATTTTACTGTCTATATAAAATAAAAGATTTTCACCATTCATATCTCCACGGTCTATATGGAGATATGTTGGCTACCTGGTCGGGGGTTAAGGGAACGGTTTAGTAAGAGTCTTGCCTTGTTCAGTGTATAGATCCTGCAAGGACCTGGGTCAAATTTAGTAGGACCTCCTTCAATACCCACCGGTATTGGATGGCGGGGGTCTAAACTCTTTGATCCCCTCATATGTAAGCTACTATTAATACTTTAACCCGGCTACATAGGACTGTATCCCTGCTGACTCAGACTACTTAGCAGAGGGTAACGTCACCTTCAAAAGAGGGGCCTACCACATTATGCATTAATAACTTAATTAATTATCTTTCAATAATCCGACCCTTTAGGATTGTATCCTTGCTGACTCAAACTACTGGGTTGAGGGTAACGTCACCTTCAAAAGAGGGGCCTACTACAATAACTAAGATAATCTCTTAAAAAGTGCAAAAGTGCAGAAATAATCAAAGGTTACACTATACACGAGTCGGATCCAAGTGATTCATCTTGTCTATCTGTTTTATTTTTATTTTATTTTTCAGCATTTTAGTTAGTTTTATTTTTCTAGTTTAAAAAACCTTTTTTCTAAACTTTTGATGTGATTAGACGTTGAGGATAAACCGGTACTAAAAGCTCTTGTGTCCTTGGACGACCTCGGTATCTTACCAACACTATACTACGCTCACGATGGGTGCACTTGCCCATATGTGTGTTTAGTGTTAGTAAATATCGTGTTTTATAAATTTAAAACTTGGCTAAAAGGTGTAAAGGGCTTAAAATATACATTAAATCTATACGACACTTCACACGCATCAAGTTTTTGGCGCCGTTGCCGGGGACAAAAGGATTTTAAGAAAGTTAGGAATCAACGGCCTAATCGTTTTTCTTATTTTTCTACTTTTTTAGGATTTTTCTTAGATTTTCAGCTTCTGCAGAACTCAGCACGGGGCGTGCCCGCTGAACACGCCCCCGTGCCCAATTTTTGGTACTGGCAATCGAGGACGAGATTTAAAATAAGGTGGGGAGAATGTAATATTCCCAAAATTTTTATTTATATAAATTATATAAAAACTTATGTTATTAAATGGATGCATCATGGGTAAATTGACTAATAAAAATATAAGGTGTTTTGGGCAAACGTAGGAACCATTTAATAATTATAATCATAAAAATACATTATATTTGAACCTACTCTATTTTTAATGAAACTTAGACCCAAATGTAGACAAAAATATTCTCGTTCTAATGGCATATTTATTATTTTATAAAACGTCATATTTTAGAAGTTATAAGCACCAGATGAGTGAAGCCGTTAAATTAATTATATTATATATATTAAATAAAATAAAATAATCAAACTATAAATGTAAATGCATGACATGTAAGTATAAGATTTCAAATAGAATTATGATTCAGTATGTTGGATACGTGTAAATCAATATCTACAAACTAACATTTAATGAGTAACTGTACGTGGCCGATATTCGCGTGGACTTCAAGCTAAAGGTTCAACTATAAATGGAAGGCAGTCATTCACATTCCATTTTGCTTATTCCTTTTCTTTGTCTCAAACGTATATCTCTATTTTCTTTAATAATTCACTACAAACCCATGCTCCGTTTTAAATATTGTAGCCCCTGATCACCGATACCCTGTCCAAGTGACGTAGGACCCCGTAACGTATGTCAAGGCTCTGCCTAAATTCGTTGGGGTTCTGTCTCGTGACGTAGGGATAAAGTAGAATTGGGTCACTATACTTAAAGTGAGTGCACTATATATATTTTATTAAATAACCTAAGAGTTATACCTAAAATAGATCAACCCTTCAAAATATTTCTGACACCCCTAATATATTTTTTAAAATATTCCAAACTGTTCCAAACTACACCCCATACACGAATACTAGCCTCAAATATATTAGATAGTATTAAAAATAAATAAAAACTTAATATTTAAGTTGAGGCGGGCCGCGTAGGACCCCACCCCAACCTTACGCGGGCGGTATGAAGGTGTAGATCTGATTTCGTTTGATTCCTTAAGTTAAGGCGGGCCGCGTAAGCTACCCTTAACACTTACGCGGGCCGTGAGAGTCCCAAAAGGTGGCGCAGCCTGGTGCGGCCACGTGGCCCAACACCCGGCAGGCCTACTCGATGACTCAGCCAAGCTACACGTTGATCCGGAGTCAACGCGGGCCGCGTAAGCCCAGCCCTTACCTTACGCGGGCCGCGAGAGGACCAAATTCAGCAACTATATATAGAACGCATCAGATTTCATTTCAATTCGTTCATTCTTCGATTCTCAAATCATAATTTCTTATAGTAGAGATAATACGCGGGTATTATACCCCCTAATTAGCAAGTTTCTGCTCCGTTGTAAGTATTATAACCCCAGTTTCATAATAGATACGCTGCCCGATTGATTTAGGGTTCCGTAACAACTGTCGTGGTTCTGCCCGACGTAGTTGTTGGAATACCGTCTCGGGGAGGGTATCGTTAATATTTTCAAAGGGTTATGATACTAACCTATGTACATTTGTATAAATTATAGATTATATCCAGGAAACCCTTACGCGAAGTATAAGATAGCAATGTGAGTTTATCCTCTTTTTGTTAACCTTTTTGGAATGTTTTACAAAACCTTAAATGTTTTACAATGTGATTAAGCGGTGATTGAGTCTTTGTAGTTCTTCAATTACTGCCGGTATTATGGGGTTTTGTATACAAAATTTACTACGAGTAGTAGTAAGTCTGAATGACAGTGCATTACCATTGGACGACGAGTTAGCCAATGGGTAATTTGACCATAGCCATAGATCCGGTCGAGTGGCAAATACTGAATGAGTAATTGTGTAGAAATAAACAATGTGATCGCTCTCAATACTGTTTAAAATTGATAAAATGTTTCTTGATTAAACTGGGATTCACTCACCAGTATTTCCGACTGACAAATGTTTTTAAAACGCATTACAGGTAACACAATGTGAACAGCCAATTAATGAAAGCCAGCTGGAGAGCACTGAAGGCTTGGGAAAATGTGGCTATAAAAGTTACCTAATAAACAATGTTTTTAATTCAATAAAATAGGGTTTGTCCCTATAAATGTATTGTAATAAGAAACTTGGGTTTTGCCCATGTTATTATTAATATAAAAGAAGGTGATTTTACTCTGATAAATATTTCCTAACTACGGTCCTGATGTAAATTCCGCTGCGAGATTTAATAACCCTGATACCACCGAAACTCTGTGATCGCGTCCGCCCGTTCCCGGGGATCAGGGATCGGGGGTTGCGACACAGTAAGCTGAACACGGGGCTGTGCCCACTCAACACGCCCCCGCGCCCAAGTTTCAGTTACTGAAAACAGAATCGTAAGATCCCGACGGTTGGTAATTTCTGACACAAACATGAGTGATACTGATATTTTTTACTTTCGGCACTCTTATGGTACATGGTGTCAAATATGTGGTGGCCCTCATAAAGAACTAGAATGTTATTTTCTAAATTATAAGCCCCATTATATAGACCCATCGTTTTCCTGTAGCCTTAAGAGGGGCGAAAGTAAAAATAATCCCTATCTCTCCCTCGAATGCTCTCAACCAGATCTTCTAGGAGAATACTTCTTGACGAATTATTTCAATTAGAGGATTTAATTCTTAATTGGATAAAGGAACTTGAAAAGGATTCCATTAATCTCCCTCAAGAAGATACCCAAGAAGAATTATTGGGATCGCATTCGAATAAAAACAACTTCGTTGTTCCCGAAATCACCTCTAACTCTAGCGAGGACTTGAGCGATAGTCGTCCCTGTGTTGATTGTGCCGTGAAGGACTCTCCATCGATTTCGTTCGGTGCATATATAGACCTGAGCGATTCGGCATACACCTTCTTTAACGAGAGCCCGGGAAAGGGTTGGACTTGTCCACCTACATTTAGCATAGGAATCACCCTCACCGACAGCCTCTTGCGTTCTTGTCTTAGTCTAGAGCAATTAAGGTATCTCAGGCACTTTGGGGTTGTTCCATCCAGTAAGGAACCACCCGATCTGAATGAATTTCTTAGAAATAGACGCAACTTCATAAATAGCCTCTCGACACGGGGCCGTGCCCAGGTCAACACGCCCCCGTGTCCACCAAAAGATTCCTTTCTGACTTCTCATCAGAATACGGACAAAATGTGTCAGAACTTTGTCTGCACACGGGGCTGTGCCCAGCCGGCACGGGGCCGTGTGCAGCGTGCTGTCGTTTTCTATAAATGCAGCCAAGAATCCTGCACATTTGGACCATTCCAAGGACAGAGATTTGGGGAAATCTTCTCACATACCATCCTAGGTATGTTCTAAAAGAAGTTTCTTAACAACCTTCTTGTCCTTTCCTCTTATAACCATTGCCTTCTTCTCCATTTTACCTCAACACCTCCATTAGAGCTTGAAATTACCATGATTCCAAGCTTTGTTGTGATGTTTGTTAGGTTTTTGTTCAAGGAATCTTGTTAAATATAAGTTTTGCAACATTGTTTTAAGTTATTTCTGCTCAAAAATGCTCTAAAAGTTGGAAAAATAATTTAAAACTCCAAGATTCCTTGTTCTAATAATCTGCAGAAAGGTGAACACGGGGCCGTGTTCGAGGTTACTATTTCATTAAAAATAAACTCTTTTCAGTTTATTTTCGTAGAATGTCGAGCCAAAACAGTGGAACTTCTTCTGCACACTCCAGAAACAGTCGAAGGGAAAGAAGGCCTTCAATTGAAGCAACTCTCGTACGCTACGTAATGGCATTACGTGAGGTGCTTGATGAGATGACATCGGTAGAGGAGGTCCTTATAGACCGTATAAATTATCTTACGGTGGGGTTGGAAAACAGTTTTCAAGAGATCAACCTCTTGCACCAGAGGTTGAACATTCTTGTGACACCTCCCATGGAACCGATCCACCCTCAAGAGGATTGGAACCTGACACTTAGAGTCAACAATCCTACCGGATGGGATGACATTCCAGCGAAACCCCCTCTTGAAGATCTACAAGAAGTCCCGCTGGAAGTTGCACCCCCTCAAACCAATGCTAATGAGCCCGCTTTTCTTCTCTCAAGGGAGATAGAGGAATGGCTCGCCGACGTGTGAGGGACCCATGCCCGGAGGAAGAAGTTCTTCGATACCAATTCCAACCGAGAGAATTATCTTTTCGGAAATTTTGATAATAGAATAAACTTTAGGCTAGAATTTCTTGGTTTAAACTTCTTGTGTTTCTTTTGAGCTATTTATCTAGAATTTTAACTTAATAGGACTATTATGTAATTCTCTCTATTTAATGGAATGACGGTTTTAATTGGGGTTTGGATGATGTTGTAATGGATCAAAACACACTCGGGATGATGAAGGATACTAAGGGAAACTTGAACCAGCACCCCATGCACAAAAATAGGGCCATCCGACTAATGTTTCTTCATTACAGCAAGTTCAGCACGGGGCCGTGCTCACCCAACACGCCCCATGCCCAACCATCTGCAGAAAATGCCCAGTTCAGGTAACTGGACACGGGCCGTGCTCACCCTGCACGCCCCCGTGTCCAGGCTTCTGTTTCTTTTACTCAATTTCTGTTACTGGCGATCTGAACACGGGGCCGTGCCGGGACACCACAGGGCCGTGTCCAGACGCCCAGTAACATAAAATTTTGCTTTTCACACCTTTTTACAAGTCCAATCAACCTAAAAACTTATTTTTGGGACACATTGAGGACAATGTGTAATTTAAGTGTGGGGGGGATGCTAAAACCTTGAATTTTGCAAGTCCAAATTACAAGCCTTACACAAAACTCTATTGGAACCGCTAAACACCCCAAATTTTTTCAAAAATCTTTCATTTTTCTTACTTGTCTAGGTTTAAATTGGGAATTTCAAATTTCTAAAAAGGTGATATTTTTACAAATTTACAACCGATAGCGTCGTGATAAAAAGAACCAACATAAGAAAATTATGAAACGGCATGACAAACCTAGTTAAAATTGGATTATATATACTTGATCACATAAAAACCCATTCCCACAAAAAGTGAGTTTTGAGCCTTTATTGAGCATACAAATACACATCTTTAAACTAAATGCTCATTTTTCGTTTCTTGTGTGAATAGCCGCTTGGTTCTTACAACTCTAGAACTTGCCATGACGATACATTCCCGGTCCTTACCAACTTAAACCCGAGTAAGTAAATGACAGAGGCATTAGGACTAACCCTTTTTATTTCTACACCATTGTTTTTCTTTTTTTTTTTTACCACCTACCCAAAATCCCCCTAGTTAACCCCTTTGAGCCTAAACCTTTTCATTTCTTAACCCAAAACAAACACCCTTTTCACCCACCAAAACCCTTTTTCATTTTAAACCCTTTATTTTAGTAACAAAGCTCGGTTTTTGTGTGACTTTCTTTTATTGAAAAAAAAAGAAGAGAAAAATGAAGTTTGCAATAAACAAACAAAGCTCACAAAAAGAAAGCTTGTTTGAGAAATACTTCATTGGAATAAAAAGTCACAAAAACAATATGTTTTCCAAAAACCGACGCTTTTTACGCCTTTTCACCCTTTTCTACTAACCACTAACCCAACCACCTACCTTTAACCCAAGCCTAACCCTTCACCCCCAAATGATATTTACAAAGGTATATAGTTAAAAAGGAGGAGGATTGATTGCTTGGCAAGCTTATGGTAGAAGTAAGTTCCATGCCGCTCTCGAGTGTTTCACAAAAATACATCTTCGGCCGAGTGTTGAGTGATCCCCCGTGAGGTATGTGAACTTGTATATAAATGGAATTTTAAAAAGGCATGTTATGCCCTAATAAGTAATTTATCTGATGTAATGTTTTAAATAAATCATGACGAATAGGATTGTAAATAAATAAAAATAAAACTTAATAAAGAATCTTGGAAATTCCGACACACTATGACAAGCCCAAAACCTTCTCTTCTACCCATTCTATTTGGGAGTGTTAAGCCACATTATAAAGAGTTTTGTTTGAGGACAAGCAAAGATTCAAGTGTGGGGGTATTTGATGTGTGCAAAATGCAACATATAAATTTCATCAAATGAGGCATAAAACTAACCCTTTTTTAATACTAATGTTGGAAAAATTGTGCTTTTGTCGTCCTTTTGTATTTTCAGGATTAAATGAGCTTAAATGAACAAAAGAAGCAAAAAGGCAGCTAAATCTAACAAAAATACAAGAAGAGGGATAAACGTCGCATGCCCGACCCCCCAACAGCATCTTCCCAAGCAAAACAAGAAAACAGAAGGCTGAACACGCCCCATGCTCACTGAGCACGGGGGCGTGCCCAAGTGTCTGCTGAAAAGACAAAGCTGTAGAAGCTTCTATCACCCACCACGGGGGCGTGCCCAGCGGATATGGGGTCGTGGTCAACTCTAAGATTCGCAGAATCTGAGGAAATCTTGATAGTACAGATACGCTTCTGCACACGGGGTCGTGCCCAGTGGACACGGGGGCGTGGTCAACTAATGCAGACAAACTGCAATTAATGAAGAAAGAGAAGGAAGATGGACACGGGGCCCTGCCCAATGGACACAGGGCCGTGCCCGAGCTGCTGTTCAGGCTATAAATAGGGGTGCTTGGCTCATTTGCAAACCATCCCTTGGCAAACCACGTCTCTCACACTACACCCACCCTCCACCACCATCACAACCCACATCCACCACCATCATCCATCATCCATCATAGAGTGTGTGTAGTTGTCTCGGGATCCAAGATTGATCGTAAGAGTTCTTGACAATCAAAGGCCATGTTTGCCTAAGTCTCTTACATCACTTGGTGAAGACAAGTGTCTAGTGTAATACTTTTTATTTTTAATCTTTTCGCACTTTTTATTTGGTTATGTATTAATGACTTTAATAACTAGTTTCTTATGTTGAAGGTGATTCTTCCTTATCGTTTGTTCGTGGTGTCTTGGCATTATTTTACTGTCTATATAAAATAAAAGATTTTCGCCATTCATATCTCCACGGTCTATATGGAGATATGTTGGCTACCTGGTCGGGGGTTAATGGAACGGTTTGGTAAGAGTCTTGCCTTGTTCAATGTATAGATCCTGCAAGGACCTGGGTCAAATTTAGTAGGACCCCCTTCAATACCCACCGGTGTTAGATGGCGGGAGTCCAAACTCATTGATCCCCTCATATGTAAGCTACTATTAATACTTTAACCCGGCTACTTAGGACTGTATCCCTGCTGACTCAGACTACTTAGCCGAGGGTAACGTCACCTTCAAAAGAGGGGCCTACCACATTATGCATTAATAACTTAATTAATTATCTTTCAATAATCCAACCCTTTAGGATTGTATCCTTGCTGACTCAAACTACTGGGTTGAGGGTAACGTCACCTTCAAAAGAGGGGCCTACTACAATAACTAAGATAATCTCTTAAAAAGTGCAAAAGTGCGGAAATAATCAAAGGTTACACTATACACGAGTTGGATCCAAGTGATTCATCTTGTCTATCTGTTTTATTTTTATTTTATTTTTCAGCATTTTAGTTAGTTTTATTTTTCTAGTTTAAAAACCTTTTTTCTATTTGATTAGACGTTGAGGATAAACTGGTACTAAAAGCTCTTGTGTCCTTGGACGACCTCGGTATCTTACCAACACTATACTACGCTCACTATGGGTGCACTTGCCCATATGTGTGTTTAGTGTTAGTAAATATCGTGTTTTATAAATTTAAAACTTGGCTAAAAAGTGTAAAAGGGCTTAAAATATACATTAAATCTATACGACACTTCACACGCATCAGTTGTCGAAACTATTTATTTGTCTATGAGATACATTGTCTGTAATAACTGTTTTATTTGATATGTTATGGTATGGGACATAATGTTAAATATCTGGTAATATAGTTGTTATGGATTCTCCTGGACAATCTGTTTCGCTCAGTGCTGTGCCCCGATGTTTCCGCCATCGGTTGGGGTGTGACACACGGGGTGTCAACCCAGTGGCCATCGGCACCCATCTAAACCGGTTTGGTAAGGGTTCGAATCCTGCTTCTGGCAGACTCTTCGAACCCCCCAAATTTGGCTGGGTATTCACCGCCAGCGCAGCGTTGCCGGGTCGCTAGCTTGGGAAGGGTTATCCCTTCCGCGGTTAAGGGTACCGTGCATTTACCTTTTTTTTTTTAACTTAAAAGTTGGGATGTAAAGGAGCTGGGCTGAGCTTGTGCTCGATTAACTCATGAGAGCTCGAACTCAAGCTCGGATCGGTTCGAGCTTTGTTTTCAAAGCTCGAACTCGGCTCGTTAGTAGTTTCTCATGTTCTAGCTCGGCTCATTTATATCAATTAATTAATATATTAAATAAAAATAGTATAAATAATAGACTCGTTTAGGCTCGCGAGCTCGATAAGTGAAGCTCGGGCTTGGGCTCATTTACTAAATAAGTATTTTAGGTTCGGGCTCAGCTCGTAAACAAGTTTAAATAAGCTCGGCTTGGCTCGTTAATTAAACAACTTTCAGTAAACGGTACATGTTATTAAATATTTATAAAAACTAATATAACATTATGGCTCGAACTCGGACTCGATAAATAAATGGGCTTTATTTTAGGCTCAAGCTTCGGGCTCGGTGGAAGATGATGAATCGTGATTGTCTTTCAACACTTGGATTATAACATGTATGAACTTTTAAAGTAAAGAGTTTTGAACTCATAACTTGATGGAAATCACCTCAACACAAGCCCCCAACAATAGAATAAGTTGTGAGCTTGGTGGGTACAAGATTCCACCAAGTTTTAGCAAAGAAATAAAAGATACATGAACATTGTACAAAACTGAAAGTTTAGAGGGTATTTGCACCTCTAAACTCATAAGAATCACCCATAAACAAGTCCCTCAACCATGAGTTCGATTGAGGACAAGTTTGGCACAAGATTCACAAGATAAATAATGAAAGGAAATAAGTTGCATAAGTTTTTATAAATCAGAAAGTAAGTCTGACTTTGGAGCCTTATGTGAGTGATGTATCACGTGATTTCACCTTGGTGAATCTTGGATAACATCCTTGAAGGACATCCAAGTAGTTTGGTACATGAAAACATGAAGAAAAGTGGTCAAAACTCACTGTTTTGAGCAAAGGTACAATATGCCAACATTGGAAATTTGGATGAATTAAGAGGATTTGAGAGTGTTTGAGGAGTTTGGAAAGTGAAAATGGGTGTTAGAATGGGTGTATTTATAGTGGGGGATTAAGATTAGTAGTTAGGAGTGTAATAAAGTGAGTTAGGTGGTGGTTGAGTGACAAAAGAGAGCCAATCCGTGAGCTGATATGGCTGGGCTGCGGATCGGGTATCCCAGCGACTCGCGGAAGGGAACACCAAACATGCCGTGACACGCGGCCGAGGGTCTCCGGGCTTCTTTAAGTTTTTGACATTAATGGCCCCTCTACTTTGATTCTTAGTGTATTTTAAGTTGTAGCTTGAATTATTATCATGTAATCAAGTATAATTTATGCATGAGGGGGGTAGATCAAGTATCGTGAGCATAAGATTATGTACAATGTGCGTATAAAGAGTATTAGGTACGTAATTATGTTTGTTTGTGTGTAAATAAGTATGTATTTATGTGAGTGATGCATATGTACCGAACATTTGAATATAATAAAAGTAAAACGAAGGCGTGTGGTAAATGTATAATTTAGGTAAAATAACCAAGTTTTATTATGATTGAAGCTTCGAATTACGAATCTTGTAATGAAATACGGATACGGTACGCATTTAAGTTTCCAAAAATAGAAGTATAAATAATCTTTCTAATTACGGAAGGTTTCAAAGAGCGAGGCGTTACAACTTCAACCGCCATGATAATCCTAAAAATTTGAGAGAACTAAGGAAATGTCAGCAAAGAGTATCAATCAATTCAACCATGGGATTCATATCTAATCATCAATCCAGTAGAACACTAATCCTGCAACAAATCATATCTAATTTATGATGAAAAGTGGTTTTCTCAATTACAAAGATAAGATCATTCAGAATTAACAATCCCTAGAAGTCATACATTTAGCTATAAATCTAAACAAAATTTTGGAAAATCTTATCAATGACAAGTAGCACAAATGCCAGTTTAACTATAAAAGCAATTGAAGTATAGAAAATAAATGATATTCAAAGAGAAGTACAACTACGCTCCAGCTTATTAGCAACTTCATTCGTTTGAATATTAGTTCCTGTAAAGCAAACAAAACCCATATCCATTACCAATTCTTAAACACATAACCCTAGATATCAAATTAATTCTAGGGACACCTTGCAATTCTCATAAGTAGCTTTAACTATCTCATTGTTTAGTTGTTTTCATCTTGTTTTCTAAAGAAAGTTAATATATTGATTTTGAAAATTGGCCATGCCCGCTCTGCCAACATGATCGATAAATCATTCAGAAGAAAATGAAACAAAATGGTTCAAGTATAGAGTTTTCAAGGTGTCATGATAAGATATAACATGATGTGAGAAAAGGTCCATTCACACATCATATGATGCTTCATTGTCAAGAACCATACATTCACCAGCATTCTCAACAAAGCTGATGAACAGACAACGTAGCATTGTAAGGCTCAACAACTGTATCTGAAACCTTAGGAAAGGAAATACAGAATAAGCCATTATCATCCTATCTGGTACTCTTCTCTAATCTTTGAAATCAAAAGTGTTCCCATACTAGACCATAACCCACCTCCAAGAGAATGGCATACCTGAAAACTTGCAACAGCAAAAGATATGCATCTTTGAGAACCACTAATTATAATTGATATGTACAATATACATGACAATATTGAATAAAAATATTTGTAAACTGTAGTAAGCTGAGAGATTCATCATTCCAGACAAAAGATTATATCAATTAAAAGAATTTCCTATAACGAATATCAAATTCAAACATTAGAAAGTAGATCTTAGATCTTCATATTAATACTTCATAACAAACTGATTAAAAACGAAAATCTAACATAATAAACAGATGTTATAACCATCATTTGCTTCACATAAACTGTAAGCAGATAAATAAAATCATACAAAACAAAAATATATCCAAATGATGTCGTTTCCTAAGCTTTATCTACTGTCAAACTCACCAGAACAACTCAGAGAACGTCCAATTATCAACGACTCTGATGATTTTTTGATCTGAATACCGCACTACATAGTTTGAGTACAAGACCACTGCTTCCTATAGAACAGATGATAGTTTTTGAGATGGTCCTGACCCGAGTTGTCGATGGATGATAGTTTTTGTAAGATGAGAGAAGAAGCTGAGAGAAAACAGAGTTTGAATTTTGAAATGGTCTGCCCAAATGTTTTAGGGTCTTTAAGTCTTTAAATTTAAATGGTCTGCCCAAATATTCATTTCAAATTTTAAAGGTAGAAAAACATAGAGCCAAAATAATTAGACACGTGTTTTAAAAGATTTAGCTTAAATGTGAAGATGGAGCCGAATTTGATTAAAAGAAATCTACTACTTCTAATAAAACAAAACAAACTTATGCCACATGGCATTTGCTTAAACCACTACTTGCCACATGGTATTCTATTAATCCTTATTGAATGCATTTGAGCGCTAAAACCATTCAGCTTTTACACCGCGTCTAACCCTTCAATCATTCTATCAGTTTCCTTTTTACCTTTAAGAAACCCTAGATGTCTTTGACGGGCGATTGAACGGAGCATCTTCCCCCTTTCCTCTTCACTTTATCGCCGGCACTAGAAGAAGAACTATATAACCCATTTGCAATTATAGTTGAAACCCTAATTTTTCCATCACAATTTTGCCCCATTTGTTTTCTCGACAAGATCTCAAAGAAGTTTATCACTATGAATTCTGCAAGCTATTTGTTAGTTTGTAAACCCTACAACTCAACTCTTCAGATCCTGGATTCGTCTCAACTAGCCTTTTACAATCGGTGATTGTTCATTGTTTTAAGTTTGTTTCTAAAGCTTCTATTACTTCGAAGACGAAGACGAGCAAGTGTCTTCCTGGTATGATTTCAAAATTCTCTATATTTATAACCTAAATCTGTTATAGCTTATAAGAAACCCACATAGGGATTTTTCTCTATGTGATATTCTTAAGATGATATACATTTGATGCAGTTTTATAATTATTGGGTGATGTTTGGTAAGAATATTGGAGTGTTTACAAATCGGGTTAGTCAACACGGATACAATTCAAATTCTTTTGTTGATGATGATGCATGTACATGATTTGTTTTGGAATTAGGTCTTGATTATTAATTCTTTGATACAATATCACTTCAAATATTTTAGTTTCTGATTAGCTAATTAATTGATATTTGATCTCTGATATTTTGATATACTGCAGATTTTATCCACTGAGCAGGAGTGTTATGCATTCTCAAATTAAAGGTGTCTGTTTCTTTTCTCTTCAACTTGCTTAATTTGTATTAGTGTCTAAGACATTGTCTTATTTTTATTTGTAAGAGAATTAATCGCAAGATCATTCAGCTTGCAGGTTTGCACATTCAAATGTCTTATTTTTATTTGTAAGAGAATCAATCTTCTCCACCATCGTTTCCCACATCACCAACACACCCCCGTTTCCCTCTCCCAAACACCCTATTAGCGATTCTACCTGTATGTGCGCCGCGTTCTTCCGTTGCAATTTGATAATGGAAATAAATCTTGTGGGAGATTATTCTACATGTTTTGGTAAGTTCTGATCTGTTATTTTGTTTTTGCTATGCTATTGTAGGTTGAATATGTAAGCATAGTAATCCGAAATCGTTAATATTCGTGTTGTGTTTTCTGATATAAAGATTGTTATTCACATCTTCAATTTTTTACTTTAATCATTGTAATTAGGGATGAGCAAATCCCGATCCCGTGCCGATACCGTCCCGATGCCGAAAATATCGATCTCGAATTTCACCAAAACTGGGTACCGATACCGATACCGAAATATGTTGGTACAGTACGGTATCGGTATGGTAGCGGTATATGAAGGTAAAATTCTGTATTTTACCTGTACCATACCTAACCGGTACCGTACCGAAAATACCGATACCGAAAATGCCAAAAAGTGGATACCGTTTCCGGTACCGAAAAAAATTCGGTACGGTATTTTCGGGATCGGTATTTGATACCAAATGCTCATCCCTAATTGTAATATTATAAACAGTTTAATAAGCTTTTATTGGTATGTGTAAACCGTGTTTTCTCACTAATTGATTCTATTTATCTCCTTCAAAGTATATGTAATTTGTATGCATTTGTTCATGTAATCAACCCCTAATTTACGATATAGTGTCATGTTTGGTTTTGGGTCCACATTCACTGTCAGACCTTTATATGTCCTTACACAAATATGTTGTATATATCTATGAAAATAACATGCAAATTGAGATATCATAGTTATCGTTTAAGCAATTCTTTAATAGTTAGTTTCACACAAATGGTATCCTGTTATTGAATTTCGTAAACTATGCTAAGTTACATTACATTTTAAGTGCAACAAGTTTCTTTTATACCATAAAGAGAGTCAAATGTCTTTGAACAAATTAAAGGAATTTTCTTTGTTGGTTTAATTGGTTTTAAGTTTTTTAATTAAAAAAGAGTTTGTTAGTGTATATTATCGAAAGCGCCGACTAACCCTACGCTTTTGGTGAAAAGCGTCGGCTAAGCCTACACTTTTTAGTAAAACTGGCGGCTAAGTCCGCAATTTTGGTGAAAAGTGTCGGCTAAGCGGGCGTCTTTAAAAGTCAACACCTTCTCACCGTTTCTTTATGTTGATTTCTTTGCATTTTTGAAATTGGTTTGGTCAACGGTTCATATTCTTTTATTTATTTCTTCTTATAAAAATAATGTTCTCATCTGTTATGATTTCATATCCATGTTTATAGTTTTAATCGAAGGTTCCTTTGTTGAGTGAACCCTAACAGGCTTGACAACGATTTCTAACTAGGGTTTTCATAGAACAATACAATGTTATCAAGATTCTGTCATGGTGGTTACTGGTATTACTCTGTTTCTTTTATTATTTGTTTATTGCTGCATCACCTTTCACCATCTACAACCTCTTTCAATACTTTGCAAGGACACCATTCCCATATGACATAATGTTTCTTATTATTTCAATATATATATTTGAGCTAAAAGTTTCTGATTTGGTTTAATTGATCTTTAATGTGAGAAGTGAAGAAAAAGATTTATTTTGTAGAGTGATTATAATTACTCTATGATAAAAATGGGATTAATGAGCCAAAGAGGGTACATAACCATAATTTCGTATAAGACCTTACTATAAGGTTGATTAATTTATAACATGGCTGTAAATACACATCTTGCATTATTTATAGATATTTTTTTTGAACGGTGACACTGTAGATACGCAGGGAAAGGAGGAAGAAGGGTGATATTGTAGATACGCAGGATCAGAAATCTAATGAACCTGCACAGAAGAGAACACGAGCTTCTTCTGGGATAAAAACTGTTGCTACAAGAAGTATAGCACGGAATCAAGCTTCTGAAATAGCCGAACCATTGCCAAAGTCTTCGTCAAAAGTGAGAAAAATCAAGCATATTAGTAGAAGTTGATACATTAAGCAAGTCCGCTGGTGCTAGCAGAGTAGATAATAGTATAAGCACCCACAAGGAGAAGGTTGAACCAAAAAAACGTTTTGGTGGCAGATAAATCAGGGTTAAAGTCTCTCGATGCTGTTGAAATTGCCAAGCCCAAGGAAGATTTGGATCCCAAAGAATCAATAAATTTGGTGGTTAGTAGTTATGCTTTTATTAATACATGCTTGAGCTTAAAATTATCAAACAAGCATGTAAATTTTATGCCATATACCATAATCAGAATCACCCTATCTTAGTTCAGTTCTATAGCTTTGTTTTAAGGTTGTTTTTATCTGTACTGTGCAGGGAGAAAGAGAGTCCAAATCAGAGGCTTCAGCGGGGAAAGAGTCCAAACCATCAAAAGAAGTTGAGCTTTTAACAGCAGTAACTAAGAAAAGAAAAGGGTAAATTATACTTTTCGTCCTTTATGTTTGTATCGAATTGCAATGGATAGCCTTTAACTTCAATAATTACAGTTACAATCCTTTATTTGGAAAACTCATTACACTCTACGTCCTTTAGCACTAACCAAGTTAAAATTTGGCCCCCCTTATTCCCACATACCCTATATCTTATTTTCACATCCCCTATTGTATACGGGCCGTATACAATTATACGGCTCGTATAGAATGTTTTTGAATAGGAAAATGCGCAGGGAATGTTTTTTTTGTTTTATTATATACGGCCCGTATATAGTTATACAAGTCGTATACATGTGTATATGATTTGTAAAACGTATACGGCTTAATGGATTTATTTTTGTAGGTTTTTGATGTTACCACATTTATATGGGCCGTATAACTATGTACGGCCCGTATATAATGGCGTTTTTTCAAATATCACGATTTTTTCCCGTAAAAATACAATCATTCTAGGGTTTCTAAACTTTTCATCACCTTTAACAATGTCGATAAACGTTGATCGGAACATGCCGCTTAAATCGGAGCACAAGTAGAGTAACGTTATCGATCAGTCTGTTGATGGAAACCTTAGCGATCGCAGAGATCTTCATGTTGGTTATTTATCGATTCCGAATAAATATCAGAAGAACCCGACACAAACAAGTTCTCCACAGTTTGTTATTCAGATCTCTATTCGGTCATTTTTCCAAACTACAACACACGATAACTTTAAACTTTATATTGTGTGATTTGACCAGGAAATGATTGGAGGTGATTGTTACTTTTAATAAGCTGTCATAGTTATCAAATTCGATTTCAACAATTTTTTTCCTTTTCCTTCAATTTCTAAAACATTCTCCGGTACATGAAGACGTGTCGGGTTCTTGTACTGGTATTTTAGTGAAGTATTGAAGATTGAATGTGCAAACCCAACCGTTTTTTACTACGGAAACGGTGGCTATGCGAAATACAAACCGCAATCTTTTGTGACTATGGGAAACACAAGTTTTATTTTTGAGCTTGATGGATGTCCGTTATCTCAGTTGAGGCGGGCATTGTTTAAATCTGAATATAACTAGATGTTACGTGTATCAGCGTTGTTTATCACCCTGTGTGAGCATTGGAAACCCGACAAACAGTCTTGACAACTGTGACATTTTATCTATCTATGTGTGTCACATCCATCCTGTTATAGCAATCGATATGATTAATTTTACAGATTTTTTTTCTAATTAGCGTTGTTAACTACCAAAAGAATGCATACACAAATAGTTCTAGTGGACGAAGCAAAGAGACCGTTGTGTATCTGGATCGGGTTCTCAAACAAACACTACCAAAGATGAGTTGGTGATAAATACCAGAGCTGTTATCTTGGTTGTTCAGTACTTTCGTGATAATAAAACAAGCAGGCATTGATTTTGCCAAGATTGAAGGAAAGAATCTGGCCATAAGCGTTGTGGATTCTCAGCGTTATTCTAATGTAAGTGGATCGAGTGATAAGCTTATCTATAACAAAATACGGATGCGGTTTGCATATTCAATCTTCATTGTTTCATTAAAATTACAACACACGATAAAATGCTTAGAAAATTGCATCAACTCTCCTATATCAACTTGAACGGTTGATGGTTACAAGGATCGTTCTGATGGTTCTTCGTTGAGGAAACCAAACGTAGACGGAAGAGAAATCAATTGTATTTTTTTAGTTGCTTCTCTTGTTAAGTTTCTGAACCAACCGAAATCCACAAATTCCAACAATTTCTTCATAGATTCCGTCCGGTTTCCAAACTCTTTCACTCAAAGTTAATATTCACTGTGGTGGATGCAAGCATAAAGTTAGAAAAATACTCAAGAAGATTGAAGGGTACACAACTGAAGGTTCAGTGCACGAAAAGTTTCTTACGAACGATATGTATCAGGAAGCTCAACTTGAACGGACGATATGTATCAACAACTTGTGAGTGGGAATCTGGCTATGAAGAATAGTATGGATAAACAATCACCGGTACGGGTTTTGGTGTTTTGGGAGGTTGAAAGAGGTGAATGGTCCTTGTTTTTCCATGTATGTGACAAAACAAGGATCGTTCTAATCATCACAGAAGACGTGTCGGGTTCTTCTGCTAGTTATTCGGAATGTTTCGAATCATCACAGAAGACGTGTCGGGTTCTTCTGCTAGTAGTATGAGTCTGAGTCCATTGTGGTTCGTGAATGTTTCGAATCATCACAGAAGACGTGTCGGGTTCTTCTATCATGCGACGGACACAATTCTTGCAAGTTAAATCCACAATCAACGTATACAGGTGCAAGAGAATGGCGAGTTATTTTCAGTTATTTCTGTTGATCCACAAATTCCGTTGTTTAAATCAGAATCAGGTTCTCAAGACAAGGATCGTTCTAATAGATTAAAGAGAATAAACTCTTTTTTACCATTTCTTACCCATAGTATACGAGCCGTATAATAATATACGGCCCGTATACAAACATCGTATACATTGTATACGATCGGTAAAAATATTTTTTACCAATGGTATACGGCCGTATAAACCGTATACGACCCGTATACATATGGTAAAAATGGTAAAAAACCTCTTTAATCTATTAGAACGATCCAATAAACGAAGAACAAAGCCTATTTTCAAAACACAGGTTCATACAGTGCTGTAATAGGTTGTGGTTCAGCCAAAATGACATCTAGCATTACTAACGGTTCAAGTAAGTGTCTAAAATTTTGAAAATTAAGGTTTACCTTGTTAGTTTCTCAAACACTACTAAACATCTGCTTTCTGAATCTGAATGTTAACGTTAACTTTGAGTCATAAACCGTTAATCCCAATGCTTCTCTAAAAAAATTTATGTCTTTCCTTTTCATGAGGTAAAACCGGTTTCAACATCAAGGGTTGTATCGGAATCAGGCGTTGGAAGGATTGTAGTAGTAGGACATTGGTACCACTGTGAAAATGGCGAGTTATTTTAAGTTATTTCTATTGATCCACATCATTCTGTCACTTTGTGTGTTGACGAAGCTGACAAACACATTGGTATTTTCTCAAAATGTGCAAACTTGAAGAATCTCACATTAAAGGAGTTTGCAACAACGGGATCAGATGGTTTGAGTATCTTTCATCCTCGTTTGGCTAATCTCCCACTTGAAAATGACAACTTTGTGAGGGTGAGGGCCGTATATTGTTATTTCTGTTGTTCAGTACTTCCGAGATCTGACCCAACCGAAATCCACAATTCTTTTACTCATAAACCCTTGAATCCCAATGCTTCATTTGTAACCGTAAGGATGATGCAAATTTGCACGTAAAGATCTCTACACAAACTCTTCTACATCTTTTAACCAGTTGTCCATCACTTAAGACCTTGAAAGATTTGTTGGAATTCTTGTTCCTAATGTACGCCTCAAATTCATCTTTTTTACTCTTTTCTTCGCTCTCAACAAATCTTTTCAATAATCAGTACGCAACAAAGAGACCGCCTTGTTTAGCTTATATTTGATGGATAACGCAAACAAGTTCTCCACAGTTTGTTATTCAGATCTCTATTCGGTCATCTTCATTTGTCGAGAAACCATACTGTCAAGAAACTAACATCTTTTAATACTTCATTGCGTATGTGCTTGTGCTGTAGAAACCGGTGATGAATTTGTGTATGTAAATTAGGTTCTCTGCCTTAGATCGGTCATTCCTTGTGATACATGAACGTTGTATTCTTATCTTTCAGGTTCTCTGCCTGATAGTCTTCTAGCAGAACCCGACACGTCTTCTATCATGCGACGGACACAATTCTTGCAAGTTAAATCCACAATCAACGTATACAGGTGCAAGAGAATAGCGAGTTATTTTCAGTTATTTCTGTTGATCCATAAATTCCATTGTTTAAATCAGAATCAGGTTCTCAAGACAAGGATTGTTCTAATAGATGAAAGAGAATAAACCATTTTTTACCCATAGTATACGAGCCGTATCAGAATATACGGCCCGTATACAACCATCGTATACATTGTATACGATCGGTAAATTTGTTTTTTTACTGAGAGTATACGGCCGTATAAACGGTATACGGCCCGTATACATATGGTAAAAAATTTCTTTCTTTCATTTTCATGAGGTAAAACCGGTTTCAACATCAAGGGTTGTATCGGAATCAGGCGTTGGAAGGATTGTAGTAGTAGGACATTGGTACCACTGTGAAAATTGCATCAGGAGGGGAGAGAGTCTGATACAATAAGGATGTTGGGAATTAAACGCATGTACGTGACAAAATAAGGATGTTCGCATAAACATATATTCGTTTCATAACCTCCTTCTATAAATCAACCACAACTGACAAAGAGCCTGTATTAGAAGCCATCCTATGTCTTTTACCAACCAAAGAGGCAGCAGAAGACGTGTCGGGTTCTTCCAACATTCACGAACCACAATGAACTCAGACTCATACTACTCACCCTCCCCTAAGGAAAAGTTTTCCCGACGACTCAAGAAAATCCACAATCAATGTATACAGGTGCAAGAGAATGGCGGGTGATATAGTAATTTTCAATAATGCAGGAAGGATTGAAGTAGTAGGACATTGGAATCAGGTTCTCAAACAACCAACAAAATCCTGATAGTGAAAAACATCAGCAACCATTTTTTTCTTTTCCTTCAATTTCGAGAACATTCTCCCTGTGTATGTGCTTGTGCTGTAGAAACCGGTGATGAATTTGTGTACACAACTGAACATTAATTGATATTGTTTTAGACAACAACAGATAATGAACGGATTGTTGGTGGATAACGCAAACAAGTTCTCCACAGTTTGTTATTCAGATCTCTATTCGGTCATCTTTCCAAACTACAACACACGATAAGTTTAAACTTTATAGTGTGTGATTTGACCAGGAAATGATTGGAGATGAAGGTTTAGTGCACGAAAAGTTTCTTACAAAATGTACGTGACAAAACAAATATGTTGGGAATTAAACGCATGTCCGTAATCCCGCGTTGATAGCTTCCGTTTTATTCAGACTCCTTACAACTCTCATCAAATGCCTCACCCTTCCTTTTATTCTATAAATATTAAATAAAGAATAACACCATGCCTGTAATCCCGCGTTGATAGCTTCCGTTTTATTACAGTCATACGACACGTTTTCTTGTTCTTCAATCTTTGTTACTTGTTAATGTTTTATTTTTTTCTACTTTTAGAAAGGTTTGAGCACCTCACGACTGTAAAATATCTAGTGTGATTTACACCTTAAATCCCTTAAATACTTGAAAAATCAAATTTTCGTTCCATACGGGCCGTATAAGAGTATACGGCCCGTATACACGTTCGTATACATTGTATACGACCAGGCCAACTTATTTACACATGGTGTATACGGCCCATATACACCATGTGTAAATAAGTTTTCCCATGTGTTAATATTAGGACCCTAAAATTTTCAGTTAAGTATGACATGTGCCTTACACATGAGGGTAGGTTAGTAATTTTACAACTATATCTCTCTATTATAATAAATCAAACCTTCAAAATCCTACATGTCAACACCACAAGCCACCATTTTACTCTCTTTCCTACATGGCAATCTCTGGCTTCTCCAATTCCACATGTCATTTTACTGTGATTTCTTTTTTTTTTTTTAAAGCTGTGAGAAGATAACAACAGATTTCTTTTTTTTTTTTTAAAGCTGTGAGAAGATAACAACAGGCTTGAGACAAAAGTCTGAATTTTGACCAGCTCTGTAACTCATCACGTGAGCCCTTTTCAAATTTCAAACTACGAGCCTTTTTCATTTTCTTTCTCTCTCTCTACTTCAAAGATGTGGATTTGGATCTGTGGATTCAAAAGGAAAAAGAATCAGAGATAGAGATGTAGAGTTGTGTTGTTGATCTACAATATTAGAGTGGAATCAAAATCCTCATCTTCATCTTCATCTTCATCTTCCGACTTGATACAGAGCCGTCTGTAACTTATCACGTGAGCCCTTTTCAAATTTTAAACTACGAGCCTTTTTCATTTTCTTTCTCTCTCTCTCCTTCAAAGATGTGGATTTGGATCTGTGGATTCAAAAGGAAAAAGAATCAGAGATAGAGATGTAGAGTTGTGTTGTGTTGTTGATCTACAATATTAGAGTGGAATCAAAATCCTCATCTTCATCTTCATCTTCCGACTTGATACAGAGCCGGTGTGGGATTTGAGTTTTTTCTTCATCTAGGGTTTTGATGATGAGAGCAATTGTGTAACGGGCTTGCCTTTCATCTTTTTACTCCAAACCCTGAACAACTCTCCATCATCTCTCAGGCACCTTCAACAACGCCGATTTTCTTCAAAGGTGTTGGGATTGAACCCTACCAGAGGAACAGATAATTAAAGCCAAAACTGGGTCAGAGCAGTGGATCCAGAATAAGCAGATGTTACATACAAGTCTCTCCCCTTGAAAGTGATTTGAACATCTGCTGACCTCCTATCTACTGACCATACAAGCCACTGACCGTCAAACTGCTGCACAAGTAAAGACTTGTTGAAAGATTAAAGCTCTGCTGATTCAATCTACTACCTTGAGTCAAGCACTGCTGATCCGGACAAGTACTGCTGGGTTCACAGCAGTGGAAGGTTGCAGCAGCTGTTCTATAGTCTGTTTGTAATATAATGTAATAGCAGTAGGTAGCATAGCAGTGTTTGTATTGATCAGAGGTTAGAGTTTGTTAGGAGGTTAGATGTCACTTTCATGGTGACGTCAGCATTAGATGCTCAGTGGTTTGCTAGTGCCTATAAATAGAACAGTGCTCTGTACTGTTCTATTAGCTCTTTGCAAACTTCTTTTCCTGCACGAACAAACGCTGAGCTCTGGCTGAGGGGGAGTTTGTATCAAGCATTGCTTTGTAATCGTTGTTGAAACTAAATTCAATCTTTCGGTTCATAGTGAAAAGTGTTTTGATTAAAGCAATACTCTCGTTTGATTGTATGCAAAGTTTGTTTCCATCTTAATTCCGCTGCACAACTCATCCATTTCCATCTTAATTTCAAACGTAAAATACAATCAAAACCTAACTCAGATCCAACAATTGGTATCAGAGCTTGGACAGTCAAATTTGATTTAACAATCATTTTGACATAAATAGTTCAGCTCAAAATCGTTGATATCGATAGTTTGTTCGTTTTTGTTGAAAAACAGAGCAAGGTTTAATCACCATTAAAGTTGATTAATCAGTGTCTGTAAAACAACCAGGATGACGTCACAATCACAAGATGATAAGAATAATGTTGGCTCGCTTTTTAAACCACCCATGCTTAAACATAATGAATACAACATCTGGGAGAGAAGGATGGGTCACATCCTTGCTCAACAGAACACTGGATGTTGGAGGTCTGTTGTTTTTTGGTCCCCGTGTTCCTATGGTGCCAAGTGCTGAGGATCCAAAGAAGAACGTACCAAAACCTTATGAAAACTATACTGAAACTGATTTTCAAAAGTTCGAACTGGATGCCAAAGCATTTAGTATCATAGCATCTGCATTACCAAATGAGATCTATGCTGGACTGTTACATTGTAACAGTGCCAAAGAGCTATGGGATGCATTGAAGGAACAGTTTGGGGGTACCGAAGAAGTTATTGAAAACAATAGGGAAATTCTGAATCAGCAGTATGAAACCTTCTGTCACATTAAGGGTGAAACTTTGACCCAACAATTTAAACGTTTTAGTTGTCTCATCAGTGAGCTAAGGCTTGTTAAGGTTGAATTTCCAAAATCAACTCAAAATAGCAGGTTCCTTAGATCACTACCTGATAAATGGGACACAATTGCATTTGTGACTAGAAACTCTGTTGAGTTCAAAGATTTGACACTGACCCAACTTCATGGTAGACTCCTGACTTATGAGAGGGAGTTGAACCTGGAAAAAGAAGTTGGAAGAGTCTGGAAAAGCCACTGATGATTACTCATATGGTAGCACAGCTCTTCTTGGTCAGGAAGAATCTGGTAGCAGTAGTGAGGAACAGGGTTATGATCATTTCATTGATATAACAGCTGGTGGAAACTTTACCAACCCTGATTCTCACTCTGCAAATTATGCTTTTACTGCAAACACTGAAAACCAGATGTCAGATAATTTATGCTTTGAACTCAATGATTTACAACATTTTGATCCCACTGACTTAGAGGAGATGGACATTTTGCATCAGTTGGCTTTGCTCAGTGTTAGAACTAGCAAATTCTACAAAAGAACAGGGAGAAAATTCCCAGGGTTACATGGGAATTTAAGGGTGGGGTAGGATAAGTCGAAGATTAAGTGTTACAAGTGCAATAGGCTAGGGCACTTTGCTAGGGAATGCAGAAGTCAAAATGCTGGACCAATTGTCACTCATCCCAGCTCAAACCCTAGACCACAAAATCAAAGCACTGTGCGCTATACCCAATATACCCCTGCGGCTCATGTGAACACTGCTCACTATGCTGCAACCCCTGTGCCTGTGCATTATGTCCAAACCACTGTTCCACAGATTCAATATGTTCAAACCCCTGTCCCCCAGGCACAAGTGCAACCTGCACCTCAAACAGCTGCTCCAGCAGTGGTACAACCAGATCAGCAAAGCTTTTTCACTCAAGGCTTTGTTGACTGGAGCAGCATGCCTGATGAGCTTGGTGATGAAAATTTTGCACTCTATGCTTCTAATGAACCTTCTAATGATGAATTTTCTTTAATGGCATTAGAGTCAATACCAAAGGGGATTGAAACTGAAGGAGAACAACTAAATGATGTAACAGTGGATGAGATGACTGAAGCAGTGGTTACTGCTGTGGCTGGTGAATTACTACTGGGAGAAAGTTCAGGAACCCTGATTGAACCAATGACAGACCCATGGACCGAAGAGAACAAAGAAGAAAAGAAACATGAGAAAGCGGGTGAGAAAGAAGAAAGAGCTGATGATGAAGAAAATCATCAATGTGATTGTGCAATGATGGCTGCTGCCAAGGTATCTCATCAAGTTCTTGAAAAACTGTGTTCTGACAATTGCATTATTGCTTTTGCTAACATCAAAGAGGTGAATGAAAACCTTCGGGATAAAATCTTAACTGATGAAGTCAAATTTTAAAGGTCTTTAAAAGAACTTAAAAACAAATTGACTGAAAAGGAAAAAGAGATCAGCAGTCTGAAAGAAGAACAGAGCATAACCAAAACCCAACTCCAAACTATGGTAGAAAAATACCAAGTTTGCAAAAAGGAGTTGGAGTCCACCCAGATCACCTGTGAAAGATGGGTGGAATCATGCAAAGGGTATGAGGTTATGCTTGAGAAACAGATAAAAAGCAATGTGAAATTTGGTGTTGGTTATAGAAAACATGATGATGAAAACACTGCTTTTGGAAAGTCTGTTCAAACCACTGATGTAACCACTGAGTTCATCCCCAAAAACAAGAATGGCCAAGAAGTGAAAATCACTGATAAACTTGGTAACAAAATCACACTTGACAGACCAATGGAATCCTCTATTTTTTAGGAGCTTGAAAATTATCAATTTAAACCAAAGTGGTCTGATGAGTGTGATATTCTTGAAAATTTCAAGCCCATGGACTTTACATCAACTGATGGTGTTAAAGCTCCAAAAGCTAAAGTCATTCCTCTCAAGGACATCCCAACAGAGGTTAAAACCTCTGCTGCAAAGGAGTCTGAAAAGAGAAAGAAGAAAGAAAAGATCAATAACTTGTTTTGTGAATTCTGTGAAAAAAGGAATCATCTAACAAAAGACTGTTTCCATTTAAAAGCTTATGATTTGAACAGAACAAGTGTCATTGTTCCAGCTGAAAGCTGCACTGTTTGTGGTAAAACAAACCACAAAACTCAAGCATGTGTGTATCTCAAAAACTTTGATGTGAAAAAGAATGAGTACATTGCTAAAACATCCTTAAGTCCATCAACATCAGCTGTCAAATTCACCAAAAACCAACCACTGTTTGTGCCAGTTCAAACAGCTGTCACAAAACAGCTGAACCAAACATCTGTCAAAAGAGATGTTCAGGTTACTGATGCACCTCCTGCCAATCAGTTCAGAAAAGGCAAAGAAAAACAGTCTTACCAAAGGATTCCACACGTTTATGAGGCTTACAAAAGGCCATCTAAACCTAAAGTGAACAGGCATCCTTTTGGGTACCAACAGGTGATTGGTCAAGACCCCCAACAGTGGTTAGCAAGAAACAGTACTAAAACTGTCCAAACCCCTGACCTAACCACTGTCCATCAATCTGCATCCATCTCAGACACTGTTGAGACCCCATCCAAAGCCTTATTGGCTTTGGAAACCCTAATGAACTAATCCTTTTACTTCATGTGCAGGGAGCTTCTGCCTGTTTAGATAGCCTTTGGTATGTTGATAGTGGAGGCTCCAGGCACATGACTGGATGTAAAGCCCTACTCAAGGATTTCAAAATTCATGGAGGGGGTGATATATCCTTTGGGAATAATAGTAAAGGGAAAGTTCTGGGGTCTGGTACAGTACAATCTGGAAATGTAAAATTTAAAAATGTCAATCTGATAGACAGTCTGAAATTCAACCTCCTGAGTGTTTCACAAATGAGTGACAAGGGGTATGGGTCATTCTTCACAAAGGAGTGTTGTAGGATTGTTGGACCAGAAATGGTCAAAAAGATTGAAGCAATAATAAGAACTGGTCAAACAAAACTTGTTGCTCAAAGAAGTGGCAATGTTTATGTTGTTGATATGTCAAAAGAATGTCCCAGAGCTGATGCCTGTCTGTTTTCAGCTGCCTCTAACAAAGAGACAGAACTTTGGCACAGAAGACCGGGGCACACAAATCTTCAAACAATCACTGAAATTTCAAAAAATGGTTTGGTAAGAGGCCTGCCACAAAAATTGTTTTCATGTCCTGAACATTGCATTTCCTGTTTAAAAGGAAAACAGCATAAAAGTTCTTTCAAGTCCATTGAAGAGTCCAAAACAACCCAGTGTTTGCAAATGCTGCACATGGATTTGTTTGGCCCAGTTCAAGTCATGAGTCTCAAAAAGAAGAGATATTGTTTGGTTATTGTTGATGACTTTTCTAGGTTTACATGGACTTTCTTTTTACACTCAAAAGATGAGACTGCAGGCATTTTGCAAGACTTTGTGACACAGGTTGAAAAGCAATTTGACCTTCCAGTGAAAAGCTTCAGGAGTGACAATGTCACAGAATTTAAAAAATAAGGAGTTGGATGCCTTCTGTGTGAAAAAAGGGATTGTAAGGCAGTACAGTATCCCTAGAACACCAGAGCAAAATGGGGTAGTTGAGAGAAAGAACAGAACTTTGATTGAGGCCGCCAGAACCATGCTTGCAGATTTAGGTTTGCCATTAACTTTCTGGGCAGAGGCAGTAAACACTGCTTGCTATGTCCAGAACAGAGTTTTAATAAACCCCAGGCACAAAAAGACTGCTTATGAAATTCTGTATAAAATCAAACCACTGATCTCATACTTCAAGATATTTGGCTGCCCATGCTTTATTTTGAATTTAAAAGACTCCATTTCAAAATTTGCAGCCAAAATTGATTGTGATTATCATCTGGGATACTCAACCACTGCCAAGGCCTACAAAGTGTTTAATACACGGACCAAGGCGGTGGATGAGACCTTGAATGTAAAGTTCAATGAACTTTCATCAATGAAAATCCCAGCAAATCCTGCAGATCTGTTTGATCTTGAAAAATTCACTTTTGAAAATACTGCTGTCAAGACTAACAGTGCAGGTCCATCAGAGAATTCAACACCAGACTATGGGTATGAAATCATCATCCCTCAAAGGTCTGCCAAAATGGGAAGAGCATCAGATGTTCAAAACAGCTGTCAAAGCTCAACCACTGCTTCCACATCAACAAACACTACTGACAAAAGTCCCCAAACAGTGGATAAAAGTCAGCAGGTGTCCTCACCATTACCTCCTATTCCACCACCTTTTGAAGCCACTGTTGGGTCATCAAAGTCACCAGCAGTGGTTAGCTCAGATGATACACATTTGCAGCCTTCACCAACAAATGCCATCATACCATACAAAGGAGATTTAATCTTCTTGAGATCTCATCCACCTAATCAAATCATTGGCAACATCAATGAAGGGGTGCTCACAAGAAGCCAAACCCAAAACATTTGTCTTTTTGCTGGTTTTCTATCACTCCATCAGCCAGTCAAGTACCAAGAGGCACTGGAAGACAACAGCTGGGTAGAAGCCATGCAAGAGGAACTCCAACAGTTTGGAAGACAACAAGTATGGGAGCTTGTACCACTGCCAGAAGAGGTTAGTCCCATTGGCACAAAGTGGGTCTTCAAGAACAAAACTGATGAAAGGGGTATTGTTGTCAAGAATAAAGCCAGGCTTGTGGTTCAAGGTTACAGACAGGAAGAGGGGATTGATTATGATGAAACATTTGCCCCTGTAGCAACATTGGAAGCTATAAGACTGTTCCTTGCCTTTGCTGTCAACCACAACATGAAGGTGTTTCAGATGGATATCAAAAGTGCTTTCCTCTATGGTACAATTCAAGAAGAGGTGTATGTTTGTCAACCTCCAGGTTTTGAGGATCCATTTTATCCAGATCATGTCTACAGGTTAAACAAAGCCTTGTATGGCCTGAAACAAGCACCTAGAGCCTGGTATGAAACTCTTTCCAACTTTCTACTCTCAAATGGTTTCAAAAGAGGTACCATTGATAAAACACTGTTCTTAAAATGGAGAGGGAAGGATTTAATGATTGTCCAAATTTATGTGGATGACATTATTTTTGGAAGCACATGTAACAAAATGTGTGAAGAGTTTAGGGAACTCATGACAGCTGAGTTTGAAATGAGTGCAATGGGTGAGCTGCAATGCTTTCTTGGTCTCCAAGTTCAGCAGATGCAAAATGGAACTTTCATTCATCAAAGCAAATATGCTAAAGAACTTTTGAATATATTTGATATGAATGATTGTAAACCATGCAGCACACCTATGGCAACAAATAAGCTTGTCATGTCTGATGAAAAGGATGAGCTGATTGACCAAACTCTTTATAGAAGCATGATTGGGTCTTTATTGTACCTAACTGCATCTAGACCAGACATCATGTTTGCAACATGTGTCTGTGCAAGAAGTCAATCAGCCCCCAGAAAATCAAATCTCATTGCTGTAAAAAGGATCTTCAGATACATAAAAGGTGCTCCCACACTTGGTATCTGGTATCCAGCTAATGGGAATATCAAGCTTTCAGGTTTTTCAGACAGTGACTTTGCTGGTTGTCATACCACAAGGAAGTCCACATCAGGAGGGTGCTAGTTTCTAGGTGATTGCTTAGTCTCTTGGCAAAGCAAAAAGCAAGCAGCTGTTTCAACATCCACTGGTGAAGCTGAATACATTGCTGCTGCAAGCTGTACAGCCCAACTCCTGTGGCTTCAAAATCAGTTGCTGGATTTTGGTATCACTGCCTTAAAAACACCACTCATGTTGGATAGCCAGGCAGCAGAAAATATCATTAAAAATCCAGTTTCCCATTCAACCACCAAACACATCGACATCAGACATCACTTTGTGAGGGATTGCTATGAAAAAGGTTTGATTTCTCTGCATCATGTCCCAACTAAAGACCAATTGGCAGATGTGCTCATAAAAGCACTTGATACAGCCACCTTTGAAAGCTTGGTCTCTAGAATTGGGATGCTAAACATGGAATAACAAGCAACATCTTGTTTTTCTATGCATAAAAGCATTAAAATGTTTTCAGAAAATCAAAAATCCATCCTTAAAAATAGCTAAAAATGAAATTTTCATTAAAATCCTTAAAAGTCTGCCATAACCACTGCTTGTTCAAAAGTCTGCTCTACTTCAAAGTCTGTCCACTGCTGAAAGTCAACCCCTGTTCCTTCATAAATACTGTTGTTCAAAAGCAGTGTCTTATCCACTGATATGCTATCTACTGATAGTGAAAATCATCCATTGTTTTCATAACCATTGTCTTCACCAGTAACTTTCATAAAAGTATTGTCCTTCATTTCATCAGGGGTTGTCACGTGGGCAGTACATTGTGGTCAGACCTTTTGTAACCGCTGGCACGTCAGCCTTCACTTTTTCATCGATAAAACCCCCACTCACCACAAAAATAGGATTTTTACTGTCGAATTGAATTCTCAAAAATTCTCTTCTCAAAGCAGTTTTTCATCTCATTTCTTCACAAATTTCTTCGATCATCATCCTCAAAATGACAAAATCGAAGCCATCTGCAAAACCCACCTCCAAATCATCATCGAAAGCAGCCTCTCAAAAGGCCAATCCCACCGAAATTCCATACAAATCATCTCACAATCTTCTGGGTCTTCTCACAAAACCCGGCACCACAGAAGCTTTCGACTCCATCATCACCAAAATGGCTAAATCAAAGTACAAAATTTTGTTAATAGCCAATGCACCAATTTACTTGACAACCCAAAGGGAATTTTGGAAGAATGCAACCCTTGAAACACAAGGAGACGCTGTAATAGCCATTAACTCTACTCTAAAGGGAAAACCTGTCAAGATTACACCACAGTCAATTTCAGAGGTCTTTCAACTCGAGGATCAGCAAGGTAAAACTTCTTTCCCTAAAAACGAGTTGAAAATTGACTTCATTGAGAGAGGGTATGTAGACACAATGATGAAGAAAGCTACCTTACAAAAATGTTTCTTTCCTTCTGCAACAAGATTTTTATTCCTTACCCTCCTAATGTGTGTTTCAAACAAAACAACTTCTTTTAATGAAATACCATTAAAGATTCAAAATCTGGGATATGCTATTCTTCAAGAAGAAAATTTTAATTATTCTCGGGAAATCTTTAATGACTTGGTTAATAATGTTGAAACAAAATCATTCCTACTGTTTCCAAGGTTTCTAAGTTATTATTTTGTAAAGAAATTCAGTAAGGATGATATTGCTGTAATAAACCAAGGTGATTATATTCAAATAAACAGTTTAACTGCTGAAACTTTTTCAAGAATGTTAACACCTTGCAAAACACAAGCAGAGGTGCCTAAGCAGATTTTAGCAGCTACCACTGCTCCTCAGGTATCTGCTGCTGAGCCCACTGCTCAAGGTGATCAAAGCAGCAGAACAACTGCTTTGAAACCCACACCTAAAATCACCAAAAAGCCAAAAAGAAAAACTCAAAAACCCCCCAAACCCATCAAAAAGGCAACTCTGGAGGATGAGATACCAGAGCTACTGCCTGTGACAGCACAAATGTCACAAGAAACCACTGCTGCTACTTCCTCACAGCAGTTGGTACAAATATCTCAACCCATAACCGAAACTCCTCATGTTTCTTCACAAAAAGAACAGGTTGTACAAATTGGGACACCACATCATGATGCTCTGAAAGCATTTGTTTCCATCATCCACAGCCCACTTCCCGGGGCAAATCCTTTTTCTACACCAACCATCACATCCACAATTCCTTCACCAACTAAACTTTTGTTGGATGCAATCGATTTGAACCAGGCACCAACCAGTCCTTCTCAATCACCTATTAATGAGAATATACCTCAACAAATGACTGGGCCTGATGTATCAATCCTTGCTAACCCACCAACACAACCTAAGGAGGTTACACTCCTTGAGTTACATGTAACTCTTGGTGGTATTCCAAGTGAAGCAGCCACTACAAATGTTGAACCCAGTGGTTTACATTTGGACAGTGGTTACATTAATAAGACTTCCTTGGAGGCAATTCCTTCCATAGCACCTCTGACATCTACCAGTGGACTTTTCTTGACCTCTGGCAACATCAAAAGACTGTCAAGTGTTGAAGGGAGAAGACCCCAGTACCAAGAAAAAGGGGCATCAGTGGTTAGTGTTTGGAGTAAACTCCCTGCTTCAACCACTGATAAAACCACTGTTAGTGGGAAATCAGATGATCCCATTAAATTGGGTGATGGTTTAAAGTACCAGAAATTGACGGATCGTGTTGAAAAACTTGATAACTCTGTTGCAGAACTAAAAGATATGCTACAACAGTTGTTACAAGTACAAAAGGTGCAATCCACTGCTGTTCCACCTCAAGCACCTGCTTCACCACAAGCACCTGCTACAAATGAGCTCTGGAATCTATTTCAACCTTTTCTCCATCAACAAGCACAAATGGCAGATCAGCAACATGAAAAACATGTACTACAGCTGAGAAATACATTGGAGTCTAGGTTCAAGAACACCCAAGCTGATCTCAAGGCTCTAAAAGCTCAGATCTTGCATTCCACTGGCACTGCTCCTCCAACTGTTCTCTTTATTGATCAACTCCCTCCAGATAATGCCAAAAAGGGGGAGAAAATTCAGGAGTGGAAGAAGAAGGGAATAGATGATGGTCTTTTCATTGAACCAGAAAAGGATGCCATGACCAGAAATATCCCTTTGCCAGATGGTAGCAAGAAAATTGATGTGACCACAAATGCACTGGCAGAAGCATTTGCAAGTGTCAAAAAGGATAGAGAGGCCAAGAAGAAAGCTAGGGTGGATTATCCAGATCAGGGTACTTCTGGGTCAAAGGATCATGAAAATCCTGTTGAGGAAAAGAAGAAGCCTACTAGAAAAGTAAGGCAACCCAAATCCATTCCAACCAGACGTTCAAAGTCTGCTCCAAAACCACCATCCAAAACAGCTGTTGTAACTCCTGTTGTATCAACTACTGCTGGTACTTCAGTGGTTTCAACACCTGTTCTCACTTCAACACACACCACATCCACTACTTTACCACCATCACCACCAAAAACAACATCACCTGCTGACAAAAAGCAGAAGACAGCAGATGTTACAACATCTGTTGTAATGACAACAGTGGTTGAAACACCAGTTGTTTCAACAGCTGTTAGTCAATCACAAACCACTGCCACCAAACCTACCACCACTGTTCCACTCAAAACATCATCAGTCCCTCCTCAAACAAAAAGGAGAAGACTAATTCTTAAAGATGATGACAATTCACCACCACCAACATCTTCAAAATCCCTGTCACTTGTCACCATTCCAAAACCCATGCCTCTCTCTTCAGCTCAAATTCTAAAGCAATTACCTCCTGCTGGTGTCTCATTTCCTCTGGAACTCATTGCAGTTAGGGAAGAAATCAAATCCTTTTACTATGAGGATGACCCAGCTAAAAGGAGTTTGCCATCAGTTGAAGGATATCCCAGGCCTAACAATATTGAAGAATATTTGAAACTCAAGGCCAAACAAGCAGAGGATATCGCAATCAAAAATAAACAAGGGAAATCTGATAGGGAATTTCAGCAAAACTATCAGTTTCTACTCACACAGGTTAGAGCTATGGAACAATTTGCCAAAAATGTATGTCAGCAAATCTCAGAAAGGGCAGATGAGTCCTTGAGAAAAGACTACATTGAGAACATCATGACCTACAAGAAATACAAGGGGGAGAAACACATGTACAAAAACTGGACCATTCCTGAGCTTGAAAAAGAGGCAGCCAGGATTCAAGAAATGATCAAAAATAAGGTCAAGCAGACTCCTCCTGAAAAGTTCAAACAGTTTGAAGCTGATAAGGCATTAGAGTTGAAGAGAATGAAAGAGGAGCTGATAGCAGCTGATTATGGGTCAAAGAACTCAGTGACAAAGTGGGGAGAAGATAGGGTCAGGGCTACCTACAAAAGGTTAGAGGAACTCAGAAAGAAAGATCCAAAAGTTCCACAAAAGCCTGAGTACTCCAAAGCAGAGGTCTCAAAAAGACCACCAAAGCTGCAAGTCAAAAGAACCACTGCTCCAGCTGGTGCTGCCATCTACAAAAGAAGGAGTCAAAACCAGTCAGGTGCTGAAACAATTCAAGATCTAAAAGCTGGAAGTGCTATTGTAAAATAGGGCATTAAATTAATGATCAAATAAGACCTTGAATTGGAACAATCTACAAGTGCTACTCAACCAGTCATGAATAGGCCAGCCTCACCAAATACCTCTGCAAATAAACATCTCCCAAGAAACCCACCAGGCTCAAAAATACAAAAGTGGGAAACTGACAAACAGACCTACGTATTGACTTTGCTCAGATCTGGTGGAGAAGTGAAGAAAATATCAAGGGAACAAACTCTTGGCCTGAGTCTTGAAGATTTGCAGGATCTCCTTGATCTTCCACTTAGCAGGGATGATGATGACACAGATGCCCTAAACTTTGAACTACAATTTAAAGGTCAGATAAGGGAACTGCTGATGAGGCAATAAAAATTCCTCAATAATGAAGAGTTTTGGCATTATCTGTTCCAGGGGGAGATTGTTGGGATTTAACCCTACCAGAGGAACAGATAATTAAAGCCAAAACTGGGTCAGAGCAGTGGATCCAGAATAAGCAGATGTTACATACAAGTCTCTCCCCTTGAAAGTGATTTCAACATCTGCTGACCTCCTATCTACTGACCATACAAGCCACTGACCGTCAAACTGCTGCTCAAGTAAAGACCTGTTGAAAGACTAAAGCTCTGCTGATTCAATCTACTGCCTTGAGTCAAGCACTGCTGATCCGGACAAGTACTGCTGGGTTCACAGCAGTGGAAGGTTGCAGCAGCTGTTCTATAGTCTGTTTGTAATATAATGTAATAGCAGTAGGTAGCATACCAGTGTTTGTATTGATTAGAGGTTAGAGTTTGTTAGGAGGTTAGATGTCACTTTCATGGTGACGTCAGCATTAGATGCTCAGTGGTTTGCTAGTGCCTATAAATAGAATAGTGCTATGTACTGTTCTATTAGCTCTTTGCAAACTTCTTTTCCTGCACGAACAAACGCTGAGCTCTGGCTGAGGGGGAGTTTGTATCAAGCATTGCTTTGTAATCGTTGTTGAAACTAAATTCAATCTTTTGGTTCATAGTGAAAAGTGTTTTGATTAAAGCAATACTCTTGTTTGATTGTATGCAAAGTTTGTTTCCATCTTAATTCCGCTGCACAACTCATCCATTTCCATCTTAATTTCAAACGTAAAATACAATCAAAACCAAACTCAGATCCAACAATTGGTATCAGAGCTTGGACAGTCAAATTTGATTTAACAATCATTTTGACATAAATAGTTCAGCTCAAAATCGTTGATATCGATAGTTTGTTCGTTTTTGTTGAAAAACAGAGCAAGGTTTAATCACCATTAAAGTTGATTAATCAGTGTCTGTAAAACAACCAGGATGACGTCACAATCACAAGATGATAAGAATAATGTTGGCTCGCTTTTTAAACCACCCATGCTTAAACGTAATGAATACAACATCTGGGAGAGAAGGATGGGTCACATCCTTGCTCAACAGAACACTGGATGTTGGAGGTCTGTTGTTTTTGGTCCCCATGTTCCTATGGTGCCAAGTGCTGAGGATCCAAAGAAGAACGTACCAAAACCTTATGAAAACTATACTGAAACTAATTTTCAAAAGTTCGAACTGGATGCCAAAGCATTTAGCATCATAGCATCTGCATTACCAAATGAGATCTATGCTGGACTGTTACATTGTAACAGTGCCAAAGAGCTATGGGATGCATTGAAGGAACAGTTTGGGGGTACCGAAGAAGTTGTTGAAAACAATAGGGAAATTCTGAATCAGCAGTATGAAACCTTCTGTCACATTAAGGGTGAAACTTTGACCCAACAATTTGAACGTTTTAGTTGTCTCATCAGTGAGCTAAGGCTTGTTAAGGTTGAATTTCCAAAATCAACTCAAAATAGCAGGTTCCTTGGATCACTTATTGCAACTATGGATGCGGGCAATGGAAATTATGGCTTTGTTTTTTGCAAGAATTTTATTTTTCCTAAAACACAAGTTATGTGCCATTAAATAAACTTACATTTTTTTTATTTTTTTTTTTATTTTTTTTAGGGAAAGGGGTTGGAGCTACTGATGTTGCTAATAGAACATTTGCGGGCGATGGGTGAATCTATTGCGCTTGTAAATAGAATCAAAGTAAGAACCTTGAAGTTAGGGTTTATTTTGTTTACTATGACGATAAATTGAGTCTTGAAGTTAGTTTTGTTAATCATGTAGAACCTTGAACCCTCTGTAACTTTTAGATGTAGAGTGATGAGAAGGACAGTGAATGCCACTTCTTAACAACACTTGAAGCTCAAAACTGAGGTTAGTTTTTTTTTATTGTACGATGAATTGCATTGGAATGATTTACATTATGGATGATAAGAATTGTGAACAGATATTCAAACTCCCTACATTGTTGATCTAGGTGGTGGTCAACGGGTCAACTTGATTAATCAACAAATTCACCTGTAAGTTATTCTCATGTTTGTATATGTATGCCTTTCATGTTCTTATTGTTGTGCACAACTTCACCTGTTACAATAAATCCCTAATTTATCAATATGATCCATTTGGATATTTGTGCATTCTTCTTGATTGTGAAGAAGATGATGAGGATAATAGTTGATTGAAGTGTTATGTAATTTGTGAGTGATTTAAATCCGTAGATTCAATAAAGATGTCACTTTGAAACTTTGTCTGTTATATGAATAAATATGAAGGCCTACTTGCTTGGTTTATGAATTGGCTGTGTTACATCTTTGTAAATAGATACTCCGATGAAAAGTGCTGGCAAAATGATAGAAACGACAAAATTTTTATGTATTGAGCTAATAGTTGGCTTGATGTGTATGTATCAGGTTCTATATTTGTATTGTAAACTCTAGATTCCTATTGTAAAACTGGTAGTTTTGTATTTCATGAGAACAGGATGCGACACAACATGAGACGGCATCAAACAGTTCTTGAGGGATGGCTTACACTGTACCAATGTGGAGGTAATTGTCTACTAACATTTTTTTATACCATAAACTTCTTCACACGCATTTATATATTTGTATATTCAGGGCTCTTTGCTTCTGAAAAACTTTTTTAGAAAAAAAGTTATCTATATGTGATGCACAATTTCAATGTTAAGCCCTTTCAATGTTGAGCCGTTCATCAGTGAAGAGTTTATTGTAAAGAAAAAGCCTTTCTTCCACTATAAAGGTTCATCTAACTCCCTCATATTTTTCTAAAGATTATATCCTGAACCGAGTATATTAAAATCCATCTCAAAATTGGCAGGCGCCATATCAGATAGAGTTGGCACTGCATTTTCGGATCAAAAGTCCAACAGCCCACGAACAGTTCATTTATAGTTATGCTTAGTGTTATCTTTAGATAAAGCTATTCGTGTTCGGATGCTTGACGGTATATGTTTTGTTAATTTTTACTCATTAGTGGCAACATTATCATGTCTAATTCAGTTCTTCTTTGGTTTCACACTCAGTATATTGACCGATGAGAGCGTGAAAAGAGAGACCGGATTGATGCAAACGTTGTCGTATTGTTGCAGAGTACACCACTATAGTGTTGCTTAACAATGGCAAACTTTAGGTAAAATATGCTGGTTGATTTTAGATACATTTGTAGTGGTAATTGGTTTAAATTTTGATTGGAATTTTAAGTTTTACTAGAGGTTTAATTTTGATTATTAAGACTGGGAGATGAAGGTGATTATGCATATACCATTACTGTGAGGTATTTTTTTGTTTACAAGTAGTTTATTATGTGCATATTTTAATCTCATACTAACAATGATAAAAATAGATTCGCCGATTAGCAATGGAAGTTCGTTACCTGGTGTCGACAGGACAAATCACTTCTTTGAATGGAGATTCAACTCGTATGTTATCTAGACTTTTGTATTTTTTTTTTTTTTTTTTTTTTTTGTAAAGATATAAGTATAGGGATGAGCACTTGGTACCGGGTACCGGTACCGAAACATAACGGGTATATTCGGTACCTGTACCGGTTCCCATTTACCCCGTTTTTCAGTACCAGTACCGGTACCAATTTTCTCCGTATTTTGGTACCGAACTCATCCCTATATAAGTATTCCATGATAACCTTATATTTACGAAGTTGTGTAGTATTGAGTACGCTTTGACATAGGCCCTACCATTAAAACCCTCCTTTTTACCTGATATATTTTATTTAAAAAAATCTATTATCATAATTCGTATAAACTTATAAGCAAAATTTATAACCAAAGCCATTAGGACAAGAGCCTCTAAAGAGAACTCAGTTCATCAGAAACCTTTTGATTACATGTCCACATTTGATAGAATCTATACCAGTTTCGTATTTGGGCATACCTGGATTGTGTTTTTCTACGTACAGATATTGATGATGACCATGAGTTGAAGTAGGGTCTTCAACAATTTTGTAAGGTAACATTATACTTTAATTTTTATGGAGTTGGAGTATTTTATGAAATTTAAACAGTAATTTCTACCATTTCAATTGGCTTTCATTTTTTTCATCTTTACTTAGATATGTTCTTCTCTTACCAGGCCAACCCATATTCACTTAGGTCGTTGGGAGGCTGTCATGATGCAAAAGAGATTGCATATTTGTTGTTTCACTATTGCAGCCATAGTCTTATTTGAAGCCACAACGAATAACCAATTTTGAGCAAAAAAATTTGCAATTCGGGTTTTTGGAACAAGAACACAAAGAAGAAGGTAACAAGTTATTTCAAAAGAAATACTACCAAGGCGCGATATCAAAATACGAAAAAGCTCTAAAACTCCTTCCAAAAAAACCATATAACTGTCTCATATCTTCATGGCAGCATTGCAGCGTGTTATATGCGAATGGGTATAACCGAATTCCCAAGGGCTATTCACGAGTGCAACTTAGCACTTGAAGTCACACCGAAGTATAGTAAAGCATTGCTAAGACGCGCTAGGTGTTACAAGGCGTTAAATAGGGTCGATTTGGCTTTGAAAGACGTTAGCGTCGTGTTGGATGTGGAGCCGAAGAATGTTTTAGCGATTGAGAGTGCAGATAGATTGAAACCGCTTATGGGGGAAGAGTTGACCAATGAAAAGTCAAACACTCAAACATTCAACGAAGAAACACGAGAAGAGCAGAGTGAAAAGCGCGAACGGGTTGATGAAAAGGAAGATTTTGGTGAAAGTATTGAGAAAATTAGTGAGAAAATTGAGCGCGAAAACGGCGAAAATGACGAAAAATAGGCTGAAGATAAGTTGGTTGTGGAGGAGAAGATAAACGTGTTTAGCAACGAGAACATGCCGAAAATGAACATTAAGTTAGTATACGGGGAAGATATAAGATGGGCGAAAATCCCCTATAACTGCGATGTTTTATCGCTAAGAGGGATAATATCCGATCGATTTCCGCTATCAAGGGCTGTTCTAATGAAATACCGAGACCAAGAAGGCGATATGGTGACTGTAACCACAAATGAAGAGTTACGATGGACCGAGTCAGCGTTGGGTCAAACGAGTTCGGTCAAACTGTACATCGTGGAAGTCAACCTGGAGCAAGATCCGTTTTTTCGACCATGTTAGAAGGCAAAAACAGAAACAAAAGCTTCAAACATCTTCGTCTTGTATCGATGACTGGATTCTTGAATTCTCACAACTTTTCAAGAATTACGTCGGGTTCAATTCGGACGATTATTCGAACCTGTACGAAGTCGGTATGAAGCTATACACCGACGCGATGGAAGATACGATAACAAGCGAAGAATCGCAATAACTGTTCGACAATGCGGCCGATAAGTTATGCAACATTAGACTTTGTATTTTATTTTATTTATACACTTGATATTTATCTTAATAGTTTTCTCCAACCCGGGTAGCATCCGGGTGCTGCCATGGACGAACGGGCCCCGATGAACATTGCGCTATCTCCAATGTCCTACAAAATCTGGATGAGCATGTCTTTGCCTTCTCTCACTGCAAGTCAGTTTCGAACGTTGGGCATGTGATCATTGGAAAGTTGCCATTGGGAGAGTAAAAAAAAAAAGAAAAGATAATTTAATTATTTTTAAACCACATTAATAACCTTTTACTCTATATCTTTTTAAGCCAAATACAATTTTAGCTCTGTACTTTATACTGAAGCCACTTTTCGCCAAACGCACCCTTGCACACAGATTACGGGTCCTTCACCATGGAGATGGTCTTAGAGTTTAAATATATAGGAGAATTATCTATTAATAAAATATTGTGTTTTAAACCCTTTATAATCTGTCATTTTTAGGCAAATAGAGTCTGGTTATTGTACATAAATCAGTGTATGTTTCATTAGATATTTTTGGAGTGAAAGATGAAACGATTAAACCTGATTTAAACAGAGTGGTGTGGTGATGTGCTATTAAATTGTTTCAAATATGATATTTAGATGTGCCAAGGTCTCTACTAGGTGTATTATGCTTGTGTTATCAATTTCTTGCTGAACTTCTCATCTACCCTATTATTATAAATTGGGTTTTGCTGATAAAAAAGAAGCTAATTTAGATAAAATCAATATTTAATATTTAATTAAAAATTAAAATAATTTTAACCATTTGGCTAAAAAGACCAACCAATAATGCCAAATATATCAAAAAGGCAATACGACAGTCCAATTGGTTTGAGGGGTTTATGTTTATAGGCAAATATCAAGTATAAAATAGACTTTTATTCGGTTTTCTTGAGAATATTCTTACAAATGAATAACAACCAATTGAAATATAATTATATGTGTACATTTTTTATTACCTTTTGACTTGGTATTCTGAAGCATGATCACCTCCAATAGATTTTGACCTTAAAGGTTCGGAACAAACCATAAAGTGCATTTAGTGATCATCTAAATTCAAGAGGATTTATTGTAGATTAAACTAAAATCCAATGATCAATTAAATTCAATACATCCAATTTGAAGAAGACAGTAACTTTTGGATTTACGATACAAGTGTCAAATAACAAATAAAGATATTCGTATATAATAATACAAACACACAAACATATACAAAAGAGCCGATTTCGAACGAGTTTTTTCAACCGAGATTTGAGTGAGCCGTGAACCTTACCTTTTGAACAACCCTACTCTTCATCCCTTCTTCATATGTACTTCAAATTTACTTTGTATACATAATTAAAAATTTACATGAGTTAAAGGTTTATTTTACCAGCACACATAAACGAACGAGCCCATTTCGAACGAGCTTTTTTCAACCGAGATTTGAGATTCGAGTGGATTGATAATGTGACAACTTGTACCTTTGACCTTAATAATCAGAAGAGTTTCGCACCTTAAAATATTCACTATTATTAATTTAAATAATAAAAACTTGCGGCGAGTGAAACATGTTTTGTAACCGGCAGTTCTTGCCAAGCGTATTTATTTTCACACATTTAAAGATATATTGTAGACTGGTATACTAAACAAAACCAAAGTACCAAATTCTATCGTATAAAAGCAAAATATTCAAAACATTAACCCAAAAAACAAAAGTTTCAAATCCAAACATTCAAAACCAAAAAAAAAAAAAAACTTTCAAAACAACAACCTGAAGATTATTGGCAGTTGTTGTTGAGAATCGATGTTGAGATCCAGTGGTTACGTATGTTTGTTAAGATTTTGAAAGGTCTCTTATAGATGAAATACAAATCTTAAAAAAAATAATTACATACCCCCACGCGCATTAAAGCCTCGTAACCCGAAGTGACGTTTCCCGACCTGCGCCTTATTTGCGCTTAGGCGCCCCTGGGCGCTCGCTTTAATAACTATGGCTTCCGTTGCATCGCGAATTTGGTTTTGATTATGGCTCAAAACCAAACCGCCCCGTACATAGCCCTAAATTCACCAACCTAAGTGATATGTTTCCCGATATATAACCCGTGAAGGTCATGGGTATATAAACTGTTGGGTGTGCTTTGAGGTTGAAACATTAAGCGTGGGAGGGTATAAAGAGGATACATTAAGCGTCACGTAGCAGTCACGTTAGCAAGGCGGCGTGGTAAGAAAACACGTGGTAGAAAGGACGTTAAAGTGGTGTTTTTTTAAAAAAAATCAAAAACCAATAAAATGTTAGTATGAAGAGGTTATCCAATTATAAGAAATCATATATAATTCTTTTGTAAATATAAATTTTTATAAAATAACCCATAACCTGATGCAGTTTCGCGTGCGATCAAATGGCTCAAACACAATGATTCATTCAAAGACTTGGAACCGAATGGTTCAAAGAAACCTCAAGGTTTTCTTTACAATAATCAAACTAAAAACTGAATAAACAATAAACCCTAGACCCTAATTTATAACTATAGAAAAAGATAAAATAGGAAATTCAAATTTTTAAATAAAAATATAAGATATGATGATATGCTCCTGCATCATTCTCCCCATCTTCAAGAAAACTCGTCCTCGAGTTTTCTCTTCGAACCAAGCCACCTGGGTCGAATGGAACATCAACCCGATTCTGCTTTATGATTATCATCATTACCCCTTTAAACAACTTAACTTCATGGATCATTTCGTCCGACTCTAGACTTGTACCACCCGGGTTGAATGGAGCATTGGTCCTTCTCATATTCATTATCGGCTTCAAATCATGACCCAAATTCGAAGTTATCTTCTCATTGAGCTTAGAGTAGGGTCCATTAGTAATTGGCTTCAAATGTGATCTGGTAACATGACCCAAGTTAATAAAAAACCCCTGTAGGTCATTACCCTTGGTAGCAAAAAGTTTTGAGACTTGATTAGTACTTTTCATATTTGTTTTCGATTTGCTTTTAGTGGATGTGGATTCCACCATCACAATAAAAGGGTCATCCAAATCCATCAACACATCGTTTCCTACATTTTCAGTTGGGCCACATGGGCTTTTGCCATGCATTTTATGATTTTTATCCATGCACATACACCCCAAATTGTCGGTAGATTTCATCTCATCAATATCCACCAAAATATTTTTGTTATTTTGAATTGATTCTTCCCTTTGAATTACCACTAAAATAGGCACCCCATATTGAATACCATCTTTTCCAACAACACCCATATAATTGCCAACATTATTTTTTTGAATATTTGAGTTATCTCTTTTCCTTTGAAATCCCTCAATCGTCGCTTCTGCATTTAAATCCAATATTTCTTTCAACATGAAGAAAGAACTTACCATGGTAATAGATCGAGTCCCACAAGTAGTCTCTGGATCCCCTGTCACCATTGTAGGACCACCACCTTTGACACTTTCAACATTGCAAAACTTGAAGAACGATTCATTACCCGGTAAGTTCTGATCACAACCGGTTATCCAAGAATACCATTCCTCGTCCCTGTATTCATCATACACGGGAGGAGAGTTATAGATAGTGTCGCCATTGGTAGGATGCTCCTCATCCCCGAATAACTCGTCCCCGACGAATCCTTCCGGTTCCATTTCCTCCCATGTCAACGGTGCCTCAAGATCGTGGATTCGTTGCTTGAGTCGTTGGATCTCGTGTTGTAATTCGAGGTCTCGGACTCGTTGCCGGAGTCTTCTGATCTTAAAATCCCGTGGTTCAGCACCAACCCTTCCACTGCCTCGGTCGGCGATTCTACGGGTAGGATGTCTGTCTTCTCCACGAGCACGTGATTCGGGACCATCTCTGTCGTTGCCTCGGTCGGCGATTCTACAGGCATAAGAGTAATCACTATCACGTTGAGCCATTTGAGAACCAAAGCTCTGATACCAACTGATGCAGTTTCGCGTGCGATCAAATGGCTCAAACACAATGATTCATTCAAAGACTTGGAACCGAATGGTTCAAAGAAACCTCAAGGTTTTCTTTACAATAATCAAACTAAAAACTGAATAAACAATAAACCCTAGACCCTAATTTATAACTATAGAAAAAGATAAAATAGGAAATTCAAATTTTTAAATAAAAATATAAGATATGATGATATGCTCCTGCATCATAACCCGTGAAGCTCACGGGTATATAACCTACTTTAAAATATATATCTCCTTTTTCCTTTTAGAGAAAATTTCACTTTTTGTCCTTTATGTTTGCACTGAATTTTGAAACGTGCCCTTTAAAACTTTTAGTTTCAATTTATGTCCAAAAAACACCTGTTTTGTATCACTTTATGTCCTTTACACCAAACTGAGTTAAATTACTCAGTTAGGTTTATTTAATGCAAGGGTATAATTGTCATTTCACATTAGTTATTTTGTTTTTACAAATTAAAACAAGTTAATAATTAAAACAAATTATTAAAACAAATTCATATAAAGAAACAACTGCCTCTCTCTCCCTAGCTCTCTCTACCTCTCCCCAGCCACCACCAACCACCTCCGGCCACCACTACCAACCACCTCCGACCACCACCCTCCAACACTCTCAACCACTTCTCTCTCTACCTCTCTCCAGCCACCACTCTGTCACTACCCAGAGTTATTTTAACGTAAAACTGCACCAAAATCAACAACAAAGGTGCAATATAAAAAAGCAAACACGATAAATAAAACTGATTTAACATGCCCAAAGGTTCATGATGCATAACCATAGACCAGTTCAAAATAGATTACACCCTCATACTAGACCAATAGCGCCAACTGGTGGTCGTAATCAGTCACAATCGTAAATCACTTATTCATAGATCCATGGGTGAAGGCATCACTTTCAACAGCATCACTTCCGTGAATCACATTTCTGCACATCAAACAAACCCGTTACTCGTTGGTCAAAATTGAACACAATAGTCAATGGTAAAGAGTCAAACATCCAATATAATCTTACCTGCCAATGTCGATTGCAAAATCACCACGGATGGTGCCAGGAGCAGACTCAGCAGGGTTTGTGGCACCAATGATCTTGCGTCCGGTGGTAACCACATTCTTGCCTTCCCAAACCATGGCTCGCAAATACAGAGCTTCAATCCTAAAAACAACAGCCATATTATAGAGTATGGCTCGCAACAACCACCGCTACCTCTCTCCAGCCACCACCAACCACTGTAGCTCGCAATAACCACCACTACCACCGGACCACCACCTGCCACCATCCTTTACCAACAACGACCACAATCAATAGCCGCCATCAACCCCACCTGCCACCATCCTTCATCAACCTTCAACCCTCAATTTGACCTATCCTGTTTTGTACATGAAAACCCCAATTTTTATTTCGAACAAACCCTAACCTTCCACCAAATCTGCAACCACCATCGCAGATCCGGTTCCTGAAGAAAGAGAGAGAGAGGGAGATGGTGGAAAGAGAGAGGGAGAGTGATGTTTAATTCTGATGATTTCCGACAGGATCCGGATCCGGCTGCGGGGATGGCATAATGTAGTGTACAGGGGCGGATTCAGGCTGGTTGTGTGTTTTGGAGGAGATGGAGTCCCCTGTGTTTGTGTGTATATATAAGTAGCAGATTTAATTTTTTTGATTTATTTTTAAAAATAAAATAACTAATGTGAAATGACAATTATACCCTTGCATTAAATAAACCTAACTGAGTAATTTAACTCAGTTTGGTGTAAAGGATATAAAGTGATACAAAACAGGTGTTTTTTGGACATAAATTGAAACTAAAAGTTTTAAAGGGCACGTTTCAAAATTCAGTGCAAACATAAAGGACAAAAGTGAAATTTTTTCTTCCTTTTATTTTTACAGACACACAACCAAAACCCTTATTCAATTTCTCACTTCTCGCTCATGTCTCTCTCTCTCTCTCTCTCTATAGAAAACTTTTACCAGATTTAAGTTTTCGAAAATTCAACAGTCGGCTACCACCCATGCTCACCACCTCCATCATCCAAAAACTTTACTCAAAACAAATGTATGCTTACGATTGTCACAATATTAAGGTAATCCAAAAATCCCACTTCCATCTGTTTGATCCAATAATTTTTTCTTGTTCATATACGAACCAAACAATAATCAATTCCCATTCAATTAATCCCCCAAATTAATCAATCTAAAACCTAACATTAATCCCCAAATTAACCAAAACCCTAACTTCAATTCATTCACAATGTTCATATCATCAACTACACCATTACAAAATAAACAAACAGCCACCAAAACCAAAACCCATTTTTAAAAAATCTAAACAAAAAAACTTGTTTCACCGGCATCACTATCTTTGAGATTTAGAATTTTCCAGTGAGAAAACTGAATAGCACTTTACCAAGCATTACTAATTACTAATAAAACAAAACCCTGAATTCAAATGAAATAAACTCCGATCTGTGTACACCTGTCGTCAACGGAGGTTGATGGGGAGGGTGGTGGTGGATCTGGCCTGAAAAGTGCCTGGTGGTGGTGAGAAAGGGAAAGAGAAGAGAGTTGTGAGAGAGAGAAGAGAGTTACAAGGGGAAGAATTAAGTGGGAAAGGACATAAATGCCCTCATATGAGATCCATGTGACAATATTTAACGTTTAAAATTAACTTTGTTAATGGTAAAGGACGAAAGGTGTAATGAGTTTTCCAAATAAAGGATTGTGATGTAATTATTGAAGTTAAAGGCTATCTCTTGCAATTCGATACAAACATAAAGGACGAAAAGTGTAATTTACCCAAAAGAAAAAGATAAAGAAGGTTGGTAAAACATTTGCAAAGGTGAAGAAAAGAAAAACATTTACAAAAAAATTGTTTAACTGGAAGAGTTAATGCTATACTGGGGAGCTTTTCGACACAGGTTCGTACTAATCATAGATTAGAAAAGAAAAAGAAGGTTGGTTCTCCTTGGTTCTTTTTGAGTCGCTAGAAGGTTGGCAAAATCTGATGATTAAATCTTGGTTGCAGATCAAATCTAAAGATCATAAATTTGTGAGAGGTAATCCTATACATTTGATTAGCCAAGTTCCTAATGTAATATGTAGTTAGATTTATATTTTGTTTATTCATATACTTATGGTTTACGTAATTTACATTGTTCAACCCGTGTATATATTTCAACACAACCACATGTAACATATTTTGTCGTTCTTTACTAGACTTGGCTAACCACATTCTTATTCATTGTATGGCGACAGTCCGTATGGCAGCAGATTTGAGCGTGGGTAAAAACACCCATGTGCAATAGCTATGAATCCATTAAAGAGGTAACTCTTAGTGTACATTAGGTTGGTAGGTCCGCACAAAGAAAACAAATAGTTCTTGATGTTTTCTATTTAACAGTTTGGAGATTATGGGAGTTTCGGGATGACAAGGTATTCAAAGGAATGGGTACGTCATTCTTCAAAATGGAGGATGAAATTAAGGAGGCTCCCTTTGATTGGTATCATCACAAGACGAAGTATAGGGAAGTATTGTGGCAAAATTGGTATAGTTTTTATGTTCAAATGTTTAAAGTTTTTTGTCGTCATACCATGTTTGGACACAATTTGCGATTATTATGCCTCTACCATGTACTCATTTATCTATAATTTTTTTAGTTCAGTATAATTTTTATAAATTTATATTGAAAAGTTCTTTCATTACAAAGTTCATCTCAATGCCAATAGATATTATATGTTTGTGGTACATAACCATAATTTATTGGCAGCTACTGAGACATAACCGATTGAGCATAAGCTATTGATAATTGATTCAGTTAATCCAACAAGGAGCGATTGCGAATTTGGTGACTGGTATTGGCATTTGGTTGTTGGCTATTGCACAGGTAATTTCATATTTCATATGTTATTTGCTATTAGCAAGGGAGTTTTGTACAAGTTTCAATTTCAATTTGCTATGTGTTTATGGAATTTTGTTTGGCGTGTGAGTTATTATAATTCTTTGAAGGAGGTTTGGGTGTCTGTTTATATAGTTCTAATGAACTAACCTTAAGTTTTTATAGATTAGTTAGCTAGTTATATCCTACGGATTTGGAAATAATATTCTACATTGAATTATTAATTGCTTTTGCTGTCATGATTACAATTATGAAACTAAACAAGGGCATAAATTGCAGCTCAAGTTATAATACTGGAATCCAAGGCAAACTATTTGGCATAATTCAAATCGGTTGCAGTTTCATAAGGTTTCTACCATCTTTCATTGCTGCCTCAGGCGTATATTTAGCCAAATGGACACTTGATTTAACTGAAGATCCATGGGTCAGCGTTTGTTTTTATCTACTAATCACTGCTTGCACTTTAATTATATGAAAAGCAAATGAGTTTGTGAAACTGGCAACAACCAGCATGCACAGTGATCTATGTTGCATTTGGCAACTTCACTTATGGACTGTAACTAATTTATGAACTGGCATTGGGACTTGAACCAACCAACAGACCGTTTATGTGTGTCGTACATGCTGACATGGTTGGAGGGATGAACAACAATTACCAAACAGATTTATTTATACATTTGCTTTCAAATTTAACCATTAAACATTTGCTCTTGAAATCGGCCCTTAAACCAGTTCTGAACGTGGCTGAACATTTGAGCTTGGGGTAGGCTCCCTTACAAACCAAGCCAACTCGGTTAGGCTCTGGACACCTTAGCTAGATTGACCAGGATCATTTATACATTATAAGGAAGGGTATTTGGTGCAGGGTGTGATCGTCTAAGGAGTTAATGTGGTAAAATATCGAATACCGGTCAAGGACTGATATTTGAGATATCGGTTATCGCGGTGGGATATCGGTAATTTTAATATCATCCTAAAAGTTATATATATAATGCTTTTATGTTAATTTATACTTCCCTTATTTTAATTGTAGGAGCACCCGTATACATATAAAGATACACGTTACATCCGTGTTGAACAAGTGATTGGATGAAGCTACTTCTTGCTGGTAAGAGTTGAACTTAGAAATCATTGAAGTATTTGTGTTATTTACTGATACATTAAAAACTGCTCTAATTTGTTTCTTAAAAAGACATGTTTGGGTTTACACATATGTAAGCAAAGTTTTATATGAACTAATATGAATTTAAATAAGAATTTAGATATTGAAGTTTATATAAACTTGATGTCAATCAAAAGATGAAAACCATGACCTTTTGTTGATCTATTAAAGGTTCGCTGGTATGTAACAGGTTTTTGGAGAGGGAAGTGATCACTCTGTTCGGTTATGGGTTTGTACCGGTTAGGGTCGTGTATTGTCTGTTTGGGACCTGTTTCAACCCTTAGACGTGAAGCCTAAGTTTGGAAAGGCCTAGAAAAAAAGTGATGATCTACATGAGCTTCAATACCAGTAGATATTATTTATTTGTGTTAAGCCACCCGCAAAACTCGTGGGATCTTAGGCTAGTTGTTTTATAAAAGAAGATGATGTAAAAGTGAGATAAGAAATGCTTAGTTGACATATCTGAGAGATCGACACGTAAGCATTTTTTATGTCAGCAAATAGTCTCCTTTAATAGTAAGTAAATAAATATTTGTGCCTAACCAATAAAAACTTGTTTTATGTTCATGTCCACAAGTCTAACACGATCTTCAATTTCGGGTCATGTCTATGTTCATATCGAATTTTAACTTCATGTGAGATAACCCCAAACCCTTTTAATACTTATACTAAACTCACCGAACTAACAAATTTTAAAATCTATTCTTAGGCTAAAGGGTGTGGGGTCATGGTTGGAACATGATTCGCCATCTAGGAACATGAATGGAAGGCTACACCACCCTCTTGCTTGATCCACCATGGTTTGTATGGATTAAACCATGGCAACCATGGTCCTCCTTTCCATTTTTCAAGAAATTATTTTCTTTTTATTTAGACAAAGATAAATTAAAATAAATAAGGGGCTAGTGGTTTAGCTCATGACCACATCCTTATGGTAGTTGTTTTGGATGGTGGATTAGAGGTGTCTTACATGACCCTGACGTGGAGGGTCATGGTGGTCACAAGGGTCATGACCACACTCTATGGCCTTATTACTATTTTATAGAGTCAAATGTCATTTTAGTCCATGTGGTTTGGGTTATTTTATCAATTTAATCCAAAAGTTTGAAATGTTGCCATTTTAGTCCAAATAGTTTTAAACGTTGCCATTTTAGTCCACTGGGTTAACTCCATCCCTTTATTTTGTTAACTAGAAGGACATTTCGGTCATTTTAAATGTAATTCTGTTAACTAGAAGGGCAACTCGACCATATAAAATAAGTGAATGACCATTCTAGCTAACATAAAAAATGGACGGAGTTAACCCAGTGGACTAAAATGGCAACGCTTGAAACTATTTGAACTAAAATGACAACGTTTCAAGCCTTTAAACTAAACTGGCAAAAAAAATAACATTTAACTCCTATTTTATATGATGACCTGCTCTATTTCCTTGTCATCCGCGTCCTTCCAACAATAAAAAACACTAGGTTGCCAGTTAAATATTCCCAGTGAAAAAATATATACTTCGGTCCCTAGAAAGGTGAAAATTTGTTATATAAATAAGTCACTACCTACCCTAACTCTTCAATCATCCTACCCAATCATTACTGCTTTTATTTTTATTTTTCATTTCCTGTTTTTCAATCTTCCAGTTCTAGATGCAGATCTGAGGCTCAAAACTTTCTAAATTCACATCAAATTAAAATACGATTTCTTCTTTTTATTATGTGTTGTTAACTTCAAAATACCCCAATTTGTTTCGATATTTACAAAAAGATCTGGATTTATAATTTCAGATCTGTGCTAGTGACTTATTTTCTGCTTTGTTGGATCTACTACATATGAGCATCTAAATCAACAAAGATCTAAGATCTGATTAGATGTATATTTGGGGATCTTTGTGGTAAAAGTACACGACATGTTCTTGAGTTTCAGAATACAAAGAGATATGTTCGAATGTCTCTTTTGGTTTGACGGATACACGTTTTCAAAATTACTACAAGTTATGTAGGTTCTTTTGAAATGCGTTATGTCCGATTTGAAATCGAAAGGTAATTTGCTAAGGGTCTAGTTTTGTTATGGGTTAACTATAGTTTTTTTTTTTTTTTTTATTTGTGATTAATGTAGTGAAATTTGCAGGCCATGAAGCAAAATGCATCACATGGATCATTAGACAGATTGCTTTGCCGAAATGAATGAAATTAATGCTGGATGAACTGAAGACATAAATGAACTTTCGTATACTCTTAGTAGTTTAATCTAAAGTTACTTTAAGGCTATTGAAAAAATTGTTGTGTGTACGAATTTTAATTGTAAAATGAACATGATGTTTGCAATTATAAAAAAAATGCAAGCATATATTACTATGGTGGTGTATTGTTGTTTATACATAGAGACATATGATGTGTTTGTATTCAATTGAAAAATGACTTTAACAATGAATGTTATATGAGGCCTCTTAACTTGTTTTTTTCGTGAACCCTTACAAACTCTATTCTTGCTACAAAATCGTAAAACTTGACTTGTGAAATGGGATATGGCAACCTAATAATTTTGAAAAATATAACTAGAAATTAATAAATCACCACTCAACCAATTCTAACACTTCATACGCATATACGCATATAAAGAGACACATTTAACTCAAAACGATACTAAAATTTACCCATAAACGCATATAAAGAGTCACATTTAACTCAAAATATACTAAAATTTACCCAAAAGAGTTTTTAAGGGTGTGAAGGATAAACGACTGTATAAGACCTATGTTTTAGAGGGGGGCCCAAAATTTGTTTTTCTTGCTTAGGTAGCGTAGATCAATTAATATGATAAGAGATCATGTATAAGACCACCCGTACTCGTTACAATTGTGGGCGTTTTTGTTTTCTTCCACGCCCCAAAACGCCGGCGAGCCCTCCCCCTATGGGCGTTTTTTTCACTAAAATTCGTTTTGGCGTTGTATTTTCCACGCCCATGTTCAAAAGTTTGGCCACTTTTTCTTGTCCAATAAAGATTTTTGATGTTTTTTATTTAATTTTATTTACACCCCTTTTTTTAACATAATGCACACATCCCCACTACATCCATTTAAGAAAAACACCACATTGCTGACTGAGCTGCCATATGGCGCACAACGCCCAAGGGTAGGGCATTATTCATCCCAACGACTACACATGATCTAAGAGAGAAATTTAGTACTAAGTGTAGGAGACAATCATGACAATACATTTGTTTTTCTCAATTTAAGAAGGAAAGAGTATGATAATATTTTCTCCCTTTAACTAGTTTCCTCCATTTCTAAATGGCTATAACTTTTTCATATGTTAATATTTTTTTTTTAAATTACACCGTATTAACGAGCATTTCATTCTCTTTAATTCGAGCAGCCTATTGCTAAGTGTTCTTAAAAATAATTTACAGGACTTTGAATACCCATTACGTTATTACGTGATTTTGAATATCCGGTACCCATTACGTGATTTTGAATACCCGGTACATGACTGCGTGATTTTGAATACCAATTACGTGATTACACATTCAACATAAATCATTACGCATTTAATGTAAATTCATTACATGATTACACATTCAATATGACTTTTTATAATTAATGTTAATACAATTATGCTTATTATGTGATTACACATTCAATAATAAGAACTTGATTGTTTATGCTTTATTACATGGTTAAATCTCTAATATACGACATTGTGTTGCTATTATAGGTTGGTTTGGCTAATTTTTTGTATATGATTTATCCTTAATGGGTGGGAGTTGGCTACAAAGTCCATTTTTCCTACAAAGTGTACAAAGTCATAAGACACCACAATTTCAGCCATAAAACACACTTAAAACCCACAAATAACAAAGTGGAGATTACTAAAACGCCATATTTGTGGATTTTGTGTTGTGTTTTGGATGATAAGGCTTTGATTTTCGAATAACTAGCATTAATGTGTTTTTTGTTGATTATCATGTTGTGTTTTATATTCATAGTTCTACGATGGTATGTTTGAAGTTTCTATGGATTGTTAGTATTTGGATATTGTGTTTTAGTGATCTTCACTCTGTTATTTGTGGGTTTTGAGTGTGTTTTATGGCTGAAATTGTGGTGTTTTATGACTTTGTACACTTTGTAGGAAAAATGGACTTTATAGCCGAACCCCACCACCCTATCCTTAATATGTGATTATACCTTAAATATTAGGTATTCCATATGAAATTTTGTGTATTACTTGTTTTGTTTATACGTAATTACGTAATCACTCAGTAGGGTTTCACATAAATACTATAATGAAATCACGTAATCACGAAATGAGTATTTAAAATCATGTAATTTACATAGTCAACTATTGTCACGTAATTACGTAATCAATTAGTGGGGTTTCACATAAAATCCTATAATGAAATCAAGTAATCACGTAATAGGTATTCAAAATCACGTAGTCACTTACTGGGTATTCAAAATCACGTAATGGGTTTTCAAAATCCTTCAAAAAAAATTAAGAAAAATATAGCTATAGGCTTGCTCGAATTAAAGAGAATGAAATGCTCGTTAATATGGTGTAATTTTTATAAAAAAAAAATATTAACGTATTAAAAAAGTTATAGCTGTTTGAAAATCAAGGGGGGAGTGGGTTTATGAGTCAACAATATTGGATTTTCCTATTTTACCCTTTTCCCCACTTGTTCCCTTGTTTTTAGTTATGTGAATTCTATATTAGGGAAACACTTAATATCAACCATTGATCTTGCAAATCAAGGGTCAAACTTCTCTCATACACTTCATACACTTCTTTCCTCTTGTACAATAACCTTTCTCCAATTAATATATATAAATAAAATATAAAAAGTTAAATGTCATCTTAGTCCCTGTGGTTTGGGTCATTTTGCCAGTTTAGTCCAAAGGTTTTCTTTTTCTTCTGTGGGTCCAAAAAAAGTTTCACCGTTGCCATTTTAGTCCACTGGGTTGAATTCATCCATTTTAACTGTTAATGAGAAGGGCAATTCGACCATTTTATATATAATTCTGTTAACTAGAAGGGCAATTCGACCATATAAAATGACCGAATTGTCTTTCTCATTAACAGAAAAAATGGATGAAGTTAATCCAGTGGACTAAAATGGCAACGGTGAAACCTTTTTGGACCCACAGGAGAAAAATGAAACCTTTGGATTAAACTGGCAAAATGACACAAACCACATGGACTAAAATGGCATTTAACTCAAATATAAACCTAGTATAAATTTCATGTTCAGAGGGGGTGACTAACACAATAACCATCTACCATTAACTCATTAATCAATTAATCATTCACCAAATACCTGATACCTGTCGACCCTTTTAAACACTAAAAATAATAACGTAATTAACAATTAGAACCCATTTTTATTTGCTGCACATGGATCCGAAATATTAGAGATGGCCCTGGATTTACCCAATATTTCCATAATAGAACAATAACCCACATGAGTACTCGAAACCCCTAAAACATGAGTTTATAATTCATCATATTCACATGCATAACCCACATGATTACTCAAAACCCCCTAAAACTTGAGTTTACAATTCATCATATTCACATGCCTTGATAAGATATAACTCATCTAAATCATCAACATTATTCATATTTTAACAAGCATTTATAATAAACTCACGAACTAGAGAGTTTGTTTCCAAGAGTGACTACCAAGGCCTAGCTTGAAGATGGATGACTAGCCTTTTCCACTTTGATTTCCCACTTGTATAAGCATGTTGTGTTTATAAAATGCACTTTTAATCATGTAAGCATTTAGAAATGGTAACTTGTGATGAACGTATATGTATACACACATTCGTATACACTCATATACATCCTGCTCATTTACTTTCATATTTGGTGATGATATACATCCAGATTTAGTATTTTAAAAGCAAACTATATATAGACGAGTTTATTTGTTTTATCATTTTCAAGTTTAATAGAAATAAATTTGTAATTCTTAAATAAAAAATTATAACTTTTAAAAAAATTTAGCTCTGATAAGCCTTTATTTCATTTATGGAAGATGTTGAGCAATGGACCTATGCCACTAGTTCAGCATCAACATAATCGTATGTCATTTCCAATAATTTACAATTGTTTAAACTTGTTTTAAGGTATTGCGTAGTGGGGCGGTATGCCCGGTCATGGCGCCGGCAAAACGCCGGGCACACCAAAACGTGGGGCGCTATCAATCAAAAATGAGGGTGTGGCGCGATGTTTTTAGCGGCGTGATGAAATGTTATATTTAATTTTTGACCGTTAATAAACGGTCATATTCCATAAAAAAAAATCAATTTTTTTATTTTCACACTATAAATAACTCCCAACTCTTTCATTTTTTTAACAAATCATACTCAAATATTCTCTCCTTCTCTATATATTTTTTTAAAAAGTTTTGAAGCTACTCCCACCTTATTAAAAAAAAATGGGTTCCCCGTCGGAAGACTCGTTCACCGATATTTACCGAAGATTTTTTTCACCCGAAGAAGACGCGGAGGAGGAAGAAGCGGTTACGAGTGTGTGTACTTTTATGATACAAGCATTTGAGCACGTTCGGCCTACTCCCCCTCCACGACCCATCTTGCGGCGCACCTATATCTTGCGAGATCGTGAAGCCGCGAACGAGCGTTTGATGAGAGACTATTTTGATGCGACACCGGTTCACGGACCCAATGTTTTTAGACGGCGTTTTCGGATGAGCCAAAGGTTATTTTTGCGCATTACTAATGATTTGGAAAATAAGTATGATTTCTTTAAGCAGAGCCAAAGGTTATTTTTGCGCATTACTAATGATTTGGAAAATAAGTATGATTTCTTTAAGCAAAGAATGGACGCGCGAGGATATTTAGGCTTCACCTCAATTCAAAAGGTCACATCCGCGTTACGCATATTATTATACGGAAACACGTACGACATCAACGACGAGTACTTGAAGATGGCGGAGAAAACAACCCGAGATTGCTTGGAACATTTTTGCTATGGTATTTTTTATTGACTTTTATTTATTTACTTACTTTTATATATTGATTTTTTAGTAGCTTACTAGTAAAACTTTTATATATTAAATTATATTTTAGGTATATGCCAGTTATATTGAAAACGTTATTTGAGAAATCCCACTTGGAACGACCTTCAACAAATATATGAGGTGCATCTAGAAAAGCATGGAATACCCGGCATGATTGGTAGCTTGGATTGTCGTCAATGGCGTTGGTATAATTGTCCAACCGCATGGCGTGGTCAACATACACGGGGTGATCAAAAAGGGTCAACTTTGGTATTACAAGCTGTTGCGTCATACGACCTTTGGGTTTAGTCGGCCTTCTTTGGTGTAACCGGGTGTTTTAACGATATTAATACGTTAGAGGCTTCACCATTAATAGAGAGCTACATTTCTGGAACTATACCAAAGGCCGGTTTTCATGCGAACGGGAACGACTACGAGCATGGCTACTATTTGGGCGATGGTATATACCCGGAGTATTCGATTTTTGTTAAAACGTTTTCTAAAACGTTCGATGAGAAAAGAAAGTATTTTAAAAAATTACAAGAGTCTTCAAGAAAGGATATCGAGAGGTGTTTTGGGGTTCTACAGCAACGGTGGCATTTTATCAGAAATCCTTGTCGCATGTGGCATAAGGATAGAATACGAATGACCATGTATGCTTGCATCATTTTGCATAATATGATCATTGAGGATGATGGAAAAGCGATATGCCAAAACTATATTCCGGAAGATTTAGTCGAAGGAACCCAAGCAACAATGGAAGAGAGACTCGCAAATGCTCAACTATTGCGATCTAAGGAAATACATAACACGTTGAAGGCGGATTTGGTTGAGCATGCTTGGGCGATTCGCCCAATTCGATACAACACTGACGACGAAGAAGATTCCGAGGAAGAAGAGGTTGAGGAATTCGAAGACGGGAACTTTGAAGACGTAGGTTTGGATGCTGGAGAAAACGAAGAGGAAGAAGGAGAGAACGAAAATGAAGCCGAAGAATAATCTTTGAAGTGTTTTTTTTTTATTTTGAGTAAAATGCACGGATAGTCCCTGTGGTTTTGCAAAGTTTCAGCTATAGTCCCCAGATTTTGGAAATTACACTCATAGTCCCTGTGGTTTGACAGTTTATTACGCGGATAGTCCCTGGAGTGGATGGGGGTTAGTTTTCTCAGTTAAGTTGGTGTAAAATGACTAAAATACCCTTAGGATTAAATTAAAACAATATATAACACTTGTTAATATATCTACATATTTTTTAAAATAATTTAAATAGTTAAGAAATCATCATCATCATCATCAAACCACCATGAACACCTGCACATTCCGAGCTCCATTTTTCAACTACTTCAGCCCTTCAATCAAACACCAATCCTCCAATTCACTCTCCATCTTCCAATACTCAACCAACAATTCATTCAAAATGAACAACAGCAAGAATAATCCCCAACTTTCCTTCGATGAATCCGCGTATGAGGCGGAGAGGCTCCCCTGCCGCCATCACCACTCCCCACCACCGCCATCCCCTTCCACCACCACACCTCCGCCTCCTAAACCCATACCCGCCTCCACCATCAACCACCCATCCCCAAATCAACCAACACAGATCTGTTCCCAGTAAACCTGTCACAAATAGTATCAGCGATGTAATCAACACAAGAAACCCAAACCTAAGTTGTTATAACCCAAAAGCTTCAAAGATTACAAATACTCGCAAACAACTGAAGATACAATCGGACAAAGTCTCAAACTCTCAACCTACCAGATTATCAACACGATAATCCGTTCACTAGAACACCGAATCTCACACTAAACCTCTGATTCAAGACGAATCAGTGATACACAAATGAAACCCTAGGTAATTTTCTAGAGAGAGAAAACAGAGATGCTCAAAATATCTTCGTGATAATCACCTTTGCTGAAAGACGTTTTACCCCCTTTTATTTAGATGGCCAACAGTCCAGCACTTTCAATCAACAATTGAGAGAAAACAGCGGCGACTCCTGAAGCCCCCTTTTATTTAGATGGCCGCCGGTCAGTCGTGAGAGAGGGAGAGCCGAGAGGATGGTTGGGTACAAACTCCAGATCTGTGGTGGTTTTTAGTGTGAGAGAGAGAGAGAGAGAGAGAGAGAGAGAGAGAGTAGAAAGATCTGAGTATTTGATGAATATAATACATGAAATCTCTGATCATGCTAATACATACACAAATTTGATGAATATAATAAAAGCAAGGGTAATTTTGTAATTTCACATGGACTTAACTGAGAAAACTAACCAACATCCACTCCAGGGACTATCAGCGTAACAAACTGTCAAACCACAGGGACTATGAGTGTAATTTCCAAAATCTGGGGACTATAGCTGAAACTTTGCAAAACCACAGGGACTATCCGTGCATTTTACTCTTTTATTTTTTTAGTCCAACTTTTTTTTTTGGAACCGGTTTTTTTTTATGTTACTGTAATGTTTTTTTTTTTTAAGTGTAATGTTTTTTTTTTTTTTTTTTTATTTTAGTGTAATGTTTTTTTTTTAATTTAATGAAAATTTTTATAAAGTTAGAAAATAATTATAAAAAATTAGAAATTAATAATTGAGTAATGATTAGGCGGGGGCTTTATGACTACGGGCTTAAATGCATAACGCCCCATAACGCCCACCCGCACACGTGGCGCGCCACGTGTCGCATAACGCCCACAAAGGGGTGTTATGACTACACATGGCCTAACATGAATTCTATGCCAATTTATCCCAAAACTCATATGATCAACGCTTGAATTTAACCTCACAGTTATACCCAACCAATTCTAAAGAGACACATGTAACTTAAAAGATACTAAGATTTACCCAGGGGAGTCTTTAAGGGTGTGCAGGTGAGCGACCGTACAGAGCCATGTTCTAGAGGGGTGCCAAAATTTGTTTTTCTTCTTTAGGTAGCGTGGGTCAGATAATATATATAAAAATGTAAACTTAGTATAAATTTCATGTTTTAGAGGGGGGCCAATAACACAATAACCATCTACCATTAAATCATTTATCAATTAATCATTCAACCAGAATACACGATACCTCTTTTGCCCTTTTAAACACTTAAAATAATAACAATAGCCTTTTCCACTTTGATTTCCCACTTGTAATGAACACACATTCATATACATCCTGCTCATTTACACTCATTTGTTGATGATATAAACTTTTTTTTACAAAATACAAAATACACTCTAAATCCATGTGTGTATATCATTTTAAATTTAATAAAATAAAATTGTAATTCTTAAAAAAAAAAAGTTTGCTCAGATAAAGCCTTTAATTCATCTATAGAAGATGTGGTGCGATGGACCGATCCAAAGCAAGGCTTTTAGTCATCACAGCATTTTGCAACACCCGGGAATCGAACCCGTGTCTGTACCGTGGCAGGGTACTATTCTACCACTAGACCACTGGTGCTACATGTATAAGTTCTTACAAATAATACTTAAGAACACGATTTGGACAATAGATCATAATTGGAACAGCTAAAACCACTTATTTTCTATTTTCTTTTACAAAAAGTTAGTGTTATCTAATCTATATCAAATTCGCTTACCTTATAAAAAATACATAAGCAACCAATAAACTTATTTTTGTATCTTGTATAAAATGCTCATACTTCTAAAATGATATTAAGAGGCCATTGCCTCTTAGTAGGAGGTCTCGAGTTCAATCCCAAGCAATGAGTACATTAGATATTATTTGGTGTAACCCGAAGTTGACCTCCGGCAACTCGAGTTACGAGTGTAATCAGAATCGCAATACCCGTGTGGAACAGTATTCGGCTCCCTATTAAACTAGACCCCATAAGTTATTGCTCCCTTGACATACTTCAATACTCTTAGTATGGCATACAAATGGGGCTTGCAAGGACTTTGCATGCAGGACTTAATATACCAACAACGAATGTGATATATGGTTTCCCACAATCTATTAGCGGATATATATTTACAGAGAATACAAAATATATATCCGCTAATACTTATGACATATGATTGAACTGAAAATAATTATATAGAGTAGATATAAACTCAACATGTTTAAATAAAAATCAAGCACACTCTATAACTATGTAAGTCCGATTTGACCACAACAAGCTATTAGTTAAGATTGATTCAAAGTCAACCTCATGTCATTTGGGAGATTCAGTGATCATATGGGAAGAACCATCAAAGACTCCATCCACCAAGTAACGCGCACCACAACTTGATACACGACCCATTTTAGCATGAACATGCCTGCGAGTCCCATCCTCTAGCTCTATCCTCTTCTTTTTTGGGTTCATAAACTCGATCTCAAGAGCTTCCAATGCTTTTTTGGTCAATGAACGGTTTCTTCTACTCTGTCGTTGACCATTTGCAAGAGTGGTCAACGAGTCAGTCTTGTTGGAGTTAGCAAAAGATGATTTGTTATCATCATCTGAACGTGGACCCAGTCGAGGGTTGTTCAAGTCGATCATTATCCTTGTACGCTTCTTATCAAAACATGCAGCATCTTCCGTATCCTCATCTTTACCAGGAGTGTTGTCATTTTTAATATCATCAACAGTTTGACGTTTTCTTTTTCGTATGAATACCAACTTCTGTTTTCTTGCTGGTTGCCCATCTGTAGAGAGACCCATTTTGGTATTTTCCACTCTATTAAGATTCACATCTTCAATGCTAGATTTTTCTGCGATGTCATGTTCAGTTTCTCCAAAAACGCTAGCCGACGCTTGCATATCAGCAGGTTCAAAAACAGTCAAACTTGTCAGCTCTCTGACTTTAACAAGTGGGACAAAACTGGTATCCACAACTGTGCATTTCAACAAATCTTGTTCATCATCTGACCGGTATGTTTCATGTGGCTCGACCAAGCGGTCCTTGCCAGGTTCGTGTTCAAGAAGGTGCGGTTCAGATGCAACTTTATTCAGCACTTCAATCAACGAGTCAAAGTATTGACTTCCTTTGACCAGATTCCTCCTTGAAAACTTTGTCACACCAGGTGCAAGAAACACTAAATTCTTCGAGTTTTGGAACGCATAGTTTCTAGCATGTTCATAGTGCCATCCTCTAGCCAAAAGCCGAGGCCACACAGCCTCCCAGAAGAACTCATTTAACCGTACTTTGCTTAATCCAATTCGATCCTTCAAAATGTTAACAATTTCTTCTGTTTTAAGAGACGAGCAAGTAGATTCAACTTTTTTGCTTCTTAATCGCGTTCGGGTCTTGATAGTAAGGTCTTGTTTCCCTTTGCCAATGGCTACGGCTTGTACAAGAAGATCGAGGCCCATTGTATCCCTTAAAATGAATACATACTTCTCGAACGGAAGTTTTCCCTCCTCAAACGTTCTAATGACCTGCAAGAAACCATACGTCAACAACCGATCTTTCTGAGTGTAGAAAATTAAACATTAAACAAAGTACCTGCGTCAAACTAGCTTTACACTCGTCGGTCACATTAGAAAGCAAACGAGACAAAAGCTCGTGCAGCCTCCACCCATTGAAAATCTTTTTTCCCGGAAGGGACTTGCTAATTCTTTTCTTCCGATACATTGACCATTTTTGGTATTCATTGCTTCTATAAAACTTCCCATAGTAATAACAAAGCACATTTGGCATACCTTTATTTCCCATGAACATGTTCACAACGCGAAGATTCTTGCCAAATATATATAAACCAAGAATAAAACTATCATGTTCAATTGCGCTCCAAGACTCTTCATTGTCTGTGTCAAAACCTACAATATAAGACGCATCCTTTGGACCCGCATTAATCCCCATGGTTTCTTCCTTGTTCTTATCTTGACTGTGAACCCAAGTGACAGGAATTGACAGACCAAATTCACAGACAGGTAACTTTATGAGCTGGGATCGCTCGTTTTCTGTCATCAACGCTGGGATTTGTGCCTGGTACTCATGCCCGACCCGCGTCGTCTTTTGTGGCTCTCCAAAAGCAGAAGAACACTGTTCAGAATGGAGCCACTCGACTCGTTTATAAACATCGTCCGTATCTTTATCCATCTATCCATAGTACACATGAAAACAGCCATCGTTGTTAGCTTCATGTTTCAAACAAAACACATGTTCTTGATTGATGGTATGTCTGTAACACATCTTTGTCCCCAAAAACAGAAACTAATTTTTTTCTCGAACTTGACGCGATTTACGACTATTCCATAACTTTACCCCTAACACAGAAACTTTGTCACATTTACTTTGGGAAATTTCAATAAATTGAGTTAAGTTCTTCCATAATTAACCAAAACAACATAATAAATTAATTTAGATGATTAACACCTGCAGAAAACCTCGCTCAGATCTATATTGAACCCAAGAATACCATAACAATTTGTTAACTAAAACAATCAGATCAAACCTAATTATGAACACAACACACTGTTCAACATAATCTCTTGAATGGTTTAACTCAATCCATAAGTTTATAACAAGTATAAAAAAGCTTGATAAACCTGAATGTAATAATACCCACGTTAAGAAGCAAAGATTAACATATGGGTATCGATGTTTTGCATCAAATTCAAACCTTATAATCATTTTGATGAGCACAAACAACACATAACACGATGATGAAGAATGCAAGAAACAAAGACATAAAACAGTGGTTTATGATCAACAAACTCAGAAAAATTCACCTTTGAAGATGCAACTGAACAAGTTGTTGTTGCAGGTTCCTGAGATTGCAGAAAGAGGAGAGTACCCAAAGCAAAGATTGTGTTGGGGTATTTAAAAATAAAAAGAGACGAGTAATCTGCTTTTATTCGGGTCGATATCGTGTGTTTTGTAGCAGTCCCAAGACCAAACACGTTTGACCAACATTTTATAAGCATTCTAATTTGTTATCTTTAAAGTTGGATTAACGGTGTAAGGGGCACTCACCTAAGAGGTGAGTCCCCTCTCTTACGCCCAACCAACCAACTAGTGCCACGTTAATTCCCCTCTTAAACTCCCCTAACACCCCAATTTGATGGCGCCACTCCCCTTGTTTTTTTATTAAAAAAAAAAAAAAAAAAAAAACAAATCTTTTGATTGGTTGGAAAAGGGGCTGGCCCACCATTTGGCAACTCCTCTCAATCGGTGAACACACACCGGTTTGGCAACTCCCCTCGCGGTGAATGAATGATGGCGGCGGTGTTCCCTCGCGGGGACTTGGGTCACCGAACCCACTCCCCGCTTACGCCCCGTACACCCTAAGAGATGTTGCTTGAACATATATATAAATAGGGTAAAGTTCTTATACAAATAATCTTAACATACTAAACATACAAATTTAAGGAAAACTCAAAAAGACAAGGTGGCATTTTTGTAATTATCAATAACTATCAAAATTACTCTACAAATATACCTAAAAAAACCTAACCACTCCCCCCCCCCCCCCCCCCCAAAAAAACCTAAACCCCCCACCCCCCCACCCACCCCCCAAAAACCTAAAAAAAAACCTAACCCCCCCCCCCCCCCACCCCCCAAAAACCTAAAAAAAACCTAACCCCCCCCCCCCCCCACCCAAGCTAAAATGCTAAAAACTAAACCCCCAAAAAACCTAAAAAAATAAAAAAAAAACACAAATTATTTTATTTTATTTTTTTAACATTTTTTTATTAAAAAATCGCTACTTTTAGTAGCAGCAAAAAAAAAAAAAAAAAAAAAATTTTTTTTTTTGCTAACGAAATGTAGCGATTTTTTAATAAAAAAATGTTAAAAAAAAAATTTGTGTTTTTTTAGGTATTTTTTGTTGTAACTTTGATAGTTGGTGGTAATTACAAAAATGTCACCTTGTCTTTTTGGGTTTTCCTTCAATTTGTATGTTTAGTATGTTAAGATTATTTGTATTTGATCTTTTGCCTATATAAATATTCTAATCCGTCTAAGCCCACAAGCTATTTTTATAACAAATTTAGTTGTATTTGAATGCATGTTGTATTATCATCTCTATGCTTTATATTGTGGGGTATGGGGCTTGGGTTGGGGCGTGGGTTGGCTGAAAACGCTCAAGCCACCACCCCGGGTGGGCTTGGGTTAGGGCGTGGCCCAAGGGGCGAGAGTTTGAAGCCGAGCGTGGGGCGGGTCTAGCAAGGTGACATGGCGGGCTCTCAATGGCCAAACCAAACTAGCCGTTGGGGGCAATTTTTTTTTTTTAAATTTCCTTTATAAATAGCTTACCATATTTAACATTTTTCTCACACAATATCAAACACATAAAACACAATCTTGCCATGAGTTCTTCAAGTTCAAGTGTATCGTCATCATCATCTGACGATGGTGCGGAAATATTTCTACAAACGATCGCGGCGGTGGTGAAAGCTATCATGGAAGACGGAGACGATGAGGAAGAGAGTACTTCTCCGCAACCTAAACGGAGGAGAAGGTACATCGCTCGTGAACGGCACACCGCTAACAATTTGTTGGTAAGCGATTACTTCTCAGCGGAACCTAAGTATGAGGAAAAAATGTTTAGGCGTCGTTTTCGTATGAGTAGAAACTTATTTTTAAGGATATCTAGAGATCTTGAGGAGAAGTATGTTTATTTCCAACAAAAATCGGATGTAACCGGGCAATTAGGATTTAGTACGTGGCAAAAGGTCACGGCCGCACTTAGGCAGTTAACGTACGGCAATAGTTCGGACATTATGGATGACTATTTAAAAATGTCTGCACGTGTAGCTAGAGAAAGTCTTCACAACTTTTGTTCGTGTATTTTAGAACTTTATAGGAAAATATATTTGAGAAAGCCTTCGTTCAGTGACATGCAACAAATATTGGAACATCACGCAGATTATCATGGGCTACCCGGGATGCTAGGTAGTTTAGATTGTATGAAATGGCCTTGGGAACTTTGTCCTACCGCATGGCAAGGCGCTGTGGGTTTCACGAGATGCCAGCCATCATGCTTGAAACGGTTGCATCCCAATATCTTTGGATATGGCATGCGTTCTTCGGTATGCCAGGTTCACATAATGATATTACCATCATAAACCACTCGCCCCTTTTCAATGATCGGGTAAATGGTATAGGACCCAAAGGAACTTTCTTTGTAAACGGGGTTGAGTACGTGTATGGGTACTACCTAGTTGATGGGATTTACCCAGAGTGAGGGGTTTTCGTAAAATCGTTCACAAGACACGGTACCATAGATCCAAAGAGATTAAAGTTTAACAGGGTCCAAATGGCTGCACGTAAAGACGTCGAGCGAGCATTCGGTGTTTTGAAGAAAATGTGGCGAATATTGGCAATGCCTTGTCGACTATGGGACAAGGATCAGATTGGAAACGTGATGTACGCATGTATAATTCTTCACAACATGATTTTGGAGGATGAAGGTATAGCGGTCGTTACCTACTATGATGACGATGACCCACAACCAGGTAACGTAATTGACGAAGATAAAGCGTCAAATGAATTTTTGATCAAGTCAAGGGATATGCATCACAACCTTCGATCAGATTTGGTGGATCATGTTTCAACGATTCCTGGGTTCGAAAGCGACGTAGAATGATTGTTTTTTATTTTTATAATTATTATGTATGTTTATGTAGTTTTTAATGGTTATAAATATATATATATATATATATATATATTAAAAAAATGTTGATGTGGCTTGGCCACGCCAGCCCAGCCACGCCCACCATACCCCCTACAACTTGGGTTTGCATTTGTTGATCTTCAAGTTCCACGTGTCAACCCGTGCCCTAAACCCCCGCCCTACCATACCCCACGGTCTAAGTGGGGAGGGGGTGGTGATCACTCATCACTCGCAACATCCAATCAAGTTTCGCCAAGTCATCAATCATTATTCCATTACTCACAACTTTTTTTAGTGGAAATGGTCATCACTCACAACACCCAACAATAAACCCTCACAACCCAACAAATCAAACAACACCTACCATTCTTCACGGCGTGATAATTCTCACGCGTTACAAAATCGACGAGTGATAGTCGATGGTGGCGGTGGTGTTTTCACGCGTGATAATTTTCATCACGGACAAAAGATGTATCGCTCCGCCTGCCTTAATAAAACCACATATTGATAAATTAACATGTATGGTTTTAAATTGTACGTGATTATGAGCGTGATGGCCTTTTTACCAAGGGTTACACCCAAATGATGTGACTTTGTTGGAAGTTAAAAAAAGTTAATTTCTTAATTTAGCAATTTGGTGTCGTAATCATTTTAATTTCTAAATGTAAACATTCATTTATTTTTCTTAAAAAGATCAAATACAAATCTTTATAAGTTAACTTCGTTTTTGATCCCTGTGGTTTGTCTATTTTAACGCTTTTATCCCAATAGTTTAAAAAGCATCATTTTCCTCCCTGATGTTACTTTATTTTTTCTAATCAGCTCCTTGACACTATCTCCATCTAAAATATTTATATATTGTAAAGGTATTTTGGTAACTTCAAGTATAAAACTAAGGGTGTTTTGGTAAAATTACAAACAAAGATTGTATTACATATGTATAATATATATATATATATACACACATATATACATATATATGTATATATATGTAGGGGAAAGATGTATAGAAAACTTATTTGTACTAAGAAAACATAGGAAACCCAATCTATACTCATTGATCAAGATCATCCAATGACTCATAAAATTTGAAGCCTTTTTGAATTAAATTAAATAGAGTGATAAAGTCAATAAAGGTACTTCAAGGGCATATAGGTAAACTTAACTATGATATTATTACATTTTATATATTATTTTAATACTGATTTGACATGCATTAAATGATATGAAACACGATTTTCAATAACAACTACTCAAAACCCAACCTCATTTCAAAAGTTATCAACCCCAAGACCTTTCATTTCAAAATCATCTCTTTCTCTCTCAAGACCTTCCATCTACCCCAAACCCACTGGAGAAGAAAGACAAGCCGGAGAAGAAAGACAAGCCGGAGAAGAAAGACACGCCAGAGAAGAAGGAAGGTGCGGCTGTTAATCGAAAACGCCGGAGAAGAAAGAAGGTGCGGCGGTGAATCGAAATCGCCGGGAAAGAAGGTGCAGCAGTGAATCGAAACCGCAAACCCACCGGAGAAGAATATATATGAGATCAACGTTTCAGTTGTTATCGTCCGGTAAAAGTCGCCGGAAATGGAAGAAAGCAAGAACATGCGGAAGCAAGTAAGTTTGATTCGGGTTCCTTATCAGTAGGTGTTTTTTGTTTTTTCTGATCGATCGGTGTTTGAACGCCCAAACAGATTTGCTCCAATTCTATGTATAATTGGTTATTAACAGAGTTGGAAAAATAGTAACAAAAGTTAAAGAGCTCTAGAAGGATCTACTTTGCAATCGCTTTGTCCCAAAAAAATCATATTTAAATTTTAACACTAACTACTTGATGTTTATAAAATACCCGTTCGAGTAAGAAAACATTAAGCAAATTTGTATGCACACATGTATATGATTGTCCATCATAATTTCCTTTTTGAACTTTTCCCTAAGTAGGTAGGTGTTTGGGTCCGATCAGTGGTGATTTTTGTTTTGAATGCGGCTAGGTAACATGTGTTAGACCTGTCTGATATTAGGGTACAAGTCAACGGACTCAAAAGCATATAAACGTATTAGCGTAACATGTGTTAAGCCTCCCTGATTAGGTAAACATATTAGTGTAACATGTGTTAAACCTGTCTCAAATTTATAAAATGATGTAACATGTGTTAAACCTGTCTTATTACCTTGTGTTAAACCTCTCCTATTAGGTAAACATGTTAGTGTAACATGTGTTACACCTGTCTTATTTTTATAAACTTGTCCTATTTTTATAAAAATAGGTAACATATGTTAAACCTGACTTTATTTTATCAAAAACATATGTGTTACACCTGTTTTATTTTTATGAAATTAAGTAACGAAGAAACTGACGATGTACATATTTTGAGGATTGGGACTCGGACACACTAATCGTTGAAATACAAAAAAGGATATTTGGTTTGTTCTTTTTATATTGACTAGTGTTTTCATAGGTAGTAAGTTGGGTTGATTTTAACATTTCCTAATTTTTTTAATAGGAGTGGTGCAATTTTAAGACGTGTAACACATGTTACAATTACCTATTATTTTGAAGTAACAGTAAAAAAAAATTATTGTTACTTTAAAACAATAGGTAATTGTAACATGTGTTACATGTGTACAATGCCTGTTGTTATTTGAAAAAGATAAACAATTTTAAGATGTGTAACACATGTTACAATTACCTATTGTTTTAAAGTAACAATGAAAAAAAATATCTTTATTGTTACTTCAAAACAAAAAGCAATTGTAACATGTGTTACACATGTTACAATTGTCTTTTGTTTTGAATTAACAATAGGCATTATAACAAGTATCTGCATAATGTTCTGAAGTGTAACACATGTAATACGTCTTACGTTGGTTAGGAAATATTTTAATATAAGAGCTACATGTCTAACATATGTTACAACTGCCTATTGTTTTGAAGTAACAATGAAGGAATCTTTTTTCACAACATTATGCAGATACATGTTAGAATGCCTATTGCTACTTCAAAACAATAAACAATTCTAACATGTGTAACACATCTTAGAATTCCCTATCGTTAACAATGAATTTATCTTTTTTCCCAAACCCCCTAGCATAAGGCCCACAAAGTCGTAGTAGAAGTTTGGAAGACTTTCCCTTCGATCACGAAGGCAATCCAGAAAACAAAAACGAAAGCTATACGACGACAAACAAATACGAAAGGTTGTGCTAACATATGTTACATATTTTTTAGTGCTTGTAGCGAGGGAGTTGGTTCTACCGGATAGTAGTTGTTTGAAGTGTGTGCTAACTGTTTACATATGTAACCTTTTTTTGGGTGGTTTTACTTAGTTTTTTTTTATGTGTGAAATGATGCAGATAAAAACTCAAAATTTGGGGAGACTTCAAGTTCAGGGCATAATTGGGTAGAAAGTAGCTAGTCTTATTTATGTTACTACTATTTTTTTAATTAGTAGACTAAAAATGTTGGACTGTAACTTGTGTTATTACGACTTGACCACAGCAGTTGCATCCAAACGAGAAGGGATCTTGGCAGGAAGGAAGAGAACCACAATATCGGATACGACAAAAGGTGGCCATAAAGCGAAAGAAGGTAGATGGAGAAACCGATGAAGAATGGGAACAAGAAGTCGATGAAGGGCATGTGGTGGGTACCTTTGACGTTGTACAGAAGTTACCCTCTAGTGTAACACATGTCACAAACATGTGTTACATATGTTCAACCCCCTTGTTACCAAAAATCGGGGCTGCACATATGTAAGACATGTTTGTAACTAATGTTACACTATAGGGTAACACATGTATGATCAGTTTTGGATCATTTGTATGCCTGTATAAACCTACAACATCGATACCCCCATAAAGGTTACACATGTTATGACAGAATGGGAAATGTGTAGCAGCGTTCAATACTGTTGTTTCACTCTATAGTGTGTAACATGTGTGACATGGCGTTTGTCAACAAAACATATAACTTGTAAGGTGATACGGTTGCATCTTTAAAATATGTTTACCTATAAGTACTTACATGTTAGAGGTTGTATCTTTAAAACATGTTTAAATTGGAAACTGGAAACATTTACAAAATATAAAGCAGAGTTACACAAGATGTAACATGTGTAAACTAGAAACACTTGTGTAACATTTCGGTGTAACACATGTTACATGTTGTATCTTTAAAACATGTTTACCTATAAGTACTTACAAAATATAAAGCAGAGTGGGAACACAACTTTTAAGGATGTTACACACGTTGTAGAGAAGATGTTACATGTAACATGGCGACAAGTGTCATGTGTGATCTTTTTTGTTACCCAAGAGTGCTAAACGTATTACAGGGTTCATAACGCACACAAACTTATACTAACATCCGTCCCTATGTCCATAGATAATCTAGAACATACTCCACATTACCATCTTTACGAGTCTTCTAATGGCACTAAATTGTGGACAGCGAATGCCAACGAGCAATATCATCATATTATTGTTAAATCGTACATCACACTGGAAGAACTTATTTCCATGTATAAGACTTATGACCAATAAGCTGGGTTCAATGTAAAAAATATACGTTAATGCAGGTTTTTTATCTACTAATAACATTGTTAATAACAACTCTAGGTACATATGTAACATGAAGTGTATCGTTTGTCCCTTTAATTCGTTACACTAGTCACATATACCTATAGTTACATATATTACTTGTTTGTTTATTGATATGACATTTTGGATGATGTAATGTTGTTACATATGTAATTTTACTAAGTTTAAATTGACACCAAACGGTCTGACATATGTAGCACATGTTTATAACATATGTTACACTATGGGGTAACATATGTAACACGTGTATAACCATCTTACACATGTTACATATAGTTGTTGCATAAAAAAAAAATTGCCTTCCCAACAACATCCGTATTCACACTAACAATGAAAATAAAAATGAATTTTATATCAATAGTTGAAATGCTTCTAAAAATGGTCATCACAACAACATCCATCTTTACAACACATAGCAGCTAACCAAAAAACACACCATCGTCACCACGAAAACCTGATGATGCGTTGTAATCCTTCGGCGGGCTTCGCTTCTTGATAACCATCTTCATCTTGAACACAAAACATCTTTTCACCTATGAACAAAACAAGTACATCAATATTAATCTTCTATAGTTAAAACCTATTAATCTCCTATGTAACATGTGTAACGTGGCTATACATGTGTTACCTCTCTAGTGTAACACATGTTACAAACATGTGTTACATGTGTGCAACCCCCCTTTGTGTCTAAAAAAAAGGGTTGGGTAACTATAAGTAACTTGTGTAACGTTGTTACTACATATGTAGCTAATTATCCCACAAAAAAAAAACACGACTTTTTATTTGTAAAATAATCGAGATATTCCGAATAAATTATGAAGTTTATACATTTTGTATCATTTTTATATATTACCCTTTTAATGATGTTATGGGTAACATTTAATGTAACATACGTAGCTAATTATGCCAGCAAAAAATGTAATAATGTACGTATACATGTAACATGAGTATATGCACCACAAGTAACATGAGTATATGCACCACTAGTCGTACGCATGTTACATGTGTGTATGAAACACACATGGTATATATGTGTATGAAAAACACTTGGTATATGTAACGTGTATACATCCAAACATGCTAGTACATGTGATTTGTAACACAAGTTACAAAAGTATATACAACACATGGGAATCATTGTCATATAATATAAACCAAGTAACCGCATAACAACAGTGTTTAACACAAGTTACAAAAGTATATGCACATGGGAATCAGTATATGTTATAACATGTGTACTTGTGTAAAGTTTTGTTGTAACACGTGTAACAACTATATGTAACATGTGTAATGTGGCTATACATGTGTTACCACTCTAATGTAACACAAGTTACAAGCATGTGTTACATATGTGCAGCCTCCTTTGTGTCCAAAAAGGGTTGGGGTAACTATAAATAACATGTGTAACGTTGTTACTATATATGTATCTAATTATCCCACAAAAAGACACTACTTTTTATTTTTAAAATAAACGAGATATTCTTAATAAATTATGAAGTTTCTAAAGGTAACACATAACATATAGGATAAACAAAAGCCCCAAACAAGCAAAATATAGGGGCTTGCACATATGTAACACATGTTTGTAACTTGTGTTACACTAGAGTGGTAACACATGTATAACATGTGTTACGTGTTACACATGGGTAAACTTTTTGTTGTAACACATGTAACATGCCTATACATGGGTTATCGCCTAGTATAACACAAAAAAAAAAAAAAACAGTTAGTATTCAGATCAAAAGCCCCAAACAAGCAACCAAACTAACAAAAACAGTTACTGTTCAGATCAAAAGTCTCAAACAAGCAACCAAACCAAACACAATTTTTTTATAAAATAAACGAGATCATCAACGATTAGATTATGGACTTTTTAAAGGTAATTAATATATAACAACAACAACAACAATCATTATCTCAATTCTAAATTTTTTTTAATACATTTAAAACAAAAAAAATACCCAACAAACTATCAAATCTATTTTATTAATACACACACAAAATCATTCAACTTTTACCAAATAAATAAAATTAAGACATGGAACCAGTCCATGTCATACTTGTGAGTATGTTCTTTGTGTTCTAACAACTTTTTCTCTTAACCAAAACCCATGAACCAAATGATTTCTGACATGCTTCTCTCTCACATAATTGTGTGTGTGTTCTTGGTGTTCTAACAACTTTCTCTCTCTAAAACCCATGAACCAAATGATTTCTGACCTGCTTCTCACTCGCACACTTGTGTGTGTTTTTGGTCTTGGTGTTCCAATAATTTTCCCTCTCTAGAAACTCATGCAACCAAACGATTTCAGCCTGCTTCGATCTTCAGATCCGGTGGCTTCAAAAGAAAGGGATGAGTACATGAACACATGGTGTCTTCGATCTTCGATCTTCAGATCTGGTGGCTTTGATCTTCGATATTCAGATCTCGTAGCTTTGATGGTGGCTTTGATGAAAATGTGATGTTTCTCTCTCTAATATCTAATGAATTATTTTGAAAATGGTTGGATGAAAAGTGATATATGAGAGAGAGAGAGAGAGAGAGATGTGACATAAAGAAAATGATGGGATGAGGAAGGGTGAGGTGATGGTTTGAACAAAATGACTAAATTACCCTTTGATCATGTGTTTTTAATAGATGATGTGGATCAATCATGTCCACACAATCCAGGTTTCCTAAGTTTTCTAGATTAAATGGGTTTTTCATAGATACTTACATTATATATGTGTATATATATATATATATATATATATATATATATATAGTGGAGGGTTCAAATGAGAAGAATTTTTTTGTAAAAAGAAAAAAGAAGAAGTTTCAACCAATAAGAATGCTTTATTTTACTTCATTTAATATTTGTCTTTAATTTTAATATAAGGGTATATTTATAAACTTACATAGATCATTAATTTGTAGTCTTCCTCTTTAACAGCTAACTACATTAAATTTGTAATTTATTTTTCAAAATATATATTTTTCAAAAAAAAAAAAAAAATAGAGCGTAGGACAAATTACTAGGTGTGTAGGATAAATTACGAGTCGTGTAGGATAAATTTCGAAATGTGTAGGATAACTTTTTATGTGTGTAGGAAAAAAAAATTAGTGTAAAGAATGATAATTTTTTTGAGTAATTAATTACTTAAAGACAGTAATACATGAGATGAATGAAAAACTACTTAACATTTTACAATTATACTCTTTGTTCTTTTTCTTCTCAATTAAATTATCTTCTCAAATGAACCTCCCCCTATATATATATATATAGGGGAAGGATGTAGAGAAAACCCACTTGTGGTTAGAAAACCCGGGAAACTCAAAGCTCCCGATTTTTTTTTTTTTGAAAAAATTTACACATGTTATATACATGTTTTCAAGAGTTTTGGGCAAAAAAAATCAAAAAAGCGCCGAGTAGATATTTAAAAAAAAATAAACAAGTTTTGGTGTAACATATGTTACATTTGTCTGACATATGTTACCCCAGAAATTTGTTTATTTTTTTTAAATATCCACTAGGCGTTTTTTTGTTTTTTTATTTTGCCCAAAACCTTTAAAAACATGTATATAACATGTGTAAATTTTTTTTAAATCCAGAGGTTAGAGTTTCCCAAGTTTTCTAAATTATAAGGGTTTTCTATAGATACTTCCATTATATATATATATATATAGGAGAAGGATCTGTTAGAAACCACCCTTTATTGCGAGAATCGCGAGAACTAATGTGAACACAACCAAAATACCTAAAAATAACTAAAAAAACACATATATATAGGAGCGGTTTTTTTTAAGTTTTTTTTTTTTTTTTTTTTTGGGGGGGGGGGGGGTGGGGTTAGATTTTTTAGGTATTTTTAGTTGTGTTTGTTGGATCGTCGTGTGACCCTAACGAGTCAATCTGAAGAGTTCAGAATCAATATCAAAGGCGGAATCAGTGATATCGACGTGAATACAACTTGATACTTTCTAATTATCTTTTCTTATTGATTTCCAAAGCTTTTACAATTCAAATAACAATCCGACAGCACCTCGGCTCTGAAAACAACTCTCTAATTCCATTTTAAATGACCAAGTGCATCAGCTATATATAGAGTTGGTAATTCCGTTTGAAAGTGGCAAAGCCATTTAAAGCGAAATTACCCTAAAACATACAAACCCTAGTTTTTAACCTGCTGAGCACTGGTTTAACCTATCTAGACACAAGACTCTATAAAGACGAAGTTAACAGACATTTATGCATCAATAGACTCCCCCTTGGATGTTGACGAAGTCTTTAGCATCCAGTCTTCAGTCTTTAGTCTTTGTCTATCTTCTCTGTTCCAATATGTCTTGACATTGTAAAGCATCCTTCAAATCTTTTCTACTTCTATCAACAGCTAGCATAAATTACAGAAACTGAATCTTTAACAACCTTCAAACTCCCCCTTGAATGTAGATCTGAGAACTGTATCTGACTTTTAAGTCTTCAGACTCCCCCTATCAGTTAGCTGGGATTTTGCTTTGCTGTTTTCTCAATAACAAAACTTGTTACCTGCACAATCTCTACCTTAACATAAGATTTATGATTATGACAATTTCAATCCAAACTACCATTTGTCTTCATTTGTTGGTTTTGTCAGAATTTAGAAATCTACTTAAGTATCCAGGTCCAAATTAATGACCCTAGGCACTTAACTTGTCTACCAAGTCCAATTTAATGACCTTGGTTAACCTGAGACAAATCACACTGACATTTTGTACAAACTAGTTCAATCAATTTTCTGAAATTTACAAGTTTCAAATTAATGAACTTGTTTTGACTTTTCATTTTCAAGTTTAACATGATAAGCTCATAACTCATCTTCCAACTCAGAAACTTCCTGCATCTTCTTCAACTTTCGAATCTGAAGATCCACTTTCCACTTTGGTTTGTCGGAAAATAAAGCAGAAATGTAAAATCTTTTTGGATTTTTAATAAAGTTTCTAAACTAGAATGTAAAGACAGAAATAAAATGCAGTAAATGTAAACTATTTACAAACATATTTTTGGTGAGCGTGTTAGAAAATCATATCAGCTATTTGACAAGTCACAAGTACCGTTAAGCTTTAATTTCATACTCAGAATTAAACAATTCACTTAGATTGTCGATATACTGATCCACTAAAATTCTCACACAATTTTCAATCTGTTCAGGATACGAATTAGGTGTATTAAGAACTTAAACTCATTCATGTGTCCCACCTCTTGAATATACTCCCGTATCCAAATCTCAGTATTCAGTCTTACAGGTGAGTATACCACAGATGATATCTGTACGGGATTAAATGCGAGGGCCGTGAGAGCTCAGGTCATAACTTTCGTTCAGCAGAGAGATGACGGCTTCGACTTTTGGTGTGTCCCCTTTAGAGGATCTTTTCTTCAACAACACATGATTAGCATTTTTCAATGTTTCATCATTTTTTTATGCTGAGGGAGATGCTATGTTTCAAGCAAGCGTAAAGTATTATACGGGGACTAGGCCATTGCTTCCGCAAAATCAGAAGTCCCGGGATAATACCCCAGATATCACTGAGTATAAAGACCTAGTATCTCAGAAAAAGGGATCCTTCAAAAGAGATTTCAGGGGTTACCTATATATCCAAGTAGTGTTCCCCACAAAATAAGCAAGTTTGAATGAATTTAGATTTATATCCCGAACAAACCTACTAAATGTGTAAAAACCTATCAGCACATCATCAGCGAGACTGTTTAAGACTTTTAAACTTTACATATCTTTAGCATACTGTAACTGTCAAGCCAATGTACTATCATTTCCCCTTTTTACACAAGCTCTTTTCTGGTTTTCTATTGTTTTTGTATTTTGAAAATATCTCATGTTTTTGAATTTTTGAAATTTTTACTGTTTTTGTATTTTCTGAAAATATTACCCTATACTCCCCCTAAATACCAAAACAAGTAAAAAATCGACAAACCATTGCAGATTGCTTCTCAACATCATCTACAATGTCTCCTTCATCAACACCAAGAATCTCCTCCAACACCGATAAAAGCTTCATACCGTTCAATTTCAAAAGATATTGAAAACGAGTTTTATCAAACGCTTTGGTATGTAAATCAGCTTTTTGTTCGTCAGTGTGGATTTTCTCAATTCGTATCAACTTCTTCTCGAAACAGTCTCGGATGAAGTGATGACGAATTTCTATGTGTTTCGTTTTAGCGTGATGAACAAGATTTTTAGTAATATTTATTGCTGCCTCATTATCAACAAAGATAGGGGTGTTAAGAAATTGCAAACCGTAGTCGCGCATCTATTGCTGGATCCACAAGATCTGAGAGCAGCAACTGCTAGCAGATACATACTCAGCTTCACATGTGGGCAAAGCTACAGAGGTCTGCTTCTTGCATTGCCAGGTAACCAATCGTGGTCCGAAAAACTAGCACCCCGCTGTTGTTGATTTAGCGTTAACTTTGCAGCATCCGAAATCGGAATACCCTTCGAGCGTGAAATCACCTTCTCTTGGATACCACAACCCCAGTGATGGAGTTCCTTTCAGGTAGCGTAATATCCGTTTCACAATCACCATATGCGAAGCTCTTGGGTTAGATTGAAATCTTGCTGCGAGGCAGGTTGGATACATAATATCGGGTCTTGAAGCTGTCAAATACATCAGCGATCCGATCATGGAACGATACAACGTTTCATCTACCTTCTCTCCGGTGAGATCAGGATTTATCCCATGGTTCGTCGCTAATGGGGTGGAAGCTGGAGTAGAACCTGACATCCCAAATTTCTCTAAGATATCATGAACATACTTCGTCTGATGTATGAAAATTCCCTTAGGCAGTTGATCAACCTGAAGTCCCAAGAAGAATTTCATCTTACCCATCGATGACATTTCGAATTTCTGCTTCATAACTTTTTCAAATTCTTTGCACAAATTTTCATTTGTAGACCCAAATATGATGTCGTCCACCGATATCTGAACAATCAGAAGATGTCCGCCGACTTCTTTGGTGAAGAGAGTGGCATCCACTTTTCCACGGATGAAGCTGTTGGCTAGTAGGTGTTGAGACAATGTCTCGTACCAAGCTCTCGGGGCCTGGTGTAAACCATACAGTGCTTTATCCAGCAAATAAACCTTGTCTTTGTGGATTGGATCGGTAAAGCCTGGTGGCTGTCCGACATATACCTCCTCTTTTACCTTCCCATAGAGAAACGCCGATTTAACATCTAGCTGATAAACTTTAAAATTTTTCCAAGATGCAAATGCTAGGAAGATTCTAATCGCTTCTAGTCTAGCAACCGGAGCATACACTTCAGTGAAATCTATACCATCCTGCTGACTAAAACCCTGGACTACGAGTCGAGCTTTGTTACGAATAATAACCCCTCGATCGTCTCTTTTACACTTGAACACCCACTTGGTGTTTATCTTCCCGTGACCATCAGGCAAATCTACCAATTTCCACACTCCTAACTTCTCAAACTGACTCAGCTCCTCTTGCATCGCATTGACCCAAGAATCTTCAGTTAATGCTTCTTTGTATGTTCGCGGTTCAATCTGCGAAATAAAACAACTAAGTGAAAACTCAGTTTGTAACGAAGCAACTGTTGAATAAAAACAAGTAAGGCCTTGATCAATTTGACGTCTAGTGCGAATGCCTGATTGTAATTCTCCAATTATCAACTCTTCTGGATGGTACGAAAGAGTTCTCGGCATCAGCTCGCCTGGAACATCTACCTCGCCTTCCAAATTTGTGACATTCTGATTTGCAACTTGTTCACTGACTGAGATAGTTTGACTTGAAATCTGAATCTGCTCCCCCTCAGAATCTGAATCACCATGATCGAATATAGGTCTATCATCAGATTCTTGATTATCATTGACTGCCGTCTGTTTGTCAGGATTTTGCTGAATATCATCATGTTCTCCAGCATTACTAGGACCAGCTTCATCGTCATTAGAAGCTCGATTTTGACGTCTAGAATATTCAGCTGGAAATCTTTCTAGTGATTCTTCATACTCTCTTAGAATATCCAACTCGTCAAAGATATCTTCTTCTTCTTCTTCTTTCATGTCAAACGAATCCCACAAAGTGTCATAGTTAAAACGCCATGAGTCGCCGGGATTCTGCGGTGGCATAGTATAACCTTGGCATTCAACATTGTGTGCTTCAATAATCCGCTTCAAACTTGGAACAAAGACTCGCTTTAATGGACTTGAGTAACCCACAAAAATTCCTTCAATGCTCTTTGCACCAAATTTACCAAAAGGCTCAAGAACTGTGCAGGGAGACCCAAACGATTCTAAATACTTCAGGTTCGGTTTGCGGTTATTAATCAGCTTAAAACATGTCTTGTTGAATTTCTTTACTGTAAGAACCCGGTTGAGTGTATAGCATGCGGCTGACACTGCTTCTGCCCAAAAATTGACAGGTAGTTTAGAATCAGCAAGCATCGTCCTGGCCGTTTCAATTAGCATCATGTTCTTTCTTTCAGCTACTCCATTCTGCTGCGGAGTGTAAGGCGCGCTAAATTCATGCAATATACCTCTTTCATCACAATATTCTTCCAGTTTAAAATTATTGAACTCAGTACCATTGTCACTACGTAATCTTCTGATGCGGGTTTGGTACAAGTTTTCCATCTTCTTGAAAAGCGTCATCAAACGATCAAACATCTCATCTTTTGACTTCAAAAATAATACCCATGAAAATCTCGAGTAATCATATGTAACTACTAGACAATAGAGATCCCCAGTTATGCTTTTGACGTTTACTAGACCAAATAGATCCATATGGAGTCTCTCTAAAGGTCTCGAGATTGAGTTTTCCTTCTTCCCAGGGTGAGATTTCTTCTTTTGCTTGCCTCTGACACAGCTAATACACTCCCCCTTAAGATGAAAACCTTTCACATGAACACCAATTACTAAGTCGTTGTGCACCAGGTGATTCATTTTTCTCAGGTGAATATGGCCCATCTTTCGATGCCATAACTGTGATTCTTTTTCCGTTGCTCTTGACATAAAACAATGAGCCTGACCCGTTGTAGTAGTTGCTACACTCATGTCTAATACGTACAGATCGTTGACTCTGGGCGCTCTCATGATAACCCACTCTTCGGGAACAACAAATCCTGGTTTCAAGATCAAACATTCTTTGTCTGTAAAGTGTGTTGTATACATACGATCACAAATCTGAGAAATACTCAGTAGATTGTTTTCAAGCTCGGCAATGTAGTTAACTCTCTCAAACGTAACGATACCATTAGATAGAGTTCCTTCACCGATTATTCGACCACCTTGATTTCCTGCAAATCCCACATAACCTCCATTAAACCCACGAACATCGTATAATAGGGTTTTCTTCCCCGTCATGTGCCAATAAGCTCCACTATCCATAATCCAACGTGAAATGGATCTTGTAAGCTCCTGCACATATCACAAACACTTTAGTTAGATTGTGATGCCACCCAAGCCTCTTTTGACTCAGGTAGCTTGACTTTTAGGTGAGTTCTAGCAGTGTAAAGTGGTGGAAAATTCTTATCATTCATCTTCAAGCTCTCCTCAGACCCAATCTCAACCTTTTTATATAGAAAGAAATCATTTTTAAAAGGTTGATCATCTGGTTGGTCTTTCTTTGGTATATATTTCTTTTCAAGTTTCTCATAGTAATCCAAAGGTACATACATCTTCTTGTTTGAAGACGATGGTTTTTGCAGTCTCAGACACCTTTGGTTTTGGAGAACTTGATTCCTTTACCACTGATTTTGGCTTCCATGTTTGTTGAGACGAAGCAACCCGTTTATAAAATTTGTTGATTTAAGTTACCACATTCTTTACGCGTTCCGTTTTGATTTTGGTGTTTTCATTTTTCAAAACTTTCTTCTCAACAACCATCGGTGCTTTGCCTTTTGCATCAACTTTCTTTTTCCGATTCTTAACAACTTCAGTCTTAGACTACAAGTTGGTACACTTTCGTGCAATATGTCCAAATTGATTACATTTGAAGCATGTACGGGTGTCAACAACCCGACTTGTGCCTTCAGACTGAGGCTGTGAGAATTTCTTCTCAAAGAATTCTTCATTTGTTTTCGAAAAAATCTTAGATTCTTCATCAGAAAGTGAACTTGAACTTTTTACAAATGCCTTTCTCTCGACAAACTTTTTGTTTTGAAAATTCTTTCTTTGATAATTCTTACCACCCTGATATCCACCCGACCATTTATTTTGATGGTTTTTAGAAAAACGCGGTGGTATAACAGGTTTTTTATAGTAAGCCTTATCTTTTTCAAAGTTTAGTTGCCTCTTGGAATGTTTTAAACCTTCGATTTCCGACATTTCAATTTCAACTAATTTGAACACTTTTATTAATTTAGCAACATTAACATTCTCCAGTGGAAACTCAGAATCCGAATACAACTTATCCGATCCCGACATCTTGTACATGACAAGAGTAGATTCTTCATTTAAGTTGTTTTTGGATTTTGGTTTCGTAATGTAATTGTTCAGAAAACATTCTTCATCCTCAGCTGAATCACTTTCAGACTTCAAAACATTTTCAACCATACTTTTAACAATTTCTGACTGAACACTATCCTCATCGGATGATGTATTGAATGTAACTTTAATTGACTCTGGAAGTTTAACCTCATCAATTTCTTCCTCATTAACCAACCCGGACTTTTTCTTTGAAAAATTATTTAACACTGGCGGTGGAACCTGATGAAACCCAACCCCAGTTCCATCCGAGTAAACATCTTCGCCTGCTTCGTTCTTCCCAATTGGTTTAGGAATGATATGTTGAAGAACAAAACTTGCGGAGTTGTAACTGGTCAATTTCAACTGGATACGTTCATTTTCAATTTCAATTTTAGCTTCTTGAAACTGAAGCTTCAGATTAGCAATCTCATCCAACTGTTGGTTGATTAGTTCTTCTTTTACTCTAAGAACACCTGTCAGTTGAAGATTTTCTTTGGTTGTTTTACCATTTCTATCATCAGAATCTTTTACCGTTCGTTTTAGCTTCTCAAAGTTTTCTGAAATTTGACGATTTTCAAGAATCAACTTTTCATTTTCTTTCCTAATTCTTTCTATGTCATTTTTATCATTTTCGATTTTTCAGTTAATTCCTTTAATCTGTCGTTTGAAGCTTTCAGCATTTTGTCACGATTTAAAATCTGATCTTCAACATCTCTGACTCTTCCAGTCAGTTCTTCAACCTTCTTACCGCTGAGGCAAGCAATTGTACTACAAACTTTGCACTCTTTCATGCAATTTTTGTAGTCGTTCTCAGTTTTGACTTTCTTACCTGACTCATGTGTATCGTTTGAACTGACCTTGTTTTTGGACTCAGTTCCAGAACCAGAAACTACCTCTAGTTCTTTTGCTGCAAAAACTTTATCAGCCATTTTCTTCAAGTTTTCTGCGGTAAACTCTTGTGACGTATCAATAATCCCGTCATCAACTTTCTTTGGCTATGGCTCTTTTTCTTTCTCATCAGCTTCTCCTCCTCCCCACCACATTCTTTGCCTGGCTTCTTCTTCTTCAGCAATTTGTTTGGTTAGAGTTTCAACATCAACAGTATCTGGATCGGCAGCAATGTTTCCATTGGGATCTAGGTAACATTCTCTATCAGCATCCCATCTTTTCGCCTGTTGAGCTTCTTTGTATGTGCGATAGATTTTGCCTTTCATGAATTGAGCTGTTGCCTTCCTGTTGACGTACTTCACTTCTTCAGATCTGGTATCTTTAAAAGGAACAATCTTTGCTGCTGTAAAAGCATATCCAACTGCATCTTCCTCTGGCAAAACATCACTCCAATCATAACATTCATCATCATGAAACACAGCAAGTGCCTTGGATTTTTCTTTTGGTGCTTCCTCTATCTGTTTCATCCTAGGAGGTTCTCCTTTATTTTGATGATATATTGCTCTTTTGTAATAATCTTCTCGAAAAGGATTTGCAGTATCATCAGTGTAAGCATTTCGACACTCACGCTTAAAATGACCTTTTTGTTTACATTTAAAGCACGTGACTTTTGACTTGTCAAAGCCTAGCTTGGTAGAAGGTCCACCAATAGATTGTCTTCCAGTAATCTCCATGAATCGCTGTGCTCTTCTTACTGCACTCGCCATACACAACCTTATATCGATCAACTCCATCTCCTCAGGGTCGATCTGATCGTAGTCTTCTTTTGTTAGGTTGGTGTTTCCAATCTTTCCTGCAACGAGGCTTTCGTATGATTCTAACACAGATGCTAAAAACACCATCTGTTGTTTAGCAGATTCTTCATTAAAATTCAGACCATTCTTTAAATCCACAGCAATGTTGCATTGAAATCGATTTTTCAGAACAGATTGACTTTGAGCAGTTGAGAAAGATCCACTATGATAGCCACTGCTAGGAGTTTCTTGATTCACTGTATTTGAACTTTCTGCAGAAAACGCTGTTTTTGGTGATGCAGATTTCGGGATCATACTTCCTCTGTAATACAGTTCCACATTCTGCTGATATGATGTGTTGTTGACTTTATTGGATTTTCTGATCTCCAATTCATGGCTTTCCAGTCTTTCGATCAGTAAATCAACCGTCAATTCAGTCGGCTTCACCGTATTCTTCAGCATCAATGCAAAATACTGCCAGTCTTGCTCATTTGGTAGTGAATCAAATAATTTGTCAACCAAATCCTCTCGAGTGTATATGATTCCGTGTCTTGCAAGTTCCATCTTCAAATGCCCAAATCTTTCAATCATTTTAGACACCGATTCGTTTTTCAAACATCCAAACAAATCAAATTCTTTTCGTAACAATTTCTTTTTGTTTTTAACTATCTCAGCACTACCAACACATTTTATTTTTAATTTTTTCCAAAGGTCTCTAGAATCTTTGTACTCGATCAGTGAAATAATGTCATCTCTGACAGATTGGTGAAGCAGAGCAATGCACTTTTGTTCAGCAACATATCTTTCTACTTGGTTATCTTCCAAATTTTCATAATCCGTTCTTCCCAAATCAAAACCATTTTTCAAGCTTTTCCAACTGAGGTATGCAAACGCTTGAAGCCATTCTTCAAATCTTGTAGCCCACCTGTTGTAATCTTCAATTGCCATCAACTTGGGCGGTTTATTGTATGTTCCATATGCACTATCTACACTCATAGCATCAGAAAGAGTTTTCTTTGCACTCGGTGTTGGTGTAGTTTCATTCGTGTTATTTGTTGTGCCATCACCCGAACCACCGGTAAATGCAAACATGTCACTAAGTGGATTCATGAAATCGTCCATCTTTCAAGTACCTGAAACAATCAACAAACACTTAGAAAAATTTTTGAAATTTTGAAAAACAGTTTCAAACGGAATTAGTTCAAGCGAAATTATGAACTCAAACGAAATAACAGCCTTCAAACGAAATTACTTGTTCACACGAAATACCCACTCAAACGAGATTAAGTATTTCAAGCGAAATAAGCCTTTTCACACGGAATAGGGTTTTCAACCAAAATCACCAAACAAAATCACAATTTCAAACGAAATTAGTAATTTCGTATGAAACAACAGTTCTTTCAAATGGAATTAGTGATTCCGTGTGAAACAACAATACTTTTAAGTGGAATTAGTGATTCCGTGTGAAATACCAGTGGCAGTTTCAAGCGGAATTAGGATGACATCATCAAAATCGATCTGATTTTCAAACGAAATTACTATTTTTATCAGTTTTAGATCAAATTAAGGTCCAATATTCTCAAGGATTCATTAAAATACTGTTACGCTTATAATGTGTGAAATTCAGACCATTTTGACCGTGAAATTCTGATTAATTTTGAAAAGAAAGAGTTGAAGTGAGAAAATCAGATGAAATCAAGCTGAATTGGTATGAACTCCTCGTCCTGAGCTCTGATACCACTTGTTGGATCGTCGTGTGACCCTAACGAGTCAATCTGAAGAGTTCAGAATCAATATTAAAGGCAGAATCAGTGATATCAACGTGAATACAGCTTGATACTTTCTAATTATCTTTTCTTATTGATTTCCAAAGCTTTTACAATTCAAATAACAATCCGACAGCACCTCGGCTCTGAAAACAACTCTCTAATTCCGTTTTAAATGACCAAGTGCATCAGCTATATATAGAGTTGGTAATGCCGTTTGAAAGTGGCAAAGCCATTTCAAGCGAAATTACCCTAAAACATACAAACCCTAGTTTTTAACCTGCTGGGCACTGGTTTAACCTATCTAGACACAAGACTCTATAAAGACGAAGTTAACAGACATTTGTGCATCAACAGTGTTCACATTGGTTCTCGCGGTTCTCGCAATAAAGGTGGTTCTCGCATGAACCTTACCCTATATATATAGGGTCAGGATTTAGGGAAAACGGTGAAAAGTGTGAGAACAGTGAGAACGCTTATGGATCGTCATATCAAAACAATCTATGGACTAGATTAGCGTGGTGGCGTTTTCGTAAATAAAATCAATTTAATTATGTGGACGCGCTTCATTAAGGGTAAAAAGGTCTTTAGACTTCTCCACACAAAATGCCAAACTCATAAATAAAACACCATTAAATTCCCCATTAAATTCCCGCCTTACACTACAAAACACACATCATCCTATTCTAAACGTCATTACATGTAAAACGCCAAACTTTGTTTTTAAACGATAAATCTAAACAAATAGTAACTAAAACGACGGAACATCATTACTAGCATTTATTATAATAAAAAAACCCGCCTAAAATATGCGCCAAAAAATCCTATATAAACCATGTCTCGGACCTTCCATTGAACACACCAAACCCAAAACGCCATATTTTACTAAATACCATTCAACTTAGAAACGCCAAAATATTCAAACAGCAAAGATTCCAAACGACGTTTCTTTGAGATACACTTTTGTTCTCGGTAAAGTTTCACTCAATGTGATGGGCAAAATCCTTAAGTGGGGATATTGTCCATCTCATTGAGCAAAATCTTATTGAGTTTATCCTCAATATAAATGCCAAAACATACAAAAACCACAAATTGCAAACGTCATTTTTTGAAGATTCAGTTTTGTTCTCAATAAAGTTTCACTGAATGGGGTGGACAACATTGTTGGACATCTTTCTTAACTAAGGATTAACAATGTTGTCCATCTCATTCAGTAAAACATTATTTAGTTTAGCATGACCAAATTAGAGGTTTAAGGTACTTTTATTTAATAAAAGGTGTTCTTTTTTTTTTTTGGCGTTTAGTTTGTGTGTCTGATCTTATATTGTTTGTTATGTAACTTCCAATTCACATGTTATGCACAAAAAGTAGAAAAAAAGATGGGAACAAAATAAAAAAATGCTATATAAGAGATATAAAACGCCAAATTCCAATGTGTGTGTGTTCTGAAAAAATAAAAAATATAAAAACACCAAACTACTCTTCGTTTGCTCTCGAAGACCGTGTCGATTTTCTTTTAATTACGACCTTTTTGCATGTCGATGCATAGTGTGCGTAGCCTTTATAATTCTAACATTGTCTTTCTTTGGCACCGGGTTTCAGTTTTGATTTCGTTTTTTCGATTGCTACCTCCTGTCTGGATTTCAGGCGCTTCCGAGATCCAGAACCTTTCGACTTATACCCAACAGGGACTCTTATCAGATTCTTTTCATTTTTATATTGACCGGTTATCTCCGCAAATCTATCCATAGTACTAGCAGGAGGAGCAACAATATGCATATCTTGAACCTTCTTCATATAAGATTGAACACGATCCTTGTATAAGGATAGCTCCTCCTTATTACCAGATAAACGGTTCAAAGTCTACTCCATTGGAAAAATAATTTCTCGCATCATACTTTGCACATCGGGATCAAGCCCGATCATATATTCACGACTCATTGAGTATTCGGAAGAGCAATTTGGCGAAGCCTCTTTACGCCATCTATTCAAAATATATTGTTTTGGAAATTCCCTAATATCCAAACTTCTCAAAACTTAAAAAATATGTCTACATAACAAACCAAACTGCTCAAAACGCTTGCATGAGCAACTGCAGGTGCAATCAGACTTACGGTACATTACCTGAAAACGCCAAAAAAAATATCTATATAACGCCATGTAGAGAATGTTTGTATAAAAAAACAATCAAACAAACAAACACATCAACTACATAAAAAAACAAATTAAATGTTATAAAAGATTAAGATAAACGCCATATACAGAAAACGCCATATAAAAAACAAAAAACGCCATTGTTTACCTCAAATAAGGATGTACAAGGCTGCTGGAAATCATTTATGTAAAACTTAACAAACCCTTCGGGTTGATCTTCGTAACGTTGATTTATGCAATCCGCAATTCCGATAAGCTCAGCTTGAACGTCACAAAAAATATTTTTCGTGTATATGTCAGCAGCTTGGCCCTCCAACACTTGGTTATTACTTTTCAACTGGGGGCGTTTATATCGAGATTCATGATCATTTTTCCGGTGAGTGTGACGCTGTGCTTCTATTGCGCTTTCGTAATGAGTCATGAACTCAACAAGAGTAGCTTTTGAATTGCACACTTGGCCAAAAAAAATGGTTCTCACTCTCCGACCTCGATGTTGTTCGCATAAGGCCCGACAGCTCCTGCATTCTATAGTATGTAGGGATCCAAGATTCCCTGAGTTCAAAAATATCAGAGAGCCAGTCATTATCTGCTAAATTGAACTCTCTGATAACCTCTTCCCATTCTGATTCAAACTCTTCAGGTGTAAGAATATCCATCCACACAACACCACAAATACGTTCTTTGAAATTAGTGGAATAGCATAGCCTAACACCAACCTATGTATAACACGAAAACGCCAGGCAAAAAAAACATATATATTAGACACAAACAAACAAACAAACTTACATGAAAAAACACTAACGGGGTACAAAACGCCATATATTTTAAAACGCCGTATATCTTAAAACGCTAAACATAAAAATAAGAAAATCAACCTTCAGAGAAAGTTTATGCATCACACGCCACATGCATAACCGATGCCTCGTTCCAACAAATACAGCAGAAATAGCCTTCTTCATTGCTGGATCTTGGTCAGTGACAACAACTTTTAGTTGGGAACCAACAGCTTTTAGAAAAACTCTCAACAACCAAATATATGTATCAACAGTTTCTGAGGCCAATAATGCAGCACCAAATGTAACATTGCAGTGGTGATTGTCTATACCAGTGAACGGTACACAGTGGCGGAGCTTGACCAAAAGTGTCGAGGAGGCGTAAAGTGATGGGACCCAAAAAATTTTTCCTACCATTATGTTTCGGGTCGGGTCGGGTTGGCTATTCATTCATGTCATGTCAAATAATAATAGTTCCAAATAAAACAAAGTGTATATCTACCAAACTACCCATCATTTATATACAAAGTTTATAAATATTTAGGATATACAATTTAGGAAAAATAATCCGGGAGGGAGGATCCTATATAATTTTAAAATTTTCGGAAAAAAAATCGAAATTTATACACTTCTAACCGAAACATTGGGGTGGGCGGGTGCACCCCCGGGCACCCACTATACTTCGCCCATGACGGTACAAACACCATAGTGTATCTGCATATGAAAAAGCCATTGAGAAAGTGAAACGATAACAAAACGCCAATGCAAGTAAACTCTGCAAAACGGTAATGCATGTAACCAGTGAAAACGCCAAAAGAACAAAAAAAATTGAATTATAAAATATTACTTGTTGGAACGATACGTGGCGATAAATGAAATCACATCACCAAACACGTGGTAATTACGTTTGGCTTGATCATCACTCCAAAAAAAGTCCCTTCAAACGATTCTCTTCGTCTGTGAAGTAATCGTACGAGAAATTAGGCTGTGACTATTTCCAAATGTCTCACAACCATCTCAGCGTCATATTCTCCTATAAACAAGTTAATTTGCCTCTTGTAGTTATTAAATTCAACTTTACCTGCACCCACGTCTTCAAAACCGCCAAAACAAGTCTTCATAACATTAAACGCTTTAATTGGACCCGAATTCAACTTAGACATCCTGTGTATAACATGCTTCTGGAGCTGAGTGAGGTGTCATTCAGTTGGAAGAAAATGCTTATCAGGACGTTCAACAAGATCATGGTTGTGCTCCTCAACAAACTTATAGACCTTCCATGATCCAGCCTAAAAAATTACACATAATAGTGCAACACAATTAGTCCTCTTTGAAAAGTTGGATGATACAATCCATTCCTTTTGATTGGGGTCCAACGTATCAACCTTCTTGTCCTTATATACCCCAGCTCTCGTACACAAGTAATACTTAATATGACTTTCACCTTTGACGTTTATCTTTTCAGTCCCTTTCCAGACTGAAAAACCATAAGCCTTGGCATACGTAATATACATTGAATAACAATCATCGAGGCTTTTGAATATCATGTCCTTTTTGGGCTTTATCTCTTCACTAACATCAGGAATGATAAATGGTAAACCAGTTTTGGGGCAAAACCTTACATTCGAAGAAACACCTTCGTCTGAGAAAACACAGTGAGAAACAATTTCAGAAAACGCCATTAAAAATAGAAATTGTCTCCTTATAACATTATCAATGAAAACGCCATTACTTGAATAATAAACAAGACATAATAAACATATAATTGAAAACGTCACAATGAAACGCCATAATACAAACACCATTACTTGATTGATTAACAAATATGATGAATTAACAATATTAATGCAACGTGATAATCAAAACGCCATGAGATGAATAATTAAAAATAATTAACAACATGAATAATTAACAAATATAACATGATAATGAAAACGTCATAGTTAACAAAACTGATGTTTACAAATCAACAAATAGTAATAACTAATGTTTACAAATACTACTCAATAATATTCAAAACAAATCAGGTGTAAAAAGCCAATGATCGTAAAACATAAGAAATATATTGGATCCAAAACGACAATTAAAATTAATAATGAAAACTCCAGTTATCAGTTCTTACTAATTGTTAAACAACCAATGAAAACACGAATAAATTGGATACACGAGCAACGTCATTGAAAGCATACAACACAATGTGAAATATTAATTTGAAAACAAAAACAATGTAACAGGCATAAAAGAACAAAACGCCATATCTGTTGTATATGTGTTGCATGATTTGCAGGAACAAAATATGGAAACGTCATCAAATATTACTTTGTTGAACAGAATCCACGTTAGACACCATAGATCTAAGAAAGCTTGGAAAGGAGGTAACAGCTAATACGAAATCTTTGGAGTTTTATTTGAAACAGACTTATAACGCGAAATAAGGAGGGAACGTACAAAAGGACAATCGTACCCCTGCATATCATTTAGCGCCCCCTGCCACGTGTTGGGCAAGGATCCGTTCTCACCGTTATCACTTTAGGGCGTTTTCTCCTGATCCCGTACCTATATATATATATATATAGTGAAAGTGTAAAATACAATATCCCTTAACGTACAATACATACGATATTGTGAAATCGCATGTTATAAAAAAAACATGTTGGAAATCGCGTGTTGTTTTTTGATGAAATCACATGTTGTTGTTTTTTGTAGCAATTTCGCATATTGGTATTTTTGATGAAATCGAATGTTGGTATATAAAGCAATTTCGCATGTTGATTTTTTTAGCATAAATCGCATGTTCAAATTTGAATTCGCACCAGATCGGACGGCTGAGACGAGCGCATACATATTGTACGATAAGGGATATTGTACGTTAACCTAACACTATATAATACATATATATATATATATATATAAACTGGATCAGGAGAAAACACCTAAAAGTGTGAAAATGGTGAGAACGGATCCTGGCCGAACACGTGGCAGGGGGCGCTAAATGATATGCAAGGGTACGATTGTCATTATGCACGTTCCCCTCCATAAATCGCGTTATAAATCTGTTTCAAATAAAACTCCAAAAATTTTCTATTAGCAGTTACCTCATTTCCAAGCTTTCAAGATCTATGGCGTCTAACGTGGATTTCGTTCGACAAAGTAATATTTGATGACGTTTTCATATTTGTTCCAGCAAATCATGCAACACATATATAACATATATGGCGTTTTGTTCTTTATGCTTGTTTCATTTTCGTTTTTTTTTTTCAAATTAATATTTCACAATGCGTTGTATGTTTCAATGGCGTTCTTCATGTATCCAATATTTGGCATATTCATTGGTTGTTTAACAATTATTAAGAACTGATAATTGAAGTTTTCATTATTAATGTTAATTGTTGTTTGGGATCTAATATATGCTTATTGTTTATGATCAATGGCTTTTTACACCTGACTAGTTTTGAATGTTATTGAGTAATATTTGTAAACATCAGTTCTTACTATTTGTTAATTTGTAAACATCATTTTTGTTAATTATGGCGTTTTCATTATCATGTTATATTTATTAATTATTCATATTGTTAATTATTGTTAATTATTCAACTCATGGCGTTTTGATTAACACGTTTTATTAATATTATTAATTAATCAACTAATGGTGTTTTCATTATGGAGTTTTTATTATAGCGTTTTCAATTATATGTTTATTAGGTCTTGATTTTTATTTAATTAATGGCGTTTTCATCGATAATGTTATAAGAAGACAATTTCTATTTTAATGGCGTTTTTCTTAAATTGTTTATCACTGTGTTTTCTCAGACGAAGGTGTTTCCTTAAATGAAAGGTTTTTCACCAAAACTGGTTTACCATTTATCATTCCTGACGTTAGTGAAGAGATAAAGCCCAAATTGGACATGATATTCCCAAGCCTCGATGATTGTTATTCAATGTATGTTACGTATGCCAAGGCTTGTGGTTTTTCTGTCAGGAAAGGGACTGAAAAGACATCCGTCAAAGGAGAAAAACATATTAAGTATTACATGTGTACGAGATCTGGGGTATATAAGGAAAAAAAGGCTGATACGTTGGACCCCAATCAAAAGGAATGGATTGTGCGATCTAACTTTCCAAAAGGGACTGATTGTGGTGCACTGTTATGTGTAATATTTGAGGCTGGATCATGGAAGGTCTATAAGTTTGTTGAGGAGCGCAACCATGATCTTGTTGAACATCCTGATAAGCATTTTCTTCCAACTAAACAACACCTCACTCAGCTCCAAAAGCATGTTATACACAGCATGTCTAAGTTGAACTTGGGTCTGGTTAAGGCGTTTAATGTTATGAAGACCTATTTTGGCGGTTTTGAAAACGTGGGTGCAAGTAAAGTTGATTTTAAGAACTACAAGAGGCAAATTAACTTGTTTATAGGGGAATACGACGCTGAGATGGTTGTGAGACATTTGGATGAAAAAACAGTCTCAGCCTAATTTCTCGTACGGTTACTTCACAGACGAAGAGAATCGTTTGAAGGGACTTTTTTGGTGTGATGATCAAGCCAAACGTAATTACCACGTGTTTGGTGATGTGATTTTGTTTGATGCCACGTATCGTTCAAACAAGTAATATTTATAATTCTATTTTTTCTGTTCTTTTGGCATTTTCACTGTTTACAGGCATTGGCGTTTTGTTCTCGTTTCATTTTCTCTATGGAGTTTTCATATGTAGATACTCTATGGTGTTTTGTAACACCTCGAAAATTCACGTCCTATAAGGTATGGACACGTGTCATAAGCTTGAACGTGAGAAAGTATACTTTAGAGGGACTAAAGTTGACAAACATAGAAAGTATGTGAAAATAAGGGTTCAAAATGTCAACAATGGATAAACATATTGTAAATTAACCCTACATGATGTTTATACTCTTAGACGGATAAATCATGGATCATACGAAGCTAAAAGTGAGAGATTACAAACGACAGGGGTTAAATGTGTCAACATGTTTAAGTTATGCCACTGAGTGACCTTTTGACAAACCCGAAGCTTTGTAACGATTAATTATGCTCACTAGAATACACGTTATAAATTTCATAAAGTTTAGTTATCGTATGGGAAAATTATGATCAAATTCGGATAGAAGGGGTTAAAGCGTCAATGATGAAAGTTATGACTTTTCGGGTGATAACCAAGTGATCAAGGACTAAATAAAGTGGGTACAAGTCTTAAAGCCCTTGTAGGTAAATACTAAGGGGTCAAATTACAATATATAAAGGTTACTTGACCTTTCGGAGGACCAAGAGCCAGGGATGCAATTGAAAAAGAGAATTATTACCCTGATAACATGCTTGCGCATCGTAGCACCAAAACCCCTACGATGCGCAAGGCATGCCCAGATGCAGCAGATTGGCTGTTGGTTGTTTTAAAGGTTGCAACTGATCTTTAATCGATTTTCCTCATCACCCTTGGCCCCTAAACAACACCTAAACATATAGGGACACTTGTTAATGCCTTGTGGTCACTAGTAGAACCATGTGTCAACAAATTGTGGTGATTAGAACACTATAAAAGGCCCTCATGTGCAACAACTTTGATCACACCTTCATTCTGCAATTGAGGAGCCTTCTGGAGCTTCAAAGCAGACCCAAGTCCTTCCTAATCAAGCTTAGGACTTCAGTAAGTGTTCAAATCCTTTCTTAATTAAGTTTTAGCTTAGTTTTAGCTTAAAAGTCAAACCGTCGTAATTAACGGTTGACTTTAAGATTAATCACTAATGGTCCAGTGATTAGTCGAAGTGAAAGTAGTTATAAGTTGGTAATTATGTGGGTAATAAACCCTTAAAAGGCCCCTGATTCCCACTCTAACTAGGTCTAATGTCGGGTCAAACTTGTTAATAAAAAGTCAACAGGATGCTTAGTTCCTAATTTATGCATAATTAGCAATGTAGAACACATACAACCTGTATGATCATTAATATAACTTAGTAATTAGCGTAAGAACATGTCTAAACATGTTCAACCCGACAATTTTATGTTTAGACCCGGTTCGGAACCGAAAGTCGCAAAGCTTTGACTTTTGCTTTGACTTCAGTTCTGACCCGCTTTAGTATGATTTGGAAATGCCTTAGAGCTTCCTTAGGACCAGGCTACATGTTAGCATAACCCTCTGTGGTTGGTTCATTGATTGACCCATTCGTTTACGCGTTTCCGTTAATTGCTCATATGTTGACCATTATGCCCTTTTCACCTTAAGACGTGATTTTTGAAAAAGTAAAAGAGTAGAAACCTTAATTACTGATATATAAACTTGTATGCAAAGTTTGACATTAGTTTGACTTGTAGAATAAGAGTTATGCTCATTATCGTAAATTTGTAGCTTTATGTTAATAAAACGGCGTAATTAGCATATAGCCTAGTTAAGCCTACTTTTCGGTAACAAACTTAATACCCACTGATGTAATATATTATTTTGGGATTTTTAAAGATTTTTAATTAATTTTAGGCTGAGCATAACTAGTAGTCGTAGGCTTAACCCGGTAATTGTCGGTTTTGCCCTTACGGGCCGTAAAATGAGTTTTACATATCTAAACGACTCCAAACCTTTTTCTACTGATCACATATGATAAATAAATTATTTTAAGCCTTCTGGAAATATAAAAATATCAGATTTAAGTATCGAACCCGGAAATGGCCTTTAATCGCCTTATTTAGCGTTTTTAACGCATAGTATGTATTAAAATTATATTTAACAAACCCGGGTTGATACCTACTGATATATGAGGAAAATTATGATATTTTAACAGTAAGCAAAGGTTGATAAACTCAGACTTCAGTTTTGAGCTTTTCGGCTTATGTGAAATTACCAAAATGCCCCTTCGGTGCATAGTTTGGTTATAAATGATATATTTCACATATATACTTTACCCTACTGTTATAACTCATCAAATTGAGTGTGTTTGCTATTTACATCATACCTGTAACTCAGTTAAACATCTAAACTCTTTTACAACCTTTAAAAGGACCAAACTACCCCTACGGGGCACAGTTTGTGTTTAAATTCGTTTCGGGCATAATGAAAGACATCCTGCTGATGTTACAACATATTTGAAGCATATTAACTTAGGAAACCTGTATATGGCTCTTACGGATACCCGTTACGCTTATTTCGCGTTCGGTTCGGTTTATGTAACAAGTTTACATAAATTAGCCGAAACGGGTCAAACCTTATCCTTTTTATCTCAAAATCCAGAATGTGTTTAGTTTACCCATATTATACAAGTCTTCAAACTTGTCGGGTCTAAATCACATTCTATTCCGGTCTTCGCTTAATCATGCGTTTGAACCGTAAACCTTCCTTAAAACTAACCGGTCTAAGTTACGACTGAAATAAGACCCGTTAGGAATCTAATAGGTTAATAAAACCTTCGTTCCAGATTGAGAGCCCCAGTAGAAGTACTCGTGCTTGCTGATTAGAATATACGGCTGAGTATAAATTGCATTGCTAGCTCAGGTAAATACTTTTAACTTATTTTCCCTTATACGGGCTTGGGACAGGTTGGTATCAGAGCCAACATTGAGTGAATTAAACACTAGCCTTTTGTGTTTAATCTCAATGACACAATAGCACATTCCTTGACCTTTTGAGTCTAGACTTAACATAGGATTACTCTCCATCCAAATCTGTAAATTTTGCTTCAAATTTTTATTGAATATGTCGCCAAGCGAAGAAGCCGTAATAGAAGTCCTCCACACCCGGAGCCTAGAAATGCTGAACTTCGTACCGCGGCCAGAATGAAACGAGCATCCACGGAGAAAGCATTCAGAAATAATTTGAAGAAGAAACTCCTTTGGCTGAAGATCGTTTCCTTAATAGTCCTCATAAGGACATATTTATCTTTCAGTCCCTTTAAGGACACATTATTCCTTTTAAAGACCCGCTTAGGGCAACTCTGTACTTTTATTTTCATATAATGGATTGATTAAATTAAGTTTTCATTCTAAACATGAAATATGAAATAAATGGAAAATAACATCCCTTAGAAGGGAAGTGCCTACGGGCTATAATTAACGTCCTCTGAGACTAAAGACGGTGGTAGCTTACAACTCTCTGTCAAGGAAAAGTAATGAACTTTGATTCACACCTAAAATGCCTCGATCCCAAACGATCATGGCTTATAAATTAAACTTGTCCACGTGACTAAGCCTTTTGTGCTATTACTAAATGCCTCGATCCCAGACGATCACGGCTTATAAATTAAACTTGTCCACGTGACTAAGCCTTTTGTGCTATTACTAAATGCCTCGATCCCAGACGATCATGGCTTATAAATTAAACTTGTCCACGTGACTAAGCCTTTTGTGCTATTACTAAATACCTCGATCCCAGACGATCATGGCTTATAAATTAAACTTGTCCACGTGACTAAGCCTTTTGTGCTATTACTAACTTATAAATTTGCCTCGATCCCAAACGATCATGGCTTATAAATTAAACTTGTCTACGCGACTAGGCCATTTGCGCTATTATTAACTTATAAATTAGGATTTATGATAAAAATCCTGAATAAAATAAATATCATTCCTTCCCTGCCAGTAGGCATTTTAAAAAGAATCTTAAAAGTGAAATCTAGCCTACGCGGCCAAGATGGTGAAACCTACCCAAGGGATTCAGATCCTTGTTAACACCTAAGAACGTGTTAGCACTCCTGACAAATGTGATTCGATAAAATCACAACAGTCATCCTTATATTGGATTCTTCCAATTTTCTTATCTAGCCTAGTGATTTAGAAATCATGGCTTGTGTCATCCTATAAGATGATCACATTATAAACATCCGATAGTGATGAAGTGCCTACGGGCTAAACTTGTTGTCCGATAAGACAACGACAGTGGTGGTCTTTGACCTCCTGTCTAAAAGTGTTGGACCAGGTCCAAGCATAATAGTCGGTAGGATCCATACGATCTCGACTAATAGCATCTGAGAAGATGATCATATTATAACCATCCCTCAGAAGGGAAATGACCACGGGCTATATCTATTGTCCTAAAAGACAAAAGACAGTTGAAGTCTACAACTCCCTGTCAAGAGAAGGTAATGAACGTGATTCAAACCTTAATGCCTCGATTCTCTGAAATCATGGCTTATAAAATTTTGAACTATCCTTGTGACTAGGCCTTTTGCGCCACTTTAATATCCTTAATGTTTTATAACCAGGATAACTATAATGGAAATACGTTTAAATAACATTCACTATGAACGTTCGGAACAGAATAGCCCATGCGGTTTATGAATGCCGTGGCTAATCTAAGTCAGGTCATCAGGATGATGACTAATAATTGTTAAATCTTGGTGATTGGTACCAAGTTTCGAGTATGGAAAACTCGAATGAGGTAGACGACAGTCGTAATACTATTAGTGCGACGAAGGTTAATAAAAACTACAAACATAAACCTCAATATTTATGGAGTTAAATTCCAGGCTGTGGTTGACGCAGCAGTTGGAGGGATCATGGGAAAAGGTCATGAGACAATCCAAAGAGCCGAATGCTTCTCGCTCTAAATCTCATTCAAAAACCATGTTTAATTGCTCATGAGGAGAGCTATGTTCACACTTCGAATATGAAGGATGAACCAAAGAAGGAGGATAACTCCCAGAAATCTGAGAAAGAGAGCAAGTACAGGCCTAATAAAAAGCAACGTAAGTTCAGTAAAAAGCCTGTATACCTCAGGGACTGCTTCAACATTATTATATCCATTAGGAATCAGTTTTTTTTTCCGATGTCCTAGTTCCGTTAAAAATAAGGACTCAATATAGTGATAAAAATCGATTGGTTACCTTAAAAATCAAGCCCATATTGTGGGTGATAAGAAGCGATTAATTATCAAGACTCCTTATGAGACAACCCTCATAATTACATGTATCCGTATGATTAATTAATATTAAATATAAAAAAATGGTGGAATTGGCCGTCCCCGGAATCGAACCTGGGTCTAGGCCGCACCCTTTCGCGCGCCTAGCCAACCGAGCTAGGTGCCTAGTTTGTGAAAATTTCCATTCTGATTAAATATAAGCACATATAGTTGATATCTCTTTAATCTCTATCGATTTCGAATACCAAATGGTATGACAAAAGCGCTATATGAGGATTGGTGTATTTTAATAAGTTCCATAGATTGCTTCCATGCCTGATCAGTATGGAGGTTTAATGCATGGGACCACAAAGATATCCCAATGATCATATGGTACTAAAGTCAGCTAATGGTATTCAAAGAAGATATCCATAATAGAATTTTCCAAATAAATATTCCCGATTAAGGAATCCGTGGACTTATAACATAAATATGTCACTTATTTAACACAAGCAATGATGGATGAACTGGAGCTTGAGATATGGAAAATCTCTGTAACCTCCTCGTATCTTGACTATCTTCTCCTAAGATTTCCTTGTTTACCCTAAGAGGCAGGTAGAATTAAGATTTATATCCCATTTAAGGCTGTATTATTATGAAATCTCCAAGACGGCTAGTACCATCATTGGAAGAATCGAACCCTGATTTACTAAGTTTTAAAATAGAGGGTTCATATAGCCTAACTCGATATTCCGAGAGTTTGATATTGTTAGATAAGAAAGACGGTTCATTTTGCTTATGCATACATTACCGCAATCCTAATTAGGCAACGATTAAGAAATTGCCATCAGCTACCCAGGATCGTCGAATTGTTCGACTAATGACAAGGAAGCTATTCATTAATATTAGTTAAGTAATGGTTGGAATAACCATCCCACCTTAAGATAAGCTTCTCTATAATACTTGATATAAAAGCATCAAGGCTGCTCCTTTAGAGACCTTGTATAAATGAAATGTTAAACATCTGTTGTTAGGACAATAGATTGGTAAGTCCAATATTCAGGATCTGAAAGTTGCATTGGAAACAACAAATAAGATCATACAAATTCCTAATCATCTATAAGTTGCCATTATTAGGCAGAAAAATACTTCCCTTACTTCAACAAATCTCGAGGTCGAGATTTCTTTTAAGGGGGTGAGGATGTAACACCTCGAAAATTCACGTCCTATAAGGTATGGACACGTGTCATAAGCTTGAACGTGAGAAAGTATACTTTAGAGGGACTAAAGTTGACAAACATAGAAAGTATGTGAAAATAAGGGTTCAAAATGTCAACAATGGATAAACATATTGTAAATTAACCCTACATGATGTTTATACTCTTAGACGGATAAATCATGGATCATACGAAGCTAAAAGTGAGAGATTACAAACGACAGGGGTTAAATGTGTCAACATGTTTAAGTTATGCCACTGAGTGACCTTTTGACAAACCCGAAGCTTTGTAACGATTAATTATGCTCACTAGAATACACGTTATAAATTTCATAAAGTTTAGTTATCGTATGGGAAAATTATGATCAAATTCGGATAGAAGGGGTTAAAGCGTCAATGATGAAAGTTATGACTTTTCGGGTGATAACCAAGTGATCAAGGACTAAATAAAGTGGGTACAAGTCTTAAAGCCCTTGTAGGTAAATACTAAGGGGTCAAATTGCAATATATAAAGGTTACTTGACCTTTCGGAGGACCAAGAGCCAGGGATGCAATTGAAAAAGAGAATTATTACCCTGATAACATGCTTGCGCATCGTAGCACCAAAACCCCTACGACGCGCAAGGCATGCCCAGATGCAGCAGATTGGCTGTTGGCTGTTTTAAAGGTTGCAACTGATCTTTAATCGATTTTCCTCATCACCCTTGGCCCCTAAACAACACCTAAACATATAGGGACACTTGTTAATGCCTTGTGGTCACTAGTAGAACCATGTGTCAACAAATTGTGGTGATTAGAACACTATAAAAGGCCTTCATGTGCAACAACTTTGATCACACCTTCATTCTGCAATTGAGGAGCCTTCTGGAGCTTCAAAGCAGACCCAAGTCCTTCCTAATCAAGCTTAGGACTTCAGTAAGTGTTCAAATCCTTTCTTAATTAAGTTTTAGCTTAGTTTTAGCTTAAAAGTCAAACCGTCGTAATTAACGGTTGACTTTAAGATTAATCACTAATGGTCCAGTGATTAGTCAAAGTGAAAGTAGTTATAAGTTGGTAATTATGTGGGTAATAAACCCTTAAAAGGGTTCCCTCTGATTCCCACTCTAACTAGGTCTAATGTCGGGTCAAACTTGTTAATAAAAAGTCAACAGGATGCTTAGTTCCTAATATATGCATAATTAGCAATGTAGAACACATACAACCTGTATGATCATTAATATAACTTAGTAATTAGCGTAAGAACATGTCTAAACATGTTCAACCCGACAATTTTATGTTTAGACCCGGTTCGGAACCGAAAGTCGCAAAGCTTTGACTTCAGTTCTGACCCGCTTTAGTATGATTTGGAAATGCCTTAGAGCTTCCTTAGGACCAGGCTACATGTTAGCATAACCCTCTGTGGTTGGTTCATTGATTGACCCATTCGTTTACGCGTTTCCGTTAATTGCTCATATGTTGACCATTATGCCCTTTTCACCTTAAGACGTGATTTTTGAAAAAGTAAAAGAGTAGAAACCTTAATTACTGATATATAAACTTGTATGAAAAGTTTGACATCAGTTTGACTTGTAGAATAAGAGTTATGCTCATTATCGTAAATTTGTAGCTTTATGTTAATAAAACGGCGTAATTAGCATATAGCCTAGTTAAGCCTACTTTTCGGTAACAAAATTAATACCCACTGATGTAATATATTATTTTGGGATTTTTAAAGATTTTTAATTAATTTTAGGCTGAGCATAACTAGTAGTCGTAGGCTTAACCCGGTAATTGTCGGTTTTGCCCTTACGGGCCGTAAAATGAGTTTTACATATCTAAACGACTCCAAACCTTTTTCTACTGATCACATATGATAAATAAATTATTTTAAGCCTTCTGGAAATATAAAAATATCAGATTTAAGTATCGAACCCGGAAATGGCCTTTAATCGCCTTATTTAGCGTTTTTAACGCATAGTATGTATTAAAATTATATTTAACAAACCCGGGTTGATACCTACTGATATATGAGGAAAATTATGATATTTTAACAGTAAGCAAAGGTTGATAAACTCAGACTTCAGTTTTGAGCTTTTCGGCTTATGTGAAATTACCAAAATGCCCCTTCGGTGCATAGTTTGGTTATAAATGATATATTTCACATATATACTTTACCCTACTGTTATAACTCATCAAATTGAGTGTGTTTGCTATTTACATCAGACCTGTAACTCAGTTAAACATCTAAACTCTTTTACAACCTTTAAAAGGACCAAACTACCCCTACGGGGCACAGTTTGTGTTTAAATTCGTTTCGGGCATAATGAAAGACATCCTACTGATGTTACAACATATTTGAAGCATATTAACTTAGGAAACCTGTATATGGCTCTTACAGATACCCGTTACGCTTATTTCGCGTTCGGTTCGGTTTGTGTAACAAGTTTACATAAATTAGCCGAAACGGGTCAAACCTTATCCTTTTTATCTCAAAATCCAGAATGTGTTTAGTTTACCCATATTATACAAGTCTTCAAACTTGTCGGGTCTAAATCACATTCTATTCCGGTCTTCGCTTAATCATGCGTTTGAACCGTAAACCTTCCTTAAAACTAACCGGTCTAAGTTACGACTTAAATAAGACCCGTTAGGAATCTAATAGGTTAATAAAACCTTCGTTCCAGATTGAGAGCCCCAGTAGAAGTACTCGTGCTTGCTGATTAGAATATACGGCTGAGTATAAATTGCATTGCTAGCTCAGGTAAATACTTTTAACTTATTTTCCCTTATACGGGCTTGGGATACGGTATTATAAAAATACCGCTTGGTCGGGTGTAGAAACCTTTTAATCGGAGATGATTAAATTGCATAATCCCGTTTTAATCTGTATTGATTGATAACAAATAACATTGGGGGTTAATGACCGTGTCCTGGATATCCTTGGCTCATTTTAAAAAGTGAATGGCCGCGACGTAAGCACAAGGTGTAGGCAAAACACCTCCTGTTGCATATGTATAACGTATACTCACTCGTAAGGGTATCTTCTTGTGAGATTATATTTGTGGTGTGTCGATTAATCTTGTCCGGCTTGTATTGTATAATCACCGGCCTAAATGTTGGACAACCATGTAAATCGGATACAAGATTTTTATTAATAAAATTGTCCCAAGTATAAAAGATTAATTTTGCCTCTGTGCATTTTAATCAATGTGTCAAGATATTTTGTGCCGTTTGCACTCGAATCACTTTTCAAACTCTTTTTCCAAAATGAGTCAGTTAATTGTATTTACCAGTGTAAACTGACGTATTTTCCAAAAGGTTAAGTGACAGGTACTACGCATAATTGGCTGGGAGCTCAGGGTGTCATTAGGGAATCTTGCAAGTTCTAGATGCCTAAAGTCTGTTGAACAGTTTTAGTTTCTTTTATTTGATCCGCCTGTGGATCCTTTACTTTCCGTTGTAATACTTTGATATTACTTTATATTCGGAATGTAATATATTTATCTTTTGCTTCCGCTGTGCATATTAAATATTGTGTTGTTTGACCATGATGTTACCAACTACGTCACGATACTCCCCTACCGGGCCCACCGGTGACACGTGGAAAGTCGGGGTGTGACATGTTTGTACCGTTCATTGGTATAGACAATCACCACTGCAATGTTACATTTGGTGCTGCATTATTGGCGTCAAAAACTACTGATACGTATATATGGTTGTTGAGAGTTTTTCTAAAAGTTGTTGGTTCTCAACCAAAAGTTGTTGTCGCTGACCAAGATCCAGCAATTAAGAAGGCTATTTCTGCTATATTTGTTGAAACGAGACATCGGTTATGCATGTGGCACGTCATGCGTAAACTTTTTCTGAAGGTTGATTTTGTTATTTTTATGTTTGGCGTTTTAAGATATATGGCGTGTTAATATATATGGCGTTTTGTCCTTCTTATCTATTTTTTCATGTTACTTTCTTTTGTTTCTAATGTATATGTTTTTGCATGGTGTTTTCATGTTATATATAGGTTGGTGTTAGGCTATGAAATTCCACCAATTTCAAGGAACATATTTGTGGTGTTGTGTGGACTGATATTCTTACACCCGAAGAGTTTGAATCAGGATGGGAAGAGGTTATTGGAGAGTTGAATTTAGAAGATAATGACTGGCTCTCTGATATTTTTGCACTCAGGGAATCTTGGATCCCTGCATACTATACAATGGAGGAACTGTTAGGCCTTATGCGTACGACATCGAGGTCGGGGAGTGAGAACCATTTTTTTGGTCAAGTGTCCAATTCAAAATCTACTCTTGTTGAGTTCATGACTCATTACGAAACTGCAATAGAAGCACATCGTCACACGCACCGGAAAAATGATCATGAATCTCGATACAAGCATCCCCAATTGAAAAGTAATTATAAAGAGTTGGAGGGCCAAGCTGCTGACATATACACAAAAAATATTTTTGTGACGTTCAAACTGAGCTAATCAGGATTGGGGATTACATAAATCAACGTTACGAAGATCAGCCCGATGGGTTTGTTAAGTTTTACATAAATGATTTCAAGCAGCCTTGTACATCCTTATTCAAGGTAAACAATGGCATTTTTGGTTATTTTTATTTTGGCTTTTTTCTGAATATGGCGTTTATTATATTTTTAAACATTTTAATTTGTTTTTTTGTATGGAGTTTTCGTGTTTGTTGTTTGATGGTTTTTTATACAAATATTTCCTGCATGGCGTTTTATACAGACATTATTTTTTGGCGTTTTTAAGGTAATCTACCGTAAGTCTGATTGCACCAGCACTTGCTCATGCAGGCGTTTTGAGCAGTTTGGTTTGTTGTGTAGACATATATTTTATGTTTTGAGAAGTTTGGATATTAAGGAATTTCCAAAACAGTACATTTTGAATAGATGGCATAAAGAGGCTTCGCCAAGTTGCTCTTCCGATTACTTAATGAGTCGTGAGTTTATGACCGAGCTTGATCCCGATGTGCAAAGTATGATGCGAGAAATTATTTTTGCAACGGAGTATACTTTGAACCGTTTATCTGGTAATAAGGAGGAGCTATCCTTATACAAGGATCATGTTCAATCTTATATGAAGAACGTTCAAGATATGCAGATTGTTGCTCCTCCTCCTAGTACTAGGGATAGATTTGTGGAGATAACAGGCCAATATCAAAACGACAAGAATCTGATAAGAGTCCCTGTTGGGTATAAGTCGAAAGGTTTTGGATCTCGCAAGCGTCTGAAATCCAAACAGGAGGAAGCAATCGAAAAAACAAAAACAAAATCGAATCCTGGGGCCAAATATGTGACAACTGGCACCAAACCGGTAATTTCCGTACACTTTAATTATTATTTAATGACTGCAATTATGTGCTTAAATGTCAACATTGTCTGATTACATACTATACAAGTGAATTCATGCATGTTTTACTACAAAATATTGCTTTATGCATTAATGAATAGCGTTGCGTCAGAAATACTAGTAAACTCACCGGTAAGACACATTATGTCGACAAGTCTGCAGAAAACAGTCAAACAATAAAATTGGAGCCTAGATGTAGGTTCAACGTCAAGAATACATTAAAAACCCAAGAGTGCATACAAGGGTTAACATATAGACATTCCGGAAGCTAAAATACGCACCAAAAAGCACCCGAAACGCACTTTAAGTGCATGATTTTATTAAATTCAGCTATAATCAGCCATAATTCAGCATTTTAATCTTGATATATCATGCAGAATTTATGTTTTATTATCCAGAATACTTCCCTAAGTGTCAGGAATTAAAAGCGTCACAATAGGGTTACAAAAGGACACTAAACGGTGCAATTTAGCACTTTAACGAACCAGTATTTAACCGAACAACCAGACTTTACCCGGAACATCAAAATAACTAGAGGCATTATTTTAATGTTTCTAAACTAGTTATGGTCCCCAAACACCATAACACCTCTTATAACATAATAACACCTCAAGTCCTTAGACTTTACCCTTGAAACTTAACTTATTTATAAAATTAGAGATGGAAATTACATTTTACTCCCCCCCCCCCTATATGTTCACGGTTCAAAGGGGGTGACCCCACCAAATATTTGCCAAATCTTGCCCATATGATCTTTCTTAGATTTCCTATGATCTTACAAGATATTGTGTGATCCTTGAAGACATGGAAGATTTATTTAGATCTTGTGAAGATATACAAGTATAACCATTTCACCACTCATCACCACGTCTCCCTCCTCCCTTCACTCCCACCTACGGCCTCAATACACCCACCATACATCCACCATTTTCATTCCATTTCAATCCATTCCAAGGTTCACATAAGGTGCTAGAAGGTGAATTAGGAAGTTGGAAGCTTGTAGATCTTGAAGGACCTTCTTCATTTGCTTTTATCCAACACTTTTGTTATCTTCAAGTTCTAGTAATCTTCCCTAGCCTTGTTGCTAGTGGTGAGCCCTCATAATCTCTTATTACTTCATATATTTATTGGTTAAAAGATATATTATGGTGAAAATTACAAGAACACTAAAGAATATGAACATGAATCTTTCAATTAAGCTTAAATACATAAGAATATATGTTGAATATGTTGATTTGCTTCATGTTGATTTATTATTAGTGTTGGTGATGTTAGACATCATATGGAGTCTACTAGATTGTGATTAAACACATGATCTAGTAAGTTAAAGTGGTGATCTTGTGAAAGACCAAGATCTACATACTTTATGTCTTCATGAACTTGAATAATAAGTTGATTTCTTGAAAAATAATAAATAAAGGGAGCTAGTAAACTTATAGATTCAAGATTTACGAATGATTTTCCAAGAAAACCGAGTTCAAAAATATGATTTTTTGTAGAACTTGATTCTTACTTAAATGTACACTATTTTTGGTAAAGAAATAAATGTAAGAACACTTTATTTACAAGAAGAGTTCAAAAAAATATTTTTTGTAGAATATGTTTGCAAGTTGTAAATGACTAACTCCTTCAAGAAGGAGATTTACAAACAAACAACCATGTTTTTAAGGGTAACTAAACCTACTAAATAACATGGTAAGTTACTACAAGTTTTTACAAAACTTCAAGTTCATGATGTAGTGTGTTTTGCTTGATTTTGGCACTTGATAAGTTGTTGATTATTGATTGTGATGATTTAAAAGAAAATAAACACATGTTTTGAAAACATGAGAAACCTCCATTTTTATGGGAAACTCTGTCAATATTTTTATAAATTTTGACACTTAGAAAAATATAAGTTTTGAGAAACTTATTCCCTAAAAATGTATCTAAAAACATTTACCAAGGTTTCCCTAATTTTTGTGTTAAGAAATGATGATTTCTTCAAGACTAAAATTGATATTAAGTATGTATATTTTTGAGAAAAAATATATATATTTATTGATCACCGAATTTTGTGCTAAGTGTATGTAGTATGAATTATACGTGATAGTGTATTAGGACTTGAAAATACACTAAGTACTCCCAAGGGGTAGAAATACAAAATACACATACAATATGCTTAGACAAATACAAGAAAATATATTTATGAAAATATATTACTTGATACAATAAATAACTTGGATAAGTTATGAACATGAAATGGAGTTTTGGACAAAATACATAATTCGGGTGAAAAATACAAGATACTTATATTTATTTTTGAGAAAATAATATAAGTAAAATACAAAGTTAAAAATATAAATTATTTTTAACACAAGAACACATATACAAAAGATAGTGACTTGTACTTGTGCAATACAAGTCTAGTGACTAACGTTAATAAAACACGTTTAGGTCACGACGCTATATAAGCAAAATCCGGTGAAGTTTACGGCGCAAGGAACGCAAAGTTGTGAGTTCATGCTCCCCCTTTTCTTTAACTGTTTTTGGTTTTATAACTTCGGGGGTGAAATACATGTTACAAATGTTACAATGTTTACAAATGGTATGATGGAGTACAAAAACATTCAAGTGAAACATTCTAGATCATGTCCCGAATAGGGTACCATAAGCACCATTATTCAACGTATACATTCAGACCGCGGAACAAAAGGTTAGATCTAATGGGTTTCAGGCAACCCCACTCTTGGCCTACTTCTACCAATGAGTGCTTATGTGTCTCAGTCAAAGTCGACAAAAATGCCTAGGTTTGGTGGCTTCCTATGTCGTGACACATGTTAGTGGCCTTGCAAACCACTAGCGATCTCAAACATTCATAGTATTCAGTTACAGATACATTCTACATGATACATTCAAACATTCATAGTACTCAGTTATAGATACGTTTTACAAGTTACATTCAAACATTCATACATTCTAAAAGTTACATACCATGTTTTCATTCAAAGTGTTTAAACATCACTGCATGAATTCACACCAACATTATGTTGACGTTTTTCCAAAAACTCACATGTATTTCAGGTAACTAAAGTGGATGTGCGCGCAGTCTTACTCATGCTCTTGGATGTTGTTATGTTTGTCTTTGAATAAAGTTGTAATCTTTTCAGACAATATGCGGTCTTGTGATGTAAACACTTAAACTACGTTTTCAGTTATGTAATGTTTGGCATTTGAAGTTATTTTACGAGCATGTAGTATGTTTACCAATCGTATGCAATGAAAACCTTTCATGATCACACCTCGTGCTTCTGCCGCAGAAAGGTGTGTGACAGATTGGTATCAGAGCTGCGATTGTAGTAAACCAGGATTCCTTCTCGAGTCTAGACTACAATCTCTAGGATCCTTTCATGAAAGAAATTTTTCAAAGAGTTTTCATTGCATAAAACTTTCCGCGACATCCACTACCTGAAACTGTTTACAAGAGTCAAGAAAAGACACTACGAGACTTAGGGTGCACTGGAGTAGCACTTGTCTGTGATTAAGAATTACTTGCAATTATGTGTGATAATTGATATATACATATACTAGAAGTAGAATGTCACAGGTATACGTGACTTCGTCTGAAAACAATGACCTATCTGAAGGGAGAAATACGAGGATGAAACGAACTGTGCGGACTGTGCAAGGAGTTACGTAATTATGGATGCATATATAATTATGGAATTCAGTGCACAGAAACCACAGCAAGTTTTGTCACGTATAGATTCCCCCAGTGCAAGAAAAGGTCAAACATGAACACCCCTCCCCCAGACTACTAAGTACTATGTTGGAGTAATAATTGTTTGATGTCACTTATGTGGTATATGCCTGTATATATATACTACTACTGTCTCGTAAGACGATATCAAACAAACATCTAACCCTGTTGTGTTGTGTTCGGATAGACCATGGTACCCAGGAAAGTTGTGAATACTCGCAATGATGATCAACCCCCTCCTCCTCTCCTACCGAGGACTGCTGAAGAACAGAACGCCCTACTGGAGGAAAGGATCTCCACAGCTATCGCCCAATACGAGGCGAACCGCACCGAAGACAGTGGAGGACCAAGCAATGCAAGACGTAATGGGAATGGAGATTCTTCTGGAGGAAATGCAGCTCAAGGTAACCTTAAGACGATTTGCTAAACATGGAGAAATTTATGAACGGTCCTTGTTTCATTATTTCTTCGATTGCTCATGTGTGAATTGGTTGAATCAATTCCAGGCTGCACTTTCAAGCAGTTCCTCGACTGCAAACCGCTGAACTACGATGGCACTGGAGGTGCAGTGGCGTTTGTACGCTGGACGGAGAAGACTGAGGCTACTATCCGTATGAGCAAGTGTACCGCGGATCAACAAGTCACTTTTGCTACTGGGTTGTTTGTTGATGAAGCTCTGACTTGGTGGAACTTGCAAGTCCAAACCCTGGGTGATGATGTCGCTTATGGCCTGACTTGGGATGAGCTAAAGAAACGTATGAGAGAAAAGTATTGCTCACGTGCTGAACTCCAAAGGTTGGAGACAGAGTTCTGGAATCTGACCATGGAAGGTGCTGATATCACTGGTTACACTCGATGGTTCCACGATTTGTCTAGGGTGACACCTGAATTTAAGCACGTTGAACGTTACATTTGGGGATTGGCCTCAGAATTTCGCGGCATGGTAACTTCGGCCAAACCTCAAACAATCACCGAGGATGTAACTCTGGCTGTCAGCCTTACTGAAGATTGTGTTCGTATGAAGAAGTTATCACTGAACCCAACTGAAAAGACCGAGACGCATGCTGAGTCGTCTGGTGACAAGAAGAGGAAACGTTCAAATCTAAACCAAACAACCCTCAGCAACAATAAGGGTTCAAACTACAAGAAGCGTGATACTAACCCACCTAAGGAGACGAGAACCTTCGCAGCTGCAAATGATATTGGAGCTAAGAAATATCAGGGCACTCTGCCCAAGTGTAACCGCTGTGACTTTCACCACGTGGGAAATTATCGCGTTGGGAAATGCGAGAACTGCAGAAGGTCAGGCCACCGTACCAAGGATTGTTGGGGAAAAGATATTGGTAGCCGCAATGGTAATGGTAATAGAAACAATGGTGGAAATGGAAATGGTAACCGGAATGGTAATAGAGCTGGGCAGAACCAAGGATGCTTCAGTTGTGGAAGCAACGATCATTTCATGAAAGACTGGCCAAAGGGGAACAATGCTCAGGCTCGAGCATTTGTGATTGGAGCAAGGAACGCGCGCGAGGACCCTAATGTGGTCACCAGTACGTTTCTCATTAACAATCACTTTGCATCCATATTATTTGACACTGGTGCCGACTATAGCTTCATGTCTGTGGAATTTAAACGTATGCTTGGAATAGAATCTAGTAGATTAGATATTCCTTACTCCATAGAGCTAGCTAATGGTAAACTTGTTGAATCGGACGAAGTTGTTAGAGGCTACACACTAGAACTTGGTGAACGGAGATTTAGCATCGACCTCTTACCTATGCAATTGGGTAGCTTCGACGTAGTGGTCGGAATGGACTAGTTATCCAAGAACAAAGCTGAAGTTATTTGTCACGAGAAAATCATTCGCATCCCTTTGGCGAATGATGAAACTCTCATCGTACATGGAGAAAAACGAGACGTGCCTCTGCGAATCATCAGTTGTATGAAGGCACATAAGTGCTTAAGGAAAGGATGTGTTGCCTTCCTAGCACACGTTGTAGATAAGAAGGCTGTGGAGCCGAAACTCGAAGATATTCCTGTGGCGAAGGAATTCCCCGATGTTTTTCCCGAAGATCTGCCAGGGCTACCTCCGCAACGACAAGTCGAATTTCATATAGACTTGGTTCCAGGAGCCGCTCTTGTAGCCAAGGCACCCTATCGGCTTGCACCATCCAAGATGCAAGAATTATCCACACAACTCCAGGAGTTGTTGGATAAAGGATTCATCAGGCCAAGCTTCTCACCCTGGGGAGCTCCAGTATTGTTCGTGAAGAAGAAGGATGGAACACTGCGGATGTGTATCGATTACAGAGAACTGAACAAGCTCACAATCAAGAATCGGTACCCACTACCGAGGATTGATGACTTATTTGATTAATTGCAAGGATCAAGCTACTATTCCAAGATCGACCTTCGATCTGGATACCATCAGTTAAGGATTCAAGAGGAAAGCGTGCCAAAGACTGCATTCCGAACGCGTTATGGGCATTACGAGTTCCTTGTGATGCCATTCGGACTGACGAACGCGCCAGCGGTATTTATGTATCTGATGAACCGCGTATGCAAACCATATCTTGATAAATTCGTGATTGTATTTATCGACGATATCCTGATTTACTCACGAACGAGAGAAGAACACAAGCAACATCTCAGAACTATTCTGGAACTACTGAAGAAAGAGAAGCTTTATGCAAAGTTCTCAAAGTGCGAATTCTGGATTCGCGAAGTACAGTTCCTTGGTCATGTTGTGAACGAGAAGGGCATTCATTTAGACCCATCCAAGATTGAAGCAATAAAGAATTGGGAAGCCCCCAAAACCCCAACTGAAGTCCGACAATTTTTGGGCTTAGCGGGCTATTACCGACGGTTTATTGAGAATTTCTCAAAGATAGCTCAACCGCTAACTACCCTTACGCAGAAAGACAAGAAGTATGACTGGGGTGACAAGCAGGAAGAAGCCTTCCAGCTACTTAAAAATAAGCTATGCGATGCACCAATACTATCCCTACCCGAAGGCACTGAAGACTTCGTGGTATACTGCGACGCTTCGCGACAAGGTTTGGGTTGTGTGCTTATGTAGCGCCAAAAAGTCATCGCTTACGCTTCAAGACAATTGAAGGTACATGAAAGGAATTATACCACTCACGACCTGGAGCTGGGAGCAGTGGTATTCGCCTTGAAGATCTGGCGACATTATTTATATGGTACTCGATGTACAATCTTCACAGATCACAAAAGCCTACAACACATATTTGATCAGAAGGAATTAAACATGCGCCAGCGACGGTGGGTTGAACTGCTGAACGATTATGACTGTGAGATTAAGTACCATCCAGGAAAGTCAAACGTTGTAGCAGACGCACTAAGTCGAAAAGAAAGGGTTAAGACCCTAAGGGTTCAAGCATTAGAAATGACTATTCAAACGAACCTCACCACACGCATTCGTGATGCACAACAAGAAGCCCTTAAGATGGAAAATCATAAAGCTGAATACCTCCGAGGTATGCTAAAGAATATGGTGCCAAACAAAGAGGGAACCTTGTACTTTAAGAAGCGTGTTTGGGTTCCGCTCTATGGCGGTATTTGAGAAGTCATCCTTGACGAAGCACACAAATCCAGATACTCAATCCATCCAGGATCGGACAAAATGTATCAAGACTTGAAAGACTACTATTGGTGGCCAAGACTTAAAAGCGACGTTGCTATCTATGTTGGAAAATGCCTAACCTGTGCTAAGGTTAAGGCTGAATATCAGAAACCATCTGGGCTACTACAACAACCAGAGATACCCATGTGGAAGTGGGAGCAAATCTCGATGGACTTCATAAAGAAATTACCCAGGACCCCTAGAGGGCACGATATGATATGGGTGATAGTTGATCGATTGACGAAATCTGCGCATTTCCTACCGATCCGAGAAAAGGATAGCACTGGAAAGCTTGCTGAGTTATACTTAAGAGAAATCGTGGCACGTCATGGAGTGCCTATCTCAATTATTTCAGACAGAGATGGACGCTTTGTCTTAAGAATCTGGCAATCCTTTCAGGAAGCCTTTGGATCTCAATTAGATCTAAGCACGACATTCCATCCACAAACAGACAGTCAGAGCGAATGGACTATACAAACACTAGAAGATATGCTTCGCGCATGTGTCATGGACCTGGGCGGCAGCTGGGATACTCATCTACCTTTAGTTGAGTTTTCCTACAATAATAGTTATCATACAAACATAAAAGCCACACCGTTCGAAGCTCTGTATGGCCGCAAGTGCCGCTCACCCTTATATTGGGAAGACGCTGGAGACAAACGTATGGTTGGTCCTGAACTTGTGCAAGAGACAACCGACAAGATCATGCAGATCCAAGAGCTCATTAAGGTGGCTCGAGATTGACAAAAGAGCTACGTTGATAGAAGACGAAAACCATTAGAATTCGAGGTGGGAGACAAAGTTTTGTTGAAGGTCTCACCTTAGAAGGGCGTAGTAAGATTCGGAAAACGTGGGAAGCTGAATCCCCGATACATCGGACCATTCAAGATTTTGGAAAGAATTGGTACCGTGGCATACAAATTGGAATTACCGGAAGAACTTAATGGAGTACATGATACGTTCCATGTATCCAATCTCAAGAAGAGTCCAACACAAGAAAACGTGATCATCCCGGTGGATGAAGTACATATTGATGACGCCCTCCGATTTACAGAACAACCCGTTGAGGTTACCGACTGGAAAGTCAACACGACCTGGAGGAGCAGTGTGAAACTTGTCAAAGTACGTTGGAACTCTAAGCACGGACCCGAGTACATGTGGGAATGTGAAGACCAGTTCAAAGAAAAGTACCCCCACCTGTTCAAGAAGACTCCTGCAAGAGTCAGCTCAGCCTGAATTTCGGGACGAAATTCTTTTAACGGGGGGAGACTGTGACAACTGGCACCAAACAAGTAATTTCCGTACACTTTAATTATTATTGAATGACTGCAATTATGTGCTTAAATGTCAACATTTTCTGATTACATACTATACAAGTGAATTCATACACGTTTTACTACAAAATATTGCTTTATGCATTAATGAATAGCGTTGCGTCAGAAATACTAGTAACTCACCGGTAAGAGACATTATGTCGACAAGTCTGCAGAAAACAGTCAAACAATAAAATTGGAGCCTAGATGTAGGTTCAACGTCAAGAATACATTAAAAACCCAAGAGTGCATACAAGGGTTAACATATAGACATTCAGGAAGCTAAAATACGCAGTAAAAAGCACCCGAAACGCACTTTAAGTGTAGGATTTTATTAAATTCAGCTATAATCAGCCATAATTCAGCATTTTAACCTTGATATATCATGCATAATTTATGTTTTATTATCCAGAATACTTCCCTAAGTGTCGGGAATTAAAAGCGCCACAAAAGGGTTACAAAAGGACACTAAACAGTGCAATTTAGCACTTTCACGAACCAGTATTTAACCGAACAACCAGACTTTACCCGGAACATCAAAATATTACCAGAGGCATTATTTTAATGTTTCTAAACTAGTTATGGTCCCCAAACACCATAACACCTCTTATAACATAATAACACCTCAAGTCCCTAGACTTTACCCTTGAAACTTAACTTATTTATAAAATTAGAGTTGGAAATTACATTTTACCCCCCCCTATATGTTCACGGTTCAAAGGGGGTGACCCCACCAAATATTTGCCAAATCTTGCCCATATCCCAATTGATCTTTCTTAGATTTCCTATGATCTTACAAGATATTGTGTGATCCTTGAAGATATGGAAGATTTATTTTGATCTTGTGAAGATATACAAGTATAACCATTTCACCACTCATCACCACATCTCCCTCCTCCCTTCACTCCCACCTACGGCCCCAATACACCCACCATACATCCACCATTTTCATTCCATTTCAATCCATTCCAAGGTTCACATAAGGTGCTAGAAGGTGAATTAGGAAGTTGGAAGCTTGTAGATCTTGAAGGACCTTCTTCATTTGCTTTTATCCAACACTTTTGTCATCTTCAAGTTCTAGTAATCTTCCCTAGCCTTGTTGCTAGTGGTGAGCCCTCATAATCTCTTATTACTTCCTATATTGATTGGTTAAAAGATATATTATGGTGAAAATTACAAGAACACTAAAGAATATGAACATGAATTTTTCACATAAGCTTAAATACATAAAAATATATGTTGAATATGTTGATTTGCTTCATGTTGATTTATTATTAGTGTTGGTGATGTTAGACATCATATGGAGCCTGCTAGATTGTGATTAAACACATGATCTAGTAAGTTAAAGTGGTGATCTTGTGAAAGACCAAGATCTACATACTTTATGTCTTCATGAACTTGAATAATAAGTTGATTTCTTGAAAAATAATAAATAAAGGGAGCTAGTAAACTTATAGATTCAAGATTTATGAATGATTTTCCAAGAAAACCGAGTTCAAAAATATGATTTTTTGTAGAACTTGATTCTTACTTAAATGTACACTATTTTTTGTAAAGAAATAAGTGTAAGAACACTTTATTTACAAGAAGAGTTCAAAAAAATATTTTTTGTAGAATATGTTTGCAAGTTGTAAATGACTAACTCCTTCAAGAAGGAGATTTACAAACAAACAACCATGTTTTTAAGGGTAACTAAACCTACTAAATAACATGGTAAGTTACTACAAGTTTTTACAAAACTTCAAGTTCATGATGTAGTGTGTTTTGCTTGATTTTGGCACTTGATAAGTTGTTGATTATTGATTGTGATGATTTAAAAGAAAATAAACACATGTTTTGAAAACATGGGAAACCTCCATTTTTAGGGGAAACTCTGTCAAAATTTTTATAAATTTTGACACTTAGAAAAATATAAGTTTTGAGAAACTTATTCCCTAAAAATGTATCTAAAAACATTTACCAAGGTTTCCCTAATTTTTGTGTTAAGAAATGATGATTTCTTCAAGACTAAAATTGATATTAACTATGTATATTTTTGAGAAAAATATATATATTTATTGATCACCGAATTTTGTGCTAAGTGTATGTAGTATGAATTATACGTGATAGTGTATTAGGACTTGAAAATACACTAAGTACTCCCAAGGAGTAGAAATACCAAATACACATACAATATGCTTAGACAAATACAAGAAAATATATTTATGAAAATATATTACTTGATACAATAAATAACTTGGATAAGTTATGAACATGAAATGGAGTTTTGGACAAAATACATAATTCGGGTGATAAATACAAGATACTTATATTTATTTTTGAGAAAATAATATAAGTAAAATACATAGTTAAAAATATAAATTATTTTTAACACAAGAACACATATACAAAAGATAGTGACTTGTACTTGTGCAATACAAGTCTAGTGACTAACGTTAATAAAACAGGTTTAGGTCACGACGCTATATAAGCAAAATCCGGTGAAGTTTACGGCGCAAGGAACGCAAAGTTGTGAGTTCATGCTCCCCCTTTTCTTTAACTGTTTTTGGTTTTATAACTTCGGGGGTGAAATACATGTTACAAATGTTATAATGTTTACAAATGGTATGATGGAGTACAAAAACATTCAAGTGAAACATTCTAGATCATGTCCCGAATAGGGTACCATAAGCACCATTAATCAACGTACACATTCAGACCACGGAACAAAAGGTTAGATCTAATGGGTTTCAGGCAACCCCACTCTTGGCCTACTTCTACCAATGAGTGCTTCTGTGTCTCAGTCAAAGTCGACAAAAATGCCTAGGTTTGGTGGCTTCCTATGTCGTGACACATGTTAGTGGCCTTGCAAACCACTAGCGATCTCAAACATTCATAGTATTCAGTTACAGATACATTCTACGTGATACATTCAAACATTCATAGTACTCAGTTACAGATACGTTTTACAAGTTACATTCAAACATTCATACATTCTACAAGTTACATACCATGTTTTCATTCAAAGTGTTTAAACATCACTGCATGAATTCACACCAACATTATGTTGACGTTTTTCCAAAAACTCACATGTATTTCAGGTAACTAAAGTGGATGTGCGCGCAGTCTTTCTCATGCTCTTGGATGTTGTTATGTTTGTCTTTGAATAAAGTTGTAATCTTTTCAGACAATATGCGATCTTGTGATGTAAACACTTAAACTACGTTTTCAGTTATGTAATGTTTGGCATTTGAAGTTATTTTACGAGCATGTAGTATGTTTACCAATCGTATGCAATGAAAACCTTTCATGAGCACACCTCGTGCTTCCGCCGCAGAAAGGGGTGTGACAAAATAAAGACAGTGTAAGAATTGTAAAGGTTACAGACACTACGCATCGACATGCAAAAATCCCGTAATTAAAAGAAAATCGACACGGTTTTCGAGAGCAAGTGAAGAGTAGTTTGGCGTTTTTTGTATTTTTTAATTTTTTTAAGAACACACAAATATTGGAATTTGGTGTTTTATATTTTTTATATAGCATTTTTTATTTTTTTCCCACATTTTTTCACCTTTTGTGCATAACATTTGATTGAAGTTACATAAAAAACAGTATAAGATCAGATACACACATAAACGCCAAAAAAAAGAATACCTTTTAGTAAATAAAAATACCTTAAACCTCTAATTTGATGATGATTAACTCAATAATATTTTGCTGAATGAGATGGACAACATTGTTAATCCTCAGTTAAGAATGTTGTCCAACAATGTTGTCCACCCCATTCAGTGAAACTTTATTGAGAACAAAACTGAATCTCCAAGAAACGACGTTTGCAATATATGGTTTTTGAATTTTTGACGTTTATAAATTGAATGGTATTTAGTAAAATATGGCATTTTGTTTTTTGTGTGTTCAATGGAAGGTGAGGATAAACTCAATAAGGTTTTGCTCAATGCGATGGACAAAATCCTCACTTAAGAATTTTGTGCATCACGTTGAGTGAAACTTTATTGAGAACAAAATTGAATCTCAAAGAAATGACATTTGCAATCTGTGGTTTTTGAATATTTTGGCGTTTATAAATTGAATGGTATTTAGCAAAATATGGCGTTTGTTTTTTGTGAGTTAAATGGAAGGTCTGAGACGTTGTTTATATAAGATGTTTTTCGGCGCGTATTTTAGGCGGGAATTTATTATAATAAATGCTAGTAATGAAGCTTTCGTCGTTTCAGTTACTATTTGCTCAACTTTATCGATTAAACAAAAAGTTTGATGTTTTATATTAATGGCGTTCAGATGAAGATGATGTGTATGACTTTGTGGTTTAAGGCGGGAATTTTAATGGCGTTTTACTCATGAGTTTGGCGTTTTTCGTAGAGAAGTATAAAGACCTTTTTACCCTTAATAAAGCGCGTCCACGTAATAAAATTGATGTTAAATACGAAAACGCCACCACGCCAATCTAATCCATAGATTGTTTTGGTCCAACGGATGAGGGGCGTTCTCACCGTTTTCACACTTTTAGGCATTTTTCCTAAATCCTACCCCTATATATATATATATATATATATATATATATATATATATATATATATATATATATATATATATATATATATATATATATATATAACAAAACACATAAACTATCTTGACTATCTCTTCTCTCTCTATACCCTATCTCTTTTCCATCACCAACCACCACAACCACCAACCGCCACTACCTCACCACCACCTTCTCACCACTAGATTCGATACTACCGTTACCCAACCACCACCGTGCACGGCCCCCACTCGACCACCACCTTGCACCAGCTCCACCAGACCACCACCCCCACCGACCACCACCACCTTGCACCATCTCCAACGGCCTCATCTAACCCGTCAAATCTTTCTGAAAACATGTCTGGAATTTCAGATGGTTGAGGACAGCACAATTTAAACCCAAACTACCCTAGATCAACGGTCGTTGTCCTCTACAACCCACAATCTGAAATCAGAAGCCCTAACTATGTCGTGGTACTCTATAACCATAGGTTGATGCTGGAATCGAAGCCCTACGGTGGTTTCTACGGCGGTGATGGTGTGAAAACAATGGTGGTTAGATCTGAAACACTCACTCACCGGCGAGATCTGAAAGGGGTGGTGATGGAGATGACAGTGGGGGTTGATGGGCAGTGATGGATGTGATGGTAAGTGTTTAGGGGTGGTGATGAAGGTATTGGTAAGATTCATAAGTGAATGGGTAAAGAGGTAAGGGGAGGGGTGTGACAACTCGTGTAAATTCTTGAACGTTTCGTTTTACGGTGTAATTTCATGTACGTTAAATGAATTGAAATTGGTGATTGATTTTATGGGAACGATTGTGTGCTTGGTAATGTGTAATGTGAATTATATGAAACCGAAACCCGAAACTGAAATATTGGAATATGTTATTTTGTGAAACGAAGCGTTGTAATATATTGCTCTACGATACGAAATGTTTTAATTAGTTATTTCATGAAACCTGCAAAACCGTCACTTAGTAAATCCAACCCAAGCCCACCCCCTCCCCTACTTGCGCCACATATAGGCCCAACCCCACCCCAAGTCCCCTTATTCGAAATATTGAGCCCAAACCCACACCTCTTTTTCATTGCAGCCCATTAGTCCAAGTTCCCTTGTGTTTTAATTGTACGTACTTAGCTTTGGGAATAAGAAATCAAAAAGCAAAACCTTAAACACCCCCTTGTGTGCGTCGACCAGAAGGACCCCCCCCCCTTGCGCAAACCTCCTCTCTTGTTCAGCTTCTTGATTCGCCTCTCACTTCCTCGTAATCCCTTCTCTTGCTCCAAGGTTAGTATTCTTGATTTAGATTGTGATTCATGGTGTAAATTGGTGAAAACATGGCTAGGATTTTTAGTTGCTATGCTAGGGTTTTGTTGTTGCATGATTTGTTTCGGCTAATTATGCGATTGTGTGAATTGTTTGATGATATGCATGCATACATGATCATTGGCCGCGTTTTTGGTGAAAATCATAATGTTTTATATCTAGGGTTTTGTGATTATTGATATGGTTAGGTGATAATCAATGATTAACCTGCTGTTAGTTGTTATTAGGAAGAGTCGGGATCATTTACACGCGTTTTGGTGTCGTTTAATTGTAAAACAGGATGCTGATTGACGAAAACAACCAAATTCAGTTGGCTGTAAACGGACCGTTATAAATCGAAAAATTGATTTTCTAAAGTCTAAATTATACGTTTTCGAAAAACGCTTCAAATGGCGCTGGAATCATATTTTTCTGAGGTCATTTACTATTTTTAAAGGTCTGTTTTTTTACAGCAGCAAAGGCTGTGTTTTTTCTGCAGAAAATATGTGTTATGCTTTTCATCATAACTTGAAATCTGGGTAGATTTAGGTTATGAAATTCGTGCAGTAGATGGCCATGGGTGTCTTTGTAATTCTCCAACTGGAATTTCGTCAATCGGACTTACGATGAATTTTAAATGAATTTTTACGTGGACTGCAATCAGAAAGTGACGAATCTGATTGCAGCCCGGTAAATGATTTTTATAAAATAATTGGTAATGAATTGGATCCCGAGATTTTACACAATGTAACCTGGACCATTTTGAAGATTCTGTAAAATTTTGAGAATTTTTAGAACAAGATAACTATTTTATAAAAATACCTGAAACAGCCCAGTTTTGGATGTTAAAGCTGAAACATTATAAGTTGTGATTTGTGCGTCAAGATGTCGATTATGCTATCTGATAGTGATCCAACTTGTTATAGGTCAACGAAATTGTTATGTGAAGTATCGTATGCTTGTTCATGAGTAGTTGTAGGTGGGATATGTTTGTGTGCGGAAACCGTCAAAGTGAGTGCATGTTATGTGTTAGATGTGTGTAGGAGCTTTGTGCCTTATTTGAACACACTAATAAACTAAATGGTAATCGTATAAGGACGTGATTGACCTACCTTGACTGTTAACCATTGTTAAGAGACCAACCAAGCAATCAAAGGTGAGTTCACACTTTTCGTTAAAGCATGGGATTCCCGGTGGTTTGGAAATGGGTTAAACAACAACTATCCCCATTGGGTGGGATGTAAACTGCGTATTCTCCTTGGGTAGAATACGTACTACCGTCCTCCTTGGGTAGGACAACAACCTTTTATAATTCATGTCTTTATATTACTAGACAACAACTCTATCTTAAGTCCTCAATTTTTGTATCGACTTAATCGCCGGGCCAATGGCGAACGGGTCATTAGTTAAATAGCGCTATTAGGTTTGACAAGCCTCACACCGTGCCGCAGAGGACGGGCGTGGACTAATGTGCTTGGGCACTTAGTCAATGACGATAGACATTGAAACGAGGCACTAAAGATAACTACAGTCAGTAGTCCGTACGGTAACGGGTCTAGTGGTTTAAAACAGTGGGGTAGCTCCCCATGGCATGCTTTTATAAAGAACAAGGAACTTAACAACTTTTGGGCTTTTGGAACAACATTAAAATGAACAACCAACTGTGAACTCGCCAACCTTTTGTTGACACACTACTGCATGCTTTGCAGGTCGTTAGGTACAAGGATGGAGCTTGCACGCGGAGTGGGCGTTGTGGCTAGGAATCCACAGTTGGGTTCCTACTAATGAACTTTATGATTTATAAACTGTTTATGGGTTTTAATACTTTATGCTTCCGCTAATTTTTAAATTTGGTCTTGGACTTTGGTTTTGGGGAACACTAAATGTTTTGTTTGCAACGGTTTTACTTTACTTTACTTAACTGTTTAGTATGATTGGTGGTATGATCCTGTTCAGTCACACGCCTCGCGGTAATACTCCGTATGTTGTATTTGAGGGTGTGACAAGGGGTAAATCAGTGGTGGTGTGCAAGGTGGTGGTGGTAGGCGTGCAAGGTGGGTGGCGGTGGCAAAGGTAAAGGGGTAAAATAGAGGGTGGTGGTTGTAGGATGTGGTTGTGGTCGTAGGAGGTGGTTGTGGTGGCCTGGGTAAAAGGGTGGGTGGTGGTGGTGGTGGAGAGAAAGGGTATAGAGAGGGGGTGTTAATATATGTGTGCATATATATATATTAATAAGATATAGTTGTGTTTTTATTTTTTATCTTTATTATCAACAAAAAATTGATTTTAGGAATTAGTAATAAATAATTATATGTAAAATTACCGAAATACCCCTACTTTTAACAGAACGTTTTAACTGAGTTAGAGACAGGGAGCAAACTAGTGACAATATAGTAACATCAGGAAGGAAAATGACACTTTTTAAACTATTGGGACAAAAGTGTTAAAATGAACAAACCGGAGGAAGCAAAAACAAAGTTAACTTAATCTTTATAATATGTCAGCTAGTCAATCGTCTTTTGCTGGGATCTTTATGATTCCAACAAAATACACTTACTCGTGCATCAAACTAAATTAAGAAAATTAAGAAAGCCATTGGTTTTACAAGTAGCCAACACTCTGTAGAGTAAAAGTGTTGCGTCGGCGGTGTCACGTTGAGTTTCCGGATGAACTTTTTGGATGCCTGAGTCTTCGAATTTTAAAAAGCGCTACATTCTAAGTCCCTAAAGACAACTTTGTTATTGAATTAACTTAAATGTCTACATTACCCTTTTTCCCATATCAACTAGCGGCCCTATGGTTTAAAACCTATTGTTCTTTGAGTCCCTGAGCATATTAGTTCTTTTACCCGTCAAATTCAAATAAAATACTTTCATTCTGCATCTCTTTAGTATTTAATACGTAGCAAAATATATCCCTATGGTTTTGTATAGTAAAGAAATCGTATCAAAATGCGTAGTTTGCAAATATTAACGTAATATTAAAATTAACACCTACAATATGTCATAGCATTAACATTAATTAATATGGGGATTGTATACATATGTCCAATCCAATGTGAAGTTGTTCTAAAACCTCAAAACAACCCGAACATGCACGATCAGGTGGGTCAGAGTACCCGCCACCGTGATTCCGGCTACAAAAGTTAAATCAGGTTAAATTGTTCAAAATATTTCCACTAATCAACTGGTATTAATCAAAATATAAGTGAACTAATCAATAGGTTTTAACCAAAATAGTTCCTATAAGTACACTACTCATTGAACATAACACTAATCAACGTATATTAACCAATCACCCCGTTGTTTACACCCATCACCCCGATCATATAACATATGAAAATCAGATACTTTAGCATGAAATGAAGAACATGGCTATAGAGAACATCATCAGAGGCAAAATAGATGATTTGGGGGGATTAAAATATCCTAATACTTGATATAAACAATTTGGATTTCTATAGGGGAGGTAGGAGAAGAAGAAGGGTGGGGTTTTTTAAATAAAAAATAGGGCCCACTTAAATTTTAATAATAATACAATCATTTTATACTTTAATTTTAATTTTTTTGTTTTTAGTAGGGGTAAAATGGACATTTTATACCCACTTAACTGATAATTTTAACTGTGTTAGCTTGTAAGGACAACCATAGTTACAATATTCATACCACAAGAATCATCAAGTAATAAATTTACAACCATCGAAACCAAATGTGTAATTATTAAAAGTTAAGGAACAACGACGCAAAATCTGCAAACCATAGGGATAAACCAGGATTTTAACTCTTAGTTTCTTAGTTCAAACCAAATCACTACTTTCAAGAGCCAGTGTGTCCTTAGCATCGATAATTTGTTCTTTAGACTTTTATGGTTGTTTACATCGATTAGATATTGACATGTGATTAAGTATTAGGAGCCACTGTGTCCTTAGAATCGATACCGTGTTCTTACCAATATTATACTACATATACGATAGGTACACTTGCTTACGTGTGTGTAGTTTGGTTTTTGGTACTTTTTAATTTTTATAAATTTAAATCTTAATCAAATTTTATATATACCATATGAATTTGTTTTACGTAAAGGATTTTGTATAACGAAGTTCACTTAAATGAGCCAGTATAACTATATTAAAATGAATGAGTTATATAACCATATCTATAGAAGTTACTTGCCAAGAGTACATGTGTTGTGTGTGTGGCTAATGTTAGGGTTAATCTGTAAAGTAGTAAAGAATGGTTTTTAGACATATGTGGATTAAATGATTGTTTTAAACTAAAAAGTGTTTTAAAGGCTATTGACCTAACGTTGAATGTAAGGAATACAATCTATCGCATGTATTTCAATTACAACAATTCGACACACTACATAAGCATGATAAAGTACTACAACCTTTACCGGTCGTGGACTAGGGACACGAACTTATCTCGAAGCTTATAGTTGTATTAGAATCATTGACAATGGTTAATCAAATGAAAGAGAGGTGGTCAATTGTATATGAGGTGTATAATCAAAGATTATCGCGTTGGAGGCGTTGTCACTGTAGAAAAAATTCAAAAGGATATGGGTTAGTCAAGTTCCTAATGTTCATGCTTAATTTAAGCGTTCTTCAAAATGGCGACCAACACTTTGGAAAGTTGAACAAGAGTTGGTGCATGATTCAGAATCAGCACATACGTCGCTCAAAAATGAACATAACAGAGATGTGAAGACATGTTCAAAACGGATGGTTGCATCAACAATACATGACCATCTTCAGAATTCAAAGATTGATCACCAAGGATCGAAAGGAAAGATTATTATTGGAGTTTCTGGATAGAAAGTCGAAGATGTAAAGTCACCATAACGGTGGAACCGATTGATTTGTCCAAGTCGACAATAGTAACTAGCTATCACGCTATACATAGGTCAGCACAACAAAATTTCCCAGAATTCTCAAGCACCTATAAATTTCACAATTACATGACGTCAATGTAATCGTTAACTCACCTTACTCGACAATTCTAGTAATCTTTCGTCATGGTTTATAATTTAGGGATCTATAAAGCACACATTGCAAATATTGGTCATACATATGTCACCTAACTATTTTCACATACGTTCACATAGCAAATTTTGGTCATGTATGTCACTTAACTGTTTCTAGTTTTAATGTGGCAAATGCATTGCGAATGTAATTATAACTAATAATTTTGAAAGTATAACTAGAAAATGTATGAGTTAATTATATGAATGATTAGTGGCGGCTTGTCCGTTGAACCTGCCAGGGCCGAAAGACACGGGCACTAAAATTAGCACTACGGCCGAAAAACTTGCCAAGGCCGAACATAGTATATATACAAAATTTCGATCGAAATGCGGAAAATTAGCACTACGGCCGAAAAACTTGCCAGGGCCGTGGCCCTGCCACGGCTCTACTAAGATCCGCCCATGTGAATGATGTATTTGGAATCTCATATTTGCTGACGCGTAACCCTTCTAATCCTTGACACTAACAATTGTTAAATTTATGTAAAATGACGATGGATCATTCCTCGTCGCTCTTCTCTATCGGTTGGGAAAGATTCCAACCAAAATGATTGATCGAAAAGAAATCGATTCCCAAAGCCAGGGCGAGTTGCACCCCCGGCCGAGGCCTGTTTTTCCAAAGGGCCTTAATTTTTTTTTATATATTTTGTATGTATACTTTAAAAAATGTAATCTAAAAACTTGAAGGTAACGTAGATAAAATGACAAGAGAGGAGTGAATAAATTCTTGATCCGAATTTTCCGATGGTAGCAGTTAAGTATGAGGGTGGAGCATGGTGAAAAGTTGGAGAAGAAGAAAGTAAGAAATGAAATGGAAAAAGATATTAAAGAATAACTAAAATAATAATTTGTCTCACTTTTCTTAAAACTTGGAGGTGACCTTAGAACTTTTACACCAGTTTTTTTAGTTCTAATTTTACTTAAAATAATGATAATTTTTTTAAGAATTTTTTTAATTTCTTTTTAGATTGTTATGTTTTTAGTTTAGTGGAGTTGGTTCCGGTACAAACCATATTTATCCTACAAACCGTAAGAACAGATCCTAGCACTTAAAAAAAGTTTAATTAGCACATACTAAAACAATACATATATAAAAGTAGCACTTTTGAATTATATTAACACATTAAAATTAATCAAGATAATTGATTTTAGCACATATGTGAAATGATATTAGCACTTTTCTTTATCAGCACATTGAAAACAAAAGGAAGATCCAAATAAAGAATTAATTTCTTGTTAGCATAATTATAAAGAATTCAAGATAATTAATATTATTTAGGTTATCATTTTACCATTTCTCTATAATTGGTTGGATGTCACATGTCACTTTTTAAATGGTTCTTACAGTTTGTATACGAAATGTGGTTTGTATTTAATAATATTCCTTTAGTTTATTACTTTATTTAATTGCTTAAAAAATTGGTCTTTATTTTTATTTGTTTTTTTTATTTTACGTGCATTAATTAATGATTTTATTTATTTGTTGTGCATCAGTAAAAATTATTGTTGTACCCTATTAGATATATATATGTTAATACAATGGTACAATTAGAGTAATTATTATTAGGTTATAAATTAGTAATTTCCACACTACAATAAAAATGAACTAGACCCTTTATATAAAACATTAAAACATCAAAATTTACAGGGCTCTCTATCTAAATAGTAATTTCCACACTACAATAAAAATGAACTAGACCCTTTATATAAAACATTAAAACATCAAAATTTACAGGGCTCTCTATCTAAAAAATTAAACCTTGTAACTTAGGGGGCCTTTTTTTCGGACTCGTACAGGGCACTTAAATCCTCAGGACTGGCCCTGCCCAAAGTCGAATTGAATTGATCTAACATAACCTGACCACCATCTATAAGCTAATATTCTATTTCAAAGAATCAAAATCATGTGATGGAACAAGAACTAAAGGCAATCAGCCACAATCCAGAAGTCATTAATTTGTGATACATTGCATCGTTCATCTGTGAGACCTTTGTCATACAAATTCCTACTATAAGTTGAGTAAGTCTTGAGTAACACTTAAGGAGAGTGTGTTCTACGGGATCTCTTGTTTGTATTTTCGATTTTCAATTAAATCTTTCAAATAGTTGTTAAACTGGAATAACTCAAACACTGACCCAACCTAACCGATTGATACTCGAGAACACAAGACTTGAACTAAACCTTTGTTCTATTCTTTTCAATCATTCAAATGACAGCGGAAGATAACAACTATTATTACAGCGGAAGATAACAACTATTTATACTAGCGGGTTGAAGATGACAACTATTTATACTAGCGGAAGATAACAACCCTTGTTCTATTTTTTTCAATCATTAGAAAACCATTAAAAATTTGAAAACAAAGAAAATTACTACTAACCAATCAAATTTTTTTAATTTTACTTATCATTTCGTTTAATTATAAGGTTGGTATTTTAGACTTCCCCTGTGCTATTTGTATATTTGATATTGTCATGTACCCTATCTATAAAATGTTTATTCATCAAAACCAAAGGCTTTAAATAGCCATACAATCATAAACCTATTAGGAAACCAATCCCCAAAGCTAGGAAACACAATAACAGCTAAACCGAAAATAAAGGGGATAATTAATATCAAAATCCTTTACTCCCCCTCAAGCTCGAGCGTGAAGATCACGAACGCCTAGCTTGCCAAGAAGAAACTTCAATTGTTGAGCACCTAACGGCTTGGTAAAAAGATCTGCCACCTGATGCTTCGTGTTTATATCTAATGGCAAAACTTCTTGGGATTCAACTCGTTCACGAACAAAATAACAATCCATCTCAACATGCTTAGTACGCTCATGAAACACTGGATTATTTGCAATATGTCGAGCTGCAACATTATCACAAAAGAGAGGCGTAGCACCCTTGATGGAAACAAGAAGATCCTTCAAAAGCCACCTCATCCAAAGAAATTCACTAACAATGCTAGCCATTTGTAACAACCCGCACTTTCGTGCGTTGTTACTACTCGCTATACTCGTTACGCCTAGCACCAGAGATTCAGATCATAATGTACCTATATCGCATATATCGCTATCTCGCAGTATTTCTCGCATATTTTCGCATACATTATCGCTATCACATCACCAATTGCACTGCTGACGACCACGATGATGTCGAGTGAGGACCAATTCTACCCTCCTTGATAGCCGTGACGAGTCGCAATGCAACGCAATACTCGAAAACGCACTCGCAGGCACGCGTAACTCGATTATCGCGGGATTTGAAAAATGGATATGTAAATACGACCCAATGTGACTAATTATAATAAATATATGGAAATGAGGATGAAAATATGTACCCAAACTATCGCAACGCTTAACGGTCGAAACGGAACGCCAAAACTCAGCTCGTCGGAAGTGTTCGATCGAATGGCATTACGATCGGACAGCTGACCGAACGAACAGCTGTCCGAACGAACAGCCATCCGATCCAACGCACCACCTCCTCTTCTCTTCTCTTCTCTCTTGCCTATAAATACCCTCACCCTCACATCATCTTCCCTGATGAGGAGCTCTCATTCGACCAGCACGCCTTGGAGCTATTTTCTCTCGATTTCTCGCGATTCTTGTAAGTTTTCAGCCTAAATCTTGTACTTCTATGATCTACACGCACTTCTTCATCATTTTCTCTTCTAATTCATAACTTTTAACCTTAAAGTCAATGGATTTGAGGTGTTCTAAGGTGATGTCATCACAAAGTTCTTATGAACTTCAAGTGTCGGCCTCATTCCACTAAGAACAACTCAGATCCGAAGGATTTCCACAAAAATAACAACATTTTCACACAGATCTACACATAATCATGAATGAAAAGATTAAAGGATGGTTTTCCAAGTTTCTTTCAACTTTTTTACACTCAAAGCACTCAAGACCGATAAAAATCGGAGCTAGTACTGACCTTCTACTCATTCTTAGTGTCGTGTTGGTTCAAGATCTGGTTTCTAACGAGACGACCGATTTCGGGTTAACCAAGAACGACCGTTACGAACCAGTAAACCCGTCAGATTTGGGTGACTCCTGTCCGATCAGGCCCCTTGGTTCGAGATGGGGTTTCTTTTGGTTAGCACGTCACAACACTGTCTCGATCAAGACCGCCAAAAACCTTCAAAGTTAGTTAAGCACCACGGACGACCAGGTTGGTTGGACGGAGTGCTGTCCGATCGGACAGCCGTCCAAACGGTCAGGATCCCGTCCGAACGGCCAGGCTCCCGACCGAACGGTCAGGATCCCGTCCGAACGGCCAGGCTCCCGACCGAACGGTCAGGATCCCGTCCGAACGGCCAGGCTCCCGACCGAACGGTTAGGATCTTGTCCGAACGGCCAGGCTCCCACCCGAACGGTCAGACTCCTGTCCGAACAACCAGGCTCCCGACCGAACGGTTAGGATCCCGCCCAAACGGTCCGACTCCCGTCCGAACGGTCAGGCTCCCATCCGAACGGATTGTACCTTGGGTCCCACACTTGACTTTGATTTCAACAAAGCAGAGTACAGTTCGATCCATTGACACTTTTACACCGTTTAACGCACTAATCATCGCTTATGTTATCGCATTGTAATCAGGATAATCTCAGACGCGCTCTCTTCAATCCATCAACCGCTGTGAGTATACTCGGCCCCTTTTTAATCGCATTTTGGGTGTAACATACGTCACAATCAAATTAAATTGAATTAATCAAATGACTAATCTATTTTATCAATTTCGAATGACTGAATTACATATTTACACGTGATGCTAGTTACATAAGTGATAGGACTTTTACTCGCGAGGTCCCGCCTTAACTAGTATAGTACTATAGTACCCGACGGGGTCTAGTTAGGATGAATAGCAATCGCAATCGCAGCTCGAGTGACTTAGTTGGTAGTAATTGTCTGGTGTTTATGTGATAGCATATCTCGTTCATGTAAGTGGTATTCGCAGCACTTTTTAATCGCTTTTAATCTAATTTCGCCAATATCAAAACTTGTATACTCGCCAATACTTTTGTATTGACGTTGTTTTAACGTATGTTGCAGGTTTAGATCGCAGACTACATCAAATCAAGCTAGGAAGTCTGGAAACTCACCTAAAATCTAGGTTGTCGGATTTGTATTGTTCGAGAGGACAAGAAATCTGTGATAACTTATGTGATTGTATTATTTGTTAGTATGGGATAACGAATGTAATAAATATTATCGCAATCTAGTTGTTATGGTTTCTCTTGAGCAATCTGATTCGCCTAGTGCCGCGCCCCGATGATTCCGCCATCGGTTGGGGTGTGACAGATTGGTATCAGAGCCATAACTATAGGGAATTAGGAAAGACACGACCTAGTCCGGGTTGTCATCTTAGAAACTGACCTAGTCTATAGTCTAAGTACCAACAGGTCGACTCGTACGAACCCAGTAGGTTTTTTATGGGCCTACTTGATGCTCTCAATCGAAATTGCTAAAATTACAACTTTGTGTGGACACCGCATACTGCAGCTCCGCACGAAGAGCCTTTCCTAAGGCTGGAATACTACTTAGCCTCTCCTAAGGCTGACACAATGCACACGTTTTCGAAAATACTCACATAACACAACCGAGTGATCTAGTCATGTCACGGCCCCATCCCCGGTTTAACCAGGTCAGGAGCCGCGGGACAGGAACCCGTGGTATTTATTTAAATTATGCGACAGCGGAAGATTTTCACAGGATCTTTTAAATCTTGAAATGCCTGATTATTTTATTTCATAATTCGGGATAAACCCCGTAATTTACAATAGAGGAATTTTACTAGGAAATTCTCTGATTTATAAAACATGTTTATTTATTTTAACTGAGCCACCTCTTCAAGCTTAAAGTGCTCCGTATCACGTTTTCCTTGATTTACAGCAGGTCGCCTGAAACATGTTTTAAAAATATTTTATCAGCGGGGAAATGCTGGCGAGTTATTTAAATTTGATAAAACGACACATGGTTATAAATTACAGCATAAGAGCGATTACAATGGCTTTTATCTTATTTTCATCTGGCGCTGTGTCACCTGGTGACGATGGTCATACCACTATTGGGTCTTTCCCCAAGTAGTGACGTTTATCACTGTTAGGATTTATTAGCCTAACCCGTGAGAAATTAGTAATGTGCACAATACCCCACTAGCCAGTGATTCAAGATAACCACGACTTACTCCCTGTAATTATAACTTTTGAAAATGGAGTATTGTAAAATACTTTTGATAAAAGAGAATAACTCACATTGCAGATTTAATCGGACAGAGCTTAGCCTACTGATTAGCCTTGTTAACCTAGTTCAAATAACAATGCACACAAAAACTAGGTTAGTAACTAATACAACATTTATGATAACTCACGAGATTAAAACCCTCACAACGAATGACAAAGTGCAATACTTAAACATCCGTCGAATTCACGACTAATGACAAAGTATGGCCCTAATGTGGGCAGCACTTAAACATCCATTGGATAGTTTAAATCAATCGGACATTGAATCGTAGCAGCGATCGAGTTATTACCCTGTTATTGCGGCAGCGTTTCGTGTTTATGTGTGTTTTTGAAGTAAACAAAAGATATCTCGAAGTGTAAAGCGAATTTTAACGTCGAATCAATGCAGAAATCCAAGTCCCACACCCCTTTATATATACCTGGAAAACAGCCCCCTCGCGTGGCGCGAGGGGCACCACCCTACCATAGGATAGCCCCGTGTCCAGGTAGCTTGGGTGAGTTGGTCGTTCGTTCAATTTCGTTTTACACGTAAAACTGTTTAGATAATACTAACGGGGAAATACCCCCCCTGAGTTTTAGGGCCCCGGATCCTGATTCCGATTGTTCTGAAAATTTTAGGGGTTATGCAGGATCACTTGGGGGTCTTAATTAGGGTTTCCTATTGGACAAAATATAATAATAAATAATAGTTTTGGTGAGAGTTGTTACATCCTCCCCACCTTAATAAAATCTTGTCCTCGAGATTTACTGGAACAAGTAGGGATACTTTCGCTTCATCTCTTATTCCAGCTCCCTAGTGTATTCAGATCCTCTCTTTGAATCCCACTTGACTTTGACCAGCACTAGCCGCTTGTGCTTGAAAAACTTGATCTTTCTATCTTCTATTTGTAATGGCTTCTCAACAAATTTTAACTTTTCATTTACCTCTATATCTTGAAGAGGTACTACAAGGGACTAGTCAGATAGACATTTCTTGAGGTTGGATACATGAAACACGTCATGTACTCCCGTTAGCTCCTCTGGTAGTTGTAAGCGATAGGCAACTGGTCCTATTCGTTAGATGATTGGGAATGGTCCTACGTACCTTGGACTCAGTTTTTCCTTATTCCCTAATCGAACTACTCCTTTCCAAGGAGAAACTTTTAACAGTACCTTATCTCCGACTTGAAATTCTAGTGGCTTGCGTCGATTATCGGCATAACTCTTCTGGCGATCTAGAGCCGTTTTTAGTCTTTCCTTGATTTGAGTAATCTTGTCAGTGGTTTCTTGTACTATTTCAGGACCTGACAATTGACTTTCTCCTATTTCTGCCCAACAGACTGGAGTTCTGCACTTTCGTCCATACAATGCTTCGAATGGGGCAGCTTCAATGCTTGAATGATAACTATTATTATAGGAGAATTCAATTAAAGGTAGGTGGTCATCCCAGTTTCCACCAAAATCTATCACACATGCCCTAAGCATGTCTTCCAAAGTTTGGATCGTCCTTTCACTTTGTCCGTCTGTTTGAGGATGATATGCAGTGCTTAGGTTTAGTCGGGTTCCCATTGCTTCTTGGAAACTTGTCCAGAAATGGGAAGTGAAACGACTATCTCTATCCGATACAATGGAGAGTGGAACTCCATGTAAGGATACAACTTCATCTACATACAATTTTGCCAATCTTTCCATGCTAAAGGTTTCTTTCATGGGTAGAAAATGAGCTGATTTGGTTAATCGATCCACAATTACCCAAATCGCATCATTACCTTTTCTGGTTTTGGGTAACTTAGTAACAAAATCCATTGTTATAAGTTCCCATTTCCATACAGGCATTTCTAATTGTTGTAGTAGTCCTGAAGGTTTCTGATGCTCTGCCTTAACTTGTGAACAAGTAAGACATTTAGAAACATATCTAGCTATGTCCTTTTTCATTCCTATCCACCAGAAATTATTTCTTAAATCTTGGTACATTTTATTGTTACCAGGATGCATGGTATACCTAGATTTATGGGCTTCTTCTAACATCTTATTCCTTAATTCTCCCTGCTTAGGTACCCAAATTCTCTTCTTGTGGAATCTCCAAATTCCATCCCTTCCCTGTTCTAATTCTTTTATTCTTCCTTTCATTCCTTCAGCATCATCCTTGATTGCTGGTTCTTGAATGTTCTTCAGTTGTTCCATTAAATCTAACTGTAGATTTAATCTGAGAGCACAAACTCGCTTTTGCTTTTCATGATACTTACGACTTAAGGCATCTACAACTACCTTTGCCTTTCGTTCGTGATATTGAATATCACAGTCGTAATCACTTAAAATCTCCATCCATCTTCTTTGCCTCATGTTTAATTCTTTTTGCCCAAAGATGTATCTTAAACTTTTATGATCTGTATAGACAGTAAACTTACTTCCATACAAATAATGCCTCCAAATTTTAAGGGTAAAAATTATGGCTCCTAATTCTAAGTCATGAGTCGTATAGTTTTTGTCACACCCCGATATTTCCACGTATTACCGGTGGTGGGGAGTATCGTGACGTAGTTGATATCATCATAGTCAAACAACACAATATATAAATGCACAGCGGAAGCAAAAGATAAATATATTTCATTCCGAATATAAAGTAATGTCAAAGTATTACAACGGAAAGTAAAGGATCCACAGGCGGATCTTAAAACATAAACATCGTTCAACAGACTTTAGACGCCTAGAACTTGCAAGATTCCTTATTAACGCCCTGAGCTTCCAGCCAATTACGTTCAGTACCTGTCACTTAACCTTTTTGGAAAATACGTCAGTTTACACTGGTAAATACAATTAACTGACTCATTTTGGAAAAGAGTTTGAAAATTGATTTGAATGCACGAGGCACAAAATATCTTTTATAACTTGGGACAATCTTATTAATAAAAATCTTGTATCCGATTTACATGTTTGTCCAACATTTAGGGCCGGTGATTATACAATACAAGCCGGTCAAGATTAATCGACACACCATAAATATAACTCACAAGAAGACACCTTACGAGTGAGTATATCTTTTACATACGCAACAGGAGGTGTTATGCCTACACCTTGTGCTTACGTTATGGCCATTCACTTTTTAAATGAGCCAAGGATATCCAGGACACGGTCATTAACCCCTAATGTTATTTGTTATCAATCAATACAGATTAAAACGGGATTATGCAATTTAATCATCTCCGATTAAAAGGTTTCTACACCCGACCAAGCGATATTTTTATAATACCGTATCCCAAGCCCGTAAAAGGGAAAATAAGTTAAAAGTATTTACCTGAGCTAGCAATGCAATTTATACTCAGCTGTATATTCAAATCAGCAAGCACAAGTACTTCTACTGGGGCTCTTAATCTGGAACGGAGGTTTTATTAACCTATTAGATTCCTAACGGGTCTTATTTAAGTCGTAACTTAGACCAGTTAGTTTTTAAGGAACGGTTCACGGTTCTTACGCACGATTAAGCGAAGACCGGAATAGAATGTGATTTAGACCCGACAAGTTTGAAGACTTGTATAATATGGGTAAACTAAACACATTCTGGATTTTGAGATAAAAATGATAAGGTTTGACCCGTTTTGGCTAATTTATGCAAACTAGTTACATAAACCGAACCGAACGCGTAAGAAGCGTAACGGGTAACCATAAGAGTCATATACAGGTTTCCTAAGTTAATATGCCTTATATATGTTGTGATATCAGTAAGATACCTTCCATTATGCCCAAAACAAATTAAGGACCAATTTATGCCCCGTAGGGGTATTTCGGTCATTTTTAACGGTTATAAAAGAGATTAAATATTAATCTGAGTTACAGGTCTGATTAAATTAGTAAATATACTTAACTTAATAAGTTATAACAGTGGGGTATCATACATATGTGAAATTTATTAATTATAACCATATTATGCACCGTATGGGCATTTTGGTAATTTCACATAGGCTTAAAAGGCCAAAACAGAGAATCTGAGTTTAAAACTTTTGCTTACTGTTAAAATATATAAATTTACTAAAAATATCAGTAGGCATCAACCCTTATATATTTAAACTAGTTTCGATACATATTATGCGTTATAAACGCTTAAAAAGGCGATTTGGAGCCATTTCCGGGTTTTGTATAGAAAGCTGATATTTTTATTATTCCAGAAGGCTCAAAATATTTTATTTATCATATTAGATCAGTAGAAAAAGGTTTGGGGTCAAAAGGATTTGTAAAACTCATTTTATAGCCCAAAAGGGCAAAACCGGCAATTACCGAATCAAGCCTATAACCCTATGTTATGCTCAGCCTAAAAATAAATAAAAATCTTTAAAAATCCCAAAATATTATTTTATATCAGTAGGTAAAAAGTTTGGTATCAAAAATTGGGTTTAGATAGGATATACGCTAATTACGCCGTTTAATTAATAAAAGGCTTTCTAATTACGCTATTGAGCATAACTCCTATTCTAGACCTCAAACTGATGTCAAATTTCAGTGACAAGTCTATAAATTAGTAATAAAGATTACTGTCCTCTCACATTTTCAAAATTCTTGTTTTAGGGTCAAAAGGGCATAACGGTCAACATTTAGGCATTTAACGGAAACATGCATGAACTAGGATTTCTATGGAACCAAGTTGTATAACCTCGGAGGGTTATACTAACTTATAATATGGTCCTAATGGAATCCTAAGGCATATCTAAACTAAGCTAAATCGGGTCAGAACTGAAAGTCAAAGCAAAAGTCAACTTTTGCGACTTTCGGTTCCGAACCGAGCCTATACTTAGAATTGTCGGGTTGAACATGCTTAGACATGTTCAATTAATAATTACCAAGTTATTAATATGAGAAAACTGATTTTATGGCTTCTATATTAATAGTTATGTATTTATTTAAAACTAACCCGTTTGACTTTTATTTGACCCGACAATTTAACTAAGTAAACGTGGTAATTAGGAGGTGCCCTTTTGAGGGTTTAACACCCACCTAATTACGGTCACGTAGCCATGTTCGTTGCGAACAATGGCTCGGCCATTTGAAAGTCAAAGCGTTTATCGAAAACGCTTGACTTTTCGGCTATAAACGCTAAATAATTAAACTAAGCACGAAAGGGGACTTACAAAGGGTCCAAAGGACTGAGGGAGGTTCTTAAAAGAGTTCAAGATCCTCACAATTCAGAGAGTTTATCAGATTGAAGGAGAGGTGCAAATGAGAGCCAAACATTCAATGGGTATTTATAGGATTTAGAGGACCGTTAGGATCGTTCCTCGATAAATGTGATCAAATCTGGACCGTACACCTTTACCCCTAGTTTTAGCAATCTATGGGCTGCCCAAGGACTGAATAAAACCATTTGCAATTGATTAAAACAGCTGTAACAGCTGGTAACAGCTGGAAATCAAGTTTCTGAAATGGCAGTTTTGGTCCCTGCATGCTTCTAGCCCCTTTCTGATGCGTTTGAGGCCCGTTAAACCATTTTTATGGCTATAAAATGATGCCTAAGCATAGGGAATATGAAACATGCTCAAAAATATGCCGGATGTCGGTTCGTTTGGTCGTACGGTCACGTTGTTCGGCTAATTACGACGAAACACGGACGGACGCTAAAAATGGTCCAAATTACGCGCCGAGTGGAATTTTATCGTGCCACACACTAAAATAAAATATTTTAGTGCTTACATAAATTTTTGGGTGTCCGGGGATATTCAGAATGCGAGATATGCGCAAAAGTGCAAACTTGTGCACTTTTTGACACTTTTAGTCCCTGCATGACATAAAAGTTTATTTTTGCGCACCAAACACCTCTAAGCCTATATCTAAGTTATATAAAGAATAAATAAGGTATTTTTAACTCATGGAAATATTCCGGAAGGTCCGTTACCATATGAATCGTCCTACTTTTGCAGTTTGACGTAATTAGTCCTTTAATTGCGCAAAGTAGCGCGAAATGTCGTTTAATGATATCTAAGCCTTCCATGGCCCATAATGATCATTACCAAGCATATACATACATGTTACTATGCTCCCGTTCGCTTAAATGGTCACCGAAAGGCGTAGATTCAAAAGTTGACGCTTTAGGTCCCTCTATTGCGCAAACTTGCGCATCTCATCATCTAATAGCATTGAAGCCTCATCTAACCCATAATAGGCATTCTTGAAAGTATTATTAATCATCACGATGCTTCGGGTTTGCTAAAAGGTTATTCAGAGGTGTAATTAAACATATTGACACTTTTAGCCCCTCTAACTTGCAAAGTTGCGCGTAACTTTACTTAAAGGCATAAAAACCTTAAACGGCCATTATTTGGCATTCCCGAGAGTATAATCAAATATCATGAAGCTCCTGGTTTGTTAAAAGGTCCCTCAGAGGTAAGAATTAACATGTTGACACTTTTAACCCTTTATTGCGCGAACTTTCAATTAATTATGCAAACGGCTATACTCGATCAACAAGTGGCTCGTTTGTGAATATAATCATCGTGAGAGGTTATTTAGAAACTTATTTTAGGTATGCTATCACTTCCAGTCCTTTCATAATCAAAGTTTTCGATTTTTCGAAAAATTAGTCCCTTAAATTCAATGTTTGACTTCATTAGGGTTTATTACACGTGTCAATACTTCATTGGACGTGATTTTACGAGATGTTACATCCTCACCCCCTTAAAAGAAATCTCGACCTTGATATTTGCTTAAAGTAAAGGAAGTACTTTCTGTCGTATCATGGATTTAACTTCCATAGTATATTTGGGCCTCCAAGGGTATCCCAGTTGACCTATACAATAGGTGCATACTTTCTTTTGGAGCTCCTTAACCTGTCGATTCTCAATCGACACAGGTTGCTCATACTATCATAGATCTGCATATCATTATGTTATAGTGCTTTTTGACTTATTGGTGGCATGTCGCTAAATCATCAGCGTGGGTCACATTGCGCGTCCCACCAAGCTCCTAAATTAGGTCTTAGCTCGTAAGCTATTTAGTCTTGATACATTAGAATCCTTCGAATGACTTTATATATTCCGAGCTTAACTAATCCTGAAAATTACAACTCGGCACACCCTTCTAGGGTGTTATCTTTTATTGAATCTTATCTTTTAACCAGAACTTAGGAGGGTTGCTATTTTCATAAATCCTTGATTTCCTGCCGTATACTGGAAACTTACAATCGATTATGGATTTGTATGATCTTATTTGTTGTTTCCTAGGCAACTTTCAGATCCTAATAATTGGACTTACCAATTCTCTATCTAACAATAGATGTTTAACATTCCATCTATACCAGGTCTCCAAAGGAGCAGCCTTAATACTTACATATCAATTATTATAGAAAAGCTTATCTTAAGGTGGGATAGTTATCCCAACCATTGCTTAAAACTAATCTTAAGGAGTAGCTGATCCTTATAGTTAGTTGAATAACTCAACGATCCTGGGTAGTTGATGGTGATTCTTAGTCGTTGTTAACATAGGGTTGCGGTAATGAATGCATAAGCGAAATGAACCGTCTTTCTTATCAAACTCTCGGAATACCGAGTTAGGCTATATGAATCTCTTATCTTAAAGTTTACTTAATCAGGGTTTCGCTTATTCTATGATCAACACGGAGTTCTTACAATACTCCAACCCTAAGCGGGATGTTAATCTTAACTCTTCTTCTCTCTCGAGAGGTAAACAAGGTAGTCTTAGGAGAAGATAATCAAGATACAAGGAGGTTACAGAGATTTTCCAAATCTCAGGCTCCAGTTCATCCATCCTTGCTGGTGTCAAATGAGTGACACATTTATGTTACGAGTCCACGGAATTCTTAATCAGAGAAACTTACTTAGACAATTCCATTTTGGATATCATCTTTGAATACCATTAGTTGACTTTAATACCGTATGACCATTGGAATATCTTTGTGGTTCCATGCATTAAACCTCCATACTGATCAGGCATGGAAGCAATCTATGGAACTTATTGAGATACACCAATCCTCATATGGTGCTTTTGTCATACCATATGGTATTCTTAATCGATAGAGATCAAGAGATATCAACTTCATATTCTGACGTACTTGATCTGGGGAGGGGGTACTCGAATTATATGACTGAAGATTTCTAGCAGGAAAAGAAGAAATGGTTCCTATGATTTTGTTGGTAAGTTTTACCTTACACTTAACATCTAGGGTTCTTATAAAAGATTTTAAAAGTTTGCTATACTTATAGTTTATGAAGGATTGATTGGTATCCGAATCAAAGCAGAATTCTTAGCGTTTATTCACTGATAAGTGTTAAGGAATGTACCTGATGCCATTATTTATGAACTAGCTCAGGAATTTTAGGCGCTTTCATTCTTAGGCTTTCCTTCCTTAGCCGCATTTCCTTTGACAGATTTAGGGCACGTGGTCTTGATGTGGCTTTTCTCATTACAGCCGAAGCAGACTGCATTCTTCATGTCCTTGCAGTCCAACGTCTTATGTTCCCTTGATTTGCAGATACCACAAGCCCTCGGCTGTGATTGGGATTTTGGTTCGAACCTGCACTTCCCATAATGGCACTTCTTGCAGGTCTTGCATACAGGTTTTTGGTTGGACTTTTGTTTGTTCTTTTTCGTAGAACTCTGGGAGTTATCTTCCTCCCTTTTCCTTTTTAGTTCATCCCTTGCATTAGAGGTATGAACGAGATCCTTCTTGTGAGTAAGGACGTGTGGTCTTGGATGAGACTTGGAGCAAGTAGCATCGGGCTCCTTGAACTTTTTCACGGCCTTCTTCACAGCTTTACCAACAGCTGCGTCTATCATAGTTTGAAGAACATCACTGGAAATTCTAAGGTTCACAATTGTAGCATCATTGGCATGTGTCACATCATCCATAACACGACCAACGGCTGTCTTATCTGAGTTTGCCATACTCGATATTGCTTCCTAACACCAATAAAACAATTTCTTAGTTGCAATCCAACAACTGCTATTCCTCATCCCGATGGCCTTAATATATACTAACCATGGTATCAATAACCCATACAGGCTAAATATTACTTAGCCTAGGTCGCAAAAGACCATCAATGGCATTTAAGGTTTGGACCTAGTCCATCACTTTTCTGACAGATGATCAAAACGTCACATCTGTCTTTATTATATTGAAGAGTTTAGGTAGCTTGAAAGCTTGCCATAGGGATATCAGAAAAGAGTGATTCCTATTAGATATAAAATATCCATCTAAGGTTTGTTGGAGCACTCTCTAGAGTATCATCGGCCAATTTCTACTTCGCAGTAAATGACCGGAGTCCTAATCAGGCGGAGACAACAGTTCTCAATATTTATCGTTAATTATAGAATCATATGTGCCAGCATCAAATAAATTTCTGCATAACTTCTTGATAAGGGAAAAGTACCTGCTATATAGTCGTCATTCTGCACCATCTCCTGGGCGTTCCTCTGGAAGACTCATGCGATTGTGTTCCTGGCCTCTCCAGGCTTCTTTATAAGCTTTGGGCTGTTGGTTTTGATGTGCCCTTCCTCGTTACAATTGTAACATGTCGCGCTCTTCAACTCCTTGCAATCTAAGGTTTTGTGACCCTTGGTCTTGCAAATTCCACACAATTTAGCACGTGGGTCGATAGTACATTTTCCAGAATGTTGCTTTCTGCAGTTACTGCATTTGGGTCTGTTATTAGACTGACTCGAGTTTTTCCTAAATTCGGAGTCTTCCTTGTTCCTAAAACTTCCCTTTTTCTTCTTGTCAGACCGATGAGAGTTCTCCTCCTCTCTTTCCCTTTTTCCCTCACCAGAAGCCTTAACAGACTTATTTCTCATTGCATCTAAGGTGAGAGATAAGGATAAGTCCACCGTGGACCTATATGTGGTAGGCCTAGATGCTTTAACATTTCCCTTTATCTCTGGTGCTAGGCCTCCAATAAAACGCGCTATGCGTTTAGGTTCAGGGGTGACTAAGTAAGGAACTAGGCGGGACATAGTGTTGAAACTTGTCACATATGCCTGGCAATCCAAATTCTTCATGACCAGAGTCAAGAAGTCTGATTCTATCCTTTCTACCTCATGCTGAGGGCAATAGTTTTCCTTGACTAATGCAGCAAATTGATCCCAAGATAAGTTGTAGAGTAGGACCTTTCCCGTGGCTTGGAGCAATGATCTCCACCATGCCAACGCTTCTCCTTTGAATGATTGTGAAACAAATTTCACAACATCTTGCTCCACACAACCGCTGATGTCAACAACAGTGTCCATCTCATCGAGCCATGTCATGCAGTCGATGGCCCCTTCCTCTCCTATAAAGTCTCTGGGCTTGCAGGAGACGAAGTATTTATATGAACAGGTTTTAACATGTGGCTCTTTGTTAAGCACAACCTTTCTAGACGGAACATTCCTCTGATTTGACGAGTTATGAACATCGTCTTCCTTTGACTCATGTGATTTAGAAGGGGGCTTACTACGAACCACAGATAGAGTCTTAGAGTGGGTATCATTTGATTCATTATACTGTCTGTCAAGAGCGCGAGTAACAGCATCATCTATTAATGCCTGCAGTTCCGCTCCAGTTATATTAATCCTGGTAGTATCATTGTTCACCTTCAAGTGGCTGTTAACTTCATCTGACCCAGCCATGTAGCTTGATCACTACATAAATATTGACAATGATTTACTCAGAGGTTTTTATGAAATTATCATTTTTGATGATTTATTAACCATGGTAATATAAACCATATGGGTTAATTTTATTAGTATTTTCATTATAATTTATCCTAGTATATAAGACATTAAGGATATTTAAGTGGCACAACGGTCTTGCCACGAGGACAGATTTGAATTTATAAGCCATGATCGTTTGGGATCGAGGCATTTAAGGTTTGAGCATAGTCGGTTACTTTTCTTGACAGAGAGTCGAAGACTACAACTGCCTTTTGTCTTTTAGGACAATAGATATAGCCCGTGGGCATTTCCCTTCTGAGGGATGTTTATGATATGATCATCTTTTCAGATGCTATTAGTCGAGATCGTTTGGATCATACCGACTATTATGCTTGGACATGGTCCAACATTTTTAGACAGGAGGTCAAAGACCACCACTGTCGTTGTCTTATCGGACAACAAGTTTAGCCCGTACGCACTTCATCACTATTGGATGTTTATAATATGATCATCTTATAGGATGATATAAGCCATGATTTCTAGATCATTAGGCCAAATCAGGTAATTAAAAAAAAATTCCAATATAGGGATGACTATTGTGATTTTCTCAGATCACTTTTGTCAAGAGTGCTAGCACGTTCTTCGGCGTTAACAATATGATCATCTTTATTTGATGATTTGAGCCATGATTTCTAAATCAATCGGCTAGACAAGAAAATTGGAAGAATCCAATATAAGGATGACTGTTGTGATTTTCTCGAATCACATTTGTCAAGAGTGCTAACGCGTTCTTAGGTGTTAACAAGGATTTAATTCTCTGGAATAGGTCTTACCATCTTGGCCATGTCTTAAAGTAACACGTGGCTAGGTCTTGTCCTTTTTAGATTTTGCCATTTTATTATAATGGTAGATCTTATAATATAGGAATGATATTTTAAATATAATCGTTCCTTTAAAATTTAAACAAGTATATGGTTGCCCTAAACGGGACATCTAACAGAAAATGACTTGCCCATGCAAGGGCTAATCGGAAAATAACAAAGGAAGCAAATAAGGGCAAAATAAAACGAATTAGGATTAGTCCTATGTTCTTGTCTAGACTCAAGAATGTGCAACTGTGTAACTGAGATTAAACACAAAAAGGCTAGCGTTTAATTCACTCAGCGTTGGCTCTGATACCAACCTGTCACACCCCGATATTTCCACGTATTACCGGTGGGCCCGGTGGGGAGTATCGTGACGTAGTTGATATCATCATAGTCAAACAACACAATATATAAATGCACAGCGGAAGCAAAAGATAAATATATTACATTCCGAATATAAAGTAATGTCAAAGTATTACAACGGAAAGTAAAGGATCCACAGGCGGATCTTAAAACATAAACATCGTTCAACAGACTTTAGACGCCTAGAACTTGCAAGATTCCTTATTAACGCCCTGAGCTTCCAGCCAATTACGTTCAGTACCTGTCACTTAACCTTTTTGGAAAATACGTCAGTTTACACTGGTAAATACAATTAACTGACTCATTTTGGAAAAGAGTTTGAAAATTGATTTGAATGCACGAGGCACAAAATATATTTTATAACTTGGGACAATCTTATTAATAAAAATCTTGTATCCGATTTACATGTTTGTCCAACATTTAGGGCCGGTGATTATACAATACAAGCCGGTCAAGATTAATCGACACACCATAAATATAACTCACAAGAAGACACCTTACGAGTGAGTATATCTTTTACATACGCAACATGAGGTGTTATGCACCTTGTGCTTACGTTATGGTCATTCACTTTTTAAATGAGCCAAGGATATCCAAGACACGGTCATTAACCCCTAATGTTATTTGTTATCAATCAATACAGATTAAAACGGGATTATGCAATTTAATCATCTCCGATTAAAAGGTTTCTACACCCGACCAAGCGGTATTTTTTATAATACCGTATCCCAAGCCCGTATAAGGGAAAATAAGTTAAAAGTATTTACCTGAGCTAGCAATGCAATTTATACTCATCCGTATATTCAAATCAGCAAGCACAAGTACTTCTACTGGGGCTCTTAATCTGGAACGGAGGTTTTATTAACCTATTAGATTCCTAACGGGTCTTATTTAAGTCGTAACTTAGACCGGTTAGTTTTTAAGGAACGGTTCACGGTTCTTACGCACGATTAAGCGAAGACCGGAATAGAATGTGATTTAGACCCGACAAGTTTGAAGACTTGTATAATATGGGTAAACTAAACACATTCTGGACTTTGAGATAAAAATGATAAGGTTTGACCCGTTTTGGCTAATTTATGCAAACTAGTTACATAAACCGAACCGAACGCGTAAGAAGCGTAACAGGTAACCATAAGAGTCATATACAGGTTTCCTAAGTTAATATGCCATATATATGTTGTGATCTCATAAAGATACCTTCCATTATGCCCAAAACGAATTAAGGACCAAATTATGCCCCGTAGGGGTATTTCGGTCATTTTTAACGGTTATAAAAGAGATTAAATATTAATCTAAGTTACAGGTCTGATTAAATTAGTAAATATACTTAACTTAATAAGTTATAACAGTGGGGTATCATACATATGTGAAATTTATTAATTATAACCATATTATGCACCGTATGGGCATTTTGGTAATTTCACATAGGCTTAAAAGGCCAAAACAGAGAATCTGAGTTTAAAACTTTTGCTTACTATTAAAATATAGAAATTTACTGAAAATATCAGTAGGCATCAACCCTTATATATTTAAACTAGTTTCGATACATACTATGCGTTATAAACGCTTAAAAAGGCGATTTGGAGCCATTTCCGGGTTTTGTATAGAAAACTGATATTTTTATTATTCCAGAAGGCTCAAAATATTTTATTTATCATATTAGATCAGTAGAAAAAGGTTTGAGGTCAAAAGGATTTGTAAAACTCATTTTATAGCCCAAAAGGGCAAAACCGGCAATTACCGAATCAAGCCTATAACCCTATGTTATGCTCAGCCTAAAAATAAATAAAAATCTTTAAAAATCCCAAAATATTATTTTATATCAGTAGGTAAAAAGTTTGGTATCAAAAATTGGGTTTAGATAGGATATACGCTAATTACGCAGTTTAATTAATAAAAGGCTTTCTAATTACGCTATTGAGCATAACTCCTATTCTAGACCTCAAACTGATGTCAAATTTCAGGGACAAGTCTATAAATAAGTAATAAAAATTACTGTCCTCTCACATTTTCAAAATTCTCGTTTTAGGGTCAAAAGGGCATAACGGTCAACATTTAGGCATTTAACGGAAACATGCATGAACTAGGATTTCTATGGAACCAATTTGTATAACCTCGGAGGGTTATACTAACTTATACTATGGTCCTAATGGAATCCTAAGGCATATCTAAACTAAGCTAAATCGGGTCAGAACTGAAAGTCAAAGCCAAAGTCAACTTTTGCGACTTTCGGTTCCGAACCGAGCCTATACTTAGAATTGTCGGGTTGAACATGCTTAGACATGTTCAATTAATAATTACCAAGTTATTAATATGAGAAAACTAATTTTATGGCTTCTATATTAATAGTTATGTATTTATTTAAAACTAACCCGTTTAACTTTTATTTGACCCGACAATTTAACTAAGTAAACGTGGTAATTAGGAGGTGCCCTTTTGAGGGTTTAACACCCACCTAATTACGGTCACGTATCCATGTTCGTTGCGAACAATGGCTCAGCCATTTGAAAGTCAAAGCGTTTATCGAAAACGCTTGACTTTTCGGCTATAAACGCTAAATAATTAAACTAAGCACGAAAGGGGACTTACAAAGGGTCCAAAGGACTGAGGGAGGTTCTCAAAAGAGTTCAAGATCCTCACAATTCAGAGAGTTTATCAGATTGAAGGAGAGGTGCAAATGAGAGCCAAACATTCAATGGGTATTTATAGGATTTAGAGGACCGTTAGGATCGTTCCTCGATAAATGTGATCAAATCTGGACCGTACACCTTTACCCCTTGTTTTAGCAATCTATGGGCTGCCCAAGGACTGAAGAAAACCATTTGCAATTGATTAAAACAGCTGTAACAGCTGGTAACAGCTGGAAATCAAGTTTCTGAAATGGCAGTTTTGGTCCCTGCATGCTTCTAGCCCCTTTCTGATGCGTTTGAGGCCCGTTAAACCATTTTTAAGGCTATAAAATGATGTATAAGCATAGGGAATATGAAACATGCTCAAAAATATGCCAGATGTCGGTTCGTTTGGTCGTACGGTCACGTTGTTCGGCTAATTACGACGAAACACGGACGGACGCTAAAAATGGTCCAAATTACGCGCCGAGTGGAATTTTATCATGCCACACACTAAAATAAAATATTTTAGTGCTTACATAAATTTTTGGGTGTCCGGGGATATTCAGAATGCGAGATATGCGCAAAAGTGCAAACTTGTGCACTTTTTGACACTTTTAGTCCCTGCATGACATAAAAGTTTATTTTTGCGCACCAAACACCTCTAAGCCTATATCTAAGTTATATAAAGAATAAATAAGGTATTTTTAACTCATGGACATATTCCGGAAGGTCCGTTACCATATGAATCGTCCTACTTTTGCAGTTTGACGCAATTAGTCCTTTAATTGCGCAAAGTAGCGCGAAATGTCGTTTAATGATTTCTAAGCCTTCCATGGCCCATAATGATCATTCCCAAGCATATACATACATGTTACTACGTTCCCGTTCGCTTAAATGGTCACCGAAAGGCGTAGATTCAAAAGTTGACGCTTTAGGTCCCTCTATTGCGCAAACTTGCGCATCTCATCATCTAATAGCATTGAAGCCTCATCTAACCCATAATAGGCATTCTTGAAAGTATTATTAATCATCACGATGCTTCGGGTTTGCTAAAAGGTTATTCAGAGGTGTAATTAAACATATTGACACTTTTAGCCCCTCTAACTTGCAAAGTTGCGCGTAACTTTACTTAAAGGCATAAAAACCTTAAACGGCCATTATTTGGCATTACCGAGAGTATAATCAAATATCATGAAGCTCCTAGTTTGTTAAAAGGTCACTCAGAGGTAAGAATTAACATGTTGACACTTTTAACCCTTTATTGCGCGAACTTTCAATTAATTATGCAAACGGCTATACTCGATCAACAAGTGGCTCGTTTGTGAATATAATCATCGTGAGAGGTTATTTAGAAACTTATTTTAGGTATGCTATCACTTCCAGTCCTTTCATAATCAAAGTTTTCGATTTTTCGAAAAATTAGTCCCTTAAATTCAATGTTTGACTTCATTAGGGTTTATTACACGTGTCAATACTTCATTGGACGTGATTTTACGAGGGGTTACAGTTTTCCTCGTGCTTTTTAATTTGCCTTGAGGCATACGCAATTACCTTCTTGCGTTGCATTAACACACATCCTAATCCTAGCTTAGAAGCATCATAGTAAACTTCAAAATCCTCTGTTCCTTCTGGTAAAGCTAGAATTGGAGCATTTGTTAACTTATGCTTTAAAATCCTAAAAGCCTCTTCTTGCCTAGGTCCCCATTCAAACTTAGATGCTTTACATGTTAACTTAGTTAATGGTACAGCTATTTTGGAAAAATCCTTAATAAATCGTCTATAATAACCAGCTAATCCTAGAAAACTTCTAATTTCCATAGCTGACTATGGGACCTTCCATTTGGTAATTGCTTCTATCTTAGAGGGATCTACGTGAATTCCTTCGTGATTCACTATGTGACCTAAAAATTTCACTTCTTGTAGCCAAAATTCACATTTCGAGAATTTGGCGTAAAGTTTCTCTTTTCTTAACAAAGTTAAGAGTGCATGCAGGTGCTCACATTGCTCCTCCTGACTTTTGGAATAAATAAGTATGTCGTCGATAAAGACAATTACAAATTTATCCAAATACGGTTTACAGATCCTATTCATCATGTCCATAAATGCTGCAGGAGCATTTGTTAACCCAAAGGGCATGACTGTAAACTCGTAATGACCATACCTAGTTCTGAAAGCAGTTTTAGGTATGTCTTCTTCTTGTACCTTCAATTGATGATATCCAGAGCGTAAGTCGATCTTAGAAAAGTATCTAGCTCCTTGCAATTGATCAAAAAGATCGTCAATCCTAGGTAATGGGTATCGATTCTTAATTGTAACTTTATTTAATTCCCTATAATCGATACACATTCTCATTGACCCATCTTTCTTTTACACAAACAACACTGTAGCTCCCCACGGGGACGAACTAGGTTGTATGAATCCTTTGTTTAGTAATTCATCTAATTGCTTTTTTAATTCTAGCATTTCTGTGGGTGCTAACCGATAAGGTGCCTTAGCTATCGGTGTAGTTCCAGGAATTAGATGAATTCTAAATTCTACTTCCCTATTAGGTGGTAATCCCGGTAGTTCTTCTGGGAATACATCTGGGTATTCTGATACTACTGGAATTTCTTTGAGTTCCTTACGCTTAGTGTTAATGATTACCGAAATTATATACACTACTTCTTGTTTTCTTGAATAACTGGCCAACTTCATTACTGAAATGAATTCAAGTGGCTTTTGTGGCTGATCTCCTGTAATCACCACTAATTCTCCTGTGGGTGTATGAATTTCTATGGAATTCTTATCACAAAGAATTCGAGCATGATTGGCTACCAACCAATCCATTCCTAATACAACGTCGAATCCGGCCAATTTCATAGGTAACAGGTTTGCAGAAAATTTATGACCTAAAAGTTCTATCTTTTCTTCCCGTAAAACCTTATCTATGTTAACAGAATTTCCATCTGCCGTTTCTACCGTAAAAATCTGCCTAAGATTGGCTAATGGTAAATTAAGAGCTTGACAGAATGAAGTATTTATAAAACTTTGGTTTGCACCAGAGTCAAATAATACTTTTGCATAAACGTCGTGAACTATGAACGTACCAGCTATCACGCCCGGAATTAATTCTGCTTCCTGAGTAGTTAACTGGAAGGCTCTTACATTCTTCTTGGTAGCTCCTTCTGCAGGTTTGGCTTTGTTATCAGCTGGTTTGACCAATTTCGGGCAATCTGGCCTGAAATGTCCAGCTTCTCCGCAGTTGTAGCAGACTGTTGCTTTCTTCTTTCTGCAATCTTCTTCTTGATGCCCCGGAATTTTGCAGAAATTACAATATCCTTTGCATTTTCCAAAATACTTCCTTTTACAGACATCGCAAAATGGAGTAGTGGAAGATTGCCCAGTTCCCTTTCTCTTGAAATTGCAACGATTACCCATACGGAATCCCTGGGTAATCTTTTGGGCTACTTCCCTTTTCCGGTTTTCTTCTCTTGTGCGTACCAGTCCGTCAGTTAGGGTGTTGGCTAATTCCACAGCATCGTCAATAGTGCGTGGTCTTGCAGCTTTGACGATATCTTGAATTTCGCCAATCAATCCCCAAATATAACGGGAAATAAGTACCGGCTCTGGCGAAGCCAGGGTTGGTACTACTCTCGCATATTCAAAAAATGTCGAAGTATACCCTCGACAGTCTACATTCACCATTTGGTGGTTCAGAAATTTATTTGCCATTTGTTCCTTTTCATACTCAGGACAAAATTTTCTTTCCATCAGACATTTAAATTCTTCCCAACTCATGGCATAAGCCATATTTCTTCCTTTGGCTTGAAGTACCGTATTCCACCATTCTAGCGCCCCGTCTTTGAAAAGATGCGACGCGTACACGACCTTGTCGTCCTCGGCACATTTACTTATTGTAATCACTGCCTCGGTTTTCTCTAACCAACGCAGTGCAGCAGTTGCTCCTTCATTACCTGCAAACTCAGCCGGTTTACATGCAAGAAACTCTTTGTAAGTGCAACCAGGTGTTGCAGCTTTCATTTTCTTAAGGAGTGGAGCTTGCAATATATTATCGTTATTGTTATTGTTGTTGTTGTCGCCTCCGTTTACACTATTACTGAAATTATCACCATGTGTATGTTTGCTAGGAATAATTTGTTGAGGTTCGATTGGATTTCGAGCAGCAGCAAGTATTGCTGGAATAGCGTTGGCTATTCCCTGAGCAACGATATTCTCGATATCTTGCCTATTCAGAAATTGATCCTCATTGTTATGCTCAGATTGATTAACTTCATTATCGGGTTCATTACCAGCATGTGCCATCTGGTAATTAATTTATATAAATAATTAGTATAAATTAATTAATTACTAAACATAACAAAATAATTGCACATAATCACGTAAAAAAATATAGCCAAAATTGTCGATCTTTCGACTTTCGATATTTTATATATAATAGGCATCCGAACACACTGATTATCTTACAAAGTTTTATTTTTAAGTTATTTCACATAATTATGTTTTTTATTATTATTATTATTATTATTAAACACATATTTCTATTACCACATAACCATAGTCCCTCCACCTCCGTCAGCTGTCATTTAAAAACGACGTTCCCTCTCGTCGTACTTCCAAGAGATCTGTTCTCCTACCTCCCGGATCCTATTCCCTGCATCCATCAGCTCCTCGCCAAAATGGCAGAGTTCTGCCATATTCTCATTACTCATTGGTGGATTTGGTGTAGGTTCTGGGTCGAACTTAGGGAAAAAGGTATAAGGGTTATTGAGAAGGTTTTGGAACTGCCAGTCGTTGGTCCACCATTCTTCCATTTCTCCTAAAGGTCGGGTATTGACAAGGGGATCTGGAATGGCTGGTTCCAAGTTAATTGGAAGCTGGGTTTCAGCAGGATAAGTAAAAAGGTTTTCATTGACAGGCTTAAGGTTATCACAGCTTGCCAGTATGAAATCTAGCTCTTCCTGCAACGTCATTTCCTTGGTTTGCTTGGAGCTTTCTCCAATCTTTTGCTTGGAGCTTTCTTCAACCTCTATTCCTTTTCCTTTATCTATTGGATCAACCGCCTTGGCAACTTTCTGAGTTACTGGTTTCTTCCTGCGCACACGCCTCCAGCCCACAATTCTTCTCCTTTTCTTTGGCTTGGGTTTTTCTTGTGGCTGGGCTTGAAATTCCATAGGTTCCTCCACATCAGCACAATAACCAGTAAAATCTTTGGAAACTTCAATATTAACAGGATAGAGATTGAGATTCTCAAGAGCTTCAGACAATTCATTCATGCTGTTTAGCATTTATGAAGAAACACAAAATTCCAGGTTAAAATTAAATTTTTCACAGAATCACAGAATGGAAAGCATAAAATTTAATATTAATTACAAATAAATTATCTTATTAAAACAAAATATTTATTTAGTACAACTAAAATTTGAAACATACTAGTGGTTATTTATTGTTTTAAAGTTTCTGGCTTATGGATAATATGAGTACTGGTATTGGTTTGATGGTTTAATCAAAAGCTAGCATTTACTGCTACAGTGGCTAACATATAGAGATCTGCCCATTTTTCGTCTAACTCATCTTCCCATGGTGGGTTATTGCCTATTTCCTGAGTCTCTTTCATTACCACTACTTTTATTTGTGACCTCCTTATTTTCTCTTGACTTTTCCTAATAATCAAACTTCTTTTATTAGGAGAAAGTGGTTTCTCATACTGTGCCTTACGAACAAATATTCCCTCCTCAGTATCTACTAAGAATCTTGAGGAATTTGATTGGAATGAGGATCCCTTATTTTTTGGTACACTATCTAATTGACGATAGATGTCCGAAAGCTTTTGCTTACCCATACTGTAACTAACAATTAGTCAGTTAATAAAACACATAATCACAAAATGGCAATAAGTATATTTGAATACTTAATAGGCTTAAATCAGTGGCTCTGATACCACCTTTTCCTGTCACAGCCCCAGCCCCGGTTTGACCCGGTCAGGAGCCGCGGGACAGGAACCCGTGGTATTTATTTAAATTATGGGACAGCGGAAGATTTTCACATGATCTTTTAAATCTTGAAATGCCCGATTATTTTATTTCATAATTCGGGATAAACCCCGTAATTTACAATAGAGGAATTTTACTAGGAAATTCCCTGATTTATAAAACATGTTTATTTATTTTAACTGAGCCACCTCTTCAAGCTTATAGTGCTCCGTAGCACGGTTTCCTTGATTTACAGCAGGTCGCCTGAAACATGTTTTAAAAATATTTTATCAGCGGGGAAATGCTGGCGAGTTATTTAAATTTGATAAAACGACATATGGTTATAAATTACAGCATAAGAGCGATTACAATGACTTTTATCTTATTTTTATCTGGCTCCATGTCACCTGATGACGATGGTCATACCACTATTGGGTCTTTCCCCAAGTAGTGACGTTTATCACTGTTAGGATTTATTAGCCTAACCCGTGAGAAATTAGTAATGTGCACAATACCCCACTAGCCAGTGATTCAAGATTACCAGGACTTACTCCCTGTAATTATAACTTTTGAAAATGGAGTATTGTAAAATACTTTTGATAAAAGAGAATAACTCACATTGCAGATTTAATCAGACAGAGCTTAGCCTACTGATTAGCCTTGTTAACCTAGTTCAAATAACAATGCACACAAAAACTAGGTTAGTAACTAATACAACATTTACGATAACTCACGAGATTAAAACCCTCACAACGAATGACAAAGTGCAATACTTTAACATCCGTCGAATTCATGACTAATGACAAAGTATGGCCCTAATGTGGACAGCACTTAAACATCCATTGGATAGTTTCAATCGATCGGACATTGAATCGTAGCAGCGATCGAGTTATTACCGTGTTATTGCGGCAGCGTTTCGTGTTTATGTGTGTTTTTGAAGTAAACAGAAGATATCTCGAAGTGTAAAGCGAATTTTAACGTCGAATCAATGCAGAAATCCAAGTCCCACACCCCTCTATATATACCGGGAAAACAGCCCCCTCGCGTGGCGCGAGGGGCACCACCCTACCATAGGGTAGCCCCGTGTCCAGGTAGCTTGGGTGAGTTGGTCGTTCTTTCAATTTCATTTTACACGTAAAACTGTTTAGATAATACTAACGGGGAAATACCCCCCTGAGTTTTAGGGCCCCTGACCCTGATTCCGATTGTTCTGAAAATTTTAGGGGTTATGCAGGATCACTTGGGGGTCTTAATTAGGGTTTCCTGTTGGACAAAATATAATAATAAATAATAGTTTTGGTGAGACTTGTTACAAGTCAAGACCAGGTGTGAAAACCAAGAACTCTCGATAAGATCGCTCACTCAGCGCATATTTCTAGCACGAGAACCTTTCCTCGAGCTAGGAGTGACATCCACATCTCGACGAAAGTCTCCATTTCGAAAATCTAGTGGAACTCATGAATTTATTCGAAGATCATAACCACAATTAGGAACGAAGTTGTTAAGACAGGGGTGCAACCCGTATCTTAACAAACCGTTCCACTCTCTAAAAAGGTTTTAAAAAAAGCTCTCCCCAAGGACTCGACCATAACAATGACTCATGCCACGCGATGACTAGGAGGACGAATGCAATGAGCTGCATCCCAGTGGAAGCATAAGTCTTCTAGGTCAACGCGCGTGCACGAACTTGTTGGGTATAGCCGGATTACCTTGGGTAGTCGACGCCTAAACACCCGAGGCATTCCGAATATTTTACTAAGCCTACGATTCGCTGGCTTTACGCTTTAATGGACTTAATTACGCTTTATGTGTTTTTTTACGCCTTATCGATTTCCCGATTTATCAATTTTCGCTCCCTGTTTTACAAAACGCACAACTCGCACAGCCATCGCAATCTAAAACGAAAACCGAATGTTCACAACGAAACTAATGCATTATCTCTCGCCTTCGCTCTCGCTCTCTCGCCTCAACGTGTCCTCACCTCAAACAAGTCATTGTGTGAGAACTTAGGAATCTCGTGTCTCCTATGTGGCTCCTATGTGTTTTCGCATTACTATTATATTATCGCATCAAGTTTTGAACGCGCTCAATCGCATCGCAAAACTCAAAAATCATTATGATCGAATCTCACTCCAAGTCTCTCTCTGTCTAGATGCCTTCCAACAACTCTGCCTCGAGAATGTCAGTAAGGAGACGAGCCAAACGAAGGGAATAAGAGAGGATCGCCTCACTTGTGGTCAAGGGATTGACCAAAATGATTCATCAGATCGTCACTCAAGTGCACTCTCTTAGCAACTCTCGAGCTTCAGAAGACGTCAAGACAGAGGCGCCACAATCTACTTTTCTTTACAAACACTTCAAAGCCTGTGATCCGATGGAGTTCACGAGTGAAGGAGGTGTATCTCAACTACTGAAAGAGCTCATGAAGAAGGAGTATTGCCCTCCCCACGAGATTCAGAAGTTGGAAGACGAATTTTAGAAAATCAAACAGGACGAAGGTGACAACGCTGGCTACACTGCAAGGTTCAAACAGCTGGGCATTATTTGCCCAAGTTAAGTCGACACCTCAGGAAAAGCCATCGCGAAGTATATTCGCGGATTTCCTGAGTGTGTGGGCGACTTTGTCGAAGCTGTAAGACCTGCTACTATCGAAGAAACATACCGCTTAGCCGCATAAATCAACAGCAAACGAGTCTTAGATGGATTTTTCTCCAAGAATCCAGTCAAGCAGGCTCATCAAGTAACTGTCATTGATTCCTCTGGCGAATCTACCGACGGTTCATCTGACGATTCCTCCGAAGACTCCTCTGGAGATTATTCCGAGGATGTCTCAGGTGAGTCATCAGACGAATCTGCTGATGACACCGCATCATCCCAGGAAGCTCAGCCAAGCCGTAAACGAAAGACCGTGAGCCCAGGCTCTTCAACAACGGGACTATCGCAACCAGAACCTCTCCGAGCAGCACCAGTTCACTCGAAGCGCGCCTACAACGGAATTCATCCCCTGTGTCTCACGTGTACGTATCATCACCCGCCGGAAGAAAATTGTCGCTATTGCACAAATTGCAACTGGTATGGTCATCATACACAGCACTGCCACGCAGGACCGCAACCTTGAAGAATTACAGCAACAACCGCAGTCTCCGCAGAAGTCCTCCACAACAACGTTATTTTGATTCTAATGTTGTTGTAATAAGTTAACTTATCGCCGTCAAATTTTGTTGTGTATGGAGCTTACTTTATCTATCATCGCAATGTGGATTCTATTTCTCTCTCTTTCTTTCGCACTCGCGCACAATCTATATGCTAGCACTATGTACTATATAATGCATTTTATCCCTATTATGCGTTCTTGAGATAAGGTACGATATACGTGCAAGAATCAACTAATCGCGGGTGCACACGGGATTATCTTGGTTAGTGCACGGAGATCGTAGTGAGTTTCAATGATGCCTCAAACGTTCAGGGCATGGTTAAGCATGGTCGATACGCCGCTGGTACTTCCTATATATAAGCGTCTTGACCATGTCTGATGAAGTGTGACACCTATTCACGAAACAGAGGCGCATGGTTGAAACATGACGGTGTTTCGCTACGCTAACCAAAATTTTGTGAAGAAAGTGCCATGTGGAGTTGGAACGTTTACCTATTATATTATTATTGTGCTTATTTTCGACACACTGCATTACAATGCAAGGCGTAACAATCTAATCGCAACTCAAGCGTGTACTCGCAAAGACTTTTCGTAAGTCAACACGCTCGCAATCGCATTATCGCTGGAATCTATCTCGCAATCTAAACCGCTTATTATGTGGCTCGAAATCGCAATCGCATATTGTGCATATCTCGCAATCTCTACCGCTGGTTATCGCTTATTGTGTAAATCGCTATCGTTTTTGGAGTGTCCTCGCTTAATCGCTTATGTGTGTGTACCACTGGTTATGCATAGCTTATTACGTGTGTATCGCTCTATCGCTTATCGCTTATTGGGTATCACTTGGTGTGGATTGCTTATCGTGGATCGCTAGACGAGTATCGCAAATCACTCGCCGCTTTTCGCTTTAACGCACTTCGCGCCTACCTCATCGCTTCGATACTTTTATCGCCTATCGCTATCGCTTATCGCTGTTCATGTTATTTGTATTATGTTAGCACACACGACCTCGCTTCATGAGACAAAGCTAATAGGGCTGAAACATGGTGGTGTTTTAACCGTATTAGCGGACTTTCGTGGAAAAAGGCCATGTGCGGTTAATGTTTGTGGTGCGTTCAACTCAATCGAATCGCATATCTCTATCGCTTGCAACACATCGACTGTCGCCTACCGCTCGACGGTTGTCGCTAACGCTCGTCGCTAACGCTCGTCGCTAACGCTCGTCGCTAACGCTCGTCGCTAACGCTCGTCGCTAACGCTTATCGCTTATCGCCCTCGCTTGTATCGCTGAATTGAGTTTGAGATCGGCGTCATCACTCAGTTTACCCAAATCGCTTTTCAAGACTTGGTCCAACCTTTTTCTCGTTTGGATCGAGTCATCACAAATCTGTGTATACTATGTCGACACATATGACACTGTTCACGGGACGGAAGCCATATGGTTAAAGCATGATGGATACGCCGCTGGTACTTCCTATATATAAGTGTTTTAACCATATCGTCAAACTAAGGGTGCCATGCGGGGCCGACCTTAAAAATTTTAATTTTTGACATTATTTAACCTTTGTGGAAACAAAGACTTTTCTTATAAAAATTTTCAAAAACCTTCGTACAAAGCGGGATTTTCTTGTAACACTGGTGTGACAATCGACTCAAGTTAACGTCGTGTGACGAGGAAATTTCGTAAAGCGAGTTTTAATCACTTTAAAGTCTTTCAGTAACTCAACAAAACTCTTCCCATAACGATGGTGTGGACATCGATACAGTTAACGCTGCGCCATGAGAAGATTTTCACAAACAAGTTTTCCCTAATTAAGTAACTTCCCAAAAATTTAAAAACGCTCTGAAATCGCATTCTAGTGTATGCTATCGCTTTTGATTGTTCAAATCATGTTTCTCGCCGCTCTCGCTAACCTTCGCAAAGCTCTCACATGGTAATTCTCTATCGATCGCCCGCTATTCTCGTCGCTTTTATCGCTACTTTCATTCGAATCAACTCTCGCAACCCTACTGGTGGATTAATTTCGGGACGAAATTTCCTCAAGCAGGGGAGACTGTAACAACCTGCACTTTCGTGCGTTGTTACTACTCGTTATACTCGTTACGCCTAGCACCAGAGATTCAGATCATAATGTACCTATATCGCATATATCGCTATCGCGCAATATTTCTCGCATATTTTTGCAAACATTATCGCTATCACATCACCAATTGCACTGCTGACGACCACGATGATGCCGAGTGAGGACCAATTCTACCCTCCTTGATAGCCGTGACTGACGTGATGTCGTGGTCACAATCAAATTTAATCCAAATACTACTAATAGATAGTGGCAAGTGGGTATCGAACACAGGGAGTTTGTGGAATGTATGTTATCTAAGTGTATATCTAAGTTAACTAAGATTAAACTAGTTGTAAGTAAAGTAAAATTCAAGAGTTGATTTGCGTGAATTGGTTTTAGAACTAAATTCGACTAATTAAATTGCACGAGAGAAATTTTGGTTGTAACAAATTAGAGACAAGTAATCATCTTTAGTTTCCGGATTTCTCTGACATTCATGCTAACATTCCACTAGAAAGAACTACATAGACATAGTTCATGTGTGATAAATTGCAGTGATGAAAGGGAACTAAGTACTCAGATTCCTAGAACGTGAGGTTGTTACCCGATGATCAATCAACCCTTACCCAAGCCTAACTATACCCATGATATCTCGATTGCCAACGACACCAAGAACGTATGGTTTCTAATTGGTTTAATGTAAGAATCAACAATTTACTAACAATCAATCACACACCATAACAAACAATTCAATCAAGAAAGAGATTGTTATTCTAGAAATATAGAATTTAAGCATAAAGTCTTACAAAACCTTCCACCAAAGATGATCACAAAGTGTTTAGCCACTCATGGCTTGAATCAACATCATCATACTAGTTTCAATGTTCATGGAAATCAAAACACGATAAAACTAAGATTAACAAGTGTTCTTCAAGCTCCCAATCTCTAAAGATGCTCCAAAATTCGTTCACCATCCAAGTCTAACCGAAAACCAATGACAAGACACCATAAATCCCATGAAAATGGCCATTAAATGAAGGAGTTACAACTTGAGCATAGTCGGCACCGTAAGCTACGGCGCCCGCCGTAGCTTTCGGCGGGCAACGGGTTCAAAAGTCAAAATATGGTGCCGTATGCTGCCGTAGCTTACGGCGAGCAGCCAAGTCCTACGGTGGTTACATTCTGAGCTACGGCAGGTAGTTTTTGCAACAGTTGGGGCCGTAACCTGCGGCCAGGTGGCGTAGGGTACGGCGCTAAGTCTTGTTTCTTTTCTATTTCTTCACCAAATCTTCGCTTCTTCCATTCTTTGACTCCACCAACTTCTAGCAACCAATCATGCCTTCTAAAACCCTCATTTTGAGCACTTTAGCACCTGCATCATCAAACATAGAGTGGTTACCAAGTTCAAGCAATTACCCGAATAACGCATGGAATGTGCCTATATTTAGACCTTTTAAGGGTTGTCCTACGGACCACTCGTCACATCCCCACACTTACCCGTTGCTTGTCCCAAGCAACCCATTCAAAAACTATTCATAACCACAAGCGACCAATCGTGCAAACCAAGCTAAAATGTGTCGTCCTTTTACTAACTTTCAATCATACCACAAGACACACCCCTCACAAAAACTCTTGGTGACAAGAAATATTAGCACATAATGCTAAACCACTCAATGCGTGTGTGTGTTTGTACGACAATAAGCTTGTATAAAAATCAAGTTTCCTCCTAACAAATACTTAGCATGCTTATGAATCAAAAGGACTTACGGGTTGTAACGGGGCTAGGTGCAAAGGTAGGAAAATGGTGGAATACATATGAAGGAGCTAATTGATTTGATCCGGTTTTTATTTCTACTACTACGAAGCAAACACCAAATATATACAAAACTTCTTCACATTCTCAACTACTATTGCAACTAAATACTTCTTTTTGTATTTTTCTCATAGTTTTCTCTCTCTCTTTTTTTTTTTACGTAAGACATAAAAACTCATCAATATACACAATAACATCAACACTACATACTAAATCTCATAAACCGGGTCATCTCAATGGGTAAACTTTTGTAAGAAGTAGGTTAGGGTCACAACCGAATGGTATAAGGCTCAAACATGGCTTTCTAAGGACCAAACACCCACCCCTCACAATACCAAGCTCATATATGTAAAGTATGAGGTCCAAACCACCAATCCCACACTCTCACACATCTAGACGAGGCTTCCTAAAAGTCCCCTATCATTTTCAAAAGCATGCTAACTCTAGGATTTAACAAGAATTCATACACAAGTTCTATTAACACAATACACACACCGCCACTCAAACAAAGAAATATCAATGATAACCATATGTGGCTCAAATTCTCACCAAGGAAAGACTAGGAATGGGTGTCGGTGTGTCAAGCGGGACATCAAGCTTTCAAATTTTGACAAGTTTCGCTCGGATTTACAAAAAAAAATAAAATTCTCAAAAATTCCCCCCATCCCCACACTTGGGATACATTGTCCCAATGTATGGTTTTGAGGGAAAGATCGCTTTTAATCAACAACATTAACTTTCGCTAATACTCTCAAATCCCAATTTTTTTTTTTTTAATTCAAACACACCACCACTAACACATCCCAAGACAACACATCAACATCACAACACCACCCTACCCCCCAACCATAAACATAACGTACGAAATAAACAAATATACACAAATATACAAAGGAGCAAGGTACGACCTGACTAGTAATACTTTGGCTGTGGAGGCCCGAAGATGGATGTCATCATGTCGTTCCACTCTCCAAACCCAAAAGCTCCGCTACCGCTGCAACTACCATGATCACCACTTGGATTCGCCTGCTGATAACTCATAGCGTGTGGATCCACCCATTGAGAATGATGTAATGGTGGGGTGGGATACGACACACTACCTTCATACGGTGGCAGTGTGGTATAATCCACAACTGGCGGGTCCGCTTCGAGTGGTTGGCCCGCGTGCCACTGATCATGCAAACGTCTCTGGCGGTCGTCTAAGTAGCGATTATTCACTTCTTCCTCATGGGCATACATATGAGCACGGTTCCATTGCTCATTTCTGTCATAACTCTGCTTCAGAGCTCTCTCCATACTCACCCCCATAAAATTTTGCTGATCGAAAAGCATTTGGTTTGGTTCAGACCATTCGCCAAAAGTGGGTGGTCGCCTCTGTTCAATAATCTGGCCCATATTCCCCGAGTGAGCCCAATAGGGATCATAGGCCTGTTGTGCATAGTCTAATGCATTCCCCACATAACCAGATTGTACACCTGCTCCTTGAACTCCACCTGGGCCAGCGCCCCCTATCTGTGCATCAACCATGAACGTATCTTCACGGTAGTCGTCATCACCACTAACTTCTTCATCAGTCATTTCGGGCTCATCATCCTCGCCCGGTCGTAACGGTCTCGCATCCGCTTTCAACACTCTCCACCTTCGCCCATCGGTCTTCAACTTGTGATACCTTTCTGATTCCTTGTACGCCCAACCTGGCCCCAGATTCTTTAATTCAAACGGCTTAAACCTCTTATAAGAACCTTTTTCATCGCCTTTAATCGCCCCATATTTCTTCAACAATGTTGTAATCAAATGGCAATGTGGCACAATCTTTCTTTCTCCACTATTTCGGCTCAATCAGATGTTGTTCAACACAAGAAATCGGAAGGGAACCTTGGGAGAGCCATGCATCATCATATATAAGATCGGTACCTCTTCAAACCGAACCTCCATCTTATCACCCCTTCGCAGGATGACATTGTATGTACACAACACCAACACCAACACCAACAACAACTTCGCCTCCATTCTCAAGTTTCATCTGAACAATTTTCCGTGTGTAGTACCCGGTAGGAAAAGGTAATCTTACATGTTTTGCCATTGAGGGTGCTTATCAGGCTCATGGTAGAGATCTTTGAGGCTTGGGTAGATATATTCACCGGATGGTAGGTCGTCAAACTTCGCTATTCGGCGCAATGAATCATAAGACATCTCGACCCTTACCCTGTTACATTTTCCAACCAATTTCATCTTTTGTGGGGCTTTAAACGGGGGACATTCGAGTGTAGTCATCCACTCTTGAATCTGAGAATCATACATCTTCTTCACCTCGCCATCATAACACTTCAGAGTTGCTCCCCAACCCAATTCTTTAAACTTTGCTGTTATCCCGAACGGCCCAAAATCAGCTTCCCGGATCTCCTTTTCACAAATAAATGCCTCAGCCCTTTGTTTCAACTTGTTCATTTGTTCATGAAACAAGTCCTCTCTCCATTCCGCGGGTTGGTCTAGTAATGAACCGGATGTCCAATCCGGTTTTGGACCCCTTGGAGGCGCATCCTCCTCCGAGTCCGGGTCTCCTATCCGAGCCAACCTTCTCCTCTTTGTTTGTTCCTCTTCCCCTTGAGGTTAGTTAGACGAACTTGCAACTGCTTTACCTTTTGTTTTCACCATACCTACACACATTCATAAACCATACACAATAATTCAAGTTAGTTCAACTCCAACATCTTCCCCACACTTGCTTTATATTACGGGTATAAATGTACAAAAACCAAATATTCATCTTTTCAAACAAAAATTCAGCATGATGTCTTTACAATTCAGAATTCTTCCAAAAGTTTTCACCAAACATCAAATACATTTATACCCATAACACTCAATGGTTCACAAAATCCTATCATCTATCTCATACAAGCAAGTGTGTAAGCAAAAACATAATGAAAACTTACAAACCTCAATGTACATCAAAAAAAAAATGAAGTGAAAATGCATACCTTAGTGTTGTAGAAGATGAGAATAACAAACTCTTGAAGTTCACACAAAAACCCACAAGAAACCCCAAATTTTTTGGCCCCTAGGGTTCAAAAATCGACCAAGAAAGTGTGCTTTTCTTCCAAATATTCACCCACAAACAGAATGCTCGTGAGATTTTAGTCAGGATTGACTCAAAAATCAGTTGATTTGGTCTAGAATCGAAGGAGATATGGAGGTTTGAAGTTTTGGGTTTTAGGGTTCTAGAGAAATAAGATGGAGAAGAAGAGGTTGATTTGTGGATGGGGTGATTTGAACGAGATGTGTGGTTGGGGTGATTTGAAAATTTTATTAAAAGTATTGTTATTATTAGTATATTAATTTCAGGTTTTGTTGTTTTTTGTTTTTTTTTATATATAAAATGCCGACAAGGGTCCCCTTATGTTTCTGCTCGGCGCCGTTACCTACGGCCCAAGCCGTAGGTTACGGTGGCATCTGGGTGAAAATGAAGCGTCGTAGGTCAGTATGTTGATGGCGTAAGGTTGCTTTTGTTGGTGAGCCGCCGTAAGCTACCCCCCCCCCCACCGTAGCTTACGGCGAGACTGGGCAAAGGGGGGCCGGCTAAAGCTTTTATTTTGCCAAAAATTTTTTAATGTTTTATGTTTTATTTTATTTTTAGCTTTTCCAAATTTTTAATTTTTATGGTTTTAGACTTTTTGAAAATATGAAAATCATCACCCTACCCCCCGTTAAAAACCCGTATTGTCCTCAACACTATGTTCGGGAAATTCGTACGGATTTCCCCACACTTGTTTCGAACACAAGTTTCAAACGGGACTTTATTCAAACCAAAACAAACTAAACTAAATATGTACAAAACATCAAACATGGGCTTCTTTCAAGTTTCTTCGTCATCCAATGGGCGTAGAATGTAACCCACTTTGTCAAGCTCGAGATTGTTGATGTCGTTACCTTCCAAATACGGTTTGAGCCGATGCCCGTTCACCGTTTGTTGTTTATTGGTTTGTTCGTCTTGTATGTCGACATCACCAAATCTTCCTACTCTTCGGATGATGTAAGGACCCATCCACTTGCTTTTGAGTTTTCCCGCAAACATCTTCAACCTCGAATTGTACAACCACACCTTTTGACCCACTTCGAAGTTCTTTTTCCTTAGCTTTGCATCATGAACTTTCTTCAGTTTTTCTTTGTATGCGGAAGCACATTCGTAGGCTTCGTCTCTAATCTCCTCAATCTCATTCAATTGCAACTTCCGCACTCGACCTGCTTCGTCATAATCCGCATTAACAGTTTTAATGGCCCAATGTGCTCGATGTGCTAACTCCATTGGTAGATGGCACCCCTTCCCATACACCATTCGATAAGGGGTGGTACCAATTGGAGTTTTGTAGGCCGTCCGATATGCCCACAACGCATCGTCAAGTTTACATGACCAATCTTTTCGATCCGTTCTTACCGTCTTCATGAGAATCTCTTTAATTTGACGGTTGGACACTTCAACTTGTCCACTTGTTTGCGGATGGTACGGTGTCGCTACTCGGTGGTTCACGTTATATCTTTTTAGCAATTTCCCAAAATTAAAATTTTTGAAATGTGAACCGCCATCACTTATTATCACCCTTGGCACACCGAATCGAGCAAATATGTTGGATTGCACAAACTTACATACAACGGAATGATCATTGGTCCTTGTAGCAATGGCTTCTATCCACTTCGTAACATAGTCAACCGCAACCAATATGTACAAGAACCCATTCGAGTTAGGAAACGGACCCATAAAATCTATCCCCCAAACATCAAACACCTCAACCACCAAAATTGGTTGTAAAGGCATTTCATCCCGCTTAGATATACTTCCAACTTTTTGACAATTAATACAATTCCGGGAAAACTCACAAGAATCTTTGAAAATCGTGGGCCAATAAAACCCACATGATAACACCCGATAACCAGTCTTGTTCCCGCTAAAATGCCCCCCACATGCCGACGAATGAGCATGGGTCAAAATCTCTAGTACTTCAGTTTCGGGAACACACCTTCTTATCACTTGATCGGGTCCAATTTTGAACAAATCCGGTTCATCCCAAATATATTGTTTCACTTGACTTAGGAATTGTTGTTGTCTCTTCTTCGTCCAATGATTCAGAATTGCACCCTTGGCCAAATAGTTCACGTAGTGGGCATATCAAGGTGTAACAAAAGTAGAAACGGCTAACAATTGCTCATCGGGAAACCGTTCATTAATTTCACTCAGATCATCAACACCTTCCAATTGGGATCCGGGACAAATGATCCGCAACAATATTTTCACACCCCTTTTTGTCCCAGATCTCTAGATCGAACTCTTGCAACAAAAGCACCCAACGAATCAATCGGGGCTTTGCATCCTTCTTTTCCATTAAATATCGGACCGCGCTATGATCCGAATACACAATCACCTTGCTCCCCCAAATGTAAGATCTAAACTTGTCCAAGGCATACACCACCGCTAATAATTCTTTCTCGGTTGTGGTGTAATTCAGTTGCGCCTCGGACAAAGTTTTACTTGCATAATAAATCACCACCGGCTTCTTATCAACCCTTTGACCCAAAACCGCTCCAATGGTCGTGTCGCTAGCATCACACATAATCTCAAACGGCTTTGACCAATCCGGTGGTTGCAAGATAGGAGCCTTCACCAACTGTTCCTTCAAAACACGAAACGCTTGCAAACATTCGTCAGTAAAATAAAATGGAACATCTTTTAATAACAAGTTACATAAAGGTTTTGTAATTACACTAAAACCCTTAATAAATCTTCTATAGAACCCCGCATGTCCCAAAAATGATCTCACCCCCTTCACATTCTTTGGTGGGGGTAAAGATGAAATTACCCGAATTTTTGCTTTGTCTACCTCCATCCCCCGGTCCGATATCACGTGTCCCAACACAATACCCTCTTGAACCATAAAATGGCTCTTTTCCCAAATTAGCACCAAGTTTGTCTCAACACATCTTTTTAAAACTTTTTTCTAACTCGTTAAGACAAGAATCAAAACTTGGGCCAAAAATGGAAAAATCATCCATAAACACTTCAAGAGATTCCCCGACCATGTCCGAAAATATACTCATCATACATCTTTGAAATGTGGCCGAGGCGTTACATAGTCCAAATGGCATTCGCCGGAAAGCAAATGTACCATATGGACATGTAAACGTGGTTTTGTGTTGATCGTCTGGGAGAATAGCAATTTGGTTATATCCCGAGTACCCATCCAAAAAGCAATAGTATTTTTGACCCGAAAGTTTTTCAATTATTTGGTCAATGAAGGGTAACGGGAATTGGTCTTTGGAGGTAGCGGCGTTCAATTTTCTATAATCAATGCAAACTCGCCACCCGGTGACCGGGCGGGTGGCAATTTGCTCACCTTGTTCATCTTTTATTACCTGGATGCCGGATTTTTTAGGTACTACTTGAGTCGGACTTACCCATGCACTGTCCGAAATGGGATAACTGATCCCCGCATCCAACCACTTGATTACTTCTTTTTTAACCACTTCTCTCAAGTTCGGGTTCAACCTTCTTTGTGTTTCTCGGGTTGGCTTCGCATCGCATCTTCACTTGTAATGATTTTATGCATTACAATAGATGGACTAATACCTTTTAAGTCGGCTATCGTCCACCCAATTTCCGCCTTGTGAGCCTTCAACACCCGTATCAACCCCTCTTCTTGAGCTACCGCCAAATTAGAAGCAATGATCACCTGTAAGGTGTCATTCTCCCCCAAAAATGCATATTTTAGATGTTTCAATAGCTCTTTCAATTCCACATTTGGTGGAATCTCCAAGGAAGGCTTTGTACCCGAATCAATTCCCACCGGTAAAGTATCCATTTGGTGAGTCCATGGCGCCCTTCCTTCTTTCACCACGAGAGCCTCTTGCTCCTTCTCTTCCTTTTCCAACTCACATGCATGCCCCTGCAAAGACACATCACAAACACAAGAACCCAAAATCTCTTCCTCGAACTCCTTTGGGTCGTATCCATCTATGAAATCTGCTAGAAAACACTCATCACCATAAACGTTAGTACCGTTAGTAAAAACATTTAATCTCATCTTTCTATTACCGAATGTGATGTCGACCGTACCATATCGACAATCAATAACGGCATGTGCAGTGTTCAAAAATGGCCGACCCAAGATAACATTTTGTTGTTGAATTGGGTCTGCGGATGAATAATCTAGCACAAGAAAATCTACGGGATAATAAAACTCATCAACTTTAACTATCACATCCCGTACAATACCCCGAGGGAGTTTATGAGACAAATCGGCTAATACCACCGTTGTCTCAACCCGTTTCAATGGACCAAAATCGTATTGGTCATGTAACCCCCCGGTAGGATACTTACTCCGGCTCCAAGATCCAATAACCCCCTTGCAGTTTGGAAATTTCCTACTTGAATGTTTATAAGAGGAGTTCCCGGATCTTGTAGCTTAGGAGGAAGATCTCCTTTCAAGACCGCACTTACCCGCTCCGTCAAGTCAACCAATTTAAGCACTTTTTGTTGCCTCTTTTGGGTACACAATTCTTTTAAAAACTTGGCGTAAGCGGGTACCTGTTTGATTGCTTCAAGTAAAGGAAGATTGATTTTAACCTGTTTGAAAACCTCCCACATTTCTTCCTTTTGAGGACCCCGTTTTGAAATAAAAATTTTCTTACCCGGATCTAATAAAGCCGAGGGAAATGGTACTTGACTAGATCCCTCATCCTCATTTTTCTTTTCTTTTTCTTTATTAATTTCAGGTTTTTCAAAATTGAGTTTTTTAGAAGAAATAATAGTTGGTTCATTTTCTTCCTCACTATCTTGACCCGTTATATCATCAACCACCCCCTCAACCAAATCCGGTGAAGGATTGGTTTTGTACTCTTTCCCACTTCTCAAAACACTTACATGATGAATATTAACATTGTTACCTCTAGAAATATTATGAGACGGGTTTACCTTAGTGTCGCTTGGTAATTGACCTTTGTTTTTCTTCAAGTCCGCCACTTCGGTTGCGAGTTGACCCATTTGGGTGGTCAAAGTTTGAATTGCTTTGTCTCGGGCCTCATCCTTTTGTATGCGTGCATCATCCATTTGATTTCTCTTTTGCATCTCCGCTTGCATGCTCTTTAACATATCCATCATCTCATTTCCACCCGAAGACCCCCCTTGTTCTTGACCCATTTGATATTGTTTTTGGTATCCTTGATTGTTCCCACCTTGATATCCACTTTGATTGTTGTAAGGTTGGCGCGAACCAAAGTTACCTTGACTTCCTTAAAAATTCGGGTTTGCTTGATTGGAAGGGTTCCCGTACCGAAAATTTGGGTGGTTTCTCAACCCGGGGTGGTAAGTGTTAGAATTCATATTAAAGTTTCTACCACCCCCTCCTTGACCTTGCACAGCATGAACCTCTTCATATTGCCCTTCCACCATTCCTTGGCAATTTTCAGCCGCATGACCTATTTCATTGCAAATAGCACAATCATCATAAATTTGATTAGAGGTTTGAACATTACCATCGTCAACCGCATGCACTTGTGTTCGGGTAACGGTCGGTCGTGCTCTCTTGATGCTTGAGCTTTCCTCTTTGATGTAATTGCCATTTGCTCCAAGAACTCCCAATCGTCTTGCTCATAGTTCGTACCAAAAGTGCCACCGGTAATAGACATTAAGTCGCGAGCATCTTCGGCACTCAACCCCTCATGGAAAGCGTTCATCAATTCCCAAAGTTCAATTCCATGATGAGGGCAATTCTTGATCATTATGTTGAAACGCTCGAAGGCCTCATGAAACATCTCACCTTGTTGTTGTTGAAAACTCCTCAACCCCTTCCTAGCATCATTGGTGTTTTGAGCGGTGTAAAATTCATCTAAAAATATTTGTTGCATCTCCGCCCATGTACAAATAGATGCTGAAGGTAAAGTGTAAAACCACTTCTTTGCCTTGTCTTCCAAAGAAAATTGGAATAATACCAATTTAACATCGCCGGCCAAAAATCCTTGACTCCCAAAAGTGTTGCAAATCGAGTCATAAGCTTCCAAGTGAAAATAAGGTTCCTCCGTTGCTAGACCCTTATACTTCGGCAAACCTTGCAATGAATTGGTTCTCACTTCAAAAGTCCTCCCTTGATCATTGTGAGGAATAACTACCGGTGAAGGATTGCGAGTGATTACCGGCCTAAAATACGCTTCAATGCCTCTCGCATGTTCTCTAAGATGCCTTCTTGGCACACCCAACCGAACCCTTGGTCGAATAGGACCCATTGGCCTTTGCATAAGCCCTTGTGGTACATGTGGTTGAAATTGTTGTTGTGGCATCGGTTGGTGTTGAATTGGCCTTTGAAATTGTGGTTGTACATTTTGTGGACGAACTTGTTGCAATGGTATAGGACGTTGCACTTGTGGCCCTTGTGGCCTTGGCCGAATATGTTGTGGTATAATTTGTTGTTGTTGAAACCCACCAACACCTGGCATTCTTTGAGTCTGCCCTTGCACATAAGTAAGTTCTCCTTGTTCCCCATCACCCACATAAGCATATCCTTCTTCCTCAAAACCATTAAAATCTTCATATCCTTCTTCATATCCATCTCCTCCTATACCCGATGATTGCCCAAATGGAAAAGTCGTATATTGAAAACCCGACTGGTTCGATGGTCTAAATGTAGAAGTAGCATGAACGACAGTTGAACCTTGTGGTAATGTATAGGTTGAGGATGATTGACCTGAAACTGGGAAGAAATGAGTGAGTGGTGGAATTGTAGTAGAAGGATTAAAAGTGAGTGTAGGCTCTTCTTGAGTGGAAATAGGTTGGGTGGTGTTAGTTGGTGTTACATCATGAGGTGAAATAGGGTTGGTAGTGGTGTTTGGCATGGTAGTGTTTGGTGAAGGTTGAGTGGAGGATGGTATGAAAGGTGGTATAAGTTCACCCGTGGTGGGTGGTGGTGGTGGATCCATGTATCGAATTGGTGTGATTGGTGTTCTTGGTGAACCGCTGATTCTGTTTTCTCTTAGCAAAATTATGTTTCCTCTTAATGTTCGCTCAATTTCCGGATCAAATGCCAATGGTGATAGCTTGTGAGAGCTTCTAGTACGCATGCACCTGTAAATACCTGCACACTAACACACCCAGCGTAAACCAGAAAAATAACAAACTTAAAAAAAAAAGAACAAAAATAACACACGTTGCGCACTACTCCCCGGCTACGACGCCAAAATTTGACGTGATGTCGTGTGAGGTCACAATCAAATTTAATCCAAATACTACTAATAGATAGTGGCAAGTGGGTATCGAACACAGGGAGTTTGTGGAATGTATGTTATCTAAGTGTATATCTAAGCTAACTAAGATTAAACTAATTGTAAGTAAAGTAAAATTCAAGAGTTGATTTGCGTGAATTGGTTTTAGAACTAAATTCGACTAATTAAATTGCAAGAGAAAAGTTTTAGTTGTAACAAATTAGAGACAAGTAATCATCTTTAGTTTCCGGATTGCTTTGACATTCATGCTAACATTCCACTAGAAAGAACTACATAGACAAAGTTCATGTGTGCTAAATTGCAGTGATGAAAGGGAACTAAGTACTCAGATTCCTAGAACGTGAGGTTGTTACTCGATGATCAATCAACCCTTACCCAAGCCTAACTATACCCATGATATCTCGATTGCCAACGGCACCAAGAACGTATGGTTTCTAATTGGTTTAATGTAAGAATCAACAATTTACTAACAATCAATCACACACCATAACAAACAATTCAATCAAGAAAGAGATTGTTATTCTAGAAATACAGAATTTAAGCATAAAGTCTTACAAAACCTTCCACCAAAGATGATCACAAAGTGTTTAGCCACTCATGGCTTGAATCAACATCATCATATTAGTTTCAATGTTCATGGAAATCAAAACACAATAAAACTAAGATTAACAAGTGTTCTTCAAGCTCCCAATCTCTAAAGATGCTCCAAAATTCATTCACCATCCAAGTGTAACCGAAAACCAATGACAAGACACCATAAATCCCATGAAAATGGCCATTAAATGAAGGAGTTACAACTTGAGCATAGTCGGCGCCGTAACCTACGGCCAGGTGGCGTAAGCTACGGCACCCGCCGTAGCTTACGGCAAGCAGCCAAGTCCTATGGCGGTTACATTCTGAGCTACGGCAGGTAGTTTTTGCAACAGTTGGGGCCGTAACCTACGGCCAGGTGGCGTAGGCTACGGCGCTAAGTCTTGTTTCTTTTCTATTTCTTCACCAAATATTCACTTCTTCCATTCTTTGACTCCACCAACTTCTAGCAACCAATCATGCCTTCTCAAACCAGCATTTTGAGCACTTTAGCACCTGCATCATCAAACATAGAGTGGTTACCAAGTTTAAGCAATTACCCGAATAACGCATGGAATGTGCATATATTTAGACCTTTTAAGGGTTGTCCTACGGACCACCCATCAGTGACGAGTTTCAATGCAACGCAATACTCGAAAACGCACTCGCTGGCACGCGTAACTCGATTATCGTAGGATTTGAAAAATGGATATGTAAATACGACCCAATGTGACTAATTATAATAAATATATGGAAATGAGGATGAAAATATGTACCCAAACTATCGCAACGCTTAACGGTCGAAACGGAACGCCAAAACTCAGCTCGTTGGAAGTGTTCGATCGGATGGCATTACGATCGGACAGCCGTCCGATCGGACAGCCGTCCGATCGGACAGCTGACCGAACGAACAGCCATCCGATCCAACGCACCACCTCCCCTTCTCTTCTCTCTTGCCTATAAATACCCTCACCCTTACATCATCTTCCCTGATGAGGAGCTCTCATTCGACCAGCACGCCTTGGAGCTATTTTCTCTCGATTTCTCGCGATTCTTGTAAGTTTTCAGCCTAAATCTTGTACTTCTATGATCTACACGCACTTCTTCATCATTTTCTCTTCTAATTCTTAACTTTTAACCATGAAGTCAATCGATTTGAGGTGTTCTAAGGTGATATCATCACAAAGTTCTTATGAACTTCAATTGTCAGCCTCATTCCACTAAGAACAACTCAGATCCGAAGGATTTCCACAAGAATAAACAACATTTTCACACAGATCTACACATAATCATAAATGAAAAGATTGAAGGATGGTTTTCCAAGTTTCTTTCAACTCTTTTACACTCGAAGCACTCAAGACCGATAAAAATCAGAGCTAGTACCGACCTTCTACTCATTCTTAGTGTCGTGTTGGTTTAAGATCTGGTTTCTAACGACACGACTGATTTCGGGTTAACCAAGAACGACCGTCACGAACCAGTAAACCGGTCAGATTTGGGTGACTCCTGTCCGATCAGGCCCCTTGGTTCGAGATGGGGTTTCTTTTGGTTAGCACGTCACAACTATAACAACCCTAAACCGACACCCTCGTAACATTTTCCGACACCCCAAAATATTTTAAAATATCCCATTATGTCCTAAAATGCACCCTATATGTGAAAACCGAGCCCGAAATACAATATAGCATTAAAAATAAATGAAAAACATAAAAATTTAAGTTGAGGTAGGCCGCGTAAGGTACCCCATAACCCTTACGCGGGCCGCGAGAGGCTCAAAAGGTGGCACAGCCCGGTGCGGCCACGTGGCCCAACACATGTCGAGTCTAGTGGCTGATCCGGATGGGCTACACGTTGACCCGGAGTAAACACGGGCCGCGTAGGCCCTGCCCTTGTGTTACGCGGGCCGCGAGAGAACCAGACTCGGCAACTATATAAGCAGGCCATCGGATTTCATTCGAATTCGTTCAAAGTTTCTTTCTCAATCTCAATTTCTGAATAATAGGCTTTATACTCGGGTATTATACCCCCCTAAATAGCGAAGTTCTACTACGATGTAAGTATCATAACCCCTGGAGACGTATTAGATACTCTGCCCGATTGATCTAGGGTTCCGTAACGGCTGTCATGGATCTGCCCGACGTAGTCGTTGGAATGCCGTCTCGGGGAGGGTATTGCTAATGTTAAAATGGGTTATTATACTAACACGCGTGCATTTGTGTAATTTATAGATTATCACCAGGAAACCCTTACGAATAATCTAAGACAGCAATGTGAGTAATCTCCTTTTTCTAAACAGTTTTTACAAAACCTTAAATATTTTACAATGCAATTTAGCAGTGATTGAGTCTTTGTAATTCTACGGTTACTGCCGGTATGTTGGCGTTTTGTATACAAAATGTGAGTAACGTTATCATTGGACGAAGAGTTAGCCAATGTGTAATATGACCCACCAGTCAGGATTGACAGTACTGAATGAGTAATTGGGTAGATATAAACATTGTAATCGCCCTCAATACTGTTTAAATTAATAAAACTTTTCTTGATTGAACTGGGATTCACTCACCAGTATTTCCCACTGACAAAATATTTTTAAACGCGTTTAAGGTAACACAATGTGAAAGCCAATTAGAAGCCAGCTGGACAGCACTGAAGGCTTGGAAAAGTGGCTATAAAAGTTACCTAAATAAAAGAAGGACAACGAAGTGGTAAATGTTTAAAATTCAGATGGACAACGAAGTGAATCAGGAAAACCAGAATGATAATATCCAGAACGACAACAACTCGAATAATGATAATCTGAATAACGAGAATCCGAACAACAATAACAATGGAAACCAAGTAGATGATAGTGTCATCCAACACATAGTGGCACAAGGAATTATAGATGCGATGCCATTTATTATCCAAACTGTTAAGGAAGCGGATAATAAAAGTAAGCATAGCAGTAAGCAACCAAGTGAACCGGAACACAGCGTAAACAATGGACCCGTACTTCAGGTGCCCATTCCCAAAAGAAGAAGAACCATGCCATATGGTTGTTCTTATAAAGAATTCTGGTCCTGCAAACCAATAGAATTCTCGGGCAATGAAGGACCCATTGCAGCTCTACGCTGGATAGAGAAGACTGAGGTTGTTCTAAAAATAAGCAAGTGTGCTGAAGAAGATAAAATAATGTTTGCTTCTAATCTGTTTAAGAACTCAGCCCTAGAATGGTGGAACACTATCCTCCAGTCAAGAGGAAGTGATAGGGTTTATAACATGGAATGGGAGAAATTTAAAAATATGGTAGAAAGGAAATTATGCCCTCCCAATGAAAAGGAACAGATAGCAAATAAGTTCCTAAATCTTAGGATGACCGGGGTAGATAGTAAGGGATATACTACTACATTCTTTGAATATGCTAGAATAGTACCAACCCTTGCATCACCTGAACCGGTATTAATCTCCCGATACATCTGGGGATTAACGGGGAGATTAGGCATGTAGTCAAGGCAGCTAGACCTCAAACCATAGAAGAAGCTGTAGAACTAGCCAATACCTTGACAGATGAATTGATCCGTACTAGAGAAGAAGACCAGAGGAGAAACCTAACCCAAAGACTTACTCAAGAAATCCGTTCCGGAAATTCCAACCGTGGGAAAAATGTAGGTTCTACATCTGCAACCTATTGCAAGTATTGCAAAAGGAAGCATTCTGGAAGATGCTCCATATATTGCAATTTCTGCAAAATATCAGAACATAAGGAAGAAGACTGCAGGAGAAAAGCTAATAACAGGATATGCTACAACTACGGAGAACAAGGTCATATCAAGCCAAACTATCCAGAATTAGCTCCAGCTGCGAACAACAAGAACACTAAAAATGCTAGAGCATTTGTTCTAACTACAGATGAAGCCAAAATGATCCCGGACGTCATAGCCGGTACGTTTTTAGTTAATGATATTTTTGCTAAAGTATTATTTGACTCTGGTGCAAACCAAAGTTTTATTAATACTTTGTTCTGCAAACTTCTAAATCAATCATTAACAAAACTACCACAAGAATGTCTAGTAGAGACAGCAAATGGAGAGACCGTTAGGATTTCTGAAATCTTGCAGGGAGCAAGAATAGAAATTTTTAACCAAAAGTTTATTGCAAACCTTTACCCAATGAAGCTGGCAGGATTTGATGTTGTATTAGGAATGGATTGGTTAATAGCCAATAAAGCCAGTATTTTGTGTGATCAAAAGTCAATCCAAGTAAATTCACCAAGGGGTGAAAAGATCACAATTAAAGGAGATAAACCATCTAGATCCACGAAATTCATCTCTGTGATGAAAACTGCAAGTTATATAAGAAAAGGATCTATAATGTATTTGATTTCTATAATCACTAACACTAAAGGAAAAGAATTAAAAGACATTCCAGTAGTATCTCAGTTTTCCAATGTATTTCCTGAAGAATTGCCAGGGCTACCTCCAGACAGAGAAGTTGAATTCAGAATCCATCTACTACCAATTGCAAAAGCACCTTACCGATTGGCACCCGCCGAAATGCAGGAACTGAAGAAACAGTTAGACGAATTGTTGGAGAAAGGATTCATATAGCCAAGCTCATCGCCATGGTGAGCACCGATTTTGTTTGTCAAAAAGAAGGTCAGATCAATGCGTATGTGCATTGACTACCGTGAATTGAACAAGGTCACGATTAAGAATCGGTACCCATTACCAAGAATCGATGATCTGTTTGATCAACTGCAAGGAGCTCGATTTTTCTCTAAAATCGATTTAAGATCAGGATATCATCAGTTAAAGGTACAGGAAGAGGACATTCCTAAGCCTGCGTTTAGAACAAGGTTTGGCCATTATGAATTTACTGTCATGCCATTTGGTTTAACCAATGCCCCAGCTGCATTTATGGACTTGATGAACCGAATATGTAAGCCATATTTGGATAAATTCATAATTGTCTTCATAGATGATATTCTCATTTACTCTAAGAGTAAAGAGGATCATGCAAAGCATTTGCACTTACTTCTAAGTCTATTAAGAAAGGAAAAGCTTTACGCTAAGTTTTCCAAGTGCGAGTTTTGGTTAGAGCAGGTACAATTTCTTGGACATTTAGTCGATCATGAAGGAATTCATGTGGATCCAACAAAGATCGAGGCAATTACCAAATGGAAAACCCCTGAGTCACCAACCGAGGTTAGAAGTTTCTAAGGATTGGTCGGTTACTATAGAAGATTCATTCAATATTTTTCTAGAATAGCCATTCCCTTAACCAAGTTAACCTGTAAATCCATTAAGTTTGAATGGGGACGAAAGCAAGAAGAAGCCTTTAGAACCCTTATGCAAAGATTAACCCATGTACCCATACTAGCGTTACCAGAAGGAACTGAGGACTTTGTAGTTTATTGTGATGCTTCTAAGTTAGGTTATGGATGTATATTGATGCAACGTCAAAAGGTTATAGCTTACGCATCTAGACAACTTAAGAATCATGAAGAGAATTATTCAACCCATGATCTAGAGTTAGGAGCCATAATTTTTGCCCTTAAGATTTGGAGACATTACCTTTATGGTAGTAAGTTTACCATATTCACTGATCATAAGAGTTTAAGGTATGTTTTTGGGCAAAAAGAGTTGAATATGAGACAAAGACGTTGGATGGAGATACTTAGTGATTTTGATTGTGATATCCAATATCATGCAGGGAAAGACAATGTAGTGGCTGACGCTTTAAGCCGAAAGTATCACGAAAAGCCAAAAAGGGTACGTTCTCTTAAATTAAATCTACAAGTAGATTTAAATGATCAGATCAGAAAAGCACAAGAATCAGTAATCAAGGATGATACTGAAAAATTAAAAGGAATGATTAAAGAACTAGAACAAGGAACAGATGGAATTTGGAGATTCCATAAAAAGAGAATGTGGATACCTAAATTAGGAAACTTACGCCACCGTATATTAGAAGAAGCCCATAAGTCTAAGTATACGATGCATCCAGGAAGTGATAAGATGTACCAGGATTTAAGGAAAAATTTCTGGTGGATAGGAATGAAAAAGGACATAGCAGCTTATGTTTCTAAATGTTTAACTTGTTCTCAATTTAAAGCTGAACACCAGAAACCTTCAGGATTACTACAACAGTTAGAGATGCCAGTGTGGAAATGGGAATTGATAACAATGGATTTTGTTACCAAATTACCCAAAATAAGAAAAGGTAATGATACAATCTGGGTGATTGTAGATAAGCTAACCAAGTCAGCTCATTTCCTACCAATGAAGGAAACTTTCAGTATGGAACAATTAGCTAAGTTATATGTAAATGAAATAGTTTCATTACATTGAATACCTTTATCAATTGTTTCTGACAGAGATAGTCGTTTTACCTCTCATTTTTGGGCAAGTTTCCAAAAAGCAATGGGAACCAAGTTGAATCTAAGCACAGCTTATCATCCTCAAACGGACGGACAAAGCGAAAGAACAATTCAGACAATGGAGGACATGCTTAGAGCTTGTGTAATTGATTTCGGAGGTAATTGGGATGATCACTTACCTTTAATAGAATTTTCTTACAAAAACAGTTATCACACAAGTATCAATGCTGCACCATTCGAAGCACTTTATGGACGAAAGTGCAGAACCCTAGTCTGTTGGGCAGAAATTGGGGAAAAGCAACTATCTGGACCTGAGATAGTGCAGGAAACAACCGATAAGATCATTCAAGTCAAAGAACGACTGAAAGCAGCACGTGATCGACAGAAGAGCTACGCTGATAACCGACGTAAGCCGTTAGAATTTCATGTAGGTGACAAGGTATTGTTAAAAGTCTCTCCTTGGAAAGGAGTAGTAAGATTCATCAAGCGAGGGAAGTTAAGTCCCAAGTATTTCAGACCTTTTGAGATTACTAGAAGAATAGGACCTGTAGCCTATCAGCTACAACTGCCAGAGGAAATGGCAGGAATACATGATGTATTTCATGTATCTAACCTCAAGAAATGCTTAGCCGATGAATCACTCGTAGTACCTCTTAAGGATATAGAGGTAAATGAACAATTAAAGTTTGTAGAGAAGCCTCTACAGATTGAAGACATGAAGGTCAAAAATCTCAAGCACAAGAGATTAGTTCTGGTCAAAGTGAAGTGGGACTCCAAAAGAGGACCTGAATATACATGGGAGCTTGAATCAGAAATGCAAAGGAAATATCCACACCTGTTCCAGTAGACCTCGAGGAAGAGCTCTAAAACAAGGTGGGGAGGATATAACAACCCTAAACCGACACCCTTGTAATATTTTCCGACATCCCAAATATTTTAAAATATCCCATTATGTCCTAAAATGCACCCCATATGTGAAAACCGAGCCCGAAATACAATATAGCATTAAAAATAAATGAAAAACATAAAAATTTAAGTTGAGGCGGGCCGCGTAAGGTACCCCATAACCCTTACGCGGGCCGCGAGAGGCTCAAAAGGTGGCACAGCCCGGTGCGGCCACGTGGCCCAACACATGTCGAGTCTAGTGGCTGATCCGGATGGGCTACACGTTGACCTGGAGTCAATGCGGGCCGCGTAGGCCCTGCCCTTGTGTTACGCGGGCCGCGAGAGAACCAGACTCAGCAACTATATAAGCAGGCCATCGGATTTCATTCGAATTCGTTCAAAGTTTCTTTCTCAATCTCAATTTCTGAATAATAGGCTTTATACTCGGGTATTATACCCCCCTAAATAGCGAAGTTCTGCTACGATGTATGTATCATAACCCCTGGAGACGTATTAGATACTCTGCCCGATTGATCTAGGGTTCCGTAACGGCTGTCGTAGTTCTGCCCGACGTAGTCGTTGGAATGTCGTCTCGGGGAGGGTATTGCTAATGTTAAAATGGGTTATTATACTAACACGCGTGCATTTGTGTAATTTATAGATTATCACCAGGAAACCCTTACGAATAATCTAAGACAGCAATGTGAGTAATCTCCTTTTTCTAAACAGTTTTTACAAAACCTTAAATATTTTATAATGCAATTTAGCAGTGATTGAGTCTTTGTAATTTTACGGTTACTGCCGGTATGTTGGCGTTTTGTATACAAAATGTGAGTAACGTTATCATTGGACGAAGAGTTAGCCAATGTGTAATATGACCCACCAGTCAGGATTGACAGTACTGAATGAGTAATTGGGTAGATATAAACATTGTAATCGCCCTCAATACTGTTTAAATTAATAAAACTTTTCTTGATTGAACTGGGATTCACTCACCAGTATTTCCCACTGACAAAATATTTTTAAACGCGTTTAAGGTAACACAATGTGAAAGCCAATTAGAAGCCAGCTGGACAGCACTGAAGGCTTGGAAAAGTGGCTATAAAAGTTACCTAAATAAAAGAAGGCGTTTATTAAAATAAAATGGGATTTATTCCTATAAATCAGTTTGTAAGGAAAACTTGGGTTTTATCCCCATATCTTTAAATATATAAAATGTGGTGTTTTACTCTGATAAAATATTTCCTAACTACGGTCCTGATGTAATTTCCGCTGCCAAATCAATAAACACTGATACCACCGACACTGAGTTCGCGGCCGCCCGTTCCCGGGACAGATAGGGTGCGGGGGTTACGACAACAACACTGTCTCGATCAAGACCGCCAAAAACCTTCAAAGTTAGTTAAGCACCACGGACGACCAGGTTTGTTGGACGGAGTGTTGTCTGATCGGAAAGTCGTCCGAATGGACAGCCGTCCGAACGGTCAGGATCCCGTCCGAGCGGCCAGGCTCCCGACCGAACGGTTAGGATCCTGTCCGAACGGCTAGGCTCCCACCCGAACAGTCAGACTCCCGTCCGAATGACCAGGCTCCCGACCGAACGGTTAGGATCCCGCCTGTCACACCCCAACCGATGGCGGAAACATCGGAGTGAGACGAAATAGATTGCTCGAGACATCATAACATTAATAATTGTGACAAGTATTTAAATAGTAGATTTCATTTCATTTCTAAAAATCAATTACAAGAATTTGAAATAAATACAACATCATGAATAATGAATTACAATACAATAATAATACAATTTAAAGTGTGTATCTATGCATCCTATTAGATTCAATGCATCAACATCATCATCGCTAAACCTGCAACATGTTTTAAAATACAATTCAATGCAAAAGCAAAGGCGAGTATACAAGTTTTTCATACGTAGCATAAAAAGATAAGTTTCAAACAATTCCATGTGGCAATCTCTTGATACAAGATAAACAATAAATTCGGCATGTGTCTAATATATCAAACCAATGATGAAACGCAATATGCTCATGACATAACCACAAGTCTACGGGCGGTGCGTTAATCCTATAGCGCTATATATGTCACGGATAGGCTTGTACGAAGTTAATGATAAGTCTACACAAGATGTCCTCAATCCAAGTTTAAAGTATCAAGTAATCAAATAAGCATGCGTGTAATAGGAATGTTTATGTATTATGATTAAACTTGTTCGGTTCATTTTTTTTATTCGAATTCATCTCAGTTTTGGAGCGGGTCGGTTCGTCTATGTTCGGCCAAACCGCGGTCAACGGGTCAGAACCGGGTTCGGGTCAGCAACGGTCAAACAGTCAACACGGGTCAAACCCGGTCAACTGACGGGTCGACGGTTCATCCGAGACTTGGTACAATTTAAACAACATTAATTTTATTATTGTTTTATATGTATATATTGCTTAAAATGTCAAACAAGATTCAATTAGTAATACTTTTTTTTTATTTTAGCACTTGTCGGGAATTTCTAAATATATATTGTTGTGCTTATTGTGGTGTTTGGGAATATATCGACACGTTAGTTGTCGGGATCGTCCAAAAATAAAGGAAACTCTGCCCGATTTTCGTTTAAGCATATACATATACTTTATAGTCGAACCGCTAAGGAAGGCGTATCGTATTCAAATAACCTTTATAACAATAATTATATTCATTTTGACAAATACTTCAATAATATCTTCGATAAACTTAATTTAGAATTATTGTATAAACTATATTAAATATACACACACACACACACACACACACACATATATATATACTTTATATTCCACTTCAAATCCTTCGTCGTAAATCCGTTTACTCATGCACCATCGCTTGCCCATATAGGGTGACCTCGGTGTTCCATCCTCCTAACCTCATACACTCGTCGACACTTGGATAATCGGAAGACTTAGCAATTATGTGAGTATACTTGAACCCCTTTTTACGTTTATCACTTTTTGGGGTGTAACATGTTTTCTTACGAACCTTACACTTTAATCATAATACATAAACATTCCTATTACACGCATGCTTATTTGATTACTTGATACTTTAAACTTGGATTGAGGACATCTTGTGTTAGACTTATCATTAACTTCGTACGAGCCTATCCGTGACATATATAGCGCTATAGGATTAGCGCACCGCCCGTAGACTTGTGGTTATGTCATGAGCATATTGTGTTTCATCATTGGTTTGATATGTTAGACACATGCCGAATTTATTGTTTATCTTGTATCAAGAGCTTGCCACATGGAATTGTTTGAAACTTATCTTTTTATGCTACGTATGAAAAACTTGTATACTCGCCTTTGCTTTTGCATTGAATTGTATTTTAAAACATGTTGCAGGTTTAGCGATGATAATGTTGATGCATGGAATCTAATAGGATGCATAGATACACACTTTAAATTGTATTATTATTGTATTGTAATTCATTATTCATGATGTTGTATTTATTTCAAATTCTTGTAATCGATTTTTAGAAATGAAATGAAATCTACTATTTAAATACTTGTCACAATTGCCAATGTTATGATGTCTCGAGCAATCTATTTCGTCTCACTCCGATGTTTCCGCCATCGGTTGGGGTGTGACAGATTGGTGTCAGAGCCATAACTATAGGAAATTAGGAAAAGTAAGAATGCTTTAACCTAGTCTATAGTTTTAGATCTTTATTCTTATGTTTTGCTTGAAACTACATGCATGCTACTTTATTTGCTTTTATTTATTCTCTTTTGGACATTTTGAGCATGATTTGTCATTTATGTGTTAACACTTGACGTGCTATACTTGTCTTATTATGTGTTAATATTTGTTTCATTGTTCTATCCTTTATGTGTTGTTGTTGACATACTTTTTTTTATGTGTTAATAATTGTTTCATTATTCCATTATTTATGTGCTGTTGTTGACATGTTTATACTTGTTTGTCCAACCTTTAACATACACTTTTCCTCATACATTTTACTCGATTATCTTAAATCCGACAACACTCATATTATACAAACGAGACGAGTTTACCAAAATAGGCGTGAAACCCACAATTTGGTAAACGACTTTCATTCCGTTTGATTCTATATTTGCATTAAATTCACCATTAAGTTAGGAGTGAAATCCACATCTTAAGGAAAATTTCAAATTTAAATTCGTCAAGTTAGGGTACGAAGTCGCCAAGTTAGGGGTGAAACCCGTACCTCGTCGACTAATCCCACTCCTTGATTTTACAAATCCCGCCAGGTCTCGAATTTTCGATTGAATTGGAACGTGTAGTAACCGGAAGGGTAAATACCGTTAACCGACACGTCGACGAGAGTATTTCACCTATTAGGCGAAAGCATGTTGTTATTTTCAAAAGACCTTTCGACCACTTTGGTGAGTCAACGTTCCATTTAGGAACCATCCAAATTTCTTTTTATCAAGCTTACGCTTTATTATTTTCGATCTTTTATGATGAAACTCACTCTTGTCAATTGAATCATTTTTGATATGTCACTTTTGCGCATACATCATACTATTAATTCTCATATAATTATACATTATTAGCATGCATAATTTCACGTAATTTTATTTACACTTTTGCAACAACGGGTGGAGACATATCACCATGATGGGAGTGATTTCCTTACCTTGATGATTAACTCCGCTTCTTTTCTCATCTTACAACGACCTCGCCAAAGAGTTAGGGGTGATTCCCTTACCTAGGTTATCGTTAGCTATACTTTCCTTTTAATAGACTATATTATATAAACACGCTCATATTTATATCTAAATCGTTTATCATTAGTCAAATTCCTACCTATTTCAAAATACGTTGTTTATTTAAACTTACTTCTTATATTACAACCTATTTTCATGTTCACTCATATACACGAAATTCTTAATATTACCGTAAACGATCACTTCTTGAATTTCAAAAATTTCACGAAATGTTACTTATCAATCTAGTCGGTCTAGTAAATCCAATGCCCACAGAAATTTCGAATTCCACATAATTACTAAAACACGCTCATCTTGCGTCATTATACTAAGGACCAATTACTTCTTCAATTGGTAATCAAACCAACTTTTCATACAAAATATTACAAATATTATCCGATCGTTTATCAAAACCCTTTTCAAAAAGCAACAAAATATTTTTAGAACACCTTTCTCAATCACTAAGTTCGTTTACCAAATTCCTTTTCTAAGGATCACCTTTTCACAAGAATCTGTAAACTTCGGAGTTTCTAATACAAAAATTACTTAAAACGATGCAAACTTATTAATCTCTAGAACTTTTCAAAACCTCACTCGATACGTCAGTTAAATTCAAAACACGTGGGCAAGTAATGGGTACCAATAATTTTCAACTATATCAATTCTCCAGAAACCATAGTAGCATTCCCACTCTTTTACAAAGTACCTTTTCGCATTACCAATAAACGTTTTATATTCTCTTTACATTCACAAACTAGATTCTACATTCCATGATAACTCAGTCTATTTAACTTCACGTTTTGCACAGACAACTATATATGCATATCATTTTGCACGTTTTAGCCAATATCTCACGACAATCTCATGCGTGTCACTCATTCCCTTTTCTTTCATACTCCAAACTTTTAATTGTTTACGCGCATAAACTCGTGTAGTTCGATTTATACTGTAAACAAAATCATTATTTCCTACATCCATGCTTATGCATTTTATGCCTTCACGTATGTTTACACTTACACGCTTATGTTATACTCATGATTCAAAATTTATACGTGTTACGTTTATACATACACTCAGGATTATACATTTACGTTGTACTTACATTCATATTCATGTTTATACATTTTATGTTTTCATTTACACTTATACAACCTTGTTTACACTTATATTCATACACATATAATTTGTTCATACTTAAACCTTCATGTTTTACACCTATATTCACATTCATATCTATGCTCGTACATCTTATGTTCACACTTATACTCATATTTATACTCATACGCTTTGTGGTTATACCTATACTCATGTTTGTACTCACACTTATACTCATTTTTCATGCACAATATGCTTATACTTTTACTCATACTCATGTCATGCGTTCTGTGTTTATGCTCACGTGCGTGTTCATAATTAAACTTATACTATGCTCATGCTTTTATTCATACTCGAAATTCATACATTCGCACCGTACGCGAGCGAAACCCTAGGGATTCGCTTACGTCGGCCTTATACTATTTGGGAGACAAACATGCTTATATGCTACATCCCTATTTATACACAATCTTATTTTCAGAATTTATGAATACCTTAAATTCATACACAACTAGTACGAGCTATGCGGATCATGCGACGATCGATATAATCGCGGGTGCACACGGGATTATAGAGATGGGCGTATGAGAACCATAGAGTGTACTAATGCGTATGGTAAGACACGGAACGTAACATGACACCGAATACGAGACGGACGTAATATGGTCAAAACATGGTGGATATGCCGCTAGTACTTCCTATATATGTAAGTGCTTTCACCATATTACCAAACTTTCGTGAAACGTGCCATGAGAAATTCGGTGTTTTGCAGACCTTTTAGACTTAATACAAACTTTAAACAACTCACAAACGCATTATATCCGATTATCCCCGACGAGACTTCATTTTTTTAGCACGCTACTTTCGCCTATCCGATACTTATGCTATTCCTACACTCGTAATCGTTATTAAATCAATCGTTCACTCTTATACCTCAATTATTCCCCGTTGTCTCAAACTCCAAAGCCTCAATTTTAATCAATCCTTTTCTGTTTGCCAAAACCCTTTCAAATCTCCCTTCTGAACAAATTTCGGGACGAAATTTCCTAAAGGAGGGGAGACTGTAACGCTCCGCGTTTTCATAACTTTCCATATGAAGAAACCATTGTTCATATTTCTATTTTTGAAAACTTAGTATCCTGATATTCGTCGTTTCGTTATAATCATCGAAAAATCTTTATCCTTATTCTAACTCGTTATAAATATGGTTATTTACCCATTGTTTAAATTAATTAAATTAATTAATTTTGATATTTAAAAGTTTATTTTTATAATAATCTAGTTAGACTCGTTAAGATTTTAAAGTTAGTAAACTAACCTAGTTAGTTTGTATTATAAAGTTAGTTTTCTATATATATATATATATATATATATATCCATATATATATCATAACTTAGTTAGTTAGTTAAACCACGGGGACCATTTGTGCAAACTCTCTAACTAAACCCACCTACATAAGAGAACGAAACCCTAATCTACACTTGATCGGCCGCCCATAATGTTGTTCCCTATTTCTTTGTCTGCAACTCAAAACATCATACACACACAAACAAAATGTAGACATCTTATCTTCTTATTCATTTCACAAAACCCTGAAACACCCACATCCTTCCTTTACGCACCCACACACCTGCATCTCGTTCACCTCTCCCTCTCGATCTATACTTCAGGCAACACACCACACCCTCACAACCCTTCTTCTTCAAACTGTAGAATCACAATACACTCACTTGTTACCCTCTCCAATTGAAATGACGGCCACCACTGCCGGGTGGCGGCGTGCGGCGGCGACGGCAAGGGAGAAGGAGAGAGCGAGAGAGAGCAAGATGAGAAGGAGATCAAGAACAACAGCAACGACGACGACGGAAGCTCCGACGTCGTCTACGGTGGCACGGTTCAGGTCGTCTGGTTCGGCTCGGCTTTCAAACGATTCGGGTAATATTAGTTCAGGTTTTGCCTTATTTTGTTTCACCTCCAGTTCAAGTTTGATTCATGTTTGGTCTGGTCAATTTGGGTTCCCGCTTCCGGTTTGAGCTCCGGCGAGGTTCACGACAGTGGAGGTGATCTCGGGTTACGGGTCCGGTTCTCCGACAAAATCCCCGGTAAGCATCTGATTTCTTTCTTCATCTCGTTTTATTGCGATTCAGTTCGATTCTTCTTCTCCGGTTGATGCGGGTCTTGGTTATTCTCGGTTCTGTTCTAGGTTCAAGATCGGTTCGGGTCACCGTGTCTCCGGCAACCAACGATGACAGCTCTGGTCAACATCAGCGTTTGGTTCAGGAGACACGGTGACCCGAACCGATCTTGAACCTAGAACAGAACCAAGAATAACCAAGACCCGCATCAACCGGAGAAGAAGAATCGAACTGAATCGCAATAAAACGAGATGAAGAAAGAAATCAGATGCTTACCGGGGATTTTGTCGGAGAACCGGACCCGTGACCCGAGATCACCTCCACTGTCAGGAACCTCGCCGGAGCTCAAACCGGGAGCGGGAACCCAAATCGACCAGACCAAACATGAATCAAACTTGAACTGGAGGTGAAACAAAATAAGGCACAACCTGAACCAATATTACCCAAATCGTTTGAAAGCCGAGCCGAACCAGACGACCTGAACCGTGCCGCCGTAGACGACGTCGGAGCTGCCTTCATCGTCGTTGCTGTTGTTCTCGATCCCCTTCTCATCTCGCTCTCTCTCGCTCTCTCGTTCTCCCGTGCCGTCGCCGCCGCACGCCGCCACCCGGCAGTGTTGGCCGTCGTTTCAATTGGAGAGGGTAACAGGTGAGTGTATTGTGATTCTACAGTTTGAAGAAGAAGGGTTGTGAGGGTGTGGTGTGTTGCCTGAAGTATAGATCGAGAGGGAGAGGTGAACGAGATGCAGGTGTGTGGGTGCGTAAAGGAAGGATGTGGGTGTTTCAGGGTTTTGTGAAATGAATAAGAAGATATGATGTCTCCATTTTGTTTGTGTGTGTATGATGTTTTGAGTTGCAGACAAAGAAATAGGGAACAACTTTATAGGCGGCCGATCAAGTGTAGATTAGGGTTTAGTTCTCTTATGTAGGTGGGTTTAGTTAGAGAATTTGCACAAATGGTCCCCGTGGTTTAACTAACTAAATTATTTTAAAAGTGGTTTAACTAACTAACTAAGTTATGATATATATATATATATATATGGATATATATATATATATATATATAGAAAACTAACTTTATAATACAAACTAACTAGGTTAGTTTACTAACTTTAAAATCTTAACGAGTCTAACTAGATTATTATAAAAATAAACTTTTAAATAGCAAAATTAATTAATTTAATTAATTTAAACAATGGGTAAATAACCATATTTATAACGAGTTAGAATAAGGAAAAAGATTTTTTGACGATTATAACGAAACGACGAATATAAGGATACTAAGTTTTCGAAAATAGAAATATGAACAATGGTTTCTTCATATGGAAAGTTATGCAAACGCGGAGCGTTACACCGCCCGAACCCTCCGACTCCCGTCCGAACAGTCAGGCTCCCATCCGAACGGATTGTACCTTGGGTCCCACACTTGACTTTGATTTCAACAAAGCAGAGTACAGTTCGATCCATTGACACTTTTACACCGTTTAACGCACTGATCATCGCTTATGTTATCGCATTGTAATCAGGATAATCTCAGACGCGCTCTCTTCAATCCATCAACCGTTGTGAGTATACTCGACCCCTTTTTAATCGCATTTTGGGTGTAACATACGTCGCAATCAAATTAAATCGAATTAATCAAATGACTAATCTATTTTATCACTTGCGAATGACTGAATTACATATTTACACGTGATGCTAGTTACATAAGTGATAGGACTTTTACTCGCGAGGTCCCGCCTTAACTAGTATAGTACTATAGTACCCGACGGGGTCTAGTTAGGATGAATAGCAATCTCAATCGCAGCTCGAGTGACTTAGCTGGTAGTAATTGTCTGGTGTTTATGTGATAGCATATCTCGTTTATGTAAGTGGTATTCGCATCACTTTTTAATCGCTTTTAATCTAATTTCGTGTAACACCTCGAAAATTCCAAGTCCTATAATGTGTTGACACGTGTCATAAGATTGAACATGTGAAAGAATACTCTAGAGGGACTAAAGTTGACAAACATGAAAAGTATATGAAAAATACGAGTTCAAAATGTCAACAGTGAATAAATATACTTTACAGTAACCCTACATGATGCTCATACCTTCAAACGAATAAATCATGGATCATACGAAGCTAAATGTGAAAGAAAGTGAGAGATTACAAACTACAGGGGTTAAATGTGTCAACATGTTTAAGTTATACCTCTGAGTGATCTTTTAGCAAACCCGAAGCTTTGTAACGATTAATTATGCTCGCTAGAATGCACGATAAAAATTTCATAAAGTTTCGATATCGTATGAGAAAGTTATGATCAAATTCGTATACAAGGGGTTAAAGCGTCAACGTTGAAAATTATGACTTTTCGGGTAAACATGAGGTGACCAAGGACTTAACAAAGTGGGTATAAGTCTTAAAGCCCTTATAGGTAAATTTGGAGGGCTCAAAGTGCAAGAAATAAGTTTGGTTGACCCTTCGAAAGGCCAAGAGTCAAATATGCAACAACTTGAAAATGTGAAGCCTGAACATAAGGCCCAAGCGGGCCGCGTAAGCCCCAACAACATCCTACGCGGGCCGCGTATGACGCCCAGTATCAGAAAGTTGGGACAGCAGCCGTCTTTCACGCATTAACCGACTTTAATCAGTTATTTCACTTCATGGGCGACCCCTAAATGACTCCTAGGCCTTTAGGGACATCTGTTGATGATCCATGGCCAGTTGTAGCACTTGTTGTCAATAATCTAAGTGAGTTTGAGCACTATATAAAGGCCTTATGTTGCAACATTGCAACCACACCTTCCATCTGCATTTCTGATCATTTTTGGAGCTCCAAAGCAGACTCAAGTGATCACAAATCGTGCATAGGACTTCAGTAAGTATACTTAACCTTTCTTAGTTGAGTTTTTACTTAGTTTTAGCTTAAAAGTCAAACCGTCGTAATTAACGGTTGACTTAACGATTAATCATTGATGGTCGAGTGATTAGTCGAATTGAAAGTAGTTATAAGTTGGTAATTATGTGGGCAATAAACCCTTAAAAGGGCACCCTCTGATTCCCACTCTAACTAGGTCAAATGTCGGGTCAAACTTGTTATTAAAAAGTCAACAGAATGCTTAATTTCCAATTTATGCATAACTAGCAATGTAGAACCCATACAACCTGTTTGATCGTTAATATAACTTGGTAATTAATGTAAGAACATGTCTAAACATGTTCAACCCGACAATTTTCAGTAGAGACCCGGTTCGGAACCGAAAGTCGCATAGTTTGACTTTTGCTTTGACTTTCAGATCTAACCCGTTTAAGCATGTTTTAGAAATGCCTTAGAGCTCTAATTGGACCAGGTTACATGCTAGTATAACCCTCTGTGATTATACACTATGGTTCATTAGTTATCCTATTAATATGCATAATTCCGTTAATTGCCTATATGTTGACCATTATACCCTTTTCACCATAACACGTGATTTTTGAAAATATAAAAGAGTAGAAACCTTAGTTACTGATTTATAAACTCTCACCCAAAAATTGATATCATTTTGAGGTGTAGATTGAGAGTTACGCTCATTAGCGTAATTAGAAAGCTTATTTAGCGATTAAACGACATAATTAGCGTATAACCTATTTAAACATACTTTTTGATATCAAAATCTTTACACACTGATGTAATATATTATTTTGGGATTTTTGAAGATTTTTAATTAATTTTAGGCTGAGCATAACTTAGAGTCATAGGCTTAATCCGGTAATTGTCGGTTTTGCCCTTTCGGGCTATAGAATGAGTTTTTCACATCTTTTTGACCCCAAACCTTTTTCTACTGACTTTGTATGACAAATAAATTATTTTAGACCTTCGGGAATAATAAAAATATCAGCTTTATTTATAGAACCCGGAAACGGCTTCTAATCGCCTTTTTAAGCGTTTTTAACGCATAGTATGTACTAAAACTATTTTAAACATACACGGGTTGATACCTACTGATATTTTAGGTAAATTATAATATTTTAACAGTAAGCAAAAGTTGTTTAACTCAGACTTCAGTTTTGAGCTTTTCGGCTTATGTGAAATTACCAAAATGCCCCTATGGTGCATAGTTTGGTTATAATTGATAAATTTCACATATATACTTTACCCTACTGTTATAACTTATTAAATTGAGTATTTTTTCTGATTACATCAGACCTGTAACTCAGGATAATACTTAAACTCTTTTATAACCTTGTAAATGACCAAACTACCCCTACGGGGCATAGTTGTGTTTAAATTCGTTTCGGGCATAATAAAAGATATCTTAATGATGTCACAAAATATTTGTGGCATATTAACTCAGGAAACCTGTATATGGCTCTCATGATTACCTGTTACGCCTCTTACGCGTTCGGTTCGGTTCGGTTTATGTAACTAGTTTGCATAAATTGGCCGAAACGGGTCAAACCTTATCGGTTTTATCTTAAAATCCAGAATGTGTTTAATATACCCATATTAAGCAAGTCTTCAAACTTTTCGGGTCTAAATCACATTCTATTCCGGTCTTCGCTTAATCGTGCGTACGAACCGTATCTTAAAACTAACCGGTCTAAGTTTAGGCTTAATTAAAGAACCGTTAGGATTCTAATAGGTTATTATAAACCTTCGTTCCAGAATAGGAGGACCAGTAAAAGCTACTTGCATTTGCTGTTTGTGAATTATACTTGCAAAGGTAAATACTTTAAACTTATTTTCCCTTATACGGGCTTGGGGTACGGTATATATAATACCGCTTAGTCGGGCATTCGACCTTAATCGATTGGTGGTTAAGTATTATCGAGATGACCCGTTTAAATATGTTTTGTTTACTTAGCGCCTTTGGGGGGTTAATGACCATGTCCCGGATATCCTTGGCATCATTTTACGAAATGGCCACGACCTAAGCGCGGGGTGTAGGCGTACACCCGTCAGTGCATAAATAAATAATGTGGTGTGTCTATTGATCTTTAACCCGGCACGATCCGGGCTACTAAACGCATAAGGAACATGTAATCCTTTTACAAGTTTATATATTTAAATAATTATCCCAAGTTATAAAATGTTTATGCCATGTGCATCCAAATCAATTTTTAACCATTTTTAAAATGAGTCAGTTAATTGTATTTACCAGTGTAAACTGACGTATTTTCCCAAAAAGATTAAATGCAGGTACTACTCGTAATAGGCTGGATTTCTCCTTAGCATCAATAGAAGTCTCGCAAGCTTAAGATGCCTAAAGTCTGTTGAACTACTGTTTCCGTTTTCTTTGATCCACCTGTGGATAAACGTTTGACTGTTGTGATACTTGATATTACACATTATTCGGTTGAAATATATTTATATCTTTCATTTGCTTCCGCTGTACATTTAAATATTGTGTTGTTTGACTATTATGTTGCCAACCACGTCACGATACTCCCCACCGGGCCCACCGGTCATACGTGGAAAGTCGGGGTGTGACAATTCGCCACTATCAAAACTTGTATATTCGCCAATACTTTTGTATTGACGTTGTTTTAACGTATGTTGCAGGTTTAGATCGCAGACTACATCAAATCAAGCTAGGAAGTCTAGAAACTCACCTAAAATCTAGGTTGTCGGATTTGTATTGTTCGAGAGGACAAGAAATCTCTGATAACTTATGTGATTGTATTATTTGTTAGTATGGGATAACGAATGTAATAAATACTATCGCAATATAGTTGTTATGGATTCTCTTGAGCAATCTGATTCGCCTAGCGCCGCGCCCCGATGATTCCGCCATCGGTTGGGGTGTGACACCATTGCTCGATATTCTGCTTCAGCCGATGATCGTGAAACTACCGACTGTTTCTTTATTTTCCATGAAACTGGTGCCCCTCCCAACAAAAAGAGATAACCAGTTCGGGAACGCCTCGTCATTTGACACCCTAGCCAATCAGCATCACAATATGCTGCAAGAGAAAACCCCCCATGTTTTGGAATAAAAATACCTTGTCCCGGAGTGCATTTTAAATAGCGTAAAATACGACTAGCCGCATCCATATGATCAACTCGGGGATCAGAAACGAATTGACTGAGAACATTCACCGAATACGCTATATCAGGTCGAGTAGCTTGCAAATACAACAATCGACCCATTAGTCTCCGATATTGTTTCGCATATGTCTTGGGACTTTCAAGACATTAATCTCTTGAAATTTTGTTCCATAGGAAACGGACTAGGACGAGCTCCAAGCATTCCACTATCTTCAAGAATGTCCATTGTATATTTTCTTTGGCTTAGCACCATACCATCCTTTGTTCGGGCCACTTCAATTCCCAAAAAATATTTCAATGATCCAAGGTCTTTGATACTAAAGGTAGAATCAAGGTACTCCTTTGTCTCACGGATTTTGGCATAATCACTTCCCACAATAATAACATCATCCACGTAAATAAGGATAGCAACAAACAAATTATCCTTAGCAAACGTGAACAAAGAATGATCGGCTTGAGATTGCTTATAATTAAGACTGAGTAATGCCATAGTAAACCTTTGATACCAAGTCCGTGAGGCCTGCTTTAAACCATAAAGTGACTTTTTGAGTTTACAAACTCGTTGTTCTTCTTGTAAAGAGAAACCTTGAGGAACCTTCATATAAACCTCCTCCTTGAGATCCCCATGCAAGAAGGCATTATTTACATCCAACCGGTGAATTAACCAATCATTCTTCATGGCTATTGTCAATAAAGTTCTGACCGTGACAAGCTTTGCCACTGGGGCAAAGGTATCATGATAATCTATGCCTTCTATTTGAGTGAATCCCCGTGCCACAAGCCGTGCTTTGTAACGTTCAACCTCGCCATTTGGTTTATATTTTACTTTGTAAACCCACTTGGAATCTATGGCATGCTTTCCTTCTGGAAGTAGAACGAGCGTCCAAGTCTGATTATCTTCAAGAGCCTTGATTTCATGCTTCATGGCATCGCGCCACTTTTCATCCTGCATAGCTTCTTGAAAATTTCTCGGCTCATTGTGAGAAGTAATGGCCGCTAAAAAAACTTTGTGAGAATCCGAAAATTTTTCATCTGGGACATAGTTAGAAAGAGGGTGTATCGTCGAAGAGGAATGCTCGGAAAGGGGCTTTGCGTGGTCAACGGATGGTGGCAACTTCACATTAAAATCTTGTAGGTACTTTGGTTGAGCTTTAACTCGTGCTTGCCTTTGAACAATACTGCCTTCTATTCCTTGTTCCAACACAACCGTAGAATTAGGTTGTACACCAGCTTCGTCAGCTGGCTGGTTAGAAACAGGACTAAATTCCGTACCTAACTCAAGCCCATTAAGCCAGTTATTAAGTCCAATATCATCCTAACTTGGACCCATGTCTTCCGTTCCGAAACTAATTCCATCAGCCTCATCAGGCCCGTCATCTTCTTGTCTCTTTTCTGCGACTGTCTCCATATCATCCCATCCATTGGGAACTTCAAACAAACCTTCATTCCTTTTATTTGACTTTAACTTGCTAAAAGGAAATATGTTTTCAAAAAATTTAACGTCTCTAGACGTTATTATTTTTCCATGTTCAACATTAAACAACCTGTAACCCTTGGTTCCTTGAGGGTATCCAATAAAAACACCCGGTCTCCCCCTTATTTCAAACTTGTCTCCCCCTGTTTCTATGCTCCAGAAATAAGCAAGACACCCTATAACTCTCATATGATCATATTCCGGTTTTTCACCGAAAATAATCTCAGAAGGAGTTTTATTATTAATTACCTTTGAGGGAAGGCGATTAATAATATATGTGGCTGCTTGTATACATTCTCCCCAAAATCTCTTTGGAAGACTTCCTTGAAACATCAAAGCACGAGCTGTTTCAAGGATATGACGATGCTTATGCTCCACCACACCATTTTATTGAGGTGTGTGTGGACATGTCGTCTCCAAAAGGATTCCTTCTTGAGCATAAAAGTTCATCATTTTATTAGAAGTGAACTCCCCACCGTTATCACATCTAACTCGTTTAATTAATTTTCCAAATTGAGTTTTAACCATTTTTTGAAAGAAAATTAGATGATCACTAGCTTCGCTTTTGTGTTTAATAAGGAAAACCCATAAAGCTCTACTAAAATCATCTACAATGGTTAAAAATAAAACTCTTTTGCAGTCGTAGGCCTTCTATATTTACCCCAAACATCACAATGAATCAACTCAAAACAACTAGTAGTTTTAATTGAACTTTTAGGAAATGGGGAACGAGTGAGTTTTGCTATAACACAAGAGTCACATAAAACGTCCTTTAAAGAAACCTTTTCTAAGAAATTAATATGACATAGCTTAGAGTCGGAAGCGTGCCCTAATCTTGAATGCCAAAGTTTTTCATCCGTCTTCAAAACCATAGCTCTTCTTCTTCTAGCCGCCATGCCCATCCGATAAAGACCGTTAACGCAATTACCCGTTCCAATCAGCCTCCCCGAACGTAAACCCTGCATAACACAAAAATTTGGGAAAAATGTCACCGAACATTGCAAATCTTTAGTTAATTGACTAACTGAAAGTAAGTTGCAATTAAAATTTGGAATGCGCAACACGTCTTTAATCTTTTCCCCTCCAACAAGCGAACACTCCCCTTTAGCTTGAACCGGTATATTGTCTCCATTAGGAATCATAACTAGTGACTCTTTGTCATTTTTAATGACATTGTCAAGAATATTTTTTTCACAGACAATGTAATCCGTTGAACCCGAATCAATAATCCAATCGTCGGGTTCAATCGATGATGCATTAGTCTTACCAGCCATATTAGCTTTCCGAATATTTTCACCTGCGTTTTTGTTTCCTGCTTCATCAAAGTGCTTCAAGAGAGTCTCATATTGTTTGTCGGTCAAACCCGCTACTGTTTTGACTTCTTCTTTCGGATCGTTGTCAACGCATGCTGCCTTGGACTTTATCGTTTCATTCTTCTTACCCGGCCACCATTCCGAATACCCCATGAGCTTAAAACACCCCTCGCGTTTATGTCCTTCACGTCCACAATGGGTGCATTGTACGACTTCATTGGTTGCAACCCGCTTATTTTCATTTCTTTTCTGCTGTGAATCAGATCCACCACGATAACTAGCTTGGAAGGCTGCTGCGTTTTTGGCTGCCCCCTTTCTTCTTGTGGTAATATTCCTTTGCTGCTCATCCTCCGATGCCAATTGATAAGCCTCTCCTAGCTTCGGAATTGGCTTCATCGATAGAAGTTGTGTTCGAATGGTGGAAAAATCAGAATCTAGACCCATGAGAAATTCATACAAACGCTCCTTCTCTTTGAACTCCACCAGCAGCTTTCCTATCTCGCACGAGCAATTACCACATGTGCATCCAGGTGTAGGTGAAATGGTTTGTATTTCATCCCACAGCCCTCGAAGCCTGGTGTAATCGGTGGACACAGAACTTCCTTCTTGACGGGTAATAGTGAGAGATTGCTTCAACTCATACGCGCGCGGAGCACTTTCTTTCTCGAATCTTTCTTGTAAATCTTTCCAGATTTCGGCAGCGGTATTAGCATATTTAACACTGCCCCGTATCTCCTTCTCCATCGCAGTGGTGAGCCATCCCTTTATCATTACATCACAACGCATCCAGGCCATATACATCTCATTGCTCTTCTCCGGCTTCGGTATGGTCCGATCAACGAATCCGATCTTGTTTTTGGTAAACAAGAAATTCGTCATCTCTTGAATCCAATCGTTGTAGTTGTTGTCATTGAGGAGCTTATTCACTTGAACTTGTCTAGGCGAATCGGAAGGGTGTATGTAATAGGGGGAGTTTGAATTGATGGTTTTGTCTCCGGTTTTTCCACTGCCGGAAGGTGGATCCTCACCGGCCATGGCTGGTTGATTGGTTCGGGTTTAAGATTTGGAGCTTCTGCTCTGATACCATATAAAATTTAGTATCAGCCAAAAGGTTAAGTTTATTCATCAAAACCAAAGGCTTTAAATAGCCATACAATCATAAACCTATTAGGAAACCAATCCCCAAAACTAGGAAACACAATAACAGCTAAACCGAAAATAAAGGGGATAATTAATATCAAAATCATATCAAAATCCTTTACTATCCGGGCCCATCGGGAAATATCAGGGTGTGACAAGAGGCAATCTAAGTCAGAGTCACCATCCCTAACGAAGATTACATAGGCCTCGTTTTTCAATCTAGCTCATTTATTCTATTTTTTTCCTTTGATAAAAAATTCTAACAATTTTAGCTTATAACGGCATTTCTTACACTATTAGGCCACCCGGGGTGGTGCACATTTTGTGCGTGATGGAAAAACTTCACGCGTGAACAATTGCCAAACACCACCGCCACCCCTCTAATTCAACGTGTGAAAGTTAATTTGCGTTATATTTTTGACGCGTTATGTTTTGATTGTTGTGAGGGAAATTGTTGGGTGTGGTGGTGGGTGATGACCATTTCCACTAAAAAGGTAGTGAGTGATGGAATAATGGTTGATGACATGGTGGAACTTGATTGGATGTTGTGAGTGACGGAATTTGTACTAGTGATGACCACCACTACCCCCTTATTGACGGTTTCGGCTATCTACTTTTCCTAGATGAAAACTCACTAGTAGACCAACAATTAAGGTATTTTTAATATCTAAGGAACCTAAAAACCAGGTTGAGCCTATTCACATATCTCAAGCTAGACACGAGTTTAACTTTATTGTCATATTATTATTATTTGAAACCCAAATATGCTCGACTTTACTATCATTTTCTGTATTCATTTTTGCAAACATCTAAAACAAGAACATTTTCTGATTTTCCAATTTTTTTAGATTTTTAAATTTTCTATTTTTTTGTATTTTTCAAATTTTATGACTCAAGACTACTAACTAGACACTAAACGATAGTTTCTGATATGTGGTAAAATACACATATTTGTCCCGTGTAAAGTGTATAATTTTTGTATAAGTTTTATTTGTTTTTATTTGTTTTTATTTAGTTTAATATTATATAATATTATTTTGTGTTTTTGGCATGTCCTGGTGCAAATGGAGCGAAAACGAGTAATAAATTAATAATCAGCCAGTTGAGTAGAGTAGACCGCCAGTGACCGAAGGAAATTCGCCTCTATTTCTTTTGGGCTGCTAAGATATCCGTCAGACGAAAGTTGCTACTATATATATTATTGTGGGGGCCGATAAGGGCTTAAAGCCCAACAGCAGCAGATTTTGTGATATTATGAATGTTGGGGCCTTTTAAAACTATTTTAAAATACTGTTATCTATATATACTTAAAAATCTAGTTATATCAACTTTTTTTACAACCTTCATTATGAGCCTCTTAAATACATTTGTGTCTTTCAAGTTGTAATTGCCTATTAATGCTTATGGTACAACACTTAATTAGCGTAGTAAAAGGGGCAAAATTGTATTTCTGCATCATTATTAAAATGAATAAAATTTATAAAGAAATTCATTAATTTAGGCATTTAAAGTAACTGAATAAATTGACAAACCCTCCTCCTGCATTAATTTTCGAAAGCCTTTCATCTTCGTCTTCAATCAAGTCAAAACGTATCACAGAATTCCATCCGATTCATCTACTCTAATAGCTAATTGATTCAATGTCCCTGTGATGCAGGTAAATGAATTGCCATCTTCATATTCCTCTAATTCAAGCTTTCGAACCCTAGCCACTGCTTCAATGACGCCAGGTACTTTTACTCTTCATTTGTTCGATTATCCTGTAGTTAAAGTTTTGAATTCACTAACCAGTATTTCAGTTTTGTTGATATGATTTTGAGACCACCTCACGAAAGGTGAGTAAACCCAAATCAAAATTTCGATCAGTGATTATCTTCGTTTCATTTTGATTTCTTTAAATACGTACTAATGAGTTTTTCAACACAACTACCTCAGTCATGATGCAGATTTTGATAGGGCTTGGAATCGATATCAATTTGTGATGGTAAGTGCAGTAGATGCCGTTGGAGAATGGGGGTGACGGGAGATACACGAAGACAAAAACATTAGAAATTTCAATGATAAAACATTAGAAAATTTCTTTTAAATGTTTTTGAATTTTAGGGGGAGTAAGAAATTTCAGAAAATCCAAAAACATTAGAAAATTTGAAAAAGACAAAAACATGATAAAATCAAAAATGAGTTTTGTTGTGACAAAGAGGAAATGATAGTACATCAGTGGACTATCACAGCATGCTAAAGATTTGGAAAGATCATAATGTGATAAACGGTCTCACTGATGATGTTCCAGTAGGTTTTTGCACATTTAGTAGATTGTGACGAGATATAAACCTAAATTTCAAACTTACTTATTTCGTGGGGAACATCTCTCGGATATATGGGTAACCCCCGAAATCTTGTTTGAAAGGTCCCTCTTTCTGAGATACTAGGTCTTTATGCTTAGTGATATCTGGGGTATTATCCCGGGACTTCTGATTTTGCGAAAGCAATGGCCTAGTCCCCGTATAATACTTTGCATTTGCTTGAAATATAGCATCGCCCTCAGTACAAAAAATGATGAAACATTGAAAAATGCTAATCATGTGTTGTTGAAGAAAAGATTCTCTAAAGGGAACACACCAAAAGTCGAAGCCGTCATCTCTCTGATTTTGCGGAAGCAATAGCCTGAGCTCTCACGACCCTCGCAATTAACCCTTTACAGATATCATCTAGGTATACTCACCTGTAAGACTGAATATTGGGATCTGGATACGAGAGTATATTCTGAGGTGGGACACGCGAATAAGTTTAAGTCTCTAAAACACTAATCTCGTATCTCGAAACAGTTGAACTTTGTGTGAAAATTTAAGAGGATCAGTGTACTGACAATCTACGTGAATCGTTTAGAACTTAAAATGTTTAAAGCTTACTGGTGTTGGTGATTTGTCTCAGAAACTGATATGATCCTCTTACACATACTCACAAAAATATTGTATGTAAATATTTCTTTACTACATTTTGTTTTATATCCAAAATTCAAAAAAAGATTTTCTGTATGTTTTAGCATAATTTTTTTTTGAAAAATCCAAAAAGATTTTCGACAACTGATGTTGGATAGCTGATTTTAAAAATTCCAAGTACTAAACATGATGAACAAGTTTGGGAGAGTGTTTTTGAAATAAAGAATGTTTGTCTACAAATGATCATCAAAAGCTTTTATATGATAAATCATTCTGGAAAAATTCCTGCAAATGATATAAATTTGATAAATTTTTAAATTTGTGAAACTTATGTTTGTGGTAGAGATTGTGCAGGAATGAAGTTTGAGAAAAGCCAGGTTACAATCTTAGAATCTGTGAAAAGTGAATTCCAGACTGCGATCCCAGCTGATCGAAAGGGGGAGTCTGAAGTCGTTAATGGTGATACAGGATAAGAGCCAGGATTACGACTCTGAGGATAAGAAATCAAGAGACCTGATCAAGAAGAGTATAAAGCCAGGGTGAGATTCTGGAAGAAAGAGAGAAGAGATTGATTGAGGATGCTCACAATTGAGTATTTTTGGAAGAGATTAAAAAGACTGATAAAGTCTGAAGGTTTGACAACCGAAGACTCGAGACCGAAGACTTCGTCAACATCCGAGGGGGAGTCTGTTGGTGCATACGTCTGTCGACTTCGTCTTGTATCGAGTCTTGTATTGTACTAGATAGATCAGGGCACGCAAAACGAGAAAAGAGTGTTTATGGGTATTTCGCACGAAATTACACAAGTGTAATTTCGTACGAAATTAAACGGCTATTTCGCACGAAATTCTAATTTCGTGTGAATGATGATTTCGCTTGAGTAATTACGTACGAAATTAGATTTCGGTTGGCCAGTCCATGCGAAATTACCTCACCTATAAATACCTGATGTGCCTATTCATTTGTAACCAAATTACTTCCGGTAGCGAAGCTCTGCCGAAGTGTCTACAGCATTGTAATCAATCTAATATCAATCAAAAGACATTTTAAAGTGATTTCTCGTGCAATTCAGCTGAAACAACACTGATACATCTGTTTCCGCCTTTTGTATTGGTGAAGATCTCTTCTGAACGACTCGTTTGGGTCACAAAATGATCCTACAAGTGGTATCAGAGCTCAGGAGGAAGAGTTCTTACCATTTCAGCTGCAACCTTCTTTTCAAAATTTAACAGAATTTTACGGTCAAAATGACTTGAATTTCACATATTACAAGCGAAACAGTGTTTTAACAAATCCTTGAAAGAATTGGACATTAATTTGATCTAAAACTGGTAAAATTGGTTATTTCGCTTGAAAATCAGATCGTTCATGATGACATCAGCATAATTTCGCATGGAATAGCATCTTTATTTCGTACGAAATTACATTATGTGGTTGATTTCGTTTGAAATTGAGGGTAATTTCACACGAAATCAGATTTCGTTTGAAGATTTCATACGAAATTTCTATTTCGCACCAAATTGACTTTATTTCGTTTGAATCGAAGCTGATTTCACACGAAATTATATTTCGCTTCGCTATTTCGCTTGAAACAGGGTTATTTCGCACCAAAAATAATTTCGTTTGAACTGATTTTGCTTGAAGTTGTCTTGCAGGTTGATTTCGTGTGTAAGGGTAATTTCGCACCAAAGTTTATTTCATTTGAAGAATATTTCATTTGAAGATAGTATTTCGCTTGAAGCTGACTGTTTGTGAATTTTTGAAAATCGAATCATGGATAACGAGTTTTACAATGCTTTTGCTAGTCCAATGACAATTACTCAGAATACGATGCTTGAAAATGAAACGGGAACAACACAAAAACCGCCTAAGCTTTTGGACATTGAGGATTTTAGTGGATGGGCTGAACGTTTTGGTAACTGGGTTGAAGCATATCACTTAGATGCATGGGAACATACAGAAGTTTAATATACTAGACCAGTCGGGAACAACAATGTGAAAATACCGATTAGAGAATTGAGTGCTGAGGAGAAAAAGAAATACAAAGATGAGAAGTTGATGGTTAGTTTGTTGCAGCAAGCGATTAAAGAAGACATCTTGATCTTACTTCAACACAATGGAAGTGCATGTTCGATATGGAATGAACTAGAATCAAAGTTTCTTGGAAGTGATGATATGCTAAAGAACAAAAAGTCGCTTATGAAGAAGGAATTTGATTTGTTCCGAGGTTTAAGAAATGAAAGCACCAAGCAGATCATTGAGAGATACTGCAATTTATTGAAGAATATGAAAAGATTGGGCATCAACAAAGATAAAGATGAGTTGATTGAGAAACTGGCTGATGCATTGCCACATGATGTTTGGGGGACGTATCTGATGATGTTGAAGAATAAAACAGATTTTAACAACATCACGCTGAGTGAGTTTATTAAACATCTTGAAGCTCAAGAGATGGAACAAAGGAAAATTGCTAGAATGAAGAACTATAATGGAGAACAAGACATTGGATTGTATTACAAAGGTGGAGTTAGTGAGAAGAACAACATTTCACCAAAGATTGAAACAGCCTTCAATACAAAAAGTCCTTCTGAGAGTTCATCTCAGGGATCAAGCAGCAAAACAGGATTTACTTCATTTCCATCGTTTGATCCACATTTTACAGCAACAAAGAGTGGCAAAGTACTTCAATACAACATTTCATTAAATCTGGAAAATGATCAAAACTATTCAGAGGAAGTAGCTAAGAGCCATATGTCTTTCTTGGTGCCTGTACTTGAATCTTATGGTAGTTTGGTTGCAGGGAGAATTGGGAATCCAATGCTTACAAAAGAGGATTACGATCAAGTAGATGCTGAAGAAATGGAATTGATGGATATAAAGTGGTGCTTGGCAAGTGTGTTGAGAAGAGCCGAAAAGTTTAAACAAATTACGGGAAGAGATGATTTCCGTGATGCGAATATTTCTACTTTAGGTTTTGATAAATCTAAAGTCACTTGTTTTTGTTGCAGGGAAAGGGGGCATTTCAAGAGGGAGTGCACAAATCGCGAAGCAAGCGGAGCTCAAAATCCTTTCGGAAACAACGACTACTATCGAAAGGCGATTTATCATCAAGTTGCTCAACAGCCATATCAACAACAACAGCCACAAACTGCACATGCTAGAATAGAGATTGAAGATTCAAAGAGAGCGTGTCTGGTCAATAAAACTGATGGAAGTTCATCAAATGATTTCAGTTGGGATAAATATATTCCAACTGATAATAAAGCTTGTCTGATAAATCAAGATGATGAGAGATTACCAGAAGGTTTTAGCTGGGAAAACTTCAGTTGGGACAAGTTTTGTCCAGACAAAGAGATTTTAAAAGCTAAAGCTGTTGTTGCTCAGGTTATCAATGATTATACTGATGACTATTGGGCAGAAAAAATCAGAAAATGTCTAAATGCTGAAACTGAGAAAAAGAAGGAAGTTGAAGAAGAAGTTCAAGTGAGAGTAGTCAAAGAAATTCCAGAATTTGAAATTAAAACAGATGTTGATACAGTCAAGGTTTCTGAGAAGTGTATGAATTGTGAATCTCTGATAAAGCAAAACAATGAATTGCTACACAACATAAAAAGGCTGAAAGAATCATATGATGTCTTGAACAAAGCCATGAATAAATACAATGAGTCGAGCAGTGAACAAGCTATAGCAATGAATACACTCAAAGGAGCATACATGAGATAGCTTGACAATGTCAATTATTACACCGAGAAGTGTGCTGAGCTTGAATTGAAGTTGGAAACTCAGAGAATAGAAACCGAGAGAGTAAACAGTTTGTTAAAAAGTTACTCATGTTCTACTTTTGTGGTTGACAGTATTTACCCGATAGTAGAAGGATTGAAGACATTTGAAGAAGAAAAGACTTCTAAAGAGAAGAATTCTGAAACAAAAGAAGATGATGAAGTAAAGATTTCTGGTAAGAAACCAAGTGTTGTCTATAACAAATGTCCACCCCCGGTCGAAAATGGATATTCTCCTCGAAATCCAAATTCAGAAAGAGTTAAAAAGGCAACGAACTTACAGTGGAAGTCTGAGTCATCAGATAACTTGCCAGAAAATATTGATGTCACGTTCACATCGTCTGACACTGATCATGAGTCCGAGTTAATAAAGAAAGTGGTAGATCAGGTGTTGGATAAAGATGAAATAGAGGAGTCAAAGTCGGAGTCCAAATCAGAGTCAAAGTCTGAGTCCAACACGTCAAATTCAACACTCAAAAAGGACAAACGGGTTTATAATAAAGAATTTTCGTTATCAAAATCTAATTTGAATGACGAACCGATCAAAGTAGCATATACTTTGAAAGATTCTGACAAATTATATTCTGATGAGGTTTTTCCAATAAGAGGTGTTAAAACTGAAATGATTAAAAAGGTTTTCAAACTAACAGAAATTAATATTTCTGAAATAAAAGATGTAAATCTTACTGATAAACCTAAACCTTACACCTCAAGAGTTCAACAAAGGTTAAACAAGAAAAAAGGGTTACAGTTATGGTTCTGGTTATCAAAATAAACCAAACCATAACGGTAATTTCAAAAAGAAAGGTCTTGGTATTATTCCATCAAAATATCATAAAAATGAAAAAGATTATAAACCAAAAACTGTTTTTGTTACAGGAAAATCATTTGAAGAAGAAAAAGAGCAAGTGTTCAAAAAGCAATCCAACAAAGAATTTCTTGCCAAGAAGCAAGAAGAAATGAAGAAAAGTGTTGCTCAGAAGAAGATAGAGACAAGAATATGTTTTCAATGTAAAACAGTTGGTCACATTGCCAGGAATTGTCCAAAGGCAATACAAATAAAACAGGGAGTCTCTGTTAAACTAAAAGAAAAGATTGTTGAGAAAACTAAACCACCAACGAACAAATTTAAAGTTTTTGAAAATTCAATTTTTGAGTTGGTGAATGTTCGAAAGATGTTTACAAAAGAAAGGAGAAACTTAATAACCAAAAATGGGTTGTTAAGAATTCAAGTAAAAGTTCAGGTGATGAATCTGATTCCACAAAATCAGAGGAGCCACAAATTGAAGAAAAAGTTGAGAAGTCAGTTCCGCCTTTGGATGATGCAAATTTTCCACCATTACGGGCTGAAAATTTTAAAACAAAAGTTGGAAAAGTTGAAATATCAAATCAATTTTTTCCTGAAAAGAAAGAATTTGACATTGAAAAGGCCTTTAATCCCAAAGTAAAACATATTTTTGGAAAAATGATTGATGGAATTCTATGAGAAGAAGATGGAAGGTGAGCAACCGAGTGTTAATAACTCGGAATCTCCCAAGGTCTGTCGGCTTGGGAGAATCTCTCTAACTGAAAAACCTGACTTGTTGGAGCTCCCATGTTGGTAATCGCGGAGCATGAATCGGCATCATTCTTGAAATGTTTTTAAATATGTTTAAGTGTGACTTGCCGGAGCTTCCAGGTTGGTAAGAGTGGAGCAGGAATCGGCATCTTTCTTGAGAAATTCACTTTTGTGATATTTCGATTTACAAGTGGTAAATCAGGGACATTAAGTTGTACTTGATTTTCTACAACTGATTTTTGGTTGATTGATCTTAAAATTGTTAAAAATTTTCAAGTGGCTAAAGAAGAACAATGTGATGAGTTTTTCCCTTAACCTACAAGTGGTTTGTAAAAATCAACGAACCTTATTTTCCAGAAAAACCATTTTGATTAAAACAAACTTAAGTTTTTTGAAATCAAATGGGAAAATAGTTTGTTGTAGGGGGAGTTCTGATTGTTTATGTCAAGTGAATGGCGAATTGAGGCGATTTGATATTAGTTGTCACTTTATTTGTACAGTTTATTTTCAAATTTCTTTTAAATACTTTTGAATTTTAGGGGGAGTAAGAAATTTCAGAAAATCCAAAAACATTAGAAAATTTGAAAAAGTCAAAAACATGATAATATCAAAAATGAGTTTTGTTGTGAAAAAGAGGAAATGATAGTACATCAGTGGACGATCACAGCATGCTAAAGAATTGGAAAGATAAAATGTGATAAATGGTCTCACTGATGATGTGCCAGTAGGTTTTTGCACATTTAGTAGATTGTGACGAGATATAAACCTAAATTTCAAACTTACTTATATCGTGGGGAACATCTCTCGGATATATGGGTAACCCCCGAAATCTTGTTTGAAAGGTCCCTCTTTCTGAGATACTAGGTCTTTATGCGGAAGCAATGGCCTAGTCCCCGTATAATACTTTGCATTTGCTTGAAATATAGCATCGCCCTCAGTACAAAAAATGATGAAACATTGAAAAATGCTAATCATGTGCTGTTGAAGAAAAGATTCTCTAAAGGGAACACACCAAAAGTCGAAGCCGTCATCTCTCTGATTTTGCGGAAGCAATAGCCTGAGCTCTCATGGCCCTCGCATTTAACCCTTTACAGATATCATCTAGGTATACTCACTTGTAAGACTGAATATTGGGATCTGGATACGGGAGTATATTCTGAGGTGGGACACGCGAATAAGTTTAAGTCTCTAAAACACTAATCTCATATCTCGAAACAGTTGAAATTTGTGTGAAAATTTAAGTGGATCAGTATACTGACAATCTAAGTGAATCGTTTAGAACTTAAAATGTTTATAGCTTATCGGTGTTGGTGATTTGTCACATAAACTGATATGATCCTCTTACACAAACTCACAAAAATATTTTCTGTAATTATTTCTTTACTACATTTTGTTTTATATCCAAAATCCAAAAAGATTTGTAGTGTGTTTTAGCATAAATTTTTGAAAATACAAAAAGATTTTCGAAAACTGATGAAGAAAAGCTGATTTTCAAAATTTCCAAGTGCTAAACATGATGAACAAGTTTGGGAGAGTGTTTTTGAAATAAAGAATGTTTGTCTATAAATGATCATCAAAAGCTTTTATATGATAAATCATTCTGGAAAAATACCTGCAAATGATATAAGTTTGAAATAAATTTTTAAATTTGTGAAACTTATGTTTGCGGTAGAGATTGTGCAGGAATGAAGTTTGAGAAAAGCCAGTTTACAATCTTAGAACCTGTGAAAAGTGAATTCCAGACTGCGATCCCAGCTGATCGAAAGGGGGAGTCTGAAGTCGTTAATGCTGATATAGGATAAGAGCCAGGATTACGATTCTGAGGATAAGAAATCAAGAGACCTGATCAAGAAGAGTATAGAGCCAGGTTGCGGTTCTAAGAGAAAGAGAAAAGAGATTGATTGAGGATACTTACAATGGAGAATTTTTTGAAGAGGTCAAGAAGACTGATAAAGTCTGAAGGTTTGACAACCGAAGACTCGAGACCGAAGACTTCGTCAACATCCGAGGGGGAGTCTGTTGGTGCATACGTCTGTCAACTTCGTTGTATCGAGTCTTGTATTGTACTAGATAGATCAGGGCACGCAAAATGAGAAAAGAGTGTTTATGGGTATTTCGCACGAAATTAAACATGTGTAATTTCGTACGAAATTAAACGGCTATTTCGCACGAAATTCTAATTCGTGTGAATGATGATTTCGCTTGAGTAATTACGTACGAAATTAGATGTAACAACCCTCAGTAAAACCGACACTCTCAAAATATTTCCAACACCCTATTATATCTTAAAATACCCTTATATGTCTTTTATTACACCCTGTATGTGAAAGCCGAGCCCGAAATATGTTATAGCATTTAAAATAAATTAAAAACAATAAATATTAAGCTGAGGCAGGCCGCGTAGACCCACCCCAAGCTTTTACGCGGGCGGTATAAGGGCTGGAACCTGACTCCGCTGGTTTCTTTAGTTCAAGCGGGTCGCGTAAGCTTTAGCTTACATTTACGCGGGCCGCGTAAGATCAACAACACGGCAACACCCTGAGCCGACACGTGTCGACATCGTGGCGGGTCTAGATCATGACCGTGACAAGCTACGCAGTTGACCGGAGTCAACACAGGCCGCATAGGCCCTGCCAGTGTTTTACGCGGGCCGCGTGGAGACCAAAATTCAACACTATATAAAGGAGGCCTCGGATCTCAGTCGAACTCGCTCAAAATTCATTTCTCAATCTCACTTTCTGAATTAGAGGCATTATAGTCGGGTATTATACCCCCTAATTAGCGAAGTTCTGCTCTGTTGTAAGTATTATAACCCCGGTTTCATAGTAGATACGATGCCCGATTGATTTAGGGTTCCGTAACAACTGTCGTGGTTCTGCCCGACGTAGTTGTTGGAATGCCGTCTCGGGGAGGGTATCATTAATATTTTCAAAGGGTTATGATACTAACCAATGTACATTTGTATAAATTATAGATAATATCCAGGAAACCCTTACACGAAGTCTAAGATAGCAATGTGAGTTTATCCTCTTTTTGTTAACCTTTTTGGTAATGTTTTACAAAATCTTAATTGTTTTACATTGTGATTAAGCGGTGATTGAGTCTTTGTAGTTCTTCAATTACTGTCGGTATGTTGGGGTTTTGTATACAAAATTTACTACACTGTGAGTAGTAAGTCGGGGATGACAGTACGTTACCATTGGACGACAAGTTAGCCAATATGTAATATGACCCACAAGTCAGGATTGATAGTACTGAATGAGTAACTGTGTAGAAATAAACAATGTGATCGCTCTCAATACTGTTTTAATTGATAAAATGTTTCTTGATTAAACTGGGATTCACTCACCCGTATTTTCCACTGACAAATGTTTTTAAAACGCGTTTCAGGTAACAAAATGTGACAACCAATTAGTAAAAAGCCAGCTGGAGAGCACTGAAGGCTTGGGAAAAATGTGGCTATAAAAGTTACCTAAAAGATGATGTTTTAAATTCAATAAAATAGGGTTTATCCCTATAAACGTATTGTGATAAGAAACTTGGGTTTTGCCCATGTGATTAGTAATAAGAAATATGGTGGTTTTACTCTGATAAACATTTTCTAACTACGGTCCTGTGTAATTTCCGCTGCCAAATTAACAAGCTGATACCACCACTACTGAGTTCGCGTCCGCCCGTTCCCGGGACAGATAAGGGATCGGGGGTTACGACAGGAGGTGGTATCAGAGCCTAGCCACTGGTCTAAAGCCAAAGAAGTGTTCTGCTGACACTTAAATTCTAAATTTTGTGTTAGGAAATAAATTACGGAATTACATGCATAATTGTATTTATTTGTTATGTGTTATTTGACTATTTGTTAGTTTACAGTATGAGTGATCAAGGACCCTCAGACATGAGTCGTCAGTTGTCTGATTCACCTAGGAGTGAAGGTACCTCTTCACAGCCTGCCCTTTCTGGGTATTCTGCTGATCAGGAAGAAGGAATGTTTGCTTTTAAAGCTCAGTTAGAAGAGCCATTCCCTCATAAGAAACGAGGATGGTTCAGTAAGGAAGCCTTTGCACGTAGGAAAAGAATGCGAAAGTTGCAACAGCAAAGAGTTTTAGCAGCTGCTAAGCGAAAGACTGATGCCCATACACAGGATATGCTTAATAGAAGCCTAGCCAATTTCCATATCCTAGCCACAACTGCTGCTGACCCAAGTCTGGAACAACTAGTAGCCCCACAACCACAAAACCCAGACCAACCCATGGAAATAGAAAACCCTGAAAACCAGGTGGAGATTCATGACTTCAACCCAGAAGAAATACCTAGGGTACCTGCACCAAACCCCCTAGACCCAAATTACCACCCCTGGTGGGACGATAATAGGGACTTTGTGCATCGTTACCCTATTCATGAAGACACACCCATAGGAGCCTATACAGGTATGGACCCTTTAGAACCCTATTACCATGATAACTACATTAGGGAAATCTTAGAAGATCCTTACCGATTTCAGGCACTTTCACCCCCATATCAGGAACCCGCACCCCAGATTCTGAACCCAGTCCTAGAACCTGCACCCCCAATGAGTGCAGAAAACGTGCAAGAACTTAGGACTTTTGGAGAAGAGATTCTAGAAAGAAGTGAGAGAATGAGACAGGTGGGAGAGCGTCTCGTATGGAAATACGATGAGCGCAATATGGATTTTTGGAGAAATCCATATCCGTGATGTGATAGAAAAGTTGGTAATAGTAATAATAATAATATAATAAAATAAAAATAAAATAAAATATGTGTGTACGGATGCATATTACTATTAGTGTGATTCTATTCTGTTGGTATTGTAATTTTATTTCAGTACTAGAATGTAATAGATGCATAATAGTATATGAAAATAGAGTAAAAGTCGCAATGATCGACGTTTTTGGCTAGAATGCGTGTCATATGATTAACTATATTACCTATTATCTTGTGATATTAATATGGGATAAATGTTTAAAATTCAGATGGCCGATGAAGGAAATCAAGGAAATCTGAATAACGATAACCAGAGTAACATTAACGTGGTTAATGAGAATCCAAGCATCAATAACAATGGAAATCAAATGGATAATAGTGTTGTTCAACATATAGTGGCACAAGGAATCATAGATGCAATGCCATTTATTATTAAAACTATTCAAGAAGCGAATAATAAAAGTAAGCATAGCAGTAAGCGACCAATTGAACCAGAACACAGCGTGAACAATGGACCTGTACTTCAAATGCTCATTCCTAAAAGAAGAAGAACCGTGTCTTACGGTTGTTCTTATAAAGAATTCTGGTCTTGTAAACCAATGGAATTCTCGGGCAACGAAGGGGCCATTGCAACCTTACGCTGGATAGAGAAGACTGAGGCAGTCTTAAGGATAAGCAAGTGTGCTGAAGAAGATAAGATATTGTTTGCTTCAAATATGTTTAAGAATTCAGCGCTAGAATGGTGGAACACTATCCTCCAATCAAGAGGAAGTGATAGAACCTACAATATGGAATGGGAAGAATTTAAGAACAAGGTAGAAAGGAAATTCTGCCCACCCAATGAGAAGGAACAAATAGCAAACAAATTCTTAAACCTTAGGATGACTGGTGTAGATAGTAAGGGATACACTAAAATATTCTTCGAATATACTAGAATAGTGCCAACTCTTGCTTCACCAGAACCAGTGTTAATCTCCCATTATATTTAGGGATTAATTGGAGAAATAAGACACGTAGTCAAGGCAGCTAGACCTCAAACCATAGAAGAAGCTGTAGAACTAGCCAATACCTTGACAGATGAATTAGTTCGTACCCGAGAAGGGATCAAAAAAGGAACCTAACCCAGAAGCTCACACAAGAATTTCGTTCTGGAAATTCTAATCGTGGGAAAAATATAGGTTCTACTTCTGCACCTCACTGTAAGAATTGCAAAAGAAAGCATTCAGGAAGATGCTCCATATACTGTAACTTTTGCAAAATATTGGGACACAAGGAAGAAAATTGCAGGAAGAAAGCTAATAACAAGATATGTTACAACTGCGGAGAACAAGGTCATATCAAGCTTAATTGCCCAAAATTAGCTCCAGCTACAAACAACAAGAATACTCAAAATGCTAGAGCATTTGTTCTGACTGCAGATGAAGCCAAGATGATTCCAGATGTCATAGCTGGTATGTTTTTAGTTAATGATATTTTTGCTAAAGTATTTTTTGACTCTGGTGCAAACCAAATTTTTATTAATACATCATTTTGCAAATTTCTAAATCAGTCATTAACTGAACTACCACAAGAATGTCTAGTAGAGACAGCTAATGGAGAAACTGTTAGGATTTCTGAAATCTTGCAGGGAGTAAGAATAGAAATTTTAAATCAAAAATTTGTGGCAAACCTGTATCCCATGAATCTGGCAGGATTTGATGTTGTTTTAGGAATGGATTGGTTAATAGCCAATAAAGCCAGTATTTTATGTGATCAAAAGTCAATTCAAGTAAATTCACCAAAAGGTAAAACGATCACAATTAAAGGAGATAACCATCTAGATCCACAAAATTTATCTCTGTGATGAAAACTGCAAGTTATATAAGAAAAGGATCATTAGTGTATTTGATTTCTATAATCACTAACACTAAAGGAAAGGATTTAAAAGATATTCCAGTAGTATCTCAGTTTTCAGATGTATTTCCAGAAGAAGTGCCAGGGCAACCTCCAGATAGGGAAGTTGAATTCAAAATTCACCTGCTACCAGGAACAGCACCAATTGCCAAAGCACCTTATCGTTTGGCACCCGCCGAAATGCAGGAATTGAAGAAACAATTAGACGAATTGTTGGAGAAAGGATTTATACAACCAAGTTCGTCGCCATGGGGAGCGCCGATACTGTTTGTTAAAAAGAAAGACGGATCAATGCGTATGTGCATTGATTACCGTGAATTGAACAAGGTCACGATTAAGAATAGGTACCCATTACCAAGAATCGATGATCTGTTTGATCAACTGCAAGGAGCTCGATTTTTCTCTAAAATCGATTTAAGGTCAGGATATCATCAATTAAAGGTACAAGAAGAGGACATTCCTAAGACCGCATTTAGAACGAGGTATGGCCATTATGAATTTACTGTCATGCCATTTGGTCTAACTAATGCCCCAGCTGCATTTATGGACATGATGAACCGAATATGTAAGCCATATTTGGATAAATTCATAATTGTTTTCATAGATGATATTCTCATTTACTCTAAGAGTAAAGAAGATCATGCAAAGCATTTGCACGCACTTTTAAGTCTATTAAGAAAGGAAAAGCTTTACGCTAAATTTTCTAAGTGCGATTTTGGTTAGAACAGGTACAGTTTCTCGGACACCTAGTCAATCATGAAGGAATTCATGTGGATCCCACAAAGATCGAAGCGATCATTAAATGGAAAACCCCTGAGTCACCAACCGAGGTTAGAAGTTTCTTAGGATTAGCCGGTTATTATAGAAGATTTATTCAAGATTTTTCTAGAATAGCCATTCCTTTAACTAAGCTGACCTGTAAATCTGTTAAGTTTGAATGGGGATTAAAACAAGAAGAAGCATTTAGAATTCTTAAGCAAAGATTAACCCATACACCCATATTAGCGTTACCAGAAGGAACTGAAGACTTTGTAGTCTATTGTGATGCTTCTAAATTAGGTTATGGATGTGTATTGATGTAACGACAAAAGGTTATAGCTTACGCATCTAGACAACTTAAGAATCATGAAGAGAATTATTCAACCCATGATTTAGAGTTAGGAGCTATAATTTTTGCTCTTAAGATTTGGAAACATTACCTTTATGGTAGTAAGTTTACCATATTCACTGATCATAAGAGTTTAAGGTATATTTTTAAGCAAAAGGAATTGAATATGAGACAAAGACGCTGGATGGGGATGCTTAGTGATTATGATTGTGATATCCAGTATCATGAAGGAAAAGCAAATGTAGTGGCAGATGCTTTAAGCCGAAAATATCATGAAAAGCCAAAAAGAGTACGTTCTCTCAAATTAAATCTACAAGTAGATTTAAATGATCAGATAAGAGAAGCACAAGAATTAGTAATCAAGAATGATACTGAAAAATTAAAAGGTATGATAAAGGAATTAGAACAAGGAACAGATGGAATTTGGAGATTCCATGAAAAGAGAATGTGGATACCTAAAATAGGAAACCTACGTCATCGTATATTAGAAGAAGCTCATAAGTCTAAGTATACGATGCATCCAGGAAGTGATAAAATGTACCAGGATTTAAGGAAAAATTTCTGGTGGATAGGAATGAAAAAAGACATAGCAGCCTATGTTTCTAAATGTTTAACCTGTTCACAAGTCAAAGCTGAACACCAGAAACCCTCAGGATTTCTACAACAGTTAGAAATGCCGGTGTGGAAATGGGAATTGATAACAATGGATTTTGTTACTAAATTACCCTAAACAAAGAAAGGAAATGATACAATCTGGGTGATTGTAGATAGACTAACCAAGTCAGCTCATTTCCTACCAATGAAAGAAACTTTCAATATGGAACAGTTAGCTAAGTTGTATGTAAATGAAATTGTTTCTTTACATGGCATTCCTTTATCAATTGTTTCTGATAGAGATAGTCGATTTACCTCTCATTTTTGGTCAAGTTTCCAAAAGGCAATGGGAACCAAGTTAAAATTGAGTACAGCTTATCATCCTCAAACAGATGGATAAAGCGAAAGGACAATTCAGACAATGGAAGACATGCTTAGAGCTTGTGTAATTATTTTCGGAGGTAATTGGGACGATCACTTACCTTTAATAGAATTTTCTTATAATAATAGTTATCACACAAGTATCAATGCTGCACCATTTGAAGCACTTTATGGACGAAAGTGCCGAACCCCAGTCTGTTGGGCAGAAATTGGGGAAAAGCAACTATCTGGACCTGAGATAGTGCAGGAAACAACAGACAAGATTATTCAAGTCAAAGAACGACTGAAAGTAGCACGTGATCGAAAAAAGAGCTATGCCGATAACCGACGCAAGCCATTGGAGTTTCAAGTAGGAGATAAAGTATTATTGAAAGTCTCTCCTTGGAAAGGAGTGGTAAGATTCATCAAGAGAGGAAAGCTAAGTCCCATGTATATTGGACCTTTTGAGATTATTAGAAGAATAGGACCTGTAGCCTATCAGCTACAACTGCCAGAGGAAATGGCAGGAATACATGATGTGTTTCATGTGTCTAATCTCAAAAAGTGTTTAGCTGATAAATCCCTGATAGTACCTCTTAAGGATATAGAGGTAAATGAACAACTCAAGTTTGTAGAAAAGCCTCTACAAATTGAAGACAGGAAAGTCAAAAGTCTCAAGCACAAGAGACTAGTTCTAGTCAAAGTGAAGTGGGACTCCAAAAGAGGACCTGAGTACACATGGGAGCTTGAATCTGAAATGCAAAGGAAATATCCGCATTTATTCCAGTAGATCTCGATGATGAGCTCTAAAACAAAGTGGGGAGAATGTAACAACCCTCAGTAAAACCGACACTCTCAAAATATTTCCAACACCCTATTATATCTTAAAATACCCTTATATGTCTTTTATTACACCCCGTATGTGAAAGTCGAGCCCGAAATATGTTATAGCATTTAAAATAAATTAAAAACAATAAATATTAAGCTGAGGCGGGCCGCGTAGACCCACCCCAAGCTTTTACGCGGGCGGTATAAGGGCTGGAACCTGACTCCGCTGGTTTCTTTAGTTCAAGCGGGCCGCGTAAGCTTTAGCTTACATTTACGCGGGCCGCGTTAGATCAACAACACGGCAACACCTTGAGCCGACACATGTCGACATCGTGGCGAGTCTAGATCATGACCGGGACAAGCTACGCAGTTGACCGGAGTCAACACGGGCCGCGTAAGCCCTACCTGTGTTTTACGCGGGCCGCGTGGAGACCAAAATTCAGCACTATATAAAGGAGGCCTCGGATCTCAGTCGAACTCTCTCAAAATTCATTTCTCAATCTCACTTTCTGAATTAGAGGCATTATAGTCGGGTATTATACCCCCTAATTAGCGAAGTTCTGCTATGTTGTAAGTATTATAACCCCGGTTTCATAGTAGATACGATGCCCGATTGATTTAGGGTTCCGTAACAACTGTCGTGGTCCTGCCCGACGTAGTTGTTGGAATGCCGTCTCGGGGAGGGTATCATTAATATTTTCAAAGGGTTATGATACTAACCAATGTACATTTGTATAAATTATAGATAATATCCAGGAAACCCTTACACGAAGTCTAAGATAGCAATGTGAGTTTATCCTCTTTTTGTTAACCTTTTTGGTAATGTTTTACAAAATCTTAATTGTTTTACAATGTGAATAAGCGGTGATTGAGTCTTTGTAGTTCTTCAATTACTGGCGGTATGTTGGGGTTTTGTATACAAAATTTACTACACTGTGAGTAGTAAGTCGGGGATGACAGTACGTTACCATTGGACGACGAGTTAGCCAATGTGTAATATGACCCACAAGTCAGGATTGACAGTACTGAATGAGTAATTGTGTAGAAATAAACAATGTGATCGCTCTCAATACTGTTTTAATTGATAAAATGTTTCTTGATTAAACTGGGATTCACTCACCAGTATTTTCCACTGACAAATGTTTTTAAAACGCGTTTCAGGTAACAATGTTTCAGCTGGAGAGCACTGAAGGCTTGGGAAAAATGTGGCTATAAAAGTTACCTAAAAGATGATGTTTTAAATTCAATAAAATAGGGTTTATCCCTATAAATGTATTGTAATAAGAAACTTGGGTTTTGCCCATGTGATTACTAATAAGAAATATGGTGGTTTTACTCTGATAAACATTTCCTAACTACGGTCCTGATGTAATTTCCGCTGCCAAATTAACAAGCTGATACCACCACTACTGAGTTCGCGTCCGCCCGTTCCCGGGACAGATAAGGGATCGGGGGTTGCGACATTAGATTTCGCTTGGCCAGTCCATGCGAAATTACCTCACCTATAAATACCTGATGTGCCTATTCATTTGTAACGAAATTACTTCCGATAGCGAAGCTCTGCCGAAGTGTCTACAGCATTGTAATCGATCTGATATCAATCAAAAGACAGTTTAAAGTGATTTCTCGTGCAATTCAGCTGAAATAACACTGATACATCTGTTTCCGCCTTTTGTATTGGTGAAGATCTCTTCTGAACGACTCGTTTGGGTCACAAAACGATCCTACAGATAACACTCAAGCAACTATACTCAGCCTAGGGTAATTGAAGCCTATCAGGTTCCACATTTGTTGCTCTGCTCTACCATTCTTCCCTGTATTTTTTTGATGTAATTTAGGTTCTTTTATTGTGATTTCATACAGGTTCGATTTTATTTTAGAATCTTTTCATCATTATCATCATCATCATCATCTGTATGTTTGTTTTGTTTCATTAGATCGTAAAAAAACTTAAATCGTTCTTCCGGTCGGCTCCGCTCCACAAACGAGGTACCAAACCTGAACCTTTGTTTGTTCAAGATAGATGTTCAAGTTCTGGTTCTTGCTGTTCTGATTAAAACAGGGAAGTGATCTGCAAACCATGATCAGTATCAACTTCTTTTCACATAAATAGGTTGGGTAATGGGTCAAACGGGTAATTTATGGTGTGGATTGAGACGGGAATGGTTGACCCGAAACACTTTCTTATCCCAACATTTTAATCTTTTATGTAGATGATTAGCATAAAATACAATTACAAAAAGTATTTAACTTCTGCATGAAAAATGGTCAAAAAACCTTTATATTGCATCCATGTGTTATGGTCGAACCGTATGCTGACTCATGCTGGTAACAGAGGCTACATTTTACTGAAAACCCCCACTAACAGCTATGTTTTTGTTTTCATATGTAACGGGTCAAATCAAATATTTTAAGATAAAAGTGAATTGGTTATTAAAAGTTAGCTAAAGTGTAATTTAAAAGTGTTTACAGACCTACATTGTTTATTTGTAAAAGGTAGCTTATTAATGTATTCATATATTGGTTACGATGGGTACAAATGTTTGTCGGTCAACCTGACCCGGCCCGTTTCAACCAGTTCTAAAACAACACAATTGTGCTTTCCAATGACTGTTAAAGATTTCACGGGCTGTCAGAATTTGATGGGAAGAAGCGGAGCTGTCGCCAGAGGCTTTCTGACCACAATGCCCGTCGCCGAAAGCCACAAAAAGAAAAAGAAACTATCCACTTTAACTCAAGAAGTCAATCTTCATCATTTTATGGTATTCAAATTATTCAGGAGCCAATTTCTTATCATAACTTATTCTCAGTTCTTTTATAACTTATTATGCTTTTGTATTTGCAGATGGGCAACATCAAATACGTTTTGTGCCTAACAATGTTCCTGGTCTGGTTCAAACCGAACCTGCTTTGAACTCTATTTGGGAAACCACACGCAATTCCCAGCACACAGCCGGTGTTTTTCATCAAGGTTTGTTTTCCTAATTACTCTACAGACAGTAGTTTTGATAAATTATCGTATAGTTAGTTAAAACCTTAAAACCGAGGGGTTTCAAGGCCACAAGGAATGGCTGGTACGAATTTTTTCCATTTTTAGTATTTTTTTTTATTCGGGATTGGCTAAACGTACCCTGTAGACGACGTGACTAAAAAGGCCACAAGCTTTTACTACGCCTTAGGCCACCAAAATGGTTGAGCCGGCCCTGACCACCGCGGTGGCGGCCGCAGGCTTCACTATTCCCTTCAAGAACTCCCCCAGCCACTCCCAATCCATAGTTAAGTTCGGTTCAGTTGTACCCGCACATAAATAAAAGGTTTTGTCTCACATGTCATTCTCACATATATAATGAGAGAAATGATAAGTTATAACGAGCCGTGTATATCAATAAGTAAACAAAGGCCAATCATTAAAGTATATTAGATAACTAAAAAAAAGTCGATGGCGTCTTGGGTTAGTGGTATCACGTGTTTTTATTCTTATTAAAGTGGTACGGGTTCAAGTCTAACAAAAAAGGCAATAGTGCACGTCTTATTGAGTCATTTTGATTTTAAATTTCAATGTTCATATGATTTCAATGGTTTGGTTTCATATAGTTATGCTATTGAAATTTCGATTAATTAATGTTCATGGAGTGATTATTCTCAGTGATCCATATGAGACTTTGGTCCCTACATATTTATACAACGTAATTTCTTTTTGTTTCTCTCACCAGCTTATTGGTTTTCTTATGCTTTATATGGGATTGGAATTCATGGGCTTTACAGGAATGTTTTTTTTAAATCAATTATTCGTGCCCTATTTAATAAACCATTTTAATTAAAGATGTGCTATTTACCTTTCTACTCGATCTAAAATGTTATTTACATACCTGGTATATGTTTACTCTATTTTAAAATTAGGAGGCTACAACAGTCGGAAACTTGAGTTCGTAAATATAAAAGTGCATTGTTCTACATTAAAAAAAATAGGAATAAAAAAACTTGGTAACGCATCACTTCGAATGTGTAAAGACATATAAGGGGAGAAGTTGGCTTTTGAAAAAAATAAACTTGGTGTCGTTATAAATGGAAAGGCAACAAAAAAACTTTCAACTATAATTGATTGATTTCCATAAACAATGTAATTGTGCATATTTATTTTTGGATAACCGTCTACATAAATGTTTCGTGCTTTTCCTTCCCAGGCCTGCTTATGCAGATTCGGATTCAGAAGAAACAGTTGACAGTGACCCACATGAAAGGTATACCGTCTGCACTTTTAGTGTTAGTAATGAAAACCCGTACTACTTTTCGATGCATATATACGTAAACATAGTATACCATTTTTAATAGTTTTCTTTTCGTTATTTCACTGCAGTCAGTTGGCTGGTGATGGGATTGGGGATGACGGTGGCATGCGTTAGCTAAAGTTTGGTCTATGTGTTATCCAATAAGATAGGAAGGCGTGCGAGAGTTTATGCGTTTTTTCTTTTTCTGTTTCATGTTTTTTTTTTCTTGGAAGACATCTTTTTTCACTTCTTTTTGGCCGGCAAGTTTTGCCAAGGAAACAACTTATGGTCCATGGTTTAATAAAGTTTAAGCACGCCCCTTTGTAGGCGTATTGTCTTACATGTTATGCACCGGCCGTGTCTGACGTCTTACCACCAACAAACAATAGCTATTATGCATGCCATGCATCGCACAGGCTTTCTCCCTAGTGTATATAACAAAAAAAAAACTAATCGAGATCAGGGGAAATATAATATTCACTTTGGAATCCATCTCAAAGTGGGAAGATATTATATTGTTGAAGAGAGTCTGCATATTATATTATTGGAGAAAAAGGCGGCTGTTATTTTCTTGGATATATACACAACGTACACAAATATTTGGAGAGTATGAACTACAATTACTTGGGGACGAAGAATCAATATACGGCGCGAAGATCAGATGATCAGGTCTTGGGGGACGAATTTTGGAGTTGGCAAGGGTTCAAGGTTAGAGAATTATTGGTGTTGAAGTGGAAGCTTAGAGATCAAGAATTAAACGGGTTCTATCTATTCGGTTCTTTCTTGTTTTCTTAGTTATTTGTTTCTATGTCAATGAATTATGCTATTAAACCTTGTTTATTATTTTCGTTCTTGACTATGATTCATAGCTAGATCTTTTATACTACCTAGATTGGATGATTGGTTTGTAAAGTTTATATTTTTATGATGAATATTTAGTTATTTATGGATTATTTACTAAAGGAGTCGACTCGGTTATTGTTTTGATGTATATGCATGCTTGTCAACAATTAGGAATGTATACAAGAACGCAGATATAGCGACAAAACGGTGACTAAAGATTTTATTAGAAAATTATAACCAACCCGAAAAGACCACCAAACCCTAGAAGTACTCATATGATTATGAGTTCTTCAACGATACAGATAATCGACTGATACATGATCAGTAGATGTTAACAAACATACAATGAATCAAGATGAAATAAAACAAACCAGGCGTTACTTAATCTGGAAACCAAAAACGATTCGGCAATGATCAAAGACGGGCGAGTATTTGAAGACTGATCAAAAGACATATACAAGAAAGATGATGATCATCTGATGTAGTGCGGCCTCAATGTTAAAGGTTAAAAAACCCTAGAACACTTCTGGAACGAACATGATAAACTCTCTCAGTTTAGAGTCTTTTATATAGCGATCCGGCTTTGACCCATCTGCACACTTTGACCTGCCTTTAATCCAGCCCCTTAAAGCCCAACAGCAAAGATTAGCCCAATTTTTTTATTTTTGTAAGCCCATGCCATTTGTACATAACTCCAGCAACCCAAAGAGCATACAAAATAAAGAGCAAATAATATTAGAGTAAATTACAAGTTTTGTCCTTTATGTTTACATCAAATTGCAGGCGCTGTCCTTTTGGCCAAAAGTTTACAGGCGGTGTCCTTAACCTTTCAAAATCTTACGTTTTGTCCTTTAGGCCAAACCTGGTTAGAAATCTCAGTTAAAAACTGTCATGTGCAATGCACATGAGGGTAAAATGGTAATTTCCCTCTCAACCCTTTCAAACTCAACACTCACTCCATCATCTTCCCCAAATTTCTAGGGTTTCAAACCTTTTAGATCCCTTTAAATTGTTCATTTCTGCAAATTTCCGCTGATTTCTTCCGGTTTGCTAGTTACGAAAGCTGTGAAACAAATTGAAAACATATTGTCAAACTTGTAAGCTAGTTATCCAATTTCATTTGGTGAAGTAAGACGAACGTACCCTTTTGAACGAACATGCAAGGGGTTAATGTATACATACCTTTTTATCTTTCAGCTTCCTCCCCAACTTGAGCTCATCGTGTTTCCGTCTTTTACTCTGCCATATATCTCACTTTGGTAAAAATGAGGAAGTTATATAATTGGTATAATTCAACTTTTCATTTTTCAAAATATCTAAATTTCCACTCACGTTGTAGTGAGTATATTCATAAATAAATTTTCAGCCATTAAATGCAACACTTGACTGTGCAAATAGCGTAATGAGTCAATTATATATCGCGTTCATTTTGGGACATCCCCTGGGAGAAATTATCACTTATTTTGATATGGAGTAGGGTAAAACATTTAATAGTATTAATACTGAAAACTTGTAAAAAAAAACCGCAAGAAAAATGAGTAACAAGCTTACCATCATCCACCTGCACCTCAGAGCAACATCACGAACAGTTTTATCACGCAATGTAGCAGCAATTTTGATATACTAGTTGAAATCGATGTTAAATTATGTAAAAATAACAGAATTTGGTGTAACCTGATTTGCGGAAGATCCAGGGTTGATCTTCAGGTGATTTACTTGCAATTGAATGCAAAAACCGGAAGAAATCAGTGGAAATTTGCATAAATGAACAATTTAGAGGGATCTAAAAGGTTTGAAACCCTAGAAATTTGGGGAAGATGATGGAGTGAGTGTTGAGTTTGAAAGGGTTGAGATGGAAATTACCATTTTACCCTCATGTGCATTGCAAATGACAGTTTTTAACTGAGATTTCTAACCAGGTTTGGCCTAAAGGACAAAACGTGCAAGATTTTGAAAGGTTAAGGACACCGCCTGTAAACTTTTGGCCAAAAGGACAGCGCCTGCAGTTTGATGTAAACATAAAGGACAAAACTTGTAATTTACTCATAATATTAATATCATTAATATGTTTGGTATAAAACTGGAACCAATATAGCATATTTTTAACAATGCTTAAAAGTGTTTTATTGCCTTTTATTGTTTCGTATGATTCTTGGTGACGGTCTATATCACGTAATAGATTCATACTAGGTTATAAGTTTTGGTGAGTGTCTATATCACAGAATAAATTTATAATCTTTAGGGTTAATTGCGCAATATATACCTTAGAAGTAATATTCGGTAATCAAATAAATTTAAGTGTTCTACTAATCTCAATAGCTGAGAGTTGCGAGGTTATAAAGGGTAACAAACATAATAGTTTATCATACGTAAGATAAATAGAAGTTTTAAGATGTAACTAGTATATTGCCTGCCACACGTTGCGGCGGCGCACGGCAGGTTGAACCGTGCAGTCACACACGAAGTGTAAACACAATGCGTAAGACGCATTTGCACTACACATAATTCGTAAAACACAATGCGTGAGACATAATACGCTACACATAATTCGTAAAACACAATGACTAAAAGACAATTACTTAAAGGTATATAATACAAAGCTTTTAACCATGTGCATAAAACGTGAAAACACACAAATATGTGGCATTGCGTGAAAGCTTAGGGGTTAGACTTTGTAGGTGGCTAAAGAGCATGGTGCACGTAAACAAAGATATATAGAAAACATTATCATTCCTGAATGACGCAGTATACGAATCTGAGAAAAGCAATTTAGTTGAAGAAATTATAAGGAAAGGAAAAAAGAAGAAAAAAAGCAAAAAGAAAAATAGTTGAAAGGAATAAGGATTGAGCCCATGACTGATATGTTATCTAAAATCGTATTTACCAGCACCACCATGTAGCTTTTGGTGTGAATTATTATAATTAAATTTACTTAACAACTCACAATGTCGGTAGGGAAACCTACCGACATTTGTGCTTAAGATATATTAGATTTTTAAGAGTCCAGCACTTATCGAGTTTCGTTCAAGCCCCGCCACTAAAATTAACAGTTTATTACCTTAAGTTAACGGGTTTTTATAGTTTAAAAACTAACACATGGAGTAGACTTGTACGTATATGTTAGACAAAGTGTGAAACGGACGGAGGGCAGGTCAACGCCGTTTCACCACATTTTTGCTTTTTAGTCTTCACATTTTTTATTTGTCTGTGATATTAAATGTTCCTTTTCTACTTACAAAGCAAATAAGGACAAAACATGGGATGGCATATCGTATTTAAATTGCCATGTATATAAGACAAAAAGGGTGAAAATGTCGGTGTCAAAAGCTTTTTTTTATTTGTCTGTGATATCAAATGTTCCTTTTCTACTTACAAAGCAAATAAGGACGAAACATGGGATGGCATATCGTATTTAAACTAGGAGATGCCTCGCCCGTGTTACAGGGTGATTACCGAATAATTCTCAACCAATTAAAAAAAGACTACTATAATTTTGCTAGGGAAAAAAAACAAAAACGATGATAATACCGTAATTTCGGGCTCAGGGCAAAAGTGTAATTTTTCAAGACTAATGAGCCAGTGTTAGGCAGCTCCTTGACATGGAAAAAAATTAAATCGAGTAAACCAATTAAAAAAAACCTTTATATTTTTGGTAAAAAAAACTAAAACGATGGGAAAAACGTAATTTTTAACTGAGGGCGAAATCATAATTTTAATTCGGGGATAAATTGTAAACTAAATGGACCAACGGGAGAGTGCAAGGAAGCTGCCGGCATGACAGTAACTTCACTGGGGCAAAATTGTAATTTCACCACGGAAACAAACAAAAAACGATGGGCAAAATGTAAATTTAAGTTGGGGGTAAAATCGTAACTTGCCTGTGAGAAAAAAAAAAAACTAATGGCAAAAGTATAAATTTATACGGGCAAAGTCGTAATTTTGAACCGAGGGCAAAATTGGAATTATTAACTGGGAGCAAAAGCGTAAATTTATTTTTAAGTGGGGGAAAAACATAACTTTGAACTGATGGCAAAATCATAATTTTAAGGGAAAAAAACTAATGGCAAAACTGTAAATTGAAACGGGTAAAAATCGTAATTTTTTAACCGGGGGCAAACTAATGGTAAATCTATTTTTAAGCGGGGGTGAAAACATAATTTTTATCTGATGGCAAAATCGTAATTTTAAAGGGGGATAAACTCGTAAATTTGTTGGGCCAATAGGGGAGTGTCAGGCAGCTGCCTGGCACTATTATCCCTGCCGCCCATTTAGCCCAATGAAAGCACACTACTATTACCGTGTCGGCGGCCGACACTTGATTTTGTAGTAGTTGAAAATTGCCATGTATATAAGACAAAAAGGGAGAAAATGTCGGTGGCAAAAGCCACCGACTTTGTCCTTTAAGATCTTATATAATATAATATATAAGAGTAAGTAAACATGTTAGGATGTTGTTCGCTTGTCTCTAATGGGTTACCCGTCCAGAAACTCACGGTCTTGTTTTCACCCGACGAGTTGCATGTCCAGGCCAAACACATCCTTGTAAAGCAAATAATTGAATAACATATAAAAGTAAATCATAACTTGTCATCATATGGTACCCGAAGTCCATGGGGTTCAATTAATTAACGTAGGTGACGCATGGTAGCAAGTCAATCTCACGTAGTAACATGTTTATTAACATTATCCTAGGATCGACCCATACACCTCCATAGTTATACATAAAGTACCATATTGCTCCTTAATTCGAGCTTATAAGTTTGAGATGCCGTGAACTCAACCCACCATCACGGATGATGCCACAATAATGAGTATGTGGTCCTCATAGAGAAACGGGTTGACTTGGGTATGCAATACATATATATCATTATCATGAACTTGTAAACATATATATACACACGTCAAGATCGTAATCTTGTAAGTTATAAACATGCAAATTAATACTTTTAGAAAAATATACTAAAATGCTTTGACATTCGAAACGTGTATTCATAATAATATAATCCACAAACAAATGAATCCATGGACCAATATTTGTTGATATCTTGTAAAAAATACATATAAAAAAATATAAAAGAAGGTCGGTGCAAAGCCAAGCAGCCATAGTTTTAGAAAACAACAAAATAGGGAAAACATCAAACGGTCTAGTAACTTCTTCTTTCTTTCTTCAGACGACTACATTCAAATATTTACGTATTCTCACCTGCTTCATCTTCGTTCTTTCCTTAGCCCGCAAGTTTCACATCACTTGTTTATTCACCCGGCCCACGTGAGTCCTTAACTCATCACCTTTTAATTTCTTTTTGTCGAGCAAAAGGACGGACCAAACCATTATGGACCACGGGGGGTCCGGACCCTGTGCTCGTAGTTTACAACAAGACCCATTAGTCGTATGTGGCTCTGATATCATGTTGATGATATTGAGCCGGCTCGACGCACGCAGCTTGGCTTCCACACTTGGTGTTTCTCGTAGATGGCGTTCCGTTGCTTCCAGTGATATCATATGGTCTAAAAAGGTATACACCGTGTCCGGGGCACTTAGCGGGGAGGCCTGCGGTGAGCCAAGTCCCCGAGCGGGAACACCGCCGCCATCAACGCGGGGAAGGTAATCGGGGAATGGAATCGGTGGGTGTTCACCGATGAGGGGAAACGATTTTAAACGGCTATATAGCCGTTATATATTTAAAAAAAAAAAAAAATTCCTAACCCCTGTAAATACTACCACTTCAATCTTTTTATTTTTCAAACCCAAAACAACTCTCACCCATTCAACTCATCTAATTTTTTTAACCAATCTTTAAAAAAAAATGGATTCCAAGTTCTCGTTTTCTAGTTTGAATGTAATTTTTATTTTTAATTTAATGAAATGTCTTTTATTAAATTTTATTTAATTTTTATTAATATTTGTTTAATTTATAAACATGCATAATTACAAAAAAAAAAAAAAAGCAAGTCCCCAAGAGAGGAGTGCCGCCATCAAATTGAGGGTGTGGGGGAGTTAACGTGGCGCGTGCTAATTGGTTTTTTGTAAGAGAGGTCACTCCCCTAAGAGAGGAGTGCCCCTCTCACCCTTATGATTAATATGCCTCTTCTTTTTTTTTTTTCATTTGATCATATCGAACTCTTCTTTTTTAGTTGTGAGCAACATTTGATGATGGCTTGATTATGAAGATGCAAATGAAGGATTACTAATATTTTATTTGAATTTTTAACTATAAAGGCGTGACTGACATGTGGACTTAGATATCACAAATAACATAACATGGCTTTGGACTTGAAGATGAATAAAAAATCAACTAATGAAAATTGGCGCCTCCTCAACTATATTAGATGGTTTTCTTAATTTTCTATAAAAAATAACGAGTACATATAATATTTTAATTAATATATGACTGAGACCATCTGCAACAACGAAAGGTCTATGACGCCTATGTGGTTCTCATAGACAAAGGCCTCTCGTTATATATATGGTGGGTTCTTGGTTTCTAGGGTATAAAATTTGTGGTTTTGGACTTCTCAAAATAAGGTATTTTCTTTATTTTTTCCCTCTTAATTTTTATAAATTTTTATTTTGTATTTATAAAACTAATAAAACATTTGTAAAATAATATATATATATAGCGAGAGAGAGAGAGTGAGATGAAGTATAGGAAAAAAAACTCACTTGAGTTGAAAAAACTCAAGAAACCCTATGTAACATTTTTTATTTTTTTGTCGGGTTGTTTTCTTTTGTTGTCCTAGTCTTGGTATGCCAAGTCTAGTAGTGTGTATTGATGTCTCGATACACCCTGTTTTTATTGGTTTGATTGATATAAAATTTCACCGGGGTAACCCTTTACCCATAAAAACATTTTTTATTTTTTCTAAAAAACAGGGAAGGTAACATACATATATTTGAACATTTTTATAAAAAAATGTAAAAAGTGCCGACTAGTTTTTTTTAATGTTCAAAATCCGTATGTTATATTTTTTGGACATATATATTATGTAACATAGAATTTTTAACATTTAAAAAAAACTACTCGTCGTTTTTTTGTTTTTTTTTTACAAAAATGTTCAAATATATGTATGTTACATTCCCTATATTTTATAAAAAAATAAATAAATAAAAAAGTTACATAAGATTTTTACAAGGGTTTCTTGAGTTTTTTTTAACTCAAGTTGGTTTTCATTTTATCCTTCCCCTATATATATAAAAACCGAATATAATAAATATATTAATTTATAAAAATAAAATTTAAATTATATTAATTTTCGATTAAGAACGCTATACTAAAAAAAGTTAATGATCTTTTTAATATAACTTAAGTTATGTTTAACACATTCGTAACTTGATTACAACTAATCAAACCTTTTAACTCAATTAGGTAATCGTGTTTGGTTAAACTGTTGTTACCTTTCAGACAAATAAATATTTGGGTCGTGTTCAATCTTCGGATTGAATAATTTAGACAGCCAGCCCAAAACCTTTCAACCTACCAACAACCCTAAAAGAGTTCTAATGTTTAGATTATTGTCTTTCTATTGATTATTTTTTCCCCTTAATTATATAATATTTACATTATTATTCAATATTTAAATATTATTAATAATATATTTTGTTCTTAGTTATACTATGTTTATTTATACAATATTAAATACTAAATTAGTTATTAAAATAAATTAACCGTTTATGAGGATTAAATGTAAAAATAAATGAAAACATGGAAATATAATGAGGTTTGTGTGATGAAATTCAGAAAAGCCTATGGGACCAGACAGGTTCTTGAAAGTTTTTTAGCTTTAGATGTCTCAACTCTCCTGATGAAAGTTCAAAGGTCCATATAGCTTCTTATTGGATGACACAAGAAAACTTGAATGTTGCAGGAGTTGTAACATAATTTGTTGTTTGAATCATGTTAAAACATCATCTGTAGAAAATAATGCATAAAAAACATATTTCTATGTATTTTTGTTGCTGATAGTGTGAAGAACTATGGGCCGGAAAAGCTCATCTACCTCGCGTTCTTGAAACTGAGGGATTGTCACGGTTGTCTGCTTATTCGTTGTCCATTCAAGATGGCAAACGGGTAACTGTTTAAAATTATTTCTTAATCGTGTTAAGAGATATCTAAAGCTTTTTCTTAATCAGGACCGGATCATGAAGGAAGATCTTTGGGATCATGCTTGGGAGTTTCACTTCAGAGAGGCATGCAATTAGGTTTTCTAGTATTTATTCTCAAACGAGTCAAACAAAAAATAGATAAAAGGGGGGTTCATGTTAAATGGGTCGAACAGGTTAAAAGTCGCTCAAAATCTGGTTTTAATACATGTTATTGCAGTAGATAAGCGTCTGCTGGTAATTCAAATCCATCATGACCTGACCTGACCTGACCTGACCTGACTTGTTTTAACCCGTACTAAATTTGTGTTGACTGTGTTGACCTGTAACCCGACCCACTCATCTTGCCAACTTTAATCTCCACTCGCCAGTATCATTCTCCCACATGATCATGTCAATGCTTATGTTAACTTTTTTTTATTTTTTAATGCATTGCAGGATGCCCCAGAATACTGGCGCAATTTGGACCCGTATTGGACAGGGGCAGAAGATGCGCCAATGCACCGCTACTTCCATCCAGATGGCAGCCAAACGGCAGATCCCAGCGACCAGGTTTGGGGCGGCCACGAGTCCTGTTACTCCATTGTCACTAGTTTCTTAGCAGATGGAACGATCAGAGAACACTATGTGAGAATTAACCGTTGGCCGCAATTGCACATATCTAGAAGAGAGGATTGGGGGTGGGAAATGTCGAACCACCTCTATTGCTACTCGAGTGTTCCTGATGCGCGTATGAAAGGTGGAACCGGTCCCTGTCTTACAATCCTTTGATTTTGGTTTCCGGTTTTCGTACTAGTAGTGTTGTGTTAGAATTTTATCTGTTTTTTAGTATGAATCCTTTGATTTTGGTTTCCGGTTTTTGTACTAGTAGTGTTGTGTTAGAATTTTATCTGTTTTTTAGTATGTTCTTTTGGTTTATGAAAGCAGAATTTAATTGTTTGAAGGTGGGACTAACCTATTATCCGGTTCTAAAATTAATATTATATACAGAAAGTTTAATTGTATCCCTTTGGTTTATTATCGATGCTTCTAGGATGTTTTTGCATGATGTTTTATACTCTTTTAATTAGCATACATTATACTGTTTTTTAAGGAATTAATTTCTGTACCCTGCTATAATTAATCTTGATGTTTGACATCATTTTGTTAAAAGCTCGAATCTAGCCAAGCTTAAACGAGCTGGAGCTTTATAGCCTTGGATCATTAGCCACCTTCCGTTTTACAACAAAATCAAACACATGTTTTGCTCCTATATAGACGAATCTGATTCTGTTCCATCATTCAATCAATAAATACATATTTAGAATAAACTTAAAAAAAGTCCATATGTTTCTGTTTACAAATACTTCACGGCCAATACAAGTCTACACCCTTGTTCTAGATCAACATTTCCAACTAGTATTCAAAGCATAAGAGCAACAGTAGCTTCTTGCACCAATGGCTGTGTCACCCTTACAAAATGTTCAGCCTCCTCCACTTGCTTCCTAGTCTCTTAGGAACATAACAGTTTCTAGTCTGTGAAGTTGAAACAGACGAGTCAACAGCTTTGATTGAGAATTAAAGAACCGATTAAATTGCATTGAAGACGTTCAAAACAATTTCATTTTTAGTCACGCCTTTGATGCAACATTGCTAACTACACTTGTTGCCGAGCAATCCCAAGTTCTTGTGAATGTTGAGCAAGTCTTTGAAGGTGAAGGCGTATACTTGAGGAATTCTGCACCAACTGCTACCTTTCCCCGTAGACCACGGCTGCAACGTAACAGAAAGTAAACTACTGATACGAGGTTTCTTCAAACCCAATTCTTGAATCTCTACATCTGTTGTTGGCAGCCTATTCCATTCACCCATCCATCCAAACATCGTGAATCGTTTGCGACTGACACATCTTTATCTTTTTTTCCAACACAAAAAAGTCCCGATCCATCTATCTAACCAAAACCGCGTACCGAGCCCATTCCCCACATTGCTTTTGATTAGACTACTAAGCTGAAGGTTGTGATTCTGCAGCTCCTTTTCAATTCTAAAGATCGCATTCCATACCTCCAAAGTTCCAGCTTTCACCGGAATGAAGGACCAACTTCTCGGATTGTAATAAATTGCCAGTATTACCCTACGCCACAAATTCCCTTCTTCGTGTTTGAACCTCCACCACCACCTTACTAATAAATAAACTAACGTTCATGTCGCGAAGTGAGCCCAGGCCAATCCCCCCCCCCCCCCCCCCCCCCCCCTTTTCTTTTGGACCAATCACCCTCTCCCAACATACCCAATCGGTTTTACTTCTATTTTCATCCCCTCCCCAAAAGAACCGCCTTCTAATCGCTTCTAACTTATCCAAAATACAAATTGACGCTTTATACAACGAAAAGAAGTATAACAAGAGACTATCAAAGACGATTTCAATAAAGTAACTCTACCCCCAACCAATAAAGTCGAGGCTTTCTATTAAATAGAAAGCCTCGACTTTATAACTTCCACCACATTATTCCAAAACCGTACTTGATTCATATTTGCTCCCACCAACAACCCGAGGTACTTGCAAGGAAACGAGCCAACCTTGCAATTTACTTACTACATTTCCATCTTTTCAACCCCCGAGGTACCAACAACCCGGTGGCGGTGGCGATGACGGCTGCAGTGGTGGTAATGGTGGTGGTAATAGCGGTGGTAATAGCGGTGGCTGCGGTGGTGGTAATGGCGGTGGAAATAGCGGCTGTGATGGGCGTTTTCTCTTCTTCTTCTTCTCGAAGCTGATCCCTCTTGCTTTAGCTTGAGAATCCCTAACTTCACGTAGATAAAGTCTTACAGCTCGAGCTCCAAATGGGTTAGTCTGCCACTTCCCTCCGTTTTCCTCATAGGCTGCCCGGAGACGGCCGATGAGGGCATCAAGGCTGCCCCACGCCTGCCGGAGGGGGCAGGGGCAGACTGCCGGTGAGTCGTTGGGGCGACCGAAGAATGGACAAAGTTGTGTGTGAACTTTTGTTTTGCCAAACTGGTCAAGGTACCGGACGAATTCAATAATGTGTGCACCGGAGCATTGGGAAATGGTTAACGGCGGCTGGTGGTCGCGGAGGAACTGGCCGAAGGTGTTCCAGTCACGGCGTTTCTGGCTCTCGTAGCGGCTGAGAGTGGTGGCGGTTGGAGAACGGGAAGGAAATGAAGAGGGTGGTGGTGGTGGTTTTGGGGTTAACCTGTTTGTGCTAAAGAGAGTGGTGGCGGTTGAAGAAGATGAAGAGGATGATGGTGTTGGGCTTAACATGTTTGTGCTAAAGTTTGAACTGATGCTTTCACTCATGGTAAAAGGGTAATGACACAGATCTAAGTTTAGGGTTTCATCAAGATTCTTGATGAAGGAGATGAGGGTGTAGATCAAGATTTCAAGATTTGTGACGGATGAATCTTTTTAAGCATAAAAAAACCTAGAAAACAATGGAGGAGGGGCGGATTTATTAAGGGCTAGGGTTGATTAAGAGGCTATTTGGTAACGTCTGGTTAAGTGCTAATTGTTAAAGGTCTGAATCATTAAGTGTTGAACTAGTAAGAGTTCTGAACTATTAAGGGGCCGTTTGTTTACCTTTTAATGAGCCTCTTAATGGTTCAGACTTCTTACTAGTTCAACACTTAGGGGCTGTTTGGCAACGTCTGAATCAATAAGTGCTGAATGAATAAGAGGTCTGAATGGTTAAGTGGCTCTGAACCAATAAGTGGTGAATAAGTAAAGTGCTGTTTGGTTGCACGTCTGAATGACCGTGTAAAATGACATTTTTACCCCTCTGAACTATTTCTAATCATAAGTACCAATATAATATAAAGACCATAAAACCTCATACAAAATTTCAAATTCTAAACTATAATACTGAAATTGTAATCCTAAAGACCATATAATCCTACCCCTTTCTATATAATCAACAAACAAACACCTTCTAAACTATAATACTGGAAGTATTATACTGAAACTGTTGAATAGAGCATGAAAAATGAAAGATTAGGGCAGCCACAAACAATCAACAAACAAACACCTCAAATAATTAACATACCTGCAAATGTGAAGGACGGTGGCAGTGTGAAGGTCGGCCGTGTGGAGGAGCAGAGGAGGAGGCGGTGCTGTGGAGGAGCAGAGGAGGAGGAGACGGCTGTGATGTGGCGGAGCAGTGGAGGAGACGGCTGTGATGTGGAGGAGCAGAGGAGGAGGAGGCGGCTGTGATGTGGCGGAGCAGTGGAGGAGACGGCGGGTGTGGAGGAGGAGTGGAGGGGAGACGACGTCCGTGGAGGAGAAAGATGAGAACGTGATGTTGAGGGAGGCTCTGTATCGGGCAAGAGGGCGGCCGTGTGGAGGAGGTCGACGGTGGAAGAAGAGGAGGGGAAGAAGATGCACATGTGGAAGAAGAGATTGGTAGGGCATAAGGGTATACATGTAACAAGTTCCATTCAGATCTCAAAAGTATCTGAACCATTCAGATCTGAATGGGTTTCATTAAGAGGTGCTTTTTGGTGAACCAAACACCTTGTCTCTGACCGGTTCAGAGGCTTGTCTCTTAATGGGGCCATTCAGACCCAAACAAACAGCCCCTTAATGGTTCAAACTGTTTGTTTCGAGAGCAGATGTCTGAATGGTTCAGACATTTGCCTCTGAATGGTTAAGTATTATACAGAGTCTGAATGGTTTAGACCTCTAATCTGAATTGATCAGACATTTGTCTTTGAAGGGTTAAGCATTATACTGCCTCTTAATGGTTCAGACCTCTTACTGGTTCAGCACTTAACCATTCAGAAGTTGCCAAACAGCCCCTAAGATCCAATATAATGCTTAATCGTTCAGAGGCAAATGTCTGACCAATTCAGATTAAAGGTCTTAACCATTCAGACTCTGTATAATACTTAATCATTCAGAGGCAAATGTCTAAACCATTTAGACATCTGCTCACGAAACAAACAGTCTGAACCATTAAGTGTTGAACAAGTAAAAGGTCTGAATCATTAAGAGATAAACAAAAAGCCCCTAAATACCCCTCAATTTTCTTTGCTCAATTTTCTTGGCAAAGTAGAAAATCCTCCAGAATTTATATTTTTATTGTTCAACTAGTTTTATGCTCGGTCTGAGTTACGAGCCGTTGAGCCAATATTTTTCAGTTTCATAACATGTACGTTTGTGTTTCGGTTACTTGTACATACTACTCATAACACGATTTTAATAAAAACTACATCGTGTCAACCAATTAAAAGAAAACACTATCACAGTTTTGCTAAAAATATTAAAACAAAACACTACGTCACGACCACAATTTTGCTTAAAAAACTAAAATGATGGTGAACCGTAATTTTAAACTGTGGGCAAAATTGTAATGTGTCTGGATCAAAGAGCGAGGGCCAGTCAGCTGGCTGCCACGAATAAAAATTAAATAGACTCAACCAATTAAAACACAATATTATTATAGTTTTGCTATAAAAAAAACTAAAGCAATAAGACTATAGTTTTAACCTGGAGGCATAATCGTAATTTTTCAGGGTCAATGAGAAAGTGTCAGAAAACTGCCTAGCACTAACGATAGCAAGCCTGTAATTTTTTTTACGGGGCCCAACTAAATTGTATTTTTTTCCGGACCAATGGGGAAGTGGTAGGAAAGTTGCGTGGCAATATTCGTTCTTTTTACCTAGCAAAGGGTATACAAAGTGATGGTGCAATTGTCCGAAAAAAAAAAGTACTGGTATTAGCATATTACGGCTTTTGTGTAAAGGTTGACGGTTAAGATGAAAAAAGATCTTTGGGATCATGCTTGGGAGTTTCACTTCAAATAAAAATAGATAAAAAAACATGTTAAGATGAGTCGAACGATTGAAAGTCACTCAGAATCTGGTTTTAGTGTAAATCCAATCAATCTTGACCTGACCTGACCCGATTCGACCAGTACCAACAAAACCAAACCTTCTCATCTTGCCACCTCTAATCTTTACTCACACATCATTCTCCCACAAAGCTTCTCATAAATTTTGGTCTTTCTATACCACCTTATGTTTTATAACAAAATTCTCCAACACAGAAGAATCTGATTATCATCATTTAGTTGATGAACAAATATGTTTTTATTTACATCTATATGACTGCCATTACAACTTTACACATTCTGTTCTAATCCCACTAGTATTCAATAAGAGCAACAGCAGCTTCTTGCACCAATGGCTGTGTCACCTGCACAAAATGTTCAGCCTCTTTCTCCACTTGTTCCCAACATCTCTCAACATCTTTACCTTCTTTCATCTTCTTCACAAACGCCACAAACTTCCTCCAGTTTTCCACCTCAAACAACTCTCTTTTCAATCGCAGATACGTAAACGCACACATCTCTGCGTTCTCTGCAGCCCGCAGGATCTGCTCAAGTGCATAATCATCATATCGCGGCAACGCATTCTCTCCAGCGATCGACACATGTGCTTCTCGTGTTGCCAACGCCACTTGCTGCACGAGATTCTCGGGCGAGCAATGCGCGCCCTGAGGCTGCTCATGGTTACGCATCTCGACACAGGTGAAGTTAAGAACAGCGTTGAAGCGGCTTAGCATTTTGGCTATTGGGAGGTATCCGTTTCGGAAGCGGGTGTTGTAGTAGCCCGCGGTGAGCTCTGAGGCGTGGGAGCGTGTTCCGTAGTGCCAGTGGATTCCAGCGACTTTGACGGAGATCTTGACACCTCGGTTGTTGAAAATGGATGTGGCAGATGTTAGAATCCGTTCGCCGTGATCTAACAGCATTTGGGAGTACCAGGAGAGGAAGAACTTGCCGTATTCCCCGTTCCAGCCACCACATTCCCTTTTGAAGAAGTTGGTTTCTTCCGGTGAGTTGTTGTATTCACCGGCGTCAGTAGGGCCGGTGGTTCCCCATTCTGGTTTACCATAGTTCTCAGCTGCAGCTTTCAAGCTACAAAGCATGTACTGCAATGGAATCCGATTGATGGATTAGAATCATCGATCCAAAACACGAGTTTTGTTAAGACTTAGGTGTTCATAAACCGCGAAACCAACTAACCATTCAAACTGAAGAAACTTGATTGGTTTGATCAGTTTGAAATATATACGCCAATACAGTTCGTTTTGCTGTATGGTTTGATGGTTTATGGTTCGGAGCTTGGAGCCAGCCGGGTAAACTGAACCCCCCGTATAACACTTATTGTTAAACTTTTTCATTTTAGGATAACAAAGTTATGGACGCATTTTTTTCAGAACCAATATTATGTTGACTACCGTGAGATCCGCAAAATACACTTGTCACATTGCTTTAGTATAAAAGGTGGTTTTGTAATCCTCTCTCACAGTTTTTACTGTAATATTAATTCTAAAAAGAATGCATCCCTGTAAAGTTATGTATAATATATCATATTTATGAACAATTCTTTATCACTTGTTGAAATCTAATACAAAACTATGCTTTTGGAAAAAATTCCTAAAACCACTAACCGGCCAAAACCAAATTGTAAGACCGTAAAAACCAATTGATTCAGCCGATCTAACCAACCCAGCCAGTTTAACCAACCCAGCCAGTTCAGTTTGATATTTTCCATTTTCCAAAACCATAGTTAGTGAGTTGGTCCAAAAATTTCCATTAAAACCTACCAAACCGGACCATGAACATCCCTAGTTAAACTTTTACACGAAACCAACCTGGTCGTAGCACTGGAAGGCTCCTATCCCCGGGAATTTCCATATTCCATCTTTCTCCGGATAAGATGGATATCTAAGTTCTCCTGCAGGACCCATTCCAACTTGAATTTCCTGCATGCTATACCAATTCAATACCCAAAAACAATCATGAATCATGTTCTAATTGAGTTCTGTTGCTTGAAAACAAGATGGGCTTTCTAGTTTCTAATCTCAATCAAGCTAACAAATTTAACTAAAAAAGTACAGTCTACAAGATAATGAGGGTTCACAGTAATTACAACAATGGTGTCCCCAAGAAGATGCGAAAACCTGTGCCTGAAAGCACGCATGTAGTCCGCGTAGCACTGGATCGGAGTCCTGCCTTTGAGGCATGGGATTGTATCACATCCAAGAGAAAGATATTCATAGTTCCTTCTTCCCCATTGATCTGTGTATGCTAAATCCTGATCCTTGTTGATCTCTTCCACCACCCATTTTGGAAGTGGTATCCTGCAAAAGTCAAACTCAAAGTCAAAATGAAAGTCAAAATATTCAAGCTTAGGGTTGAGCAGAACACTTAAAAACAGAACCAACATAACCCAACTGAAATAACTGAACCATACAAAAAACTGACAGTTCAGTTTTCTATTTTTTGAAAACCAAATTTTACGGTTCAGTTTCGGTTTTGAATTTTCTGGAAACAGAATAACTGAATAAACCATTATTTTGTAATGTTTGTTATCGAATATATGTAATGAAAAAGTATAATCGTACAATATGCCTTAACATACATTGCGTACGCGATGGCAAAATCGCATGTTATGTTACAAAAAAATAAAATCGCATGTTTCAAGAAAACTGAAAATCGCATGTGCATAATGAAAATAGGAAATCGCATGTACAAAAACAGCCTAAAATCGCATGTACATGATTTTTTTTGAAATCGCATGTTGATAATGCATCGCGTACGCAATGTACGTTAAGGCATTTTGTACGTTAACCAGTAAATTCATTATTTTAGCCCAAAAGTTTTAAGCCCAAATAATAAAACTGAAACCAAACCGAACTTATCATGAAAACTGAAAAATCTGAAACTAGACGGTTTTTAAAAAACCACTTTTTTTTTTATTTTTGGTTGGTATTGAACCTAAAACCGACCCAAACCAGCCCCTAGTCAAACTTTTGTAAGAGCATTCACAATCAAATCTCTTACTATTCTATCTCTATAATTACACTAAAAAACACTACCTTTTTTTGGTTTACGGTTCAAATACGAGCTCAAAACCAACCCAAACCGACCCGCAGACAACATTTCATAAAACAGTTGTAAAAAAATGGCGCCAAAAGTAACAGAAAGTTTCACTAACGTGCAAGAGTCACCCACATTACCACCACACTGATGAAACGACATAACCGCCTGTACCTTCAACCCATACCTCTTCGCCATCTCCAACAGCTCTGAATAACCACCCCAATTATACTCTCCGGCCACCTCTCTCTCCACCAACCCCCACCACACGTCCATCATCACCCCCTCCACTCCCGCGCTCTTCAACGCCTGAAAACACGCGTTCATCGCCTTCCTCCGGTTCACACCGTTCGCCATCGTTACACTGTCCAACGGCAGCATCACGTACACCGGAACACCTTTGCCTGTCGTCGTCCCGCCACCACAGCCTGTCTTATACTTCCGCTCCGTTGGAACCGGAGGTTCTATCAACGTTGGACGAGCAATTGATAGATCTGGATTATATTCACATCGAATCGATTGCGAGGACAGTAATAAGTCTGGTTGTATAGCTTTTTTCGGTACTTGAAACCTAGGATTCGCTTCTGCGCACCGCCAGAACGATTTGTTCACGTTGTTTGAGTCGGATGAAGAATCGGATGAATAGGATGGGATTGAAGATGCGGATATGGCTCCGATTTGAGGTAATCTCATCGTCATTTCCCTATGAAACAGACAGTTTTCTGAATATAATGCGTAACGATAACGTGTATGGCAATCTCCACACAATATGAATATTGAATGTGTTGGTGAATGGTGATAATTTGTTGTGTAGATTTTTGTAAAGGAATGAATAATTTATACGTCAATCTATGAATATGAATATGAATATGAATATGAATATGAATATGAATATGAATATGGAATATCTGTTGTTGGTGATAATTTGTTGTTGTTGTGAAGATTTTTGAATGGGATTTGCAGAGGAATGGAAGGTGAGGAGTGATTGGGGTAATGTGATCGAATAGGGATGGTGTTAATGAGAAGAGGGTATTGATATGAAGGGTGGGGTGAGGTGTGTTTGAACGTGGCGAGATATTGGCAACGGCGGAGATGGGGATGCGAGTGGTGGGTGGAAGGCGGCGAGGTGGTGGAGATGGTTGACACTTGGTGAGATGGGAGAGATTTGTTGTTAGGATTAAATTGTATCCATGTTTTTTATTTGGTTGTTAAAATTTTGATTGTGTCTAAGAAAAGTTAACTAATTTAATTTAACTGCGATGAGCTAGTGGTGAAATGGTAACCCAGGTTTGATTCCTGAACTCACCATTTGGTTTCGGTGACACCTGATGATGATGAGACTAGGTGAGTAGGTAGTGATCGCTAGTTTGATCCTTGAACTGAGCGGGTTTTACCTCACCGCATTGTTGTGCTTTCGGACGAGTGTTGACAAGCTTCGGCCCTTGGTAAGGTTTTCCCCCATTCGAAGGCGAGTAGCCGCCTATTTAGAGGATTCATTGACCGTTCAAAAAAATTGGAATTTAAATGATTAAAACACACATCCATTAAGCTTGGGTAATGTCACGGCCCCCGACCCAGTTTCCTGGTTCGGATGCCGTGGGACAGAAAGCCCGTGATATTCAATTTTTGGCAGCGGAAATATTAACAGGATCTTTTAAAACTGAAAACACCTGATTATTTTATTTCAAGTTTCGGGATAAACCCCGTAGTATACAATAGAGGAATTTCACTGGGAAATTCCCTGGTTACAAAAACATGTTTATTTATTTACTGAGCCACTTTATCCAAGCTGGTAGTGCTACGCGGCACTTTTCCTTGTTCACAGTGAATCACCTGAAACATGTTTAAAAAGATTTTATCAGCGGGGAAATACTGGCGAGTCATTCAGTTTGCATAAAACGACACATTGTTATAGATTACAGTATTAAGAGCGATTACAATTGCCCCTATCTTATAATTAGCTGGTTCAGTTGTCACTCGACCGGATCTATGACTGTGGTCATATCACTATTGGGTCATTTCACCCAAAAGTGACGTGTATCACTATTTAGGCCATTTCACCTAAAAGTGATAAAACTGTAGTCATTGTGCACAATACCCCACTTACTGTCAGTAATTTAAGATAACAAAGACTTAATCCCTGTAAAATATAACTGGAAAATATTTAGGTATTGTAAAACACTTTTAATAAAAAGAGAATGACTCACATTGCAAGTTTACTGGACAGATTTTGCCTACTGATTTAGCCTTGTAACCTAATTAAATAATGCCAGCGAAACTAGGTTAGTAACTTAATACAACATTTACGATCAGCTCACGAAATCAAAACCCTCACGACGAATGACAAAGTATAGCCCGAGTTCGGGCAACACTTAAACATCCATCGGATCGGTTTCAATCGATCGGACATTGTATCGTAGCAGTGATCGAGTTATTACCCTGTAATCGTAGCAGCGTTTCGACACCTAAATATACGAAATTGAGCAGTATAGAACGTCTTTTGAACTGATTTTTAGAACACAGAAACAAGCCATGCAACGTCCCTTTTATAGCTGAAATTTGAGTTTTACGCGGCCCCCGAGGGCCACCCTAGCTACGGCAAGGGCTGCCGTGTCACACCCTAGGTCTGCTATGTGTCTGACACGTGGCCTAAAGCTTATCCGGAGACTTACCAAGCTGTCGCGCCCCGCGTAAGCTTTACTTAAATCTTACGCGGCCCGCGACAGAACAATAAAATTAAATTTCTTGATTTTTCACAAGGATTAGGGTTTTAGGGGTCCGGGTTTTCACTTACGGAGTGTTGTGGGGCATTTTTGCAGGTCCTTACATCCTCCCCACCTTATTTAAAATCTCGTCCTCAAGATTTACTGGAATAGGTAAGGGTACTTCCGCTTCATTTCCGATTCCAGTTTCCAGGTATACTCTGGTCCCCTTTCTGAATTCCATTTTACTTTAACTAGCACCAGTCTCTTGTGTTTGAGGAATTTGACCTTTCTGTCTTCTATTTGAAGAGGTTTTTCCACAAATTTCAACTTTTCATTTACCTCTATGTCTTGAAGAGGTACTACCAGGGATTCGTCAGATAAACATTTCTTGAGATTAGATACATGAAACACGTCATGTACTCCAGCTAGCTCTTCTGGTAGTTGTAAGCGATAGGCAACTGGTCCTATCCGCTGGATCACTGGGAATGGTCCTATGTACCTTGGACTTAGCTTTCCCTTCTTACCGAACCGAACTACCCCTTTCCAAGGAGAAACTTTCAAGAGTACCTTGTCTCCAACTTGAAATTCTAATGGCTTACGTCGATTGTCTGCATAACTTTTCTGACGATCTCGAGCCGTTTTTAGTCTTTCCTTGATCTGAGTTATCTTTTCGGTGGTTTCCTGTAAAATCTCAGGACCTGATAACTGACTTTCTCCTATTTCTGCCCAGCAAACTGGAGTTCGGCACTTTCGTCCATACAGTGCTTCGAATGGGGCAGCCTCGATGCTTGCATGATAACTATTATTATAGGTGAATTCGATTAAGGGTAGGTGGGCATCCCAGTTTCCACCAAAATCTATTACACATGCCCTAAGCATGTCTTCCAGGGTTTGGATCGTCCTTTCACTTTGTCCGTCTGTTTGGGGATGGTAAGCAGTACTTAAATTTAGTCGGGTCCCCATTGCTTCTTGGAAACTTGTCCAAAAATGCGAAGTGAAACGACTATCCCTATCCGATACTATGGAGAGTGGGACTCCATGTAAGGATACTACCTCGTCTACGTATAACTTTGCTAATCTTTCCATGCTAAAGGTTTGTTGGTGCATATGTCTGTCGACTTCGTCTTGTATCGAGTCTTGTAACTAGTATGATAGATCAGGGCACGAAGATCGAGAAAAACGAGAATCATATGTGATGCAGCCATTTCGCACGAAATGGGCAGATATCCATTTCGCACGAAATGGCTTGCCTATAAATATGTGTGCTTGATCTTTCATTTGTAACTTTTGGATTCCAGTAGCGAAGCTCTGCCGAAGTGTCTCTAGCCTGTAAAACGCTTTTAAATCAATAAACAAGACAGTTAAATAGTGAATCAAGCTGTAATCAAGTCTATATCATTGAATTCCGCCTTTGATATGGATTAGAACTCTTCTGATAGACTCGTTTAGATCGAATCTCGATCCTACATGTGGTATCAGAGCTCAGGAGGAAGAGTTCTTACCAATTCAGCTCGATTGCACTGAAATTTCTGATTTCTACTCACTTTCTTCACATTTTTTTCAAAATTAATCAAGATTTCACGGTTAAAATGGACTGATTTTCACAAATAACAAGCAAAACACTGTTTTAATCAATCCTTGAAGAAATCAGACCTAAAATCAACCTAAAACTTGATCAATTTTGTCAAAAACCAGCCTATTGTGTGACGTCATCATTCATTTGGTACAAAGTGAACTCCCATTTCGCACGAAATGGATTTTTAGTGTGCCCATTTAGCTTGAAAAGCCCATTTCGTGTGAATCATTGTGTCATTTCGCACGAAAAGCTCATTTCGTGTGAAACATTTATTCATTTCGTACGAATTGAGCATTGTGATCTATTTCGCTTGAAAATACATTCATTTCACACGAAATGGTCATTTAGAGAACCATTTCATTTGAAGTTGACCCATTTCGCACCAAAGTGTTAATTCGTGTGAAAATTACTTCCATTTCGCACGAATTGGACAGAACTGATTCCATTTCGTTTGAACCTATTCCGCAGCAAGTCAGATTGTTTGGAATCATTTTAATTCTTTTGAAAGTAGTTTCATTTCGCTTGAAAAGTATTACAGGTTGTACAGTTTGAGTAAACATCACATCAGTTTGTTTGAAATGTGGTTAAAATGTTTGACGAAAAGGAAAACGATAGTCTTGAAAGTTTAAATAATTGGGTTGATGGGTTTTGGTATAACAGTAATGAAAATGGAAATAAGAAGGTTTGGGTGAATAGACTTGAATATTTTTTGTGTAAAAAGGATGAAACGTTGGATGAGTTGGAAAACCGGTTTGAAAACTTACTGAACAATTTAAAAAGGTATGAGATAAGATTGTCAAATGATGAAAAGATATCAAAATTTGCAGATGCGTTACCTGCAGAGTGGAATGAATTTTTGATTGAAATAAAAAAGGATTCTAGATTTTCAGAATTTTATCCAAGAGAATTCATCAATAAGTTTAAAACACACAAGTATGAAAATGATAAGAAAAAGAAAGGTGTGTTAAATGAAATAGAAAAGAATTTTGAAAAAATAAGTTTGGATGTGATCTTTGAAATGAGAAGAAGAGTATATATGTGTCTTGCAGCAAAAAATGTTATGAAATATGATATTAAGAGGGGTTGTTATATTGACGAAAATATGAATTCTCTTGACTTTGTTAAAAATTTTTGTGCAGGTACCTTCATGACAGAGACAGAGTCAATTCCAAAGAATGAAGAATCAAAGGAAAATGGAATTTCAAGATCTGAATCAGTGTGCTCAAAATGTGAAAAATCTAGATCAGACAATGTCAAACTTCTGAAAGATGTGGAAAGTTTGACATTGGAAAACAAAAATTTAAAAGAAGATGAAAAAGAATTACAAAATAAAATAAAAATTTTAGAAAATGAAGATGTGTTTTGGATAAAACTAGAAAACAAAGTTTTAAAAGAAAAAGAAACAGAATTTCAAAATAAAATAAAATTTTTAGAAAATGAAAAATCTGTTTTAGATAAAAATAAAATTGAAAATGAAAAGGCAATAAATTCTCATCTTGAGAAAATTACTCAACTTGAAAATGAAGTTGAGTGTGCTAAAAATAAAATTGATGAGTTAGAAAAGACATTGAAAGGTTTTGTGACCTCGTCAGTATTGCTAGATCATATATGTCCAAAACCGATCAATGAAATTCCAATAAGTGACAATGTCACAAATTATGACGATGTCATAATTGAAGATTGTGATGATAAATCTGATGATGAAAATGATAAACATAAAATATTTTTGAAATTAAAAGAAAAATTTCAAGAAACTGTTTTACAATCTACTAAAAAGGGTGAATCCTCAACGCAAAAACCTTTCAAGAAGAATGTGGAACAGAAACAAAATCAAAATTCTAAAAATTTTCAAAGAAAAAATAAAAGATCATCAGTTCAATCATCCAATCAAAAATCACAAAAATTGGAAAATCAAAACTCACAAAAAGTTGGTAATAAGTGGTGCAGGTTTGACCACAGTGCTAAAAAGTCAAATCAAGTTTCCAGGAGAAGATGGAATGAAGATTCTTCAAAGACAAATCATTACAATGATAAGAAGCAGAGAAATGATGAGTACTACAAATCAAATCAGTGTTATGATTTGAGTGTGTGGTTTGAATGTGGAGAATGGTATGATAACAGGGTGTGTTACAAATGTGGTTTTGAAGGACACATTGCTGTTAACTGCCAGAGTCAGAGTTTTGAAACAAGAAGATGCTATGACTGTCAAATCAAAGGTCATATTGCCAGAGATTGCCCAATGAGATCAAAGAGAAGATTGAGGGCTGAATCTCATAAAATGGTGAAGAACTCAGTCAAAATTGAAGAAAAGCCCAAAGAACAGAAAGTGAAAGAACAGAAAGTGAAATTATCACAAGGGCAGAAAGATAGACTGAGAAAGAAAAGAAAGAAAGCGAGGGAGTATCTTGAAAAGATTTTGTCCTCGGGTACAACTGGTGATTCAGATAAAAGTTCTGATGAATCGATTTGCTCAACAAAAAATGGTCAGTCAAGCAAAACGAATTCATCAGATACAAATCTGAGGACAAAAGAAAGGATAAAGAAAGAAAAATTGACTAATCAAACTGATAAAAAATCAAAGAAAGTTAATTTTTCGGATAAAATCTTTATCAAACTTTTTGAGTATAAAAGAAACTGTGAAAGGTCGTTCATGTCACAGGTTGATAAATTTGGAAAACCTAAATCCTGTGTGGATTGGGTTCCAATAAAGGTTGGCAATGAATTTGTTTCTTTGGAAACAAAGGAGCCACTTTCTGGCAATGAATTTGTTTCTTCGGAAGCAAAGGAGCCATGTTTTGGCGATGAATCTGATTCATCAAAGTCAGAGGAGCCACGAGTTGATCTAAAAAGAAAAAAGTCAGTACTGCAAAAGGATGATGTCAACTTTCCATCATTGCAGACTGAAAATTTCAAATCTAAAAATGTTCAGAAACCGAGTGATAATAACTCGGAATCACCCAAGAACCGTCAGGCTTGGGTGGATCTCTTTAAATAAAAATCCTGACTTGCCGGAGCTCCCAAGTTGGTAATCATGGAGCAGGAATCGGCATCTTTCTTAAAATTCAAAACTGTTATATTTCGATTTACAAGTGGTTATTGTTGATTAGAACCTACAAGTGGTTAATCAAGGTCATTAAGTTGAACTTGATTTAACTTTCATACAAATGGTTGAAAGAACAATGTGATGAATTAAACCCCGATTTTACAAGTGGAATCAAGAAAACTAATTTTCCGGAAAAACCATTTTGATTAAAACAAACTTAAGTGTTTTGAAATCATAATGGGAAAATAGTTTGTTGTCAGGGGGAGTTCTGATTGTTTATGTCAAGTGGATGGAGAATTGAAGCTTGAATCATCATGTTGTCATGTTATTTGTACAGTTTCTTGCTTTCATTTTCAAATTTTCCCAGAAAATCAAAATTGAAACATATTTTGATTTTAGGGGGAGTAAGAAAATTTAGAAATTTGAAAAATACAAAAACATGATAAAATCTAAAAGGTCAAAAACATTTGAAAAATCAAAAATGAGTTTTGTTGTGAAAAAGAGGAAATGATAGTAGATCAGTTATACTGTCACAATACGCTAAAGAAATGGAAAGTTAAAATGTGATAAACAGTCTCACTAAAGATGTGACGATAGGCTCAGCTAGACTAGTAGTTTTGCAATAACAATACAAACTAAATAGAAAAGCCTAGTTCTAGTGGGAAACGCGGTTGAAAGCATAGTACTTAGTTTTATCCTTCGTGACTGTGTACCTACTCAGTAATCGCTGAATGCTAAAAAGAGCATAAAAACCGGTCAGTTTGTGAACTTTCACAACTTGCTGAAAAAGTCATTGTGATTGTGCATTTCATTTTGCAAAGATTTAAACTTGTTTGATTTCTTTATTTCGTTTAAGCATTGGACATCCTCTGTGTATACGTGAGTATCGAACTGGATGTTAATGCCTGAACATTCTGCTTTATTTTTCTTGGTGTTTCGTTTAAATCTTGGACCATCTCTGCGTATATGTGAATATCGAACTCGTGGATAAGATCTAAACATATTCAACTTGTTTTTATTTCTTATTTTGTTTAAACATTGGACTTTCTCTGCGTATCGAAAGATCGACCTGATTGTTAATGTTTAAACATTCTGCGTTGTTTTCGCACATATCACAGTTGATGAAAGTTTAAAGGCATTACTTGAGTCAGTGTATTGCATGATGAGGGGATATGCTGAGATCGTGGGGTCCATAAGAATTTAGTGCAAAATTAATATATCTTAACGTATCGGTAAGCATTTCGAAAGTTTTTAGATTGAGTTTGGGAGGACAACAATATCGTCAATCTATGTGAATCGTTTAGAACTTTAAAGTGTTTAAAGCTCAACGGTGCTAGTGATTGGTCTCAAAAACTGATATGATCCTCTTACACAAACTCACAAAAATAGTGTCTGTAAATATTTCTTTACTGCTTTCCTTAAAAACAAAAATCCAAAAAGATTTTCGGAGTGTTTTAGCATAAAATTTTGAAAAAATTCAAAAAGATTTTCGACAACTGATGTTGGAGAGCTGATTTTCAAAATTCCGGGTGCTAAACATGATGAACAACAGGGTTGGGAGAATTTGTTTGAGATGTGAAATAATTTTGAAATGATTAAATGGTTCATTAATTTGAATCAAAATTTTGAATGTTACAAATTCAAGAAGCTTATCAATGTCAAAATTGTTTATTTTACAAGTGGTAGAGGATTGTGCAGGTTAAAGCCAGGTTTCTGATCCTGTTGCTACGGAGAGCCAGGAGATGTTTCAGATCCTATGAAAGCCTGAGCAGAGTTTGATCCAGGATATGATCTTAAGGCGATAGCAAATTCCAGAATGCGATCTCAGCTTATCGATAGGGGGAGTCTGACGATGTTAGAGCCAGTTTCAGATCCTGGAACAATACTCAAAACAAAAGTTGCAGATGCTGAAGAGCTTATCGAATCAAAAGACCTGATAAAGTGATGGAGAGCCAGGTTGCAATCCAGGAATAGTCAGGGTGAGATTCTGAAGATAAGATGAAGAGAGAGAGTTTGAAGGATGCTTCAGTGTCAAATATTTTGGAAAGAACGTGAAGACTGATCAAGACTGAAGACTTGACATACTGAAGACTCGCACTAAAGACTCGTCGACATCCAAGGGGGAGTCTGTTGGTGCATATGCCTGTCGACTTCGTCTTGTATCGAGTCTTGTAACTAGTATGATAGATCAGGGCACGAAGATCGAGAAAAACGAGAATCATATGTGATGCAGCCATTTCGTACGAAATGGGCAGATATCCATTTCGCACGAAATGGCTTGCCTATAAATATGTGTGCTTGATCTTTCATTTGTAACTTTTGGATTCCGGTAGCGAAGCTCTGCCGAAGTGTCTCTAGCCTGTAAAACGCTTTTAAATCAATAAACAAGACAGTTAAATAGTGAACCAAGCTGTAATCAAGTCTATATCATTGAATTCCGTCTTTGATATGGATTAGAACTCTTCTGATAGACTCGTTTAGATCGAATCTCGATCCTACAAGGTTTCCTTCATCGGCAGAAAATGAGCTGATTTGGTTAATCGGTCTACAATCACCCAGATTGCATCGTTACCTTTCCTGGTCTTGGGTAATTTGGTAACAAAGTCCATTGTTATTAGTTCCCATTTCCATACAGTCATTTCTAACTGTTGAAGTAAACCTGAAGGCTTCTGGTGTTCTGCCTTAACTTGCGAACAAGTTAGACACTTAGATACATATCTAGCTTTGTCTTTTTTCATTCCTATCCACCAGAAGTTACTTTTTAAATCTTGGTACATCTTATTATTACCAGGGTGCATGGTATATCTAGGTTTATAGGCTTCCTCTAAAATTTTATTTCTTAAATTTCCTTGCTTAGGTACCCAAATCCTTTTCTTATGGAATCTCAAAATTCCATCAGTCCCTTGCTCTAATTCCTTTATCCTTCCTTTCATTCCTTCAGCATCATCCTTGATTGTTGTTTCTTGAATGTTCTTTAGTTGTTCCATTAAATCTAATTGGAGATTTATTCTAAGAGCACGGATTCGCCTTTGTTTTTCATGATACTTACGACTCAAGGCATCTGCTACTACATTTGCATTTCCTTCGTGATATTGAATATCACAATCGTAGTCACTTAGAATTTCCATCCATCTCCCTTGCCTCATGTTTAATTCTTTTTGCCCAAATATGTACCTTAAACTTTTTTTATCTATATAGACAGTAAACTTACTTCCGTACAGATAATGTCTCCAAATTTTAAGGGCAAAAATTATTGCTCCTAATTCTAAGTCATGAGTCGTATAATTTTCCTCGTGCTTCTTCAACTGCCTTGATGCATACGCAATTACCTTTTTGTGTTGCATTAGCATAAATCCTAATCCCAACTTAGAAGCATCGCAGAAGACTTCAAAATCTTCAGTTCCGTCAGGCAAGGCGAGAATTGGGGCACTTGTTAATCTTTGCTTCAAAATTCTAAAGGACTTTTCTTGCTTAGGTCCCCATTCAAACTTAACAGTTTTATAGGTTAGCTTAGTTAATGGAACAACTATCTTAGAGAAATCTCGTATGAAGCGTCTATAATATCCAGCTAACCCTAGGAAACTTCTAAATTCAGTAGCTGATTGTGGGACCTTCCAATTTATGATTGCTTCTATCTTGGAGGGATCTACGTGAATGCCTTCGTGATTTACCATGTGTCCTAAAAATTGCACCTCCTGTAGCCAAAATTCACATTTCGAGAATTTGGCATAAAGCTTTTCCTTTCTTAACAGGGTTAAGAGTGCATGTAGGTGCTCACAGTGCTCGTCCTGACTCTTGGCATAAATAAGTATATCGTCGATGAAGACAATTACGAATTTATCCAAATATGGTTTACAGATCCTATTCATCATGTCCATAAATGTTGCAGGAGCATTAGTTAGTCCAAATGGCATGACTGTAAACTCGTAGTGACCATACCTAGTCCTGAAAGCAGTTTTAGGTATGTCTTCTTCTTGTACCTTCAGCTGATGGTATCCGGAGCGCAAGTCTATCTTAGAGAAATATCTAGCTCCCTGAAGTTGATCAAAAAGATCATCAATCCTTGGTAATGGGTATCGATTCTTAATTGTAACCTTATTCAATTCCCTATAATCGATACACATTCGCATTGAACCATCTTTCTTTTTCACAAACAACACTGGTGCTCCCCAAGGGGATGAACTAGGTTGTATGAATCCTTTGCCTAGCAATTCATCTAACTGCTTTTTCAGTTCTAACATTTCAGTGGGTGCTAACCGATAAGGTGCCTTGGCTATTGGTGTAGTTTCAGGAATTAGATGAATTCTAAACTCTACTTCCCTATCTGGTGGTAATCCTGGTAGCTCTTCTGGGAATACATCCGGGTATTATGATACTACAGGAATTTCCTTGAGTTCCTTACCTTTAGTGTTAATGATTACCGAAATCATATACACTATTCCTTGCTTTCGTTCATAACTGACAACTTTCATTACTGAAATGAACTTCATTGGTTTACGGGGCTTATCTCCTGAAATCAAAATTACTTCTCCTGAGGGTGTATGAATTTCTATGGAATTCTTATCACAGAGGATTCGAGCATGGTTGGCTACTAACCAATCCATTCCTAATACCACATCGAATCCAGCTAAATTCATAGGCAGCAGATTTGCAGAAAATTTTGGCCTGAAAGTTGTATCTTTCCTTTTTGAAGAACCTTATCTATTTTAACAGAATTACCATCTGCTGTTTCTATCGTATAAATCTGCCTAAGTTTGGTTAAAGGTTGCTTAAGGGCTTGGCAGAATGAAGTATTTATAAAACTTTGGTTTGCACCAGAGTCAAATAATACTTTTGCATAAACTTCATGCACAAGAAACGTACCAGCTATCACATCCGGAATCAGATCGGCTTCCTGTATAGTCAGCTGGAAAGTTCTTGTATTCTTTTTATTAGTTCCTTCAGCTGCTTTTGCCTTGTTGTCCGCTGGCTTGACCAGTTTAGGGCATTCTGGTCTAAAATGTCCAGCTTCTCCGCAATTGAAGCAGATCATGGATTTCCTCCTGCAATTCTCCTCTTGATGCCCCAGGATTTTGCAGAAATTACAGTACCCCTTACATTTTCCAAGGTGTTTTCTCTTACAGGTACTGCAGAATGGAGCAGTGGAGGATTGCCCGGTTCCCTTTCTCTTGAAGTTACTAGCATTACTACCCCCACGAAAACCTTGAGTAATCTTTTGGGCCAATTCCTTTTTCCTATTCTCTTCTCTTCTCTCGTGCGCACCTGTCCGTCAGTTAAGGTGTTGGCCAATTCAATCGCATCGTCAATTGTGCGGGGTCTCGCAGCTTTGACTATGTCTTGAATCTCGCTAATTAGTCCCCAGATATAGCGAGAAATAAGCACCGGTTCTGGTGAGGCCAGAGTTGGTACAATTCTAGCATACTCGAAAAATTTCGAAGTATAACCCCGACAATCAACATCCACCATTCGGTGATTCAAGAACTTATTTGTCATTTGTTCCTTTTCGTAGGTGGGACAAAATTTCCTTTCCACCAATTCCCAAAATTCCTCCCAGCTTATGGCGTAAGCCACGTCACTTCCCTTAGCTTGTAGCACCGTGTTCCACCATTCTAATGCCTCGTCTTTAAAAAGGTGGGATGCATACATAACCTTGTCTTCCTCTGCACATTTACTGATTTTAATTACTGCTTCGGTCTTTCTAACCAACGCAGTGCAGCGGTCGCCCCTTCATTGCCTGCAAATTCGACTAGCTTACAGGCAAGAAATTCTTTATAAGTGCAACCAGGTGTTGCAACTTTCATTTTCTTAAGTATTGGGGCTTGAACCACATTATTATCATTATTACCACCTCCATTAACACTGTTACTGAAATTATCATCCCGAGTGCGTTTGCTGTGGTTGGCTTAGGAAGGTTCAACGGGGTTCTTAACAGCGGCGACGATTGCCGGGATAGCATTGGGTATTCCCTGGGCAGCGGTATTTTCTATATCTTGCCTATTAAGAAAATGGTCTTAATTATTTTGTTCGTATTGGTTAACTTCATTTACCGGTTGATCGTCCGCGTTTTCCATCTGAATCATTTAACAATATATATATTATTGTCACATAATGAATAGTAATCAAACACAATAAAACAATGACAACACGTATAGCCAAAATTGTCGACCTTGCGACTTTCATATATTTTTATAATAGTATGCATCTGATGTGCGTAGTGTGTGGTATATATTTAAGTATATTTTTCTCCCTTTTTAACACTTTAGTCAAGTTTTAAATTTATAAAACACGATATTTTACTAACACTAAACACACATATGGGCAAGTGCACCCATCGTGAGCGTAGTATAGCGTTGGTAAGATACCGAGGTCGTCCAAGGACACAAGAGCTTTTAGTACCGGTTTATCCTCAACGTCTAATCAAATAAAAAATTTAGAAAAAGGTTTTAAATAAGAAAATGAAAACTAACTAAAAATGCTGAAAATGAAAATAAAAATAAAAATAAAACAGATAGACAAGATGAATCACTTGGATCCGACTCGCCTTTAGTGTAACCTTTGATGTTTTCCGCACTTTTGCACTTTATAAGAGATTATCTTAGTTATAGTAGTAGGCCCCTCTTTTGAAGTTGACGTTACCCTCAACCCAGTAGTTTGAGTCAGCAAGGATACAATCCTAAAGGGTTGGATTATTGGAAGATAATTAATTAAGTTATTAATGCGTAATGTGGTAGGCCCCTCTTTTGAAGGTGACGTTACCCTCGGCTAAGTGGTTTGAGTCAGCAGGGATACAATCCCAAGTAGCCGGGTTAATTTATTAATAGTAGTTTACATATAAGAGGATCAAGAAATTCGCACCCCCGCCATCCAATACCAGTGGGTATTGAAGGAGGTCCTACTAAGCTTGACCCAGGTCTTTGCAGGATCTATACACTGAACAAGGCAAGAACCTTACCAAACCATTCCCTTAACCCCCGACCAGGTAGCCAACATATCTCCATATAGACCGTGGAGATATGAATTGTGTAAATCTTTTATTTTATATAGACAGTAAAATAACGCTAAGACACCACAGACAAATGATAAGGCCTTCAACATAAGAAACTAGTTATTAAAGTCAATAATACAAAACCAAATAAAAAGTGCGAAAAGATTAAAAAAAACAAAAGTATTACACTAAATGTTTGTCTTCACCAAGTGATGTAAGAGACTTAGGCAAACATGGCCTTTGATTATCAAGAACTCTTACTATCAATCTTTGATCCCGAGACTACTACACACACTCTATGATGGATGATGGTGGTGGTTGTGGGTGTTGTGATGGTGGTGGAGTGTGGGTGAAGTGGGAGAGAGGTGGTTTGTCAAGGGATGCCTTTGCAATGAACCAAGCACCCCTATTTATAGCCAGCATAGAAGCCCGGACACGGCCCCGTGCCCGCTGGGCACGGCCCCATGTCCACCCATCTTCTCTTTCTTCATTAATTGCAGTTTGTCTGCATTAGTTGACCACGCCCCCGTGTCCGCTGGGCACGGCCCCGTGTGCATAAGCGTATCTGTACTATCAAGATTTTCTTGGATTATGCGAATCTTAGCATTGATCACGGCCCCGTGTCCGCTGGGCACGCCCCCGTGTTGGGAAATAGAAGCTTCTACAACTTTGTCTTTTCTGCAAACACTTGGGCACGCCCCCGTGTTCAATGAGCACAAGGCGTGTTCAGCCTTCTGATGTCTTTCTTTTGCCTGGGAAGATGCTGTCGAGGGGTCGGGCATGCCACGTTTATTCCTTTTCTTGTATTATTGTTAGATTTGGCTGCATTTTTGCTTCTTTTGTTCGTTTAAGCTCATTTAACCCTGAAAATACAAAAGGAAGACAAAAGCACACGTTTTCCAACATTAGTACTATAAAAGGGTTAGTTTTATGCCTCATTTGATGTAACTTATATGTTGCATTTTACACACATCAAATACCCCCACACTTGAATCTTTGCTTGTCCTCAAGCAAAACTCTTTATTTTGTAGCTTACACACCCAAATGGAATGAGTAGAAGAGAAGGTTTTGGGCTTGTCTAGAGTGTCGGGATTCCAAGATCTTTAGTTGGTTTTATTTTTATGTTATTTACAATCCTATTCGTTATGATTTATCTAGAACATCTCATAAGAGAAATTATTTATTTGGGCATAACATGCCTTTTTAAAATTCCATTTATATACAAGTTCACATACCTCACGGGGGATCACTCAACACTCGGCCGAAGATGTATTTTTGTGAAACACTCGAGAGCGGCATGGAACTTACTTCTACCATATGCTTGCCAAGCAATCAATCCTCCTCCTTTTTAACTATAAACCTTTGTAAATATCAAGAGGACTTTGGGGAAGGGTTAGGCTTGGGTTAAAGGTAGGTGGTTTTGGGTTAGTGGTTAGTAGAAAAGGGCGAAAGGCGTAAAAAGCGTCGGTTTTCGTAAAACATTTTGTTTTTGTGACTTTTTATTTTAATGAAGCATTTTTCAAACAAAGTTTCATTTGATAAACTTGTTTGTTTATTGCTTATACTTCACTATCATTTTTTTTTATGTCACAAGAAAACCGAGCTTTGTACTAAAATAAAGGGTTTAAAATGAAAAAGGGTTTTGGTGGGTAAAGGGTGTTTGTTTTGGGTTTAGAAATGAAAAGGTTTAGGCTCAAAGGGGTTAACTAGGGGGATTTTAGGTAGGTGGTAAAAAAAAATATAATGGTGTTGAAATAAAAAGGGTTAGTCCTAATGCCTCTGTCATTTACTTACTCGGGTTTAAGTTGGTAAGGACCGGAAATGTATCGTCGTGGCAAGTTCTAGAGTCGTAAGAAACCAAGCGGCTATTCACACAAGAAACGAAAAATGAGCATTTAGTTTAAAGATGTGTATTTGTATGCTCAATAAAGGCTCAAAACTCACTTTTTGTGGGAATAGGTTTTTAATGTGATCAAGTATATATAATCAAATTTTAACTAGGTTTGTCATGCCGTTTCATAATTTTCTTATGTTGGTTCTTTTTATCACGACGCTATCGGTTGTAAATTTATAAGAATATAACCTTTTTAGAACTTGTTATTCCCAATTTAAACCAAGACAAGTAAAAAAAATGAAAAGTTTTTTGAAAAACAAATTGGGCCGTTTAGCGGTTCCAATAGAGTTTTGTGTAATGCTTGTAATTAGGACTTGCAAAATTCAAGGTTTTAGCATCCCCCCCCCCCCCCACACACTTAAATTACACATTGTCCTCAATGTGTCCCAAAAATAAGTTTTTAGGTTGATTGAATGTGTAAAAAGGTGTGTTAAACAAAATTTTTCTGTTACTGGGCACCTGGACACAAGCCCGTGTTGGATGAACACAGCCCCATGGTCAGATTGCCAGTAACGATTACTTACAGAAGGTGGGCACGGGGGCGTGTCTGGTGAACACGACCCCGTGTTTGGCAAAAGTCTGCAAAATTTGGACAAACAGCAAGTCTGGGCGATGGGCACGGGGGCGTGTCGGCTGGACACGGCCCCGTGTGGACAAACTGCAAAAATGTAAAACAAGTTTCTGCCTTCGGTTTTGCTGTCCCGGCTTTAGTATCACTAATGTTTAGCGCCTTAAGCCTCGTATGTACCTGTTTTACTAATAAATACCACACCAAACAATAACCAACATCCAAAATTACCAAATTTTCATCATCCACGTCACAAGTTAAAACGAAAAGAAATGCAGAAAATAAAAGGTGTTAAAGGAAGCAAATTGTTCAACAAATGGCACGTAGGCCATGAAATTGTTTTTGAGATAAGGGGGTTAACCTGTGAGACCTCCAACCGTGTGATGCTACCTCCAACTCCTCCCGCTCAATCCATGTCCTCGTCTTCATCATCATCACCTCCTCCGTGGCCCGCCATATACTCCCGGATGTTTCCAATGTCATCCTGCATGTCGGAGATGTTTCTTTCTATTGCTCCGACCCGGGCGTATGTGTTGCTGGCCATGTTGTAGGTGTTCCTGGTGCACATAAGGTTTTCCTGCAATAAATCATGTAAGCTTTGAAAGCTAGGAAAACCGCCTCCTTATGAGGAGGATTGACCCGGATCACCCTGGTGCTGGTAGTGGTATTGAGGAGGAGGACGGATGTGTGGAGCGTGTAAGACGAGTGCTTTTTGCGGGTTCCATGCATGCCCTTGAACCCTTTGAAAACTGACCGTCCCGTCATCTGCTTCATAAATCAAGTTCATGGAGCGGCATATGACCATGTCTACTTTCCCCGACCACGGTCCTTTGCGAAAGGACCTCAGTATCTGCACAAAGTGTTTGAAGAGGCGGTATATCCACCCTCCAAAGAAGATAGGAGTCGGGGGAGTAGCAAGCTGGTTCAAGTGCATGTTTCGGAGTAGCAGGTGTGGAACATCAAGGTTGATACGGTTGTGGATGCAATGGAGGACTAGCAGATCCCGTAACCCTACAACACCGCTGCTGTCGTGCCTCTGGAAAAGATAGTAGGTGAGGACCCTGTGGATGTAGCGGTAAAGAGGGTCTCTCAACTGGGTGCTCTTAGTTCGGCTCGGGTTGTAGTTGCCCTCTCCGATTTGAGCCCAGGCAGCTTGGCGTTGATTTTCTTGAAGCTCGCGAAGACCACCGGTGTTCTCTTCATCCCCAACATCTTCTTCCGAGTACAACCCGATTATTGCCCCGAATTGTGCCACTGAAATCGAGTACAATGTTCCTCCACAACGGAATTCTACCCCATCATTGTCAAACGGATTGGCTCTTGGCTTGAGAACAAACGTGCTGTAAAATTCCATGTTGTATTCATGCACGGAGTGAAGCCTAGTGCAAAGAGCCACTCGTAATGGGCCGGTGACAATGGTGTTGAAGCGGTCTAGTTGGTTCACTGCTTCAAGTGTGTTCATGCACACTTGTCGGGGATTCTCCTCAGGCCTAGTCCTTAACACATCATATCGCGCTTGAGCAGCCAACTCATTTGCGTTGAATCTTGTGAATTTCTTGGCCATCTGAAAGAAAACACCAAACAATTAGCACGAAACAGTGAAATTTTTGAAGAAAACTGAAAACAGTCGGCTGAACACGACCCCGTGTTCAGCAGACACGCCCCATCTTGGACTGAATTTGGCTGGACACGACCCCGTGCCCCGTGTCCAGGCGTCTGTTTCCCAAAAATCTCATTTTTCGACCCGGTCCCGAAAGCTTGAAAATTTTTGGTCCAGTAGGGGCGGTTTTCCCCGAAAATGAAACCCCAAGTGCCGTTTTTCCCAAAACAAACCGTTTACCCCTTTAATTTTATTTTTTTTCGGTTCAAAAACAAGGGTTTGGTGTTTTTGTGAGAAATCGGGCGAATCTACAAACAATACAAGTTGATTTACTTCCTATAACATGTATCTATACTAATGCTAACAGATTTATGCAAAAATTTGAGGTTCGATCCGGTTCAAGTTGAAGAACCCTAGATTTTTCCCCAAATCTTGATGTTAAACTACATGCATGAACTTAATCTAACTAATTATAAGGATAGAATCATACCTTGACGTCGTTAGAAGGAGGGGAAAAGTCGAAATCAGCAAAAAAAATCGCCGGAACCAGAGAGCTTTTGGGGAAACGGGGCGTGCGGAATGAAGAAACTGTTTTGAAAATGGGGTTTTATCCCGACAGTTGCGCGGACACGGCCCCATATTCGCTGAACACGGCCCCGTGGGCGGGCAATTTTGAAAAAAACAAATTTAAGCGCTCGTGTGAGTGCCCTGTTTCCCAAAACTTGGTTCTAGAAATCTTACCGATTCAGATGTTTTCCTGATTGTTCGTAACTTACCAGGTATGATGTTGATACTTTATTATTCGACTGTTTGAAGCGAGATTTCTTCCTCTTCATCCTCAATGAATCCTTGATAAAGCTTTAGCCGTTGGCCATTGACTTTGAATGGAATTCCATTCCGAGATTTAATTTCGACTGCACCGTGAGGGAAAATATGGGTGACGGAAAAAGGTGACCACCTAGACTTTAATTTACCAGGAAATAATCGAAGTCGTGAATTAAACAATAGAACTTGATCTCCTACTCGAAATTCATTAGGTTTAATATGTTTATCATGCAAAATTTTCATTCTTTCCTTATAAATTTCGGAGTTAGAGTATGCATAATTCCTTAATTCGTCTAATTTATTTAATTGGCAAAATCGATTTTTACTGGCAATTTCTAAGTCTAAGTTTACGTTTTTAATTGCCCAGTAGGCTTTGTGTGCTATCTCTACCGGCAAGTGGCAACTTTTTCCATAGACGAGCTTATATGGGGTTGTACATATCGTTGTTTTATATGCTGTGCGAAAAGCCCATAAAGCATCATCTAATTTGTCGGCCCATTCTTTTTTATTTAACCCGACGGTTTTTTCAGGTATTCTTTTTAAACCTCTATTAGTCACTTCGGTTTGTCCATTTGTTTGAGGGTGATATGTTGTTGAGACCCGGTGATAGAGCCCGTACCTTGTTAAGATTTTTTCAAGTTGATGGTTACAAAAATGGGTACCTCTATCACTTATTAAAGCTTTTAGTGTTCCAAAACGAGAGAATAATCTTTTCAGAAATCTTACCACGACTCTTCCATCATTTGTTGGAAGTGCCTCGGCCTCGGCCCATTTAGACAAGTAATCTTCCGCCACAAGTATATATTTGTTTCCTTTTGACGGTGGGAAAGGTCCCATAAAGTCGAGTCCCCACACATCAAAAATTTCACAAACAAGAATGCCATTTTGTGGCATTTCGTTTTTGGAAGAAATATTACATGTTCTTTGGCAAGCGTCACATGTCTTGACAAGACTTTGGGCGTCTTTGTAAATGGTTGGCCAATAAAATCTTGAATCAAATACCTTTCGTGCGGTACTAGCGGCACCATGATGTCCTCCGTATGGACCTTCATGACAATGGCGGGGAATTCTCCTTGCTTCATTACCATGTACGCATCGACGGATGAGTTGGTAGGCACACATTTTGAAAAGATAAGGATCTTCCCAAAAGTAATGCTTTACATCGGCAAAGAATTTCTTTCTTTGATGATGTGGCCATCCTTTTGCGACTATACCGCTAGCTAGGTAGTTAGCATAGTCGGCGTAACATGGCTCTTCTCGGTATTCCACCATTTCCAGGGACTCCGTTGGGAATTTTTCGTTGATTTGCTCGTCCCTGGTTGCCTCCAAAGCTGGGTCTTCTAAGCGCGAAAGATGATCTATTGCGGTGTTTTCTGCTCCTCTTTTGTCTTTTATTTCAATGTCAAATTCTTGGAGGAGTAGAATCCACCGAATCAAACGTGGTTTAGCATCCTGTTTCTTGAAGAGATATCGAATGGCTGCATGATCTGTATAGACTATCGTTTTATAAAGAACAAGATAAGAACAAAATTTATCAAAAGCAAATACCACGACTAGTAATTCCTTTTCTGTTGTTGTATAATTTTCTTGTGCATCGTTAAGTGTTTTACTAGCATAATAAATCGGGTGAAAATGCTTATCTTTTCTTTGTCCCAAGACGGCTCCAACTGCAAAGTCACTTGCATCACACATGATTTCGAAAGGTAATTTCCAATCAGGTGCTATCATGATAGGTGCATTGACTGTCATTTCTTTTAGGGTTAGAAATGCTTGATTGCAATCCTTGTCGAATATGAAAGGGGCATCTTTTTCAAGTAATTTTGTTAGAGGCCTTGAGATTTTAGAAAAGTCTTTGATAAACCGCCTATAAAATCCGGCATGCCCTAAGAAACTTCTGATAGCTCTAACGGAGGATGGGGGTGGTAATCGAGAAATAGTGTCTATTTTTGCTCGATCAACCTCCATTCCTTCGCTTGAGATTTTGTGACCGAGTACTATTCCCTCCGTTACCATGAAATGGCATTTTTCCCAGTTAAGGGCGAGGTTAGTTTCCTCACATCGGGATAGCATTCGTTCAAGGTTATCGAGGCATTGGTCGTACGAATCTCCAAAGATAGAAAAGTTGTCCATGAAGACTTCCATTGTCTTTTCTATCATATCGTGGAAGATGGCCACCGTGAACATTGAAAGGTTGCGGGGGCATTACATAGATCAAAAGGCATGCGTCGACAAGCAAAACTTCCATAGGGACATGTGAATGTTGTCTTTTCTTGGTCTTCGGGTGCTATCAGAATTTAAAATAACCTGAAAAACCATCTAAGAAACAATAAAATTTATAACCGGATAATCTTTCTAGCATTTGATCAATAAAAGGTAAAGGAAAGTGATCTTTCCTTGTTGCCTCATTTAATCGACAATAATCTATACATACCCTCCATCCTGTGACGGTTCTCGTTGGTATTAATTCATTTTCTCATTAGTTATTACCGTCATACCTCCTTTCTTTGGAACTACTTGGACGAGACTTACCCAAGGACTATCGGAAATTGGGTAAATGAGTCTGGAGTCAAGTAATTTGATAACTTCGTTTTTAACCACTTCTTGGACATTAGGATTTACTCTACGTTGTGGTTGTATTACCGATTTATAGTCATCGTTCATTAAAATTTTGTGCATGCACATGGAAGGACTTATGCCTTTAATATCTACAAGCTTCCAGGCGATCGCATTTTTGTGTTTTTTCAAAAGTGTAATTAATTTTTCTTTTTCTAAACTAGTTAATTTTGACGAAATAATTACAGTTGATTTACCATCTTTGTCTAGAAAAGCATATTCCAAACCTTTTGTAAGTTCTTTGAGCTCAAGAGGTGGGTCTTTAGGAGACTCCTTATTTGGTTGCTCATTTCGATCAAGAACCACAAAAGTTTGTTCTATGGCGACCTCTTCTTCAACAAAGTGGTCAATTTCTTCTCTTGTATCGGGTGGTTCATCTTCATCTTCAATTAGGGGGTCATTATTTCCGAATGGATATTTCATTGAACGCTCAAGATCGACACTCTTTTTAAATGCCCCTAATTGAATAGATAAGTTGTTGTACTTCCAGTTTTTCAAGGCTTCGTGGGTCTTTACAAAAGGTCGTCCCAACACTAGAGGAGCGTCATCAAGGATGACAAAGTCGGTTGGGATTACCATTTGATTGGTTTGGACCAAGACGTCCTCAACTACCCCTATTGATTTTATTACTTTCCGATTAGATAGAAAAATGGGTATTTGAAGTGGAGAAAAATCACCAATACTTAATTTTTCGAAAATGTAGTTTGGCATTATATTAACACAAAGATCCTTATCGATTGTAATATTACTAATAAAGGAATTTTGAAAAAAAACATGGAACCGGTCTAATGTTAATTTCAAATGGATCTTCTTTTATTAGCGCAGTTTGATCATTTGTTAACTTAATGCTTACCGTTTCGTCAATTTGTTAACTTAAAAACATGGAGTGGGTACTAAACAATGATTTTCGAAAGAATGTGACAAGAGATTAATTTCTTTAAAATTAGACTCTTCTTGAATTTTAACGTTGTCGCACTCACCTTTTTCGTTGTTTAACTCATGTGTGGGCTTTTCACTTTCTTGTTCTTCCATTTTTACATTTTCAACTATCTCTTCTTTATTACTAGTTAATTCTTCCCTTGCGCGGGATTCCTCTTCCCTTGCGCGGGATTCTTTTATGCAGCGCTTGATAGTTTTAATGTGTTATATTATCTTATCGGCTATGTGGGTGATAGAATAAGGATCGAGATCCTCAAAGCTTGAATCCGGATGTTCGATCCTTGGTTCCTCATAATACCCATATGAAGTAGATGGTTCACACCATTGTTCCTCATTGTAAGTATATGATGGATAAGGGTCGTAATTTTGTTCTTCATAATACTCATATGAGGTGGGTTGTTCACGCCATGGTTCCTCATAATAAGCATATGAATGTGGAAGCTCATATCTTGGTTCCTCAAAGTATGAGTATGGAGGCTCATACCTTGGTTCATCAAAATATGAGTATGAGGAAGAAGGTTCATACCTTGGGTCTTCATAGGTTGTGTATGAAGTTGATGGCTCGTACCTGGGCTCCTCATAGTAGGTGTATGAAGTGGATGGTTGAAATAAGTCACAGTATTGTACCGAGTGAGGGTTACCACAAATGGTGCAATAGTCTTCCATATAATCATCCTCCTCATAGGTGTAGTTGTAATCTCCTAAGTATTGATCCATAAGAATCACTCAGCAGACCACAACAGAGTCTCGAGACCAGAAAACAAAAATAAAAACGGAAACAGAGGCTGGACATGGCCCCGTGTTCAGTGAGCACGACCCGTGTTCAGACTCTGTATCTGGGTGTTTTAATAAAAGTTACTGGTTTTGTGCAGCACGGGGGCGTGTTCAGTGAGCACGACCCCGTGTTCGGACTCTGTATCTGGGAGTTTTGAAAAAAATGTGCAGCACGGCCCCATGTTCAACCTACTGTAAATGCAAAAACTAACTAAAATGCAGAAAAAATGCGCGCGGTTTTTAAAAAGGTTTTGAAAAACTGATTAGGCCGTCGATTTTAAGCTTTCTTAAAATCCTTGTGTCCCCGGCAACGGCGCCAAAAAATTGATGTGCGTAGTGTGTGGTATATATTTAAGTATATTTTCGCCCTTTTTAACACTTTAGTCAAGTTTTAAATTTATAAAACATGATATTTTACTAACACTAAACACACATATGGGCAAGTGCACCCATCGTGAGCGTAGTATAGCGTTGGTAAGATACCGAGGTCGTCCAAGGACACAAGAGCTTTTATTACCGGTTTATCCTCAACGTCTAATCAAATAAAAAATTTAGAAAACGGTTTTAAATAAGAAAATGAAAACTAACTAAAAATGCTGAAAATAAAAATAAAAATAAAACAGATAGACAAGATGAATCACTTGGATCCGACTCGCCTTTAGTGTAACCTTTTATGTTTTCCGCACTTTTGCACTTTTTAAGAGATTATCTTAGTTATAGTAGTAGGCCCCTCTTTTGAAGGTGACGTTACCCTCAACCCAGTAGTTTGAGTCAGCAAGGATACAATCCTAAAGGGTTGGATTATTGGAAGATAATTAATTAAGTTATTAATGCGTAATGTGGTAGGCCCCTCTTTTGAAGGTGACGTTACCCTCGGCTAAGTGGTTTGAGTCAGCAGGGATACAATCCCAAGTAGCCGGGTTAATGTATTAATAGTAGTTTACATATGAGGGGATCAAGAAATTCGCACCCCCGCCATCCAATACCAGTGGGTATTGAAGACGGTCCTACTAAGCTTGACCCAGGTCCTTGCAAGATCTATTCACTGAACAAGGCAAGAACCTTACCAAACCATTCCCTTAACCCCCGACCAGGTAGCCAACATATCTCTATATAGACCGTGGAGATATGAATAGTGTAAATCTTTTATTTTATATAGACAGTAAAATAACACCAAGACACCACGGAAAAATGATAAGGAAGTTTCACCTTCAACATAAGAAACTAGTTATTAAAGTCATTAATACAAAACCAAATAAAAAGTGCGAAAAGATTAAAAAAAACAAAAGTATTACACTAAATGCTTGTCTTCACCAAGTGATGTAAGAGACGTAGGCAAACATGGCCTTTGATTATCAAGAACTCTTACTATCAATCTTGGATCCCGAGACTACTACACACACTCTATGATGGATGATGGATGATGGTGGTGGATGTGGGTGTTGTGATGGTGGTGGAGTGTGGGTGAAGTGGGAGAGAGGTGGTTTGTCAAGGGATGCATTTGCAATGAACCAAGCACCCCTATTTATAGCCTGCACAGAAGCCCGGACACGGCCCCGTGTCCACCCATCTTCTCTTTCTTCATTAATTGCAGTTTGTCTGCATTAGTTGACCACGCCCCCGTGTCCACTGGGCACGCCCCCGTGTGCAGAAGCGTATCTGTACTATCAAGATTTTCTTGGATTTTGCGAATCTTAGCGTTGACCATGGCCCCGTGTCCGCTGGGCACGCCCCCGTGTTGGGAAATAGAAGCTTCTACAAGTTTGTCTTTTATGCAGACACTTGGGCACGCTCCCGTGTTCAATGAGCACGGGGCGTGTTCAGCCTTCTGATGTCTTGCTTTTGCCTGGGAAGATGCTGTCGAGGGGTCGGGCATGCCACTTTTATTCCTTTTCTTGTATTATTGTTAGATTTGGCTGCATTTTTGCTTCTTTTGTTCGTTTAAGCTCATTTAACCCTGAAAATACAAAAGGAAGACAAAAGTACACTTTTTTCAACATTAGTACTAAAAAGGGTTAGTTTTATGTCTCATTTGATGTAATTTATATGTTGCATTTTACACACATCAAATACCACCACACTTGAATTTTTGTTTGTCCTCAAGCAAAACTCTTTATTTTGTGGCTTACACACCCAAATGGAATGGGTAGAAGAGAAGGTTTTGGGCTTGTCTAGAGTGTCGGGATTCCAAGATCTTTATTAGGTTTTATTTTTATGTTATTTACAATCCTATTCGTTATGATTTATCTAGAACATTTCATAAGAGAAATTATTTATTTGGGCATAACATGCCTTTTTAAAATTCCATTTATATACAAGTTCACATACCTCACGGGGGATCACTCAACACTCGGCCGAAGATGTATTTTTGTGAAACACTTGAGAGCGGCATAGAACTTACTTCTACCATATGCTTGCCAAGCAATCAATCATCCTCGTTTTTAACTATAAACCTTTGTAAATATCAAGAGGACTTTGGGAAGGGTTAGGCTTGGGTTAAAGGTAGGTGGTTTTGGGTTAGTGGTTAGTAGAAAAGGGCGAAAGGCTTAAAAATCCCTCAAGTTCTTCCATAAGACTAATTTAACAATGGTTTTCTAGAATTTCACAAATTGTCACTCAAGAATTAGTTTATTTTATATTTCAGCCCTCAAGTTCTCCCATAAACTAATTTAACTGTATAACATTTCAAATTTAAAACCCAATAACATTTTTAAGTTTATATTTTAGGAACTCATTTTTATACATACACTAGGTTATTGTCACCCCTCGACACGCAGTGAAATGGTACGGGACATGATGATTGCCTATTGCTTATGACACTATTACAAGTTTAGATATTTAAAGTCACCCAATTAAATTTGTCCATAGATAACATAAAATTCAAATATTAATACCAAGTTACAAAACCCAATAAATAAAAGAACCGTATCATAGCCGGTTAATTACTAAGGCAATCCTACATGTCTTCAACTCAAAATCCGCTCACCCTTATGTATTTGTATCGTGTGTAAAAGAGTTTTGGGTCAACAAGTATGTTGGTGAATAGATTCGGTTTTTATTTAAAAACGAATTTGTTTTATTATTTTAGAAAAACCGTATTTTATAACATGCATTATCAAATGTGAAACTAGGTCTTTCAATATAACAAGAATTCAACACATATATCATAAGTAACACAAACATAACAATATTAGTAACAATAGATACATAGAGATTCAAGCCCCGAAAGGCGAATCTGTGAAACAATGATGGCGATACCGAGTTCGACCCATGGCCGTAGGGAACCGGTAAGCCAGGTGGATCCACGCGACATGTGACACAAAGCGAGTAACACATAGATACACATATTGAGAAACAATGATACATAGCAACATGGGACACGTAGTGACATTCGGATGAAGAATCGGATGAATAGGATGGGATTGAAGATGCGGATATGGCTCCGATTTGAGGTAATCTCATCGTCATTTCCGAATGAAACAGTTTTCTGAATTTGAGATGATAACGTGTATGGCAATCTCTACACAATATGAATATTGAATGTGTTGGTGAATGGTGATAATTTGTTGTGTAGATTTTTGTAAAGGAATGAATAATTTATACGTCAATCTATGAATATGAATATGAATATAGATATGGAATATCTGTTGTTGGTGATAATTTGTTGTTGTTGTGAAGACTTTTAAATGGGATTTGTAGAGGAATGGAAGGTGAGGAGTGATTGGGGTAATGTGATCGAATATGGATGGTGTTAATGAGAAGAGGGTATTGATATGAAGGGTGGGGTGGGGTGTGTTTGAACGTGGCGAGATATTGGCAACAGCGGAGATAGGGATGCGAGTGGTGGGTGGAAGGCGGCGAGGTGGTGGAGATGGTTGACACTTGGTGAGATGGGAGAGATTTATTGTTTTTAAAAGTTGGGATTAAATTGTATCCATGTTTTTGTCACACCCCTTTCTAAGGCGGAAACACGAGGTGTGATCATGAAAGGTTTTCATTGCATACGATTGGTAAACATACTACATGCTCAAAAAAATAACTTCAAACACCATTAACATTTCACAACGGAAAACATAATTTAAGTGTTTACATCACGGGATAACACATTGTCTGAAAGTTTACAACTTTATTTAAGGATAAACATAAACGACATCCAAGAGCATGAGTAAGACCGCGCGCACATCCATTCTAGTTACCTGAAATACATGTGAGTTTTGAAAAAAAAAACGTCAACATAAAGTTGGTGTGAATTCATGCAACTTTTGTATTTCACGCTAGTATACTATGTATGAAAACGTGATATGTGTCGTGTAAAAATAAAGTATTCTTGTGTAAATAAAGCATTCTTGTATAAATAAAGTATTCTTGTGGTATGAACCAAATAAATTATTCTTGTGTACGAACCCCGTACAAATAAAGTATTCTTGTGTAAATAAAGCATTCTTATATAAATAAAGTATTCTTATGGTATGAACCAAATAAAGTATTCTTGTGTACGAACCTCGTACAAATAAAGTATTCTTGTGTAAATAAAGCATTCTTGTATAAATAAAGTATTCTTGTGTAAATAAAGTATTCTTGTGGTATGATCCATAAAGTATTCTTGTATATATCAGGGTTGTTAATGGGTTGCAAGGCCATTAACATGTGACACGACATAGGATGTCACCAAACATAGGCATTTTTCTAGTTGTCGATTCACGACGGAGACACAAAAGCACTACTCGGTACTAGTTTTCACCAAGAGTGTGGCTGCCCGGTCACCCGTTAGATCTAACCTTTTGTTCTGCGGTCTAAGTATGTACACGATTAATGGTGCTTATGGTACCCTATTCGTGACACGATTTCTCGTATCATTCCTCAAAACGCATCATACTTGGTACTAGTTATCACCAAGAATGCTTCTTGTTTTTGTATCCATCATACCATTTGTAAACATTGTAATATTTGTAACATGTATTTCACCCCCGAGAGTTATAAAACCAAAAACAGTTAAAGAAAAGGGGGAGCATGAACTCACAGCTTGGCGTTCCTGCGTCGTAAACTTCACCGGTTTTTGCTTATCTAGCGTCGTGACCTAAACGTGTTTTTATTAACGTTAGTCACTAGACTTGTATCGCACAAGTACAAGTCACTATCTTTTGTATTTGTCTAGGTATGTTGTATGTGTATTTTTGTATCTTCACTCCTTAGGAGTATTTAGTGTATTTTCAAGTCCTAATACACTATCAAGTATAATACATACTACATACACTTAGCACAAAATTTGGTGATCAATACATATATATATTTTCTCAAAAATATACATACTTAATATCCATTTTTATCTTGAAGAAATCATTATTTCTTATCTTGAGGCTTTCATAAAAAAAATTAGGAAACCTTGGTAGGTATTCTTAGGTACATTTTAAGGGAATAAGTTTCACAAAACTTATATTTTTCTAAGTGTCAAAATTTATAGAAATTTTGACATGGTTTCCCCTAAAAATGGAGGTTTCTCATGTTTTCAAAACATGTGTTTATTTTCTTTTAAAGCATCATCAACAATCAACAACTCATTCCTCATCCATCAAGTGTTAAAATCAAGTAAGTTACATGACAACATGAACTTGTTCTTTCTCAAAACTCGTAGTAACTTGGCAATGTCTCTAGTAGACTTAGTTACTCTTTAAAGTGTGTTTATTTCATCAAAAATCCCTTTCTTGAAAGATTTGAGTGTTTACAACTTGTAAACATATTTTACAAAAATGTTTCTTTATTAAATCTTCTTGTTCTCTAGTGTCTTTACACTTATTTTACCACCAAACATAGTGTAAGTTTGAGTAAAAATCATGATTTTCTAAAAATCATATTTTAAACTTGGCTTTTTTGGAAAATCATTCATAAATCTTGGATCTATAAGTTTACTAGTTCACTTGTTTATTACTTTTCAAGAAATCATTTTTACTCATCAAGTTCATGTTCTTACAAGAAGATGATTATTTCATGTTGTTACATAATCATCTCCTAACTTGCTAAATCATGTGTTTAATCACAATCTAGCAAGCTCCATGTAATTATCATCATCAATATCTCAAATAAACAACAAACAATCACCATATATCTACTAAACAATATCATTGCATCAAGATATCATCATCTTTCATCTTATGTTTCAAGATTCGAGTGTGTGTCTTTTAGTGTTCTTATGTTAATCATTAAGTATCAACTTTTAACCACTCAAAATATGAAGTAAACAAGATCAAGAGAGCCTTACCACTAGCTTCAAGCTAGGGAAGAATACTAGAACTTGAAGATGACAAAATGGTTGGATAAAAGCAAACGAAGAAGGTCCTTGAAGATCCGAGACCACCAAGCTTCACTATAGACCTTCTTACACCTTGTGTACACTTAGTATTGTATGAAAAGGAGATGATGATGGTGGTGAAGGGGGTGGTGGCTCACGGCCGAAATGAGGGAGGAAGGGAGGAGTGTTGTGGTGTTGATATGAAGAAGGTGATGGTTATGTTTACTTATAATCCAATCTCTATTGTCCAAAGGTTTTAGTGTTCTTAAAAGTACACACATAATCTTTCCAAAATCCTAAGAAAATCACATAATATCTTTCAAGATCTAGTGGGATTTAGCAAGATTCAAGAAGGATATTAGTGGGGTCACTCCCTTGACCGTCCACTTTAAGAAGGGGGGGGGGGGCAAAATGTAATTTGTAATGGTAAAGGTAATTAGTGGAAGGTTGAATGGTAAAATCTAGTGTTTAGTGTGTTATGTGTTTTATGTAGAAAGTTTAAGTGTTCGGGAACCAATACTAGCTCAGAAAAAGTGAAACAATGTTTCTAGCAATATTTTTATGTTCCGGGTAATGTCCGGTTGTTCGGTTAGATACCGATTCGTTAAAGTGCTAATTTGTATCGTTTAGCGTTCTTTATGTCCCCTTTTGTAACCCTTTCAATTCCCGACACTTGGGGAAGTATTCTGGATGATAAATCATGAATTCTGCATAATATATCAAGGTTAAAATGCTGAATTATGGCTGATTATAGCTGAATTTAATAAAATTCTGCACTTAAAGTGTGTTTCGGGTTCTTTTTAGTGCGTATTTTAGCTTTCGGAATGTCTATATGTAAACCCTTGTATGTACTCTTGGGTTTTAATGTATTCTTGTCGTTGGACCTACACCTAGGCTCCAATTCTATTATCTAACAGCTTTCTGCAGAATTGTTGACACAATGTGTCTTACCGGTGAGTTTACTAGTATTTCTGACGCAACGCTGTTCATTAATGCATATAGTAATTCTTGTAGGTATAAAACGTGCATGAATTCACTTGTTTAGTATGTAATCAGACAATATTGACATTTAAGCACATAATTGCAGTCATTAAATAATAATTAAAGTGTACGGAAATTACCGGTTTGGTGCCAGTTGTCACAGTTTTTTATTTGGTTGTTAAAAATTTGATTGTGTCTAAGAAAAGTTAATTAATTTAATTTAGAGTTAAATGCCATTTTAAAAGTTGCGTGACGTTATGTTCTGTATGGCGTCGCGTGACGCGATGCCCTATTTCTCGCAGACTGTTGTTTAATTTGAGCTGCAGATTTACAGCTCTTGAGTTTGGCACAATGTAAACTTCAAACATTCATAACTTTTGATCCGAAAGTCCGTTTTCAGTGATTCTTTTTCCTAAGCATCCGAAATAAAATTACCAACGCGTCTATTATAATCATTGTGTCAAAATTAGATGTACAGGCTGGAAGTCTATAAATGTGTCACACCCCTTTCTGCGGCGGAAGCACGAGGTGTGATCATGAAAGGTTCTCATTGCATACGAAAGGTAAACATACTACATGCTCATAAAAATAACTTCAAATGCCAAATCATTACATAACCGAAATCATAGTTTAAGCATTTACATCAAAAGACAACATATTGTCTGAAAGTTTACAACTTTATTCAAGCTAAAACATAAACGACATCCAAGAGCATGAGTAAGACCCCGCGAACATCCATCTTAGTTACCTGAAATACATGTGAGTTTTTGGAAAAAAAAACGTCAACATAATGTTGGTGTGAATTCATGCAGTTTTGTATTGAACACGTTTGTATACTTTGTATGAAAACATGATGAGTAACTTGTGAAAATAAAGTATTCTTGTGTAAATAAAGTATTCTTGTGGTATGAACCAAATAAAGTATTCTTGTGTACGAACTTCGTACAAATAAGGTATTCTTGTATAGTTAATGGGTTTGCAAGGCCATTAACATGTGACACGACATAGGAATTCACCAAACCATAGGAATTTTTCTAGTTGTCGATTCACGACGGAGACACAAAAGCACTACTCGGTACTAGTGTTCACCGAGAGTGTGGCTGCCCGGACACCCGTTAGATCTAACCTTTTGTTCTGCGGTCTAACTATGTACACGATTAATGGTGCTTATGGTACCCTATTTGTGACACGATTTCTCGTATCATTCCTCAAAACGCATCATACTTGGTACTAGTGATCACCAAGAGTGCTTCTTGTTTATGTATTCATCATATCAAGTATCAATTTTCATGTGTTCGCCCCAAGTTTAAAAAGTATGTAAAAGATTAAAAGTGGGGACACGAACTCTCTTGTAAACATTTAGTAACATGTATTTCACCCCCGAAGTTATAAAACTGAAAACAGTTAAAAGAAAAGGGGAGCTTGAACTCACAACTTTGCGTTCCTTGCGTCGTAAACTTCACCGGATTTGCTTAATTAACGTCGTGACCTATACGTGTTTCCTTTAACGTTAGTCACTAGACTTGTATCGCACAAGTACAAGTCACTATCTTTTGTATATGTATTCTTGTGTTAAAAATAATTTATATTTTTAACTAAGTATCTTTCTTAATTTATTTTCTCAAAAATAAATATAAGTTCCTTGTATTTTGCACCCGAATTATGTATCTTGTATGTTGTATGTGTATTTTGTGTTTTTACTCCTTAGGAGCATTTAGTGTATTTTCAAGTCCTAATACACTATCACGTATAATACATACTACATACACTTAGCACAAAATTTGGTGATCAATAAATATATATATTTTTCTCAAAAATATACATACTTAATATCAATTTTAATCATGAAGATATCGTCATTTCTTAATACAAAAATTTAGGGAAACCTTGGTAAATGCTTTTAGGTACATTTTTAGGGAATAAGTTCCTCGAAACTTATATTTTCTAAGTGTCAAAATTTATAGAAATTTTGACAGAGTTTCCCCTAAAAATGGAGGTTTCCCATGTTTTTAAAACATGTGTTTATTTTCTTTTTAAAACCATCATCAATCAATTTTCAACAACAATCATCAACAATATACACTAATTTCTCTATTTCATGAACTTGAAAATTTATAAAAATGTGTAGTAACTTACTAGTGTATTTAGTAAGTCTTGTTACCCTTTAAAGTGTGATTGCTTCTTTAAAAACTCCATTTTTAAAGAATATGATTCTTTACAACTTATGTTCATATTTTCTAAAAAATACTTCTTCGTGTACTTTTCTTGTTACACATGTGTTTCTTTACTTTGTTAACCACTAAAAATGATGTTTATTTATGTAAGGACCCAGATCTAGTGAAACTTGTATTTTTAACTTGGTTTCTTGGTAAGTCATACTTGAAATATTTAGATTTACAAGACTTTAAACTTACTTGTTCATTATTTTACAAGAAACATCATTTTTTTATTCAAGTTCATGACTTTTTGTGAGGATGATTCATAACCTTTAACATGTTCATCCTCTCATCTTGCTAGATTATGTTTTTAATCATGATCTAGCAAGATTATATGATGATCTACATCATTTCTACAAACAATCAACAATCAACAAGTTTAACAACACTAAAACAACATGATTTCTTCATGATTTAAGCTTATGTTAAGGTTTCATCTTCAAGTTTCTTAGTGTTCTTTAAGTTTATCAACATGAACCTACTTTAACCACTTTCATATGATGAAAAATGAAGGGATTCAAGTTCTTACCACTAGCTCAAGGCTAGGGATGTTCAAGAGGGTAAATGAAGTGGATAAAAGCAAATGAAGGAGGTCTTTCAACTTCTACAAGCTCCTAGCTTCCTTATGTGCCTTCTTACACCTTAATATCACCTTAGAATGGATGGATATGGATTGAAAATGAAGGTGTGTGTCAGAGGGGTGTTGGCCGTAGCTATGGAGGAAAGGAAGGAGGAGTTTTGGTGTGTTGATGGTGATGAGTAATGGTTATGACAAAGCCTTGTGGTTTATAAAGAAATCCTCCAACATTTTATTATCCTTAGGTTATAATGTTCCCTATCCTTCCAACAAGATCCAATAAATAAATAAAAGAAATCCCCATGTGGTGCCCCATGTTGGAACCGTCATTTAGGGGGGGGGGGGGGTATTAGTTGCATTTCAATTCCAAGTTACTTAATCTAGTTACATGCTAAGTGTTAGACTTAGGTGTTTAAGTATGTTTATATGTTTTAGGATATAATATGATGTTTGGTGATCATAACTAGCTTAGAAATGATAAAACAATGTTTCTAATAATATTTTTTGTGTTCCGGGTAATGTCCGGTTGTTCGGTTAGATACAGGTTCGTTAAAGTGCTAAATTGCACCGTTTAGTGTCCTTTAAGTATCCTTTTATAACGCTTTTAATTCCCGAAACTCAGGGAAGTATTCTGGATGGTAAAACATAAATTCAGCATAATATTTACGTGTTAAAAGCTGATTTATAGCTGAATTTAATAAAATTCTGCACTTAAAGTGCGTTTCGGGTGCTTTTTAGTGCTTATTTTAGCTTCCGGAATGTATATATGTTAACCCTTGTATTTACTCTTGGGTTTTAATGTATTCTTGTTGTTGGACCTACACCTAGGCTCCAATCCTAATGTCTGACTGCTTTCTGCAGGGTTGTTGACATATTGTGTCTTACCAGTGAGTTTACTAGTATTTCTGACGCAACGCTCTTGTTAATGCATAAAGCAATATTTTGTAGTATAAAACGTGCATGAATTCACTTGTATAGTATGAAATCAAACGATGTTGACATTTAAGCACATAATGGCTGTCGTTAAATAATAATTAAAGTGTACGGAAATTACCGGTTTGGTGCCAGTTGTCACAAAATGCACGAGGTAATTATTTGACCCGTATAAAATTTTGGACTAATTTAACCATTAACAAATTTTACAACCGCAAGGCGTATTTACCCCAACTTCCGGGGCTTACGACCACCGGCGTTTCATTACCAAAACTATGGCTTCACGCTCTTGTGATCCGTCTTCGCCAAATGCTACTCAAAACACAATTTTACTATTACTAAACAATTATTCGACCCGTTTGGCTCATTTACGGAATCCTCCGTTTCTAATGACTTACAAACGCTTCCTAATGTATTTTCAACTCATTTAAATCAAGTAGTGAACAATGTCACTTCAACTAATACCAATCTTTATACTAAAACACGACTATGAATAATTGAAATATCTAATTTGCATATTGTAACGAAACAAGTTACATACCTTCAAAGCACACCTTTCAAACGGGCGTCACCACCGGCTTGTCTGCTCGACGCTCCGGTTTCCTTTCCTATAGAGTTCAATCACGACACATTTAGAACTCTTTGATTTACATATAACGCATAGTTTACCAACTAGTACAAGCATGCGTTTTTGTTCATATTTCAACATTTAGCCTTCTCTTAGGCATTTTTACAAACACTTTAAGGGCAGAATTTTACACAATTTATAATCAAGTTCGTGGCTTGTTATTTAGTCAATATTAACATCAACTAAGCATGTTCATATCAATTTTCACACTATCAACATCTGAATTTACTTCCTAGAACTCAAATTATACTAGAACAACAATCAAATTCTAGTGTTTAGCATGCTCCTACAAAACCCACTTATCACCTTCAATGGTGATTATAAATTCACAAGAATTAGGCATGATTTCAACACATAATTGTCTAGGGTTCACTCCTAGACACAATATTGTTCCTATTCCATCAATATAACACTCATGCAACAACAATTTTTGAATTCTCTATGTTCATCCAGAAATTCAAAATAGAGATTTCCTATAAAATTCACATACCTTATAACCCCCTTACATTGGAGATCACCAATCTAAGCTCGGATTTCGTTTTGGAATGGATTTGTGCCTTCAACTTGTGAATTTTGTGTGAGTTAGGGTTTTGGATTTTAATTTTTGTGTTTTAATAAAACTTGTTTCACAATTGGCACAATTAACCCTCCTACTTTCATGAGGTTTTTAGGTTAAGTGTTTTTAACACTCTAACTTGGTATTACAAGACTCTTATCTAACTAGGTTATTTTTATTCCTAGTTAGTTCACTTGTTTATTTGCCGACATCATATTTAAAATAAAAGGTTTACATTTTCGGGGTGTTACAAGTCCACCCCCCTTAAAAGGGTTTCGTCCTCGAAACCGGAAATACGTACCAAATAATGTCGGGTAGAGACGCCGCATTTCTTCTTCGGACTCCCACGTAGTGTACGAACCCTTTCTATGCTCCCATTTGATCTTAACTTGATCAATTTTCTTATTCCGCAATTCTTTAACCTTCCGATCCAGAATCTCAATTGGCCTTACCGCATAATTAAGGCTATTGTCCACCTCGATGTCATCGTAATGGATATAAGCCGTTTCGTCAGCTAGACATTTCCGGAGATGTGATACGTGGAACGTGCTATGTATTCCACTCAATTCCTCGGGTAATTCGAGATGGTATGCGACTCTACCTACTCGTTCAATGATTCTAAATGGCCCAATAAACCTTGGGCTTAATTTTCCCCTTTTTCTGAACCGGATTATTCCCTTCCACGGTGATACCTTCATGTCACACCCCGACTTTCCACGTGTCACCGGTGGGCCCGGTGGGGAGTATCGTGACGTGGTTGGCAACATAATAGTCAAACAACACAATTATATAAATGCACAGCGGAAGCAATTTAAAAGATATAATACAACCTAATTTATTTTTTTGTAATATCAAATGTCACAATATTCGGAAGTTTAATCCACAGACGGATCGAAAATAGAATAGAAACAATAGTTCAACAGACTTTGACATCTAGAGCTTGCGAGACTTGAGTAATGATGCCTGGAGTAGCCAGCCTATTTCGTCTAGCACCTGCACTTAACCTTTTTGGAAAATACGTCAGTTTACACTGGTAAATACAACTCAACTGACTCATTTTGAAAAGAGTTTGTAAATTGATTTGAATGCACTTCGGCACAAAAATATCTTTATAACTTGGGACAATTATTTGTATATAATCTTGTATACAGTTTTACTTATTTGCCGTCCATTAGCACCGGTTAGAAGAGCCGGTTTAAGTCAACTGACGCGCCACAAGTATAGTGCCCACAAGGTTGATTCCTTTAGTGGATTACCAGTTTTTACATAATGCATCTGTCAGGTGTACGCCTACACCCCGTGCTTAGGTCGTGGCCATTTCGTAAAATGATGCCAAGGATATCCGGGACATGGTCATTTAACCCCCAAGGGCCATACATCAAATAATACAGAATAAAGCGGGTTATGTAAATACATTAATCACAATTTGATTTAAATGACTACATACCCGACCAAGCGGTACTTTTATAGTACCGTACCCCAAGCCCGTATAGGGAAAATAAGTTAAGAGTATTTACCTGAGCAAAGTATCAATCAAATACAGCAAAATGCAAGTACTTTTACTGGGCTCCTAATTTGGAATGAAGGTTTATAATAACCTATTAGATTTCTAACGGGTCCTTAATTTAGCCTTAGCTTAGACCGGTTAGTTTCAATGATACGGTTCGTACGCACTATTAAGCGAAGACCGGATAGAATGTGATTTAGACCCAACAAGTTTGGAGACTTGATTAATATGAGTATTTCATACACACTCTGGATTTTGAGATAAAACCGATAAGGTTTGGCCCGTTTAGGCTAGTTTATGTAAACTAGTTACATAAACCGAACCGAACGCGTAAAAAGCGTAACGGGTAATCATATGAGCCATTTACAGGTTTCCTAAGTTAATATGCTTCATATATGTTGTGACATCAGTAAGTTGTCTTTCATTATGCCCGGAACGAGTTTAAACACAAACTATGCCCCTTAGGGGTAGTTTGGTCATTTACAAGTTTATAAAAGAGTTTAAGTATTTATCTGAGTTACAGGTCTGATGTGATCAGCAAAAATACTTATTTTACCATGTTATAACAGTAGAGTAAGGTATATATGTGAAATTTATCCATTATAACCAAACTAGGCCCCGTAGGGGTATTTTGGTAATTTCACATAAGCCGAAAAGCTCAAAACTGAAGTCTGAGTTTCACAACCTTTGCTTACTGTTAAAATATTATAATTTGCCTCAAATATCAGTAGGTATCACCCTTGGGATGTTTAAAATAGTTTTAGTACATACTATGCGTTAAAAACGCTTAAAAAGGCGATTAGAAGCCGTTTACGGGTTCGATACTTAAATCTGATATCTTTGACACTTAAGTCTACAAGCCACCACAACTGATCAACACATGTTCCTAGTGCTTAGGGGGTGTCTAGGGGTCAAGAGAAATGTGGAAAATCGGATGAGATCGATCAGATTGCACTCAGCAGGCCAAAAACCCAAAAATTCGAAGCTGGGCACCCCTAGCATGACGCTAGGCCCCCCTCGCGTCGCGCTAGGCCCCTTCTGCACCAAATCCATATTTTAGATTTTTGCGATTTGATCCTTGGCTCTTCAAAACTCGATTAGGCACTTGTTTTATTGCATTATGAACCCTCACAATTGATCTATAAGGGCTTTAAAACATATACCCACTTTGTTAAGTCCCCGGTTAACTTAATTGTTACCCGAAAAGTCCTAACTTTCAACGTTTACGCTTTAACCCCTCGTACACGAATTTGATCATAACTTTCTCATACGATAACGAAACTTTATGAAATTTTAATCGTGCATTCTAGTGAACATAATTAACCATTACAAAGCTTCGGGTTTGTCAAAAGGTCACTCAGAGGTATAACTTAAACATGTTGACACATTTAGCCCCTGTAGTTTGTAATCTCTCACTTTTAGCTTCGTATGATCCATGATTTATTCGTTTGAAGGTATGAGCACTATGTAGGGTTAATGTACAATATATTTATTCACAGTTGACACTTAGAATACGTATATTCACATACTTTCCATGTTTGTCAACTTTAGTCCTTCTATAATATTCTTTCACACGTTTTAAACATATGACACGTGTCAACACATTTTAGGACGTGAATTTTTCGAGGTGTTACATCCTCACCCCCTTAAAATAAATCTCGACCCGAGATTTACTGAATTAAGTAAGGGTACTTTTCTTTCATCGTGGATTCAACCTCCCACGTGTATTCGGGACCTCTACGGGCATCCCACTTGACCTTTACAATAGGTATATGCTTCCTTCGAAGCTTCTTTACCTGTCGATCTTCAATCGACAAAGGTTTTTCCACAAATTTTAAGCTCTCATCTATATGCACATCTGTATGCGGTATAACCAGTGATTCATCAGCAAAGCACTTCTTCAGATTGCAGATGTGGAACACATTGTGAATTCCATTGAGCTCTTCCGGTAAGTTTAACTTATAGGCAACTGACCCGACACGTTCGATAACCTCGAAAGGTCCTATGTATCTCAGGCTTAGCTTGCCTTTCTTACCAAATCGCATCACTCCTTTCCAGGGTGACACTTTAAGTAGGACTTTATCACCTACTTCGAAGTGAAAATCCTTACGCTTTGGATCAGCGTAACTCTTCTGCCTATCCCGGGCAGCTTTGAGACGGTCACGAATCTGGACAATCTTGTCCGTTGTTTCGAACACTATCTCTGGTCCTGATAATTGGACATCTCCAACTTCCGCCCAACAAATAGGCGATCTACACTTTCTACCGTATAATGCCTCAAAAGGCGCAGCCTTAATGCTGGTATGGTAGCTATTGTTGTAGGAGAATTCGATTAATGGTAGGTTCTTATCCCAACTACCTCCCAAATCGATCGCACATGCACGTAGCATATCTTCCAACGTTTGAATAGTACGCTCACTCTGACCGTCGGTCTGAGGATGATAAGCCGTACTAAAATTCAAACGTGTGCCCAAAGATTGCTGGTAACTCTTCCAAAAATGTGACGTGTATCTAGTATCTCCATCAGAGATAATAGCCACAGGTTTGCCATGTAAGGCTACAATCTTATCAACGTATAACTGGGCTAACATATCGGAGCTATAAGTCTCCTTGATGGGTAGGAAATGTGCTGACTTAGTCAGTCTATCAACTATAACCCATATTGTATCATTGCCTTTCCTTGTCTTTGGCAACTTGGTGATAAAATCCATTGTCACCATTTCCCACTTCCACGTAGGAAGTTCAGGCTGTTGTAGCAAACCTGACGGTTTTTGATGCTCGGCTTTGACTTGCGCACATGTCAAGCATTTAGCTACATGGGTGGCTACAGACTTTTTCAAGCCTATCCACGAATAGTTTGCCTTTAGATCCTGGTACATCTTATCAGCTCCAGGATGAACGGAGTATTTGGAACTATGGGCTTCCTGGAGGATGACATCTCGAAGTCCTCCATAAATTGGGACCCATATCCGTCCATTCAATCTTAGAATTCCGTCCTTGCTAAGAGTTAACTGCTCCTCAGTTACTCCTAACTTTTCATTAGGATAGTTAGCTTCCAACACAGCTTCCTTCTGTGCAGCTAACAACCTTTCAATCAAATTATTCTTTATCTCCATGCGCTTGGCATTGATTCGGATAGGTTTCACCCTCTCCTTTCGACTCAAGGCATCGGCGACTACATTCGCCTTGCCGGGATGGTATCTGATTTCACAATCATAATCATTTAAAGTCTCCATCCAGCGGCGCTGCCTCATATTTAATTCCTTCTGATTAAACAGATGTTGGAGGCTCTTGTGATCAGAATAGATCACACACTTAATCCCATATAGATAATGCCTCCACAGTTTTAGTGCGAATACAACGGCACCCAATTCCAAATCGTGGGTGGTGTAATTCTTTTCATGCACCTTTAACTGTCGTGAAGCATAGGCAATAACCTTGCCTTTCTGCATAAGCACACACCCCATGCCAGTGTGTGATGCATCGCAGTAAACCACAAACTCTTCTATTCCATCTGGCAATGTCAGTACTGGGGCGTTGCTCAACTTTTGCTTCAGAATATCAAAGGACTCTTGCTGCTTAGGGCCCCAAATGAACTTTACTTTCTTCTTAGTCAAGGAAGTTAGGGGTGCAGCAATCCTTGAAAATTTTTCAATGAAACGCCTGTAATATCCTGCCAATCCCAGGAAGCTACGAATCTCTGTAGGCGTCTTTGGTCCTTGCCAGTTCATAACTGCTTCAACCTTAGCGGGATCCACTTGGATACCACGCTCACTAACCACATGTCCAAGAAATTGGACTTCTCGAAGCCAAAATTCACACTTGGAGAATTTGGCATAGAGCTTCTCCTGATGCAGGAGTTTGAGAATACATCGAAGGTGTTTCTCATGGTCAGCTTGATTCTTCGAATAGATAAGGATGTCGTCAATGAAAACGATGACGAATTTATCTAAGTACGGCTTGCAAACGCGATTCATGAGATCCATGAACGCGGCAGGTGCATTTGTGAGCCCAAAAGGCATCACTAGGAACTCGTAATGACCATAACGAGTCCTAAATGCAGTTTTATGCATGTCTTCATCTCTAACCTTCAGTTGATGGTAGCCTGACCTCAAGTCAATCTTTGAGAAGTAACTCGCCCCTTGCAATTGATCGAACAAATCGTCGATTCTGGGCAGAGGATACCTATTCTTTATCGTGACCTTATTAAGTTCACGATAGTCGATACACAGACGCATCGATCCATCCTTCTTCTTCACAAATAGGACTGGCGCTCCCCATGGAGACGAACTAGGTTTAATGAAACCCTTAGCTAGCAGTTCGTCTAGTTGTGTCCTCAATTCCTTTATTTCTGTGGGCGCCAACCTATAAGGTGCTCTGGCAACTGGTGCGGCTCCGGGGATGATGTCAATTCTGAACTCTACTTGCCTATCTGGTGGCAAACCAGGTAGATCTTCTGGAAAAACTTCTGGGTATTCAGAAATGACAGGGATGTCTTCTATCTTCGGTTTAGGCTCATCAATAATCACTTGCGCCATGTAGATGACACACCCCTTCTTCAAACACTTGGAAGCCTTGAGCATAGTCACCTGCTCAGGCAACCCATACTGGGTATCTCCCCGAATGGTAAGTGATTCACCAGACAGAGTCTTTATTACCACTTGTTTCTTGTTGCAGACAATTTGGGCCTGGTTATGAGATAGCCAGTCCATACCCAAAACTATGTCAAAACCGGCCAACTTCAAGGGAAGTAGGGAGAGAGGAAAAGAGTGGTTCTTAATGGATATAACACATCCATCTAACACAGTTGAGTCGGTTTCTATGGTGCCATCTGCTAACTCCACCTCATAATCCACACTTAAAGTTTTGACAGGTAAATTCAGCAATTCACAAAACTTATTATCTACGAAAGACTTATCAGCGCCTGAATCAAATAGTACTCTAGCATAGACGTCATTTACAAGGAAAGTACCTGTAATAACGTTGTCATCTAGAATCGCTTCTTTGGCATCCAATCGAAAGACTCTAGCATTAGTCTTCTTAGCCTCTTCAGGCTTCTTGGCATACTTAGGGCAGTTGGTCTTTATGTGCCCCTTCTCATTGCAGTTGTAGCATGTGGCATCTTTTATCTTCTTGCACTCTATCGTCTTGTGCTCTTTAGATTTGCATATCCCACATGCAGGTGCTCTTGACTTAGAATCAGACTCAAGTCTGCACTTTCCAAAGTGGCGTTTCTGGCAATTCGTGCACTTTGGCTTTTCCTCTGTTCGCTGACTGTTCCTTCTAGACCCAGACTTCTTAGAGTCGGTGTTTCCCTTGTGCTTCTTCTCTGACCCTCGTGAATTATCATCCTCACGCTTCCTCTTACTTTCTTCAGATTTCTTTAGCGATCTCAACCTGACCGCATCTAGAGTAAGGGATAAAGAGAGATCAGCTGCCGACCTAAACGTAGCAGGTCTTGAAGCCTTAACACTGGCCTTGATTTCTGGGGCTAAACCCCCAATGAAGCGAGCAATTCGCTTGGGCTCTGGTGTTACAAGGTAAGGAACCAGTCTTGACAGGGTATTGAAACTGGTGAGGTAAGCTTGACAGTCTAAGTTTGTCATCACCAATGATAAGAAATCAGATTCAATTCCTTCGACCTCATGTTGAGGGCAGTAGTTTTCCATAATGAGGGTAACAAACTGCTCCCATGACATGTTGTAGAGCGGGATCTTCCCAGCAGCTTGAATGAGAGACTTCCACCAAGCTAGTGCCTCTCCCTTGAACGATTGGGATACATACTTTACTACATCCCTTTCAGCACAACCGCTGATGTCCACCACCGTGTCCATTTCATCCAACCAGATCATACAATCTACTGCTCCTTTCTCCCCAGTGAAATCTCGGGGTTTACAGGAAACAAAGTACTTATAGGTACAAGACTTGGTACGTGGTTCATTATCGAACTCTATCTTCTTGGATGGAACACTGTGTTCGTTTGATGAATGTCGATCATCATCCTTCTTTGGCCCTTCATTCTTAGAGGGCGGCTTGTTATGAGGCTCTGAATGAGTTTTAGGGACAGACTTAGAGTGAGGTATAGATGAGGCTCGACTATGCGTCCCACTATACTCCTTAAATTGTTCTTCTACAGCTTTAGATACAGCTGTGTCAATTAGTGAACGAAGCTCTCCTTTGGTTATATTAATCCGATCATTATCATCGCGGTTTTCCAAAGGATGACTGTTTATCTCGTCAGAGTCAGCCATGTAGTCTTAGTTGCTACAAAAAGAAGATAAGGGCAAGGTTTATTTAGAAGCCCTTACAGTACTATCGTTCTTAAACGATTTATTAACCATGCTTTTAATACACATTTTAGTTAATTTGTTAAATATAAAAATTGTTCAGGATCTTTATCATAATCCTAATTTATAAGTTAATAATAGCACAAAAGGCCTAGTCACGTAGACGAGTTTATAAGCCATGATTTCAGAGAATCGAGGCATTAAGGTTTGAATCCAAGTTCATTACCTTTTCTTGACAGGGAGTTGTAGGCTACCACTGTCTTTAGTCTCAGAGGACGTTAATCATAGCCCGTGGGCACTTCATCCATAAGGGATGATTACATAAATAAGGGAATTTAGAATAACCCAATTAAAAATGACTTATGTGATTTTTTTTTTATCGTATCACACTTTGTCAAGTGTCACGACCCTCGACCCACCCTGGACGGAATCGGGAGTCGCGAACAGCCCAGTGGTACCGGTGATTATTTTGAAAACGTTGCAGCGGAAATTTCATCAGGACCGTGAGTTAGGAAAAATATCAGAGTTTATAAACACCGGATTTTATTTATTTAAATAGATGGGATAAACCCATGTTTTACAATGGTAGCTTTAATAAAGATAAATTTGATTATATAAAACAATATTTCTAAATTTTTATTTATTTAATAAAATAAGCCACTTCTTGATGCCTTTCAGTGCCGTATCCATCTCTTACTCCAATCTACTGTAATTACCTGAAAAATGTTTTAAAAAGGTTTTGTCAGCGGGAAATACTGAGTGAATCATTCTATTTACTAAAATGACACATTTGTTATAATTTACAGTATTAAGAGCGATTACAATGTTTCTATTATCAACCAACTACCCACGGTATTTGTCACTCGACCGAATCTGTGACTATGGTCATATCCCCCAATTGGCTGCCCCAATGGTGACGATTATCAAGTAATGTATACAAAACCCCACATACCGGCTGTAACTTGGTGATTACAAAGACTTAATCCCTGTAATTATAACTTTGAAAATAAACATGATTTTGTAAATAGATTTGATAAAAAGAGAGAATGACTCACATATAATCATGCAGATTCATACGGCCAAAGTTTAGTCTACAGATAAGCCTTGATATATTGCAGATTTATACAGGCAGAGTTTAGCCTACTGATTTAGCCTTTTCAACCTAATTTTAATAACAGGCACACAATTCTGGGTTAGTAATCAATCCAGCAATTACGATAACTCACGAGATCAAATTCTCACAATGAACGACAAAGTGCAGTACTTCATCCATCGAATTAACGATGATCCGTCAAATTAATGACGAACGATAAAGTATAACCCTAATGTGGGCGGCACTTAAACATTCATTGGATATATTGATCGTCGGAAAATGAATCGTAGCAGCGATTGTGCTAATACCCTGATTGCGGCGTCGATTAGTGAATCGTGTGTGTTAATTGGAGTATACAGAGCATAACTCCGTGTAGAATTGGAATTTCTTCATCGTTTCAACTCCCAGAATCAAGTCCCAAGCTCCTGTATTTATAGGTGAATTTTGTCCCTTAGGCGGCCCGCGTAAGAACTATTTTTATGCATAGGGTTGCCACGTGTGGGACTAGCTCAGCTGAGTCGACGATTTCTGAAAATTCCTTTCTGCCTACGTTTTAAGTGGATAATCGTAACTAGGAAATACCCCCCCCTGAGTTTTAGGGGCCCTGATCCTGATTCTGATTGTTCTGAAAATTTTAGGGTTTGCGCAGAATTACTTGGGTGTCTTAATTAGGATTTCCTATTGAATAAAATAATAATATAAATAGGACTTTTTAATGAGGGTCGTTACATCAAGCATGTTAATATGCTTTCAGATGTTTAACAAAAATTTGAATCTCTTAAATAGGTTCTACCATCTTGGCCATGTCTATAATGACATTTAGGCTAGGTTTTACTCTTTAGATTCTTTTTTAATAATTAACGCAGAACAATCCTTAATTGGAATGTTAACGAGGATCTGAATCTAATTGTGGAACTACCATCTTGGCCCTGCCTTAAAATGACACATGAGCTAGGTCTCGTCCTTTTTAGATTTTGCCATTTTATTATAATGGTAGATCTTATAATATAGGAATGATATTTTAAACATAATCGTTCCTTTAAATTTAAACAAGTATATGGTTGCCCTAAACGGGAATTCAAATAAAAATGACTTGCCTATGCAAAGGCTAATCAGAAAGATAATCAAGGGAGTAATTAAAAGACAATGAAACAAATTGGAATTTGTCCTATGTTCTTGTCTAGACTCAAGAATGTGCAACTGTGTAACTGAGATTAAACATAAAAGACTAGTGTTTAATTCACTCAGTGTTGGCTCTGATACCAACCTGTCACACCCCGACTTTCCACGTGTCACCGGTGGGCCCGGTGGGGAGTATCGTGACGTGGTTGGCAACATAATAGTCAAACAACACAATTATATAAATGCACAGCGGAAGCAATTTAAAAGATATAATACAACCGAATTTATTTTTTTGTAATATCAAATGTCACAATATTCGGAAGTTTAATCCACAGACGGATCGAAAATAGAATAGAAACAATAGTTCAACAGACTTTGACATCTAGAGCTTGCGAGACTTGAGTAATGATGCCTGGAGTAGCCAGTCTATTTCGTCTAGCACCTGCACTTAACCTTTTTGGAAAATACGTCAGTTTACACTGGTAAATACAACTCAACTGACTCATTTTGAAAAGAGTTTGTAAATTGATTTGAATGCACTTCGGCACAAAAATATCTTTATAACTTGGGACAATTATTTGTATATAATCTTGTATACAGTTTTACTTATTTGCCGTCCATTAGCACCGGTTAGAAGAGCCGGTTTAAGTCAACTGACGCGCCACAGGTATAGTGCCCACAAGGTTGATTCCTTTAGTGGATTACCAGTTTTTACATAATGCATCTGTCAGGTGTATGCCTACACCCCGTGCTTAGGTCGTGGCCATTTCGTAAAATGATGCCAAGGATATCCGGGACATGGTCATTTAACCCCCAAGGGCCATACATCAAATAATACAGAATAAAGCGGGTTATGTAAATACATTAATCACAATTCGATTTAAATGACTACATACCCGACCAAGCGGTACTTTTATAGTACCGTACCCCAAGCCCGTATATGGAAAATAAGTTAAGAGTATTTACCTGAGCAAAGTATCAATCAAATACAGCAAAATGCAAGTACTTTTACTGGGCTCCTAATCTGGAACGAAGGTTTATAATAACCTATTAGATTTCTAACGGGTCCTTAATTTAGCCTTAGCTTAGACCGGTTAGTTTCAATGATACGGTTCGTACGCACTATTAAGCGAAGACCGGATAGAATGTGATTTAGACCCAACAAGTTTGGAGACTTGTTTAATATGGGTATTTCATACACACTCTGGATTTTGAGATAAAACCGATAAGGTTTGGCCCGTTTAGGCTAGTTTATGTAAACTAGTTACATAAACCGAACCGAACGCGTAAAAAGCGTAACGGGTAATAATATGAGCCATTTACAGGTTTCCTAAGTTAATATGCTTCATATATGTTGTGACATCAGTAAGTTGTCTTTCATTATGCCCGGAACGAGTTTAAACACAAACTATGCCCCTTAGGGGTAGTTTGGTCATTTACAAGTTTATAAAAGAGTTTAAGTATTTATCTGAGTTACAGGTCTGATGTAATCAGCAAACATACTTATTTTACCATGTTATAACAGTAGAGTAAGGTATATATGTGAAATTTATCCATTATAACCAAACTAGGCCCCGTAGGGGTATTTTGGTAATTTCACATAAGCCGAAAAGCTCAAAACTGAAGTCTGAGTTTCACAACCTTTGCTTACTGTTAAAATATTATAATTTTCCTCAAATATCAGTAGGTATCACCCTTGGTATGTTTAAAATAGTTTTAGTACATACTATGCGTTAAAAACGCTTAAAAAGGCGATTAGAAGCCGTTTCCGGGTTCGATACTTAAATCTGATATTTTTATATTTCCAGAAGGCTTAAAATGATTTATTTATCATATGTGATCAGTAGAAAAAGGTTTGGAGTCGTTTAGATATGAAAAACTCATTTTATAGCCCGTAAGGGCAAAACCGACAAATACCGGATTAAGCCTACGACTATAAGTTATGCTCATCCTAAAATTTATTAAAAATCTTTAAAAATTCCAAAATAATATATTACAACAGTGGGTAAAAGATTTGATATCAAAAAGTAGGCTTAACTAGGCTATACGCTAATTACGCCGTTTTATTAACATAAGGCTTTAATTTTACGCTAACGAGCATAACTCTTATTCTACACCTCAAACTGATGTCAAACTTTGCATACAAGTCTATATATCAGTACTTAAGGTTTCTACTCTTTTACATTTTCAAAAATCACATTTTAAGGTGAAAAGGGCAAAATGGTCAACATATGAGCAATTAACGGAATCATGCGTATTAATCGGTTAACTAATGAACCATAATGTATAATCACGGAGGGTTATACTAGCATGTAACCTGGTCCAAATAAGGCTCTTAGGTATTTCTAAATCATACCAAAACGGGTCAGAACTGAAAGTCAAAGTATAAGTCAAACTATGCGACTTTCGGTTCTGAACCGGGTCTAGACAGGAAATTGTTGGGTTGAACATGTTTGGACATGTTCTTACACTTATTACCAAGTTATGACAATGATCAAACAGGTTGTATATGATCTACATTGCTAATTATGCATAAATTGTATTTTAAGTATCCTGTTGACTTTTTCTTAGCAAGTTTGACCCGACTTTTGACCTGGTTAGAGTGGTAATCAGGGGGAACCCTTTTGAGGGTTTATTACCCACATATATACCAACTTATATCTACTTTTAATTCGAGATATGACTGAGCCATTGTTGACTAATCTTGAAGTCAAACCGTAATTACGATGGTTTGACTTTTAGCTAAATAGCTAAGCTAAACATTATTAAAGAAGGTTAAGCAAACTTACTGAAGTCCTAAGCTTGATTAGTGACCACTTGGAAGCAGGCTTGAGCTCCAGGAATGATCAGAAAGCTTGAAGAAGATGTGAAGAACAAAGGTTGCTACTCTTGGCCTTTTATAGTGATTTCTTTACCACAAATCTTTGACACTTAAGTCTACAAGCCACCACAACTGATCAACACATGTTCCTAGTGCTTAGGGGGTGTCTAGGGGTCAAGAGAAATGTGGAAAATCGGATGAGATCGATCAGATTGCACTCAGCAGGCCAAAAACCCAAAAATTCGAAGCTGGGCACCCCTAGCATGACGCTAGGCCCCCCTCGCGTCGCGCTAGGCCCCTTCTGCACCAAATCCATATTTTAGATTTTTGCGATTTGATCCTTGGCTCTTCAAAACTCGATTAGGCACTTGTTTTATTGCATTATGAACCCTCACAATTGATCTATAAGGGCTTTAAAACATATACCCACTTTGTTAAGTCCCCGGTTAACTTAATTGTTACCCGAAAAGTCCTAACTTTCAACGTTTACGCTTTAACCCCTCGTACACGAATTTGATCATAACTTTCTCATACGATAACGAAACATTATGAAATTTTAATCGTGCATTCTAGTGAGCATAATTAACCGTTACAAAGCTTCGGGTTTGTCAAAAGGTCACTCAGAGGTATAACTTAAACATGTTGACACATTTAGCCCCTGTAGTTTGTAATCTCTCACTTTTAGCTTCGTATGATCCATGATTTATTCGTTTGAAGGTATGAGCACTATGTAGGGTTAATGTACAATATATTTATTCACAGTTGACACTTAGAATACGTATATTCACATACTTTCCATGTTTGTCAACTTTAGTCCTTCTATAATATTCTTTCACACGTTTTAAACATATGACACGTGTCAACACATTATAGGACGTGAATTTTTCGAGGTGTTACACTTCAGCATCACCTTATCACCAACTTGAAACTCAATCGGTCTCCTTCGTTTATCTGCATACGACTTTTGTCGATCATGTGCCGCTTTCAACTGAGCTCGGACCAAGTCAATTTTCTCATTCGTGATTCGGACTACATCCTTGTGTGCAAGTTCTCGCGAACCAACCTCATCCCAACACACCGGGGTTCGGTATTTTCTATCGTAAAGCATCTCGTACGGAGCTATACCGATGCTTGCGTGGTAACTGTTATTATATGAAAATTCAACCAACGGTAGGTAGACATCCCAACTACCCCCGAAGTCGATAATGCATGCCCGTAACATATCTTCCAGCGTCTGTATTGTTCTTTCACTTTGTTCATCCGTTTGTGGATGGTACGCGGTCCTAATGAATAATTTAGTTCCCATTCGCTCTTGGAATTCTTTCCAAAAGTTCGAAGTAAACCGAGTATCTCTGTCAGACACAATAGATATCGGTACCCCGTGGCGTGCCACTATTTCATTGGTATACACCTTTGACATCTTCTCGGATGTATAAGTCTCACGAATCGGAATGAAGTGATCACTTTTTGTCAATCTGTCCACAACTACCCATATAGCATCATATCCGCGGTTGGTTTTGGGCAATTTGGTCAACAAATCCATTGTGATTTGCTCCCATTTCCATACTGGGATGTCCAACGGTTGCAGTTTACCATACGGCTTTTGGTGCTCCGCTTTGACTTGTAAACAGGTCAAGCACTTCTCTACATACTTTACGACATCTCTTTTCATTCCGGGCCACCAATAATTTTGCTTTAGATCATTATACATCTTGGTTGCCCCCGGATGGATAGAATAACGGGATTTATGGGCTTCGTCAAGTAGAAGCGTCTTGACTCCACATGAATTTGGGACCCATATTCTTCCGAATCGAGTCTTCAACCCGCTGTTACCATCCGCCATGTCCTTCAACTTAACAACTATCCTTTCCTTTTTTAAGTTTTCCTCTTTTATCGCCTCAGCTTGTGCTTCTCGGATACGTTCAAGTAAACCCGAGGTTACTACAAGCTGCATCGACCGTACTCGTATTGGGACATAGTCCGATTTCCTTCTCAAGGCATCCGCCACAACATTAGCCCTTCCGGGGTGGTAATGTATTTCGCAGTCATAGTCTTTTACCATTTCTAACTGATGTGTGCAAAATGCAACATAAAAATTACATCAATTGTGGCATAAAACTAACCCTTTTTTAATACTAATGTTGGAAAAAGTGTGCTTTTGTCTTCCTTTTGTATTTTCAGGATTAAATGAGCTCAAATTAACAAAAGAAGCAAAAAGGCAGCTAAATCTAACTTAAATACAAGAAAGGGAACAAACGTGGCATGCCCGACCTCCCCGAAAGCATCTTCCCAAGCAAAACAAGAGAACAGAAGGTTGAACATGCCCCGTGCTCAGTGAACACGGGGGCGTGCCCAAGTGTCAGCATAAAAGACAAAGCTGTAGAAGCTTCTATCGCCCACCACGGGGCCGTGCTCAGCGGACACGGGGCCGTGGTCAACTATAAGATTCGAAGAATCCAGGCAAATCTTGATAGTACAGATATGCTTCTGCACACGGGGTCGTGCCCAGCGGACATGGGGCCGTGGTAAACTAATACAGACAAGAGCAATTAATGAAGACAGAGAAGAAGGATGGACACGGGGCCGTGCCCAATGGACACGGGGCCGTGCCCGAGCTACTGTTCAGGCTATAAATAGGGGTGCTTGGCTCATTTGCAAACCATCCCTTGGCACACCACCTCTCTCACACTTCACCCACCACCCACCACCATCACAACACCATCATCCACCACCATCATCCATTGTCCATCATAGAGTGTGTGAGTCGTCTCGGGATCCAAGATTGATCGTAAGAGTTCTTGACAATCAAAGGCCATGTTTGCCTAAGTCTCTTACATCACTTGGTGAAGACAAGTGTCTAGTGTAATACTTTTTATTTTTAATCCTTTCGCACTTTTTACTTGGTTATGTATTAATGACTTTAATAACTAGTTTCTTATGTTGAAGGTGATTCTTCCTTATCGTTTGTCCGTGGTGTCTTGGCATTATTTTACTGTCTATATAAAATAAAAGATTTTCACCATTCATATCTCCACGGTCTATATGGAGGTATGTTGGCTACCTGGTCGGGGGTTAAGGGAACAGTTTGGTAAGAGTCTTGCCTTGTTCAGTGTAAAGATCCTGCAAGGACCTGGGTCAAATTTAGTAGGACCTCCTTCAATACCCACCGGTATTGGATGGCGGGGGTCCAAACTCTTTGATCCCCTCATATGTAAGCTACTATTAATACTTTAACCCGGCTACTTAGGACTGTATCCATGCTGACTCAGACTACTTAGCCGAGGGTAACGTCACCTTCAAAAGAGGGGCCTACCATAATATGCATTAATAACTTAATTAATTATCTTTTAATAATCCGACCCTTTAGGATTGTATCCTTGCTGACTCAAACTACTGGGTTGAGGGTAACGTCACCTTCAAAAGAGGGGCCTACTACAATAACTAAGATAATCTCTTAAAAAGTGCAAAAGTGCGGAAATAATCAAAGGTTACACTAAACACGAGTCGGGGCCAAGTGATTCATCTTGTCTATCTGTTTTTTTTTTTTTTTGTTTTTTTTTTCAGCATTTTAGTTAGTTTTTATTTTTATTGTTTAAAAAAACCTTTTTTCTAAACTTTTGATTTGATTAGACGTTGAGGATAAACTGGTACTAAAAGCTCTTGTGTCCTTGGACTACCTCGGTATCTTGCCAACACTATACTACACTCACGATGGGTGCACTTGCCCATATGTGTGTTTGGTGTTAGTAAAATATCGTGTTTTATAAATTTAAAACTTGACTAACGTGTAAAAAGGGCTTAAAATATATTTAAACTTATATACACACTAGCACACATCAAGTTTTTGGCGCCGTTGCCGGGGACACAAGGATTTTAAGAAAGTTAGGAGTCAACAGCCTAATCGTTTTTCTTATTTTCTGCTTTTTTTTAGGATTTTTCTTAGTTTTTTCAGCTTCTGCAGAGCTCAGCACGGGCCGTGCCTGGTCGGACACGGGCCGTGCCCAGCATTGTTACTGACAGTTTTTATTTTCCGAGTTACAGAGAGCTGAGCACGGGTCCGTGTCCAATTCCCCAGTAACAGGGATCCGGAAAACAATCATTGTATCTCCGACCACGGGCCGTGTTCGCTGAGCACGGGGCCGTGGTGAACCTTCTGACCAACGTTCTTTTCTGTTTTTATTGCAGGACTTGTAACCCAGGCGCCACATTTGAACTTCCTACGTAGTGTATGAGCTCCAGTTCTAGTAGAGACATAAAAGAACCTCTAGAAGAACCCGAACGCTTTCTCAGAAAAAGACTTAAAGCTAAAAACCAAGAGAAAGTTTCGAGGGACCCACTTCCAATGGCGGACCAACGTACCCTCATGGATTACCTACGACCCACTGTAGGTAATCTCGGCGCCGCTATCAATGCACCGAATGTCGAAGCCAATAACTTCGAACTTCGGCCACATTTGATACAAATGCTTCAAAACTCCGCAATCTTCCATGGGCTTGCGGACGAGGATCCTCATCTACATATTACTAATTTCTTAGAAATATGTGATACCTTTCGGATCAATGGAGCATCAAACGACGCCATCCGCCTTCGGATGTTTCCATTTTCACTAAAAGACCGAGCTAAGGCTTGGCTTAATACCCTCCCAGTTGGCTCGGTAAACACCTGGGATGAACTAGCCCAAAAGTTTCTATATAAGTATTTCCCTCCTGCTAAAACGGCTAAATTAATGACTGAAATTAATACATATTCACAAGAAGATGGGGAATCCTTATATGAAACTTGGGAAAGGTTCAAGGAGCTACTAAGAAAGTGTCCTCATCATGGTCTTGCGGTATGGCAACAAGTATCCACTTTCTACAATGGGTTGTTGCCACACACAAGACAAACACTTGATTCTAGCTCTGGGGGACTTTTAGGTAATCGTCGCCCAAATGAAATATATAATCAAATTGAGGAAATTGCTCAAATCAATTTTCAATGGCACACTCCCCGAGGCAATAAATCTATTGCCCCGGGTGCCCATAAGGTTGATGAAAGCACTTCTTTACAAGCCTAAATCGAGGCCCTTTCTTCAAAAATCAAAAAGTTAAAAATGACAAAAACGGTCTCGGTTATGGCTTGTAAAGGGTGTGGTGGGCCACATGAAAGTTGGAGTTGTATGAAAGAATTAGATGATCAAATGGAAACGGTAAACTACATTGATAACAGACCTAGGCCGTCAGGTCCTCCAACGGGTACCTACAACCAAGGATGGCGTAACCACCCAAACCTTGGTTGGAGAGATCCCGGCAATAGTAGTAACCAACAAAACCAACGAACTAACTTTCAACAACCACAAAATTTTTCTCAACAACAAGGTGGACGAGAAAGGCTGGAAGATACTGTACCTCGCCTCATCTCCGACACCGAAAAGAAAAACTCGGATCGATTTCAGCAATTGGAATCGAATTTTAGAAATCAACAAGCTAGCATTCAAAACATCGAAAAATAATTAAATCAAATAGCTCAAAATTTCTCCGAGAGACCACAAGGCGTGTTACCGAGTAATACCGAGACCAACCCAAAGGCGCAAGTACATCTCATAACATTGAGAAACCGTACCGTGGGTCCCGAAGAGGCTCCACTCCCACCAACTGAAAGAAGCCAATCTAGCCAAACCACAACTCCACCCGCGCCCCAACAAGAAAAGGCTTCTCCACCAGTTCAAGAGCCTACTAAGACTCCTCCTGTTCCATACCCCGGTCGGTTAATTCGTCAAAAGACCAATGAGCAATTCACAAAATTCGAAAATTTACTAAAACAATTGCATGTTAATATTCCATTTATCGAAGTCCTAACTCAAATGCCTAAATATTCAAAATTTATGAGGGACTTCCTCACTCATAAAAGGAAAATTGAATCATTGCAATTAGTTAACTTAGGCGAAGAATGCTCGGCCTTACTACTCAACAAACTCCCGCAAAAGAAGCTTGACCCTGGAAGCTTCACAATTCCTTGCTCGATTGGGAAATCCCCCATTCGTAATGCACTAGCCGATCTCGGGGCAAGCATCAACCTCATGCCCTCATCAATGTTCAATCGACTCGGCTTAGGAAAAACAAGTCCTACAAAAATAAGCATACAACTCGCCGATAGATCCATCAAATATCCACAAGGTGTCGCTGAAAATCTATTAGTCAAGGTCGGCGAATTTGTCTTTCCGGCCGACTTTGTCATACTAGATATGGAGGAAGATACCGAAGTACCACTCATCCTAGGGAGGCCATTCCTAGCTACGGCTCAAGCAGTGGTAGATATTGTCACACCCCCAAAATCCACACGCGGAGTATCACCGCTTGGAGGCGTGACATGACCAGGATCAAGCCACCAATCATACTGAACAAGCATGTAAGTAAACATAAAACCCAACACAATATAATTGGTGTCCAAATCAAAGCATAGTTTAAGTTGCAAGCGGAAGCATAATGTCAAAAACCAAAGCATAAGTTAATAATGTTTAAGTTCATCATGAACGCTCAATGTCCATGCTCCACAACGACTCTTCCCCATGCAAGCTCCTGCTAAACCTAGTGACCTGCAAAGCATGTAGTAACGAGTCAACAACAAAGTTGAGCGAGTTCACAGTTGGGTGTTTGTTTAAGTTGTTCCAAAAACATAGTTTCCTTTAACTGGCATACTTGCCGTGGGGGTTACCCCATAGTTTAAAAACGTGAGTTGTTAATCCCATTTACTCTGGCCTTACAGCCGTGAGGGCTACCCCGTGTTCAATTCTCTGGCTCTACGGCCGTGGGGGCTACCCCATGTTTATACTACCAGACTCGTTACCATATCGACCACTGACTTTAGTCATGTTTATGTGCCCTTAGCGTCAATGTCTATCATCATTGACGTGCCCAGATCCATTAGTTCACGCCCGTCCTCTGCGGCACGGTGTGAGGCTTGTCAGACCTAAATAGCGCTATCTAACTAATGACCCGTTCGCCATTGGCCCGGCGATTAAGTCGATATAAAAAGGAGGGACTTTGTGATAGAGTTTTGGTCTAGTGAAATTTAAACAGTCCAAGAGGACGAGGAATTACATTCCTTAACCCGTACTGTCCTACCCAAGGAGGACGAGGAATCCATATTCCTTAACCCATTCCCAACCCACCGGGAATTACCATGCTTTGTAGAAAGTGTGAACTCACCTTAGGTTAGCTCGGCAGACAAACGAAAGGTCAATCAAGCGGCTAGGGGTCAACCACATCCTAACATGGTTACCATACAAGTCAGGTCTAGGTTCAAGTAATGCACGTATGTTTACACATAAGTTAACAGGTTTCAACACGTAATGATCATGGCAACACATAGACAGTCAAGTACATAACATATTTATACTTGTGCGATTCAAAAGATTGGGCTCGCACAAGTCTAACAGCCTTGTGCGATTCACCCGTTGAAGCCCAAAGATACCCGGCCCAATAAAACATAGCAGTCCAGCATGTAAACGGCCCAAATAAATAAACATGAGTCTTGTGCGGTCCGGATGGTCTTGTGCGACTGACCAGTCCTTGTGCGATTGGAATTGGGCTTTGAGGCCCAACTGTATAAAGGTCCAAGTGGTTCGTGTGTGGCCCAAGCCTTGTGCGATCGGCACCATCTTGTGCGATCCACAAGGTCTTGTGCGATCATGCAATGTGGTGTTGCACTCTATGACTTGTGCGATTGTGTTGTGCGACCAGATCAGGTCTTGTGTGACCTGATCTTGTGCGACCGAGAGGACTTGTGCGATTGGTTATATGATTCCCTAAAATCATGCAAGTCAGTTACTAGTTCCAATCAATTCGTTTGACCAAATTAACAGTTTCCATATTTGCAATTTAGCAATCAACAGTTTCCATCCAAACCAATAATCGATCAAATCAAGCAATTATCATGTGATTCGTATAAACCCTAATTAATCATAGTCATGAGCAATAATCAAACGTTCAATCCGGATCATTAGATTAGTGAACTTTTATATCAATATGCAATCCTAACCATCATGCAACCACTTCGATTATCAAATCACAACAGCCGATTATATATATTCGGTTCTAAATCTGGATCATCCAATCCGAATCATATGAATATCATCAAGTACACATGTGAGCCGATTATTATAAACACCAAACCCTAACAGTTTACATCATAATCAAACACCTAACATCCCTAAATCATCATGTAAAACATGTAAGCCAACATATCAACAATCATACAATCAAAGTAATACACTAACCGATTAGAAAGTAGAACAAGGATGATCCAAACCAAAAGCTTAGAGAGAGATGGGGGTGTTGTCGTCGACTTTGAGAGGAGAGAAGGAGAGTAGGGTTTTGATGTGTAAAGTGTTTAGCCAAAACGATGAAGAGTATACCCCCTCCTCATGAGATATGCGACACAAGGGAGTGGGCCGAACCCTCCTAATGGGCTGCCCACTCGGTTCAATCACAAAAGGGTGTGGGCCGAGAATGTTAAGGAACCACAGCCCAAAGGCTTGTGCGTTCGGGTTGGGTTGTGCGATCGGTTCGATTATATACATACATTCGTTACACATAAACACATATCAAACATAACATTTCATTAATCATCAAAGTTCACATAATCACATAGGATCCACATACGTTACATCGAAGTACAAAGCTAGGTTTGAAATACGAGTTGTCACAGATATGAATGATGGAACACTAACATTGAGGGTTGGGGACGAGGAAGTAAAGTTTGGAGTCGGAAAAAGAGTAGAAGACGAAGACCCAATTAACTACATGAAGGTCATTGACTCAAGCTTGGATGATGCTCTCCGACAGTGTAGCATGGGATGCAAAACATCCCACTTGGGTAACATATGACCAAGCTTTGGGTCTAGCCAAGGACCCTTATAAACGTGGCGCACCATGGAGGCATTCCGCGGAACTATCCTTAGTTTAGTTTAGATTAATTTTTATGTTTTCTAGTTTAGTTTTAATTTTCAGGAATAAAACACACTCGGGAAGGTAAAGGATAACAAGGGAAACTTGGACCAGCACCCCATGCACGAAAACAGGGTCATCCGACAAATTTTCTTCATTACAGCAGGATCAGCACGGGTCGTGCCCACCCAACACGGCCCCGTGCTGCACAGTCTGCAGAAAATGCCCAGTTCAGGTAAACTGGACATGGGCCGTGTTCACCCAACACGCCCCCGTGTCCAGGCTTTTGTTTCTCTTGTTCAACTTTTTGTTACTGGCACCTGAATACGGGGCCGTGCCCGGACACCACGGGGCCGTGTCCAGACGCCCAGTAACATAAAAATTTTGCTTTTTCACACCTTTTACATATTCAATCAACCTAAAAACTTATTTTTGGGACACATTGAGGACAATGTGCAATTTAAGTGTGGGGGGGATGCTAAAACTTTGAATCTTGCAAGTCCTAATTACAAGCCTTACACAAAACTCTATTGGAACTGCTAATCACCCCAAATTTTTTTCAAAAAAAAATTCATTTTTTTTACTTGTCTAGGTTTAACTTGGGAATTTCAAATTCTAAAAAGGTTATATTTTTACAAATTTACAACCGAAAGCGTCGTGATAAAAAGAACCAACATAAGAAAATTATGAAAAGGCATGACAAGCTTAGTTAAAATTTAATTATATATACTTGATCACATAAAAACCCATTCCCACAAAAGTAAGTTTTGAGCCTTTATTGAGCATACAAATACATATCTTTAAACTAAATGCTCATTTTTCGTTTCTTGTGTGAATAGCCGCTTGGTTCTTTCAACTCTAGAACTTGCCACGACGATACATTCCCGGTCCTTACCAACTTAAACCCGAGTAAGTAAATGATGGAGGCATTATGACTAACCCTTTTTATTTCTACACCATTATTTTTCTTTTTTTTACCACCTACCCAAAATCCCCCTAGTTAACCCCTTTGAGCCTAAACCTTTTCAATTCTTAACCCAAACCAAACACCCTTTCACCCACCAAAACCTTTTTTATTTTTAACCCTTTGTTTTAGTAACAAGCTCGGTTTTTCGTATGACTTTCAAAAAAAAATGTTGATGATGAAGCAAAAGAAATAAACAAGCAAGTTCATCAAAAATAACTTTATTTGAATTATGGCTTCATCAAAATAAAAATTGCAAAAATAAAAAGTCTTACGAAAACCGACGCTTTTTACGCTTTTCGCCCTTTTTCTACTAACCACTAACCCAACCACCTACCTTTAACCCAAGCCTAACCCTTCACCATTTTAGTTCATTAAAAATAACTTTGTTTGAATTCTGTTTTTTTTTTTTTTTTTTTTTCAGCATTTTAGTTAGTTTTTATTTTTCTTGTTTAAAAAAACCTTTTTTTCTAAACTTTTGATTGGATTAGACGTTGAGGATAAACCGGTACTAAAAGCTCTTGTGTCCTTGGACGACCTCGGTATCTTGCCAACACTATACTACGCTCATGATGGGTGCACTTGCCCATATGTGTGTTTGGTGTTAGTAAAATATCGTGTTTTATAAATTTAAAACTTGACTAACGTGTAAAAAGGGCTTAAAATATACTTAAACTTATATACACACTTGCACACATCACTAACCATCGACTTTGTCGCATATTTAACTCCTTCTGATCGAAGAAGTATTTCAAGCTTTTGTGGTCAGTAAATATGGTGCACTTTACTCCGTATAAATAGTGCCTCCATATTTTTAACGCAAACACCACCGCTGTCAATTCGAGATCGTGCGTGGGATATTTCTTTTCATGCACCTTTAATTGCCTCGAGTCATAAGCTATTACCTTGCCTCGTAGCATTAAAACACATCCGAGCCCTGAAAGTGACGCATCTGAGTAGACTACCAAGTCTTCGACCCCGTCCGGCAACGTTAATACCGGAGCTTGAGTTAACTTCTCTTTTAGCGTTTGGAACGCTCTTTCTTGTTCAACACGCCAAATGAATCTAACCTCTTTCCGAGTTAATTTAGTTAACGACGAAGCAATCTTGGAGAAATCTTGAATGAATCTCCTGTAATATCCCGCAAGCCCTAAGAAGCTTCTAATTTCCGAAGGATTCTTCGGAGGACTCCATCTCGACACTGTCTCTATCTTTGACGGGTCTACTAAAATTCCATCGACACTTATGATGTGGCCAAGAAATTGTACCTTTCGTAACCAAAATGCACACTTCGTGTAATCGCCACCTTATGCCCAAAGAATTAGGTTTCGGCACGTGTAACATTTTCAAAACTTCATTACCATTCTATTCTTTTTTATTTCCTTTAAAATTTTCCTTCACCTGATAGATTTTACCATTAAATGCACCCACATGTTAAATTTTACGTACCTAGGATCAATTTGTCTTATTACATGCCTTGGTGCCGGTCCTAGACCGCATTCACAGATCATCCCTTTCCAAGCAATTATGCATACCTTACACATAACATACTGTTAGTTTTCTTCAAATACATACTTAAGTACATACTTACCTTTGCTTTTACACTTAAATCTTGATCGAGTATCGGATTGTACGGGTTCCTTGTCACAAGAGCACACAGGTTTGAGTTCAAATATTTACCTCCTCATACTTGATTTCCCTCAAACCAGGGCTCTGATACCAACTTGTAAGACCCTATTCACGATTTGACCCAAAACGACGCAGCGAAAAATGGACCGTAAAATTTCTTTCTTTTAACTACTCTAACATACTTAAAAACCGTTTAGGTCAACCCTTCTAACATAAATACATCATTCATCATTTATTTAATGTAACTATGTTAAGAAATGACTAAAAACAACGTGACCGCTTTCCCGTACAATCCATGATCTTTAACTTGATCCTCGTTCACTTGTCCATCCTGAATATCTGACTAACCTGCGGTCACCATATATAACCAACACGTTAGTACATGGTAACATCATATATAATTTAATACATATACTTAAAAGGCTATATCACATTCTAACTACGTAAGGTATTCCATTATAACATCCTCACAATTTTATTTACTCGAGTCCGACATCAATTCCTCGGAGCCCGGCGTTCCCATACATGCACTCCATTGATTTCATTCTCAATAGTAACATGGTTAGGAGTACGTAATCTCAAACATATTGAAAACCCAAACCTTCACATATACGTATACCAGTGATCTACTATCATTAGATTACAACACGTGTATACACTTTCATATATCTAAGTACATTCATACGTATCCCATTCATATGTACGTACATACAAGTCACATTCACTTATTGTAAGTTGAGCCTTATCTACAAACATATCAACACAAATCAATGCAATTACAAACAAACATAACCGACTAACTTCCAAAAAACATGATGAACATTTCAGTAACATGATGAACATTCCAGTAACATGATGAACATTCAGCAACATAATGAACATTTCATTAACACGATGAACTTTCAGCAACGTAATGAACATTCCATTAACACGATGAACATTCAGCAACATAATGAACATTCCATTAACACGATGAATATTCAGTAACATAATGAACATTCCATTAACACGATGAACATTCAGGAACATAATAAACATTCCATTAACACGATGAACATTCAGTAACATAATGAACATTCCATTAACACGATGAACATTCAGCAACATAATGAACATTCCATTAACACGATGAATGTGACACCTGTGCCTCTGCGACCATCAAACAAATACCAAACCAATGAAATATTGTATTTTATACTTGGGATTTGTATAAATATGTGTATCTTTTGCACATATCAATTCTTGTTCGATTTCAAGCTTTAAATCGCTTTCTGGAAGGTTATACGCGCACTGATGCGTAAATATAACCAGTTTAATGCAACGAACACTCCGGAATAGTGAAATAGGCTTAACATACCTTAAATAACCTTTACATAACTTAGAAATAAGTTTTGGAGGGTTTGGTGTGGCGAAATCATGTTTATTCGCTTACAGGGACTAATTTCAACAAACTGCGAAAGTATGTCGATTTGTACTATAACGAACATTTTGGAACATGACCATAAGTTAAACATACCCTAAATATCCTTTACATAGCTTAGAAATAGGCTTTGAGGGGTTCGGTGTGCTAAAATAAACTTTTTGGTCATTCAGGGACTAAAAGCGTCAAAAAGTGCATAAGTTTGCATTTTCGCGCATATCTTACTTTCTGAATACATCCGGACATCCAAAACTTTATTTAATCATTAAAATATTTATTTTAGTGATTGGCATGATAAAATTCCAATCGTCACGTAATTTGGATCGTTTTTCGCATTCGTTCGTGTTTTGTCGTAATTAACCGAACAACGCAACCGTACGACCAAATGAACCGACATCCGAGATATTTTTGATCATGTTTCATGTTCCCTATACTTTAACTTCATTTTAGAGCCTTGAAATGGGATTAACGGGGCTTAAACGTGTCAAAAATGCATCAAAAACAATGTTTTGCATATTTAGGGACCAAAATTGACAATCTGCCATAGTTATCTTAGGAAGGAACCAAAATGAAAAATCTAAATTCCAGCTTGTTCTAGCTGTTCCCCTCATTTGCACATGGTTTTAATGAAACTAGGGGCTCCCATGGTTTCACAAAACCATGGGCACATGTGTACGGATGAGATCGAAGCTCGTTTTACGATGAACGATCTTGTGCAAAAACTATAAATACCCCATCCATCTCATTGTTGCAACTCACCTTTGATCTGATATTTCTCTAAGTTGAGGTGCTTTCACTTCATACCTGAGAATAATCAGGTCAAACTTCCATTCTTGGACCTTTTGTAAGTCCTCTTTCGTTCTTTTTCGCGTGAAAGTCAAACTGTGTTTGACTTTCTGCTTTGACTAGTTTATGGTCAACATGAAGTTCGTTTGAACTTCATAACGTGAGTGTAATCACGATGGTTTTAGTCTCTTGTGACTATACCTACTGATTACCACGTTATCTTGGCATAGTGGCGAGTCGTAGTTTCGGCCAAAATGCGTATTCTTGCGTATTTTGTAACCAAACTACTTTTAGGTATCAAAACCATTTGTTTTGATACCAAACCTGTTTTCAAACCTCGTTAAGCATGTTTTAACATGTTTAGCTTGTCACTTTAGGTTTAGTGCTTATGTAGGGTCGTAAGGTAAGCGGTCTAAACAACCGCTTATACTTTCGAACCCGACCCGTTTGGTCGATCATTAGGATCCCACCAAACACATCAGGTGACCATAGTTGTATAGGGAATAACCTTCCGAGGTTATACCTTATGGTCACTTTGTTTAAGTAGTTGTATGATAGGTTGTTTAATGCCTTAGATAAATGACCAAAATGCCCTTTTTACGCATAAATTCATTTTAAGCATATGTAACCTAAATTTTTACATATAAACTGATTAGGTAACATTACTAGACATATTAAGGAATATAATACTTGTCATAGGACTAGTTAGGCGTTCCGAACGCGTTTTACGCGAACGACGCGTTAAAGTGGCGTAAGCTACCTTAACAACTCGTAATGGGTCGTAAGCACTTAGGTTAGGGTTCGTTTTAGAATGTAGGCTTTGTTAAACCATATTACATGAGTCCCTACACTCATTTGGTTTACGAAACCTCATTTTATCCGATCCTCCGATTTAGGTTCGTTTATTTACATAGTTATCTATATTAGGTGTCGTTTGATTCCGTGATCCCTCTAGCTTTGCTTGGTTGTTGTACAATACTTCTAAGCACCCTCAAGTGAGTACATAGACCCCTCTTTTACTGTTTTCCAAACGTTTTGGGGTGAAACACATGTGCCTACTTGTTACTTTCGTGCTTTCCATGTTTTCATATCATATACTTGCTATGTTCATTAGTACGCTATTAGTACATGATTTAATTATGTTTTTGCTATGTATGTCCTTTTAGTGCATACTTAGTACATCGTTTTACATTACATTTCATGCTATGTATGTTCATTTGTTGCATATACTTATCCAGTATATGGATACATTGTTTTATATCTTTTTAAACCATTTGAAGCTGATTGATTTATGTGAACCATTTGTAACCTGTTGATTTATGTGAACCATTTGTAACCTGTTGATTTATCTGAACCATTTGTAACCTTTTGATTTATGTGAACCATTTGTAACTGTTTGAACCATTAGGATTAGGGAAGTGATTAGGTAACGGGGCGGGTGTAATGGGTTAAAAGCATGGTGGATACGCCGCTGGTACTTCCTATATATAAGTGCTTTTAACACATTATATATCGTTGCGTTATCTAGATAACTTGGGCAAGGTTATCAAAACAAAGTTATATTACAAGGTTTTTCTAACAATATAAACCATACGAGTTTTATTAACGAGTTTTTACGAGATGTTTTACAAATTTTGGTTTTTCTTAAACAAACGTTTTGGGTTAAGAATCATGGCTATGAGATTTTATAAAGTATAACCAACTTGATTTGAGTTGGTTAGTTATGATGCAATGCTATACTTTTCAAAACAAGGTTTTTAAATAAGTATTGCAACATGTAAAACGAGCCATGAATCTGACACTCACATAAAACCTATGTACTCGCCGGCATTTTTATGCTGACGTATTTTCACATGTGTTTCAGGTACCATAGTTGATGATATTTGATGATGATATTGATGCATGCTCACATAGGAACGGACGAGGCCTTAGCGACTTAATAACAATAAAAGTCTATTTGTTCATGTTTTGTTTCTAATTCCAATGTAATATAATACATTCAATTAAATAAAACAAAATTGTTTAATCTATGGTTGTGAAACAATGATTCTGTTACAACACTCCCCGACGTTTCCGCCACGTTTTGTTGTTTTACATGGTCGGGGTGTGACAATGAACATTCAGCAACATAATGAACATTTCATTAACACGATGAACATTCTGCAACATAATGAACATTCCATTAACACGATGAACATTCTGCAACATAATAAACATTCCATTAACACGATGAACATTCAGCAACAAAATGAACATTCCATTAACACGATGAACATTCAGCAACATAATGAACATTCCATTAACACGATGAACATTCAGCAACATAATGAACATTCCATTAACACGATGAACATTCAGCAACATAATGAACATTCCATTAACACGATGAACATTCAGCAACATAATAAACATTCCATTAACACGATGAACATTTTGCAACATAATGAACATTCCATTAACACGATGAACATTCAGCAATATAATGAACAGCATGAACATTCAACAACATAATGAACATTCCATTAACATGATGAACATTCCATTAACACGATGAACATTTAGCAATTTAATGAACATTCCTTTAACACGATGAACATTCAGCAACATAATAAACATTCCATTAACACGATGAGACTATCATCTTAATTTACATTAGGGATAGACGAAGTTCATATAAACTTACCTTGGTACTTACCCTTACCCGTAAATTCTTACATGGTCAAACTTTATTTATATATATAAGAAGTGAATCCGGAAATCACTTACCTTATGCGTTCGTGTTCGTACCCACTTCCTTGTCTCCTCTTGACCCGTTAGACTTCCATGTTTGAGTCCATGCTAGTGTGGTTCCTATTCTTTCATGCCGTCATGCCCATAATAATGTTAGTATTCATGCTCATTCATATTAACGTACATTTCCAACTCTTATCTACATTGACTTTCACTAACACGCATCCGACATGAATTATCAACCACATTGTTCAATATCTTTGAAATTCAAATTTATAATCATACATAACATATAATTGGTCTAACACATATCCCATGATCTCTTGATTCTAACATTTGTGTCAAAATTCTTAACCATGCTATTAATACTTGGTTGACTTTCAGAAAGTCAACCTTCTAGCATATAACTTCCAACTTTTGAATACGCATTCATGTTGATATGGTAGACCATAATCATGACATCATATTGATTTCATACATAACGTTGTATGACACATACATCTACATGATCACCTAGTTACATACACAATATACGCATAACCAATTTACACATACTTATGCTTTCATGATTCTACATTTGACAACCACATTCTATGTTAGTCAACTTAACATAATCATAACATCATCCTTTACTAGCAAGGTCAAATGCTATACATTTAGTACACATTCACTTCTTAATCGCAATTAAGTGATTAATAGAAAACATGGCAAGCATCACCCATTCAAGCACAATGTACAATCCCCTAATGCATAGTCTTGATCAACACATACATTTAACCCGAATTCTTGTACGAGTTCCATCTAAAGCACATTCCTCAAGTTAGTATACTACTAATTACATCATTATCACATTTCATTCATATATGTCAAGCCATTTCATGCAATCTCACATCCAAACTTCACTTAGACATTTTATCATACACTTGGTGTGCGTACACCATTTGATGCACAATGTACAACTAATTTATGCATGATCTTCCAAGTTCATACATAATTCATCAAATACAACTAGAATAAACTAAATTACATACCTTACTCAACCTATCTAACAATAATCCATTACATACAACATACACATTGATGATTCAAGCAAGGATTTGACATGGGTGAAACACCTATGTCATCATCTTCACCACTAGAAATGGGTTTCACTTCTAATCATCAAATTACTCAAAATCCTTCACAACACAAGTTCTATTTGGTGATTCTAATATACAATCATGCTTAATTTCATATCAATTCACGGATTAATCATAACCCACTTCATATAACTTCACCAAAAGACAAATTGTAACATACCTTATGATTAGCAAATGGAGGTAATCAAGGATTGATGTACATGCACAAGATCAACCCTCAATTGTTCCCTTAAATTGCTGAATTTCTTCTTAGGTTTTTAGTGGGTGTTCTTCCCCCTTTTCTCCATACACATCGACACATACATACATACATACATACATTCTTAAAAATGCAGAATTTTTATAAGGTTTGGCTCACTTGCTACATTTGGTCCCTCTACTTGGGTTTTTTGATCAATTGTAACCAATTTCATTCTTTACTTGTTTTACTAAGTATTTTAACTAGGTTAAATAGCCTAGTTTATTTATTTCATGATATATCATATGGAAACATATGGAGAATGTAAACATTCGAGTTTTGGGGTGTTACAAGTCTACCCCCTTAAAGGAGGTTTCGTCCCCGAAACCTTTCTCATCCCTATTAGACCAATTCTACTCTTACTTTTTTTTCATCTATTCATTCATTATGCTCATTACAACACAAAAACACTTGTGACTTATTTAAGAGGTAGTATTCATTTACAATCATAAGTATATATCTTGTTCTTGTCTTCTTATCAAGCGTTGAACTTTCATACATTTACCATTCGTAGTGGGTCATTCTATTTCCATCTCATACATGTATCATATAAGATATTCCATTCTAGCATTAACCCCACGAATACTTGTCGTGAGTTTACCTCGGTGTTCTATTATTAGCATTCTTTCTGGGTACTTTCGTTGGCACATAATAGTTTGGACCATTAACATACTCATTTTACCAACATTCAATTGAGTTAAACATTATCACTAGATAACTATTATTTCATCATTGTTTATCTTGAGTAAATCACTACATTCCATTACTAACATTGCTCCTAATTTCTTTCATATCCACATGGGAGGTGAGCATATGATAGTACACATTACCATAAACATTCAATTATTTATTAATACACTAACATAACTACCATTTTCATACTTACTTATCCGTACTCGACACGAGGATTAAGCGTCATTCTACATTTTCTAGTGTTACTTGTACTATGCACGCCCTTAGGTTTAACATCGAACCATATCATTCATGTCACCCTGTTCTTCGCTCCCTTCACGCTCTACTTATTCTACATAAGTAAATATGTCGTGCAAGTTCATCGTACGAGCGTTTAACCAATACCCGAAATTTTTACTCAAGACTCTTGAGATTTCTTTTTTTTATGACATAAATTTCTTCTTATGTTGACTATTAAAAGTCAAACATACTATACTATGTTATGTTCAAACTGCCATTCCTTCGTACGGAAAATACTATTCAATCTGGACTTCCTAAAATCATAACTCAAACATGTTACTAACCTTGCTTTCGGTGTGCAAACCAACGATATGTAACCCGGCTCGGTGTGCTCATTCATGAGTCCATACCATAACTACGCTGGTCTTTTTCTTCCATATGATGAGCTTGCTCGTGAACATCCTTTCGCCAACTCTACTAGTTTCATCACTTCAATCCTTCTACCATTCTCATTGACAAAATTAAATGGTTAGCACAATTCATTCATTCATTCTATTTGTTGTTCATTAAACTATATTACTTTCACAAATTTCTCACGTACGTTCTATGCTACATTACACATTTCATTTCTTACATACACATCTTCATTTATTTAATTATGTTATAAACTTTTGCAGTTTGACTTTTCAAAGTCAACTGTCACCTCATACTTATCGTATGTGCATTGAAGTACACTTTGATTCTTCCTTCCAAATCAAGCATATTTACAAGACATTACCTTAGCTTTTCTTATGAAAGTTTTTCATTCTTTGTAAATTACATAAACCATTCATTCGAATTCTAGACCATCATTCATTTTGACTCTCATGGGTTGATTATTAACATGCCACACACGTAACTTATTCAAAGCTTATTTCTCTCAACTAAGGTTTCTTGCTACTACAATAGCTTTCATCGATTTTACTTACTTAATGAATCAAATACTTCATGCTATTTGCTATTATTTGCTAAATAAGTATCATCTTACTTCGATTGACTTTTTGGAAGTCCAATTGTAAATACATTCTTGCCTATGTCTATCAATTACCCAGTTCTGACACATCCCTCTCTAGTCGAGCCATAAGCTCCTATTGAAAGCATAACCTTTTATACATACCTGGCGCGAGTCAAAACCTTTGACTCGTTATCCATACCTTGCGAGGGTTATTTCTTTCCAATTTTTGACAATGCACGCCCATACATTATGCTTACCTTAACAATTCAAAACATTAAATACCGGGTTCAACAGGGCGATCACCATCTAACCCGTATGACCCGTTTATCCTTTCAACCATTCTTGCATACATTACATGAGCATAATTATATTCATATATATATATATATATATATAAGTTCAAAACATAACTTGGAAAATATCCGCTTTTTAAAGAATATTTACTCGTTTGATCTGTAATTACTTACAATTTTGAACCTTTCATTCTTGTCATTCATTCTTACTTATTTGACTCGTACCTATTTATGAATTTCAAACTTTTTAATTCTATCATTCATTCACTTCTATGTTTCGAATCCGTCTCGCGGTTTCTAACATATCATTCATATCTTTCATTCCTTTCATGTTTCGAATCCGTCTCGCGGATTCTAACATATCCTTCATATCTTTCATTTCTTGCATGTGTCGAATCCGTCTCGCGGTTTCTAACATATCTTTCATTCCTTTCATGTTTCGAATCCGTCTCGCGGATTCTAACATATCATTCATACTTCTCATGTGTATTTGGTACTTTCAAATCCCTGAAAGTATTACATTTCCCTTCACCCTCACGTCCACCTAATACCTAATTCTAACGGACATACCTGTAACAATTATCATGGTCTCACGAACGTCATATGTTTCTTGTGTACTGGCCAGGTACACAATCCACATACTAGTTTCGTGTCTTCGTGTAATCGTCACCTTATGTCCGAAGAATTAGGTTTCGGCACGTGTAACATTTTCAAAACTTCATTACCATTCTATTATTTTTTATTTCGTTTAAAATTTTCCTTCACCTGATAGATTTTACCATTACATGCACCCACATGTTAAATTTTACGTACCTAGGATCAATTTGTCTTATTACATGCCTTGGTGTCGGTCCTAGACCGCATTCACAGATCATCCCTTTCCAAACAATTATGCTTACCTTACACATAACATACTGTTAGTTTTCTTCAAATACATACTTAAGTACATACTTACCTTTGCTTCTACACTTAGATCTTGATCGAGTCTCGAATTGTACGGGTTCCTTGTCACAAGAGCACACAGGTTTGAGTTCAAGTATTTACCTCCTCATACTTGATTTCCCTCAAACCAGGGCTCTGATACCAACTTGTAAGACCCTATTCACGATTTGACCCAAAACGACGCAGCGGAAAATGAACCGTAAAATTTCTTTCTTTTAACTACTCTAACATACTTAAATACCGTTTAGGTCAACCCTTCTAACATAAATACATCATTCATCATTTATTTAATGTAACTATGTTAAGAAATGACTAAAAACAACGTGACCGCTTTCCCGTACAATCCATGATCTTTAACTTGATCCTCGTTCACTTGTCCATCCTGAATATCTGACTAACCTGCGGTCACCATATATAACCAACACGTTAGTACATGGTAACATCATATATAATTTAATACATATACTTAAAAGGCTATATCACATTCTAACTACGTAAGGTATTCCATTATAACATCCTCACAATTTTATTTACTCGAGTCCGACATCAATTCCTCGGAGTCCGGCGTTCCCATACATGCACTCCATTGATTTCATTCTCAATAGTAACATGGTTAGGAGTACGTAATCTCAAACATATTGAAAACCCAAACCTTCACATATACGTATACCAGTGATCTACAATCATTAGATTACAACACGTGTATACACTTTCATATATCTAAGTACATTCATACGTATCCCATTCATATGTATGTACATACAAGTCACATTCACTTATTGTAAGTTGAGCCTTATCTACAAACATATCAACACAAATCAATGCAATTACAAACAAACATAACCAACTAACTTCCAACAAACATGATGAACATTCCATTAACATGATGAACATTTCAGTAACATGATGAACATTCCATTAACATGATGAACATTTCAGTAACATGATGAACATTCCAGTAACATGATGAACATTCAGCAACATAATGAACATTCCATTAACACGATGAACATTCAGCAACACAATGAAAATTCCATTAACACGATGAACATTCAGCAACATAATGAACATTCCATTAACACGATGAACATTCAGGAACATAATAAACCTTCCATTAACACGATGAACATTAAGTAACATAATGAACATTCCATTAACACGATGAACATTCAGCAACATAATGAACATTCCATTAACACGATGAACATTCAGCAACATAAGGAACATTCCATTAACACGATGAACATAACATAATAAACATTCCATTAACACGATGAACATTTTGCAACATAATGAACATTCCATTAACACGATGAACATTCAGCAATATAATGAAAAGGATGAACATTCAGCAACATAATGAACATTCCATTAACACGATGAACATTCCATTAACACGATGAACATTTAGCAACATAATGAACATTCCTTTAACACGATGAACATTCAGCAACATAATAAACATTCCATTAACACGATGAGACTATCATCTTAATTTACATAAAGGATAGACGAAGTTCATATGAACTTACCTTGGTACTTACCCTTACCCGTAAATTCTTACATGGTCCCCTATATACAACATACCAAACTTTATTTATATATATAAGAAGTGAATCCGGAAATCGCTTACCTTATGCGTTCGTGTTCGTATCCGCTTCCTTGTCTCCTCTTGACCCGTTAGACTTCCATGTTTGAGTCCATGCTAGTGTGGTTCCTATTCTTTCATGCCGTCATGCCCATAATAATGTTAGTATTCATGCTCATTCATATTAACATACATTTCCAACTCTTATCTTCATTGACTTTCACTAACACGCATCCGACATGAATTATCAACCACATTGTTTAATATCTTCGAAATTCAAATTTATAATCATACATAACATATAATTGGTCTAACACATATCCCATGATCTCTCGATTCTAACATTTGTGTCAAAATGCCTAACCATGCTATTAATACTTGGTTGACTTTCAGAAAGTCAACCTTCTAGCATATAACTTCCAACTTTTGAATACGCATTCATGTTGATATGGTAGTCCATAATCATGACATCATATTGATTTCATACATAACGTTGTATGACACATACAACTACATGATCACCTAGTTACATACACAATATACGCATAACCAATTTACACATACTTATGCTTTCATGATTCTACATTTGACAACCACATTCTATGTTAGTCAACTTAACATAATCATAACATCATCCTTTACTAGCAAGGTCATATGCTATACATTTAGTACACATTCACTTCTTAATCGCAATTAAGTGATTAATAGAAAACATGGCAAGCATCACCCGTTCAAGGACAATGTACAAGCCCCTAATGCATAGTCTTGATCAACACATACATTCAACCCGAATTCTTGTACGAGTTCCATCTAAAGCACATTCCTCAAGTTAGTATACTACTAGTTACATCATTATCACATTTCATTCATATATGTCAACCCATTTCATGCAATCTCACATCCAAACTTCACTTAGACATTTTATCATACACTTGGTGTGCGTACACCATTTGATGCACAATGTACAACTAATTTATGCATGATCTTCCAAGTTCATACATAATTCATCAAATACAACTAGAATAAACTAAATTACATACCTTACTCAACCTATCTAACAATAATCCATTACATACAACATACACATTGATGATTCAAGCAAGGATTTGACATGGGTGAAACACCTATGTCATCATCTTCACCACTAGAAGTGGGTTTCACTTCTAATCATCAAATTACTCAAAATCCCTCACAACACAAGTTCTATTTGGTGATTCTAATATACAATCATGCTTAATTTCATATCAATTCACGGATTAATCATAACCCACTTCATATAACTTCACCAAAAGACAAATTGTAACATACCTTATGATTAGCAAGTGGAGGTAATCAAGGATTGATGTACATGCACAAGATCAACCCTCAATTGTTCCCTTAAATTGCTGAATTTCTTCTTAGGTTTTTAGTGGGTGTTTTTCCCCGTTTTCTCCATACACATCTACACATACATACATACATTCTTAAAAATGCAGAATTTTTATAAGGTTTGGCTCACTTGCTACATTTGGTCCCTCTACTTGGGTTTTTTGATCAATTGTAACCAATTTCATTATTTACTTGTTTTACTAAGTATTTTAACTAGGTTAAATAGCCTAGTTTATTTATTTCATGATATATCATATGGAAACATATGGCGAATGTAAACATTCGAGTTTTGGGGCGTTACAATTCGTCAGCCCGAATGACATCACGAGGAACTCGTAATGTCCGTATCCCGTGCGGAAAGCCGTCTTCGGTACATCCTCTTCCTTGACCTTTAATTGGTGATATCCCGATCTAAGGTCGATTTTCGAAAACCAATTCGCACCTTGTAATTGGTCGAATAAATCGTCTATTCTCGGAAGCGGGAATCGATTCTTTACCGTGAGTTTGTTTAACTCCCGGTAATCGATACAGGTTCGCATGCTTCCGTCCTTCTTTTTCACAAATAGTACCGGTGCGCCCCAAGGAGACACACTCGGCCGTATAAATCCTTTATCGAGCAAGTCTTGAATCTGCGACATTAGTTCTTATAGCTCCGATGGCGTGAGTCGGTACGGCGCCTTTGCTACGGGTTTCGCGCCCGGAACCAATTCAATTCCGAACTCTACTTCTCGTTCGGGTGGTATTCCCGGTAAGTCTTACGGACATACATCTTCGAAATCACGTACCACCGGTACGTCTGCAATCGTTGGTAGTTCTTTCTCGGGCTCATTCGCGTATATCATAAACGCTCTACATCCATGCCTCATGAACTTGTGAGCTTTCAACATCGAACATAGTATAGGATTGCCTCTTTTTTCGCCATAGACGGTGACGTGTTTTCCGCTCTGAGATGTTAGCTTTATCTCTTTACGGAAACACACGACTTTGGCGTGGTGCCGAGATAACCAATCCATCCCGACCACCACTTGAAATTCTCCCATTGACATTGGGATTAAATCTATTGAGTATTCCTCATCATCAATACTCAATTTACAATCTTGACAAACGTCACACACTATGAAACTCTTGTTATCCCCTATTTCAACCTCTAAGGGCGCAGATAATTTTGTCAATACAAATGAAGGATGTCGAATAAATCCATGTGAAACAAAGGATTTATTCGCACCCGTATCAAATAATACACGTGCAGGAATCGAGTTTATTGCGAATATACCTGAGACCACATTGGGTTCTGTTTTTGCTTCAGCCGCTGTTAGTTGGAAGGACCTGGCCTTCGCCTTTGAAGCTTCTGTTGGAGATTCTTTGGTGTCTTTCTTTCCAACCAAGTCCGGGAATTCGGACTTTTTATGGCCCGGTTGGTAACATTTGTAGCAAACAGAGACCTTTCCCGGACATAACGACGTGGTGTGCCCCGTCTTCCCACATATGGGACACTGTTTGTCTTTGAAGCGGCACTCAGCCTTGTGCCCCTTTCCACATACTTTGCAACTCGGCGATCCACCCTTCGCATCCGTCTTCTTTACCGACTCAGTCGTTCGAGCCTTCTTTGTAGGGCTTGGGTTAACTTCCCCTACCCTTCGTTCACCCCGTTCTATTTGCTTTTTAAGTTCGATTTCTCTCTCCCGAGCCGTATTTATGATCTCAGTGAGCGTCTCATACTTGGAAGGGGTCATGAACTCTCGGTACTCAGCACGTAACATATTATAATAATAATAATATATTTACTGCTCCTCCGTAGTCACTAACTCATCACAGAACCTCAGCTTATCCATGAATATACCCGTGATTTTATCAATCGTTTCACCCCTTTGCCATAACTGGATGAACTCCTCCTTGATCATGTTGATGACTGCCTTGGGACTATGATGTTTAAAGAATGGTACCTTAAACTCGTCCCATATCATGACCCTTGCCGCTTCGGCTCCAATCTCTTTCTTTTTGTTATCCCACCAGTCCTTGGCTTGACCCCTTAACTGACCCGTTCCGTAAGCCACAAAATCGCTCACGTCACAGTGGGTCCTTTCAAACACCCCTTCGACATCACTTAGCCATCTTTGGCATATTATCGGGTCAACCTCCCCGTTGTAAATTGGCGGTTTACACGCCATAAACTCCTTGTATGAACATCCCTTACGTTCTCCGGATTTTTCTTTCATAAGGTTGGCATTGTCTTCCAACCTTTTAACTCGTTCTTCGACTAACGATAGCACTGTATTTTGAATTTTGTCTATGAAACCGGATAGACTACCCTCAATTGCCTTCCCCACTTCTTCGGCAATTATCTCTTTCATTTGTTCGGTGCCTGTCGGCACCGGATCATTGTCACTCCTTTCCGTCATCTTGAAACTAAAATGTTCACATCAGTTATTAAACATTCCATTTATAACATAGCTTTATTTGCTTTGGTTTAGCCAAGTTCGTAACTTGCTTTGACCGTTCTCATTTAGTACACTTTCCGGGTTTGAGTGTGTTAACACGCTCTTCCCGTGCACATTAATTCACATCTCTTTCTTTTTTTTCTCACATATGATAAGATCTATTAAAATAAATAATTAATTCTTACCGAATGATCGATCAAGCTTGAACCGAACACTTTGTTGAGAACCTTGAGCTCTGATTACCAACTTGTAACACCCTTCTCGTTATAATATGAATTTAATATGATAATACACACATTTTGTTTTATCAAAACCAAATTACTTCAATTCATTAAAATATACCAAATAGAAGTTTCATAATGTCAACCTTCTAGTTAACTACTAACTAGTTTAACATCCCAAAAATCATAATTTAAGTGATTACAACTTAAAACATTGTTTCAACAAAATTAAACAAACACGGAAGCTTCAAAAGATAGTGTTCGGTTCTTGAAATGTCGCTTGATCGTCATCCGGAGCATGATAAACATCACCTAAGGTCAAAACCACGTCAAATGTTAGTTTTGACAATGTTGGGATAGGTATAAACAAGTTCTGAACTCAAATAATGAAAACGAAACGAAAATTCTGATATTTGGGTCTGTCGCGCCCCGCGACAGATCACGGGCTAGCCTTCGCGGCCCGCCACAGCTGTCGCGTTGCGCGACGTTATGTTCTGTTTGGCATCGCATGACGCGACGCCCTATTTCTCGCAGACTGTTTTTTAATTTGAGCTGCAGATTTCCAGCTCTTGAGTTTGGCACAATGTAAACTTCAAACATTCATAACTTTTGATCCGAAAGTCCGTTTTCAGTGATTCTTTTTCCTAAGCGTCCGAAATAAAATTACCAACGCGTCTATTATAATCATTGTGTCAAAATAAGATATACGGGCTGGAAGTCTATAAATGCACGAGGTAATTATTTGACCCGTATAAATTTTGGACTAATTTAACCATTAACAAATTTTACAACCGCAAGGCATATTTACCCCAACTTCCGGGGCTTGCGACCACCGGGGTTTCATTACCAAAACTATGGCTTCACGCTCTTGTGATCCGTCTTCGCCAAATGCTACTCAAAACACAATTTTACTATTACTAAACAATTATTCGACCCGTTTGGCTCATTACGGAATCCTCCGTTTCTAATGACTACCAAACGCTTCCTAATGTATTTTCAACTCATTTAAATCAAGTAGTGAACAATGTCACTTTAACTAATACCAATCTTTATACTAAAACACGACTATGAATAATTGAAATATCTAATTTGCATATTGTAACGAAACAAGTTACATACCTTCAAAGCACACCTTTCAAATGCGCGTCACCACCGGCTTGTCCGCTCGACGCTCCGGTTTCCTTTCCTATAGAGTTCAATCACGACACATTTAGAACTCTTTGATTTACATATAACGCAAGTTTACCAACTAGTACAAGCATGCGTTTTTGTTCATATTTCAACATTTAGCCTTCTCTTAGGCATTTTTACAAACACTTTAAGGGCATAATTTTACACAATTTATAATCAAGTTCGTGGCTTGTTATTTAGTCAATATTAACATCAACTAAGCATGTTCATATCAATTTTCACACTATCAACATCTGAATTTACTTCCTAGAACTCAAATTACACTAGAACAACAATCAAATTCTAGTGTTTAGCATGCTCCTACAAAACCCACTTATCACCTTCAATGGTGATTATAAATTCACAAGAATTAGGCATGATTTCAACACATAATTGTCTAGGGTTCACTCCTAGATACAATATTGTTCATATTCCATCAATATAACACTCATGCAACAACAAATTTTGAATTCTCTATGTTCATCCAGAAATTCAAAATAGAGATTTCCTATAAAATTCACATACCTTATGACCCCCTTACGGTGGAGATCACCAATCTAAGCTCGGATTTCGTTTTGGAATGGATTTGTGCCTTCAATTTGTGAATTTTGTGTGAGTTAGGGTTTTGGAGAAACTTGGTCGCCCCCCTCCTGTGTTCTATTTGATCCACACACACACTAGTGTGTGTTGGATTTTAATTTTTGTGTTTTAATAAAACTTGTTTCACAATTGGCACAATTAACCTTCCTACTTTCATGAGGTTTTTAGTTTAAGTGTTTTTAACACTCTAACTTGGTATTACAAGACTCTTATCTAACTAGGTTAATTTTATTCCTAGTTAGTTCACTTGTTTATTTACCGACATCATATTTAAAATAAAAGGTTTACATTTTCGGGGTGTTACATTCGGCGAACAGTTCATGAACCGTTCGGAGGGAAGTTCGTTTGTGTTCGTTTGTTTATTAAACAAACGAACACGAACAAGAAATTTTGTTCGTTTAGTTAAATGAACAAACATGAACAAAGGTCGTGTTCGTTAGTTTATGTTCGTGAACGTTCGGTAACGTGTTTGTTTGTGTTCGATAGTTCATTAGTGTTTTTAATTTTTATATTTATTTAAATACTTCAAAATTCCGAAAAATTAAATATCTAATAAGTGTCAGTGTATTATATATTTTGTTCATGAACGATTGTTTGTGTTCGTTTGTTTCCATTTGTGTTCATGAACATTAGGTTGTGCTCATTTGTGTTCGTCAATATTCGTTTTTGTTCGTTGCCTAAAATTAACAAACAAACACAAACGAACATGAACTAGTTCATTTCCTTAACAAACAAACACGAACATAAAATCTCGTTCGATAAGTGTTCATGAACGGTTCGCGAACACATATATTTCTTAACAAACGAATACAAACAAGATCGTGTCCGTGTTTGTTCGGTTCGTTTGCAGCCCTAACTATAAAGAAGAGAAGAATTTTTCTGTTGTAATTTCAGTCCCTCAAGGGTTTTATGGTCATTTAACCAAAATACTAACGATTCACTAACTGACGTTTGATAGAGGGGCTTGATTGATTTAAATTGACAACCACAGGGACTGGACTTTTGAATTTTTTTTTTCTTCAAATGGGGGCTGAACCTGCGATTGGGTGTAAACCCAAGGGATGTAAGCTGTAATTTACTCTTTTTGGAAAATTTTGTAACAATGATCCTACGAAAGGTCGAGTGCAAATCGTTTGAGAACGAGGCTTTAAGTCTCCTTTTTAATTTTACAAGTTTCCTCCAACTCCGTATAATATTGTAAAATGAAGGTTTTAGAATTAATACTCAAATACAATACAGACAAGTTATTTTTGGTAAAAAAAAACAAAAAAAAATACTAGCGCGTTTAGAATTTCTTTGTCAAAACATGCTTTAGAAATTTGTGTTCACTTTACATTACAAAAAAAGTATAATATTACACCTTGCAACAACTACACAAACACCATGATCACTTGGATCTAAGCTAATACTTTTTAAGAATAAGTTCATAAGCATAGCGAGATATCCCTAAAGGTGGAAACAAAAATCCATCCCGATTCCAAATCTTAAATAGCAATTTTTGCCTAGGTTTCGGCAACCGTTGGTAACAATCAACTCCAAAGTTACTCAAATACAAAGGTAACAAATATAAAGTTACTCTAATACATCAAAGTAGATGTGCATGGGTCAGCTTAGATCGGCTTTGGCCTAAAATCATAACTATAATCGTGATGTTGGTTAATGGATAAACATAAACATAACCAAGGTGGTTATGGTTAATCGGTTTTAATGGTTATAGCAGGTCGGTTGTGGGTGGTTAACCGTGTATTTAGCCTAGCTAAAAATAGTTTTTTTTTTACATAGAATAAATTGTTATTGCATATTTGTATACATTAGTATATTACTTAGTATGAAAAATACGTATAATCTATAATATTAATATCGATTATTACGAATATTCAAATAAAGTGATAAATTCAGATAAACATTCAACCAAAACCGCAAAACGATATGAAATAACCCATAAATACTAAGGTGGTTGATGACGGGGGTTGCCCAATACCAAATAAAATGATTTAAAAACATGAATGCTCAAAGGGCTAAAAGGTTCAAAGGTTGAAAATCCGGGAGATGAGATAAAGCAAGACGTAAACAGTAAGTAGTCACATCTCTGATTGCTTCACCAACTTCTCCAACCACAAAAGTAAGGCGGATGCACAGAGCACAGTCTTTTACCCACAGGTCAAAAGGCTTCCACCCCAAAAAGGGTAAGTCCCCCACTGCAAGCATGTTCACTAGTCAACAGCTTCCTCTTTGAGCTAATGCTTTTCCTATAAATGTGACACTTCATTAAGTGTGAAGGACATTCCTGGACCAGCTCTGATTCCCGAAATCTCTGGCCATTGTTCTTGAGTACTTGCTTCGTGCAAGTCATTTCCTTTCACATTCAACACACACACATTCCTTTTGCTCATACATCCGAAACTGAGCACACTTCAGTGGAGGATCTCAAGCAAACAACAAAATTAAAACTAGTGAACCTCTTTCCACGTCTTGCAAACGTGGGGGGACCCCACGACCTGCGTTAGGCAAAGTTTAACCCTTCAACCCTTTTGCCTAACCAGCCCGGCTACTATCCTTGGTCTATTATTCGTTGCATCAACAAGTTGGCGCCCACCGTGGGGCTACGCCACTATTTTTCTTCAAAAGACCTAGTAGTGTAGCTCCATTCTCTTGAAACTACCATGTCAGAAAGTGGATCCCTGGGAGAAGTGAATCAGGTTCCAAACACCTCTACCCCAAGTACTAGCCAAGCTCATGTGGCTATACCAACTTCTTTCTCGACACCGGGAAGCACTCCCGAGTTTCTCACTTTCAGCACTCCAACTCCATCCAGATCAGGGGTCCCTTCCCCTAATGTCGGTGTCTCTGGCACCCTGTCACATGTTGAACTTACCCCTGAGGGGGTCGCCAACAATTTCCTTGAGTTGAGGTCTCTCCTCAACCAATATGTGAGTAGGGAAAGGGACAAGGGAGTGAGGATTCGTTTAGACTATGACGAGCCGGAGCCAACACTATCTCCTGGACCCCCCATCCCTCCTTTTGCAAACTCACAACCTTTGGTGTCTAGGGATGAGGCTGGTCCCAGTAATCCTCCTCCAAACCCTAACCCATATTTGTCCGCAAGGCCGAATCCTACAGCATTTCCTCTCTTTTCGTCCCAACCAGCTACAAACGGTGCTCCTTTGGGCCATTAGCTGACCCTTGACCAGCTCCTACAGTCCCCAGTGACGAGTCTTCCACCCTCAACAACAACTTCATGGGAACAAGCTTTGTCCGTACTCCCCTTGGCACGAAGCGCTGTTATGAGCACTCCCTTGGAAGCCTTCAAGGCTTCAACCTTATGCCCCATATGATGGCCAGCTTCCTGTGGCGGCACTTTATTAATCAGGTGCTAGCCACTCAAGGGAACAACAATAATAGCAGCAACGCGGGTGTAAGGGCTGAAGAAGATTTGGCCAAACCTTACAAGCCGAGTAACCTCTCATGCTTCTCACAACAAATAGCCGATTATGATTTTCAGACGAAGATTAAGATGTCATCCCACATCAAGACATATGATGGGACTGAAGATCCTGAAGACCATCTTCAGATCTTTACTGGTGCTGCAAGAATTGAGAAATGGTCAAATGCTGAATGTTGTTTAATGTTCATGCAAAATCTTGTCGGATCAGCCAGAATCTGGTTCAATGATTTACCTGCTCGAAGCGTTCGAAACTTCGATGACCTCAGCAAGGGGTTCCTGGCCAATTTCTCCCAGCAAAGGCGATACGTTAAAGATGCTACAGTAATCTTTCAGATAAAACAAAGGGATGATGAAAGCCTCCGAGAGTTCATAGAAAGATACAAGAAGGAAGGTCTAACATATGTAAGGGCAGATGAAAAAATGAGAGTGGTCGGTTTTATGAACGCCATTACATCCAAATATCTCACAAGAGATTTCAACAAATCCCTACCCAAGACCTTGGAAGAAGCTCTCGAGAGGGCTGAAGCCCACATCCGGGGAGAGGAGGCAGTAGACATTAAAGAGCAAAGGAAAAGGGGATCCAGCTGGCGAGGCCACAGCCCAGCTAGAAAAAGGGGGAACTTTAACTCCTATGACAGACGGCAAAATGGTTCAGAGCAACGAAGGTCTGAAGGCCGGAACCCTTCCAGCAGGGAGAAAGGCATGAGTTTCACACCTCTTACCAAGACCCCTCAAGAGATCCTTGCAACAGAAGAAGTTAAGAAAAACTTTCGGCTTCCTAGGCCTCTCCCCAAAAGCAGGAAGAACGAAAATTCCACACAATACTGTGAATTTCATGAAAAAAAGGGGCACCACACCAATGATTGCTTCCAGCTTAAGAAATGGATCGAAGAAGCCGTTAAGTCCGGGGAACTTGCTCACTTGGTGAAGGGAGTAAGGGACAAAATGGCTGAAGGAAAGGGCAAGGAAGTCAACATGGTGGATTTTGATGGAAAGGTTCCACACAAAAGGCAACGGTTGGAAGCTTGGGAGCTTCAGTGTGTTTGCTTCCCTCCCACGGAGAAAGACCCTCTTTCAAACCCTTTTGTGGTTGAGGCTACTGTGGGAACATTACAAATAAGCAGAGCATACATAGACACTGGTGCTGCCACCGAAATCATGTTTGAAAAGTTCTTCAACCGTTTGAGCAATGAAGAACGTTCAAGGCTTCAACCCTCCGGGACCTCCATAAAAGGTATTGCCGACATACCTCTTAAGCCTTTAGGGCAACTGACCCTTAATGTTCGTTTCAGCGAAGGTCAGAAGGAGAGAGTCCAACCACTCACCTTTGTGGTTATCAATATACCTTCAAACTATGATGTAATCATTGGAAGGCCGGGGCAGTGTGCATTCTATATGGTTGTGTCTGTTGGCTATGGCACTGTCAAATTTCCTACCGAGAGGGGAATAGCAACCCTTCAACCTACTCAGGAGGCCTACATGGTTGAAGGTGAAAGTTCCAAAAGTGAAGAAGACAAGAAAAGGCTAATTATAAACCCTAAGTACCCTGAGCAGAGGATAAGGGTCAATCCAAGCCTTTCACAAGAAACTCTCTCATATCTTGAAAAGTTGCTGACACATTATAGTGATGTCTTCGCTTGGTGCCCGGAAGATATGACAGGCATCCCTCGAAGCATTGCTGAACATAGGGGTGTTCAAGATCGGATAATCCGGTTTTCGGATATCCGAAAATCGGATATCCGAAATTTCGGATAGTGAAATATTGACATCCGAATCTGAAATTTCGGATATCCGACTTTCGGATATCCGAAATTTCGGATTCGGATTCGGATATCCAAACGGATATCCGAATTTAAAAAAAAACAAAAAAAATCTGTTTCAAGCATATGATTAAATCTTAAACCTATATTAAACACAACTAAGTTTTCTAACATCAAAAATAATAAAACATTCAAACTTAAACAATTCAAAGTGTAAAACAACCACAAATATTCAAAACAAATCAAAGTGTCAAACAACCACAAACATTTAAAACAAGTTTGGAGATAAATCTAAAAGTAGTTCGTGAATAATTAAACATTAAAAACAAAAAATCCAGCCATAAGCACTTGTAAATATGCATTATCCATCATCCCTTGTTAACCTACAATTCTGCAATTACATGATAACATAATATTATATAGTTACACACACAATATATCAATAATACACATATATTAGTTAAAATATTTAAAACCTAACCATATTAGTATTCTGCCATAACCAATCTTCATGAAAAATGCTTCCATGGCCACTTCTACCTGTGATTTAGTAACATACATTACAAATTAAAATCTTAGATAAATTATTGTATATCAACCATAATTTAACAGAGATAAAATACCTTAAACCGGCTCGATTGTTTCATCAACTGTTTCAGCAATGATGATGGTGGGTTGTTCTAACCGTCTCCTTTTGTCAATAATATAATCAAAACAATCTTTTCTCACGGTTGCAAGTGAAGGTACAATAAAATGAGGATTAACAGTCTTACAAAATTTCTGAAACCCCGCCCGCTCAACAAAAGAAAAGGGCAACTCATCAACAATCAACATTTTTACTAACTCTTTCCTAATCCGTTCTTGATTAAATTCCTCATTCTTTGAAACTAGCTCACATTTTGAGTTGTTTTCATATGGAATACCCATTGGAACAACTAACCCTATAACAACAGGTTTTACAATATGCTATTAATTTATGTAGAAAAGCCAAAACAGTAGATCTAAATCAGTAGATCTAAATCTAATACATTAATGAAAACTAAACATTAATGAAAAAATCAGTAGATCTAATATATTTGTAACCAATACTACATCATATAATCGACCAACATTTTTCATCATCATAAAGTCTAAACTGTTGAATAACATGTTAAATTGTTAAAGCTATTAGTCTATTACCTTTGAAGATCTGATGAAGATGTGAACTCAGAACAGAAAGCAAACAATCCGAAAATTAACAATCTGATGAAGATGGTATCTACATGAGAAAATCGAACGATCTAGATGAGAAAATCGAACCTTAACATCCGAAAATAAACAGTTAGATACAGGATCTAGATGAGAAAATCGAACCTTTTGTCACCGGATCGGAGAGGTCGATGTCGCAGGGAAAAGGGAGCCGATCGGAGAGGTCGATGTCGTATGGAAGACCGGAAGAGGGAGCTGAGCCTGAGCGGCGCTGGTTTGAGATCCAAAGAGAAACCCTAGTTTCTCTAAGTGTGAAATGAGTGAATGTGAATGCGCGTGGTGTGTGGTGTTACTTACTAAACAAAGAAAAATCAAAATTGTGATATATATTAAATATATCTATTTTTATTATTTTTTAAGATTTAGGATTCGGATAATCCGAATATCCGAAAATCTGTAAAACTAACATCCGAATCCGAACCCGAATTTTCGGATTATCCGATTTTCGGATATCCGAAATTTCGGATATCCGAAATTTCGGATATTTCGGATACGGGTTTTCGGATATTTCGGATTCGGTTTCGGATTCGGATTTTTTTGAACACCCCTAGCTGAACATGAGTTGAGAATACCACCCGATGTCAAGCCTGTTGTCCAAAAGAAGCGAAGTTTAGCACACGAAAGAAGCTTGGCTGCATGCCAGGAGGTTGAAAAGCTTGTATCAGCCGGAATTCTCCGAGAAGTCAAGTATCAATCCTGGGTTGCAAACCCGGTCATGGTTCGAAAGCCGGAAAACTCTTGGAGGATGTGCATAGACTTCAAGGATCTTAACAAGGCTTGTCCCAAAGATTGTTACCCGTTGCCAGAAATTGATCTCAAGGTTGACTCCCTCACCGGATACCCGTTCAAGTGTTTTCTCGATGCTTACAAGGGTTACCATCAAATCCTCATGAAGGAAGAAGATGAAGAAAATACCGCCTTTCACACGGACAAAGGGATCTTTTGTTACCAAAAGATGCCTTTTGGCCTCAAAAACGTTGGAGCAACCTACCAACGCCTAGTTGACAAGGCCTTTGCATGTCAAATCGGTAGAAACATGGAGGCATATGTCGACGACTTGGTGATCAAATGTAAAACGGAATATCAAATGCTCGATGACATCCAAGAAACCTTCAAGAACCTAAGGAAGGTCAACATGAAACTCAACCCCGAGAAATGTTCATTTGGGTTTGAGGAAGGTAAGTTCCTGGGGCATATTGTGGGAAAACAAAGCATTAAGGCTAATCCAAACAAGGTGAAATCTGTTCTTGAAGCCAAAGCACCGAAAAGCAAAAAGGAGGTTGAAAGCTTAAACGGGAAGCTTGCAGCCTTGAAGCGTTTTACCTCAAAATTGGCTGAAAGGTCTTCACCTTTTTTTTAAAACGTTCAAGGGTTGCTCCGACAAGAAGTACTTCAAATGGACTGAGGAGGCCGAAGAAGCCTTCAACCAGATGAAGCAACACCTAGCTTCCCTACCTGACATTGCAGCCCCAGAAACGGGAGAATTGATCTCGGTATACCTTTCAGTTGCTGAAGAAGCAATAAGTGCGGTCCTCACCATTGAACGAGACAAGGTTCAGGTACCCGTCTATTTCTTCAGCAAAACTCTAAAATTGGTTGAAATCAAATATCCTCCCCTGGAAAAACTTGCTCTAGCCCTAGTCCAAACAGCTAGAAGGCTTCGAAGGTATTTCCAAGCACACCCTATACAAGTGGTCACCGACCAACCTATTAAGAGTGTGCTTGAAAAACCAGAAAACTCGGGACGATTAGCCAAATGGGCAGTGGAACTAGGTGAACATAACATCACCTATGTCCCAAGAAAAGCCATAAAAGCCCAAGTCTTGGCTGATTTCATTGTAGAAGTCCCAAAGAAAACGATCACTGAAGTGAACACAGCTGCTACTGAACCCTCAGACCTTGAAGCCTGGAAGCTTTTTACCAATGGGGCTTCAAGCGTTGAAGGGTCAGGGGCTGGGCTCATTCTGATCAACCCAGAAGGGTTAGAATTCACATATGCTCTTCGCTTTAATTTTTAGACCACCAACAACGAAGCTGAATACGAAGCACTGATAGCCGGCTTAAGACTGGCTAAAGAAATGAAGGTCCAAAAGCTCGAAGTGTTCACAGATTCGTTGCTGGTATCAAGCCAAGTGAATGATAGCTACATTGCAAAGGAGCCCAACATGAAGAGGTACAAAGAAAAATCCAAAGAATTGATGAACACCTTCCAAACATGTACCATCAAACAAATTCCCAGGTCTCAAAACAAGAAAGCGGATGCCTTGAGTAAACTCGCATCTCTCACTTTTGCCCACCTTACCAAGAAGGTATTGGTAGAAGTGTTAAAAGCTCCGTCAATTGATGAGTTGGAAGTTCAAGACGTAATCACCGAAGAAGATCCAAATTGGATGACTCCAATCAAGAAATTCCTTAAAAATGGTGAATTTCCTGCTGATCAAACAGAGGCTGAAAGGGTTAAGATCAAGGCAAGACAGTACGTACTGCAAGGTGAAATCCTCTACAAGAAGGGTTACCTTGCACCCTTGCTAAGATGTGTTGGTCCCGAGCAAAGCCAGTATTTGGTCAAAGAGGTTCATGAAGGTATATGCGGAGCTCATTTTGGAGCTAGATCGGTGGTTGCTAAACTAATGAACCTTGGGTATTTTTGGCCCTCCATGCACCGAGATACCACTGAGCAATTAAGGAAGTGTGATGCCTGCCAAATTCATGCACCAGTCCCGAAGAATCCCAAGCATGACCTTGTCCCAATAACCTCAGCATGGCCATTTTATAAATGGGGAATGGATATCGTTGGTCCATTCCCACCGGCCAAAGGTTGAGTAAAATTCTTGTTGGTGGCCATAGATTATTTCACCAAGTGGCCTGAGGTTAAACCACTTGCAAAAATCACGGGCAAACAGGTCATTGACTTCGTTTGGGAAAACATTATTTGCCGTTATGGATTACCCGGAGTACTTGTCACCAACAATTAAAAGCAATTTGCCGAGAAGCCTTTCAGCGTTTGGTGCAAAGAATTCAGAATCACTCAGGTTTTCAGCTCAGTGGCATATCCACAGTCAAACGGTCAAGTTGAGAGGATGAATCAAAGCATAGTTGAAGGAATCAAAGCCAGATTGGGAAGGTATGAAAGCAATTGGCTTGAAGAATTGCCAAGTGTTCTATGGGCCATAAGAACAACCGAAAAAACAAGCCACAAAAGAACACCCTATAGCTTGGTATTTGGGTCTGAAGCCGTGATTCCAGCTGAAGTAGGAGTTGTAACACAACGAACTGTTAACATGGATCCCGAAACAAACCAAAAAGAGACCATGTTGAACTTACAACTCCTAGAGGAAGCACGAGACCAAGCTGCAATTCAAGAGGCCAAGTACAAACTACGAATGGAAGCCTACTATAACAAAAGAGTCAAGAATGAATGTTTCAAGCCAGGAGACCTGGTGCTTAGAAACAATGAAGCTAGCAAAAAAGAGAACCAAGGAAAGCTCGGCCCGAAATGGGAAGGCCCGTATACCATCCTTGAAGCACATAAAGGTGGATCTTACAAGCTAGCAGACTCAGAGGGTAAAAAGCTTCCAAGACACTGGAATGGAAAAACCTTGAAAAGGTTCCATGTCTAATCAAGAAAGATTGGTTTGTATTTCACAAAGTTGTATTTCAAGATTTGACCACCTTTTGTAACACAATGTCTCTTAAATGAATGAAGTTGTTTATCAAATTTGTCTTTCTATCCTAAAATCAGGTTGAGAACCTAGCAAAAAACTCCATGGCAAGGGCCATGTAAGGGGATGAGCTCCCAGGCCACATCGCTCAATAGGTTCAAGGGTTGAATGGACCTATATAAGGGGTGAGTTCCTAAATCAATACAACTCCATGAGACTTATTATTGAAAACAAAGTTGTCTCATAGACAGGTTTGAACAGCCTACACCAAATGTTCCTTAAGCCTTAGAAAAATAATCAACAAACAGGCTTACGAAATCAAATGAAAACAAGAAAAATAATGAATAGGATAGGTGATATGTCTTCTTGTTAAAAATACCAAGGCTAAGTGACTGCAGCACTGAACCCTTTAAGGTATGAAAAACATAAAGACAACACAAACCCAACAAAGACAAGACTACGAGGAAAAGAAATAACCTAAGGAACAATGCAACAACTTGAACAAAAAGTTACAAAACTCAAAGATACAAACCAAGTCATGAAACTAAAGCCAAGTCACGAAACTAAGAAGCCTTGAAGGCTTCAAGCTACATACGTGACAACCAGAAGCCTCAAAGGCTTCAACCTACATACAGGATAGCCAGAAGTCTTGAAGGCTTGAAGCCAACCAAACTGCCTTAACAAAATAAGACAAAAGCATAAAAAACACAACACAAGGCAAATAGTTTAACATAATAGCATAACAAAGAAATTCTTAACAGACTTCCAAATATCCAAACAGAATTAAAGCAAGCCTTAGTAGCTTGCAAGCCTAAGAAATTGTTCAAAAGGCCATCCAGGCCTAACACAACCACATAACAGGAACCTTAAAGGTTCCTGCAAAACCTAAAATTGTTCAAGTTAACATTACAAACCACGAATTATTTTAAAGAGTGCTAAGAAAGCTACGAATATCATGCATCAGTGGAAGGCTTAGAAGCCCCAGAACTGTTACTTTTAGCCTTTTTTTGTCTTCTTGATCTTCTTAGCCTTCGAGCCACCATCACCACCGACTGCTGAACCCTCCAAGCTTGCATCTTTGGCAGCATCAAGTTCTCCCGAGAAGGTATCCTCGCTATCTCCTGAATAGGAACGTTTCCTTGAAAGAGAACCAAGCACTTCGAGACATACCTTCTCATTAAGACCATCCGGTTTCAGTTCCTGCAAGACGGAGAGGGGCTTACCAAAACAAGAAGCAACATGGCTGACATACGGGTATGTTAGCCTCTCCATCTGCTCAACAGAACCCTTGAAGACTTCTGAAGCTTCAGGACAGTACAAAGGAGATTTTTCCAAAGGATGGCCAGACTCATGAAGCTTATAACCTGCAATAAGACCTTGATGTTTCCCTAAGTTGACCAGTTTAGTGTAAACTTCACCAAGAGCAGAATTAAACTCTTTAGAGTGAAGAAGGTAGGTAACAACTTGATGGAAACCCTGCTCAATAAGCCACTGGTTATCTCCAGTGGCTTGGGTAACCAAAGCCTTTAGGCCATCTTTTTCTTCATCAAAGGCCTTCTGTTGAACAACCAAGGCCTCTCTATCAGATTTCAGCGTCAACCGGTCAGCTTCGAAACCCTTTTTGAGATCATTCATCTCAATTTCGTGCCTTCTTGTCAATTCACCCACTTTTTTGACCCAAGCTAACTCCTTCTCAGAAAAACTATCAATCACTTTCTTCATAGCGGCCATTGAAGTTTTCATTTTCTCCTTCTTCTTGGAGGCTTCCTCATATTCCTGCATGCCCTTGGCAAAACGGGTAACACCTTCAGCCAACAAGGCTGAAAGGTTTTAGGAACTTAGCATCATCCTAGAAATAAGATGATCAGCCTCCATCTCGGAAATAGCACTTCGAACGCCGGGAGGAGCAAAATGAGCTAGGGCTTCAGCACAAACAGCCGGATCTTTGAAGCTATCTCCAACTTTAACCCCCCAGTTGGGTACATAAACCTCTTCACCCTCTGAACCTTCGAAACTCTCAACACTTTTGACAGACAAACCCTGAATGGCAGGAGTGCTACCTTTCTTAACCAACTTCTTCTTTTTACCAGAAACAATCAACTCTTTCTCCTTACCCTTACTGACATCAATAGCTTGATCTGCTGATACTTCAATATCATCACTAACATCGATGGGCTCCGAACCAGATGGCTGGTCAGCACCTTTCAAATAACGTTTTGAACGACGAACGGAAGCCTTAGAAACCGTAGCTTTGGTAAAACCCTTGACATTGGGGACACTTACATATCCAGAACCCTCGAACCTATAATCGGAACCCCTAACAATCGCATCCTCGCCCGGAGTAGCAGCAGCATCATCAAAGGCAACGTCAGAAGTGTCATCACTTTTGATAAAATCGAGTGCAGACATAATTGCAAAACAAACATAAAAACATATCAGAAAGCAGAAAACAGGAACATAAGAGCACAAGAAAAGTAAAGGCATACCCTTCCCATCTCTCAAAAGCACCGGGTCTCGATCACGTTTTTCCCACAACTTACTAAGACCCAATAACACCAACAAATGCTCGGGAAAGGGACGAAGCCTTGAAGGGCACTCCCTAAGAGTTTCTAAAAAACGAGCATTTATATCAGAAGCAGAAGGCTCAGGCTCATTCAAAACGGCATTCAGGTGCCTCCAAACAAGTTTAAAAGGAACAATTTCCTCGGACACCCAGAAAAACCGGTCCTTCCAGACACCAAGGGTAGAAACCATAGACGAAATCAAGCAAGTGTCAACTTGAGTGGTCTCGAAGGTAAACCAGTCACCATTCTTAGCCAATCAGAAAAAACAGCGGAACGATAAAAGAGTTGGGTCATACCCGGAAGCCCGGCACAAAATTTCAAAGTGTAAAACCCTAGCCATGCCAAGGGGATGAATCTGACCGAAAGATATGCGGTAATACTCCAAGATATTCAAAAAAAGATTGAAAACGGGTGACGAAGGTTAGAAAACTCGAAATGGCGACAGTATAGAGCAATGGAACCAGGGGGACATCTATCGATCGAAACGTCACAAGCCGGTGCCACCGGTTTAAACTTCGTCCCTATGCCCCACTCCATACAAAACAAATCGACTTCCTCTTGAGTCATTCGAGAAAAAGATTTCGCTAAATCCTTACGGGCACCCATGATAATAGAAACGAGAAGAAAATAAGCAATCAGAACTAACTTGATCCAAAAAGGGGAAAACTTGAAAGAGAGCAAATGATGTTCTTCTGAAAAATGTATGTGAATTAATGAGTTAAGAAATGATATAATTAAAGGGAAGAATTAAAACCGCCGCCTGACACAAAGAAAAACTGCCACAAGTCATATCAACTGTCTTGTCAAAATTCAAAATTCAAAAAGCCCAACCGTTTTCAACCCTTCAAGCCTCGAAACCTTGAAGCCTTTAAGCAAAGCAAATACATGTGTAAAAGTCAGAAGTCTTTGAGCTCATTTCCCAAAAACCTCTGACTTGGGGGGCTGATGACGGGGGTAGCCCAAGATCAAATAAAATGGCTTAAAAACATGAATGCTCAAAGGGCTAAAAGGTTGAAAATTCGAGAGATGAGATAAAGCAAGACGCAAACAGTAAGTAGTCACATCTCTGATTGCTTCACCAACTTCTCCAACCACAAAAGTAAGGCGGATGCACAGAGCACAGTCTTTTACCCGCATGTCAAAAGGCTTCCACCCCAAAAAGGGTAAGTCCCCCACTGCAAGCATGTTCACTAGTCAACAGCTTCCTCTTTGAGCTAATGCTTTCCCTATAAATGTGACACTTCATTAAGTGTGAAGGACATTCCTGGACCAGCTCTGATTCCCGAAATCTCTGGCCATTGTTGTTGAGTACTTGCTTCGTGCAAGTCATTTCCTTTCACATTCAACACACACACATTCCTTTTGCTCATACATCCGAAACTGGGCACACTTCAGTGGAGGATCTCGAGCAAACAACAAAATTAAAACTAGTGAACCTCTATCCACGTCTTGCAAACGTGGGGGGACCCCACGACCTGCGTTAGGCAAAGTTGAACTCTTCAACCCTTTTGCCTAACCAGCCCGGCTACTATCTTTGGTCTATTATTCATTGCATCAAAAGTGGTGTTTTTTTTTGGGCAAAAGCTCTTCTGAGCATTTATGTCTGCGTCGCGTAGACGCGCGCAGACCTTTGGGTCCTGCAGCTTGTTTGTTTTCTCGCAGACCTTTCATTAAAAAAGGTCTGCGAGACCTCTTCTTGATGCAGACATCAACCCATGTCTTCTAACCTCTTCAAACCTCTTCTCTCCTCTCCTCTTCAACCTCCACCACCCAGATCCACCACATCACCACCACCGCCACCTGATACATCACCACCACCATCATAATCGGAGCTACACCGTCCACCACCATCATCATCGGTGGAGAGAGAGAGGGAAAGACCGTAGAGAGAGACCGTAGAGAGAGAGAGAGAGAAAGAAGAGAGAGAGACCGTAGAGAGAGAGAGAGACCGTAGAGAGAGAGAGGGGTTTTGATGGTTGTGGCTTCTAGACGACGGCAGAGAAGGGGTTTAATGGCGGTGGCTTCTAGACGACGGCAGAGAGGGGTTTTGATGGTGGTGGCTTGGCTTCTAGACGACGGCGGTGGTGCTTGGCTTCTAGACGACGGCGGTGGTGGGTTTGATGGCGGTGGCTTCTAGACGACAGCGGTGGTGGGTTTTGATGGCGGTGGTGCTTGGCTTCGCGGCAGGAGACAGGGGGCGGTGGTGCTTGACGGTGGTTGTTGGTTGTGGTGGTGGCAGGTGGACGGTGGTAGATGAGGTGGTGGCGGATGGTTGTGGTGGTGGTGGTAGATGAAGGCAGAGATAGAGAGAGGAGTGGTATGTGTTTGTGTGATAAATGAGAAGAGAAGAGGTTTTTGTAGAATTCAACAAACACTCTTCTTCTTGCAGACTGCAGACCTTTGGTCCACCTCTTCTCCTGTAGATGTGGTCCGCAGACTGCAGACCTTTTACCTCTTCAAAAACAAACAGCACCTAAAAATCTTCAATCAAAAATATCAAATATTAAAAAAATGGTGAAAAGTTCTAAATCCTATCAAGATTTATTACATATCGGTTCGGTTATGGTGGGTATGGAAACATTGATAACCATAACCGACCCGCTACCGTTAACCAACCCACCGGTTTTTTATTTGGTTCGTTTTTTTCGGTTCGGTTTTATCGGTTAATTTGGTTATGGTTCGATTAATTCGGTTTTTTGCACACCCCTACATCAAAGTTGGTTATATAACATATAAACATACAACACAGTTCCATGTAACCTATCACAATAGCATGATTGTGCTCATATATTTGTCATTTCGCTTATACAATCTATCTAGCATTTACACAACATAATCCATTGATACTTAGCAAAGTTGTGGAAATTTGGATGGTGATAATAAAATTAGCGAATATATGTTTCTTAATTAATTTACTTAAATTATACTTGTTAACATTCCCTTAGACTCAAGTATGTGCATCCGTGTTGGTTTTGACTTCACCTGAAAGTATTTACAAAAGATCCAACTCGTTTGGCTTGGTTGTCGCTTCTACATATTCTGTTTTTATCATTATTCAAACCATTGTTTTGGTTGAACATCATTTTTTAAAAGCAATAAACACGTTTTCAAGTAGGTGAGAATCACTTAAATAACAATCTGATTAAGAAGTTAATGTTAACTACAACATGCACGGATAAAACAAAGTTTAGAGCATGATAAGAAGAAATAAACAAATCAATCTCAACCTAACGGACATAAACGTTTAAAGGGTAGACGTAAGATCATAGAATTCATCCTCGAAGGAGTTGATGAAATCAGAATATATAAAGCGATTGTGATCCAAGGCATGAGATGGCCGTCTCCCAAAAATTGGGTACTTCGAAGTCAATGATCACAATCAATGCTTGCTCTTTCATATCTCCAAGTTGTTGAACCTTAAGTAATAAGTCAAGTCTTACCTATCCAAGTGAGGAAAACCCAAGCGTCCATTGGTTCACACGTATGCAATTGATCGGATCACATTGTATGCCACTACACCACCAAGCGGCACAGGGAAGTGGTCTGGACACCAAGTTAACTAATTTGCAGTTTTGCACACTGCAAACATTTTCTATTGACAATGTTACCCTTACACCCAACGCACATTTTTTTGTCTTTTCTTGTGGCACAAATGGTAGCCACATCAACAAAAAAGTTCCAAAAGGCGTGCAAGTAAAAAAATATGGTTTATAAATCACCTCTTCAAGCATTGGTGGCTAGAATTCAAAGAGAAGAAATTTACAACAGATTTACTTCACATTTTTTCCAATTTCCTTCAAACTATACATATATGCTGGCCAGGTCTTTTGAACAAATAACCAACAGTCAAATGAATGATAAATTGAGTTTTTAGAATAGTTGTATCATCTTGAAAATAATCCAACTCGGTTTAGAAAACAACCTGAAGCAGGGTCTCCAATGCAGCCACAAAAATCGTCATCATCCTTAGGAAACAAAGCTGGCAAAGGATGATCAGGAATTATGCCAACCTACATACATATAGAGTGGTTAGAATTTAGATGTCGAAAACGCATTTCACACATTAGACCCGTGTGTGTAGAGAGAGAACCTTGTTGATGTCGATGTGATCAGGGGTTTCATAACGAGCAACAGTAACAGCCAAGCCAGATCCATCAGACATTTCAAAAACCGATTGAATTTTTCTGAAAAAAAAAGAGAACGTTAAGACATTTATAAAATATTTGATGCTGTTAAAAGAGGAAGCGTTATGCAAAAATAATTACCCTTTCCCGAAAGTGGGTTCTCCAAGAAGCACTGCACGCTTGTTATCCTTCAATGCACCGGCTAAAATCTCACTTGCACTTGCAGTTCCTTTGTTCACCTACAAGAACCAAAAAGTTAACATTGCAGGTGATCAATTTAACCCATTTGAATAGACCTGTAAACGTACCGAACGTTCATGAACTGTTCGTGAACTTGTTCGGCGGGAAGTTCGTTTATGTTCGCTTATTTAATAAATGAACGGACATGAACACAATTTCTTGTTCATTTAATTAAACGAACGAACATGAACTCACGTTTTGTTCGTTCATTTATGTTCGTGAACGTCCCCCGTTTATGTTTGTTCATTTATGTTCGTTTATTTACATTTGTTTATCTTTGTTCGTTTCAATTTAAATACATAAGTAGTTATTTGTATATGAACATTAAATATGAAAGGAACATTCTAACTACTTATATAAATATAACTAACTGGTAGTTGGGCTTTATAGTTTATAGTAATCAAAGTGGGTTTTGCAATGAAATTTATCGTAATTAATCACTAATTTATATAAAAATCACTTTATATTAATTTATGTTTAGTCAATTATGTTCATTTATGTTTGTTCAATTATGTTCATTTGTGTTGTTTATTGTTTGTTAAATTATATTCGTTTAAGTTTGTTTGTTTACGGTCGTGAAGTGTTCGTTTAGGTTTTAAACGAACGAACATGAACATGGCCATTTTCTTAAAAAACGAACATGAACGAAAAAAATGTGTTCGATTATATGTTCGTGTTCAGTTAAAGTTAAATGAACGAACATGAACATGCCTCTGTTCGTGTTCATTCGGTTCATTTACAAGCCTACATTTGAATTTTGAACCATTAGAGATAAAATATAACCCAAATTAACCTCTTTATATGTACACCTACACATGTATACTTCAGTTTTGAAGATATTATAAAGTTGGAATATACGATGGGTTAGCATTACCAGAACTGCTAGCGGTTCTGAAGGTGCTATTGCATTGGTTCCGTCCGTGTCATATATATCTCTAACCCCTCGACTATCACATATGTACACAATCACACCTTTGTCCAACCTGGTTTGCAACAGCTTCATATGATTAATATTTGAACCAAAAACACATGTTCATGTCGCATTATGTGGTAAATTAATATACAATTAGTGACTTACCAGATCTTAGCAATCTCAATTCCTTCAGGAAAAAGACCACCACTGCATCCACATTTATTCATCATTTAGAAAACATTGCAAAAAGGATGTCCAAAATGAAAGCCCGAAACAAGTCAGCGTTATAAAAACATATATATATCACCTATTATTGCGGAGGTCCAAGACAAAGCCCTCCACATTCTCTCTCCTTAAAGTTTCAATTGCTTCCTTGACAGCAGCTGGAAAGGCAAATTTGTTAGAAGCATCCTAACTTTTCATGATGAAATAATATAACACTCTCGTTTATTATTTGGTGATGGTGCAAAAGGATACCATAAGACCAACCAAAACCTAGAACACATGATGTACTGACATAAGATTCTTCCTTTCAGATCTGACCACTACAGGTTATAGAATAGAGAAACATGTACCATCATGTATTTCAATACCATCTTCCCTTTAAAGATCGAGTCGAGATAAGGAATATAGTAAAAAATAGCATTAAGCAGGTTATGCATGCGCTTAATATACCAGAAGCATTTTGGTTAAATGACGTTAACTTTATGTATCCGATCTTTGAAGCAGTCTTCCCGAGACCAGGTGTCTCACAAACCCTTGACTTCACTGGATTTATTGATATGTTTTCCCTTCTGCATAGCACATGATTTTAATCTCAATATCCGGTATACACAGATGAAGCTTAAGACAAATTTTAAATAGAAGAAAACAAACTTACGTTAACGACAGTTGCTTGATATCTGACCCACTTCGTATTTTTAGTTGTACTTCACTTCCTTCAGGTCCCCTACAAGTAAGTCAAATGTATAGTTAACTTCAAATTCAGAGTACTGCCTAGCGGCTAGCTTAGGATAAGTTATATAGTCAATGATAGCTTACTGCAAGCGTTCTGCTGCATCATAAATGTCCATTGTTTCTGTACTGGTATCATCAATGGCCAGAATTAGATCACCTGGAGAAATGGCAGCCCTACTAGCGGGCCCACCTGGAGAAGCTGAAATAACCATGATTCCAGAAACAGCTCCATCATTTCCAGTCGGGTAGCCAATTGATAACCCTACTCCGGTAAGAGCACCTTGTGTTCCTGACTGCCTTCAAAGGAACATATTTGCATATTTAAAAAGAAAAACCGACAAAACTCATTATATAAAAGTAAAAGTAAATAAAGGCAGTGTAGATGTAAAGTCAGATTCGATCTTCATACCCTTAAACTTTTGAACTTATCAGGCTCCAAAAAACGGGTGAAGGGGTCATCCAATGTGGCAAGCATCTTCTTTATTGCTGCATCTGGATGCAAAAAACGCATTGAATGTCTTACATATATTAAGGCATATAAAGCTAGTAACGTATTATCATCACAAAAACTGACAACGCCGTAATAACCATAAATCATACAGGTTTGTTCACGGTTGTTCATTGGTTCATTGCGCAGCGCATTTTCTCTGTACCTAAACCAGCTTTGACCGTTAAAGCTTTTGTCAACATATGCACGGTCAATCGTCCTCCATGCCTCCAGGAACAAAAGGTTCTCCTCAGTGAGTGCCCCTGTATATAAACCGCAGGTGACACATCTCAAACCAAAGTTGAAACATTATACAGACCGCAAACTTAAAAACAGAACTTACAGGAAGGAGATTTGCTAACAGGAACAGCAATTGCCATACACAGCATCATTCCCAACGCAACTCGAACAAAGAAATCCGGAAACAAATCCTTAAATTTCTCAGAACTATTCACTAGTTTCTTAAAGCTCACAGTATGTTCCCTTAACTTCGTTAACAGCCGCCCATTCCCCCTAAAAAGCACAACATGATGAAATGCAAATCTCTTGTTCAACCTTTTCACCAACCAAAACAAACTCCTGTCTTCACCAACCTCCTTACGGTTAAAAGCAGCTAATCTATCACTAGCGCTTACGCTTACACATGTTAATCCATTGCTCAACCTAGGGTTTACAGAACTAACAATCACAGAATTCCATCTCACAACCTGCAGTCACAGTTTCAACTACTATTTTCAATTTTCAACTAATATGTATCGATTTATACGAAACGGGAGCGATACGAGACGGTATAACATAAATGATAAGGCATAAATGATGGATTGGTGGATACAGGAAGTAAGAATGTAATTTAGGTGAAGATCGTATGTGATATATGGGGGGTGAATTGAAGGTTAATTGGAATGAAAGTGAAAGTGAATGTTAATGATGAATTGAGGGTGAGATGTACCTTAGGGTTTGGAGCGAAGCAGAGATTGTTGCGGGGGGAGATGAAGAAAGAGGATGAGTTGCTAATCACTTCCATTTGACTCCCACCAAAGTGGATGGGGTTTCGAATTTTGCCACTTTTCTTATATATATATGCTTTTGAGTTAATTACTGTTTTCGTCCCTGAGGTTTGTCAAAAATAACGGTTTCAGTCCATTAGTTTAAAAATTGTCATTTCAGTCCATTAGTTTCATTTTCGTAACGATTTTAGTCCACTAACTTAACCTCATCCATTTATTTTGTTAACTTTGAGTTAACTAACTAATTCAGGGACGGTTTGTGTCAGTTTTAGAAACACAGGGACTTAAGTGTAAACTCTAAAACATTAAAACAAAAAAAATAGTAAATTCCAAAAAATCAAAAAAATTCCAAAAAACCAAACAAATTCCAAAAAATTCTAAAAAATAATAAAAATTCTAAAAAATCATAAAAATTCTAAAAAAATCCAAAAAATCCGTTTCGGCGCGAACTGTTTCGAACCCGAACCGTTTCGAGCTGAACCGTTTCGACGCGAACCGTTTCGACCCGTACCGTTTCGACCCGAACCGTTTCGAGCTGAACCGTCCGTACCGTTTCGAGCTGAACCGTTTCGACGCGAACCGTTTCGACCCGTACCGTTTCGAGCCGAACCGTTTCGACCCGTACCGTTTCGACCCGTACCGTTTCGAAGCCGAACCATTTCGAGCTGAACCGTTTTGAACCGAACCGTTTCGACCCGTACCGTTTCGAAGCCGAACCGTTTCAAGCCGTACCGTTTCGAACCGAACCGTGCCGTTTCGAACCGAACCCTTTCGAGCTGAACCGTTTCGAACCGAACCCTTTCGAGCTGAACCGTTTCGAACCGAACCGTGCCGTATCGAACCGAACCGTTTCGAGCTGAACCGTTTCGAGCTGTACCGTTTCGAACCGTACCGTTTCGATTCGAACCGTTTCGAACCGAACCGTTTCGATGCGAACCGTTTCGAAGCCGAACCGGTACGGTTCGATACGGCACGGTTCGATACCGAACGGTTCGGTTCGAAAGGGTTCAGCTCGAAAGGGCACGGTTCGGTTCGAAACGGTACGGCTTGAAACGGTACGGCTTCGAAACGGTACGGGTCGAAACGGTTCGGTTCGAAACGGTTCAGCTCGAAACGGTTCGGCTTCGAAACGGTACGGGTCGAAACGGTTCGGCTTGAAACAGTACGGGTCGAAACGGTTCGCGTCGAAACGGTTCAGCTCGAAACGGTTCGGGTCGAAACGGTACGGACGGTTCAGCTCGAAACGGTTCGGGTCGAAACAGTTCGCGCCGAAACGGATTTTTTGGATTTTTTAGAATTTTTATGATTTTTTAGAATTTTTATTATTTTTTAGAATTTTTTGGAATTTGTTTGGTTTTTTGGAATTTTTTTGATTTTTTGGAATTTACTATTTTTTTTGTTTTAATGTTTTAGAGTTTACACTTAAGTCCCTGTGTTTCTAAAACTGACGCAAACCGTCCCTGAATTAGTTAGTTAACTCAAAGTTAACAAAATAAATGGATGGAGTTAAGTTAGTGGACTGAAATGGTTACGAAAATGAAACTAATGGACTGAAATGGCAATTTTTAAACTAATGGACTGAAACCGTTATTTTTGACAAACCTCAGGGACGAAAACAGTAATTAACTCTATGCTTTTTATATATTTCGAAAAGGATATATCTTGAAAAGGATAACTTAAAAAGTTAGATAAGAGTAAGATATCAATAAAGAAAGAGTATCTATAATAAAACCTTTTTTTTTTTTTAGTAAATTACACTTTTCGTCTTTTATATTTGTACCGGATTGCATTGGATAGACTTTAACTTCAATAATTATAGTTACGCTCCTTTATTTGGAAAACTCAGTACACCTTACATCCTTTAGCAGTAATAAGGTTAAATTTTTTAGTTAAATCTAGTCATGTGACTTGCATATGAGGGCAGATTAGTAATTTTACTCATTTATTTAAAAAAAAGAAAAAAATTATATATGTATGCACATAAATCCAGTTAATTATGGTCACCTTCTTCCTCTCTTCAACCCCCATCTCTCTCTCTCTTCAAACCAACCTCCACCACCACCGAATCGAGCCCCACCATCACCACCTAATCGAGCCCCAACACCACCACCGACGTATACCAGAACCATCCAATCAATCCCCACCGCCATATGTCATTTTCTTTCTCCCTTCTTTGTCTAAACCTGCCGGCAGCGGTTACAAGTTTGTTGTTACCGATCAGATTGTTGAAGAAGCAGAATTCATCACCGGAAACGCATGATTCGCCGCGGAGTGTGATGACGTAATCGAACCGAACGGCGATGATGAGGAGAAAGAGTAAGAGGAATCGAACAACGGCGTTTCGGAGGAAGTCGCGTTCTCAAGTGACCAGATCCATAGTGGATTGAACGAATTGGATGAATTGAATGAATTGATTTGATTTGTGTGAGATTAACGGGAGCAGAAACGGGTGGAGGTGTGGTTAGCGCCGATTAGGTTTTGGTGATGGTTATTGGATGAAACGAAGATAAATTGGAGGAATTGAGAGGTGAATTGAGTGTAATAACATTTCATTTTTGGTTGATCTTCTCATGGATGATTAATGTTCATCATTATCTTTGCAAATTTTTGTAAATTTCTAGGGTTTCTTGGAGTGAGATGAAGGGATGAAGAACACGAGGGTTCGGGGGTTTGTTACATATAGAGACGTTGGTGATTTTCGTTGGGGGTGGTGGTGGTTGTTAGAGTTGGTGGTTGTCAAAGATGGTGGTTGATGCCGGTGATGGTTGTGTTGGTAGTTACGGAGGTTGAGGTGGGTGGTGGTTTCCCGAGAGAGAAGAGACTTGGCATCGCGGCACTGTTGGGTGGCGCTGCCGTAATGGCTCCGCCACAAGGGTGGTGATGGCTGGCCGTTTTCTAGAGAGAGAGACATGGGGGAGAAGAAAGAGAAAGGGGATAAGGTCTCGGTCATGTGTGGCTGTGAAAATGAAAGAAAAAAATATCTTTTATATATAGAAGGAAAATTATAACATACCCTCATGTGCAAGGCACATGCAATACTTAACTGGAAATTTTAACCAAGTTATGGCTATAGGACGTAGGGTGTAATGAGTTTTCCAAATAAATGACTGTTGCTGTAATTATTGAAGTTAAAGGCTATCCATTGCAATCCGATACAAACATAAATGACGAAAAGTGTAATTTACCCTTTTTTTTAAGAATGGAAGTGAATATATATATATATAGAAACGGGATCAGGAGAAAACGCTCAAAAGTGTGAGAACGGTGAGAACACTTCCTGGCCCAACACGTGTCACGCCGCTTAGAGAAGGGCGGAGGGGCTTTTTTGTCCTTTCATATTTCGTTTTTTAAACGCGTATCACTTCATCTTTTCATTTTTTTAGCGTTTAATAAATACGCGGCGTTTTTATTGTTTTTAGATCAGAATCATAGTAAATATTTTGGCGTTGTAAGTATTGTTTTGGCGTTTTTATTATTTTTTAGATCAGGATGCAGGCCTTTAATGTAAAAAACATCAGTAATTTTCTTGATTTTATTATAACAAGTGTTTTGCCATGTAGGATACAGGCCTATAATGTGACAGGCAATTATGGCGTTTTGAAAAGATAAATAAATTTCAATTTTCCATGTAGTAGCTTTTAATATAACTATATGTTTGGCAATAATGATACCGTCTCTTTATTTTAATGTTTCTTTCAATTTTCATCTGTCAATTAGTGTTGATTTTTCCAGTAATACTCTGTTTGCGTTTTTTGGCGTTTTATATAGCAACACCGTGCTTTGCTAGCATTCGTTCTCACAGTTTTTCACACTATCAGGCGTTTTGGTGTTTGTAGTTTTTGGCATTTTATACTCAATTTTTTTTAAAATAGTAGAGAATTAGATGATAAAGAACAGAGAATTAGATAACAAACAATAGAAAATGAAAAAAAAGATTAAAATTATAATCTAATTTCTCATCCAAATCTTCACTGTCATCAACCTCTTCTACTTTAACCTTTTTGGTGTTTTGAACCTGTTTTTGAATACCTTATGTAGATCCTTATTTTCCTACATAACGGCCGTCTTTAGAAAATGCTTATTTTTTGTGGCATCCTTTATGGTGGGTGGATATATACTTGTTTGATGACATGTTGAAGACCAACGCCTGCTCTAATGTATTGATCCCTTCATGCCATCAATATATCCATCAAGAACAAAGTGACATGATGTCATATCAGTGTCATCAGTCTCTTTATCTTGAATATTTGTCCATCTCATTCAGCAAAAGATTATAGAGATACCCAACTCAGAGAAGAATCCATTAAGTGAAACTTCATTCAGATCAATACTCAATATAGAAGAATCGAGGTTCTGCATCTGTGGCCTTTTTAAATATTTTTTTTTGCGTTTTTAAAGTGAATGGTTTCTAGGAAATATGGCGTTTGTTTCTGGTTTTGTGATCAGTTGATTGTGCAGAGACGTCTCTCTTATATGATGTTTTTGGCGCGTAGTTTAGGAGGGATTTTATTTATAATAAATGATATTAATAAAGTAGCCGTCTTTTCAGTTACTGTTTATTTTTACTGTATTTTTTTTTGTTCAGCTTTTTATGAGTTTTTAGGGTCATAGACTTTCCATCTCCCAAGTTTGGCGTTTTTGAATGGCTTTAAGTAGTTTTTGGCGTTTTTTTCCATTTTTAGCTTTTATTAATTAATACTTCTGCAAACTACTTTCATTATAGTTTGGGAGTTTTTGGCGTTTTTACTGCATTTATGACGTTTCACATGCATTATGACTGTTTGGCGTTTTATTAATATAATGTATTTTTTTATTCTAAGTTGAAAAATACATAACAAACAACAGAAAAAAAATTAAAAAATAAAAATAAAAACAATTCATCTTCCAAATCTTCACTGTCATCAGTCTCTTTCTTCTTTGAATCATGTTCGTTGGTGGTTTGGCTTAGCCATGCTTGTGTTTTTGTGGCCGTTTGGAAAGAAAAAATGACATAAGTTTTTTGTTTGAATATGTATCTTCAAACAACTCATCAGTGTCATTCGTCTTTTCATGCCATTATAATATTCATCAAGAACAAAACACAGAAAATGACATAAGTCTGACCCCAGCATGTTTTTGTTTATGATTTGTCCATCTCATGCAGCCAAATGTTATTTGAGTCACAGTACCTCAGGGAAGAATGCATTATCCGAAACTTTGACGTAGAACAATATTTGAATATACAAGAAACGATATTTGGCATTTTTGGCGTTTTACTGAGGAAATAGTGTATCTGAAAGAACCGTCGATTTTTTTGGAATCTTTGATGTTTTGAGTGTTTTTACGTTTTCTAAGATGAATGGTATATAGTAGAAAATATGGTGTTTTTTGAGTAGTTGTGTTTGATGTTTTGGGGATTTTGGCGTTTGTAAGATGAATGGTGTCACACCCCCAAAATCCACCTGCGGAATACCACCGCTTGGAGGCGTGACTGACCAGGATCCAGCCACAAATCATATTGAACAAGCATGTAAGTAATTATAAAATCCAACCAATACAATTGGTGTCCAAACAAAACATAGTTTAAGTTGCAAGCGGAAGCATAACGTTTAAGACCAACACATAAGTTTCATTGTTTCTAAATTTAACATGGCACACAGCTGTCCATGTCCCACAACGACTCTCTTCCATGCAAGCTCCGGCTAAGTACCTATTGACTTGCAAAGCATGTAGTAACGAGTCAACAACAAGTTGAGTGAGTTCACAGTTGGGTGTTCGTTTTAAGTTGTTTCGAAAACAGTTTCCTTTATCTGGCATCCTGTCGTGGGGGTTACCCCATAGTTGAAAACGTGATCTGTTTAACCCAATTACTCTGGCAATCCAGCCGTGGGGGCTACCCCGTGTTTAGTTATCTGGCTTTTCGGCCGTGGGGGCTACCCCTTGTTAGTTATCTGGCATTTCGGCCATGGGGGCTACCCCATGTATATACTAGACTCGTTACCATATCGACTACTGACGTTAGTCATGTTTATGTGCCCTTAGCGTCGGTGTCTATCATCACCGACGTGCCATAGTCCATTAGTTCACGCCCGTCCTCTGCGGCACGGTGTGAGGTTTGTCAAACCTAAATAGCGCTATCTAACTAATGACCCGCTCGCCATTGGCCCGGCGATTAAGTCGATATAAGAAGGAGGGACTTCGTGATAGAGTTTTGGTCTAGTACGAGTTATCTGTCCATGAGGACGAGGAATTACATTCCTGAACCAATACTGTCCTACCCAAGGAGGACGAGGAACCCATGTTCCTTAACCCCAATTCCCGACCCCTGGGAATCCCATGCTTTGTAGAGGGTGTGAACTCACCTTGGTTTGCTCGGCAGATACACAGAAAAGTCAAGTCTAGATGCTAGTGGTCAACCACGTCCTAACATGGTTACCATACATGTCAGGTTCAAACCAAGAAATGCACGTATGTTTTCTACACGTATACTAGCAAGTTGCATACAGGTATTATTCATGGCATACACGTATAAACATGGCGGTTTACAATAATACCTACGAGTTTGAACAGTAGCATGTATAGAAATAAACAAAGCCCAAAAGTCCGGCCCAATCACCTAAGCCCGTAACAATGCAAGTCCATACATAATCAAGTGGTCTCGAGTCGAGACTATAGATCTCGAGTCGAGACTGTGGAGGTCTCGGGTCATGCATGTATTGGTCTCGAGTCGCAACCGGACTCGCAATCATGGTCTCGAGTCATGATGTTTGTATGCTGATAATGCATGGTCTCGAGTCGAGACTAGGGGTTCTCGACTCGCAAGCTGTGTCGCAACCGTGGATCTCGAGTTGTCATCTATGTGGTCTCGAGTCGAGACAGAAGGTCTCGACAGGCACCCCTGCTAAATGTCAGCGCATGTACTAACCAATAGAATTTGGATTTCATGATTTGGTGTACTATCCAATGAGGTTTCACAAACATGTTTATTTGTCTAACAATCAATTAAAATGGATCAAACAACTAGTTTTCAAATATTCAAGACACCTTCATATCATATTCATGTAGTTCTTCATGCATTCAAGTCATTCATCATGATCATTCAAACTTGTTCATCATATTTTAGGGTTTTTAGCATCAATCACAATCATAATATGAACATCAATCAACACACTTGAACATACTCATCTAAGGGTTTCAATCATCACATAACACCTCCAAAATCGTCTCTACACTAATCCGATTTCCACATACATGTAGCCGGTTTAACAAGCATTCGGTTCTTAGCACAAGAGTGTACAATCCGATTAACATGACATTATCTAATACACATATGCAAGCCGATTTCATGAACATCAACACTTAATGGTTTAAGTCACATTTAGACACAAGATATCATTAACTCATCATGCAATATATCTGAAATCAAGACATGTTAGCCGAATAACATCATCATACACATCCGATTCACAAGAACATCATCATTCGTACAACTATTCTAGTTAAACCATGTCATTCATAACATCTAACAACAAGCATCATAAACACTAACCGGTTGGGTTCTCTAAGTGTGAAGGTATGAAGAGTTGATGAGTGAACTTCCGAATGATGATCCCAAGCTCGATCCGCGAGTCCTAGGGTTGCCGGTTTGGATCCGAGGATGAGGGGAGGAGGATGTTGAGACTTAGGGTTTAAGGTTTTCTAGAGAGAGAGAGTAGGGGAGTGTGTGTGTTGTCCAAAGATGGTAGTGTTGGCTAACAACAAGGTTATATACTAGCTTCAAGTGATGCACCCTAATGGGTTTTCGGACGGATCAAATGGCCCAACCGGCCCAAATAGTTACACTACTCGAGACCGAGTGGTCTCGAGTTGGGTTCTTGTGTTTCGGGTCACATACATACACGCATACAGATAAACACAACACATAATCACATAGAAGGTTCACTTATATCATTAATCACACAAACATGTCAACTAGTTACATAACGTTCAACGTGTTGCATCGAGATACAAGAAAGGTTCTAAATTTCGAGTTGTCACATATCCCCAAGTTGAAAGAAATTTCGTCCCGAAATTTGGTAAGTACTCACTGAGGAAGCTAGTTAAGTTGTATGGTTTTCCTGGTTTTCCCGGGGTGTCACATCCACCCCCCCGTTGATCTGGAATTTCGTCCCGAAATTCCGTAGCTTCAGCCTCAGTAGTGGTTGTACTGTTTGCGAACAGTTGGGGATACTTTTGTTTCATCCGATCTTCGCGTTCCCAGGTGAACTCTGGGCCGCGACGTGAGTTCCAACGAACTCGAACGAGAGGAATTCTAGTGCTCTTGAGGACCTTAACATCCCGGTCCGTGATTTCAACTGGTTCCTCGACGAATCGTAACTGCTCGTCGATAGTGAGTTCCTTCAGAGGAACTATGTGGGTCTCATCTGACAGACACTTCTTCAGATTCGACACGTGGAAAACGTTGTGAACTGCACCGAGTTCTGCTGGTAAGTTCAGTCTGTAGGCCACCCTGCCTATTTTCTCGATGATTTGAAAGGTCCAACGTATCGTGGGTTAAGTTTGCCTCGTTTACCAAAATGAACCACACCCTTCCAGGGTGAAACTTTGAGTAATACCCGCTCCCCAACCTGGAGCTCTAGTGGTTTCCTGCCCTTATCGGCGTAGACTTTCTGACGGTCACGAGCTGCCGCCATGCGTTGTCGTATTTGAGCAATTCGTTCAGTTGTGTCTACCACATGTTCTGGACCAGTGATTTGACTATCCCCCACCTCTGCCCAACAAAGAGGTGACCGGCATTTACGCCCGTACAATGCCTCAAACGGAGCAGCTTTAATGCTGGTGTGGTAGCTGTTATTGTACGAGAATTCCACAAGTGGCAGATGCTTTTCCCAGCTGTTGCCAAAGTCGATTACACATGCACGAAGCATGTCTTCTAAGGTTTGAATAGTGCGTTCGGACTGTCCGTCCGTCTGAGGGTGATACGCTGTGCTCATGTCTAATCGTGAGCCAAAGGATTTGTGCATTGCTTGCCACAGTTCTGAAGTAAAACGTGCATCTCGATCCGAGATAATAGAGGTGGGCACCCCGTGCCTTGAAACAACTTCCTTGAGATATACTTCTGCTAGAGTGGAGAATTTATCCGTCTCCTTGATTGCTAAGAAGTGTGCAGACTTTGTGAGTCGATCCACGATCACCCAAATAGTATCGTTACCACGTTGAGATCTAGGCAGGCCAGTAACGAAATCCATGGAAATTTGCTCCCATTTCCATTGTGGTATCTCTGGTTGTTGGAGTAGGCCTGAGGGTTTCTGGTATTCAGCCTTGACTCTCGCACAAGTCAAACACTTGCTGACGTAAGTTGCTATGTGGGCCTTCATGCTAGGCCACCAATACGTAGTTTTGATATCATGGTACATTTTATCCGAGCCAGGGTGTACCGAGTAGCGAGACTTGTGTGCCTCGTCCATCACCAGCTCTCGTAGGTTGCCATAGAGTGGGACCCAAATGCGTCCCGTTACGTAGTAAGCACCGTCTTCCTTTTGTTCTAAGCGTTGCCTTGAGCCGCGTAGGGCTTCAGCCCTGACGTTTTCTGGTTTCAGTGCCTCTATCTGAGCGTCTCGTATCTGAGAAGGAAGACTAGAATGTATAGTGAGTTGCAAAGCTCGTACGCGCTTAGGCGCAGTGTCCTTTCGACTGAGGGCGTCAGCCACAACATTGGCTTTGCCAGGATGGTATTTGATTGCACATTCGTAATCATTCAGTAGCTCGACCCATCGTCATTGACGCATGTTTAGTTACATAACGTTCAACGTGTTGCATCGAGGTACAAGAAAGGTTCTAAATTTCGAGTTGTCACATTATCCCCAAGTTGAAAGAAATTTCGTCCCGAAATTTGGTAAGTACTCACTGAGGAAGCTAGTTAAGTTGTATGGTTTTCCTGGTTTTCCCGGGGTGTCACAAATGGTATATAGTAGAAAATATGACGTTTCAGGTTCTGGGGGGTGTGTTTTTATGTCTGGGATATTTTTGTTTATATAGCGATGTGTAGGGCTGTAAACGAACCGAACGTTCAGCGAACAATTCGTGAACCGTTTGGCGGGAAGTTCGTTTATGCTCGTTCGATTAGCTTAACGAACGAACACGAACAAAAAAATTCGTTCGTTAGCTTAGCGAACGAACACGAGCATAGGTCTCGTTCGTTCGACTGCGTTCGTGAACGTTCGGTAATATGTTCAGTTACGTTAGTTCATGTTCGTTCGTTTACGTTCGTTTGATTATATTAAAAATAATAAATAATAAACCTTTTATCTAAACATATTGAAAATTTGAAACTCTGTTTTTTCTAAGTTAGCTAAAATTTGAACAATATAAGAGATTTTTTTAGGATAATTATATCTAAGTTAGTTAAACTTGATTCAACGTTTGGTGGTTGTAGTACACTTTTTGTGTTTTGTTTATCATTTGATGGTTGTATTTAACTACTTATTTCCAATGTTTAAGGATAACAATGTTTTTATTTATTGTTTTCAACTTAAATGTTCGTTTATGTTCGTTTTTATTTGCTTGCGTCCGTTTGAGTTCGAGACCCGTGTTCACGAACTGTTCATGAACAATTGAATTTCCTTAACGAACGAACACGAACATAAACTTATGTTCGATATGCGTTCGTGAACAGTTCACGAACATATTAATTTCCTTAACGAACGAACACGAACATGGCCTTGTTCGTGTTCGTTCGGTTCGTTTACAGCCCTAGCGATGTGTTTTGGTCTGTTAGTGCACTATGTCTATTGACTTCGTCTTGTATCGAGTTATGTAATAGGATAGGATAACCAGTGCTCGAGTTACTAGAAACTGATTTTAGAAAGTTTAAAGGTAATTTCGCTTGAAATTGTCAAGGACATTTCAAACGGAATTAACTTTGTTAACTCCGCTTGAACATGGCTTTGGTCGTTTCAAACGGAATTACATCAACTATAAATAGGTGAGCATGGTTGTCATTTCATACGAATTAGGTCTTGTGATTCGGTAACGAAGTGCTGCCGATTTGTCTCTAGGTGCTGTAAGACTATTATATCAATACAAGAGACAGTTAAATTGTATCGAGCGTCCGTTTCATTGATTCCGCCTTTGATTCGGATCCAAAACTCTTCTGAACGACTCATTCAGGTCGTACAACAACAAGTGGTATCAGAGCACAGGAGGAAGAGTTTAGCTTGAATTCATCATATTTCTAATTTCTACACCTTATTTTTCAAATTAGACAAGATTTCACGGTCAAAATGGATTGAATTTCACACATTTCATGCGAAACAATGTTTTAACAAAGCCTTGAGAAAATCAGACCTAAATTCAGTGTAAAAGTGACAAGAATGGGCCAAAAACCCAATTCCGTTTGAACGAGCTTCGTAATTTCGTTTGAAATATCAGTGATAATTTCGCTTCAAATCATAATTCCGTTTGAAATTAGCGAGTTATTCCGCTTGAAACATTAATTTCGCTTGAAAGTACACCTGATTCCGCTTCAAAGTGTAATCCCGTTTGAAGATTTCGCTTGAAAGTGGGATTTCGTTTGAAGTTCTGATTTCGTTTGAAGGGATATCCAAGTGATTTCGTTTGAAATCATTATTCCGCTTGAGATCCTTATTTCGTTTGAAAGTGGACTTTTTGCGTCAAGATCATTTCGCGTCAACCGAGTGTCAATTTGTGTCAAGTTGTTTGAGATTGTTTGAACTGATTGTGTTTGTTTGATTGTTTTGTCTCCAGGAAATTCAAGAATTTCAAATCATGGCTGAAGAATTCTACAACATGTGCTATAATGCGTTCACATCCGAATCGTCCGAAACGTCAACTGTCACACCAAAGTCAATTACAAAAGTGGTCAATGAAAACATCAATCATGACAACTTTTATGGAACTCATTCCAAACCACCCAAGCTAGATAATATTGAGGATTATACTTGGTGGAAAGAACGGTTTCTCAACTGGGCAAAAGCATATGCACACGAGAGCTGGTTTTGTCTAGAGTTTGGATATGAGAGACCAAAAGATGACAAAGGAGAGGAAATTCCTATGAAGAAATTAGGCCTTGAGGATAAAAAGGAATTTTCATCTGAACAGAGAATGATTGCTTTGATCCAGTTGGCAATTAGAAATGATATTTTTGCATTACTTAACCATGATGTGTCATCGAAATCTGTTTGGGAAGCTTTACGAGTTAAAGCTGAGGGGGGTAAACAGATTAAAAAGAACAAAATTGCTTTGTTAAAGAAAGAATTCGATCTGTTTGATAGCATTAAAGGAGAGTCTGTGAGGCAAATGATAGAAAGATTTTGTCACCTAAAAATTGAACTCGAAAGGTTTGAAATTGTGAAAACAAGAGAAGAAATTATTGATAAAGTCATAGAAGTGTCACCACAAGCTGATCAGTGGCAAACGTTTATTTTCATTTTGAAAAATGATGCTTTGTATGAAACAATTTCTCTTGATACATTAATTGAAAAGATTGAAACACATGAGCTTGAATTGCAGAAACAGAACAAGATGAGTAGTTCTTCACATCAACATAATGTTAGTCTCTATTACAAAGGTAATTTACCTTCGGTGAAAGTTGGAGAGTCACCAAAGACTGCATTCAGTGGTGAGAGGACAACAGAACCACAGAAAAGCTCATCAAGTTACAATCCGGGTTATCATTCATCTTCATCTAAAGCAAGTGTTGAGGAATGTGAAGAAGTTCTCTGTAACATTGCTCTCAAATTGAAGAATTCTCTGACAATGAGCATCAATGTAGCTAAGCAGCAAATGAGCTTCCTTGCATCTGTTCTGGAATCGTATGAAGGTCTTGTAGCTGGCAAAATTGGAAACTCTGAGTTAACCAAAGAAGACTACGACCAGATTGATCCGGAAGAGATGGAACTCATTGACATTCGATGGTGTTTAGCTAGTTGCATCCGTAGAGCTCAGAGATACATGGAGATTACTGGGAAATAGTCTCTTGGTGGTGCATCAACAAAACTTGGATTTCACAAGTCCAAAATGACCTGCTTCAAATGTAAGCAGAAAGGTCATTTCAAGAGAGAGTGCAACAATTCTGCAGTTGGTGGAAATGAACATCCGTTCAATGATGATTATTATCGAAAGGCAATCTACCACCGAAGCAAAGAAGAGCCGAAAATGATTGAAGATAAACCCAGAGATAAGTCAAGAGCTTGTGTTGTAATCCATGATGATGAAGGATATGATTGGAGTCAAATTTGTCCAGAAGAAGATCGTGTTGATATTCGAAAAACAACTCATGGCAAATCTATATCAAAGAACAATCATTATGTTTTTGTTGCAGAAATAAAAGAGGAAAACAAAGAAGAAAATGTTGTTGCTGAGGTCAAAGAGAAAACCAGAGAAGAGATTCTGAGTGAGAAAATTTACAGAGAAAGAAACATTGCTTGGAACAGAATGAATATGATGCAAGAAGAATATGAAAGTGCAGTGATCAACAAAAGATGGGATAAGAAGCGAGAGTGCTACGTCAACAGGAATGGTGAACCAGTTGTTCCCAAGGAAGACATAATCTTTGATGATGTTCTTCTAGAAATTCCTCTGTCCGTCGTATACTATACTAATGTTGTAAAAGATGACACATATGTGAAGAAGTTTGAAAGACGTTTAAGAGATGTTATGATTTCAAGCTTGAGGAAGAGGGATGAAGAGAGAATGAAGAAGAATGTTGAGAGTATGGTTGAAGAGTTAAAGAAGGTAGCTGAAGAAGTAAAAGTTGAAGTTGTTAAAGAAGAAGTTGTGGTGAATGTAGAAGTTGTGAAAGAAGCTGTTAATGAAGAACAGCAGGTTGGAGAAAATGAGAAGAAAGTTGAAAATTTGAATGAAGAAAAGTTTAAGATTTTGGAGGTTGCTAGTGATGCTGGTGATAAGGTTGATGTTGAAGGAAAGCAGAAAGATGCTGATCGGAAGCAGACAGATGTTGCTGCAAACACCGAAGTGCCAATCACTGAGGTAATTTCTGACTCTGAAAACTTGAAAACTGTTAAGCAGTGCAAGAAATGCATGGAACCATGCGGTGCTTGTACTGAAAAAGATGAGCAATTCAAAATAAGAAATCTTGAATTTAATAAAATTGAAGAAGTTTTCAAAAATAAATATAAAGAAATGTTAGAAAACGAAAAAGTTTTGAAAGACAATGATGAAAAACTTTTGGAAAAATGTAAAAAGTTAGAAAAAGAAAATGAAGATTTGAAAGAAAATGTTTAAAAAAAACAGAAGAATGTGATCAAAAAGAAAATGTTTGTCAAGAAATGAAAAAGGAATATGATTCAATAAAATTGGCATATCACATTACAAAAGAGTCATATGAAAAAGTGAAAGATGAAATGAAATTTGCTCAATCAAGAATGAATTATTATTCTGAAACAACTAAAGAGCTTAAGAAAATGAATGAAATAAAACAAGGTGTTGTTAATTCCTATATTGAGGATGTTGCTAAGTTAAAGCGTCAGATTACTGATTTAGAACAGGATAACAACATGTTAAAAAGTTATCACGTGTCGTCATATGTGCTTGAAAGAATTTTCAACATAAAACCGGATGGAAAAGAGTCTGAGCAAAACAAGAAAGGTATTGGCTCAGAGTTTCATCAAGTTCCACCACCGGAAAAGTTTGCGTTTTATGATGATGAAAAGGTAGAAAAAGCTTTCAACATGGTAGATTAATTGCCAGATAACATTGACGTAACCTATTCCAAATCTGATGATTCTAGTGATTCAGAGGTGGTAGGTAAGGTCGTTGAAAGTGTGTTGAAAGAAGAGTCAGTTGATACAGGTAAATCTGAATCACAGGATGAGAATGAAGGTAATTTTCATGATGAATATCTAAAAAACACAAAATCCGAGAAAAATTTGAATGATGATTCAAAAGGATTGGTTTATACCATGATTGGATCGGACAAATTATTCTTAGATGTTGTATTCCCGATTCAGAATGTGATTTCAGAAAAGGTTGATAAAGTTTTCAAGATGGTTGAAATTGAAAAATCTGAGATTTCAAAATTTGCTGGAAAAGGTCACAAAACTTTTTATAACAAACCTGGTTTTAAGAAGAAGAATATGAAGGCTGGGTTGGGTTATAAGAAGAAACAAAATTGGAAAAGAAATGAAAATCCGAATTATCAGACAAAGATGGATTTTGTTGAAGGAACGAGTTCAGAAGAAGAAGAAAAACTCATATTTAGACAACAGTTTAATAAAGAGTTCCATGCTCAAAAAAACAACAACAACAGGTCAAAGATGTGTCCAAGAGAACATGTTTTAAGTGTGATCAAACAGGACATCTTGCACGCAAGTGTCCAAATCTGAAACCTGTTGATGTTGACAAAAAGAAGTTGGATGATGTTACGAAACAAAAATCTGAGGTTGTGAAACAAAGGTCAACCAGATTTGATTCAAAACAAACTTGGAGGTACAACACAAACAAGTTTGCTTCGAATCAAACTTGGAAATCAAACCCACATAGGTTCGATTCAAGACAGACCTGGAATTATTCCACACCCAGATTTAGAACAACACAAAGTTGGAAAACAAATGTCGATATGACAAAACCAAACGAGTTTTGGAAACCAAAAGTTGTTATTCAAAATCAAAATGTTCAAAAAGAGTCACATTTTTACAAACGAGGTACTCCTAAAGGTCAAAATTGGAGTGCTAAGAAACAAATTGTTTCGGTAAAAGATGAAAAAGTTGAAGTTAAAGTTGAAAAAGTCTTTGTTCAGAATGACAAAGATTTTCCAAAGCTAAATGATGCATATTGTGTTGAAATGCCTAAGGTCCAACAGACCTGGGCTAATTTGTTCAAGTAATTGAGTAAGTGTAAATGTGCAGGTGCTCAAGAAAACCGAAGACTGTGAGAATGGAAATCGGAGTAGCCTGGCACAGGAAGAGAAGGCTGCTGAACCCTGTGTTGGTTGAAACAGGGAGTTTGTTTGATTTCTGTACATAAATAAACAATATTTCAAAAACCCTAAAAATTGAAAATTTTGAAAAACCAAAAATTTGTTTTCAATTTGTCAAAAATCAAAAATACAAAAATATGTTGATTGAATATGCCGAAACCCTCACGGCTGAACAAACATGATTAATTTCACAAGATTGAAACACGGTTTTTAAACTGTAAAAATCAATGTGTTGTAAATCATGGGGGTAATTACTGCTTTTCGTGTTATAATTTTCTGTAAATCAGTACATAAGAGGCAGAAAATGGATGGCGAGACAAAGCTATCAGCATTGGTTATCAAATTTTCTTTAAATGGTTTTGCATTTTAGGGGGAGTATTGTTGTCAGAAAATCCAAAAACATTTGAAAATTTGTAAAAGGCAAAAACATGATAGAATTCAAAATTGAGTTTTTGTGTTAAAAAGAGGAAATTATAGTACATCAGTAGACAGTTACAGTATGCTAAAGAAATGTAATGATTTTATAGCGTTAAACAGTCTCACTGATGATATGCCGATAGGTTTTTATACATTTAGTAAACTTTTTCGGGATATAAACATAAATTCAAACTTGATTGTTTTGTGGGGAACACTACTTGGATATATAGGTAACCCCTGAAATCTTGTTTGAAGGACCCCTTTTTCTGAGATACTAGGTCTTTATACTCAGTGATATCTGGGGTATTATCCCGGGACTTCTGATAATGCGGAAGCAATGGCCTAGTCCCCGTATAATACTTTCTGCTTGCTTGAAACATAGCACTGCCCCCAGTACAAAAAAATGACGAAACATTAAAAAAAATGCTAATCATGTACTGTTGAAGAAAAGATTCTCTAAAGGGAACACACCTAAAGTCGAACCGTCATCTCTCTGCTGAACGGAAGTTCTGACCTGAGCTCTCACGGTCTCGCATTTAACCCCTTACAGATATCATTTAGGTATACTCACCTGTAAGACTGAATATTGGGATCTGAATACGGGAGTATATTCAAGAGGTGGGACACATGAATGAGTTTAAGTTCTTAATACACCTAATTCATATCCTGAATCCGTTGAAATTTGTGTGAAAATTTAAGTGGATCAGTATATCGACAATCTAAGTGAATTGTTTAATTCTTAATGTGCAAGTAAGCTCAATGGTACTTGTGACATGTCAAAAATTGATATGATCCTCTGACGTAAACTCAAACAAAAATATTGTCTGTAAATATGTTTGTAAATATTTCTTTATTGCTTTATGTTTCAGAAAAGTACAAAAAGATTTTGAATTCTACTTTATTTTCGATAACCGATGTCTGAAATGCTGAGTTTCAAAATTTAAGTATGCTGATTGTGTTTCTGAAAATAAAACAAGTTCATTAATTTGAAACTTGAAGTTTAAAAAAAAAAAAATCAAAAACAGTTTGTGATATCTCCAAGGTCATTAGTTTGGACTTGGATGATTAACTGTGGGGGATTTGGATGCTTATATTGTTAAAATCTATGATAAAGAGCCAGTTTCCGATCCTGAAACTGCAAAATTCATGAAATTTGTTAAATTGTGTTAGTTTAGAAAGTTTGAAGAAAGTCAGGTCACAATTCCTGGATAATTGAATGCTTAAAATGTTTGTACTTATAAATGTTTGAGTGATTGCAGATGAGATTCCATACTACGATCCCGATAGTTGAGTCTAAGGGGGAGTCTGAAGACGAGCTCAAAGCAAGGGGGAGCTTGTAACTAGAAAGCAAGGTGTCGATCCCTAAAGCACGGAAGCTTGATGAAAGGAGGAGCCTGAAGAAAGAGATTATAAAAGATGACAATGTTAGAGCCAGAGACAGATCCTGGTACAACATTCAAAGATAGAAGTTGATCAATGAAGAAAGATTGATGGATGCTTACAATGTTAGACAATTTGGTTAGAGCATGAAGACTGATCAAGACTGAAGATGTGTCATGATAAAGACTCAACACTGAAGACTTCGTCAACATCCAAGGGGGAGTCTGTTAGTGCACTATGTCTATTGACTTCGTCTTGTATCGAGTTATGTAATAGGATAGGATAACCAGTGCTCGAGTTACTAGAAACTGATTTTAGAAAGTTTAAAGGTAATTTCGCTTGAAATTGTCAAGGACATTTCAAACGGAATTAACAAAAGTTAATTCCGCTTGAACATGGCTTTGGTCGTTTCAAAAGGAATTACATCAACTATAAATAGGTGAGCATGGTTGTCATTTCATACGAAATTAGGTCTTGTGATTCGGTAACGAAGTGATGCCGATTTGTCTCTAGGTGCTGTAAGACTATTATATCAATACAAGAGACAGTTAAATTGTATCGAGCGTCCGTTTCATTGATTCCGCCTTTGATTCGGATCCAAAACTCTTCTGAACGACTCATTCAGGTCGTACAACGATCCTACATGGTCCATAATGGTGTTTTATTCATCAGTATGGCGTTTTGGTATAGAAGTGTAAAGACCTTTTTACCCTTAATGAGGCGCGTCCACGTAATAAAATTGATGTTATTTACGAAAACACCACCGCGCCAATCTAGTACATGGATTGTTTTAATCGGACGATCCACAAGCGTTCTCACCGTTCTCACACTTTCTACCGTTTTCTCTAAATCACGACCCTATATATATATATATATATATAGGGTAGGGTTCTAGAACCTCATATATATATATAGGGGATGGATCATGAGAAAACTAATTTAAATGAGAAAACCAAAAAACTAACTAAAAAAGCCTAACTCTAAATCACGACCCTATATATATACATATATATATATATATATATATATATATATAGGGTAGGGTTCTAGAACCTCATATATATATATATAGGGGATGGATCATGAGAAAACTAATTTAAATGAGAAAACCAAAAAACTAACTAAAAAAGCCTAAAAATACCAATTTTTTTTTACATTTTTTATAAAATATCGCTATATTTTATGCATTGAAAAAATTTTTCAAAAAAAAATATATATATATATAGGGGATGGATCATGAGAAAACTAATTTAAATGAGAAAACCAAAAAACTAACTAAAAAATCCTAAAAATATACCAATTTTTTTTTACATTTTTTATAGAATATCGCTATATTTTATGCATGGAAAAAAAATTTCAAAAAAAAATTAATTTTTTTTTGTTGTATTACATATGTGCACTATTACGGATATAGTGCACATGTGCAGTACAACAAAAATATATATATATTTTTTTTGAAATTTTTTTTATATATAAAAATCATGATTTTTTTATAAAAAATTGTAAAAAAAAAATGGTATGTTTTTTAGCTTTTTTTAGTTAGTTTTCTAGTTTTCTCATTTAGATGTAGTTTTCTCATGATTCTCTCCCTATATATATATAGTGTAATGCTAGATAGAAAACTCTAAAAATTTGAGAAAACCCTAGAAAACCCAACCTCCTGACTTTTTTATTTTTTTTTGAAAAAAATAACACATGTAATATACATGTTTTTAAGAGTTTTGAGCCAAAAAAATCAAAAAAGCGCCAAGTGGATGTTTTTAAAAAAATAAACAAGTTTCAGCAACTTTCATCACTAACATGTGTTAGACAAAAAGTTGCTGAAACTTGTTTATTTTTTTTTAAAAACCATTGGACGCTTTTTTGATTTTTTTTGCTCAAAACTCTTAAAAACATGTATATTACATGTGTTATTTTTTTCAAAAAAAAAAGTCGGGAGGTTGGGTTTTCTCAAATTTTTAGGGTTTTCTATCTAACCCTCCCCTATATATATATATATATATATATATAGGGGATGAATCATGAGAAAACTAGTTTAAATGAGAAAAACCAAAAAACTAACTAAAAAAGCCTAAAAACATACCAATTTTTTTTAAAATTTTTACAAAAAAAATTGCTAGTTTTTATGCATGGAAAAAAATTTTCAAAAAATAAAAAAAATTTGTTGTATTACACATGTGCACTATTACGGATATAGTGCACATGTGTAGTACACATATAATGCACATATATTGCACATGTGCGGTACAACAAAAAAAAATTTGAAATTTTTTTTCCATGCATAAGAACTAGCGATTTTTTTATAAAAAATTGTAAAAAAAAAATTGGTATGTTTTTTAGTTTTTTTAGTTAGTTTTCTAGTTTTCTCATTTAGATGTAGTTTTCTCATGATCCTCTCCCTATATATATATATATAGAGGGAGAGAGAGAGAGAAACGGGATCAGGAGAAAATGCCAAAAGTGTGAGAACGGTGAGAACGCATCATGGCCCAACACGTGACGCGCGATATAATTAGGGCGAATGGGTTTTTTTGTCATTTTATCTTTCGCTTTTCACAATATTGATTTATTTTTTGGGTTTAAGATTTTTTGGCGTTAACCAAATTCAATAATTATATGGCGTTTTAATGGTTTCATTGTATTAACATTTTGGCGTTTATGGCGTTTTTCAAATCGTATGCCATTGGAACCCCAAGGGGTCAGAATATCTCTCTGAATGGCGTTTTTCAAGGCGTTTTAGACAAGATGGCCCATTGTTCTATTATTTTTTATATACATTTTGGCGTTTGTGGTATCTTGGCGTTTTACAATTGGAAAAGTATATTATTGTTTTGTAGTTACTGTTTCTAGTTACCTTTTCAAGTTTGGTTTTTATTTTTTTATTTTGGGTTTTTTATAATACTTGTCCAAAGTCATTTTAGTATAGTTTGGGAGTTTTGGGGCGTTTTATGGTATGATGATGTTTTAACAAGCATTTGGCTGTCTGGCGTTTTTATTATATATGGCGTTGTTATTATATAACAATCAACTGAAAAAGAAAATTAATATATATATATATATATATATATATATATATATAAACAACTGGTCTTCCAAATCTTCACTGTCACCAGTCTCTTTCTTTTTTTTTTGAAGCATATTCACTGGCTGTTTCGACTTTCGTACGATTTATTTTGATTTTTTGTTTTTGAAGTAGTTTTTTTGTCGCCGTTTGGAAGCACAAAGTCTGATATCAGCCTCTTTTTCTTGAAGATTTGTCCATCTCATGCAGCAAAATGTTATTGAGTTTACACTCTTCAGCCAACAATCTTGAATTTCAAATGAACGATGTTTGATTTTTTAACTTTTTGGCGTTTTACCGAGAAAAAGAACGCCACTATAAAAGTACCTTAAACCTCTAAATTTGATCATGCTAAAATCAATAATGTTTTGCTATATGATGGTGGACAACATTGTTAATCCTCAGTTAAGAAAGATGTCTGACAATGTTGTCCACCCCATACAGCTAAACTTTATTGAGAACAAACCTCAAGAATGTTTTTGTATGTTTTGGCTATATAATTGGATGGAAGTTGAGGATAAGATTTTATTCAATGTAATGGACAATATCCTCACTTAAGGATTTTGTCCATTACATTGAGCGAAACCTTACCGACAACCAAACTGAATTTCAAATAACCGTTTTGGTTTAGAGGATATTTGATATTTGGGTTTTTTGGCGTTTCTAAGACGAATGATATATATTAAATATGACGTTTGGGTTTTTGTGTGTTTTAATGGAAGGTCTGAGATGTTGTATATATGGGTTGTTTTTGGCGGTTTTTTTAGGCGAGATTTTATTATAATTAAGTTTGGCGTTTTATATCTAATGATGTTTTTAGATTAGGATGGTGTGTGCTTATTGTATGTTAAGGCGGTAATTTTAATGGCGTTTTATTTCATTAGATGGCGTTTTGTGTAGAGAAGTCAAAAGATTTTTTAGCTTTAATGAAGTGCGCCACAGTAATAAAAGTGATGTTATTTACGAAAACGCCACCGCGTCATCTAGTCCATAGATTGTTTTCATCTGACGATCCATAACTGTTCTCTCCGTTCTCACACTTTTCACCGTTTTCTCTAAATCCTGATCTTATATTTTATATATATATATATATATATATATATATATATATATATATATATATATATATATATATATATATATACAGGATTAGGTTCAAGAGTGAATACTAGTGTAGCTTGCGAACTGAGTGAACTAATCCTAACCATACACATGTGTAGATCAATGGCCAGGATTTGATGTTGAAATACACTAGTGTATTTTACGATTTGATGATGAGATCCTGGCCATACACATGTGTAGATCAATGGCCAGGATTTGTTCACTCAGTTCGCAAATACACTAGTGTTCACTCTAGAACCCCACCCTATATATATATAGGCTAGGAATTGGCTAGAAAGTCCAAATTTCCTAAAAAGTGTAAAAAGTCATAAAACACCATAATGTCAACCATAAAACACACCAAAAACCCACAAATAACATAATGAAGATTACTAAAACATCATGTATGTGGGTTTTGTGTTGTGTTTTAGATGTTAAGGCTCTGATTATGGAATGACAAATATTATTGTGTTTTATGTTGTTTAGCATTTTGTGTTTTTTATTCATAGTTCTACGATAGTGTGTTTGAAGTTTTTATGGACTATTAGAGTTTGAATATGGTGTTTTAGTAATCTTCATTCTATTATTTATGAGTTTTAGGTGTGTTTTATGCCTGAAATTATTGTGTTTTATGACTTTTTACACTTTTTAGGAAAAACACACTTTTCGTAGGATCACCACTATATATATATATATATACACACTAGGTTATAACCCCGTGTATTACACGGGTTGAATAAATAAAATTTATATACCAAATAATAAAACATTATCTTTTTAAATGCCTCATTTATTACACGGGTTGAAGAAATGTAATTTTATATATTAAATAATAAAATAAGTTATATCTATAAGAACCAAATGTATTGTACGGGTTGAATAAATGTAATATTATATACCAAATAATAAAAAAAATTATATCGTTAAAACCATTGTATTACACGGGTTGAATAAATGTAACATTGTTTACCTAATAATAAAAAAAATTATATTTTTAAAAACCCCCGTGTATTACATGGGTTGAATAAATATGATTTCATATACCAAATAATTAAAAAATATATTTAAAAAAACTAACGGATTTTTTTTATATTTAAAGTAGGATAAGATTGAATATTAATCTGAACTAACGGATTTTTTTTATATTTAAATTAGGATAAGATTGAATATTAATCTTTATTTATTTAGTTAATATAAGATTGAAAAATCATATAATTGAATAGGTGGGAGGTTGTATTATGATAAATCGGTTAACCGTACTGAATGATAAAGATAATAGTGATTATTGAACAAATTAATTAATCGAATTTAACAGAAACATTTGTGATGTTAGGCGGATTTTTTTTTAATTATTTGAAAGTTAATATCAACTCTGGAATTCGTATGAATTCTTATTAGATTTGATTAAATATTATTGATAATAAAAAATTGTATTAGATTAGATTTTAGATTTGATTAAATTAATATTATTAATAATAAGAATTTTAATAAAAATTGGTGAAATCTGTTAAAATTATCCATGGAGCTAAAATGGTTATTAAATTATATATACGTAAAACATCTAGTTTGTATTAATTTAGATTAAATATTATTATTTTTAGTATTATTAATCATTTTAATCAATTAAATGAGAGAATGACAAGTGTCCCAAAACAGGTTTCTTTTATTATATAGTAGATATATATATATATAGGGAGGAGCTCATGCGAGAACCACCTTTATTGTGAGAACCGCGAGAACCAATGTGAACACAACCTAAAATAGCTAAAAAAACCTAACCCCCACCCCCCCCTCCCCAAAAAAAACCTAAACCCCCCCCCCCCCCCCCCCCAAAAAAAAACCTAACCCCCCCCCCCCCCCCCCCTCAAAGAAAACCTAAACCCCCCTCCCCCACCCCCCAAAAACCTAAACCCCCCCCACCCCCCAAGCTAAAATACTAAAAACTAAACCCCCAAAAAACCTAAAAAAAATCTAAAATTTTTTTTTTTGAATTTTTTAATATTTTTTATGTTAAAATCGCTACTTTTAGAAGCAAAAAAAAAAAATTTAAAAAAAAATTTAATTTTTTTTTTTTTTTTTTGCTTCGAAAAGTAGCGATTTTTTTATAAAAAATTCAAAAAAAATTTTTTTGTGTATTTTTAGCTATTTTTAGGCATTTTTGGTTGTGTTCACATTGGTTCTCGCGGTTCTCGCAATAAGAGGTGGTTCTCGCATGATCTTCTCCCTATATATATATATATATATGATCATGTATTGTGCTCAAACGCCCCAGGTTAGATGGCAGCCTCGAGGCATGAATCGGGTGTTAAACATCGCCCTAGCGGTCGTGAAATGGCTTGTTATAAGAGGAGTGACATGCGTTTTTATTGGAGAAGACTGTGTTATTTCTTGCCCTCCAAATGCACTGGCAGTGACCTAACAGGCAGGTTGTTAAATTGATTGCATATATCAACTTCGTTTTCTTCCTGTTTACTTTTAGATTGTGGTGTAACATTAACATGTCACGGATCGAGAATGCGTAAATAGGCGGTAAGTTACACCATTGACTAACAACTTGCCATATGTAAGTTTATAAATAAATTAATTCTATAAAGTGAACATTTAAATTGTGAGTTCAATGATGACATGTGATTAAAATGTATAAAGGAAATAAATATTGGGTGAAGAAGGCTACGTGTTGTAACATTCCGGAGATTTTTGCTTTCTCGATTTTTGACTTATCAAAGATCCACAAGCACACGAGGGTTTCAAGAGTTAAGGCCGAAGTGGTTAAAGGTTTGATTGTGATTTCGTGTTGGAAGATATGGAAGGCTAGGAATGAGAAGATTTTCAAACATAGTACTAGCAATGCTCGAGACATAGTGGAGGCGATTAAGTCGATTGGTTTTTTGTGGTTTAAACATAGGCAAAAGCGTACTTGTATAGAGTGGGATGATTGGAGATGTTTTAACTTGATGTAATTAGCTGTGTTGGTTTCCAGTCTCTTCTCGAGACAGGAGGTTTTCTTGGTGGCGTTTAATGAAGTTTATTTTTCAAAAAAAAAAAAAGAAGAAGGATACGTGTTTTGATATACAACACGTTGAATACAAGCTAATTTAATTAGAAAATTATTATATAAACACTATTATTGATGTAAAAATGATGCATGTGTTTTGATTCTTGCCCATCTAGAATTGTGAATCACAAAACTTTTTTTTTAAGTAAGCTTCATTAGAAAACAACCAACTCACAAGACGGGGCGGTCCCAGAAACACAACTACATATTTACAAAGTTACACCAATCATTCCACGAAAAAGACCTCGACTTACATCTACTTCTAATCCATAAAAACCCGATAGATTTAATCTCACTTAAAATATCTTCAACCCGAACTTGTTTATCTTCAAACCTAAGCTTGTTCCTCGAACGTCAAATGCTTCAACATCCCACCCTCACAATCCCTTGGAAAACTTCTTTCGCCGTAATTGATAACCCAACCGCATTATGAACTTCCAAAAGCTCTCTAACCGATCCAGTAACAAAAGGAGGAACCTTGCACCACAACGCGATATGCTGCCAAACCCGTGACGCTATGATGCATCTGGAAAATAAATGGTTGACACTTTCTTCTCCCGACCCACACATGTGACATGTCACATCATCGATATCGATATTCCATTTCTTCGATGCAAGAGCCGTGGGAATTTTTCCCATTTCGGCTCTCCACACGAATGCATTGCACTTTAGCAGAACCAGCTTGCATCAATCCATGACATAATTATTACTATGATCAACCCCCTTAGAAAGACACCGTTTAAACATTCCAACTGTGAATCAGAAAGTAAGTTCTAATTTTTCCATTAATGAAGTTTTGTGGGAAAAGGAAATTGAAATACCAATTTTGAATGGGCGTTGATTGTGTGATCCAAATTGACGTAGGAATTTCGCTTGAAATCCTTGTATGTATAAATATATGTGTAAAAATTGTGTATGTGGTTGTTCTTTGTAAAAACCCTCATGTGGATTAAAGTGGGGTTTGACAAGATCATGAAATTTGTAGCTTTTTTAGGTTGAATTATTAATACTAGTTATATAACATGAAGATATGATAATTGAATGTTGTTGAAATAAATTAAATGTGATAACTAGTGGACACATGGTAATTTGCTAGTATTTAGACAACTTGAATGAATGTTGAAATGGATGCTCGCCAAGTGTTTGATGTATTGCCTTATATGAGAAAATGTATGAATTTTTGTTAAACTTCTTGTGGTTATGTTTAGAATGTAAGAAAGTGTATGTGTGGTGATTTATGATCATTTTTGTGATATATAATGTGAATGGATGAATTCATGAAATCTATAAGTGAATTCGTCAAGTGTATGTGTGAAAGAGGAAGGTACGAGCCACATAAGAAAACAAGAAGTTCAAGATCACGGTAAGTCATTCTATTACACTTTGGTTTTATAGTAATTCGATAGTATCATTTAAGTCATGGTATAATTTGGAATGTTGGGGCTATAAGTATCGAAAGTGATGAAATGTGGTGGATTCGTAGTAACATGTCAAATGGGTAATGTTGAAATGGTTAATGTCCAAGATGAAAACCTTGAGTTTTTGGTTATAGATGATAGAGTAGTAGTTAAGGTGTTGTATTGTACCAATATGCTAGTAAAAATTAGTATGATGTGTATTATAAGGAAGTTATGCAAAAACCCAACTAACCCAGGTAGATATGGTAAGTTGAGTAACGTATCCATAAAGAGCACGTGGTTAGTATTACATGAGTTGTTTGATTATCTAAACTATTTACGAAACAAATATACAGAAAGCTTATGAAGTTTACTTAATTAGTTATCTTGAAGGTTAACTGGTTTGGAGTCAAGATATGAGCTTGTTTTGAGTTGTAAGAATCATGAACAAAAGCTTTGATATAATTAGTAATTTGAAAACAATAATTATATGGTCTACATATTGCAACCCCTTATATTTTTCATTTTTAGTTCCTAACAACACGTGGATTTAATCCCGTGTGTAAACCGGAACTAGAGGATCCGACAACATCAACTTCTTTGACATCCATTTAACCTGCGGATCCAACATCACCAAAGGTGGTGTTCCTGTTGCTGACAAAGAGCAAGGTAGGTCGAGGAATGAATAAGATGAAAATGATTACTTTTGTGATTAAAAGCATGTCGGTTATTTTATCACAATATAGTGGAAATTAACTTGCATCGGTTCAGAACTTAAAATCGATCTTAAGACATAGATATATCTGATGTTTGTTAAATTTCAAACTTCAAAGTTAATTTTAATTAAGGGATGTGAATTGTACAATTGTACACCACTATAACACGTTACGTTACTAATAATACATTTCACTTTTAAAGAAAGACAGAATGATTGACTTATAAAATTCAGAATTTTAGAAAATGATCATGACTGTATAACTAATATAAGCGGTGTATAAATCACATTTTTGTTAGTTAATTGTGGATGACAACTAATTTTAAATATTATATCGTAAGTAAAATTAACCATTTAACAAATACTAAAAAAATGATTTTTACATTATTTTTAAGCCTTTAAAGTCACACAACTTATTAAAAAATATGAACATGTCATTAAACTCATTACTCGCTTATATATCTTAAAGTTCATAAATTTGTCCAAGATACATGTAATTGTGATTTTTTTTGAAAAATAATGATTTCTTAACTCTAAAATTGCTTTAAATTTTATCAAATTGTAGGTCAACTTTTTTTAAAAATGAAATTATACGCAATTATGTTTTGACAATGTAAAAGTTAAGTAGTTATTAGTCTAAAAACATTTTAAAAGTGTGTGCATTTTATACAAGATACAAAAATAAGTTTACTGGTTGCTTATGTATGTTTTATAAGGTAAGCAAATTTAACATAAATTAGATGACACTAATTTTTGCAAAAGAAAATAAAAAAATAAAAGTCCAAATCATGTATTTAAACGTAATTGTAAAAGCAAAAACATATAGCACCAGTGGTCTAGTGGTAGAATAGTACCCTGCCACGGTACAGACCCGGGTTCGATTCCCGGCTGGTGCATATGCTATGATGACTAAAATCCTTGCATTGGATGGGTCCATTGCTCTACATCTTACATAGATGAATGAATCAAAAGGCTAATCTGAGCTAAATTATATTTTTTTATGGAAGAATTACAAATTTATTTTTATTAAACTAGAAAATTGAAAATGATAAATCAAATAAACTCGTCTATACATGGATTTAGGGTGTATTAAATCTGGATGTATTTTGTAAAATAAGTTTATATCATCAACAAATATGAAAGTAAATGAGCAGGATGTATATGAATTTGTGTATACATATACGTTCATCTCAAGGTTACCATTTCTAAATGCTTACATATTGATAAAAATGTAATTTTTTATATACAACAACATGCTTATACAAGTAGGAAATCAAAGTGGAAAAGGCTAGTCATCCATCGTCAAGTTAGGCCATGATAAGTCATTCTTGCACACAAATTGTTAAAATATGAAGGATGTTGATGATTTAGATGAGTTATATCTTATCAAGGCATGTGAATATGATGAATTGTAAACTCAAGTTTTTGGGGATTTTGGGTAAATCCAAGGCCATCTCTGATATTATTTCGGATCCATGTGCGGCAAATAAAAATGGGCTCCTAATTGTTAATTGCGTTATTATTTTAAGTGTTTAAAAGGGCCGAGAGGTATCAGGTATGTGTTGAATGATTAGTTGATTAATGAGTTAATGGTAGATGGTTATTGTGTTATTCACCCCCCCCTGAGAACATGAAATTTATACAAAGTTTATATTTTATTTATATATGTTAATTGATCTACGCTACCTAAATAAGAAAAACAAATTTTGGGCCCCCTCTAAAACATGGGTCCTATACGGTCGCCCACCCTTCACACCCTTAAAGACTCTCTTGGGTAAAATTTAGTGTCATTTAGAGTTAAATGCGTCTCTTTATATGCATATAAACAGTTAGAATTGATTGACTATAGCTGTGAGGTCAAATTCAAACGTTGGTCATATGGGTTTTGGGATAAATTGGTATAGAATAATGAATTTCGGGATTTTATGTTAAAAGAGGTTTAAACAATTGTAAGTTGTTAGGAGATGACATGATTAAACAAATTTTGGGCCCCCTTTAGAACATGGATATTGTACGGTCACCCACCTTGCACTCCCTTAAAAACTCCTTTGGGTAAATCTTAGTATGTTTTTGAGTTAAATGTCTCTTTATATGCATATAAACTGTTGGAATTGGTTAGTATCTTGATTCGGGCCGCGAGATGGTCACTCTTATATGAAAGACCGTGGGGATGGGGTTGAGCCGGTGAGGGGTTGGGTGGTTTTCATTTTCTTTTTCTTTCTTTTTTTTGTTTTTTTGTTTTTCATTCGTTTTTTACGTGTCACTCGCTCGGACAATAATTGTGCAACTTGAGTGAACAACAGGGACTATGGTTGTGATTTCTTATACATTTTAACGACCGGACAATAAGTGTGCAACTTGAGTGAACAATAGGACTATGGTTGTGATTTCTTATACATAAGATCGGAAGCTAAAGGTTTGACATGCCACATGGGGGGCTAACATTGTTTATTCTTAAGTTTATCTCCATCTAAAGTGATGTATGTCAAAAACAAGTGTGTTTCTTACATATGCATTTATGCATTTATCTCCATCTATTTTAAAATAGATTGAAGTAAAAGGCTTGAAAGATTAGCAATGACTTATGGGATGGAATCGTAGATGTTATTTTCTTGTAGCTAAAAGTGATACTGAATATTCCGATGGAATCAGTGATTAAAAAGTGATAATAGAGAAGTAGCTAAATATATGTACATATAAGTGGATCCACAATGTTTAACAAAATATGAAACCTGAAAGCGTTTCAAATGGACTCAACCAGACCAGGTATGTAGCCAGGAAGCGGTCCAGTACTAATAAGAGTTGATGAAGAAAGAGAACACCTACATGCATACCATACATACATCATGCATGCAGATGAGTAATAATCCATCTTAACAGTTAATACTACCCAACCTACATCAGTCAGTTCTATCTACGGCTTCTAGTCAGCTAGCTATACATGAAAGAGGTTGCAAAGTGATCAGCTTACTGTTTTAACATTCAAGAACCCCAACGGGATTTTTGACTACCACCATCTCCAGCCTGGTTCCACCCACTTGCAGATGTCCCACCCTCATCAGACGCCACACTTGAGTCACATTTCCATCCTGCCCGATAACGGGGGGTCCCGGCTTCATCCCTATTCATGGGAGGACGTGGCTGAGACTTCTTGAAATACTTGGGAATGAATTCATCCACTTTGTCAGGATATTTTCCCCTTATGAAATTCTCAAGACATTTGCGATACGAAAAGTCTTCTTTCTGCCCGTCGGTTGATACAACATAAAAACACCGACTGTCTTTGAATAGTGTATGCTTGGTGACCTACAAAGTTAATAACTGATTATGTGAAATAATAATAAAAATTCATTTATTTTGGTAATTCGTATGCAAGTGATAAAAATACAATATGTAGCAGGTTTACCATGACGTAATCCACTCCAGAACCGGCCTTCTGAGCCTTATCAGGATGGTGCGCGAGGACATTTTCAAGAATGTAAGTTTGATCATCAGCAGACAACGGATCACCATCATTGTATCTTCACAAAGTCAAGAGTTAGAAAATTCATGGTCCATAACTTGATTTTGAACAGGAAACTTTTTTAATAATGTGATTTAAGAGGTTTCTATGCATTTGACCTGTTTCTTATTTAGTTAAATCCTACAGCCTAACCCAGTTGACCCGTCAACTGATAAAACATAACCTGATTATCTCCATGTACTAGGAAAATTAACATCATCATCATCATACTCAGTTAATCCCACCAATAGCAAAGCAAAGGTAGGGTCTGAGGAGGGTAAGATGTAGACAGCCTTACCTCTACCCCGTAGGAATAGAGAGGCTGCTTCCAGTGAGACCCCCGGCTCGATTACTAGGAAAATTAACAGAAAAAAGTAATATAGAGATTACCCAGTTTGGCTCATAATCCGCCTGACTGATTGCATGATGGGCTCGATGTCGGCGAGAATATCTTGTTCATCAGAGGTGAACACATCCAGACGTTGTCTTCGCGCAGTGACTGGTCCTCCACCCGATCTTGAACCATCGTTTGATCCTCCAACTGGTCTAGCCGGTCTGTCTCTTTTTGGACCCCATCCTTCCTTCTTTTTCCAACCACCACCTTCGTCCGGTTTTTGTTCCGCCTTACGGTTCCAGCCCCAAGAACCGGGTTTTTGTTCAGCATCGTGTCCCTTTTCATCTGTTGACCCATCAGCACGGTCCATTGGAGGTCCACCTGGCTTGCTATTCCATCCAGGTCCATCTGATTTGACAACCTTTTGACCCCACGAACCTGATCCGGAGCCCTTATTAGTGTTGTCAACGCTTTTCTTCCCACCCCATCGAGGTTCATCTGCCGTGACCACTTTTTGGCCCCATGAACCTGACCCTGAACCAGTAGCGGTCTCGTTTACACTTTCCTTTGAACCCCATACAGGTTCATCCCAATTCGACGCCTTCTGAACCCATGTACCTGTTTCATTTTCACTCTTCTTTCCTCCCCATCCAGGTCCATCCCGTTTGACCACCTTTTGGCCCCACAAACCTGACCCCAACTCCTTCGCGGCTTCGTTTTGACTTTCTTTTGCACCCCATCTGGGTTCATCTCCTTTTGCCACCACCTGACCCCAAGCACCTGAACCCTCCTCGGTTTCATTATCACTCTTCTTCGCCCCCCATCCGGGTCTATCCCCTTTGACCACCGTTTGGCCCCACGAACCAGACCCTGAACCCGTAGCAGTCTTGTTTTCACTTTTCTTTGAACCCCATACAGGTTCATTATCTTCCTTTTCCCCTGATAAACTCCATGATCCAGATGGTTCAACGTCTTTCTGAGATTTTGTTGCCCCCCAACCAGCGCTAGTTGTCGGTGTAGTCTTGACAGCACCTCCCCAACCACCACCACTGGACGTCCCATCTTCTGGAGTGGGACCTGTTCCCAAAGTTGATTGTTCTACATCCATTCCATCTTCAAAAACAGGTTTAGCAAACCCAGAATCTATCTCAGGAGACCCCGTTTCCATCATTTCCATATCGTAACTGTCAACATCCCCACCTAGACACCCACTATCAGCTTCCTCAGCACCACCCCCGACAATGTGAAGGAAGTTGTAGACATCGATACCGTCTTTTTGGTTCAGTTCCACCTACAAAACATGATTTATATTAGTCAAAGTCATTAAATCGTAGTCGAGTAATCATTTGTGATTTAGTGTGGTGTTGGAGTGTTTGGATAGTTTTGCTGCTTGAAGTTGTAACAATAAGTGTTTGACAACTTACAACTATTTACATTTTGATAATACTAAAGGTAAACTAGTAAAATAACTCTGTACTTTGACAAGCACTTTTCTTGCAGCCGCTAGTATCAAACTAAATAGATGGTTATAACTTATAACTAGGGGTATAAACAAGCCCAGGGCTCGAGAGTTACTCGTGATCGACTTGGTTAAAAGCTCGAGCCTGAAATAGAGCTCGTTTAATCATCCAGCCCGAGCTCGAGCCTAAAATACAAAGCTCGTTTAGGCTCGCGAGCCTAAACGAGGCCAAACAAAATTTTAGTTTTTTATATATAATATAATAATAATAATGAGAGTTAAATTATACTTCAAGGAGGTTTTATCCGGAATGAATAAAAAAAGAAAAAAGAAAGAAATGGCTCGTTTAAGCGAGCTCGAGCCGAGATTTTAGATCGTTTCAAGTTGTTCTCCAAATAGCTCGAGCCGAGTCGAGCCGAGCTTGAGCTTTGGGTTTTACTCGCGAGCGTAGCTTGAGCTCAAATAAGTTGGCTCGAACCGAACCGAGCCGAGCTCGAGCCTAGTCGGGCTCGGCCCGGCTCGTTTACACCCCTACTTATAACTAAATAACGTTAAGACGTTAAATAGAGGTAGGTTACCCAAACACTGTAAGAAACTGAATATTATCAGACAAATCATTTTCAGAAATATAGGTTGTAATCTCAACCCTTTACTTATGAACGGGTAGATTCAGATAGTTTTCGTCTCTAACGGATACGAAATCTAGCTTTAGAAAAACCATTTAAATGGGTTAAGAGTTGGTAAAACTTTACTGTTTACTTTTAAAAGGTGGAAAACAGTTTCAGGTCAGAGTCAGACCGCCCTGTTTCGACCCTTAGCAAAGTTTATTATTTGACCCGTTACCCAACTTGGCATATTGACACCACCACTGTTATTCAAAATGTACAATTCTAAGAAACGCATGAACCATGAAATCAAATACGCATGAACCATTCAAAATGCAATTAGCGTCCCTGTGGTATGAGCGAAACATCAACTTGAGCCCCTAAATTCTTTTTTTGCTTTTTTGAGCCCCTGAACTTATAAATTCATAACACTTTGTGTCCCTCCGTCAGTTTTCCGTCTGTTTGACTGTTTAAAAATTGTGAAATGTCCTTTATACCCTTAATAATAAACAGATATAAATCTTAGGGTATGTTTGGTATGGGGTAATGGAATGAACGAAAGAATGGAATGAATGAGGTAATGGAATGGACGAGGGAAAGAAATGAATCATTACCATTCTATTTCATGTTTGGTTACCCTTTATTGGAATGGAATACAATTCATTAAATTGACAAAAACACCCCTACTTCAAAATAAGAAAAAAAATCATCTTTCACAACATCATCGGCATAAATCATATTCTTTAAAACTGAAATTTAAAAGTTCTTTCATTTAGATAACATCAATAAAATTGTTTTACCCCTATCTGTGATAAAATTTTAAAAATAAAATTGTTTTCACCCCTTGCTGTTATATAAAATTTGAAAAAATTGTTTGAATCAATGCCTGTACATAAAATTCTACAAAGTGATGAATTTAAAAAGACATAAAAAATAGCTCTCTGCTTTACTGAATCGTTAATGGAACAAGAAGCATTATGCATAAACAAAAGGGTATTGGCATATAATTATCTCCATATCAATTCACATCTTGCACCTACTTCATATTGTACTAGCTGCAATATGAACTGTACATCGATTTATTTTTTCAGATTTGAACTTTTTCTAAAATCTTTGACATATGAATCTCTGCATTCTGCAACACTCAGTTGGATCTTTGTTAAGGAATTAAATCAACGTTCTCGTCAACGAATTCAACCTGATCGTGATTGCGAATTCATATATTGTAATTTTCTAACTCATGGCGAATTCAAATTCTTCAATTCAGATAGTGAACAACGAACAATAATAGAATATGACTTCTTCAATTCTTCTAGTTCACAAAACAATTGCATCAAAAAATCTGTTCATACTGAATGGTCGGATACTCTTGTAAATTTGGTGTACGAAGAGAAATCGATGGCGCCGATAAAATAGCATCGATGAGATTTAGGAAGACGATGATAAGTGGGAGTGATATGCGGAGGCAAGAAGGAAGAGGGTGGCAATGAAGAGGTGAGCAGAATTTGGTGAGGATGGCGGCAGATATGGGGCGAGTTGTGGTGAGAAGCCAATACAAAAGAAGGGCAAAATCGGAAATAGTTACGAAAAGGAGACGGAATGAAAAAAAAGCTGGGGGGTAGGGAGGAATGGTTGAGACATGTTTAGAGGGAAATGCATTCCTTGTGGAATAACTGATTTCATTCCTTAAATCAACCAAACACTTCCTTTTTCCATTACCTTTGAATGGGTTATTACATTCCCTCCTTCATTACCCCATACCAAACGCCCCCTTAGAGAAGGCTTAGACTCAGCATAATTTCCCTGGCTCAAGCATCAACCAAATCAAGTTTATTTGGTGCAACAAGCCAACTACTTTGGTTCTCTGACTCAAACATCAACCATAAGAGTTGGGTCATTTAATGGAGAGGAGATCTATGCCCCTTTCAAGACATAGTGTTTGGGGGATGGGACATAAGCAGCATGAACTTGGCTGATTCCATGGCCAGAGCCAAGGTGTTGGACATTGATCTCCAGAAGCAGTTAAGGCCTTACATGGAGTCCATGGTCCCACTCCCTGTTGTCTTTGACCCCAACTTCATCGCAGCCAACCAAGGCGAGCGTGCTGACAACGTCATCAAGGGAACCAAAAACGAACAGATCCAAAAGATCATTAAGGACATCAGGGAGTTTAAGGAGGCTAACAAGGTAGACAAAGTGGTGGTATTCTGGACTGCAAACACCGAAAGATACAGCAATGTAATGGTCGGGCTTAATGACACAATGGAAAGCCTGTTTGCATCATTGGACAGAAATGAGGCAGAGATTTCACCGTCCACCTTGTATGCTATTGCTTGCATTCTTGAAAATGTGCCTTTCATTAATGGCAGCCCACAAAACACTTTTGTACCAGGTAGCTTGCTTTCATGGTTGTGTTCATGTTTCTTTTTGTTGTGTTTATGTATGCTGATTTAATTAGGGTTTAATAGTTTTATTTGGCAGGATAAAATTAGGGTTTAATAGTGTTATTTGGGGGTTTTTAGAAGGGAATATATGCCAAAAGACGGTCTTACCCCTGGCTCATACAGTCAAACAGACGGAAAACTGACGGAGGGACGCAAAGTGTTATGAATTTATAAGTTCAGGGGCTCAAAAAAGCAAAAAAAGAATTTAGGGGCTCAAGTTGATGTTTCACTCATACCACAGGGACGCAAATTGCATTTTACTCTCAGACAAATCATTTTCAGAAATATAGGTTGTAATCTCAACCCTTTACTTATGAACGGGTAGATTCAGATAGTTTTCGTCTCTAACGGATACGAAATCTAGCTTTAGAAAAACCATTTAAATGGGTTAAGAGTTGGTAAAACTTTACTGTTTACTTTTAAAAGGTGGAAAACAGTTTCAGGTCAGAGTCAGACCGCCCTGTTTCGACCCTTAGCAAAGTTTATTATTTGACCCGTTACCCAACTTGGCATATTGACACATTCCACCACTGTTATTCAAAATGTACAATTCTAAGAAACGCATGAACCATGAAATCAAATACGAACCTGTCTTGTGTCCCAAAGAATATCAAACCGAGATCCTGTGCCGACAGCTACAGGTTTTCCCCAAGAACAAGCGCCCACAATACTAGACAACGAATCAGCGTAGCACTTCTCAGCTGCCTTTTCAAAGCACCTTTTTGGTGTCTGAAAACAAGTCAAAAGGTAACAGAATTAAGAACATCAAAATCACATACAAAGTCAACATAACAGTATTATAGATTAAACGTCTTACATATACTGTAGCTTCTGAAAATGGTATTTGGAAGTTAAGCATCTTATTGAGTGCCTTTATTCCTGCAAGATTGAAGCCAACTAAAAATCCCGCACAAGTCATGCTACTTGCCAACAGAAGCAGGTGCTCTTTCAGCATGCCTTTGGTAACCATTGACACTGAAGTCGACAGGCGCTACAAATTAAGAGGGAAAAAACGGTTGAATTTTCAGAATGAAACGGAAATCCAATTAAAATATGCAGGTAGAGAGAGACCTGAACAGCTTGCTCAAAAGCACAAGCGATGCCAAGAAGATGTTCGACTTGTTTGATTGCATAAGGAATAGAGCGTGTTGTGTCAATCAAATCGATTACGGGATGGCATGCATCCATAACTGTCATCCATGCATCGCCGCTTTTCTTAACAGCTTCTTTCTCTAGAACAACATTAATTGCCAAATCACCTTCTTGATCCTTTAAAGGATTTTTTATCCACACTGTTGTTTCGGGACTTATCTGGGTAATATTGACTTCTTTGACCCGTGGATCACCTATGAAATAACAAATTATTCATAAACTGGCTCAACCGTTAACTAGAAGTTTTTCGAAGTAAACAAGAGTCAATAAAAAAATACCTTTTATAATCGAGTTTAAAAGGACAGGACAAACTTTATACATAAACTTGTGTGCAGTCTCCTCTAAATGGATACCGGGATTGTCCTCCCCATAGAACTTCAAGCATGGGGTCCACTCGGATGACTGCTGAAATGAACATTCACTGCAAAACAGTAACCATAGACATTAATTACAGTGTTTAATGAACAGTTATATCATTTAAGCATGAAAGTATAAGATTCGATATTAAAGTGTAGATCATCATCATCATCATACTCGGTAAATCCCACCAATAGCAAAGCTAAGGTAGGGTCTGAGGAGGGTAAGATGTAGACAACCTTACCTCTATCCCATAGGAATAGAGAGGCTGCTTCCAGTGAGACCCCCGGCTCGATAGTAGTTTTGTATCAAGCCTTGGTCATAAGGCACATAACACTCAACAATTGGGACAAAAGACAAAAGCCGATTAGTGCATGTACCCCCTTGTCTTTCGGCTATCAACGCCACCACATGATGCATGATTAACCGTCCCTCGCTTTTTAACGTTATTTTCACGAAATTAGGTAAATAATGTTAAAATTAGTGCACTTTCACTTTTCATTAACCTTTTATCAATTTTTCCCACCCTTAAGCAGTAAAAAAGATTATGCCATATTACATACCTGCAGGATATGGCTATATTCTTGAATATCCGGCCAATTTCTTTTTTCTTTTTACGAAAAGAGGTCAGGGTGTCTTCACATTCCGTAAGAACCTTTTCCATGCTGATATCCAATTCCTCCAACAGTGTCTACATAAATAATATAGGGAAGCATAGATCATTATTATTATTACCAATAGCCCAATATTCTTATTATTGTTTTTACTATTACTAACACTACTACTATTTTGTATGTCTCCGTGTGTGTGTAGAGAGAGAGAGAGAGAACCTTGTTGAGATGAACATGGCCAACAAGCCCAGCCTCAATTTCAGCATTATCTAATGGTACTTGATGTCTTGTATATCTGTAGGTAGAAATCATCAAGAATAGCAGAGTTATCAAACCATAAATGATGTTCTAACAAGGTTAAAAATAGCAGATTAAATAACTACAGCTAGAAAGTAGAACATAAGGCATAAACATATACAGATCATGATTTACTTTTATCAAAACGGGTGGGGTCAGCTTGGGCTGACCAGTGATTATAGAAACTGTATTTTTGAAAAATAATCAACTTTCTTTAAATATAGCCATTTACGAGGTAGTTTGCATTTTAATACACATTAGGCAACCTACGAGCAGTTTGATCTGTTAGATATCAACTATAGGTAGTTTGCATTTTAATACACATTAGGTCCACGATACTTTATTGAATATTAATAAGAAAAAACTAATAGGTAACTGTAGAAGATAAGAAGAAAATACTCTATCAGAAATTCCACAGCAACGTCCTTGAGGCTGACTTTTCGCAAATGATTTTGAACCTTAACCGCCGCCTTCTCAACACAATATTTCTCCCCGCAATTACAATCATTCAAGTACAGTACCACCAGACGATCATTGTCAGCATTCTTAAAATTCACTCCACATTGCAGAATCTCCTACAAAACAGAGAGTCAGAGACCAGAGTAAATGGGTCAATATTTCTACATATAAGAAAACATTACTAAAAAATTACCTTCATCATATTCCAAGAGGAGTTACTACTTGGAGAAGAATCAAGGACCGCCTTATATGCAGGGTTTGACATGGCGGTTGCAGCCAATACTCCCACCGGTTCACCAGCAGCAAACAAATTTTTCATCAGCGCCCCATACTCAAATTGAATAATCGAGTTGCTGCAAACGTTCCGAACAGTTCCATCATAGCAAATAACCACATCCCTGAGGATAGCCATTGAGTTTTTGAAAAGAATACCAGGCTCCGTCAACCCTCTAGATGATCTAATCATTACTTCTCTGCTAGCAATTGAATGAACCATCTCCTCATACGGATCCAGCCCGTTGAACAGGCAGCTCCTAATCAGCCCAAATTCTTCAAATGGGTATCTTTTAGGAAACGGATAATGTCCGACAAAGTGAGAAGACAGATCTCCAGCCAAAGTTCTAGAATATAATCTTCCACGTTCATAAATCTGTAAACCCAAAAATCCGATTTGTTGAGCTATTTTCGTGATAGCCGAGTCACTCTTCGGATCTATCAAATTTCCCATTGATGAAAATCGTAATATAAAATCTGAAATGGGGGCTTTAGAGGCCCGAAGATGCTTCTCTAACTGGATATCAATCACCTCGTTGTAGTTGAACCGCAAGTGATATAACAAAGAAGATAACTCCTGAAGCCGTTCTGCTATGCTTTTTAGAACATCCGTCGGAACAATGAAGTCCTCCAAACTGAGGTTAAATCCATCGCCAAACAAATTATCCATTAGCATTGGTTGTAGGGAGTTGAAAAGCTTTAGAACTTCGTTTGGTCCTTTACTGAAGAAGATGGAGCTGATTATTTCATTTATGATCGACTGCATTGTGTCCCGACTGTAATCCAACTTCAAGATCTTGCTGTCGCGGATCGCGAATCTATCACCCGAACAATCAAACCCGCGAGGTAGAGACGTCTCGAGTAGCTCCAAACCCGTCCACAACGGGCCACAATCACGAGCCTTTAACATCGAAGGTTTAGGCAACAGGTTCGATGTAAAAAGTGCTAGTTGCTGGACTTGAGCTTTTGTGAAGAAATGTTTCTTGAACATCGTTTTGAGTGACAACACAGAATCAGTGCCGAGCTGGAGGTTCACATTCCCACTGTGGGAGCTAAGAAGTTGCTTTTCGACAGCAAATAGCTCCATCACTTCCGCTTTAGCCTCAGAAGATTGTGGGTAAAAGATGTGGATACAGTCACCATCGAAATCGGCACTCAGGGGCCCACAAATAAGAGGATTGATTTTGAAGGTGTGACCATCATGGATATACACCGACAATGCTTGTAGAGAATGTTTGTGGGTCGTTGGTGGCCTGTTGATGAAGATGAGATCACCCTCCATGATTTTTCGGTGTACAATTTGGCCCGGTTTCAAAAACGTGTGACCTTTCGACCCTTCTCTGAGTGAATACGTAGTTTCGCCATCTATGTAGGTTAAGCATAGTTTATCATCCACTAACTGTTGAAGAAACTTCACGTTGTGCTCCGTGACCCGTTCTTCGAAGGTTATCCTTTGAGCGATCTCATACGGGATGCCAATCTCACCCACACCTCTATACAGGTCACCCGTTATGACACTACGAGACGAAAACCCGGACCCTTTACTGATGAAAAGAGTTTTCATCTTCTCAAGCCATGCTTTTGTAGATGATGAATCGTTTACAGTCCGTACAATCGCATAGCGCGTATTTCTGTCAGGGGAGGCCTGGAAAAATTATAAGTACCATGTAAGAGGCAAGAGTAAGAATAGAAAAAAAAATATCAGTATATAGTTGATGAAAAAAAACAGAATATAAAGCACCTTAGCACCCCTCGATTGTAGATACTGTGAGACGGCTAACTGTAGATCATTCACCTCAAACTCAAGGGACTCAAAATTCGGTATTCCCGACCTTGAACTCTTGATGATCTCCACTTGTCTCAAAACTTTCTTAAGGATTGGCATTGATATGTCCTAAACAACAACAACAACAATAATAATGGTGCATAAACACTTATGAATAAGTCAATAAGTCATTATAAAGGTCAACTAACCGAAGATGTAACAGTGATCCCATCAGAGACATCTGGAGTAGACAAACAATTTGGAGGAACAGGAAGATGTTGCATGATATACCCTTCTTGGGGAAAACACCCTCTACCAGCTAGCTTCTTTTTGGTTGACTCAGGAATTTTCTTCAGAATTTTCAGCACCTGACATTGATTTTAAAAAAAATAAAAAAAGGTTAATTCAAGGTGTCTAAAATCTAAATAGACTACATATCAGCTAAAAAAGAATAAAAGAAATTAATTCAATGTGTCTAAAATCTAAATAAACTACATATCAGCTACCACATATAGAGCGGATGGGCGTTTGATATGATTATTGCAACTTGATGAGATTAATCACTTTTAAGGGTTCAGCAAAAACTTACTATACTTCTTCCTTTTTATCATTCAGGGTCAAAAAAAAAAATTAAAAACTTTTTTTTCGGATTGAGTAGTTTGATTACTACCTCAGATGGAAGTAACGGTCGAGTAGTTCCATGACCACCATAACGGTATCCGTATCTATCTAGAAAATCCCAAGAACCGTCTCTATTCCTTGCTGTTCTCGATGGAAGTTTAAGCTCCAGGAAACATGCACCATCCTGTTTCTGGTTTTCACTGACAGTAACTTGTGCGGTTTCCTATATAAACATGTGACAAAGATAAGCAAAGAAATCAACATTCACCAAGATCATTACTAATTATCAAGTGAAAATGCATGCCAAATTTTTCATATATTAAGACTTTTGAAAGTTTGATATAGGGTTTTACCTTGCAGCAAAAGGCAAACGCTCTCTCAAGCACCCCAGTGTTCTTAGATTGCAACTGAAAACACAAACAAACATAAGAAAATAGAAATTAAGATATTGAGGCATGTCTCAATATGCATATCTTCTAATGAACAGTAAGGGATAAGATGTGAAAGTGAGTCTGTTAATGACTTCATGGATAGGTCAGTGATATTAATTGTGTGCCTTAAAAGTTAAAAAGAGGCAAAAACATCATGAGACAACAAGGGAAGAATTCATTTATTTACTTAAAAAAAGGTTGTAGCATAGATGTCATCCGAGAACATAAACACTAAAGAAGATAAAAAAAAACTTAGTACTCTTTTATCCTTGAACTTCAAGCACTTGAGGCATATTAAACTCAGTATACGCTTCAACTCACTAATATGTGAGGGATGATATATTGGAATCGGAAACTCGATGTACCCGAAATGCCCTGAAATGTGGAAGGCAAACAGCATTTAAGAACAGATTCATGACAGATAACTACTTTACAAAAATTTAATAATAACTTATGATAACAAGTAGCACACCTTCACATTTCCCAGTTTCAGATGCACCACAAGATTCACATTTCCCAACTTCAAGTGGAAGTCCAAGAAAAGGATTTGTCAGCTGACTCGCATGGTTGATGGGGCAGTCACTAACGGAGGCCAAGCACTACTCGCCATTATGTGCATGCATCAAACACAAAGAATGTCAGACAAAAACGTTAACAATTTTATAACAATACTTGATACAAGAGGGTGAAACAAAACAGAAAACTCACAATTTCTTGATGAGTGGCCAAAGAAAAACTAATTCCAGTTATCTTCCCCTGTAAAGTGCAGGGTGGCGAATATTCTTCCATCGATCAAAACCTGTTTCATTGTAGCAACAAACTACATCATTGTCCAAAATCCTAACAACAAATCATTAAGAACTTAACAACTAAGAACACAGTATGAAAGAACATTACTCAGAACTATAATTTATACATTTACAGCCTATATGTCCATCTTTCTCATTTTAAGACGTCAATCTTCTATAACACTTATACGGATCTTCCATAACACTTACACAAAAGAAGAAAAGGAAAAACAAGCGAATAATTTCATAAAACAAACATCGAAAAATACATCAAACAACAGCCTTAACTTGCAAGAATGCTGCAGAAACTGCGATAAAAATCTTTCAAAGCACCCAAGTCACAGGCTCACAGCCACAAAAGAAATTTAAAGCACTTTATGAACTCATGGCAGTTATTTTCGTTGAAGCATTATACATGATTATTTTCTAATCAAGCACATTATGCTGAACTCAAACCATACAAAAACCATCTTACATTACAGTATTTCTAAACCTAAACAACAAAATTAGAAAATAAGTGAAATCGAAACCCTAGGCAACCATCAAAACAGCTTAAAAACAATAATATGTAAAGGATCGTTCAAAACAAGGATTCAAACAACTAAAGAGCAAAATTATACGAACATAAAGCAGAATTTGTACGTATACAGCTACTAGATAAGTAAAAGCATGACGATCAACGTATTTAAGCTAAAATAACGAGCTGATTAAACACATGCACTCATGTAGGAAGAAAAAACGATAATAGTAACCGAAAGAGAGCAGTAACGTGTTCGGAAGAGCAACGGTTTGAAATGAAAGGCTAATTTAAGCGAAATGTTGCTGCAAAATGTGCATAAAGATGGAAAAAACCCTAATCGGAACGTACCTTTGACGATCGATTGTGAGGTTGATGAGAGAGAGGGGGTTGTACGTACAGGGTTTAGGGAGGGAGTGTGTGAGTAGAGAATAAGATATTTTGATTTTTTTTTTTTTCCTTTTTCTACACACGTCTATGGTGTGTCATTTTGACCTTGAAATGACCGGATTACCCATAGACACTTTTTCGTTTTAAATAAAAAATTGCAATTTGTTTGAGGGTGCAGGTGAGTGTAAGAGGGTATAATAGAAACTTAGAAAGTTTGGCAACAACAATAATCACTTGAAAATTTTTTAGTTACGTAATAATTCCATTTTTTTTTTTTTGAAGTGATATCATTTACGTAATAATTCCAGTTTTTTTTGGAAATCTAAATTGGAATATCATGTGCCAAAGACAGCGTGTGATTTTCTTCGCCGCCAGATAATGAGTCTTAAACGTTTAGGATATACTTGGGTGATAATTTGTAAATGAATTTGGAATTAAATAATGATTAAACCATTTAATTCTATGAGATAATAAATTAATAATATAGTCAAGGGTTTTTGTAACTAACGAGTTAGGCTATGGGATGTGGAGGAAGTGGCGAAGCTAGATATTTTCAACTCCCGGTCGAAAACGTATATACCTAAAAAATTATAAAACTGGAGGGTCGAAAACGTATATACCTAAAAAATTCTACACGAAAACTACATACCAAACACTACTGAGCGAAAAGTTTGGGGGGTCGGGCGCCCCCACGGCCCCTACAAAGTTGCACCCCTGTGTGGAGGGGCTTGGGTTGGGGGCATTGCTCGACACGTGGCAAGGGTAGGATCTACAAGCTAAAACTCAAAAATTAGGGGTGTGGTGGGACGTTCCTAAGGGTGGAAGGGGCACCATCGGTGACCCCTTCGGCGAGTCTTGTTTACCCATCGGTGAGGTGGCGCCGGCACAATATCGGTGAGTGATGAAGGAGCTTTTCGGTGAGTAGTCACCGAGTGGGGAAGAGGAGAGAGAAGCAAGAGACAGGGTAATGGTACCCTCTTTCAACCAATCACAAATTTATCTTTTTTTTTTAAATTGTTTGTCACTCTCTATATGTTCGAGCACCCATAGTGTTTGAGTGCAAAATAGGAAGTGAAAGGGAAGTTGACATGGCGTGATATTATCAGTTAGGGGAAAAGTTTACCACTTCCCATTTGAAGAGCACCCCTTCCACTCTTAGCTGGGCGTTGTCAGCCATGTGGAAATTAATTTTTTTTATTTAAACTAGCCGTTTGGCAACGGCTGCCCCCAACGGCTACATTGAACCAGCCAACTAAAGCCCGCCATGTCACCCAGCCCTCCCACCTCACGCCAGGCACAATCCCCACGTCAAGCGGGCAACGCCATGCCCAACGCTTGGCCGGTGTGGTGTGGCCAGCATTAAAGTCAATCCGCCGCCCCAACTCGCGCCCCACACCCCATATTCCTATGCGTTTCAATGGCCATGATTTGGAAATTGTAACTGATTACCGTTGCCTAAGAAAGCTTTTAAATTAAACTAGGTTTATCACCCTAGCCGCTTGCGGCAAACTTCTTTTGTTATTTAGTCTGTGTTTGCATGTGTTTTGAAATCACTATGGGCGTGTTGCACGCGGAACCACTAACAATAATAAAAAGAAAATGTAAAAAACAGTAAAAAATAATCGAAAGACAATCAACAAAAAAAAGTTGTATGTTAATGATGTTATTCGTGTGAAACTCGTGGTCGGAGATGAGCAAATAATATTGGGTACCGGTACCGAATTTCCCAAACCGGAGGATCCTAAGTACCAATTCGGTACCGACTTTTGACGTTCCTAGTACCGGTTCGCTACTGATTTTACATTCATATGTCGGTACCGTAACCGGTATTTTTGGTATCGGTTGCCACCGAGCTCATCCCTACCCCTGAAACTAAAAAAAGAAATCATTAAAAGTTGAAGAAAATCAACAAGAAAAAGTTGTACGATACCGTTGTTGTTTGTATAGCACCCGTGATCAGGGATGAGCAAATGGTACCGTGTAGCAGTACCGAATTTCCCGAAATAAAATATTTTCAAACTCAATCCGGTACCGACTTTTGCCGTTTTCTGTATCAGGCTGGTGCCGATTTTTACCTTCATGCACCAATAATGAACCGGACCATACCTGTATTTTCGATACCAGTATTGGTTGACACCAAGCTTATCCAACTGAGAAAGTAAAGAAAATAATAATAATTATTATTATATTAGTATATTAATATAATATAATGAAACAACCCCAATTGTAATTTTAATATATAGTAAAGTAATATAATAATAATAATAACACATAAAATAAAAATAAAATAAAAACTAAATGTTAAAATAAAATTAACAATTGGGCTTTTCGTTCGCTGGTCCATTACAACTACAAGTTCCACAACCTGGACCTAGGCATCGCTGGTCCAAACCCAACGCCCTTGCTTTTTTTTTTTTCACTTTTGGTGCAGCACATGGATTTTTTTTCTTCACTTTTAAAGTGTAAATATAATAACAATTTTGTTAAATTTTTTTTGAAGGGTGACTTTCTATGTTCAAGATCTATTGGTCACCGGGTTCATGTTGATGACAATCCCCCGTCAGCCCCGCTCTTCCGGACGCGATGTTCGATCGGGCCCCGGCCGTTGCGCAAGCTGACCTTCGCCCGGAAAGCATACTGCCCCCACACGAGAGACTCACTGGGGTAACAGCTGGGTAAAACCGGGTTGCCCTCAAGACCGCACCATGCCTCGGTAGGTACGATCCATCATTGGGACGTCCTCCCCCCGAAATGCCGCAGCCGGGTTTCGAACCTGTGACCTCCCGAAGGAAGACACAAACCCAACCACATGGGACAACTGGGCTAACACCTTTATTTGATCATATGTTTTAAACGTTTTAATCAAATGTTATTGTTTAATTTATGCCTATAATTAGCAAATCCATTATTTTTAAATTATACATGAAGATATATATATATATATATATATATATATATATATATATATATATATATATATAGAGGCCGGTTAATGTACAATATCTCTTATCCTACATTATGTACGCGATGCCCACAGCCGTACGATCTTCAATCCATCAAACGCGGGCGAAACTAAATTTATATCATTAAATTAATCAAATAAATATACATAAAAACAACCGCGAATGATAAAATTGATAATTTCTCTATCAAAATCCCAGTAATTTAGTTCGGTACCTTCTTCTTCTCCAACCGACTCTTCTGCAATTCTGTATGTTCAACATGCACATGCGAATCATACAAACATACACACTGAACCCTAATTATTTGTCACATGCGAAATTAAATTAAATCCATTGCACATGCGAATTTATAATTAAAAAGTAACATAAACACTGAATCATAATTATTACTCAAACATGCGAAATTAAATTAAAAGTCAATGCACATGCGAATTTTATAATAAAAAAGTAACATACATCAAAATCCCAGTAACTTTACTTTTCTGTCATTCACATGCGATTTTATAATGAAAAATAACACATACACATGCGAATTTATAAATCAAAAAGTAACATATACATGCGAATTGGTACAAAAAAACAACATGCGAATTTATCAAAAATTACCACATGCGAAATTGTTGTAAAAGAAAACAACATGCGATTTTTATAATGCGGGAAGATGATCTGACGGCTGAGATTGTAGCGTACGTAATGTACGATAAGGGCATTTGTACAGTACACTTTACCTATATATATATATAATAATATTCAAATCCCTTATGATACTTATACTTATGGCAGATTAATAGGAGTCTGTGTTCAAGAAGGTTTAGCTCTTTGTAATGAGTTAAAATTAAACCAACAAATTAAAAAACAAAGCCTAACAGAAAAAAGACAGTTAGGGGAATTCTGTGAACAATTCGGTATGGATTGTACCAAAGAAAAAAGTTTTGATAATGAAAAATATTATAAAAAGTATAGAAAAGCTAAAAGGGAAAAATATTTTCAGAAACGTAGGGAAAAAAGAGAAAGAAGAAAAACCCAAAGAAAAGAAGAATGGGTTCCTACTTGTTATATTTGCAAGAAAAAGGGTCATAAGGCTAATGAATGTAGCCAAAGAAAAATTTTTAAAAATAAGGTTAATAATCTGGACATAGATGAAAATGTTAAAAATGAATTATATAAGATTTTTGATACTGATACTGATGAATCCTCAGATTATAGTTCGGAGGAAAGTTCTTGTTTTGATAATTGTCAAGAAAATTGTCGTAATAAAATAGTTTCTGATAATGAAATGTTATATAAAGTTATGTCTCAATTTCAGGATAATAATTTGAATGATAATGAGATTAATGTTCTAGGTAGTAATATATTAGAAAGTGTTCTGGATAAAGTTAAAAATCCAGAAGAAAGGTTAAAAATTCTTCATATGTTATACAAAGATGAAGAATCTCAACAAGAAAAAAAGGATACTCGAATAGAGGAACCTGAGGGTCCTTATTCCATGAAACATGTTCATAATATTTTAAATACTAGAAAAAATTCCTCTACTTCAGAAGATTTAAAAATGGAGATTACTAATTTAAAAGAGGAAATAAGTTATTTAAAAAAGAAAAATTCTAATTTTGAAAATAGAATTATAAATCTTGAAGGAAAAATTATAAATGAAAATTTTTATAGATCTTCTACACATGAAATAGGAGAAACATCTAATAAACCCTTTTCTCCTATTGATAGTCCTACAAAAAATTATAATAGGGATTTTCCTCCTTTAATTATTAAAAATAAGGGGGAAGAAGAGTATATTAATAAAATTGAAAAGTTTATTTCTCAAAAATGGTTAGTCAAAGTGACTTTATTAATAAAGAATACCTTTAAAAAGAATTTTATTGCTCTTATAGATTCTGGAGCAGATTTAAATTGCTTAAGAGAAGGATTAATTCCTACAAAATATTTTGAAAAAACTACTCATATTCTTAAAGCAGCTAATAAGCAAGATATGGAAGTAGAATATAAAATCCCAAATGCAAAGATTTGTAATAATGGAGAATGTATTCCTTTATCTTTTGTCCTTGTAAAAAATATAACAAATGAAGTTATATTAGGAACTCCATTTCTTTCAAAAATATTTCCTTTAAAAGAAGTTAATAAAAAAGGATTTAAAGCTTTTTATAACAATAAAGAATTATATTTTGAGTTTATAACTCAGCCAATTGAAAAAATTTTAAATGAATTTTTGATTCAAGCTAAAGTTAATCAAATTAATTTTCTTAAAGAAGAAATTAATATTTCTACGATTGAGGAAAAATTAAAAAATCCTAAGTTAATATTAAAAATTGAAAACATAAAAAATCAATTTAATAAAGAAATATGTAATGATCATCCAAATGCTTTTTGGAGTAGAAAACAACATATTGTTTCTTTACCTTATGAAGAAGATTTTATAGAAAATAATATTCCAACCAAGGCAAGACCTTGTCAAATGAATTTGGAATATTTAGAGTTATGCAAAAAGGAGATTGAGTCTTTACAACAAAAGGGATTGATATGTCCTTCAAAATCTCCATGGTCATGCACTGCTTTTTATGTTAATAAACATTCTGAGATTGAAAGAGGAGTTCCAAGATTAGTTATAAATTATAAACCTCTGAATAAAGTTTTGAAATGGATAAGGTATCCAATTCCTAATAAAAAGGATTTGTTAGATAGATTATATGATGCTTTAATATTTTCAAAGTTTGATTTAAAATATGGATATTGGCAGATTCAAATTGATAAAAAAGACAGGTATAAAACTGCTTTTAATGTTTCTTTTAGGCAATATGAATGGAATGTTATGTCTTTTGGTCTGAAGAATGCCCCTTCAGAATTTCAAAAAATTATGAATGAAATATTCATTCCTTTTTCAAGCTTTATGATTGTTTATATAGATGACATATTGGTGTTTTCAAAAGATATCGAAACACATTTTAAACATCTTGACATATTTAAAACAATCATTATAAAAAATGGATTGGTTATATCTAGTCCAAAGATGATGTTATTTCAAACATCTATCAGATTTTTAGGTCATATAATAGAAAAGGGGAAAATAGTTCCTATTAATAGAAGTATAGAATTTGCTTCTAAATTCCCTGATAAAATTACTGATAAAACACAACTTCAAAGGTTTTTAGGAAGTTTAAATTATATTGTTCCTTATTACCATGATTTAGCAAAAGATTCATCAATTCTTTATGATAGATTAAAGAAGAATCCTAAGCCTTGAGATGATGACCATACTCAAGCTGTTATAAAAATAAAGAAAAAAGTTTTAGGTCTTCCTTGTATGACTATTGTTAATCCTAATTGGCCTAAGATTATAGAAACAGATGCCTCAGAGTTAGGATATGGGGGAATATTAAAACAAATTTCTCCTCAAACAAAACAAGAATATCTTGTTAGGTTTCATTCAGGTAAATGGCTTGAAAGCCAGAAAAAATATGCTACTATTGCAAAAGAAATTTTAGCAATTTTGAAATGTGTTTTAAAGTTTCAAGATGATTTATATAACCAAAAGTTTATAATAAAAACTGATTGTCAAGCAGCTAAATTCATGTTTCAAAAGGATTTTAAACATGATGTTTCTAAACAAATGTTTGCTAGATGGCAATCCCAATTAGCCCCATTTGATTTTGAAATACAATATAAAAAAGGGAGAAGAGAATAGTCTTCCAGACTTTTTAACTAGAGAATATTTGAAGATAATATCTTCTGTTTAATTTGCAGGTATAATAATGACAAAGGCCAAAGGACCTCTGAAAAGAGTTTTTGATAATATCCAAATAGAGAAAAATAATTGTTATATCATGAAAAGAATAACAGTTTTTAGGATTCATGATTTAAGCAATGATTATAGTAATCCTAATATGTGGAAGGATCTAACAGATGAATATACTGTTTTAAATAATATTAGGAATCGAATAAAGGTTCTTGAAGAAAATGAGAAAATAATCTCATCAGCCTGATTTTATATTTTCAGGTAAGATTCCTCATAATAGAGGAAAACAACCTTTTCCCAATTATAGGGGAAGAGGCAGGGGAGGAAGAGGAAGAGGCCAAGATTTAGTTTTGGTCCAGCAAGGAAGCAGAAGGCTCATAGCCTCAGATATTGCTTCTAGTAGTTCGAATAATAATAGGGGAATTCAAATAAGTCCCAATGATCCATCATATGACAAGATCATGGCTATAATAAAAGCCCAAGAAGAAGAACAAGCTATTATAAAAGCCCAAGAAGCCTCAAAGGCTCCCTCTTATGCTAATATAGCACAAGAAGATGATGATGATGATGATGATGATGATGATGAATGGGTTATATCCGATAGGCAGAAGAAAATAATTCTTCTGAACCAAGAAGATAATAAATTCTTTGATGATCCTTGGTTCTTGATGCAAAAATACTTAGAGCCAGCATCTTATGATGCCACTTCTTATAAACCAAGGCAATACTATGAAAGTATTGTGCAAATATCTGAGTCTGCTGAAATAAGACATTTTTACCCAACAGATAATAAAAGATCTTTCAATTTTAGTAAGATTTTTATAAAATTTCTTTTATCTCCTCAAAAATGGGGATTGAGTACTTTAAATGAAAAGGAATTTATAAACCCTAATAAACAAACTTATAAGTACAATTACTGGGATTATATTCAGAGTTTTGAAAAATGTTTATTTTATCAAAATCCAAGTAAAAAGCACTCATGGTTCATAAAAGTGAGTGACAAGGTTTATAAAGATGGAATCCCAAGTTGGTTCCAAAGATGGTTTGTGTTATATGGTCCATCGGTTCAAATTCTTCCTGAACCATTCAAAGGTCTCTACCAAGAATGGGTAGCAGTTTCTCCAGACCTTATAGAAGCCGAGTATAATAAAACTTGGTTTGAGGGAATAGCCTCGATGTACTTTTTTATAGAATTTTCTATACCATGGATTTGGAAATGGAAACCTACAACAGGTCATACCCTGAGAGATAATATTCCTTGTCTTAAAAGAACTGGTTATACAATGTTCTGGTCCAAAATGATAAGAGCTAATAATTCTACGAAAGAATTGGAAGGTCAAGACACCATCAATCTGATCACTAATAAAACTGAGTATTATAGAACTCAAATCAATAAAAGACAACAGAGACAGCTTCCGAGTCCTTTTGAACAAATGACAAGAAGGATTCAAGAAAAGCAAGCAGCCTCAATAACATCAAAGGCTGAAATGTTGGAATTATATAAAGAAGAAATGAAGAAGGAGTTAAAGAAGTTTTTTGAATCAACTACAGAAAGCTCCTCCAAAGCAATGTCAATCTCATCTGCTAGCCAAGAAGATGAGAACCCTTTCTCATGTCTAGCAGGAGAATCCCAACCAATAGAAGAAACTCCAGATATAAAATTGGATGATGATCTTGAAGAATGTCTTCGGAAGGTGGTAGATGAATTTACCCCAAAGGAAGAAATTGATAATGAGAAGAAAAAAGACAAATAATTGAGTCGACTCAAGGGCCCCACTCATAATGGGCATCTTTGAATTTTGAAAAAGAAGAGCCATCATACACGGCACTAAGGCCATTATAGAAGGCACCGGAGACAATAATTGAGTCTCTTTTCCTTTTCCTTTTGCTTTTTATTTTTGTCGTCTTTACTTTTTGTGTTTTGTTTGTTTCTTTTTCCTTTTAGTATTTATAGGTGTGTTTTGTAATGGGGAAGACACGCTTCTCTTTAGCCTTCTTCTCTCTCTAAATATTCTGTACTTGTAAAAATTTTGAAGGTTTGAATAAAATCATCCGACTGGAAGATTCTCTTGGTGTTCTTAGGTAAAATTTTAATTTGACTTTTCTTTATTATAAATCATGATGGGCTAAAGCCCTTAAAGTATTGAAGCATGGCTCAGTAACATCCTTTGATAACATGGTACTTTTATTATAAAAAGGTTTTTCTTAAATGGTTAAAACATAAACTGGCTGGGTTGGAATTTTAAACTGGCAATTAATGGACCAAGGTTCCCTTAGGCCATAAGACCATTAATTGCCAGTTTAAAATTCCAACCCAGCCAGTTTATGTTTTAACCATTTAAGAAAAACCTTTTTATAATAAAAGTACCATGTTATCAAAGGATGTTACTGAGCCATGCTTCAATACTTTAAGGGCTTTAGCCCATCATGATTTATAATAAAGAAAAGTCAAATTAAAATTTTTACCTAAGAACACCAAGAGAATCTTCCAGTCGGATGATTTTATTCAAACCTTCAAAATTTTTACAAGTACAGAATATTTAGAGAAAGAAGAAGGCTAAAGAGAAGCTTGTCTTCCCCATTACAAAACACACCTATAAATACTAAAAGGAAAAAGAAACAAACAAAACACAAAAAGTAAAGACGACAAAAATAAAAAGCAAAAGTAAAAGGAAAAGAGACTCAATTATTGTCTCCGGTGCCTTCTATAATGGCCTTAGTGCCGTGTATGATGGCTCTTCTTTTTCAAAATTCAAAGATGCCCATTATGAGTGGGGCCCTTGAGTCGACTCAATTATTTGTCTTTTTTCTTCTCATTATTAATTTCTTCCTTTGGGGTAAATTCATCTACCACCTTCCGAAGACATTCTTCAAGATCATCATCCAATTTTATATCTGGAGTTTCTTCTATTGGTTGGGATTCTCCTGCTAGACATGAGAAAGGTTTCTCATCTTCTTGGCTAGCAGATGAGATTAACATTGCTTTGGAGGAGCTTTCTGTAGTTGATTCAAAAAACTTCTTTAACTCCTTCTTCATTTCTTCTTTATATAATTCCAACATTTCAGCCTTTGATGTTATTGAGGCTGCTTGCTTTTCTTGAATCCTTCTTGTCATTTGTTCAAAAGGACTCGGAAGCTGTCTCTGTTGTCTTTTATTGATTTGAGTTCTATAATACTCAGTTTTATTAGTGATCAGATTGATGGTGTCTTGACCTTCCAATTCTTTCGTAGAATTATTAGCTCTTATCATTTTGGACCAGAACTTTGTATAACCAGTTCTTTTAAGACAAGGAATATTATCTCTCAGGATATGACCTGTTGTAGGTTTCCATTTCCAAATCCATGGTATAGAAAATTCTATAAAAAAGTACATCGAGGCTATTCCCTCAAACCAAGTTTTATTATACTCGGCTTCTATAAGGTCTGGAGAAACTGCTACCCATTCTTGGTAGAGACCTTTGAATGGTTCAGGAAGAATTTGAACCGATGGACCATATAACACAAACCATCTTTGGAACCAACTTGGGATTCCATCTTTATAAACCTTGTCACTCACTTTTATGAACCATGAGTGCTTTTTACTTGGATTTTGATAAAATAAACATTTTTCAAAACTCTGAATATAATCCCAGTAATTGTACTTATAAGTTTGTTTATTAGGGTTTATAAATTCCTTTTCATTTAAAGTACTCAATCCCCATTTTTGAGGAGATAAAAGAAATTTTATAAAAATCTTACTAAAATTGAAAGATCTTTTATTATCTGTTGGGTAAAAATGTCTTATTTCAGCAGACTCAGATATTTGCACAATACTTTCATAGTATTGCCTTGGTTTATAAGAAGTGGCATCATAAGATGCTGGCTCTAAGTATTTTTGCATCAAGAACCAAGGATCATCAAAGAATTTATTATCTTCTTGGTTCAGAAGAATTATTTTCTTCTGCCTATCGGATATAACCCATTCATCATCATCATCATCATCTTCTTGTGCTATATTAGCATAAGAGGGAGCCTTTGAGGCTTCTTGGGCTTTTATAATAGCTTGTTCTTCTTCTTGGGCTTTTATTATAGCCATGATCTTGTCATATGATGGATCATTGGGACTTATTTGAATTCCCCTATTATTATTCGAACTACTAGAAGCAATATCTGAGGCTATGAGCCTTCTGCTTCCTTGCTGGACCAAAACTAAATCTTGGCCTCTTCCTCTTCCTCCCCTGCCTCTTCCCCTATAATTGGGAAAAGGTTGTTTTCCTCTATTATGAGGAATCTTACCTGAAAATATAAAATCAGGCTGATGAGATTATTTTCTCATTTTCTTCAAGAACCTTTATTCGATTCCTAATATTATTTAAAACAGTATATTCATCTGTTAGATCCTTCCACATATTAGGATTACTATAATCATTGCTTAAATCATGAATCCTAAAAACTGTTATTCTTTTCATGATATAACAATTATTTTTCTCTATTTGGATATTATCAAAAACTCTTTTCAGAGGTCCTTTGGCATTTGTCATTATTATACCTGCAAATTAAACAGAAGATATTATCTTCAAATATTCTCTAGTTAAAAAGTCTGGAAGACTATTCTCTTCTCCCTTTTTTATATTGTATTTCAAAATCAAATGGGGCTAATTGGGATTGCCATCTAGCAAACATTTGTTTAGAAACATCATGTTTAAAATCCTTTTGAAACATGAATTTAGCTGCTTGACAATCAGTTTTTATTATAAACTTTTGGTTATATAAATCATCTTGAAACTTTAAAACACATTTCAAAATTGCTAAAATTTCTTTTGCAATAGTAGCATATTTTTTCTGGCTTTCAAGCCATTTACCTGAATGAAACCTAACAAGATATTCTTGTTTTGTTTGAGGAGAAATTTGTTTTAATATTCCCCCATATCCTAACTCTGAGGCATATGTTTCTATAATCTTAGGCCAATTAGGATTAGCAATAGTCATACAAGGAAGACCTAAAACTTTTTTCTTTATTTTTATAACAGCTTGAGTATGGTCATCATCCCAAGGCTTAGGATTCTTCTTTAATCTATCATAAAGAATTGATGAATCTTTTGCTAAATCATGGTAATAAGGAGCAATATAATTTAAACTTCCTAAAAACCTTTGAAGTTGTGTTTTATCAGTAATTTTATCAGGGAATTTAGAAGCAAATTCTATACTTCTATTAATAGGAACTATTTTCCCCTTTTCTATTATATGACCTAAAAATCTGATAGATGTTTGAAATAACATCATCTTTGGACTAGATATAACCAATCCATTTTTTATAATGATTGTTTTAAATATGTCAAGATGTTTAAAATGTGTTTCGATATCTTTTGGAAACACCAATATGTCATCTATATAAACAATTATAAAGCTTGAAAAAGGAATGAATATTTCATTCATAATTTTTTGAAATTCTGAAGGGGCATTCTTCAGACCAAAAGGCATAACATTCCATTCATATTGCCCAAAAGGAACATTAAAAGCAGTTTTATACCTGTCTTTTTTATCAATTTGAATCTGCCAATATCCAGATTTTAAATCAAACTTTGAAAATATTAAAGCATCATATAATCTATCTAACAAATCCTTTTTATTAGGAATTGGATACCTTATCCATTTCAAAACTTTATTCAGAGGTTTATAATTTATAACTAATCTTGGAACTCCTCTTTCAATCTCAGAATGTTTATTAACATAAAAAGCAGTGCATGACCATGGAGATTTTGAAGGACATATCAATCCCTTTTGTTGTAAAGACTCAATCTCCTTTTTGCATAACTCTAAATATTCCGAATTCATTTGACAAGGTCTTGCCTTGGTTGGAATATTATTTTCTATAAAATCTTCTTCATAAGGTAAAGAAACAATATGTTGTTTTCTACTCCAAAAAGCATTTGGATGATCATTACATATTTCTATATTAAATTGATTTTTTATGTTTTCAATTTTTAATATTAACTTAGGATTTTTTAATTTTTCCTCAATCGTAGAAATATTAATTTCTTCTTTAAGAAAATTAATTTGATTAACTTTAGCTTGATTCAAAAATTCATTTAAAAATTTTTCAATTGGCTGAGTTATAAACTCAAAATATAATTCTTTATTGTTATAAAAAGCTTTAAATCCTTTTTTATTAACTTCTTTTAAAGGAAATATTTTTGAAAGAAATGGAGTTCCTAATATAACTTCATTTGTTATATTTTTTACAAGGACAAAAGATAAAGGAATACATTCTCCATTATTACAAATCTTTGCATTTGGGATTTTATATTCTACTTCCATATCTTGCTTATTAGCTGCTTTAAGAATATGAGTAGTTTTTTCAAAATATTTTGTAGGAATTAATCCTTCTCTTAAGCAATTTAAATCTGCTCCAGAATCTATAAGAGCAATAAAATTCTTTTTAAAGGTATTCTTTATTAATAAAGTCACTTTGACTAACCATTTTTGAGAAATAAACTTTTCAATTTTATTAATATACTCTTCTTCCCCCTTATTTTTAATAATTAAAGGAGGAAAATCCCTATTATAATTTTTTGTAGGACTATCAATAGGAGAAAAGGGTTTATTAGATGTTTCTCCTATTTCATGTGTAGAAGATCTATAAAAATTTTCATTTATAATTTTTCTTTCAAGATTTATAATTCTATTTTCAAAATTAGAATTTTTCTTTTTTAAATAACTTATTTCCTCTTTTAAATTAGTAATCTCCATTTTTAAATCTTCTGAAGTAGAGGAATTTTTTCTAGTATTTAAAATATTATGAACATGTTTCATGGAATAAGGACCCTCAGGTTCCTCTATTCGAGTATCCTTTTTTTCTTGTTGAGATTCTTCATCTTTGTATAACATATGAAGAATTTTTAACCTTTCTTCTGGATTTTTAACTTTATCCAGAACACTTTCTAATATATTACTATCTAGAACATTAATCTCATTATCATTCAAATTATTATCCTGAAATTGAGACATAACTTTATATAACATTTCATTATCAGAAACTATTTTATTACAACAATTTTCTTTACAATTATCAGAACAAGAACTTTCCTCCGAACTATAATCTGAGGATTCATCAGTATCAGTATCAAAAATCTTATATAATTCATTTTTAACATTTTCATCTATGTCCAGATTATTAACCTTATTTTTAAAAATTTTTCTTTGGCTACATTCATTAGCCTTATGACCCTTTTTCTTGCAAATATAACAAGTAGGAACCCATTCTTCTTTTCTTTGGGTTTTTCTTCTTTCTCTTTTTTCCCTACGTTTCTGAAAATATTTTTCCCTTTTAGCTTTTCTATACTTTTTATAATATTTTTCATTATCAAAACTTTTTTATTTGGTACAATCCATACCGAATTGTTCACAGAATTCCCCTAACTGTCTTTTTTCTGTTAGGCTTTGTTTTTTAATTTGTTGGTTTAATTTTAACTCATTACAAAGAGCTAAACCTTCTTGAACACAGACTCCTATTAATCTGCCATAAGTATAAGTATCATAAGGGATTTGAATATTATTACCCCTAAGGACCTTCCTAACTCTTTCAGCAAATAAGGACGGAAGACCATCAATAAATTTGGACTTCCAATGAGAACTATTATTCTCAGGGAGCTCATAAACTCTACTCAAAAATACATCTTTATACCATCTAAAAGAGGTTAAAGTATGACATTTAAGACCATTTAATAAAGTCCTAATGGTTTCAGAATTATCAGACCATCTACCTGTAAAATCTATATCTATAATAAACAAAACCATTGGGGGACACATGTCACCCAATGGTTGATGCCAAATAAGCAGCCATGTCATTATCCACTTGGCACATCTCATAGTTGAGGATTGAATCTTGCTTCTCATTTACTCTATACTCTCTCTCTCCTCTCAAAACCCTAATTCGAACTCTCTCTCTTCTCTTCTCTGGCGAACACGGCGACTAAACAAGAGCCGATAATTTTGATCAAGAATCAACCGATTTGAAGACAAATCATATACGGTACTCTCTAATTTGAGTATTTCATGATCGATTATAGGTTTTAAGTAGATCTAATCTTGCAGGAAATCAAATCCTCGAGATCAAATCGGCGATTTAGTGAAGAGGTATAATCAATCTTCATTATATAATAGTCTTCATCGACGGTATTCATTCTTGATTCCGATATCCCCATCTTTTACATATGATTTCGTTTTCTTTGATCCGATGTTTCAGATTCAATGGTTTTGTTAGATTGTTTGTTTGTTAGATTATCGTACGCGATTGATGTTATTGTTGTCTACAATTTCTTTTTTAGGGTCTGTAATAGTCGATTTTGATGTTGGACGGCTTTGTTTGAATTTGTGTTTTAGGGTTTAAATTTATTTGTTCATGTATCATGATTTATTCATGTCACTGTTGTTCATGGGACAAGCTCTGGTAAGTCCATCTTTAGTTGCAGTTCCATTTTCCGTTAAATCAGTCTATGTTGTGTTGATTGGGACTGTTTTCAGTCATTAGCATTGTTCGTTATTTCATTTTAAATGATTAAACTGAACTGATTTTGGTATAATTTTAACTACTTTCGTTATTCAGTTTCAAACGATTAAACTGAATCGAACCGAATCTGTTTAAAACCAACAGAATTACGTATTCGGTTTTAGTTTCGGTTTTGAACTTTCTGAATTCGGTACAGTAAGCATTACTTTTTACATTTTTATCTACTATGTTGTATCTTAAACCTCATTATTCAATTGGCTGCAGGTGAAGCGGTCTTATAAGACCACTCGAACTTTGTTGGTTGTTTAAAATGATTTTGATGATTTTACTCCTGCATGAGGTGGTCTTCTATGAGAGTGAACCTGGAGATCTGATGGTTAGTTTGTAATTATTGATGACTTAATTTTATTGTCAAATGTGTTCAAGAAGCGAAAAAGTATTTTATTGCTGATGATAAATCTCGAATTTCATGCACATTCGAATGATTCGTACGGCTCCACATCATCTGTGTGTGAGAGCTTTCATTAGTTTAAATATGTGGCATTTGCAATTTGCATGTTACGACTCATTGACAGTGAAGATAGATTCAGTCGCTCAAGGAAGCATAAACACGAACATTGACACAAAAAGGTCAGCCATTGCATAACTTGCATTAGTTTAAATAATCCACTGTTGTCATTTTTTTCATGTCTTTGTTTTTGTTTTTGTAGATGGTTAAAGACAACGGAAAGACTAAGTATCACACCAAACGCGATAAGCGTGAAGTAAAGGAGGTAGGTCACTGTTTCATTGTTGCAATTTTTTGGCAGCTTAACAACCATTTTGGCGGTTTGTCTCATTTCTTTGCTCCTAAAAAATGAATTTTGTTTATTAATGAATTTAATATATTTGAGATATCAATATGGTAGTTGTGTATTGGGTTATGGATATATAAAGTGCTTATAGTACTCTGTCTTTTTCATAAATTGGCTACCTGAAATGGAGCTGGGTGTGTGACATGATGAAGGAATTTCTGGATATTGTTCTGGCTCGGGTTTGGTCCTGGCAATGGGAGCATTAATAGAACCACATGGATGATAGCAACGACCCCGCTCAACTCTCTAAGGCAAGTCAATTAACTTTGATCTAAGTTTCATATTGATTAAACATTTTTAGGACGAACATATCTTGCTTTATCACTAAATATTGTTTGTTAAAAGAACCATGGCGTCATGTTCGATATGAACCTCTAATCAAACATAGTCATCAAGTATGATCTTTGTGATTTGGGTGATATGAGAAACCCGGATTCCGTATAATCCAAGTCGACTTTTATACGATATATTATTCAAAGACCAAGATTTAAATTCATTAATTTTCGTTTAAAAATCTTTCCATTATGTGCATATTGGAATACATTGTGTAAGATAACTTTTTTTTTTTTAATTTTGTAGCTTTTGTCAAAACAACAACACAACAAATACGTGAGCTCTGAATCTTATTATATTTGAACATACAGAATTTTAATTACTATAACTAGAACTTCTGACACCTACTAGAGTACTAAATATTTTGATTAGCGTACGTGACAACAAAGCTGCACAAATCGGGTTTTTTAATAGGTGGTCCCGGGTATGAAACAGGGTTCTGGTATGATCGGGTATTGAATGGAACCGGGTAGGATTCGGGTACAGGTATGGAGGGGAAAATGGCCGGGTAGGATTCGGGTACATGTATGAAGGGGAAAAACCATTTTCCCCTCCATACCTGTACCCGAATCCTACCCGGTTCCATTCAATACCGGGTCATGGTGACATGGGTTATAACCTCCATTGGCTTACCATTAACGGGGTAGGCTGGAAATATGGGTTAAACAAGTTTGGTTAGTTGTGTTGTCCACCAGTAACTTTTAGTTCTTTTTCTCTGGATATATAGTTATTTAAATTTATTAAGTGAGTATGAAACTTTTATTAACAATTAATTTGTGTTTTCAGTAATATTAGCATATTGTAAGGAATTTAAAAGCACATTATAAGAAATTTTAATACATTATGGGTTAACTTTCAGCAAACCATATATTAGTTAATTTTTTAAATAGGGCAAATGACATAGAACAACAACATACTTTCATTATTTGCTATTTAGTTATACTCCGGTGTGGTACTAGAAATTAGAGGCGGCAAAATGGTCGAAACAGGCTAGGTTGGGTAACGGGTCAAAAGGTAATTTTTTGTTATTGGTCGAAACAGGTCAAGTCATATTGATCTGTAATTTTATAGTTTACTATAAATGCATAGCGTGTAATGTAATGTAATTACTAGGACCTAAGTATTCTATTATTTTAACAATAAATTTAATTACATGAAGTAAATTATTCTTGTGGTTTTGTGGATTAACATACACTTTGGGTGACTTTCGAGTCATTTTATTTTTTAGCTAATATTTTTGTTTTATATATTCTACCTATTAAAGATAAAACTTTACTCAAATTGACCCATTTCTATGTAAACTGTTTGAAGTTGCTACCTTTACCAAAATTATATCATAAGTACCAGTTAAAGATAATTCTTTACCCCGAAGGTCATAACTGGTGGGTTGTTGATTCAAGAAGGGAGATTGAGGGGCTTCAATAGAATTTGGTGAGTCGGATACGGTGGGAGCGATTCGTAAAATATGATATACGGTGGGAGCGATTCGTAAAATATGATATACGGTGGGAGCGGTTCGTATTTAGTTTAGATTGTGATGTGGCGTTTAGATTCTGATGCAACTTTGTTTGGATTGGTTTTATGTTGCTATTTGGATTATTAATGAACCGATGCCTTCCTATGAAACGTTGTGATGGTGCATTAAAGGCAATCTAAGTTGCTTTTTGTATTATATTTAGTAATGTGTTTGGTTTCATGAGTACACCGATAACTTCACCTGCAGAAAGTTCAAGAAATTGAAGAATTTATCATGTAGAAAGTTCGAGTTTTTGAAGAATGTCTCAAGAATCTGGTAACCGGTGATCCTTCTGTCACTGAAACTTCTCTTGAAAAGTACATTGACTTTGACTATCTGGATAATAATAGTGTTTTAAAAGGGTGAACTTTTATTGTTTATGATTTATATCTTTTGTAAATGCCTTTTTACTAACGGGGTTTGATGTTACGCTAAGCTGATGATTTACCTTCATATTGTTAGGATGAAAATGGTTGATAAATATTTCGGTCATGACAGCGTTGAGGAATCTGAAACAATGACATGAAAGTGAAGTTGCAAAAACTCATGACGTACGGTGCAAATCCGCCTTGAACTTAGCACACGAAACACATGACATGGTGGATCAATACTTTTCTCCACTCGAGCCTGAACGATGACACAAGTGGCGTTTACATAACCAATCATTCATATATAAAACTGATTATTTATTTCGAAACCTCATAATTTTTTCCAACAAAAGTTCTAATCATCTGAACAATCTATGCAAATGTTTTCTACATGTATTTTTTTAGAAAATTCATTGACTAAATAAAATCTAGCATTTGTTTTGGCTGCCTTTTGTTTGATACATGTGTATCCTATTTCCTGTTTATAATCTTTTTTTTTAATAATGTTACAATATATATTAGTGACATAACCACCACCTGACACCAATAGAAAAAGAAAAATGATACAAATATCTATATGAACATAATGTCAGAAAAATGGTCATGAAAACACATGGTCAGCTTTATGTTGCGTTATCAAGAGTTAAAAGCAGAGCCGGTGTGAAGTTGCTTATACTAGACAAAGATGGGAATGTAATGAGTAAAACAACAAATGTAGTCTACAAAGAAGTTTTTTCCGGCATTTGAATAGTTTTCTGTTTTTTATCTTCCAATGTATGTATTTGTACACAACATTCCATTTCAAAGTAAATAATATGGTTTTGATTGAAGCCCGCGTATTACGCGGGCATTAACCTAGTGTTCTATAATAGTTAAAATTAAAGTGTAAACAGCATCAGCAATTCTATTATCACCTTCTTGCCTAAAATGTTTATAAATCTGTTCTTGTTTATCACCTATATAATTATCCCACCATCCTTTTAACTGACCTGTAAAGCCTGCGGTTATCATTTGACAGACTACTTCATCATTATTTTTATTATTTTTTGCTATGGTGGCATACATTAACATTCTATGTGTCATAGTATAAACTTGTCTATCAGTATAACCATCTAAATTCCATTCATAAATGGCTTTTCCACTATAAGAATTATTTATTTCTAACTCTTGTTCCTCATGAAGAACATCTTGAGGAGTAGGCCTAGGATAATAATATAATCTCTGTCTAGGTCTATCAGAATATTTATTATTATAATTATCATAACTCTTTTTACCTTTCCCAAATTTATTTATAGAATCAGTAACATAAGCTTCATATGTTTCATTATTCATGTTTTCTGTATCACTTAAAACATTAAGTTGGACTTTTGAAAACTTTTCTTTTATGATTTCTATTAAGTCATCCATAGACTTAAGCTCTTCTTCTGGTTTTATTTTATAATTATCTATCTCTGGTGGAGGCTGAATAGTGGCCTTAGCTAATATAATTGACTCTGGCTCAGAAGATTTAGTATTACTAGATTCTCCAATTTCCTTATTTTGATTTTCTAAGACCTTTTCAATTTTATTATTTATTTCTTGTATATTATCATTCAAATGTTTAAGACATAAATTTGTATAATTATTTTGTTGTATAATATGATTAACATGAGAAATAGTGACAGACATTAACCCACTACTTAAAGCTTTTTTAAAAGCAGCAAAATGAATTATATCATTCTCTTTTGTCATTTCAAAATCATTTTGAGGAGGAAAAACAGGTCTTATAATATCTCCTGTAATAAGTTTATAATTTTTCTCAATGACCGAAATATATTTCAAAGAATATTTGTTTATAAACCAAACAGGAAATTCTATAATTTTCTGGACTTCTTCCAAATCTTTATAAAATTCTTTTCCTATTTCAAATCTTTTTTCCCTAGAGTATGACTCTAAAAACCAATCTTTAAATGGTTGCCAAATAGGATGTCTATATTTTTCACATATTTTCTGTCTTATGACAGATCCCGGACTAAAATCAATTTTTTCTTTATTCATGATAAATTAAAACTCATTTGTGAGACAGTATCATCCTCACTAACAGGTTGGTACATACCTGAAACTAAATTATTATCAACATTTAAATTTTTTACTCTACTATTTCTTATTTGAGAGGTAGAGGCTCTAGATGATTCTGGCAAATCAACTTTATAATCTAGCGGTGAAATATATGATCTAGCAGAAATAGATTTCAAAAGCCTTTTATCTTTTCTTTCTTCTTCAAATTCTATTTCTATATTCCCTTCAGGAGTTTCTATTAATCTCCTTAACTTATGATTTATCTGTGGAGGAATTTTTACAGCCCTATTAATAACCCAATTTTCTGGAAAGGTTATTTCTTCCCATTTAACTGGTCTTCTTATGGAAATATTAGATTTTCCATAGTTTGTCTCTATCAAAATAGTTTCTTCACTAGATTTATCAATTCTTTTACATCTAGCATTCATAGTCGTAAGTAATCTATAATATATTCTATAACAAATACATATAACTTCAGATCCTTCAGCATAATTATAACCATGTGTTTTAACATATAAAGTTAAAGCATCATCAATATTTTGATCTGTTAACGATAAATGAACATCAGGATAAACATTAAAATATACTGGACCATGTGCCAGACTGGTTTCTATTATACCCATTAATGATTGTTTCCAGTTTAAATTACGAGCATCTCGTAAAACAGCTATAAAACTTTCTGGTAAACCTTTTAAAGTTAAGGGTTTAAAAGCAACTTGAACTAAACCAATATGCATAAAATTAAAATCTTTTTTATGTCTGTTTATATCAGACATATTTAACAATTTTATTATCATTTCTTCGTCTTTTATAGAAACTGATTCTTCAGTGGTTTTAACCACATGCTTATTTATTAAATTATCAAAACTTCCAATTTGGTATATAACCCTCGGATTTACATGAGGGATTGTCCACTTATTAAGTAGATCAAGATCTTGAGGTATATCATATTCCTCATTAGTACTATTTTTAATAGTACTCTTTTTTTTAAACAAATTTAACATGATTAAAATTAAAGTAGACCTTCCTAACTCTTTCAGCAAATAAGGACGGAAGACCATCAATAAATTTGGACTTCCAATGAGAACTATTATTCTCAGGGAGCTCATAAACTCTACTCAAAAATACATCTTTATACCATCTAAAAGAGGTTAAAGTATGACATTTAAGACCATTTAATAAAGTCCTAATGGTTTCAGAATTATCAGACCATCTACCTGTAAAATGTTCTATAATAGTTAAAATTAAAGTGTAAACAGCATCAGCAATTCTATTATCACCTTCTTGCCTAAATGTTTATAAATCTGTTCTTGTTTATCACCTATATAATTATCCCACCATCCTTTTAACTGACCTGTAAAGCCTGCGGTTATCATTTGACAGACTACTTCATCATTATTTTTATTATTTTTTTCTATGGTGGCATACATTAACATTCTATGTGTCATAGTATAAACTTGTCTATCAGTATAACCATCTAAATTCCATTCATAAATGGCTTTTCCACTATAAGAATTATTTATTTCTAACTCTTGTTCCTCATGAAGAACATCTTGAGGAGTAGGCATAGGATAATAATATAATCTCTGTCTAGGTCTATCAGAATATTTATTATTATAATTATCATAACTCTTTTTACCTTTCCCAAATTTATTTATAGAATCAGTAACATAAGCTTCATATGTTTCATTATTCATGTTTTCTGTATCACTTAAAACATTAAGTTGGACTTTTGAAAACTTTTCTTTTGAAAACACCAATATGTCATCTATATAAACAATTATAAAGCTTGAAAAAGGAATGAATATTTCATTCATAATTTTTTGAAATTCTGAAGGGGCATTCTTCAGACCAAAAGGCATAACATTCCATTCATATTGCCCAAAAGGAACATTAAAAGCAGTTTTATACCTGTCTTTTTTATCAATTTGAATCTGCCAATATCCAGATTTTGAATCAAACTTTGAAAATATTAAAGCATCATATAATCTATCTAACATCTGAAAAGAGTTTTTGATAATATCCAAATAGAGAAAAATAATTGTTATATCATGAAAAGAATAACAGTTTTTAGGATTCATGATTTAAGCAATGATTATAGTAATCCTAATATGTGGAAGGATCTAACAGATGAATATACTGTTTTAAATAATATTAGGAATCGAATAAAGGTTCTTGAAGAAAATGAGAAAATAATCTCATCAGCCTGATTTTATATTTTCAGGTATGATTCCTCATAATAGAGGAAAACAACCTTTTCCCAATTATAGGGGAAGAGGCAGGGGAGGAAGAGGAAGAGGCCAAGATTTAGTTTTGGTCCAGCAAGGAAGCAGAAGGCTCATAGCCTCAGATATTGCTTCTAGTAGTTCGAATAATAATAGGGGAATTCAAATAAGTCCCAATGATCCATCATATGACAAGATCATGGCTATAATAAATATATATATATATATATATATATATATAAGGTTCATGCGAGAACCACCCTTATTGCGAGAACCACGAGAACCAATGTGAACACAACCTAAAATAGCTAAAAAAAACCTAAAAAAACCTAACCCCCACCCCCCCCCCCTAAAAACCTAAACCCCCCCCCCTCCAAGCTAAATGCTAAAAACTAAAACCCCCAAAAAACCTAACCTAAACCCCCTCCCCCCCCCCCCCCCAAAAAAAAAGCTAAAATGCTAAAAACTAAACCCCCAAAAAACCTAAAAAAATCTAAAAAAATCAAAAAAAAATTTGTGTGATTTTTAGCTATTTTTAGGCATTTTTGGTTGTGTTCACATTGGTTCTCGCGGTTCATAAGAGGTGGTTCCTAACGGATCTTTGTCCTATATATATATATATAAGACAATGATCATTTCAGAACCATAAATATTTACAGAACTCCTAATAAACAATCTTTTTATTTATATATTTTTTATGTTTAGGATAATTTTATCATTTATTATGTATATTTTTATGATTACATACATGTTAAGAGTAATTTTATTATTTTTTATTTGTAAATTTATAATTACACATATGTGAACTAGTTTTTTTACATATATGTAATTAGTTATTACACATTTATATAATTTGGCTATTAAACATATGTAAACTATGTATGTAATCATAAAAATACATATAATAGATGATAAAAAATATATATAGGGGAAGGTTCATTGGGGAACACTAAAAAAATGGGGAACGGCGGGGAACCGGCTCAAACAAACTCCGATTGGACTCATTCCAGCGGCGTTGGAACCGGCTCGTCGAACCCTAACTAAGATCTCTTAACCCTAAACCCTAAATCCTAACTCCTAAACTCTAAACCCTAAAGCTAAAAAATAAGGCTAAAACCTAAGCTAAACTTTAAAATCTAAACTATAAACCCTAAAAGCTAAACCCTAAAGGCTAAACCTAAAGCTAAACCCTAAACCCTAAAGTTATACTCTAAACCCTAAGGCTAAACCCTAAGGCTAAACCCTAAAAGCCAAACCCTAATATATTTAGGGTTTAGGGGTTATGATTTAGGGTTTAGCATTAAGAGATCCTAGTTAGGGTTCGACGAGACGGTTCCAACGCCGCTGGAATGAGTCCAATCGGAGTTCGTTTGAGTCGGTTCCCCACTGTTCCCCACTTTTTTAGCGTTCCCCAATGAACGTCACACTATATATATATATATATATATAATTATCATCTTGCAACTAGAAGTAGAATACTGAAACAAGAGTGCGTGTCTCTATACATATTTACAAATCATTCATAAGTTGATTTATAAGTATATGTTAATACGAAATATAAGGTTCCTATGATCTTGTTGGGGGAATCCTATTATAAAATTAGTCAATGAGAATTAAAAAATATAACATCTGAAAAGCAAATTGTAGTGTTTCACAAGGTGTGATTCAAGCTTATGATTTATCACAATTATCAGTTTTCGCTAATATGGTAAGGATACTTGGTATTTTACTCGTGGTGTAAATGATTTCTCATTGTCGTTTTAGTGTTCAATCACGATATCATATTCGTTTGTAAGTGTTACTTGAGTTATTGATCACTCACATTACATGAGTTATTGTTGCATGTTCTTGGCTATATGGATATCAAGACATAGTGTAATATTATTTCCTTTAGTTTAAGACTTTAAGTGTGTCGTTCATTTGACCTCAATAACATAGCATATTGTTTATAAGTATTGGAAGATGCATACATTCTTTATATGTCATCCAGTAATAGTTGACCACCTAATAGTTAGCTCAAATCTAATTAGTGTGCTTCTTTGCACACATTTAACTAGGGGTGTTCTTAGAGGATAAGCAAATTTAATATAAATTAGATAACACTAACTTTTTGTAAAAGAAAATAGAAAATAAGTGGTTTTAGCTGTTCCAGTTATGATCTATTGTACACATCGTGTCTTAAATTGGTAATTGTAAGAACTGAAACATGAAGCACCAGTGGTCTAGTGGTAGAATAGTACCCTGCCACGGTACAGACCCGGGTTCGATTCCCGGCTGGTGCATATGCTGTGATGACTAAAGCCATGCAGTGGATGGGTCCATTGCTCCACATCTTTCATAGATGAAACAAAAGGCTAATCTGAGCTAAAGTTTTTAGAATTTTTTATTTTAAGAAATACAAAGAAGGCGTTTATATATATACACACATGGATTTTGGGTGTATTAGTTTGCTTTTAAAATATTAAATCTGTATGTATATTGTAAAAAAAGTTTATATCATCAACAAATGAGTGTAGATGAGCAGGATGTATATGAGTGTGTGTTCATCACAAGGTCACCATTTCTAAATGCTTACATTATTAAAAGTGTATTTTACAAATACAACAACATGCTTATTATACAAGTGGGAAATCAAAGTGGAAAAGGCTAGTCAATAGTCATCCATCTTCAAGCTAGGCCTTGGTAAGTCATTCTTGAACACAAACTCTCAAGTTCCTGAATTATACATGATTGTTAAAATATGAATAATGTTGATGATTTAGATGAGTTATATCTTATCAAGGCATGTTATGTAGTTAGAGTTCATAAAACAGAATGTAAACTCAAGTTTTTTTTTTTTTTTTTTTTTTTTTTTTTTTTGGGGGGGGGGGGGGGGGGGGGGGGTTGAGTAATCATGTGGGTTATTGTTGTATTATGAAACTATTGGGTAAATCCAGGGCCATCTATGATATTTTGGATCCATGTACGACAAATAAACATGGGCTCCTTTAAGTATTTAAAAGGGCAAAAGAGTTATCGTGTATTTGGGTTGAATGATTAATTGATTAATGAGTTAATGGTAGATGGTTATTGTGTTATTGCCCCCCTCTAGAACATGAAATTTATACTAAACTAGTGGGGAACCCGCGCGTTGCGGCGGAGTCGACAACACGAGGCGTGAACATAATTCAAACCTTAAAACGATATAAAAATCATATATAAGTTACATATATACAACGGCCCGCGCTTCGCGGCGAGGTAAGTTTTTAGTTAAATAGTAGCATGCTACGTTGTATATAGATTTTGGGGTCGTTAGTTTATAAGCTTTCGTCTAAAATTGTTGGTTTATAAAAAAGCCCAGGGCCTGTTCTTAAAGGCGGGGGTGAATGGGGGTGACCACTACACATGGCCTAATCCAAGGTACCTAGCTGATAATACAAATGACAATTTATCTTATGTTCATCAGACCAAGCTATGACAATTTATCTTGTGGTCAGCAGACCAAGCTGACAATTCGAATGACATTAGTTGATAGCAAAGCTATGTTAAAACATGGTAACTTTGGTTAATTTTTCTAAATAAAAATGGAAAGAGATATCATAGAATAACAAATCTATCTATCTAGAGCAAAAGTCAAACCAAACACTTATTAACAGAGTATCTTATGAATCTCAAAAGGACATTGTGGTCTGATCATCCATTTTTAAGTTTGTCTTGACACTCAAAAGCCTGAAGACTGCAGGAATATCTTCTTGTGCCTGCAACTAAGGCCTGCAAAAGGAGTCTTAATAAATACATAATTAGCTAAAACAATCACAATCAAATTCTTATCAACTTAAGATTCATTTTATCAATCAAAAACAAAAAGCAAAAAAATCTTTAAAATCATTGATCAAAGTAATGCCTTCTAATTACTTTATACACCAAGAAAGATTTAAATTCTCTAACTTCTAAATGAGCATGAAGTTCCCTATGTTTCAAGATTCGAATATTGTCTATAAATTGTTTTCAACAAACATAGATCAATAACCGATTAAGAGCCCATATCTTTTTTGTCAATTTAGGATTCAAATTACCACTCAAACAACAAATAACTTCTAAAACTGTCAATCAAAGTTCTAACCTCTAATAATCTTTATGTTTCAAGATTCAAACTTTTCAACATTCTACCTTAACCAAGCATATCATATATCAATAACCAACTAAAAAAACATCTAACTACCATCCAAAAACACATAAACTCACCTGCTTAGCTACAAACTCAGGATAATGATCCTGCAACACCCGCAAAGCCTGCTTCGTAGCCACCAGACCCATTAACCTGCTTAAAAGTAACTCTAAGTCCTGATTGTTCAGATCATTAAACCCCTACAATAGTTAAATTCAAAATCAATAACCACAACAAGTCTAAACTTATTCGTGAATTCAAAAATCGAAATACCTAGAGTTAAACAAACAAATACTTAAATTTGCAAGAAGCACATATGAATAGTCTTCACATTGCAAATACTTAAATTTGCAAGAAGCACATATGAATGGTCTTCACATTGCAAATACTTAAATTTCCCTGTACCTTGGTGGCTTCCCATCAGAAACCAACTCCTTGATAGGCTAGTACAGCTTTGAGGACGCCGCTAGCGAGGTGGTGAACAAGCACGCCACTCACACCCCCGACCCTTGCTCATTTGCCACCACTCTGTGTTCCACACTTTTCAACTTGTCATTCGATATCATTTGAAACTAACAATATTAGACTTTATTCGAATATCCATACTCAAAATCACATGAATCTTGCCTGTAAAAGATCACCAATATTGATCACAATTGCACCAGGAACCGGTGGAACATCAACCCATTGATTATGATGAAGTATTTGCAGCCCTCCGATGTGCATCCGTGATTTTAGACAAATTAGAAAGGTTTCGTAAAAAGTGTTCAACTAACCAAAAAAAACATAACTATAATTGAAAAAAGTTTATTAACACTGGAAACTTCGGTTACCTTAATCGCATCAGGGATGATTTTGGATTTTAGGGTTCTTAAATTCAAGGTCACCGGAATGGATGCCGCCGGACTTATTGGCGTGACCGGAATTGGCCTGAATCTATGCTAATGTCTTACCATCACTGCCAATTTCATTTGTAGCCACCGGAAACCAAGCCACCGCTCGTCGAAAACAACATTATTCACCCAAAACGAACCTTCTCCACCTGAAATTAAATGATAAATTACATCAATATATGATAAGAACATACAACTTATAGAAAACTGATAAACACATATACATGGAATCCAATTTTAGGGTTTTAGTAGGTTGAGGATGAATCGAACTGAAAAAGGACGAAACTCACCAACAAAGGCGTCCAATTGCCGAGTAATAAGGGGGTGGGTCTGGAAACGAAGGGGCTGCTTCAATTCAAGTTTAAAATCAGTTTCAATTGATCAATTAACCAGTAAACATGATGATTTCATTGATTGTTGATGAGAAAACGAACCGGTGGTGATGAAGAGCGCATTCAATTGGCATTCAATTACTATGGCAATTAAAGTCAAGGAGCTTAAATTGTCAATTGTGCCCTTCCAGCGTCTTAAAATACCAAACACTTTCGATGAAGATGGTTGTCAACGGTTCGTTCTCTCGGAAATTCACTTAGGCACAAACGATTTCGATGAAAGCCTAATCGTGGGCACCGGTGACTCCCGCATTGTGTATAAAGCTTACATCGACTACGGAAGCATAATCATGTTATGGTATGAAGATCACAGTATCTAATCGATCATAACAAAGGCTCAAGAAGTTAGCACATTACTTGTTTAAAATGACAAACTGGTGTTCAGTCAAGCATTTCATCGAACACATAACAAGCACTAAGTACGTTTGTATTTACCTGAACAACACAATGCTCTTTGTGGTGGATCAAATAGTAAGAACAAAGAGAGTTACAACAACAGTCCAGACAATACGTACTACATTCACTTTTATTAGAATCCACATGAAAACGACAAGAAAATAAATCACAGCACAAAGCACTATGTAGAATTCAATATGTGAATTGTGAACTCTTTCTACTATAAAAAAACTATGGCTGAAAAAAAGCATAAAAAGGATAAAATCTAGAATCCATGAATAACATGATGGCTGCCATTTACATCCTAAAAAATGATGTTTTAGCCATAGTGAGTGGCAAATGCATTACATTATCAGTAATATACTCTAGATATGTAGTCATTTTAGCAGCAAAAGAAAAATATATACAGAATTCTGGTTATTACTCATAGTTGATACACATTTGATAGTACCAATCCAACCCATTTAAATCAATTTCATTTAACGTGTCTTATATACATTCAATTAATACACCAATTCAATAACATACCAAAAAACAATTACAACATGCATAACTAACATACACGATAAAAATACCTCTAATAGCCTCTCGCGGTGTCACAAATGGCTAATGCAGCTGTTAGAATCATCATTAAAGCCTCCAGAACTACAAAAGGTCAACATCAGTTGCTAAATCTAATAGAAACTGAAGCACGTTACCTTAATAAATCAAAAGAAGGTCGCCGAACATACCTTCGTTCTCGAAAAACATACCTGTGGTCGCTAAATCAAAATCAGGTTGTCGGAACCAACCTTGACAACCATGTACTGCTGGAATCTCGTCTCAGTTGCCACCGATCTGCTCAAGAATCCTACCACCTAAACCATTTTTATGCTGATAAAATGAAGTAAACAATAGCAATCGTATAATCTATTAATTAAAAACAGTAACTCCTGTTTTTAATTTCTTTATTAACAACATTTATAATCCACCAAACCAAAATCTACAACAATTGCAAGTAATATCAATACCACAACCTGCTCTTAAATATACTACTGTATTAAAAAATAAATAACTCTTAAAGAATCATGTCAATGAGCCAGCTTATTACACTAACACCATAAAACAAGTAATAACAATCACATAATCTATTAATCTACAAAACAAAATTAAAGTAAAAAACATGAAAAAATAACCGAAACTAAAGAAACATAATATATACAACCTCAAAAATGACGTCAAATTTACGCAAATGATTACCGCCAGTACACGCAGCAGAGTTCATCAAACCTTCATAAACCCTAGAGCATCCATTATGTCGGCTCGGATTCCGGCCGGAATCTCTGAAGAAAATCGATACGTTGTCGTTTGTTGAGAAATCCGAGATAGATAAAACCTCATCATTGCAGATCTGATCGAACACATATATCTTGGTGTTCTAGAATAACGTCGCATGTGTACCTTTTGCTTGATTTGAAGGAGAGAAAGATGGTCATTATACAGAACTCAAAAAAACATAGTCGATTAAGGTTGGAGAGGTTACCTTTTGTGATGAGAACGGAGAACCAAATGGATTTGCTTGATTTGGACAGAGATTTTGATGAAACCCTAGAACCTGAATGAGGGTGCATTGATCGCTTCAGGCTTCATCTAGATTGAAATCATTGATTTGCTTCTTCAATCGTCGCTTCAATTGAGATATAAAGAAAGAAAGTGAAGAGGTGGCTATAGCAGACATTGAATGCGGCATTCAATTCTATTGCAAAATCCCAATTTTAACCCTAGGCGTCTTAAAAATAAAGCCAAATTCCCTTTATATGAGCTTGCACTCTCTTGTAAACGCTGCTTTAAAACTTGTACGCATGACAAAATTACATTTTTGTACATCACTTCTCCTTTTTAATATATTATAGATTTACATTTTTTATATATGTTAACTGACCCATGATACCTAAACAAAAAAAAAAAAAAAAAAACCAAATTTTGGGCCCCCTCTAGAACATGGCCATGTACGGTCGCCCACCTGCACACCCTTAAAGACTCCCTTGGGTAAATTTTAGTATATTTTTTAGTTACATGTGTCTCTTTATATGAATATATATTGTTAGAATTGGTTGGGTATAATTGTGAGGTCAAATTCAAGCGTTGGTTATATGGGGTTTGGGATAAATTGGCAAAGAATGATGAATTTGGGGATTCATTTAAACAAATTTAAACAATTGTAAACTATTGGATAATGACATACGATTATATTGGTGCTAAACTAGTGAGAATACTCGCGCTTCGCAGCAGGCCAGTGGGAATTCGATTAGTATCATTTTGTGTTGTTGCGGCATCAGCATTCGCTAAAGCACTAGAAGATGAAACCAAAAAAATAAAGTGGTAATATGATCAAAAGAATATCGATACATGTTTTACCACGATCGAAAACTATAAAAACAAATATTGGTTCCTATAATATCCACACTAGTACCGATGTTGTTTGGTCAGAATCATTGCCTTCCTCAGGGTATCGGCATGGTACCGGCGCTTGAGAAAAACACTCAATTTATTGGGCGAGACTTGTTTCACCACCGGTTTGGCCCAAAATCGAATTCGACAAAATTCTAGCATCAAGGACTGTCGAATCCCCAATAAGTTTGAGCCTGCTTGCAGAGATTCGTCTGCATCCAACGGGAGCCTTCAAGATGATCTACAAAAAAGAACACCGTTAGCCTCGTCACGGAGGGCCCCGGAGGGGGATCCGTGACCAAGTTCCGGCGTGAGAATAAGAAAACTTGCCCGAGAATGAATAATATTCCGGCACAACGATCTGGCCGGAATAAATGGTGTGGACTCTAGGTTGTGAGTATTCAATGAATGATCAGAGAATGTTTCATAGTTAATGCTTCTTAAGTGTGTGTGTGTGTGTGTGTGTGTGTGTGTTTGTTGTGAACTTACCTCTCTGATGCGTAGTCGAGTGTTATATATATTAGGTGTATATTTTAAGCCCCTTTAACACTTTTTAGTCAAGTTTTAAATTTATAAAACACGATATTTACTAACACTAGACACACATATGGGCAAGTGCACCCATCGTGAGCGTAGTATAGTGTTGGTAAGATACCGAGGTCGTCCAAGGACACAAGAGCTTTTAGTACCGGTTTATCCTCAACGTCTAATCAGATCAAAAAGTTTAGAAAAATGTTTTAAACTAAAAAAATAAAAACTAACTAAAAATGCTGAAAAATAAAAATAAAAAGAAAAACAGATAGACAAGATGAATCACTTGGTTCCGACTCGTATATAGTGTAACCTTTGATTATTTCCGCACTTTTGCACTTATTAAGAGATTATCTTAGTTATTGTAGTAGGCCCCTCTTTTGAAGGTGACGTTACCCTCACCCCAGTAGTTTGAGTCAGCAAGGATACAATCCTAAAATGGTGGATTATTGGAAGATAATTAATTAAGTTATTAATGCAAATTATGGTAGGCCCCTCTTTTGGAGGTGACGTTACCCTCGACTAAGTAGTCTGAGTCAGCAGGGATACAGTCCTAAATAGCCGGGTTATAGTATTAATAGTAGTTAACTTATGAGGGGATCAAAGAGTTTGGACCCCCGCCATCCAATACCGTTAAGTATTGAAGGAGGTCCTACTAAATTTGACCCAGGTCCATTGCAGGACCTCTAAACGCTGAACAATGGCAAGACCTTTACCAAACCGTTCCCTTAACCCCCGACCAGGTAGCCAACATACCTCCATATAGACCGTGGAGATATGAATGGTGAAAATCTTTTATTTTATATAGACAGTAAAATAATGCCAAGACACCACGGACAAACGATAAGGAAAGATCACCTTCAACATAAGAAACTAGTTATTAAAGTCATTAATACAAAACCAAGTAAAAAGTGCGAAAAGATTAGAAATAAAAAGTATTACACTAGACACTTTGTCTTCACCAAGTGATGTAAGCGACTTAGGCAAACATGGCCTTGATTGTCAAAAACTCTTACGATCAATCTTGGATCCCGAGACGACTCACACACTCTACGATGGACAATGGATGATGGTGGTGGATGATGGTGTTATGGTGGTGGTGGGTGGTGGGTGAAGTGTGAGAGAGGTGGTGTGCCAAGGGATGGTTTGAGCTTGAGCCAAGCACTCCTATTTATAGGCTGAACAGAAGCTCGGGCACGGCCCCGTGTCCAGTGGGCACGGCCCCGTGTCCACATCCTTCTCTTTCTTCATTTAATGCAGCTTTGTCTTTTTAGTTGACCACGCCCCCGTGTCCGCTGAGCACGACCCCGTGGTGCAGAAGAATCTTTGTACTATGAAGATTTGCTGGATTGTGTGAATCTTATAGTTGACCACGGCCCCGTGGTGGGCAATAGAAGCTTCTACCACTTTGTCTTTTCTGCTGACACTTGGGCACGCCCCCGTGCTGGCTGAGCACGGGGCGTGTTCAGTCTTCTGTTATCTTGTTTTGCTTGGGAAGATGCTGTTGTGGGGTCGGGCATGTCACGTCTTGTTCCTTTTCTTGTATTTATGTTAGATTTTGATGTCTTTTTGCTTCTTTTGTTAATTTGAGCTCATTTAATCCTGAAAATACAAAAGGAAGAGAAACACACACTTTTTCCAACATTAGTACTAAAAAAGGGTTAGTTTTATGCCACAATTGATGAAATTTATATGTTGCATTTTGTACACATCAAATACCCCCACACTTGAATCTTTGCTTGTCCTCAAGCAAAACTCTTTAATATGCGGCTATTACACACCCAAATGGAATGGGTAGAGAAGAAGGTTTTTGGGCTTGTCGTAGAGTGTCGGGATTTCCAAGATTCTTTATTTAGTTTTATTTTTATTTATTTACAATCCTATTCGTCATGATTTATTTAAAACTTTTCATAAGATAAATTACTTATTAGGGCATAACATGCCTCTTTAAAATTCTATTTATATACAAGTTCACATACCTCACGGGGATCACTCAACACTCGGCCGAAAATGTATTTTTGTGGATCACTCGAGAGCGGCATGGAACTTACTCCTACCATAGGCTTGCCAAGCAATCAATCCTCCTCCTTTTTAACTTATATACCTTTGTAAATATCAAGAGGACTTTTTGGGTGAAGGGTTAGGCTTGGGTTAAAGGTAGGTGGTTGGGTTAGTGGTTAGTGGTTAGTGGAAAAGGGCGAAAAGCGTAACAAGCGTCGGTTTTCGTAAGACTTTTTATTTTTGCAACTTTTATTTTGATGAAGCTATTATTCAAACAAAGTTATTTTTGATGAACTTGTTTGTTTATTTTCTTTTGCTTCATCATCAACAAATTTTTTTTTTAGTCAAACGAGAAACCGAGCTTAGTTACTAAAACAAAGGGTTAAAAATGAAAAAGGTTTTGGTGGGTAAAAAGGTGTTTGGTTTGGGTTATGAAATAAAAAGGTTTAGGCTCAAAGGGGCTAACTAGGGGGATTTTTGGGTAGGTGGTAAAAAAAAAAAGAAAAATAATGGTGTAGAAATAAAAAGGGTTAGTCCTAATGCCTCCATCATTTACTTACTCGGGTTTTAGTTGATAAGGACCGGGAATGTATCGTCGTGGCAAGTTCTAGAGTCGTAAGAACCAAGCGGCTATTCACACAAGAAACGAAAGATGAACATTTAGTTTAATGATATGTAATTGTATGCTCAATAAAGGCTCAAAACTCACTTTTGTGGGAATGGGTTTTTATGTGATCAAGTATATATAATAAAATTTTAACTAAACTTGTCATGTCTTTTCATAATTTTCTTATGTTGGTTCTTTTTATCACGACGCTATCGGTTGTAAATTCGTAAAAATATAACCTTTTTTAGAACTTGAAATTCCCGAGTTAAACCTAGACAAGTATAAAATTGAAAAATTTTTGAAAAAATTTGGGGTGATTAGCGGTTCCAATAGAGTTTTGTGTAAGGCTTGTATTTAGGACTTGCAAGATTCAAAGTTTTAGCATCCCCCCCCCCCCACACTTAATTTACACATTGTCCTCAATGTGTCCCAAAAATAAGTTTTTAGGTTGATTGAATGTGTAAAAGGTGTGAAAAACAAAAATTTTGTATTACTGGTTACCTGGGCACGACCCCGTGTTGAGTGGACACGACCCCGTGCTCAGGTGCCAGTAACGAAAACTTACAGAAGGTGAACACGGGGGCATGTTGGTTGAACACGACCCCGTGTCTATTAAGGTCTGCAGAATTAAAACAAACAGCAGGCTCGGGGGAATGGGCACGGGGGCGTGTCGGCTGGACACGGCCCCGTGTGGACAGTCTGCAAAGTTGAAAAACAGATTTCTTTCTTCGGTTTTCCTGTCCCGGCTTTAGTAGTACTAATGCTTAGTACTTTAAGCCTCGTTTGTACCTGTTTAATCAACAAACACTCCACCAAAACATAGCAAACATCCTAATTTTACCAAATTCAACATCCATGTCAAAGTTAAAAGAAAAATAAATGCAGAAAATAAAAGAAGTTAGAGAAGGTAAATTGTTCAACACTTGGCACGCAGGCCATCAATTGTTCAAGACTAAAAAGGGTTAACCTGGGAAGTCATCAACCAACCGCTTCTTCCTCCGCTCCTCCCGCCTACTCCATGTCCTCATCATCATCGTCATCGTCATCCCCTCCATGGCCCGCAATGTGGTCCCGAATATATCCAATATCATCTTGGATATCGGATATGTTTCTCTCGATAGCTCCGACCCGGTTGTACGTGTTGCTTGCCATGTTGTACGTGTTCCTGGTGCACATAAGGTTTTCCTGCAACAAATCATGCAAACTTTGAAAGTTAGGAAAACCGCCTCCCGAGGAGGATGATTGGCCCGGATCACCATGGGGTTGGTATTGGTACTGATGATGTTGCGGAGCGTGGAGGACAAGTGCTTCTTGCGGGTTCCATGCATGACCTTGCATCCTTTGAAAGCGGACTGTCCCGTCTTCCGCTTTATAAATTAGGTTCATTGAGCGGCAGATGTGTATATCCACCCTACCCGACCATGGGCTCCTTTCAAATGACCTAGGTATGCGGGTGAAGTGCTTGAAGAGACGGTACACCCATCCCCCAAAGAAGATAGGGGTTGGTGCACTAGCAAGGCGGTTATGATGCATGTTTCGGAGCATGAGGAACGGAACATCGAGCGGCCTGCGGGTGTGGATACAGTGGAGGACAAGAAGATCTCTTAACCCAACGACGCCACTACTATCATGCCTTTGGCTAAGAGAGTAGCCGAGGAGCCTATGAATGTATCTGTAGAGCGGATCCCTCAGCTTCGTACTCTTTGTGTTGCTCGGATGGTAGTACCCTTCACCAATCTGAGCCCAAATGGCTTGGCGTTTGTTCTCACCTATCTCTCGCATTCCCCCAGTATTTTCCTCGTTTCCCGCATCCTCTTCCGCATACAACCCGACAATCGATCCAAATTGTGCCATAGAGATTGAATACTTCGTTCCGCCACATCGGAATGCTACCCCATCATTGTCGAACGGGTCGCACCTTGGGTTGAATGTGAAGGTGCTATAGAATTCCAAAGTGCGTTCATGGACGAAACGGAGTCGAGTTGTTAAAGCGACTCTGAGTGGTCCCGTTACGATGTTGTTGAAACGGTCGATTTGATTCACCATAGTTAACAGCTCCGTGCATGCTTACCTTGGGTATTCCTCCGGCCTCGTTTGAAGTGTCTCGAATCTAGCCCTCTCATCGAGCTCATTGGCGTTAAACCTTGTGAACTTCCTTGCCATCTGAAAGAATACACCAAAAGTTAGCACAAAACAGAAGTATTTTCAGACAAAACTGCAAACAGTGAGCTGGACACGACCCCGTGTCCAGGCGTCTGTTACACAAAAATTTCATTTTTCGACCCGGTTTCGAAAACTTAAAAATTTTTGGTCCAATAGGTGCGGTTTTCCCCCGAAAATGAAACCCTAAGTGCCGTTTTTCCCAAAATAACCCGTTTACCCTATCAATTTTATCTTTTTCGGTTCAAGAACAAGGGTTTGGGGTTTTTGTGAAAATCGGGTGAATCTATGAACAATACAAGTGTATTTACTTCCCATAACACTAATATAACTAAATGCAAACAGATCTAAACAAAAACTTTAGGTTCGATCCGGATGAACTTCAAGAACCCTAGATTTTTCCCCAAATTTTTGGTGTTTTAACTACATGCAAGTAACTAATCTAACTACTAAAAGTGATAGAATCATACCTTGATGTTGTTAGAGTGATAGGAGACGTCGAAAATCTGCGAAAAATCGCCTGGAACCAGAGCTTTTTCGGGGAAACGGGGCGTGTGGAATGAAGTAACTATTTTAGAAAAGGGGTTTTATCCCGTCTGCAGCGCGAACACGGCCCCGTGTCCAGCGCACACGGCCTCGTGCCGAGCAAAGTTTTTTTTTTTTTTTTTTTGTGCTCGTGTGAGTGCCCTTGTTTCCCATAAGCTTTGGTCAGAAACTTACCGCTTTAGATGTCGTCCCAATCGTTCGTAACTTACCAGGTATGATGTTGGTTTCATTCTTCCATTGTCTGAAGCGAGATCTCCTCCTCTTCATCCTCAATGAATCCTTGATAGAGTTTCAGCCGTTGGCCATTGACTTTAAATGGAGGCCCATTTCGAGATTTAATTTCTACTGCACCGTGTGGGAAAATATGGGTGATGGAAAAAGGTCCTGACCACCTAGACTTTAATTTACCAGGAAATAATCGAAGACGTGAATTACACAAAAGAACTAGATCTCTGATGTGCGGTAAAGTGTTATATATATTAGGTGTATATTTTAAGCCCCTTTAACACTTATTTTTAGCCAAGTTTTAAATTGATAAAACACGATATTTTACTAACACTAAACACACATATGGGCAAGTGCACCCATCGTGAGCGTAGTATAGCGTTGGTAAGATACCGAGGTCGTCCAAGGACACAAGAGCTTTTAGTACCGGTTTATCCTCAACGTCTAATCAAAATAAAAAGTTTAGAAAAAAGTTTTAAGCTAAGAAAAATAAAAACTAACTAAAATGCTGAAAATAAAAATAAAAGAAAAACAGATAGACAAGATGAATCACTTAGTTCCGACTCGTATCTAGTATAACCTTTGATTATTTCCGCACTTTTGCACATAGTTAAGAGATTATCTTAGTTATTGTAGTAGGCCCCTCTTTTGAAGGTGACGTTACCCTCACCCCAGTAGTTTGAGTCAGCAAGGATACAATCCTAAAAGGGTGGATTATTGGAAGATAATTAATTAAGTTATTAATGCAATATTATGGTAGGCCTCGCTTTTGGCGGTGACGTTACCCTCGGCTAAGTAGTCTGAGTCAGCAGGGATACAGTCCTAAATAGCCGGGTTATAGCATTAATAGTAGTTAACTTATGAGGGGATCAAAGAGTTTGGACCCCCGCCATCCAATACCGTGAAGCATTGAAGGAGGTCCTACTAAATTTGACCCAGGTCCATTGCAGGACCTCTAAACGCTGAACAATGGCAAGACCTTTACCAAACCGTTCCCTTAACCCCCGACCAGGTAGCCAACATACCTCCATATAGACCGTGGAGATATGAATGGTGAAAATCTTTTATTTTATATAGACAGTAAAATAATGCCAAGACACCACGGACAAACGATAAGGAAAGATCACCTTCAACATAAGTAACTAGTTATTAAAGTTATTAATACAAAACCAAATAAAAAGTGCAAAAGATTAGAAATAAAAAGTATTACACTAGACACTTTGTCTTCACCAAGTGATGTAAGAGACTTAGGCAAACATGGCCTTGATTGTCAAGAACTCTTACGATCAATCTTGGATCCCGAGACGACTCACACACTCTATGATGGACAATGGATGATGGTAGTGGATGATGGTGTTATGGTGGTGGTGGGTGGTGGGTGAAGTGTGAGAGAGGTGGTGTGCCAAGGGATGAGTTGAAATGAAACCAAGCACTCCTATTTATAGGCTGAACAGAAGGCTGGGCACGGCCCCGTGTCCGCTGGACACGCCCCCGTGCCTGTCTGACACTCTCTCTCTTCATTAATTGTAATTCGCAATTACAATTAATGCGCCTGCTGTACTTTCGCCATGCCCCCGTGTTCACTGGACACGGCCCCGTGGTGGGCAATAGAAGCTTCTATAGGTTTGTTTTTTCTGCTGCTTCTTGGGCACGGCATATTTTTCAAACAAAAAAACCGAACTTGTTTTTGTAACTTTTATTTTGATGAAGCTATTATTTCAAACAAAGTTATTTTTGATGAACTTGTTTGTTTATTTTCTTTTGCTTCATCATCAACATATTTTTTTTTTGAATGATCATACGAAAAACCGAACTTGTTACTAAAACAAAGGGTTAAAAATGAAAAAGGTTTTGGTTGGTAAAAAGGGTGTTTGGTTTGGGTTATGAAACGAAAAGGTTTAGGCTCAAAGGGGCTAACTAGGTGGATTTTTGGTAGGTGGTAAAAAAAATAATGGTGTAGAAATAAAAAAAAAGGGTTAGTCCTAATGCCTCAATCATTTACTTACTCGGGTTTAAGTTGGTAAGGACCGGGAATGAATCGTCGTGGCAAGTTCTAGAGTCGTAAGAACCAAGCGGCTATTCACACAAGAAACGAAAAATGAGCATTTAGTCTAAAGATGTAAATTTGAATGCTCAATAAAGGCTCAAAACTCACTTTTGTGGGAATGGGGTTTTATGTGATCAAGTATATATAATCAAAATTTAACTAAGCTTGTCATGCCGTTTCATAATTTTCTTATGTTGGTTCTTGTTATCACGACGCTCTCGGTTGTAAATTTGTAAAAATATAACCTTATTAATCTTATGATTCCAAACTTAAACTTTAGACAAGTAAAAAAAATGAAAATTTTTGAAAAAAAATTTGGGGTGTTTAGCGATTCCAATAGAGTTTTGTGTAAGGCTTGTATTTAGGACTTGCAAAATTTCAAGGTTTTAGCATCCCCCCCCCCCACACTTAAATTACACATTGTCCTCAATGTGTCAAAAAAATAAGTTTTTAGGTTGATTGAATGTGTAAAAAGGTGTAAAAAGCAAAAATTTTGTGTTACTGGCAACCTGGACACGACCCCGTGTTGAGTGGACACGACCCCGTGTTCAGGTGCCAGTAACGAGAACTTACAGAAGGTGAACACGGGGGCGTGTTGAGTGGACACGACCCCGTGTCTGTCAAGGTCTGCAGAATTAAAACAAGCAGCAGGTTCAGGGGAATGGGCACGGGGGCGTGTCGGCTGGACACGACCCCGTGTGGACAGTCTGCAAAGTCGAAAAACAGGTTTCTTTCTTCGTTTTTCCAGTCCCGGCTTTAAGATTACTAATGCTTAGTACTTTAAGCCTCGTATGTACCTGCTTAGTCAACAAACACTCCACCAAACATAGCAAACATCCTACTTTTACCAAAGTTAACATCCATGTCAAAATTAAAAGAAAAAAAAAATAAATGCAGAAAATAAAAGAAGTTAGGAAAAGTAAATTGTTCAACACTTGGCACGCAGGCCATCAATTGTTCAAGATTAAAAAGGGTTAACCTGGGGAGTCATCAATCAACCGCTTCCTCCTCTGTTCCTCTCGCCTACTCCATAGCATCGTCATCATCATCATCGTCATCATCCCCTCCATGGCGTGCAATGTGGTCTCATATGTATCCAACATCGTCTTGGATCTCGGATAGGTTTCTCTCGATAGCTCCGACCCGGTGGTAGGTGTTGCTCGCCATGTTATAGGTGTTCCTAGTACACATAAGGTTTTCCTGCAACAAATCATGCAAACTTTGAAAGTTAGGAAAACCGCCTCCCGAGGAGGATGACTGGCCCGGATCACCGTGGGGTGGGTATTGGTACTGATGATGTTGCGGAGCTGGGAGGACAAGCGCTTCTTGCGGGTTCCATGCATGACCTTGCATCCTTTGAAAGGTTACCGTCCCGTCTTCTGCCTCATAAATCAGGTTCATTGAGCGGCATATGTGAATATCCACCGTACCCGACCATGGGCTCCTCTCAAATGACCTAGGTATGTGGGCGAAATGCTTGAAGAGACGGTACACCCATCCCCTAAAGAAAATAGGAGTCGGTGCACTAGCAAGGCGGTTGTGATGCATGTTTCGGAGCATGAGGAACGGAACATCGAGCGGCCTGCGGTTGTGGATGCAGTGGAGGACAACCAAATCTCTTAACCTAACGACGCCACTACTGTCATGCCTTTGGCTAAGAGAGTAGCCGAGGAGCCTATGAATGTATCTGTATAGCGGATCCCTCAGCTTTGTACTCTTAGTGCTGCTTGGATTGTAGAACCCTTCTCCAATCTGAGCCCACATGGCTTGGCGTTCGTTGTCACCTATCTCTCTCATTCCCCCAGTATTTTCTTCGTTTCCCGCATCCTCTTCCGCATACAACCCGATAATCGACCCAAATTGTGCCATAGAGATCGAATACCTCGTTCCGCCACACCGGAAAACTACCCCGTCATTGTCGAACGGGTCGCTCCTCGGGTTAAATGTGAAAGTGCTATAGAATTCTAACGTGCATTCGTGGACGGAACGGAGCCGAGTTGTTAGGGCGACTCTGAGTGGTCCCGTGACAATGTTGTTGAAACGGTCAATTTGATTCACCATGGTTAGCAATTCTGTGCAAGCTTGCCTCGGGTATTCCTCCGGCCTTGTTTGAAGAATTTCGTATCGAGCTCTTGCATCGAGCTCATTGGCGTTAAATCTTGTGAACTTCCTGGCCATCTGCAAGAATACACCAAAAGTTAGCACGAAACAGAAATATTTTCGGACAAAACTGCAAACAGCGGGTTGGACACGACCCCGTGTTCAGCGGACACGGCCCCGTGTCCAGGGGTCTGTTACTCAAAAATCCCATTTTTCGACCCGGTTTCGAAAACTTGAAAATTTTTGGTCCAATAGGTGCGGTTTCCCCCGAAAATGAAACCCTAAGCATCGTTTTCCCCAAAATATCCCGTTTATCCCATCAATTTTTATCTTTTTCGGTTCAAGAACAAGGGTTTGGGGTTTTTGTGTGAAATTGGATGAATCTATGAACAATACAAGTGTATCTACTTCCCTTAACACTAATCTAACTAAATGCAAACATATTTAAACAAAAATTTAAGGTTCGATCCGGATGAACTTCAAGAACCCTAGATTTTTCCCCAAATTTTTGGTGTTTTAACTACATGCAAGTAACTAATCTAACTACTAAAAGTGATAGAATCATACCTTGATGTTGTTAGAGCGATAGGAGACGTTGAAATTCTGCGAAAAATCGCCTGAAACCAGAGCTTTTTCGGGGAAACGGGGCGTGTGGAATGAATTAACTGTTTTGAAAAAGGGGATTTATCCCGACTGCAGCGCGGACACGGCCCCGTGTCCAGCGGACACGGCCTCGTACCGAGCAAGGTTTTTTTTTTTTTTTTTTAGTGCTCGTGTGAGTGCCCTTGTTTCCCATAAGCCTTGGTTAGAAAACTTACCGCTTTCGATGTCGTCCCTATTGCTCGTAACTTACCAGGTATGATGTTGGTTTCATCCTTCCACTGTTTGAAACGAGATCTCTTCCTCTTCATCCTCAATGAATCCTTGATAAAGTTTCAGCCGTTGCCCATTGACTTTGAATGGAGGCCCATTTCGAGATTTAATTTCTACTGCACCGTGTGGGAAAATATGGGTGACGGAAAAAGGTCCTGACCACCTAGACTTTAATTTACCAGGAAACAATCGAAGTCGTGAATTAAACAAAAGAACTAGATCTCCTACCCGAAATTCATTAGGTTTAATATGTTTGTCATGCAAATTTTTCATTCTTTCCTTATAAATTTCAGAGTTTGAGTATGCATAATTCCTAAGCTCGTCTAATTCGTTTAATTGACAAAATCGATTTTTACCAGCAAATTCTAAATCTAAGTTTACATTTTTGATTGCCCAGTAGGCTTTGTGTGCAATTTCTACTGGTAAGTGACAACTTTTTCCATAAACTAGCTTATATGGGGTTGTACCTATTGTTGTTTTATAAACAGTTCGAAAAGCCCATAAAGCATCATCTAATTTATCAGCCCATTCCTTTTTATTTAACCCTACGGTTTTTTCAAGTATTCGTTTTAAACCTCTATTAGTCACTTCGGCTTGTCCGTTTGTTTAAGGGTGATATGCTGTTGAGACCCGGTGATAGACCCCATATCTTGTTAAAAATTTTTCAAGTTGATGGTTGCAAAAATGGGTACCTCTATCACTTATTAAAGCTTTAGGTGTGCCAAAACGAGAGAATAATTTTTTCAGAAATCTTACCACAACTCTTCCATCATTTGTTGGAAGTGCCTCGGCCTCGGCCCATTTAGACAAGTAATCTACTGCCACAAGTATATATTTGTTTCCTTTCGATGGTGGGAAAGGTCCCATAAAGTCGAGTCCCCATACATCAAAAATTTCACAAACAAGAATGCCATTTTGTGGCATTTCGTTTTTGGAAGAAATATTACCTGTTCTTTGGCAAGCATCACATGTTTTTACAAGACTTTGGGCGTCTTTGTAAATGGTTGGCCAATAAAATCTTGAATCAAATACCTTTCGTGCGGTACTAGCAGCACCATGATGTCCTCCGTATGGACCTTCATGACAATGGCGGAGAATTCTTCGTGCTTCACTACCATGTACGCATCGTCGGACGAGTTGGTCGGCACACATTTTGAAAAGATATGGATCTTCCCAAAAGTAGTGTTTCACATTGGCAAAGAATTTTTTTCTTTGATGATGTGGCCACCCTTTTGCGACTATACCGCTAGCTAGGTAGTTAGCATAGTCGGCGTACCATGGTTCTTCCTTGTATTCCACCATTTCCAGGGACTCAGTTGGGAATTTTTCGTTGATTTTCTCGTCCCTGGTTGCTTCCAAAGCTGGCTCTTCTAAGCGCGAAAGATGATCTGCAGCGGTGTTTTCCGCTCCTCTTTTGTCCTTGATTTCAATGTCAAATTCTTGGAGGAGTAGAATCCACCGAATCAAACGTGGTTTTGCATCTTGCTTTTTGAAGAGATATCGGATGGCTGCATGATCTGTATAAACTATAGTTTTAGAAAGAACAAGATAAGAACGAAATTTATCGAAAGCAAATACCACAGCTAGTAACTCTTTTTCAGTTGTTGTGTAATTTTCTTGTGCATCATTAAGTGTTTTACCAGCATAATAAATTAGGTGGAAATGCTTTTCTTTTCTTTGTCGCAAGACAGCTCCAACTGTAAAGTCACTAGCATCACACATGATTTTGAAAGGAAATTTCCAATCAGGCGCTATCATGATAGGTGCATTGACTAACATTTCTTTTAAGGTGAGAAATGCTTGATTGCAATCATTGTCAAAGATGAAAGGAGCATCTTTTTCAAGTAATTTTGTTAGAGGTCTAGAAATTTTAGAAAAGTCTTTGATAAATTGTCTATAGAATCCGGCATGCCCTAGGAAACTTCTGATAGCTCTTACGGAGGATGGAGGTGGTAATCTAGAAATGGTATCTATTTTGGCTCGATCCACCTCCATTCCTTCGCTTGAGATCTTGTGACCGAGTACTATTCCCTCCGTTACCATGAAATGGCATTTTTCCCAATTAAGGGCGAGGTTAGTTTCCTCACATCGGGATAGCATTCGTTCAAGGTTATCGAGGCATTGGTCATATGAATCCCCAAAGATAGAAAAGTCATCCATGAAGACTTCCATTGTCTTTTCTATCATGTCATGGAAAATAGCTACCATGCAACGTTGGAATGTTGCTGGGGCATTACATAGACCAAACGGCATGCGTCGATAAGCAAAAGTTCCATAGGGACATGTGAAAGTTGTCTTTTCTTGGTCTTCGGGTGCTATCGGGATTTGAAAGTAACCTGAAAAACCATCCAAGAAACAATAAAATTTATGACCGGATAGTCTTTCTAACATTTGATCAATGAAGGGTAAAGGAAAGTGATCCTTTCTTGTTGCTTCATTTAATCGTCTATAATCTATACATACTCTCCATCCTGTGACGGTTCTTGTTGGTATTAATTCATTTTTTTCGTTAGTTATTACCGTCATACCTCCTTTCTTTGGAACTACTTGGACAGGACTTACCCAAGGGCTATCGGAGATAGGATAGATAAGTCCGGCGTCAAGTAATTTGATGACTTCGTTTTTAACCACTTCTTGAACATTTGGATTTACTCGACGTTGTGGTTGTATTACTGATTTGTAGTCATCGTTCATCAAAATTTTGTGTGTGCACATAGAAGGACTAATTCCTTTTATGTCTACAAGTTTCCAAGCTATTGCATTTTTATGTTTTTTCAAAAGATTAATTAATTTTTCCTTTTCTAAGTTATCTAATTTAGATGAAATAATTACCGGTAAATTACTATCTTTGTCTAGAAAAGCATATTCCAAACCTTTTGGAAGTTCTTTGAGCTCAAGTGGTGGGTCTTTAGGAGACTCCTTATCGGGTGGTTCATCTTCATCTTCAATTAGGGGGTCATTATTGCCGAAAGGATATTTCATTGACCGTTCGAGATCGACACTTCTTTTAAATGCCCCTAATTGAAGAGGTAGATTTTTGAACTTTCGGTTTTTCAAAGCTTCGTGAGTTTTTACAAATGGTCGCCCCAACACTAGAGGAGCGTCATCGAGGATGACAAAGTCGGTCGGGATTACCATTTGATTTGTTTGAACCAAGACATCTTCAACTATACCGATTGATTTTATTACTTTCCGATTGGATAGAAAAATGGGTATTTGAAGTGGAGAAAAATCACTAATACTTAATTTTTCGAAAATGTAATTAGGCATTATGTTAACACAAAGATCTTTATCGATTGTGACATTACTAATAAACGAATTTTGAAAGAAACATGGAACCGGTGTAATGTTAATTTCAAATGGGTCTTTTTTTATTAGCGAAGTTTGATCATTAGTTAACTTAATACTTACCGTTTCGTCAATTTTAGTGTTAGTGCTTAACTCTTTTAAAAACTTAGCATGAGGGGGTACTAAACAATGATTTTCGAAAGAAGGTGACAAGAGATTAATTTCTTCCAAATTAGACTCTTCTTGAATTTTAACGTTGTCGGACTCACCTTTTTCGTTGTTTAACTCATGTGTCGGTTTTTCACTTATTTGTTCTTCCATTTTAACACTTTCAGTTATCTCTTCATTTTTTAATTCTTCTCTTGCGCGGGACTCCTCTTCCCTTGCGCGAGCTTCTTTTATACATCGATCGATAACTCTAATGTGTTCTAATATCCTATCGGTTACTTCGGTTATAGAAAAAGAATCGGGATTTTCTAAGCTTGAATCCGGTTGTTCGACCCTTTGTTCCTCATAATACCCATATGAAGTCGATGGTTCGCACCATTGTTCTTCATTGTAAGCATATGATGGATAAGGTTCGTAATTTTGTTCTTCATAATACTCATATGAGGTGGGTTGTTCACGCCATGATTCCTCATAATAAGCATACGAAGGTGGTGGCTCATATCTTAGTTCCTCAAAGTATGAGTATGAAGGCTCATACCTTGGTTCATCAAAATATGAGTATGAGGGAGGAGGTTCATACCTTTGGTCTTCATAGGATGTGTATGAAGTTGATGGCTCGTACCTGGGCTCCTCATAGTAGGTCTCGAGATCAGAAAACAAAAATAAAAACGGAAACAGAGGCTGGACACGGCCCCGTGTTCAGTGGACACGGCCCCGTGTTTAGGATCTGTATCTGGGCGTTTTAATTAAATTTACTGATTTCGTTGAGCACGGGGCGTGTTCAGTGAGCACGGCCTGTGTTCAAGCTACTGTTACTGGGTGTTTTTATGAAAATGTGCAGCACGGCCCCGTGTTCAGTGAACACGGCCACGTGTACAGGTTACTGTAAATGCAAATCTAAACTAAAATGCAGAAAAATGTGCACGCGTTTTAAAAAGGTTTTGAAAAACTGATTAGACCGTTGATTCCTAACTTTCTTCAAATCCTTGTGTCCCCGGCAACGACGCCAAAAACTTGATGCGTAGTCGAGTGTTATACATATTAGGTGTATATTTTAAGCCCCTTTAACACTTTTTAGTCAAGTTTTAAATTTATAAAACACGATATTTACTAACACTAGACACACATATGGGCAAGTGCACCCATCGTGAGCGTAGTATAGTGTTGGTAAGATACCGAGGTCGTCCAAGGACACAAGAGCTTTTAGTACCGGTTTATCCTCAACGTCTAATCAGATCAAAAATTTTAGAAAAATGTTTTAAACTAAAAAAATAAAAACTAACTAAAAATGCTGAAAAATGCTGAAAAATAAAAAGAAAAACAGATAGACAAGATGAATCACTTGGTTCCGACTCGTATCTAGTGTAACCTTTGATTATTTCCGCACTTTTGCACTTATTAAGAGATTATCTTAGTTATTGTAGTAGGCCCCTCTTTTGAAGGTGACGTTACCCTCACCCCAGTAGTTTGAGTCAGCAAGGATACAATCCTAAAATGGTGGATTATTGGAAGATAATTAATTAAGTTATTAATGCAAATTATGGTAGGCCCCTCTTTTGGAGGTGACGTTACCCTCGACTAAGTAGTCTGAGTCAGCAGGGATACAGTCCTAAATAGCCGGGTTATAGTATTAATAGTAGTTAACTTATGAGGGGATCAAAGAGTTTGGACCCCCGCCATCCAATACCGTTAAGTATTAAAGGAGGTCCTACTAAATTTGACCCAGGTCCATTGCAGGACCTCTAAACGCTGAACAATGGCAAGACCTTTACCAAACCCTTCCCTTAACCCCCGACCAGGTAGCCAACATACCTCCATATAGACCGTGGAGATATGAATGGTGAAAATCTTTTATTTTATATAGACAGTAAAATAATGCCAAGACACCACGGACAAACGATAAGGAAAGATCACATTCAACATAAGAAACTAGTTATTAAAGTCAATAATACAAAACCAAGTAAAAAGTGCGAAAAGATTAGAAATAAAAAGTATTACACTAGTGTTCATAAGTATTCCCCCCCGGGAATAGTAGTTTAAAAGTATCCTTCCCAAGGATAGTAATTCAACCGTTTGTCCCCCCCCCCCCCGGGACGCATGCTTTTAGTGTGTGTGAACTCACCTTGGTTTGCTCGGCAGGTTATTTACTTGTTCAAACCGTTGGTCAACCGCGTCCTATTATAGTTACCGATGTAGGTCAGGTTTTTAGGATTACATATACAAGTGTTTATCACATAGCACATAAGTAACACGTAACATACAAGGCATCATGTACAATATAGGTCCAAACAATTAGCAGTAAAACAGCAAACGACCCAATCATGTAATCAGCCCAAAACTGGAGTGTGCAACCTGTCTTGGGGTATGCGATCCACATATATGTGTTCTGTCCAGAATTATTGGGCCCAGTTACAAGTGATTGTGCGACCCAATATGTTAATCAGTCCAACATGTGAGTGTGCGGCCCACCTTGGTTAGTCCACATAGAGTGTACGGTCCACACTCTAGTGTGCGACTCATCCAAGGTATGCGGTCATGCATTAGTCTACCGTACAATGTGTTGTGGAGGTTGTACCATTAGGATGTGCGGTATATCAGGTGTGCGACATGTTTAATAGGAGTGTACGAGATGCAACATCGCTTATACTATTCAGAGTGTGCGATCCCTCTGAGTGTGCGGTGTGCTGAGAGGGTATTGTCCCCTACGCAGTCGGTGTTTGTATATTCCCCGAGTGTGCGGTATCATTTAAAAACATGTTTGTGTCACAGTTTATTACCATCAAATCAGATAGGACAAAATCAATCAATATTCCTGTTTTTAAATCTTATTTTGACTAGCATTGCATCGATGTCTAATTATCCATTTTGCCACAACAGTTAGGTCTAATCACCATATCATGCAATCACTAAAGCAATCATCTTCCATATTTTACATAATCAGATTTATACAAAAAACCATCAATTATCAACATAGATCTTGGGTTTGTGTTTTATCGTGCAAGACACGAGTCTTTAATAGATGTAACTATTTTTGGGATAGAGGTAAGACTTGCCTACATCCTACCATCTCTAGACCATATTAATAACTTGGCTATATGTGGGATTATACTGGGTAATTTTATTACTTATTATATAAAATTATATTTTTAAAGCCTCTACATTGGGCTTTAGCAAAAAAAATATTACCCATTATAATCCTACATATAGCCAAGTTATTAATAGGGTCTATGGATGGTAGGATCTATCCCAAAGGGTAGAGATACTGCTTCCAGCGAGACATCCAGCTCCAAAATCATAACCAAGACATTAGATTTTGGGAAACATACATAAAAATAATAACAATAAACACATAATTAAATAAGTATTTCTTAGTAAAACTACGACACCAGGATTAGGTGAAAACCTATAAAAAAGCTATATAACACCTTATAATAACTGAAAAATAAGACCCAACGATAAGAACCTAAAACAAAACCAGGCCAACCTTTTGAAAGTTCTTAACATTAATATTACGTCTTCACGAAGTTCTATCCTCAACCATGTTCGCAGAGAGATACAAATCTAGCAAATCTTGTCTAATCCGCTCATCCCAAGTCATTTCCAGTCCGCCTCTACTCATTTTTCCCTCTATAGTGAGTGTTTCGACTGTTCTAACCGTGGTTGTTGTTTGTCTCCTTTTGACATGCATATTAACGAGGCTTAAACACTTAGAAAATATTTGGGTATGAATTTGTAAATGAATTTAGAATCGAATAATGATCCCCCACTTGTGGCCTAGTGGTAGGAGGCTTGAGTTTTTCAATGGAAACTCAAGTTCAAATCCCACTTGTGTCATATTGGGGTAGATATAGGCAATGAAGGATTTGGACTAGGCCTTGTGTGAGGTTGTCAGTTCGATTCGCAAGCCCAACCGGGTTTTCGTCCCACCATGTGTTACGCCAGAGAGTTCTGCTCTTGTGGTGGCACAACGACTGTCAAGTGGCAGTCGACGGTATGGTTTCCCAAGGGAACGCCAAAAAAAGCCAAGCTTTGAAGCCAACGTGGGCCTGGTTAAGACAACATAGTATGGCCTAGGGGTGTTCAAAACCGGATATCTGAATTTCAGATATCCGAAATTTCCGGATACCAAATTTCACTATCCGAATCCGTATCCGAAATTTTGGATATCCGATCGGATAGTGAATTAGATATCCGAATGTCCAATTTTTTATTTAACTTTTATTTTTTTAATATATTTTATATTCGAAACCGGATATTTTAGGTAGTTTCGGATATTCGGATACGGATAATTTTGAACACCCCTAGCCAAAACGCCCTACCTCGGTCAACTCAGCGCAGATCACTCAAAGTTTGTGTTTAATTCGGATTTTTGGGTCTTGATTGTTATATTTCGAATAAGGAGGGTTACACAATCATTCCCCGGTCATCTTTTATCATTATTCAAGTCTCAAACACAATCCAATCACCAAGTACAACCGAATTAATAAAAAATACCGTATTAGAATAAGGGATGAGAAAAGTAAAAAAGCTCAAACAATAACTACTCTAAAGTATAAATAAATACCATTCATATAAATGAACTATCCAAACCACGACTATTAACATCTAAACTTAACTTTCCAAACCACAACTATTAACATCAATATCCTAATAATATTCATAGCTTATCCAAACTAAATAATTACTAATAATAAATACCGAAGGACAGCAAAGCTCAACTTAGTGAGTAAAACCAATCGGACTTAGGACTTTTCCACATTTCATTGAAGAAATTGTATATGTTGGTCCACGACCAACTCCCAAGTCACACGATAAGACCGCATTCTGATAAATTATGGGGTACAGAGGGAAACCTACCAAATGCTCTTTGAACCTGTAGTTCACTGTGAGTGAGAACCAAAGACTATCAGACTTCATGTCACTAGCTAGACTTTTGAGCTGCTCCGCGGATAAACGTACTTCAATTGACGCAAAATCAATCTGTTGATAAGATTCAAATGATGTAGTAGGAAACACGTTCCTTTTTGTCACGGAGCTGATGTTAAACAATGATTCTCCCACCTTCAAAGATAACTTGAATATGGCTTCAGTTGGTTTAATCCTCACGTAACGCTGTGAGGTCCAGCTTGTGGATAAACTGAGTGCTTCTTGTATGATTACATTATTCGGGTTGATAATTTCTGGGAGGCTGGGGGATATAGATGATATAGAATAAAGCGGCTTCATCACTTCAGCTGCTTCTACTTCAGATGGGTGATTTTTCACCACCTTAACACCCATTGTGGTGAACATGATAGTTACACATACAATCGCAACGGTGATCGTAGTGATGATCACCGTAAAGATGTATTTGTGCCGCTGAAAAAATGCGAGCATATGTCTCCAGACGTTGATTAGAATGCGAAAAAATCCTTCGGGATTTACATTCTCCTCCGGAAGTGATGGTGCACCATCAGCATTTGCATTCTCCGATGATGGTGGTGCACCGTAAAGACTGTTGAGATACGGACAAAAGCTATTGAACATAATTTCGACTTAGTGAAATGATCGGAATAGAGGATAATGACGTGTAATGATTCGGAAATTAAAGATGGTATGTTAGTAATATCGGATATGAAGATAATCTAGTATGATGTTAAACGGTCTTTTTCTTATTAAATTATGCCTCGAATTCATGAAAAATTGCCCAAAGTAACTTAAAGACAATGATCATATCTAGTAGAGGTGTTCAAAACCGGATATCCGAAAATTCAGATATCCGATTTTTGGATATCCGAAATTTTCGGCTACCAAATTTCACTATCCGAATCCGTATCCGAAATTCGGATATCCGAAATTTCTATTATCCGATTGGATAGTGAATCAAATATCCGAATATCCAATTTTTTATTTAATTTTTATTTTTTTTAATATTTTTTATATTCAGAACCAGATATTTCGGATAGTTTTGGATATTCGAATATAAGTTTTCTGATATTTTTCGGATAGTTTCGGATATTTCAGATATTTTTCGGATACTTCGAATATCCGAAAAAAATAAAAATTAAATTTTCGGATATTCGGATATTTTGGATATCCGAAGTATCCAAAAATTTTTAAAATCACTATCTGAATCTGAATCCGAAAATTCGGTTCGGATATCCGAATTTTCGGATTCGGATATCGGATATTTCAGATCGGATTTTAGTATACGGATAATTTTGAACACCCCTAGTATGGCCAAAGTGGGGCAATACGGGACTCTCTGATTTGGAGAGTGTGGCAACCTTATACATGAATTTCACCGTTAAAAAAAACAAATAACGATTAAGCCATTCAATTTTGTGAAATAATAATACAATCAAGGGTTTTTGTAACTAATGACTTAAAACCGTTGCCTCATTCCTTCATATCACCAGACTTCAAAAAAGGGTTAATGATGTGGTTAATTGGGTGTGGCGATGGAAAAGATCCTCTTTTAATCAGGTTGAATGTGATGAGTTCGCTAACCTTCTCAATCTGCTGCAAGGTGCGTCTCTTTCTAACTGCAGAGACAAATGGGTCTGGCCCCATAACGCCTTGAACACGTTTACGGTTGCTTCTATGAAGTCTCTTTTGTTCAAAGCGTCCAAGACTCCAACACCCTTTGTATGGCAATGGAATAACTGGATTCCCAAAAAAGTCAATACCTTTGTGTGGAAGGCGGAGCTCGATAGATTGCCTACCCTCTCAACTTTAAGAAATCGAAATATCAACGTGGAGTCGGAGATTTGCAGCCTTTATGGTGATATGGAGGAATCTTTGGATCATTTGCTCACATCCTGTCAGTCTGCTTCTAGAATTTGGCAGGCGATTAGCACGTGGTGTGGAATGCCACCCATTTTTGCGTTTTCTGTCTGGGACCTGATCACGCTGCATCACTCGATAAGATGGGGTAAGAAGAAGAGCAAGATGTTTCAAGCAGTTATTCTCGTCACCTACTGGAGCATATGGAATTCTAGAAACGACACCATTTTTTCCAACATTCTAGCTAACGTGTCGGCTACTTTGGAAACAATCAAGTCTTTGGGTTACCTTTGGATCAAGAATAAAGCTCCTTGTAATAGAATGTTATGGAAAGATTGACGTAATTTCAATGTGTAATTTCGTGTTTGTTTGGCTCTAGCAACTTGCTAGTTGCCTTTTTAATGAAATGAATTTAAATGTTCTAAAACAATTTAATTGATATGAAAAGAAAATTAAATAAAATAAATGTTAAAATAGTTTTAACAATTGGGCTTCTCGCTCACCGGTCCATTTCAAGTCCAAGTGTCCCACATTCTGAGGGTCCTGGGTCCAAACGCATCGCTCTTGCTCTTCTTTTCACTTTTGGTGCTAGAGGTGTTCAGAATTCGTTTCAAATTCGAAAAATTTGTTTAAATTCGATTCGATTATCAAAAATTCGTTTCGATTATAAGAATTCGAATTCGATTCAATTCGAGTCAAGTAAATCGAATACGAATTTACAATTTTAAATTCAATTCGATTCAAAATTCGAATAAAATTATACATTTTTATTTATTATTTTTATATATAATACATATATAACTTTTATTAGGCTATACTACAAATTATTTTCGAAATTTATTCCAAGTATTAAAATTACCCATTACCAAACCAACTACATAGCCCATAACTAAAACCTAAGTAACACATCTATCAATAGATTTCTAACCCTAAAAATATTAACTTGTAATGTGGAGTGGTTATTCCCGACTTCTCGTTTTGAATTTTAAATTTATGATACTTCATTTGGAACTGTTTTAATATGATATCATGCTTTATGGTTGCTTTAAAATTTATGTTTCATTTTAATAGTTTTTTACATGTTTTTAAAGAATCCAAATCAAATCGAAATGGATTCGAATTCGAAATTTTAATCGAATACGAATTGGGTTTTTTATTCGAATTCGAAATTTTAATCGAATACGAATTGGGTTTTTTATTCGAATACGAATTCGAATCGAATTTAGTAGATTTTAATCGAATTCGAATTGAATACGAATTCAAGAGAAAATAAAAAATATTCGAATAATTCAATTCGAATAATTTAAAAATTCGATATTCGATTCGATGAACACCCCTATTTGGTGTAACACATTTGGAGTTTTCTTTTTCACTAAAGTGTTAATATAATAACGTTAATATAATAACAATTTTGTTTGGTAACTTTTTTTTTTTTCTTAATAACAATTTTGTTAGGCAACTGTTTTTCATACGTTTTAAAAGTTCTAATCAACAATTTTGTTAGGTAACTTTTTTTCATATGTTTTAAACGTTCTAATCAATTATTATTACTTTATTTATTCCTATAATTCACCAATGTAAGCAAATCTATTAATTTTAAACTATACCTGAAGAAATCTTTATAATTATGAAATTGTAACTAGAACGAGGTGGCGTCGAACCGCGCATTGTTGCGGGATGTTAATTATAATTTCTCAGTTGCTAACCCTGAACCAATAAACCTTTTGTTTAAGTTGGAATATAATTTATTAAAATCCAAATTAAAAAGATTGTTCATTCAAATACTCAATTCAATTTAGACAATTTAGGCACACACTCCAAATTAAACAACATTATTTTACATAATTTTTGACATAAGGCACATGCTAATACATAAAGTTTGTATGCCTGTGACATTTAATTATACATTAAGTATAATCCTGTAAAGTTAATCAAATCAGGATACTACGTAAAGTTAATCATTCAGAATGACGATGGTGCCTTATTGCTTATTGTCCTTTCTAATATATCTGATTAAAGAAGAGAAAAAACTTAATTCAATGTACAATAAAACTGCTCTATTTTGCTTTCAAATCTGTAATTCATAGCATATAAAATATGGTAGTTAATAGTGTAGGTTTGTGAACTTACGTTCTTTTCGTACGGTGTTGGCAACGACCAAGAATCTTCCGGTCACTTTGAATCATGCTTCGAAAGCTATGCACCTTAAAACACTCATGAGAATCTTCCGAACCCCATGCAAACCCACTCAGAATATCGGACAGCCCCTGAAGTTCCAGCACTTCATTCCCAGATGTCGGTTGCCTAGCCCTAAGAAAATTCAGCATCCTCACCCCATTTACCGGCTTACATCTCTTATCCACCGTCACCCATGTGTTCACAACTAAAATGAATCGATGTGATAAAACCACTTCACACCTTTCTTGAATAAACTGAATTGATGCATATTTTACGAACCAACGCAGAGCTTGACATAATAGAATAAAGAGCAAACAAAAAGAAAGAAAAACGTAACTGATTTAATGACAACACAAACTCAATCTAATTGCAATAGGCATACTTACACAGAAAACATCCGAAATATACGATTTGCAAAGGGTCATTAATACACTCAAAAGTTCGATTTCTTTGGAGTAAAGCATGATAAAACAAAAACGAATTAATCTTCTAACTTTCTTTATAAAAAATCGTAAAGAAATTGAAGTTTGAGAACCGAAATCATGGTTACGAAGAAAAAATAGTGTTTGGTATCAAACTAAAACCGGTCAATCATCATTCTTCATGTCGGAATCAAAATATCAAACAAACGTGTTAAACCTGTAAAACTAAGAATATCGAAGACACCGGACGGAATCATATGACATTTATTTTTGATTTCTTAAATATGGTTGAGAAGACAATACAATAAATTTCCCTTTATCACATTTTATGTATCAAAAGTGAATGATGTTCTTAGTACTTATATAACATCAAATAAAACCTGTGTTTGATTTTGGGTAACATATAAGATTTAAGCCTATTGAATAATAAGAAACAGAGGGTGATGAAAACTGATGAAAAAAAATGATTTATACATATGATATAAAAATAGGGGGTGATGAATATTAATGGAAAAATGGATTAACAGATTCAGATCTTAATATCACTATATTAATCCATCATCAACACACTGAAGATTCCAAAACAATCGTCATTACAAAGATGAAAATGAAACGCATACAATAACAAATTAACAAATCATATCGGAACCTAATTTCACTATCTATCATCATAATTCTTTCAAATTACTAATACAATCGTGTATTATTCAAATATCACGTCGAAACAAACGATTCTAACAATTGTTACGGGTTTTTAGCTGCATTATGATAACAAATAGACTGAAATCGGAGCCTAATTTCACTATTTTGTAGCATCATCAGCGTATTCATGATTCCGAATAACTGTAATGTCCACAACGAAACTCGGAACAACTACAAACTAACAAAATCGGACCCTAACTCCTTTATTAATCATCACAATCCTTATAAATTCATAATCGGATCATGTGTTTGAACATTTACGTTTGAAGGATACATAAACAGATTGTAAAACATATACATTTGCGTCCTGAGTTCGTTAACCATGTAACCCTATTACTTTGCGTCGGCCGGATGTAATCCCTCTAGGGTAAGAAGAGGGCATGCATGGTTGAAGATTAACATCATTTGTTGCTTCTATGATCAACACACAATTTTGTATGCTTGAATTTGAATGGAATAAAAACATATACATTTGGGAATAAGAAAACAAATTTCTTTAAAGAATCTAGAGTAAACTGCCATTTTGGTCCCTGAGGTTTGGCCAGTTTTGCTACTTTAGTCCAAATCTCAAACTTTTTGCATCTAGGTGTCACACCCCAACCGATGGCGGAATCATCAGGGCATGGCACTGAGCGAAACAGATTGTCCAGAAGTTCCACAACAATTATCATTACCATTCAATTTAAATAATACGTCCCATACCGTATCTCAAACAGTAAAATAAATTATTACAGACAAAAATCCAGGCAAGTATTCTGTTCCGACAACTCAGATTTAAATAATCAGCAATTGTTTATCTGCTTCTAGAGACCCTTAGTTTGACCACTACAGACAACTATTTGTTGGGCTCTAAAGTTTTATTCTAGCTTCAAATTCCTACCAAGTGTGCATCCTAAGCACCTGTCACATACGTTAAAATAAAGTCAATACATATAATGTAAAGGTGAGCATACAAGTTTGATAATAGCATATAAAGTCGAATTCGTTTACGCATAACCAGCACGTACACACAGTGAAATGAAGCACGTTAGTTACCGACATAGATCCATCGATACCAATGACTGCGGGTTGACTGCCAAATGCAGTTCGCAATACATGATCACCACCGTAACCATGCAAGTAATTGTCCTTAACAACCCCCGCGAACGGGTGCTGAGTCCAAACTATAGTACTTTCGTTGTAAGGCAGGTAGACAGCATTCCATGTGTAAACATAACAAACAAGCATTCATAAGCCACGTATAACATGCATTAACGGTTAGCGTTCAAATAGTATTGAGTAGTGTGTTTGATGTGATTTGAATAGTTGTAACGTATGTAACACCCAAAAGTGCATAAAGCAAAAAGGGATCGAGTATACTCACAGGGGTTGATGGATTGAAGGGAGCGTTTAGCGAGTAAAGTTAGCCTGAGTGGATTAATAGCATAACGATAAGCAATGCGTAAAACAAAAAAAACAAGTGTTGGAGAGTCGGACGGTAGTTCGATCGGACGGCTGACCGTTCGATTGGCAGTCCGTTCGGTCCGCTGTCCGGTCGGTCGGTAGGCCGATCGGATGGCTGTTCGAGTGGATTGTTTCTTCCTCTGAGAAAGATGTGTTTGTGTATGATGGCTTGTCTTTTGAAGTTTTCGTTGTAGCATTTGAAAACATTGAAGTACCTTTACCCTTCAGGTCGGTCGATCGGACGGCTGTTCGATCGGCCGGCAACCCGATCGGTTAGGTATTTTAATGAATTGTAGTGATTTGCTTTGGATCGGACAGGTGTTCGATCAGACAGGTCAACAAGTCAAAAACTTAATGAATTGTAAAGTGACGCAATGATACGGCTTGCTGACCGATCGGTTGGCAAGTCAACAATAGTCAACAACTTTAAATGAAATGCAAAGTATGGTGCAGTGGGTCGGTTAGCTGATCGATCAAACACTAATGCTGTTCGATTGGACAACATGCATGAACAAGCATAACGAGTTCTCAGCAGGGTGTCACCTGATCGGACGGCTGTTCGATTGGGTGGCACTCCTAGTGCATCGATCATGTTGAAAAATCGATTAAGTGTTGAAGTATAGTATCTCATGATCCGAAGAGTAATCCGATCGGACAGTAGTTCGATCGAACGGCAATTCGTTCAATACTAGTCTTCAAAATAAATTGATTAAGTGTGGGACCATGTGTTAACCGATCGGCTGGCCAGTCGATCGGCTGACTGTCCGATCGGCTGGCTGTCTGTTCGGACAGCAGTCCGATCGGTCAGCACCCTGACTTGATCAGCCTATTCGTCTAACACTTGGTTGTTCTGATTGTTTGTCGTTTTATTGAGGTATTTTGACAACGAGTCGAACCATAGATCCCTCGTCTTTACTTGGTTCCCCTGGTCGGACAGGAATCACCCAAATCCGGCCGGTGAACTGCTCGGGACGGAGTTGAACGTTTAACCCGAAATCGGTTAACCTCGTGGATAGAATCCGAATCTTGAGCCATGCGAACCACCGGAGTGATTTGTAAGCCGGCACAGGCTCCGTATCTATCGGTTTGAAGGCATTGAGTGAAAAAGAGTTGAAAGAAAGTTGGAAAATCCGTCTTTTAATCCTTTTCGCCGTGTATATGTTTAGATCTATGAAAGATCTTTGTTTGTTTATGTGGAAATCGGCTAGATCCAAGTGATTCTTGGTGGATTGAGGCCAAAACATGAAGTTCTTCAAGAACTCATGATGACATCATCCTAGAACACTTGAATCTTGATGATTTCACGGTTAAAAGTTAAGATTTGAAAGATAGAAAGGTGTAGGAGTGCGTGTAGATCAAGAAAGTACAAGATTTAGGACGAAATCTTACCGGAATCGGGAGGAATTCTGAGAAAAGGTTGAGCTGAGCGTGCTGGTCGAACAGAGGTTTCCAAAAGTGGAAAGGATGACAATGACAGGGGTATTTATAGGATGCCAAATGAGGAAAGTGCTGGCCGATCGGCCAGGCAGCTCGATCGGACAGCCTGTCCGATCGGACAGCAGTCCGATCGGCTGGCTGTTCGATCGGCTGGTAGCCTGATCGATCAGCTGCACGTTTTGAGTGTTCGGTGCGACGATTTTTTGATATTTCGATTTCGGTCGCGAGCGGTTCGATACGATAGGGTTTCCTAGTCAAATTACTTTTAATCCCAACCACTCATATCTTGCGCTATCCTTTCTCCACTAATTATCATAGTTCGATTGTGATTCGAGTTCGATGTCGATTGAGTTCAATTTCATTTCGAGTTTCGATTGCGTTTCGATTGAATACCACACATAACATAAATAAACATGCACAAGTAACACATAAGGCACACACACACGTATACAGTAACCAATATGCGTAGTTCGAGTTGCGATTCGATGTCGATTCGATTAACATAGTTTGATTATTAATTAACTTTATCGCATTGTTACTTCCTATAGTTCACAGTCGTGGGTCGATTAGATAGCGATTAACATACGTCGGTTATTGTCATTAACAACACTCACTCCACATAATACAATCAAAATAAAGAAATCTCTATAAATCCAATTCGCATCATCGGTCGTTGACTTTAACCTTGACTTTAACTTTGACTTCCCGAAAACACGGGGTGTTACAGCCTCCCCTTGTTTTAGGGAATTTCGTCCCGAAATTAAGCTGGAAGTTGTACAACACCGTGAATCACTTTCTGTCTCTAGACTTTCTCCTTGAATAACTACGGGTACTTCGCCTTCATGTCGCTTTCGAGTTCCCAAGTGAACTCTGCGCCTCGTTTGCCTTCCCATCGGACTTTCACAATAGGAATGCGCGAGCGCCTGAGTTGCTTGGTTTGGCGATCCATGATTTCGACAGGCTTCTCCACGAAGTGTAATGTTTCGTTCACTTGTAAGTCACCGAGAGGGACATGTAAGTCGTGGTCGGCTAGGCACTTTCGGAGGTTTGACACGTGGAAAGTCGGGTGGACGTTACTAAGTTCCTCCGGTAGTTCGAGTCTGTAGGCGACTTTTCTGATCCTTTCCAGAATCTTAAAAGGTCCAACATATCGAGGCGCGAGCTTTCCTTTCTTGCCGAATCGGACCACACCCTTCCAAGGTGGTACCTTTAGGAGTACGTAGTCACCAACGTCAAATTCATGGGGCTTGCGTCGTTTATCAGCATAACTTTTCTGTCGATTTCGAGCTTTCACCAGGTTGTCTCGAATTTGGAAAATTTTATCCGTCGTTTCTTGTAATAGCTCAGGACTGGTTAATTGCGAATGGCCGATCTCGTGCCACACAATAGGCGATCGACATCTTCTTCCGTATAAAGCCTCGAATGGTGCCATTTGAATGCTAGAATGATAGTTGTTGTTATACGAGAATTCGACTAACGGCAGGTATTTATCCCAATTACCACCGAAGTCTATGACACACGAACGGAGCATGTCTTCAAGAGTACGAATCGTTCTTTCAGTCTGACCGTCGGTTTGAGGGTGGAAAGCGGTACTTAGATTTAGCGATGTACCGAGTGCCATTTGAAATGTTTCCCACAGTCGCAGGTAAACCAGGCGTCACGATCAGAGATGATGTCACGAGGCGTCCCATGATTACAAATGATCTCGTCGGTGTAGATTCGGGCTAATCGTTCTACCTTGTAGTCTTCTCGTATTGGCAAAAAGTGAGCTGATTTAGTCAAACGGTCAACAACAACCCATATGATGTCGTGACCTGATGACTTGTGCGGTAGTTTGGTTATGAAGTCCATAGCTATACTCTCCCACTTCCACATAGGGATAGGTGGTTGTTCGAGTAAGCCAGAGGGTCGTTGATGTTCAGCCTTGACTCTCGCACATGTTAGGCATTTTCCAACATAGAGAGCGATATCCCTTTTCATGCCCGGCCACCAGTACTTATAACGAAGATCCTGGTACATTTTGTCGGCACCGGGATGAATAGAATACCGGGATTTGTGGGCTTCGTCCATCAGAATCTATCACAAATCGGTCCGTTTAGGGATCCAAATTCGGTCCAGAAAATGGAATAACCTGTTCGACTTGCTCACAAGCTGGGCTCCATCGTGGTAGATTCTTTCTTTCTTCAGAGTGCGTTCATTAAAACACGCGTGTTGAGCGTCGCGGATGAGGTTTTCGAGATCGTATTGGGCTTGAACATTACGAGTGCTAAGCAGATAGCTCCGTCTGCTGAGTGCGTCGGCAACAACATTTGCTTTGCCTGGGTGATAACGAATCTCACAGTCGTAATCGTTGAGAAGTTCTACCCATCGGCGTTGACGCATATTAAGTTCCTTCTGATTAAAGATATGTTGTAGGCTCCTATGATCGGTGAAGATCGTACACTTGGTACCATACAGATAGTGTCGCCAAATCTTTAACGCAAAAACAATTGCGCCTAGCTCAAGATCATGGGTTGTATAGTTCTTCTCGTGGACTTTGAGCTGACGAGATGCGTAAGCTATGACCTTGTCCCTTTGCATGAGGACACAACCAAGACCAAGGTTGGAAGCATCACAATAGACAATGAAATCATTGTTTCCGTCGGGCAATGTGAGAACGGGAGCATTGCAAAGCATGTGTTTAAGGGTTTTGAAACCAGTCTCCTGTTTGGTTCCCCAAACAAAAGGCTTGTCTTTATGCGTGAGAGCGGTAAGTGGCACAGGGATCTTTGAGAATCCTTCGATAAATCGCCGATAATAGCCTGCTAGTCCGAGAAAAGAACGGACTTCAGATGGGTTCTTAGGTGTAATCCAACTCTTAACGGCTTCAATCTTCGCGGGGTCGACATGAATACCTTGACTATTAACAATGTGACCCAGAAACTGAACCTCCTCCAACCAGAACTCACACTTGGAGAACTTGGCGTAGAGTTGGTTCCCCTGGAGTAACTCGAGAACCAAACGTAGATGTTGCGCGTGTTCGATTTTCGATTTGGAATAGATCAAGACATCGTCGATGAATACGATGATGAAACGGTCGAGATATGGTTTACACACGCGATTCATCAGATCCATGAAAACCGCAGGTGCGTTGGTTAAACCAAAGGGCATAACAACGAATTCGTAGTGGTCGTAACGAGTGCGAAACGCGGTTTTGGGTATATCCTCCTCTTGAATACGTAACTGGTGATATCCTGAACGTAGATCGATCTTCGAGAAGCACGTAGCACCTTGTAGTTGGTCAAACAAATCGTCGATACGGGGTAGGGGATAGCGGTTCTTGATAGTTAACTTATTCAATTCCCGATAGTCGATGCACATCCTGAACGATCCATCCTTCTTTTTGACAAAAAGAACTGGCGCGCCCCAAGGAGAAGTGCTCGGGCGAATGAAGCCTTTCTCAAGTAATTCCTGGAGTTGGTTTGAGAGTTCACGCATTTCGGATGGCGCGAGTCGGTAGGGAGCTTTGGCAATAGGGTAAGCTCCAGGAATGAGGTCGATACGAAATTCGATATCACGACTTGGTGGTAGTCCGGGAAGATCCTCTGGAAAAACATTAGGAAATTCTCGAACCACAGGAACATCTTTTATTTCCTTCTTTTCTTTCTTTTCCTTCTCCGCTACTACAATGTTAGCCAAGAAAGCTCTGTATTCCTTGCGGAGATACTTGCTAGCTTGGACACATGACATGAGCTTGAGACCCTTCGAAGTAGTATCACCGTAAACACACAATAAATCGCCATTCGCAAGCGAGAATCGAATCATCTTGTCGAAGAACACAACTTCAGCATGGTTTTCGCGAAGAAAGTCCATGCCTATTATGACGTCAAAACTTCCGAGTTGCATCGGAATAAGGTCGATTGGAAAGATGTGATTGTTGAGCTCAAGAGTACAATCACGAAGAACAGAATTAACGGTGACAGTTCTTCCGGTAGCGACTTCAACATCGAACGTCGAGGAGAGTTGGGAGCGTTTACGACTAAGAAGTTTTTCGAACTCGAACGACTCAAAGCAATTATCGGCTCCAGTATCAAACAAACATGAAGCATAAATACCATTCACAAGGAACGTACCATTGACCATGTTGTTGTCGGCTTGGGCTTGACGCACGTTGATGTTGAAGGTTCGTACGCGCGCTGCTTGTTGCTGTTGCTGCTGGTGTTGCTGCTGAGGCTGCTGCTGCTGCTGCTGGGGCTCTTGCTTCACAACCCTGTTCGGGCACATGTTGGCAAAATGGTTAGGATCGCCACATGCGAAGCAGGCTCTGGCTTTGACCGCGGGTGTCGGAGGAGCTTGTTGACCCTGAGGGGCGGTGAGCAGAGCTTGTCGAATACGGCAGTTGGCAGTAAAATTGTTGTACATATTGCAATGAGCACAAAAACGGCAAGCAATGACAGTCGGGTGGTGGTAGGTACAAGTAGGGCAGAGCGGGTGTGGCCCAGTGTATGCACGCTTTGCAGGCGGTGCATTAGCCACAGGCGCCGCTACTTGACGTTGTTGGGCTGGTACAGCTTGAATCGGTGCAGCAGTGATCGCACAGTTCTTGTTGCTGGAGCTGTTCTTTCTCTTGTTCTTCCTCTTGTTGCTCGATGAGGTGGTGGTGGTTTCAGCAGTTGGTGCGGTGGTGGTAGCTTGATGCAGGTGCTTTGAAGTTATATCCCAGACACCGGCCTTGACCTGCTTGTCGTTGATTTCAGCAGCCAGTAGATAAGTTTCTTCGATCGTCGTGGTCTTAGCCGCTTGAACGAAATCAGCAACACAGTCAGGCAGGGCTCGGATATACTTCTTGATTGCCACGTCTGGAGTCTTGACCTGATCGGGACAAATGATGCTGAGCTGTTTGAAACGAGCAGTGAGAGCAGCGTTGTCACCTTCCTTCTGCTGTATGTGCCAAAATTCATCCTCTAGCTTTTGACGTTCATGAGGAGGGCATAATTCTTCCAGTATGACTTCTTTGAGCTCGTCCCACGACAGACCGTAGGCTTCATCGTTCCCTCGCTTGTTCCTCTCGGCCGTCCACCAGTCGAGTGCACGGGACTGGAAAACGCCGGTAGAATTCAGAGTTCGGAGGTCATCGGGGCAACCACTCTGTCGGAGAGTGACCTTAATGGAATCAAACCATTGGAATAGTGCAGTAGGACCTCCCTCGCCAGTGAATTCTTTCGGCCCACACGACTTGAATTGCTTGAAATTGAAAGCCTTGGTGGTAGCTTTAGGAGCTTCGGTCCTTGATTCCTCAGATGATTTGCTGACATTCTCGTAAACATCACTCACGGCCTTTGCTACACTTTTAGCGATGATGGCAGCAAGGCGTTTGTCTCTCTTTTCTTGGCGAGAAAGTAAGGGATGACGGGATCCAGATGACATTGTCTGCAACAGACATCGTCACAGGACTCAACACATTGTATTCGAATCTCACCCCACACGTCTACTGCTTACTAAAGCTCAGGAACACAGTCATGTAACTACGCATACACATAACCACATGTTTGCGTAAATACAGAAGCACATAATTACATAAGTACATAAGCACATAGGCACATAAGCACATAGGCACATAAGCACATATTCTACGTGTAGCACCTTCTTATGATTATGTGTGTTCCTTTATCATTTAAGAGGTAGTCAGAATACAGAAACATATCATTCAAAGTCTTACACTCGCAGACTTCTTGTTGATTAGCACATCGAGTAGTATAGCATAAGTGTATATCATAGCATGAGGTTGTCCATAATTTAGCGATTTGTCAGCGTTTTGAGATAGAAATGCAATGCGAGTCGTGCGTGTCGATCGAAGTGAAAGCAAGAATCGATTAAGTCTCCAAAATGAAACACATAATCAGGTAAACACACATATAAACTCATAAAATCGACAAATAATCAGGGTCGGCAGTTGTAGGCTCAGAATCGAAACACATAAAAATCGAGGAATGGATCGTCTGCGGCTATTAGACATTGACTAACCAAGGTGATTCGACTATTCACAAGGATCCGTTGTGCACATTTGACCTACCGGGTGGTGCCTTTGCCTCGATTCCTGGGCGTTGGGCACGCGTCCCGTTAGTCGTATTGTGACTTCAGGTCGTTGGAGTCCATCAAGACCTTGGTGAGAGTTTTGTAAAATGGGCAGAACAAGTCGTCAAGGTTAGGGTTTCACGCCTATCTTAACAACTTCGTCCCTGTTTTAATAAAATAGAGGAGATTATTCATCAAAATACGGATTTCACTCCTGATTTGGCATAATTCTCCTTGTTTGCAAATAGAATACGGGTTGATTAGCAACTTCAGTCGAGAGTTTGCGGTTTTCACACCTAATCTCGTCTTAGTTACTCTTTCATAGTTGAAAATTTGAGTGCAGTGATAGTGTAGCATCAGCGAGAATATCGAGAGATAAGCTCGTACATAATCCTTACTGGATATGCACAAGTCGGTCTATTGGTTCCTAACTATAGACTAGGTCTCTGAGACATCGGCCCGGACTAGGTCGTGTCTTGCCTAATTCCCTATAGTTATGGCTCTGATACCAATCTGTCACACCCCAATCGATGGCGGAATCATCAGGGCATGGCACTGAGCGAAACAGATTGTCCAGAAGTTTCCACAACAATTATCATTACCATTCAATTTAAATAATACGTCCCATACCGTATCTCAAACAGTAAAATAAATTATTACAGACAAAAATCCAGGCAAGTATTCTATTCTGACAACTCAGATTTAAATAATCAGCAATTGTTTATCTGCTTCTAGAGACCCTTAGTTTGACCACTACAGACAACTATTTGTTGGGCTCTAAAGCTTTATTCTAGCTTCAAATTCCTACCAAGTGTGCATCCTAAGCACCTGTCACATACGTTAAAATAAAGTCAATACATATAATGTAAAGGTGAGCATACAAGTTTGATAATAGTATATAAAGTCGAATTCGTTTACGCATAACCAGCACGTACACATAGTGAAATGAAGCACGTTAGTTATCGACATAGATCCATCGATACCAATGACTGCGGGTTGACTGCCAAATGCAGTTCGCAATACATGATCACCACCGTAACCATGCAAGTAATTGTCCTTAACAACCCCCGCGAACGGGTGCTGAGTCCAAACTATAGTACTATCGTTGCTAAGGCAGGTAGACAGCATTCCATGTGTAAACATAACAAACAAGCATTCATAAGCCACGTATAACATGCATTAACGGTTAGCGTTCAAATAGTATTGAGTAGTGTGTTTGATGTGATTTGAATAGTTGTAACATATGTAACACCCAAAAGTGCATAAAGCAAAAAGGGATCGAGTATACTCACAGCGGTTGATGGATTGAAGGGAGCGCTTAGCGAGTAAAGTTAGCCTGAGTGGATTAATAGCATAACAATAAGCAATGCGTAAAACAAAAAAAAACAAGTGTTGGAGAGTCGGACAGCTAGTCGATTGGACGGCTGACCGTTCGATTGGCAGTCCGTTCGGTCCGCTGTCCGGTCGGTCGGTAGGCCGATCGGATGGCTGCTCGAGTGGATTGTTTCTTCCTCTGAGAAAGATGTGTTTGTGTATGATGGCTTGTCTTTTGAAGTTTTCGTTGTAGCATTTGAAAACATTGAAGTACCTTTACCCTTCAGGTCGGTCGATCGAACGACTGTTTGATCGGCCGGCAACCCGATCGGTTAGGTATTTTAATGAATTGTAATGATTTGCTTTGGATCGGACAGGTGTTCGATCGGACAGGTGTTGGTGTTTGATCGGACAGGTCAACAATAGTCAACAACTTTAAATGAAATGCAAAGAATGGTGCAGTGGGTCGGTTAGCTGATCGATCGAACACTAATGCTGTTCGATCGGACAACATGCATGAACAAGCATGACGAGTTCTCAGCAGGGTGTCACCTGATCGGACGGCTGTTCGATCGGGTGGCACTCCTAGTGCATCGATCATGTTGAAAAATCGATTAAGTGTTGAAGTATAGTATCTCATGATCCGAAGAGTAATCCGATCGGACAGTAGTCCGATCGAACGGCAATTCGTTCAATACTAGTCTTCAAAATAAATTGATTAAGTGTGGGACCATGTGTTAACCGATCGGCTGGCCAGTCGATCGGCTGACTGTCCGATCGGCTGGCTGTCTGTTCGGACAGCAGTCCGATCGGTCAGCACCCTGACCTGATCAGCCTATTCGTCTAACACTTGGTTGTTCTGATTGTTTGTCGTTTTATTGAGGTATTTTGACAACGAGTCGAACCATAGATCCCTCGTCTTTACTTGGTTCCCCTGGTCGGACAGGAATCACCCAAATCCGGCCGGTGAACTGCTCAGGACGGAGTTGAACGTTTAACCCGAAATCGGTTAACCTCGTGGATAGAATCCGAATCTTGAGCCATGCGAACCACCGGAGTGATTTGTAAGCTGGCAGAGGCTCCGTTTCTATCAGTTTGAAGGCATTGAGTGAAAAAGAGTTGAAAGAAAGTTGGAAAATCCATCTTTTAATCCTTTTCGCCGTGTATATGTTTAGATCTATGAAAGATCTTTGTTCGTTTATGTGGAAATCGGCTAGATCCAAGTGATTCTTGGTGGATTGAGGCCAAAACATGAAGTTCTTCAAGAACTCATGATGACATCAACCTAGAACACTTGAATCTTGATGATTTCACGGTTAAAATTTAAGATTTGAAAGATAGAAAGGTGTAGGAGTGCGTGTAGATCAAGAAAGTACAAGATTTAGGACGAAATCTTACCGGAATCGGGAGGAATTCTGAGAAAAGGTTGAGCTGAGCGTGCTGGTCGAACAGAGGTTTCCAAAAGTGGAAAGGATGACAATGACAGGGGTATTTATAGGATGCCAAATGAGGAAAGTGCTGGCCGATTGTCCAGGCAGCTCGATCGGACAGCCTGTCCGATCGGACAGCAGTCCGATCGGCTGGCTGTTCGATCGGCTGGTAGCCTGATCGATCAGCTGCACGTTTCGAGTGTTCGGTGCGACGATTTTTGATATTTCGATTTCGGTCGCGAGCGGTTCGATACGATAGGGTTTCCTAGTCAAATTACTTTTAATCCCAACCACTCATATCTTGCGCTATCCTTTCTCCACTAATTATCATAGTTCGATTGTGATTCGAGTTCAATGTCGACTGAGTTCAATTTCATTTCGAGTTTCGATTGCGTTTCGATTGAATACCACACATAACATAAATAAACATGCACAAGTAACACATAAGGCCCACACACGTATACAGTAACCAATATGCGTAGTTCGAGTTACGATTCGATGTCGATTCGATTAACATAGTTTGATTATTAATTAACTTTATCGCATTATTACTTCCTATAGTTCACAGTCGTGGGTCGATTAGATAGCGATTAACATACGTCGGTTATTGTCATTAACAACACTTACTCCACATAATACAATCAAAATAAAGAAATCTCTATAAATCAAATTCGCATCATCGGTCGTTGACTTTGACCTTGAAAGGGCCCTGTGGTTTTGTTTTTGTTGCCATTTTGGTCCAAATTTCAAATTTGGCCAGATTTCCCAACTTAAACCCCCTATTTTGGCTTCAAAATCTCCGACAATCAAATCGGCGACTAAACCTATTAAATCAGCAGTGAAGAAACCGTGGAGATGAAGGCGGCGGCGTAGCTAAGGTGGATCTTCAGCGGTGGTGGTGATTGACGGAGGTGGTTCACAAGAACAGTAAATCCGATTCAGGAGGAGGTGAAGGTGGAGGAGGTGAGGGTGTCGGGGGTGGCGGCGGTGATGGTGGAGGCGGTGAGGGCGACGGTGGTGGTGGTGGATCTTCAGTGGTGGAGGTGATTGATGGAGGTGATTCACAAGAACAGTAAATCCGATTCAGGAGGAGGTGAAGGTGGAGGAGGTGAGGATGTCGAGAGTGGCGGCGGTGATGGTGGAGGCGGTGAGGGCGACGGTGGTGGTGGTGGTGGATCTTTAGTGGTGGTGGTGATTGTTTGAGAAGATGGAGGTTTAATTTGGTGGTGATTGTTTGAGAAGATGGATCTTCAGTGATGGTAGGGTTTATATATTAATGGTGTTAATCAATATTAGGTTATAATAAACCTAAAATGACCAAAATGACCTTGAGGATAAAGACAAAAAACCAGTTTTTAAGTTGAAAAATCTGGCCAAATTTGAAATTTGGACCAAAATGGCAACAAAACGAAACCACATGGACCAAAATGGCAACATGTTTGAAATTTGGACTAAAGTGGCAAAACTCGCCAAACCTCAGGGACCAAAATGGCAGTTTGTCTGCTTGAATTTGACCCACATTTGATTAACCTGTTTTGAGAACTAAGAAGATAACAAAAACCATCATCTTGAATCCCACAAAAAGTACATCATCTGGTTGTTCAAAATACAGACAAATCTCATACCTAATTTCAATTGCATCTCCTTATTTGAGTGTTCGTCATCGACATCAACAGTCGTTCAAATCACATCTTAAGTTAGAGACTATATATCCTATAAACGTTGGCGTTTGTTACACTGTTTCGATTCGTTGATGTTAGCCAGTTCTTTGTTTGATGTCGACGCACTGATTCGTTGAACACAACACATAAAACGGTCTTCAAATTCAAATCAGGATATTGAGAGGAATAGAAAAGGATTCGGAATCGGTTGTCATAGAAAAGGAAGTGGAAAAAAACATTCGAAAGGATGGGATTGGTTGAGAGTCGAACCGGCGCCCCATGTGTGTTGAAGGGGTGTGACCACCACCAAACCGATTTGTGCTTTTGTTTAAAAAAAACGGTGTCTTTTGAATGAATAGATGTGATGGTGTTGTAAGGAAACCCAAGTTGCTAATTGTATAAGGGTATAATAGTAATAGTAATACTGAATCAAGAGTGTATACATGTATATTGACAAATCATTAATAACTAGGATCTTGACCTGCCTTGCGTTGCGGTGGCGTCAAAAGTTATAATAACTTGCATTTATAGTGTATATTTGACTTGACTCTTTATCCCAAAAAAATTTACGTCTTCGTCGAATGAACACGCATTATATTTGACCCGACTCGCTTTCGAACACAGTTTACGAACGTACACAAAATAAGTATAAAAACGTATTATTTTTTACCAGACTCGTTTGATAGAAAAAATTATGTCAAAACGTAAGTCGTTTACGTTGAAACGTGAATTTAAAATGACAGTTACGTTAAAACTGCCATACGCCGCGCATTACGGAGGCGACGCCTTAGTTGTTTATAGCCGGCGGCACCTTATATGATTCGTTAACCATATAAAAACACATGTTTTGACATATCCGATCTAACCCTGTGTGGCCTATAGAAGCATTGCGGTTACAGTGTACGGTGATGACATTAACGTGTGATGCCCGCACGCGACATTACACGTGTTTGACTTTGTTATATACAGTACGTTCTTGACATTAACGTCATTAGATATGGATAAAAAAGAGTATGAATCGCTCATTGTGGTGTAAAGTTGTAACAATATTTTAGATAACCGTGTAAAGTTGTAAAAGTAATTTAGACATTAACATGGTTATACATAGATAAAAAAAAGTATATTAATGTGTGACACTATGATCTAAAGTCGTAAAAGCAATTCGTAGTAAAATGAGACGTCAAGTTATTAAGTACAAAAAGTTGGTGGATCAAAGTTATCAATTACCAAAGTTGGAAATGAATGTGTAACTTACTTAGTTTGAGAGTGTGAAATGAATGAATTAAAAGTATAAGGGTTAGAATTGTAACTTTTGGTGGTTATTTGAAAGTTGAAAAAAAATAAAAGTGTAAGGGCTATATGTGTAGTTTTGCAAAATGTTAAGGGAATTAAAGACAAAGGTCACCACCGACCTTTGTCTTTAATATATATTAAATTTAAGAACCAAACATGTTAAGAATTTTCAAAAAAATAAAGTGGTGGTGATTGGCGGTGACGATCAGGTGAGGATGTGATAACAGAGAGAGGGGCATGTGTGTGTTGTGTGCGAGAGAAAGGGTATAAAGCTAACAATTATTTTCTTCGAACGACACTAGGCTAATAGTTGATGAAACTTGAATTTCTTGCAAACCAAAATATTGTAATACTATAATCCACATTTATATATCCATAACGGTGGCAAAGGCTTTGCTTTTTGGACAAATCATTAATAACTAGGATCTTGACCTGCCTTGCGTTGCGGTGGCGTCGAAAGTTATAATAACTTGCATTTATAGTGTATATTTGACTTGACTCTTTATCCCAAAAAAAATTACGTCTTCGTCGAATGAACACGCATTATATTTGACCCGACTCGCTTTCGAACACAGTTTACGAACGTACACAAAATAAGTATAAAAACGTATTATTTTTTACCAGGCTCGTTTGATAGAAAAAATTATGTCAAAACGTAAGTCGTTTACGTTGAAACGTGAATTTAAAATGACAGTTACGTTAAAACTGCCATACGCCACGCATTACGGAGGCGACGCCTTAGTTGTTTATAGCCGGCGGCACCTTATATGATTCGTTAACCATATAAAAACACATGTTTTGACATATCCGATCTAACCCTGTGTGGCCTATATAAGCATTGCGGTTACAGTGTACGGTGATGACATTAACGTGTGATGCCCGCACGCGACATTACACGTGTTTGACTTTGTTATATACAGTACGTTCTTGACATTAAGGTCATTAGATATGGATAAAAAAAGAGTATGAATCGCTCATTGTGGTGTAAAGTTGTAACAATATTTTAGATAACCGTGTAAAGTTGTAAAAGTAATTTAGACATTAACATGGTTATACATAGATAAAAAAAAGTATATTAATGTGTGACACTATGATCTAAAGTCGTAAAAGCAATTCGTAGTAAAATGAGACGTCAAGTTATTAAGTACAAAAAGTTGGTGGATCAAAGTTATCAATTACCAAAGTTGGAAATGAATGTGTAACTTACTTAGTTTGAGAGTGTGAAATGAATGAATTAAAAGTATAAGGGTTAGAATTGTAACTTTTGGTGGTTATTTGAAAGTTGAAAAAAGATAAAAGTGTAAGGGCTATATGTGTAGTTTTGCAAAATGTTAAGGGAATTAAAGACAAAGGTCACCGACCTTTGTCTTTAATATATATTAAATTTAAGAACCAAACATGTTAAGAATTTTCAAAAAAATAACTTGCATTTATAGTGTATATTTGACTTGACTCTTTATCCCAAAAAAATTTACGTCTTCATCGAATGAACAAGCATTATATTTGAGCCGACTCGCTTTCGAACACAGTTTACGAACGTACACAAAATAAGTATAAAAACATATTATTTTTTACCAGACTCGTTTGATAGAAAAAATTATGTCAAAACGTAAGTCGTTTACGTTGAAACGTGAATTTAAAATGACAGTTACGTTAAAACTGCCATACGCCGCGCATTACGGAGGCGACACCTTAGTTGTTTATAGCCGGCGGCACCTTATATGATTCGTTAACCATATAAAAACACATGTTTTGACATATCCGATCTAACTCTGTGTGGCCTATATAAGCATTGCGGTTACAGTGTACGGTGATGACATTAACGTGTGATGCCCACACGTGACATTACACGTGTTTGACTTTGTTATATACAGTACGTTCTTGACATTAACGTCATTAGATATGGATAAAAAAAAGAGTATGAATCGCTCATTGTGGTGTAAAGTTGTAACAATATTTTAGATAACCGTGTAAAGTTATAAAAGTAATTTAGACATTAACATAGTTATACATAGATAAAAAAAGTATATTGATGTGTGACACTATGATCTAAAGTCGTAAAAGCAATTCGTAGTAAAATGAGACGTCAAGTTATTAAGTACAAAAAGTTGGTGGATCAAAGTTATCAATTACCAAAGTTGGAAATGAATGTGTAACTTACTTAGTTTGAGAGTGTGAAATGAATGAATTAAAAGTATAAGGGTTAGAATTGTAACTTTTGGTGGTTATTTGAAAGTTGAAAAAAGATAAAAGTGTAAGGGCTATATGTGTAGTTTTGCAAAAAGTTAAGGGAATTAAAGACAAAGGTCACTGACCTTTGTCTTTAATATATATATATATTAAATTAAATTTGATTTATAGGTATACCTTACTACGAAATATAAGGAGGCGTTTGGTTCACATAATATTTTATAAAAGAATTGAAAATTGAACTAGAATTGGAATGGATTCATTTGAAAATTCTTAACATGTTTGGTTCTTAAATATCTAATAGAATTTGAATGTTAAAAAAACTAATAGACAAAATTACCCCCAAAGGCCCAAACCAAAAAGAACCTTGGAACCCATTGTCTTTAGTCGTCTTTGATCTTCATCCCTCGTAGGATCACTGTTTCAATTTCTACTTTCGACTTTTATGTTCTATTTCAGTTCTTAAACTCATTACTCAATGGTTTTTAATATGTTTTTATTTCAATTTTTGAAAAATGTTTTTGATATCTGTGCTAGTCAAGAATTAATAGAACATATGAGCAAAAGAACTAATTTGATTAAAAAACTCATTCAATCGTGATTAGAAAAAAAAAATATTTGGTGTTTTGGAACTCATTACTCAATGTGTTTTATTATTTTATTATGTTTTCGTTTCAATTTTGAATAAAAAAACTCATTCAATCGTGCTTAGAAAAAAAAAATTAAGTTTTGGAACTCATGACTCAATCTTTTTTAATTATGTTTTCATTTCAATTTTTGAAGAATATGTGGTCGTAACGAATTAACGGAACATACCAATAGAAGAATTAATCTGATTAAATTTTTTCATCCAATCATGATGATTAAAAATGAATTTAATTTTTAGTCATAATTGTTTTATTTTCAGAAGAAATAGGGTGGTGGTCTATTGACAAAACCAAAACCTTTAAAACACATAGGTTAGGAAGGAGAAAGTCTTGGGTTCAAGTCTCACAGACGACCAAGGATTAAAGAAATTAGTTGTTAAAAAAGAGTGAATTGCAAGTTTTGTCCTTTATCTTTACACCCAATTGCAGACTGTGTCCTTTATCTTTAAAATTTACGAGTTTTGTACTTAATGTTTTAAATTTCTGCATGTTATGTCCTTTAACCCTAACCTAGTTTAATTTTTCTGTTAAATCTTATCATATGACTTTCGCATGAGGACATATCTGTCTTTTTAGCACTGCTATTAAAATAAACCTTAAAACAAATATATATATATATATATATATATATATATACACACACACTGCATATCTTTCTCTCTCTAAAAAAAACCCCTTCTTTTCCTCCCTACTCTTCCTCTCTCTTTGTACCAATTCCACCACCTTCTTCCACCACCACAACCTTCTACCACTACCATAACAACCAAATCCGGCCAAAAAGAAGCACACACCATTTCACAGATATGAAAACGGTAACCACCACTTTCATCCGGTCCCCTCTCTTTCCCTCTCAGATCTGAAATCGCAGGTCGAAGATGTTCAGAATGACCGGAAATCACAGATCTCTCTCGGAACGACCTAAAAGAACCACTACGGTGGCCGGACTTGAATCAATCTCCGATTATCTCTCTCTCTCTCTCTCTCTCTCTCGGAACGACCAAGAACTGTGACGGCCGGAGACTCGTTGATAACTCTGTTGATTTCTATTAGATTTAGCCTAATTCAATTATGTGTATAAGAAGTTCATTATTTTGTAATTGAAATGATCTTTATTTTGAGTTTTCCAAAAAGTCATAGCATTGACAATTAGGGCCTTGAAGGATCTTATTCTGTTGAAATTAGTCGAATTTAAGAACAAAATAAATTTGCTGTGAATAAATAGCTGACAGATCATTCGTCCGTGTAAGCAACATAAGAGTCAACATCAATTGCTTTATTTATTTTAACAGCAAGTTTGGTACTTGCAAGATGTTTTTGAATTGAGTAAATTTCAAAGTTCGTCCTTTATGTATGTCTAATATATCAAAGTATGTCCTTTATCTTTAATAAGCTTAGAAAACATACTTAATGTTTGCAAATCCTTACATGTTACGTCCTTTAGTCCTAATCCAGTTACTTTTCATGGTTAAATTTGACTAAGTCAACCCCACATAAGGGTATTTTAGTCATTTTGCCTTGAACATTAAAATAAATAATAAACAAAACAATTTAAAAACACATAAATATAAATCCCTCTTTATCTCTCTGAATTCTGTATAACCTTCTCCTTTTTATCTCTAATTGACCTAACTCTACCTCCACCTTAACTCCACCACCATCTACTACCACCACACCTCCACCTCCACCACCACCTCCACCGCCGCCACCTCAACTCCACGTCCACCACCACTCCACCTAACATAACTGCACATCAGCAACCAAAACACATACACAAATCAACAATATCTCTAATCAAACACTCAATTCACTAAAACAAACACAGTTTAACCTCAGATCCACTACAATTACGCTTACAAAATCAACAAACACCTCAACCGTAAACAAATTACCAGATGAACAGGCACTTTGATGCGTTTGACAACCAGCACCTCCTCCACCGTACCTACCACCAGCACCTCCTCCACCGTACCTACCACCCCCAAATCCAAAATCAAATCAAATCAAACCCGTATCATCTCCTCCACCGTACCTACCACCAGCACCTCCTCCACCGTATCTACACTCGTTTCTTTATTCTTGAACATTAATCGAGATGGAGGGTGGTGGGTTTTTGTCTGAAGCAGAGAGAGAGAACGACGGTAGAACAGTTAGGGTTCCGATCTGAAAATGAAACCCTAAATGTCAAAAACACCTATATGTTTCAATAACCTGCAAAAAAGTGAAAAATTAGGGTTCCGATCTGGTAGAACAGTTGGAGAGAGAGAACGACGGCAGGTGGGTGGTGTAGCGACGGCGATCTGCAATGAGGTAGTGGTGGTGGCAAGTGGGTTGTGGTGGTGGTAGAATAGTTAGAGAGAGAGAGAGAGAAGCGGCGGCGGCAGGTGGGTCGTGGTGGTGGCAGGTGGGTCGGTTTGGTGGTTTGGAGCAGAGTAAACTTGCAGGTGAAGTGGTGGTGGTGGTGGCGGTGGCGGTGGCAGGTGGGTTGTGGTTGTGGGGGTAGGATAATTAGAAAGAGAGAGAGGGAGAAGATTATCTGTATATATACACATATAACTCTAAATACATACATACAGACATATATAATTCTAAAATTGTTTTATTTATTGGTTTTATGATTATTTATTATAATATTTAGGATAAAATGACTAAAATACCCTTATGTGGGGTTGACTTAGTCAAATTTAACCATGAAAAGTAACTGGATTAGGACTAAAGGACGTAACATGTAAGGATTTGCAAACATTAAGTATGTTTTCTGAGCTTATTAAAGATAAAGGACATACTTTGATATATTAGACATACATAAAGGACGAACTTTGAAATTTACTCTTTTGAATTAGTTTGTTGCTTTCCTGTTGTGAGATCTTCTTTACAAACCCATTTTTCTAGGTAGGAAATGCTAGCAACAATAGTGGATTATGTGATTATTCAAGATGGTGGTAGTGTGGGTGGTGGTGGCGGTTGGTGGTGATGGTGGAGACGGTAGTGAGAGAGAGAGAGGAAGGTAGAGAGACAAACGAATTTGTTAGGACATGTGTAGTTATAACGCCCCTAAATTCGTCCCTGAGGTTTGACTCAAAATGCTAGATCAGTCCAAAATCAAGTTTTGTTGCTAAAACAGTCCCTGAGCCTAGTTTCTGTTGCTATTTCAGTCCAATAAATTAACACTGTTAGAACCTCAGTTAATGAATGGGTAAAACTGCTAAATTCGTCCCTGAGGTTTGATTCAAGTTGCTAGATCAGTCCAAAATCAAGTTTTTGAATTTGTTAATTATAAACTTATTTAGGTATATAATTTTTCTAGACTTGCATTAATTTTTTGAATTTTTTAATGATAAACTTATTTAGGTATATAATTTGTTAATTATAACTCAATACTATTTAGATTAAGTGTGATCTTATTTAGATACTTACGTATATAACTACTAAATATTTACAAAGTTATAACAATAATAATACCCAAATACAGTTTAAGGCGGGTCCAGTTATATTTATGTTCGTTGAATAAATCATTAATATCACAAGAAAAAAAAATGGTAAATGACAGGTTCTTAATGCATCAATACTTGTACCAAATGCATTATATATTTTCTTAAATGTCTTAAAATTTAAGATAAATTACAAGTCTACCCTAAATATATAATTTAAATTTGTGTTTAGTTATAAAAATATAAACAGAATGTAGCTCTTTTGGAGAGCGCAATTTTATTTGACCTGTCTTAAACACTGGTTTGACACGACATGTTGCCTGACCTCACCTGAATGATAATATTATTAAATACGAAACCACTTAATTAAGTAGAAGACTAAATTACAAGTTTTGTCCTTTATGTATGTCCCAAATTGCAGGCGCTGTCCTTTAAACCAAAACTTGACAGGCGGTGTCCTTTGTGTTTTCAAAATCTTGCACGTTTTGTCCTTTAGGCCAAACTTAGTTAGATTTTTTAGTTAAATCTGGTATCAAGGGGCTATTTTGTAAAAAAAAATTATTCAGGGACTAAATTGTACAAAACTTATAATTTAGAAAACTAATAATTTTAATAAAAAAACATAAACTAATTTAGAAAACTAATATTATATGTTTTATAAATATTAAATACACACACTCTTATCTCTCCCCTCTCTTTCTCTCTCTACCCCTGTTTCACTCATCTCTCTCTCTCTCTCTAGATTTCAGCCAACATCAACCTCACAGCCACCACCGCCCTCCCAGCTACCACCACCCCCACCGCCCTCACCCCCACCACAACTCCGATCATATAGCGGTTTGATGGTTAAATCTTGCCCTAATATCATCATAAGACACATGAGGAGATGAATAAAAAACAACCCCTTTCATCTTCTTACTCATCAGATCTCAGATGGAGTTTGAACCTTTAAAAATGATAAGCGAAGAAATAGGGCTCCGATTCCAGATTTCCAGATCTGTTACAATCAACTCAGTAAATTCCACAACCACACCCCAACCCCACCCACCCCCCACCTTTCTCTCCATTAGATCTCATTCGATCGTACAAGATGTACGGATTGGAAGCTATGACGTTCAACATTCACAGCGGTTACCTTGAGGCGATCGTGAGGGACCACAGATCTGGATTGCTAACCGCTACAGATTACAACAATCTCTATCAGTGTGAAACCCTAGATGACATCAAGATGCATCTCTCTGCTACCGAATATGGTCCTTATCTTCAAAACGGCATCGTTTTATTCGGATTTGTTGTGTTCCGTTTCCTGTTGGTTTGATTAATATCGTTTTTGTTGAATTTTGATGTGGCTATAAATTTTACATATGTTGATGATGATTTGATTGAGTAGATAGATCATTTTTTGGAGAGTAATGAAGATCAGATACTGATTGTGTTGAATATTGATGTGGTTATAAATGTTATCCATACATCCATGAATGTTTACGACGGTGAGAGAGAAAACGAATTCGTTTGGTGTTAAGCAGCGGTTTAATCGGAAGTCGTTGGGTGTCTGTGTGGTTGCCGATCAGTATTCTGACAAGGGTCCCTGAATAAATTTTTAAGTTTTGTACAATTTAGTCCCTGAATAATTTTTTTTTACAAAATAGCCCCTTGATACCAGATTTAACTAAAAAATCTAACTAAGTTTGGCCTAAAGGACAAAACGTGCAAGATTTTGAAAACACAAAGGACACCGCCTGTCAAGTTTTGGTTTAAAGGACAGCGCCTGCAATTTGAGACATACATAAAGGACAAAACTTGTAATTTAGTCTAAGTAGAAAAAATGAATAAAAGAACTTTATGATACAAATATTAAATTAAAATAATTGATAAATATTAAACATTAAATATTACGATTTAAATAAAAATTATGTTAATTTCTTAATATTTAAATTTACATATAATGTTTGTATTTTTCATAACTAAATATTGTTTAAATTAACTGTTGTCTTATTTAAATCCTTAAATAAATACTAAATATTTACATGGTAACAACAACAACAATAACAACATCAAAATAAAATCAGTATTTAAGGCTAGGCCGGTTAAATTGCGCTCTTCAAAAAAGCTACATTTATATTTTTAAAACTAATTTTATTTAAATTAAGTATTATCTTATTTAAATACTTAAGTATATAATTAGTAAACATTTAATGATAATAATAATAATAATAATCAAAATAACTAACAAATAATTTTTCTAGACTTGCAAATTATATACCTAAATAAGTTTATAATCTAAATAAGTTTATAATTAACAAATTCAAAAAATTAATGCAAGTCTAGAAAAATTATATACCTAAATAAGTTTATAATTAACAAATTCAAAAAACTTGATTTTGGACTGATCTAGCAACTTGAATCAAACCTCAGGGACGAATTTAGCAGTTTTACCCATTCATTAACAGAGGTTCTAACGGTGTTAATTTATTGGACTGAAATAGCAACAGAAACTAGGCTCAGGGACTGTTTTAGCAACAAAACTTGATTTTGGACTGATCTAGCATTTTGAGTCAAACCTCAGGGACGAATTTAGCAGTTTACTCTTTTGTAATTGAAATGATCTTTATTTTGAGTTTTCCAAAAAGTCATAGTATTGACAATTAGGGCCTTGAAGGTTCTTATTCTGTTGAAATTAGTCGAATTTAAGAACAAAATAAATTTGATGTGAATAAATAGCTGACAGATCAGTCGTCTGTGTAAGCAACATAAGAGTCAACATCAATTGCTTTATTTATTTTAACAGCAAGTTTGGTACTTGCAAGATGTTTTTGAATTAGTTTGTTGCTTTCCTGTTGTGAGATCTTCTTTACAAACCCATTTTTCTAGGTAGGAAATGCTAGCAACAATAGTGGATTATGTGATTATTCAAGATGGTGGTAGTGTGGGTGGTGGTGGCGGTTGGTGGTGATGGTGGCGACGGTAGTGAGAGAGAGAGAGGAAGGTAGAGAGACAAACGAATTTGTTAGGCCATGTGTAGTCATAACGCCCCTTTGTGGGCGTTATGCGACACGTGGCGCGCCACGTGTTCGGGTGGGCGTTATGGGGCGTTATGCATTTTAAGCCCGTAGTCATAAAGCCCCCGCCTAATCATTACTCAATTATTAATTTCTAATTTTTTATAATTATTTTCTAACTTTATAAAATTGAAAATTAAAACAACCCACTGAAATTCCGGCTTCTTCTCCGGCCTTCTTCTCCGGCCAAACGCACTGAAATTCCGGTTATGGGACAAACGCACTGAAAATTAAAACAACCCACTGAAATTCCGGTTATGGGACCAAACGCGCCTTCTTCTTCTTCGGCTTCTTCTCGTTCTTCAGGTCCAATTTGCAGGACCAAAGTGTAAAATGCAGGGACCAAAGTGTAAAATGCAGGGCCTTCTTCTCCGGCTTGTTTCTTCTCCGGCCTGTCTTCTCCGGCAACCAAGTTCACCGGAAAAAATTGTGATGATGATTTTAACCCCAGAAAATTAAAAAAAAAAAAAATTCAAACAAACACACACATACCGCCCTTTTAACCCCGCTATAGACATCGCGCCACACCCCTTTTTTTCCCTTCATAGCACCCCACGTTTTGGTGTTTGGGCGTTTTTCCGGCGCTATGTGAGGTTTCCGGCGGTATATGGAGCCCCACTACAGGGGGTATTATATATACATACAATATACGTATATACTATATTAATCTTTGTATATTTTTGTTTTATTTGTTAAATTATTTTTAAATAAATAGGTAAAAAGACTAAAATGCCCATATGTGATCTGAGTTAACAGAAAAATTTAACTAGGTTAGGGTTAAAGGACATAACATGTAGGAATTTAAAACATTAAGTACAAAACTAGACAATTTTAAAGTTAAAAGACACACTCTGCAATTGGGTGTAAAGATAAAGGACAAAACTTGCAATTCACTCTTAAAAAAATATGATTAGTTTGATTTTAAGGGACATTAATGTCATTTGTCTAACATTCCATTGGAATGTAAACTTTCTATAGGTAGGTTCAAGGATTCTTAAATTCCTTCAAATAAAGAGATTTGATGGAATTCTTTCCATTTCGTTGTACAATCAAACAAAATTTCGAATGAATTCAATTCCAATTTCGATTTCATAAAATTCCACAAATCAAACGGCCCCTAAGGGACCGTTTGGTTCACCAAATATTTTGGAATTGGAATTGAAATTTGTTTAGGAATTAGAATTTGAAGGAATTGAATTTGAAATTTAAACATTCCAATTGGAATTGAAAATTGTTGGAATTGGAATCTTAATTCCATTTTTGTTGTGTTTGGTCGTCAAATGAATTAGAATCCATCATCCCAGCACCCACAACCCCCGGTTCGGGTGGAAACTGTACGGGTCGAAACGGTTCGGGTGGAAACGGCTCGGGTGGAAACAGTAGGGTCAAAACGGTTCTCGTCTAAACAATTCGGGTTAAAATGGTTCGCGTAGAAATAGTACGGGTCGAAACAGTTCGCTTCGAAACGGTACGGGTTGAAACGATTTGGATCAAAACGGAGCGGGTCGAAAGGATTTGCATCGAAACGGTTCGGGTAAAAATGGTACGGGTCGTAACGGTTCGAGTCGAAACAGTATGTGTCAAAATGGTTCACATCTAAACAGTTCGGGTAGAAACGGTATGTGTTGAAACGGTTCACGTAGAAATGGTACGGGTTGTAACGGTTCGCGTCGAAATGGTACGGGTCGAAACGATTCAAGTAGAAATGGTACGGGTCGAAACGGTACGGGTTGAATGGTTCGATTCGAACGGTACGGGTCGAAACGATTCGACGATGTACGGGTCGAAATGGCGTAGGTCAAAACAATGCGGGTTGAAATGGTCAAAGATTCGAATGAATTTGCTTTAATTCCTATTGACGCATGATTCAAGATTATGATTTATCATGGTTATCATTGGTCGCTAATATGGTAAGGATTCTTGGTATTTTACTCGTTGCGTAAACAAACTGATTCCACAAATATCCCGGATTACCTGTAAACACGTAAGACAAACACAAAAAGGAAACTACGGTTGAGCCAAAAAGTTGCTCAGTAACGGAGAAATCAACAGTACATGTAAAGGCGAGCAAATAAGAACGAAATACCGTATACAGAAGTTGAACTGAGACTGACATTGAAACCACATTTGAAACTAAACCAATTTTCCTTCTCTCAAATAGCTTTACTTATAATATAATATTGTTTAAAAATCCCACTTTTTTTTAAAACAAAAGAATTGTCGAAAGTACTATATTATAAATAAACGTTTAGATGTAAATCAAAACCTACTGATAACTCGAATTTTGTAACAAATCATTATTTAACCAAAACAACTATATTTCTAATTTTGAATATATATATATATATATATATATATATATATATATATATATATATATATATATATATATATATATATATATATATAACAAACTAATTTAGATAACCTGAGTTTTGAAATCAAACTAATTTAATACTTATAAAAATTATGTAAACCGATACTGGAAACAAAATGGTTCTAAAACAATACTGAGGCGGACATCGGAACAAATGCTGAAACAGATACTAATGGATACAACTAATGTATAACACGACATGTGAATCTAAGTCGAAACTGAAACTAATATTAACACGGATACTGAGACAAAACCGATATAGATACTGAATCAAAACAGATATAACCAGAATCAGATACTGAATATAACCAGAGGCATGCCCGATACATGATTAACGATATAATCAGATGCATATAAACATATAAGACAAATCATAACAGATACAAGACATAAGTGACTACACATAATCAACAAATACGTCACGTAATATAGAAACACATCATAACAGATACAAGACATACGTGACTACACATAACAATAAATATGTCACGTAATATAGAAGCACCCACGAGCCTAAACAGAGGGGTACGCAGCTCGCTAGTCCATGCACCGAGACGGTGCGTGTAGGCGTACACACATTATTCCATCTCAACAGGAGTCAAGAGTCAGAGCTAAGATCGATTTATTCGCCTCTAGGGGCCAGGTGCTACACAAGCACACACTAGAGACGTCGTGAACTGGATCACAAATACGATACGTATACAAGTTTCTAATTATAGGAAGTCCAAAAGACGCGATGTTACAATGTTTTAGAATCAATCAAACAGTAAAATCAAGTGCAATGGAATGATTTTGTAAAGGCTTTCCTTACGCGATTCACATTTTGTTGTCGGTAATTGATGCTCTTGATTCGACAATTGTGAATTTATCTTAGCTACTTCCAATTACCAAAACCCAAATGAGATTATTTCTCAAGCATTGTTACAAATCCATTTTTTATTGTTGTCTTGATAATTATTTATTAAGTTGAAATCCTTATCTTGTTATTACAAACATATGAGAATCACAATGTGATTCCTTCTTCCAAACAAACTCTTAATATAATAAGCAAGCATCATAAACCTTTATAATCAACCAAAATCCAACCACCGACTACTTACTCTTCATGGTTTCACACCCTTCTTACCACTAACTAATTAGTTAAAGGTACTAAGGAACACATTTTAACTTTATGTCGTGTGATCTTATGGCGATACTTTAAACGAAAATGAGACCTAACACGCAACCATATACAAAATCACAACCGATATTAATGCATATTTTCCACGAATAACTTATAAGGAGCTCGCGAACAAATGATATCAGATACCGGTTCTCATTTAACCGAGCATTTTGATGATTTAGACGCAATAATAAATTTGTTTTTACGAGATTTATAAAGAAAAATCATTGTGTGGGTGACAACCTCCATACCTCAATGTTCCACCCTATCCACAATGGCACCATTCACTTTGTCCCCACTCAAACCCAAACCCCTAATCCTAATCTTAATCTTATGCTACACCCATACCTAACTCCGCTCGTCACCAGAGCTTCATTCAGATCCCTAACAATGTCTCTTCTTCATTCCAACCCTAACCCCATCAAAACTCGAATCAGGGGTGTCGTCTTTGACATGGACGGAACCCTAACGGTCCCTGTCATCGACTTTCCCGCCATGTACAAAGCAGTACTGGGTAAAGATCAATACTTTAAAATAATCGCTTCTTCCCCATCTGGTATCGACATTTTGCACCATATTGAACAATGGAGTCCCGATAAGCAGCAAAAAGCGTACGAAATTATTGCGGATTTTGAGCAGCAAGGGCTCGATCGGTTACAGATTATGCCCGGTAATAATATCGTGTTGTTTTGTTAGGGTTCTTGATTAGTTTATGGTTTCTTATGGGTTATTAGATCGACTATTGAATACCCATAAAAGATATATTGAAATTGTTGGTCAACAAGAATGGCCTTTTGACTTTTAATTTATGACAGTTGACTTGGTCAACGATGTTAAGGGATGTTTGACTATTAATATTGTATTGTGATTAATTTAGTTTGTTATAATTGATTGAATATTTAGAAAAGATGTATGTTGGTAGTGAGATTGAATTGTGTAATAAGTATGCCCTTTTAAGTTTGAAATTATAATTTTGACTTGGTCAACGGTGTGGAGGAATGTTTGACTATTAATTAAATGTTTTGGGTAAGAATCTTGTAGGGTTGTAGAGTTGAAGATGAAATTGTTGCTTACTAGGTAATGTTAGTATTAGGAGCTGTTTGGCAACATCTGAATGGTTAAGTGTGAACCATTAAGTGCTGAACCAGTAAGAGGTCTGAACCATTAAGAGCCTGTATAATGCTTAACCGTTCAAAGGCAAATGTCTGACCCATTCAGATTAGAGGTCTTAACCATTCAGACTCTGTATAAATCTTAACCATTCAGAGGCAAATGTCTGAACCATTCAGACATCTGCTCGTGAAACAAACAGTCTGAACCATTAAGTGCTGAACCAGTAAGTGGTCTGAACCATTAAAAGCCTCATTAAGAGGTAAACAAACAGCTCCTTAGATCTGTATTATAATCATGATATGGAATTTGGAAATTGCTAGATTTATCTTTAAAAGTCAAAATATGGGTCCTTCTAAATACTATGTTTATTTCTTGTTGATTACGGGCTCGAAGTTGTTGGTTTCAGCTCCAAAAATGTTGGTTTTGTGGTTGGATATAATAAATGGTTTGATGTTTTTTTTTTATGGAAAATGAATGAGAATCTGAATGTTGGAAGATGACAAGCATGCTCTTGGTTTTAAAAAGCACGGTTCATGGTCGGGAGGGGGTGCCTCTTGCACATTTGGGTCAAAACTAGGTCCGTTGCTCTGGAAATTTAGAGAATAGACTGAATAGTGACCTTTCGGAGGCTGGTATGTAAAAAATGCAAAAGAAAGAAGAGATAATGAACGGTTTACCTGATGAAGATAGGCTAATATATATAAGAGATGCAGTTAGTGTACCTAGAGCAACGTCTCATGCCTCGGCTTTAGGGACCTAAAAGCCCTGGACGCCTCTTGTCTTTTAAAATCAAGAGCATGCTAATTGAAAAGTTATCAAATATGTTTTTTTTGCTCCTAGGAAGAATCGAGTTATGCAGTATATGGATTGGTTCTGATATTGAAAGGGAATCAAAACTTTGCTTTTCTAGTTATACGAAAAAGCCATCTACATTTGAAATCTAATACTAATAAAAGTAGAGCTTTCATAAAACAACTTGATTCGGTAGTAAAAAACCTTATCTTGTTATACTTGAACAACATTGCAGGTGCTGCAGACCTTTGTGGTTTTCTTAATTCTAGGAATATCAGGTGAGATTTTCCTTTTATGAATTCTTTACAAAATAATAAAAGCAACAGTTTTTACCTGCTCAGTTAAACTTAAGAATGATGTGATTCTTGTGATGTTTGCCTGCTCAAAGGAATGGTCAAACATGTCGAAAGGGTTGAAAATCCTACTCTTGGTTTTAAATTGCGTGATGCGCTCCGATGCGTCTGGTCCAAAAATCTGATGCACGATGCGAGCGCATCACGTATGCGATGCGCTCTTTATAAAAAAAATACTAAAATTTATTTCTACACAACGACTTATAAAAACATACTTAAACTAAAACAACTAACGGAATAAGAAGATAAGAGTTGTGCTTTTTGGTTCAAACCAAGCATACTAATATGTTTCTAGAACCACAAAAAGTGTTTAGGAACCACAATGGTCCAAATCAAGCATACTAAGATATTAATTATTGAAAAAACTCAACCCATTTCATAAAATCTGGAAAAAAACATAATAAACAATGTTGCGTGCATCAGAGCGCATTATGCAGAATCGGCGCAATATTCTCGCATCACGTAATCACATCGCATCAGCCTTTGCGATGCGCTCGCCTTGGGCGCATCACGCATTATGCGTGCATTTTAAAACCAAGATCCTACCCTAAGTTTATTTTTAATGCATAAAACCTCCTAAACCAGTTTATTAAAAAATCTGCTATTGTTACTTATCTAATCATATTTGACGCGTCAACTATTTATATACAAGAATAAAAAAAATTAGTCAAAAAGCGTACGGATCAACAGAACCCGACGATTGCAAAGTTTTCTGTTTTGACCCCGAACCCTACACACTAACTATTTAATCGTTTTTATGCCTTCATTGCCCATTCAGCTTTACTTTTTCACACAAATATAGTTTTATGCGCAGCTGAAATCGAATGAATATAATACAGCAATTGCACTTCTTTGTTTTTGAACGGCAAATTTCTTTTATTTCTTCCGCCTGTGGGACTTGAACCCAAGACCTCCCTCTTCCAAGGTGTTTAAAGGCTTTGCCTTTGCCAATGGACCACCACCCCATTGGTGGCAATTGCACTTCTAACTGTCACTTTTTCACACAAACCGGTTTGTAAATTTTTTATAGACATGGAAGCAGAAAAGAATTCTTGATCTGATACATTTACATGTATAATTCTTTTTGCAGGAGGGGACTAATCACTCGTAATGTCAAATCAGCTGTTGATTTGTTTCATGAAAAATTTGGGGTATATTTTTCCTCCTCTTTTTTATGTTTTTACCACCACAATATTACCATCTCTCCTTTTACATTATTTAACCCTTGATTCATAAAATTATATCATGATATATATTGTTACAGATGTCATTTTCTCCAGCATTGAGCCGGGAATTTCGCCCATATAAACCCGACCCTGCTCCCCTGCTTCATATATGTTCAACTTGGGGAGTTGAACCTAACGAAGTGGTGATGATTGGTGATAGCTTGAAGGATGATGTGAGTACTACTATACTAAATACTTTCTTTTTTAATTCATCTTGGAATATCTTTCAAATCTGGTAAAACAATGTGAAAATGACTGAAAAAAAGTGACGGTTTCCATCGTACGTTTTTATGATTCTAAAGCTATGATCTCAGGTGGCTTGTGGAAAGAGGGCTGGAGCAGTGACATGTTTGCTTGATGAAACAGGGAGGTATGATTCCCCTAAATATGCCAATGTTGAACATAAACCAGATTACAAGGTATCCTCCCTTGCTCAATTTCATTCGCTGCTCGAGTCAAACTTTGACTTAACACCCTGACTTTACGGAGATCAAGACCTTTTTAAGTGGAGTTCCACACGATTTAAATTTAGGATCCGAAACGAACACAAACCAATGGTCAAAGTATTGGTGAAAGAACTAGATCATTATTGTAGATTTTGGTGGTGTAATTTCCAGCCATATCAATGGAAGTAATGTAGATTTTGTAAAATGATTTCTCTGTTAAACAAAGTCAACGGTAAAGTTGACCCGAGTGTGCATTTTTCTTTCCTTGTTATTGTATCTTTTTAAGTATTGTTGGGATTATTTCCGTGTACCCGACAATGGGTCTGGTATCAATTATGTCCGACTCGACTAATGGTCTAATTTCCGTTACAATCGACCCGACAAATAGTATAGTTTCAGTACAGATTAGGTTTCAAGTCCATTTATGTTCCTGTTATGTTTGGCATTAATGCATTAAGGTACCTTATCACCATAACTAATTTGTTATTCTGTCTTACAGTATTAATAATCTTTATTTTTGCCGGTTTAGTCCAAAGGTTTGAAATGTTGTCATTTTAGTCCAAATAGTTTCAGACGTTGCCATTTTAGTTCACATGGTTAACTCCATCCATTTTTTTCCTGTTAACTATGTTAACTAGAAGAGCAATTTGGTCATTTTATATGTAATTCTGTTAACTAGAAGGGCAATTAGGCCATATAAAATGACTGAATTGCCCTTTTAGTTAACAGAAAAAATGGATGGAGTTAACCAAATGGACTAAATTGGCAACGTTTGAAACTATTTGGACTAAAATGACAACGTTTCAAACCTTTGTACTAAACTGGCAAAATGACCCAAACCACATGGACTAAAATGTCATTTAACTCTTTTAAAAACAAAGAAAACATTGTTTTAATCTAAATTAAATAAACTTTTAAAAATGATGAACACATGGTTTTTAAATAAATTAAATAAACTTTTTAAAAGTAATGAACACATGGTTTTAAATATGTGGAATTAATTTGATAGTTACTAGTTAGTTATTTATAACCGTAAAATGTAAAATAAATTAATAAAAACCAAGAAATATTTATTTCCTACATCAACATTTACCATGGTAGGGAATAGTGTTTCCCTGCCATTGGTCGAAATGGGCGGCCGTCAATACACTATTGGATCAACCAGTTTATTATTTTTTATCTACTTTAAATTTACGTTTTTGTCTTCAGTTTAAAATTACGCTTTCGCCCCAAGTTCAAAAAAGTAATTACCCTGTTGCTCCCAGCTAAAAATTGCGAATATGCCCTCGGTTCAAATATTACGATTTTACCCTCCGCCAAAACTACGTTTTCGCCCCAGCTTAAAATAAAATTATGTTTTCTCCCTATCTCAAAATTACACTTTTACACCAGTTTATTATTTTACACCCACTTTAAAATTACGTTTTTTCCCCCAGTTTAAATTTGCGTTTTCCCCCAGTTCAAACTAAAAATATGCTTTTGCTTCCAGCTAAAAATTACGATTTTCCACTCGGTTCAAAATTACGCTTGCACCCTCAATTCAAAATTACGTTCCCCCCCCCCCCCCCCCCCCCCCCAGTTCATAATAATTTTATGTTTTTCTCCTAGCTAAAAATTACGCATTTACCCCCGCTAAAAATTACAATCTTGTCATCGTTTTAGTTTTCTTTCTAACAAAACTATAGTACTGTTTTTTTCTAATTGGTTGGGAATTATTCAGCCATCGCCCCGCAACGCGGACAACACATCAACTAGTTAGATACAATTAACCGTTACAACTACGATTCCTTTTATACAACAAGCACTTTCTATTTTTGACCAACATTTCTAACTTAGTAAATCGGATTTTGACATGAGTTTTGCTAACATAATATTCTAAATATGGTCAAACATAATAATATTCATTTCGTAAAAACTTCCAACAGACATTTTACACCACAACAGTAATAATATTCATTTCGTAAAACCTTCCAACAGACATTTTACACCACAACAATAAAAATGATAAAATTGTTACCGTGAAAAAACAATAAATACCGTAAATATAATTTTTAAAATCTAGTTATTGAAACTGTTATATGATATCAACAATACCCGTATAATTAATATAAAAAATGTATGTAGCTTATGCTTAAGAACACATATTGATATTGTTGTGTGTTGATTTTTTTAACAGCCAACGAATACCATACAAGCCCAATCACCCGGATAAATCCATTGACAAAAGGGCACCCATGCCCTACGTACACAGACAACGCTAGTCACCAAACCCACCCACCATACCAGGGAAAACCCACCGCCCGAAAACTCACTAAGATAAAACCCCTGACCCACCTGAAACAAATTACACCAAGTGAGACTCCAACCTATGACTCATACATTTGTTTACATATCAAAGAGCTTGTAGCTTTACAGTAAAGAGGTACAATGGAATGATATTGTTGCGTACGTGAGTTAGTCGTTAAAAAATAACATAAAAACCCTAATTTCTTCAATGTCGACACGTTAGAGAAAGAGAAAGAACCAACGGTCTGTTTCAATGTTTGATTTGGACCCATTTAGATCCCCATATAACAAAGCCAAAAAAATGAAAAAGAAATTATATTACAGGTGTTATCTTTCTCCCCTATCTCGAGGGTTCTCTTTCTTGGAGCCTCTGTATTGTTTTTCTCCACATAACCTTATTATTAACAATCCATATTATTCTAGATCCATCTTTCATCTATCTTCTTGTTTCTTCCCCAAATTATTATTCCTTAAACATCATATACCATATTCTTTCTTCTTCTTCAACAACTCCAAAGTGGGTGTTCTGTTCTTCAAAGACTCAAGAACACCCATCAATCAATGGCTTCTTCATCACTTTTCAATACAAACCCATCATTTACATTCAACCCATTGTTCAAAAATCATGCCAAGATTCAAACTTTATTCAATTCCAACACACCAATTAGTTTTAACTCAGTTAACCAAACAAACCCTTTGAAAATCTTGAAAATTAAAACCCCAAATTGCAGGAACCCTAGAACAACAGATATGGTTGACCCTGTTGTGTTTTACCTTAATAAGTGTAAGAAACAAGAAAGGGAAAGAAAAGATGGAAGCTTTAGTGGGATTCAAGATTTGTTGAATCTTTGTGGGTTTGGGTATTGGATTCAAGGGTTCAGATGTTTTCCATGGCTAACATTGAATTTCCATATGGCTAATAATTTGAATATGAATCCTTCAACATTACAGTTGGTGCAGAACTCTGCTAATCTTCCAATGGTGGCTAAACCCCTTTATGGGATTTTGTCAGATGCTTTGTTCATTGGTGGTTCTCATAGGTTGCCTTATATTTCCATTGGAGGTTAGCTGTTCATTTCGTCATCACATTAATGCTATTGTGTGTGTGTGTGTGTGGGGGGTGGGGGGGGGGGGGGGGGGGGGTCATTAGGTAGTTAACAACTTAACATTGCTAATTTTTATCTAATTGCATCTGGGTAGGTTGATGATTTTAGGTTCTTTCTTTTAAAGATGCATCAAACAATATAAGTTATTGGACAATAATTGTAGTTTCTTTGAATATTCTTTATAAAAAGGTTATTCCAAACTTACATATGTTGTGAAAACAGAGGAATAAAATCTTGTATAAATTGGCCAAATATGAAATATCTATCAAATGATGTAGCATTTTGAAGTTTAGCATATTTAACATAAATCTTGTGTATTCTTGAATTTTCTAGAAATGCATTGATGAATTATATATTTATATCTACAATTTACCAATGTATTTCTAGTGCATCTGGTTGGCAAATTTGAGTTAAAATGTGGGAAAATATAGGTGGTTTGGGAGGATTGGGTAACGGGTCAAAATGGGTAATCTGAGAGTGCATGTCGATATGGGCTGGGCCGGGCCAACCCGTAAACATTTTTTTTATAGAATCACTTTTTGTTTATAATCTAAACTTTGTTTTAATAAAGTGATTTAAGAGCTCTTTATGTATTTGAATGCTTTACGGATCACTTTCAGCCTGTCTGACCCGTTACTTTTAGTTAAATCCTCCATCTTAACCCATTTGACCCGCTAAAGATAAAGCACAATCCGAATTTTTACCAGTTTATCGGTAAACGAGTAGAAATTGATAAACATTTTTTTTTTGTGGTGGGAAATGGGTAACCTAACATTGCTCATAGCTTTAAAGTGATTGATATCAATCTTTACAGTTGTGCTGCAGATATTATCATGGGGTTCAATGGCATTAATCCCGATTGCTAGTGAAGCGCTACCGATTCTCATGACGTGCGTTCTTCTTAGTAATCTCGGTGCAGCAATTACAGAAGTTGCAAAAGACGCGTTAGTTGCAGAATATGGTCAAAAAAACAAAATAAACGGTCTCCAATCTTACGCCTTCATGGCTTTAGCCGCTGGTGGAGTTCTAGCCAATTGTCTAGGCGGTTTTCTTCTGTTAAAAACACAAAAACCGAAATCCATGTTCTTGATCTTCGCATCATTACTCTCGTTCCAACTAGCGTTATCGTTAAAGACAAAAGAAGAATCATTTTGTTTGCCTCGATCTCCGAACCATCATGAATCAATCACGTCAAGTATCAAGGAACAGTTTTCCGACCTCATTACGGCGATCAAGGATGATCGCGTATTAAAGTCGCTTTCATGGATTGTAGCTTCTTTTTCCATGGTACCAATCTTATCCGGTTCTTTATTTTGTTACCAAATACAAATCTTGAATCTTGACCCTTTTATAATCGGAATGTCGAAAGTTGTCGGTCAAGTACTTCTATTAGGCGTAACTATCCTCTACAACCGCTACTTCAAAACCATCTCATTTCGGAAGCTAATCGGGACCGTTCAAATCCTATATGCGTGTTCTCTACTTCTTGATCTTGTTCTTGTGAAGCAAATAAATCTTAAACTCGGAATCCCAAACGACGTCTTTGTTGTTTGTATTTCGGGTATAGTGGAAATAATCAATCAGTTCAAGATTCTACCTTTTCAAGTGCTTTTTGCAAGTTTAGCCCCTGCGGGCTGTGAAGGATCGCTGATGTCATTCTTAGCATCTGCCCTTTGCTTATCCTCGGTATGTAGCGGGTTTTTGGGCGTTGGAATGGCGTCATGTCTTGGAATAACGTCGGTTGATTATTCAAACCTTCCTGTAGGAATTGGTATACAGTTTTTAGCAGCGTTGGTGCCCCTTTTTTGGATTCATAATGTACCCACGTCACTACCGTCAGATGAAAAGGATAAGAAGACGGGTTTGAGTAAAAAGAGGCGAAGGACCCGAAGGGTTGGGAGAGTCGTGTTCAATATGGTTTTCGTTTATCGAAGAGAACGAGAATCCGAGGCACAGAGATAAAGATTTACAGATCAAGAAAATCTTTAATATCATTTAATTTTATTTAAGTTAAGGTAGGTTGATTTCTTTAACTTGTGTACAGTTAGCATACATGTTAAAAATGTCATTTTTCACCTTTTATGAATTCCATAATATGACATAAGCTAACCCAATATGAATTCCATAAGCTAGACCAACGACGTGACACCGTCGTCACATGGAATTGACGAGCAAGTACTTCACACGCGTAACTCAGGGCTGTGTCTAGAATCTTGATTTTAGTGTTGCCACATATGACATATAATGTTGTCGTCGTATGAAATTGACGAGCAAGTACTTCACACGCGTAACTTAGGGCTGTGTCTAGAATCTTGATTTTAGTGTTGCCACATATGACATATGATGTCGTCGTGTGGAATTGACAAGCAAGTACTTCACACGCGTAACTTAGGGCTGTGTCTAGAATCTTGATTTTAGTGTTGCCACATATGACATATGATGTCGTTGTATGGAATTGACGAGCAAGTACTTCACACGCGTAACTGAGGGTTGTGTCTAGAATCTTAATTCAAGTGTTGCCACATATGACATGATGTTGTCGTTGCATGGACATTGACGAGCAGGGTTGCGTCTGGAATTTTGATTTTAGTGTTACCACATATGATGTGAACATGCAAGCATAGAGTTTTGATGTGACAACATTTATGTCACTCCGAAAATGATTTTATCTTTGGATGGATCATCCTAGTATATATTGTCCTGTGAATTTAATTTTTATTCAATTATTTTATTTTTCTTTAATTTTTAGGGCCTTTAACGTGACATCTGTCCTTTCATGTTGCATTCTTAACACATACCGATCATCTTATAAAAATAGAGCAATAACCAATTATATATATAACATATACCACATTTTAGATAGCTAGTACTAAAGTCAATGAATTATTACTACTCAATACAAAAGTTTGAAAAATATAGATATAACATTTTGAATGTATATGGTTTTTGTGTACAGTATCTTAGGGGCTGTTTGTTTACCTCTTAATGAGGCTCTTAATGGTTTAGACCTTTTACTGGTTCAACACTTAATGGTTCAGACTGTCTGTTTCACGAGCAGATGTCTGAATGGTTCAGACATTTGCCTCTGAATGGTTAAGATTTATACAAAGTCTGAATGGTTAAGACCTCTAATCTGAATTGGTCAGACATTTGCCTCTGAACGGTTAAACATTATTCAGGCTCTTAATGGTTCAGACCTCTTACTGGTTCAGCACTTAACCATTCAGATGTTGCCAAACAGCCCCTTACTCTATATAGATAATAATAATAATAAGAAATATCGGATTTTAATAATCACAACTATTCGTCGTTGGCCGCCAACAGTCCCAACTTCAAAAATAATCACTGACAGTCCCAACTATTGACATATTGGCTACCAATGGACACTAACTAACAGAACCCTGACGCCGTTAGTCTTCGGTCGCCAGAAAACCATTTTTGTCTAGAAAAAGGTTTCTAAAGGTCCGATCTAAGGTTACAAAGAGGTTTGCAACGAAAATGTTGAGTTTTCGGGCCAAAAAGATGAGTTTTCCGGCGACTTTAATAATTAGGGCTTTGACTAGAAAAAAGGTTCCCAAATGTCCATAATAAGGTTATAAAGAGGTTCGGGACAAAAATGTTGAGTATTTCGGCCAAAAATGAGTTTTTCGGCCAAAAAAACGTTTTTCCGGCCACCGGAGATTAACGGCGTTAGGGTTCTGTTAGTCAGGGTCCATTGGAGGCCAATATGTTAAAAGTTAGGACTGCTAGTGGTTATTTTTAAAGTTGAAACTGTTGACGGCTAACGACGAATAGTTGGAATTATCAAAATTCAATATTCCTATTCCTAATAATAATAATCACTCATCTTTTATGATCGCCCCACAAATCAAAACTCATATATTCTTCATAGAAGTCCCTTTTAAAATTCTTTACAGGACAGTCTTGAGTAATCTCCCTCCCACCCTTTAAAAGCTTCGTCCATAACCAAAATGACAATGATTTAATGTACCCTGGCTTTACAATTTATGTTCTAACTTCAACAAGATAATGTATACTCTCCAAGATGTTTACGGTTTCAAATTTCAATGCTATTTTTTCAGAGTACAAATATTAAAACAGTAATTATTATTCACCAAACTACTCATCTTTGTTTTTGTATGAAAAAGGTTTTACATTTTTTTTTGAAAAGTAAACTTCATTAAAACGTAACTACCTCAAACCGAGGCAGTCCAGAACAAATTACAGATTTACATATTTACACCCGTCTTCCCAAGTGAAACTGAAACTCTGACATTTAGACCTAGACGAATACCATTAGAAACCTACAGATTTTATTTCACTTGTAATCTTTTCTAGCTTCACCGGATTATCTTTGAATCTAGCTCCGTTCCTAGCCCTCCAAATGCTCCAGCAACCAATTCTGATTAGACCCATAAGCACCTCTTTTTTCTTGCCCATTAACCCATCATGCTTGTGAACTTAAGTAAATCTTTAAAGAAAAAAAGCATAGACGTTTGGGACCTTACACCAACTGCTGATGTAAGACCAAACCATGACTGCAAAACCGCAAGAGGTGAACAAATGTTCCACCGTCTCGTCTTCCTCTCGACACAGACCGCAAACCGTAACGTCTCCACCTATGTTTCTTTTTTTAGAGCCATTAACATTGCTATCCAGTTCATTTCAGCTCTCCAGATAAACACGTTACATTTGCTCGGGATCCATTTACACCATTCAGGAGTGTACACATTCTCTTGAACTCTATTTTTATCAAGCAATTTTTTAACAGCTTTCACGCTGAATTCAACATTGTTAGCGCTGATCCAAGACCAACGATCCCGCAACTGGTTCTGCTGAGTCGATATGAGCATATTACAAAGGTTCAGCAAATCAGTAACTTCCGTACTTGCAGATAAAGACCTTTTCATTGCCAAATGAACATCCTGGAGATGTTTTGAGGAGCTATACGATCAAAGACCCTGCAAGCCTTTGCCTCTTCAAGTTTGAAAAGATCCGCATACATTTCTTTTAATGGGACGTTACAAATCCATGGATCCAGCCAAAAAGCCGTATCGCTACCATTACTGACCGAAGCTTTAAAGAAGTTTCTCAAGGGAGTCCCGTCCACAGTGGTTTTCGACATAATTTGAACAATATTACTCCATACTCCACCCAACATTTTCTTAACTGGAAAAAAGTCACAACAATTTCTCGTGGAGTGAATCGCCTCGATAACTTTGATCCAAGTTTTACCTTTATTAGACAAGAACCTCCATCCCCATTTAGCAAGCAAGGATATATTACTATTTTTTAACTTGCTCAAACCTAGACCACCACATTTTTTTAGGATGGGTCACCCGGTCCCAAGCGACCCAATGGAGCTTTTTTTTTATCGAGTTATCACTGCCCCAAAGAAAGTTCCTAATCTTAGTTTCCAAATCATTAATGACCTGAGTCGGAGCCTTATATAAAGAAAAGTAATAACATGGCAAACTTTCAAGAACTCATTTAATAAGGGTGATCCTGCCGCCGATAGATAAGAGAGAAGCTTTCCATTTTGTGAGTCTGGAGTCAAAGATGTAGTAGACTGGTTTCCAATTGGAAATTCGGTTCATATTTACTCCTACCGTTAATCCAAGGTATTTAAACGGGAAACATCCCACTTGACATCACACTTCCACGGCCCTGTTATTGAGATCCATCGTATTTACTCCAATAGCAAATAAATTAATATTAATTTAATCCCCGAGCATAGGTGAAACACCCTTAGGAATCGAACCACGTTGATAATATTTATTTCCGACAACTCTCCCAAAATAATCGCGTCGTCCGCGTAGAATAAATGCGAGACACACAGACCATTATTGTAATGCTTCGCATTTTGTACTTTCCTTATTTAGAAAGTGTAATTGTATTTCTATTTATGGAAACTTGTATTCGTATCATGTTCGTATTCCATTTCCAGTTTTGTAATTCGAGACTTTGATCATAATGAAATTCATATTTTATGCATACATGTTATTCGTACAATCGATCGTTTAAATACGTGTTTACATGCAAACCAATACTTGTTATACATGCAATTACTCATACATACGTTCACGATACCCAAATTATACTTACATACGCCTTCTATGCTTAAAAACATGTCAAAATACAAAGTTATTGCATAAAATAATAACAAATGGAAGTTCAGGGGCCAAAATGTAAATAAAAAAAGTTGCTGGAACCAAGGGGTGCAACGGGGCGCAAGCCATTCCCCTATTCTACTCGCGGGCCACTAGAGGCTGGATCCGTAGCAAGTTGTTTCCTAGCTACGGGTTGGTTACCTTTTTCCCACTTTTGTCCTCCATAGTCACCTTTAAACCTCATTAAACTCAAAACCCTACTAACCCATTATATAAACCAGCTTCCTTCACCTCTCTTGCACTTTTCCAAACCCTCAAACACTCTCAAATCACTCCATAATCTGCTGGAATTGCAAGTAGAGGCAGATTTGTCTTAAGTCTCAAAGTGAGTTCAAACTCACTTTTCTTCATCATTTTTTCCACTACAAAGCTTGGAATACCTCTAGAAGTTTTTCCACAAGTTTACCATGGTAAACTAAGGTGGAACATCACCGTTTTGAGGTCCAACTTTCTAGTTTGGAAGAACTTTATGTAAATCTTTATAAACTTTACTTTTTCATGCGAATCTTGTGCCTAACTTGTCTCTTATCTCATCTATGATTATGGGACTTGTTTAAGGTTGATTCTCATTAGTTTAGAGGTCCAAGAACCTCATAAACTTTCTGTTTTGATAGGGTTTAGACAACCCACAAGTGATGAAACCATCCAAGTCTACCATAGTTCATGTGGCAAGACTTGTGTTTTGGTAAAGGTGTGAAACATGGAAGCCTTGGCTATCCAAACTCATTCCACCACCTCACTTGATGTTTTATTATGATATTCCAAGTAGTTTCCTAGTCCTAAAGTAACACAACCTTACCGCATCTCCAACATTTTCCATGATGGGTATGAAACCCCCGGGTTGATCTTACTTGGCTACTTGATGAACTAGTTAGTCTTTATTTTATTTTCATTCATGACCAACCGGGTTTACCAACTATGTTGGTAAACTTTGTGCTTTGGTGAATCATACAATGAGGTATATCATACCTCCATGCTTGACTTACATGAATTCTATGATATTATATGATGGGCAAATATTAACTTATACTATATAATATATAACTGTATGTATAATTAACCGAATTTGTGATATTAACCGGATTATGGTTATATGTCATGAACATAGGTTACTTTGTCTTTGTTCTAAACTCCTCGGTTTTTATTCTAATGGGCAAATTAGGACCCATGAAATTACATACGAACTTAGTGTCAAAACGAGTACTTAGACAATATATACTTTCGTGTACTTATACTTTTATTTACTTAAATTCCGAATACAAATCTTTCACAAACTCCGAATACTCATACACCTTCGTTTCCCCCATGTAGGGTAACTTCAGTGTTCTAATCTCAACAACTTATCAACTTCGCGGTTTAACTCGGAAAGCTTGCAAAACCGTGAGTATACATGACCCCTTTTAAATTTCCATCACTTTGGGTGCAATACGTATACATTATGAAAGTCACCCAATCACATACTTTATACTTAAATAACAAACAAAGAATCCAATATACATGCTTAATACGTTATGCTAGGAATTCATACATTCTAGAGCTTATTTGCACTACGCTTTGTCATTAACTTCGATCAAGCCTCCCTTAATATGTATAGCGCTATAGGATTAACACACCACCCGTATTCTTGAGGTCATGTTAAGTAAACAAAACGGTCTTATCGTTGCTACGATAAGATTACGCTAGCAGGAATCTTTAGGTTGACAAGTAGGAGTTGCATGCTAGTATTGCCACGATATTCTAGATTTCGTTTATGCCGCCATGTGGATTCGTTTAACCATTTTTATACTTATGCTAATAGTTAAACTTGTATGCTCGCCAATACTTTATGTGTTGACATGTACGTTAATACGCATTGCAGGAAATTGATGGCGATGATGATGAATGGAATCTAGTAGGACGAACTAGAAACCCATTTTTAACTTAGAACTTATGTCATATTTTGTTTCTTTGCTTATGTTGTTGTACTTTTTTTTCCAAACGATGTATTTGATTTTAGAAATGAAATGAAATGTTATTTATTAAATACTTGTCGCAAAATAGTGTTATGAAGTCTCTTGCAATCTCGTTTTCGCCTCACTCTGATGTTTCCGCCATTGGTTGCGGTGTGACAATTATTCGGTAATTTGACACCCGAGATCAAACCCATACTTTTAGCTTTCTCAAGCATACAAGAAAGAGCTTCCATGACGATAATGAAGAGAAATGGCGAAATTGGATCTCCTTGCCTTATCCCCTTGGAGTATTGGAATTCGAAGGTAGGTGATCCGCTAACTAAAACCGACGATCTTGCCGATTCAAGAATTCCTTTTATCCATGAGCACCATTTGACCGGGAAAGCCATTTGCTCCATAATGGAAATAAGAAAACTCCAATTCACATTATCGAAGGCCTTTTCGAAGTCAATCTTTAAAAAACGCCTTCTTCTTCATCTTTTTCCCCCAATTAACTATTTCGTTTAACACCAACGACCCATCAAGAATGTAATTTCCCTTGACAAAACCAGTCTGGGAGTCGAATATAACTGAGCCGATCACACCTTTGAGCCGGTTCACCAACACTTTAGAAACGATTTTGCTGATGATGCCGATAAGGTTAATGGGTCAGTAGTTATTTAGCGTGGCTGGGTCTTTCAATTTCGGGACAAGGTGATGAAAGAGAAACTGCAACCGATATTAAAAGTCCCATTCACAAAAAAATTATCAAGGATATCCTTGAAATCGGCTTCAAGAAACCCCATAAGTGTTTAACAAATTTCAAATTCAGCCCATCAGGTCCCGGAGCTTTGTCTTCGCCACAGTTGGTAACAGCTTGCTTGATTTCCTCGAAGGAGAACAACCTAATAAAAAAATCTTTGTCCATGTCGGATAATTTTTTGAGACCATCACAAACCAGGGGAGGTCTTGTCTGAATGTCTTCCTTGAAACGATTCTTAAAAAAAGTCATAACTTCATTTTTAACCCTCGATGGCTTCGTGATCCACCTATCACCAATGGTCAAACCCGGGATCAGATTCGAGGCCCTCCTGAAGTTAACCTGACTATGAAAGAATTTTGTGTTTTCAGCTCCCTCCCTATATCACTTCAGTTTTGATCTTTGTCTCATATCAACACATTTTTTCGCTTCAACCTCTAACAAAACTTTTTTATTTTCATAAAGGCCCACTCTTCTTCTTCGTTTAGATCCAGTTCTTCCATAATTTCCTCAAGCTCTTCGAGCTCTTCTTCAGCCATGTTGAATCTCTCTCCTTCTTTTTTCTTGGTCTCATCCCTCCATTCCTTAAGAAATTTCCTAATAGAAGCACATCTTTTAACCAATTTGACATCTAGGGGCTCATTACTGAACAGTAGAGAGACAACTTTTTCCACCGCTTCTAGAAAACCTGGCATACCGATCCAAGAGTTGAACACCCTTAATGGTTTGGCTCCATAATTCATCTTACGAACCGAAAGAATCAAGGGGCAGTGATCAGAATACATGGAAGGTAAAACACGTAAAACAACGTCCGACCATTTGAAGAAGTACTCCGGGCAAACCAAAAACCTGTCAGTTTTACTAAGTTTCCTCCCTCTATCCCTGATACAAGTGAACTATTTACCTTTCATGTCGTATTCGACCTAACCCGCGAGACTAGGGATGAGATCTGTATCATACCGGTACGGTACCGATACTGAAAATACCGTTACCGAAATTGAGGAAAAGTGAACACCGAATACCGTACCGAATTTCTCAGTTCGATAATGGTATGGTACCGGTAAAGGTAAGTGATGTATTGCAAAATACATCCTTTATTCATGTATAGTTTGTATAAATTTCCGTTATATTTAGTTTAGTTTTCGTTAGAATGTGCATACTATTGATCAATTCGCATTTTTCCAGGTCTTGATGCTTAATATTGCTGAAAATTGAGTGGAAACGAGCCAAAATGCTGAAATACCAAGTCCTGGTATAACTTAAAAAAGAGTTAGAATTATTTCTGAAGTTTTGGGATGCTAGAGCTAGAAAAAGGACACAACATTATGTGGAATTTGTGCCGTCGCGTCGCGCCAAGACTTCACACCTTCACTGTCGCGCCCCGCCACGAATAAAATATTGTTTTCTAACATTTGTTGTTGTCGCGCTGCGCGACCTCAGAGGCTATAACACCTCGTAAATTCATGTCCAATAATGTATCGACACGTGTCATGAGCTTTAAACGTGTAAAAGATTTCTTTAGAGGGACTAAAGTTGACAAACATAGAAAGTATGTGAATATAAGGGTTCAAAGTGTCAACAATGGATAAATATACCTTACTATAACCCTACACGATGTTTATATCCTTAAACTAATAAATTATGGATCATACGAAGCTAATTGTGAAAGAAAGTGAGAAATTACAAACTACAGGGGTTAAATGTGTCAACATGTTTAAAGTATACCTCTGAGTGACCTTTTAGCGAACCCGAAGCTTTGTAACGATTAATTATGCTCACGAGAATATGTGGTAAAAATTTCACCAAGTTTCGTTATCGTATGAGAAAGTTATGACAATATTCGTATACGAGGGGTTAAAAGCATCAACTTTGAAATTTAAGGCTTTACGGGTAATCACAAAGTTAACCGAGGACTTAACGGTGTTTGGTTATGTCATGGAGCCCTTAAAAGTCAAGTTAGAGGGCTAAAAGTGCAATAAATGAAGTTAAAACCACGCATACAAGGACCAGGGACCAAAAATGCAATTGCTGAAACTTGTTTGGCTGGTTCTGGGAAGCCACACGGGCCGCGTAAGGTCAGGCAGGACCCTTACGCGGGCCGCCTCAGCATGCCAGTGACAGAAACTTTGCACAGGTGCCAGTTCAGGCCTGTTAACCGCCTTTAGGACCTGTAAACTGATACCAGGGGCTGCACAAACGGATTTACATGCAGTAGGGGCACCTGTAAACATCTGGTTGCAACCATAGACTTGCTTGGCATCATCCTAAGCAATTGAATTCACTATATAAGAAGAACAATGTTGCAACTCTTGTGCCATTCATTTGCAAACTTTCACAAGTGTATTTCTGGAGCTCTCTGATCAGCAACCAAAGTTTCTTAGGCTTCCTAGTCGTGCTTAGGACCCTTGTAAGTATCCTTAACCCTTTTTAATTCAGTTTTGCCTAGTTAATTAGCCTAAAGTCAAACCGTCGTAATTAGAGTTTGACTTCGTGAATAATTAATAATTGTCCAGTCAAATTTCAAATTTAAAGTACCTATGGGTTGGTAATTATGTGGGCAATAAACCCTTAAAGGGGCACCCTCTGATTCCTACTCTAACTAGGTCAATTGTCGGGTCAAAGCTAACCTTAAAAAGTCAACAGAAAGCTTATTTTCAAATTAATGCATAATTAGCAATGTAGGACCCATGCAACCTGTTTTATCACTAATATAAAATGTAAGAACATGTCTAAACATGTTCAACCCGACAATTTTCAGTTTAGGCTCGGTTCGGAACCGAAAGTCGCATAATTTGACTTTTGCTTTGACTTTCAATTCTGACCCAATGTAGCATGTTTTAAAAATGCCTTAAAGCCTTATTAGGACCAGGTTTCATGTTAGTATAACCCGCTGTGATTATACAACTTGGTTCATTAGTTATCCGATTCATATGCATGTTTCCGTTAAATGCTTAAATGTTGACTAATATGCCCATATGACCTTAAAACGTGATTTTTGAAAATGTAAAAGAATAGAAACCTTAGTTACTGATTATTAGACTTGTCTCTAAAATTTGACATCAGTTTGAGGTCTAGATTAGGCGTTATGCTCATTAGCGTAATTAGAAAGCTTTTTATTAATTTAACGACGTAATTAGCATATAGCCTATCTAAACCCAATTTTTAATTCCAAACTTTTTACCTACTGATATAAAATAATATTTTGGGATTTTTGAAGATTTTTATTTTTAGGCTGAGCATAACATAGAGTTCTAAGCTTGATTCGGTAATTGCCGGTTTTGCCCTTTTGGGCTATAAAATGAGTTTTACAAATCATTTTGATTCCAAACCTTTTGCTACTGATTTTATATGATAAATAAAACATTTTGAGCCTTTTGGAATAATAAAAATACCAGTTTTCCTTTAAAAACCCGGAAAGAGCTCAAAATCGCTTTTTTAAGCATTTTTAACGCATAGTATGTATCAAAACTGTTTTAAACATATAAGGTTTGATGCCTACTGATATTTTCAGTAAATTTTTATATTTTGACAGTAAGCAAAAGTTTTAAACTCAGATTTTCAGTTTTGACCTTTTTAGCCTATGTGAAATTACCAAAATGCCCCTAAGGTGCATAGTTTGGTTATAAATGATAAATTTCACATATATGTAATACCCTACTGTTATAACTTATTAAATTAAGTATATTTATCGATTATATCAGACCTGAAACTCATAATTATATTAAATCTCTTTTATAACCTTTTAAATGACCAAAATACCCCTACGGGGCATAATTTGAGTTTAAATCCATTTTGGGCATAATAGAAGATATCTTACTGATGTCACAACATATTTAAGGCATATTAACTTAGGAAACCTGTATATGACTCATATGGTTACCCGTTACATATCTTGCGCGTTCGGTTCGGTTTATGTAACTAGTTTGCATAAATTGACCGAAACGGGTCAAACCTTATCATTTTTGTCTCAAAATCCAGAATGTGTTTAGTTTACCTATATTATACAAGTCTTCAAACTTGTCGGTTCTAAATGACATTCTATTCCGGTCTTCGCTTAATCGTGCGTTTGAACCGTATCTTCCTTTAAAACTAACCGGTCTAAGTTTAGGCTTAATTAAAGACCCGTTAGGAATCTAATAGGTTATTAAAAACCTTTGTTCCAGAATAGGAGACCCGGTAAAAGCTACACGCACTTGCTATTTGTGATTAATACTTGCAAAGGTAAATACTTTTAACTTATTTTCCCTATACGGGCTTGGGGTACGGTATATAAAATACCGCTTGGTCGGGCATTGAATTTTTAATTGTATGAAGGTTAAATTATTGAAATGACCCGTTTAAATTGTTTTGTTTGCTTAAAGCCTTTGGGGGGTTAATGACCATGTCCCGGATATCCTTGGCATCATTTTACGAAATGGCCACGACCTAAGCACGGGGTGTAGGCGTACACCCGACAGTGCATATATAAATAATAAGGTATAACCGCCGGTTTCGGGAATAACTCGCAGCGGGACTATATCATGTGGTGTGTCTATTAATCTTTAACCCGGTGTCAATCCGGACTACTGAACGTATAACAAACATGTAATTCTTTTACAAGTTTATATATAAATAATTATCCCAAGTTATAAAATGTTTTGTGCCTTGTGCATTCAAATCAATTTTCTAAACCTTTTCAAAATGAGTCAGTTAATTGTATTTACCAGTGTAAACTGACGTATTTTCCCAAAAAGGTTAAGTGCAGGTACTACTCGTAATAGGCTGGCTTCTCCTTAGCATCAATAAGAGTCTCGCAAGCTTGGATGCATTTTGAGTCTGTTGAACTACGTTTTCTGTTTATTTGATCCGCCTGTGGATCTGTTTCAACTACATTATGATACTTAATATTACAATTTTATTCAGTTGAAATATATCTATCTTTTGCTTCCGCTATGCATTTAAAAATTGTGTTGTTTGACTATGATGATATCAACTACGTCATGATACTCCCCACTGGTAATACGTGGAAATATCGGGGTGTGACAGGTTGGTATCAGAGCCAACGTTGAGTGAATTGAACACTAGCCGTTTGTGTTTAATCTCAGTTACACAGTTGCACATTCCTCGATTCTCGAGTCTAGACAAAGAACTTAGGATTTATCCAAATTTGTTTTATTTCTAACTTTATCCTTTATATATATTCCTTATTGTTATCTTTGTTCATGTTGACAAGTTAAAAGATGCCACCAAGAGTAAGAGGGAGAGGAAGAGGCAAGGGGCCACTCGCCGCCCCGAATGATCATGAGGCCGGGCCTTCGCACCGACGAACACCGTCAGATTCCCATAACCGGAGTCCTCAAGATAACTGGAGGACCTATACTGAACCAGCAAGGCGCTCAGTTTCGCCGAGCTCCTCCCCTTCGTTTCAAAACTCCTTTGGGCCTCATTCTGAAAATGAGCCCCATAATTCCCACCAATCTTATATACCTCTACAGGGCCACAACTCACCTTTTGATGACCCAACGCCCTTTTTCCAGAGCCGGTTCAACCCGGCAAACTACCTTGGAGAACCAGTGGGTTTTAACCCACTAGGACCTGAAGACCATTTCTAGCACACTACCTCACTTAACTAATTTGATCACTAAATTGCTTCGGTAATTTTTGACCAAAAAAATTTGGCACCCACCGTGGGGCAAGTGGTGCTATTTTTACTAAAAACTTTAGTAAAATCATTACTCGATTTTCTATTGTCAAAACTTTTTGCTACATTGTTTTCAATGGCCTCGAGATCAAACATGAGCTCTTCCACCATGTCTGCTACAACCTCTGCAACAATTGGTTCGGTGCTTCCACCTCCTCCTCCAAGAATGCAAGCCTCTTCACAAGGAGCTGAAAGTGATGTGGCTTGGGATGTTATCCCTGCTCCCAGTGCCCAGGGATCTGGTCCTGTTTTGGCTTCTAATGATGAAATTATGAATTTGTTTGGTAGTGTACAGGAACAGATGAGGCAGCAGCAGGAAACTAATCGGATGCTGATGAGAGAGATACAACTCTTGAAATCCGGCCCAAGTAGGCCTGCTGAAGAAACTGTCACTCCCTTACAACCCAGGGCTTTGAACTTCAGTTCCGCAGTTTACATTGAGGATAACCGGGGGAATATCGTGCCAAGTCATTCCCAGAATCATACTCCTGGGATACCCTCTTCAATAAGAGTATCAACTGTGAGAAGCTCAGGATATGCTTCAGGATATGGCCAGAATCTCCAGACTGGTAATGTATCTAATAATAATAACACTCTTGCTACTAATGGTGTTGGATCTTTGCAGGATGCAGGTATGACATCGGCATTCCCCGAAAACTCTCTGGTTCAGGCGATTTTTCTGCAAGATTCCGACGTCTCCTCTACTTCTAACAACATCAAGATGTCCGAGAACTCCAAAAGCTGAAAGACATGATATCCAGTGTGCCTGGGGTGGTCCAGCCGATTCCAGAAGTGTCCCAAGACAGTCACAGGATATCCCGGTTTGCGCATCCTATCTGTGATGCTGAAATCCCGAAAAGATTTCAAACCCCCAACATGAAACTCTATGACGGAACCATGGATCCTGAAGAGCATATCGCCCAGTTTAGGGAAAGGATGGAGATCAACCCTATCCCTCCAGATCTCAAGGAAGCATGTCTCTGCAAGGGTTTTGGTTCTACCTTGACAGGATCAGCCTTAAAATGGCTGTTAAATGTTCCTCCTTACTCGATTACTTCGTTTGCTCATTTGGTTAATTTATTTAATAGTCAGTTTTCTTGCAGCCAGAGTTTTGAGAAACTAACCAGTGATCTTTATAGGATAACTCAAGGGCCTCAGGAATCATTGAGGGATTATGTGAACAAGTTTAGTCGGGAATCCTTGGATATCCCACATCTTGATGTTGCAACAGCTGTGCAGGCTTTTAAGATGGGATTACAAAAAGATTCTCAGTTTTATCAGGATCTTGTAATGAATCCCTGCAGGAATCTCGACGAAGCTCGTAACAGGGCCTTGAGATATATTCGCTTGGAGGATGATAAGAAGATGCAAGAGAGGATGAATTCCACCTCAACCTATGAATCAACCAATAGGAAATCAGAATCCTCGTATAAACCATATATCTCTATGCCATATGGCAGAAATGACAACAAGAAAGTGAATGCTGTTGAAGACCAGGATCCTGAAGAATATCCTGAATTATCTGAATATTGCTTTTCTGTTAACATACCTGAGTTAATGTATGCTATGCAGGGTTTAGGAGACAAAGCTAGGTGGCCTCGAAAGAATCAACAAAAAGCTGATTGGAAGGATAAATCCAAATGGTGTGCCTTCCATGAAGATTTTGGACATGTAACTGAGGATTGCATTGCTCTAAGAAAGGAAATAAGTTATCTTCTAAGCAAGGGATATATGAAGGATCTCCTAGGAAGAAAGAAGAATAAGGGTCAGGATACTGAGAAGGATCCTGAACGAGCAGCATCACCTCCTGTGGATGCCAAGATAATCAACTTTATTTCAGGAGGATCTGACATTTGTGGGACTTCATATTCTGCGGCCAAGAGACATGCAAAGGAAGCTAAGGCCGAGAGGGGAGATAAACCAGCAAGGATGACTACCCTCACAACTGATAAAGTGATCACTTTCGACAGTGATGACAGGGATACTGTCCAGGATCCTTACCATGATGCTCTCGTAATAACATTATACGTGGCTAACCATTTTGTACGCAGAATATTGGTGGATAATGGCAGCTCCGTCAACATAATCCAACTAGAAATTTGAAAAGAATGAATGTATCTCCAATGGATATTACTTCAAAATCCACCGTGCTTCAGGAACACAGTGGGAGAGATAAAGTTACCAGTATATGTTGAAGGGGTCAACTCGTTACAACGTTTCTGTGTGATGGACTCCCTATCCTGCTATAACATCATACTAGGCAGGCCATGGATCCATGATATGAAGGCTGTGCCATCGACTTATCATCAGTGCATCAAGATCCCTACCCCTTGGGGGGTTGTCAAGGTTGATAGTGATCAGCAGGAGGCGAAGGAATGTTACTCATCCTCAATGAAATCCTTAACCAAGCCTAATGCAGCATAGCAATTAAAGATGCGGGCCCAAGATATCATGGAGGCTTCGGAGCAGGATGTAAAGAAAGTTATCCTGGATCAGGATAATCCGGATATCTCGGTGCTCGTAGGAACCAATATCCCTCAGGATATTGAAAATCAATTGACTAATTTTCTAAAATGCAGGATGTCGACGTTCGCGTGGAAACACGAGGATATGACAGGTATTTCCAAGGATATTATAACTCACAAGCTTGGAATTGACATGTCTTTCAAGCCTATTCAGCAAAAGAGAAGGAAGTTTGCTCCAGAACGAAACATAATTATTCAAGAAGAGGTTGAAAGACTATTGAAGTCCAAGATGATCAGGGAAGTCAAATTTCCCAAGTGGCTAGCAAATGTGGTCGTGGTTCAAAAGAAGAATGGGAAATGGAGAGTTTGTGTAGATTACACAGACTTGAACAAAGCATGTCCTAAAGACTCATTCCCTCTGCCTCATATAGACTCGATGGTGGATGCCACTGCCGGTCATGAGATGTTAACCTTCATGGATGCATCCTCAGGATTCCAGCAGATCCAAATGGAACCTTCAGACCAGGAGGATACTGCTTTCATGACACCAACATGTATTTACTGTTATACTGCTATGCCTTTTGGTTTGAAAAATGCAGGTGCAACGTACCAGAGATTGGTGAACATGATGTTTAAAGACAAACTGGGGGACACCATGGAGGTGTACATTGACGATATGGTAGTCAAATCCAAGAAGGCTGAGGATCATCTCCAGGATATTAAAGGAGCATTTGATATCCTGGACCAGTACAATATGAAACTAAATCCTGCCAAGTGCCATTTTTGAGTGGGGGCAGGAAAGTTTCTAGGATATATGGTGACTAAAAGAGGAATAGAGGCAAGCCCGGAGCAGATTAAAGCTATCTTGGATATCAAATCACCTTCAAATATGAAGGATGTTCAACGGTTAACAGGGCGAGTAGTAGCATTGAACAGATTTATCTCAAGATCCTCTGAGAAATGCAAGGAATTTTATGATATCCTGAAGAAAAAACAAGAAGTTCGAATGGAAAGAGAAGCATGAAGCAGCCCTGCAGGATTTGAAGCAATATCTCTCAACTGCACCTCTATTGATGAAGCCTGAAAATGGTGAACCACTGTCCCTATACCTCGCAGTATCAGGGAATGCTGTAAGTACCGTTCTTATAAAGGACCTTGAAGGTCAGCAATATCCTGTCTATTATGTTAGTATAAGTTTATTAGATGCTGAAACTAGATATTCTCATCTAGAAAAATTGATATTAGCCCTAGTTATGGCATCAACAAAACTTAGACATTATTTTGAGACACATAGGATTCATATTAAAACTAATTATCCTGTTAAGAACGTGCTTAGGAAACCCGAGATGTCGGGTAGGATGGCTAAGTGGTCAGTAAAATTAAGTGCCTATGATTTAGTTTATGAGCCTAGAAATGCTATAAAGTCTCAGGCTTTAGCTGACTTTGTGGCTGATTTCAGTAGTGACATTCAAAATGAAGTAGACTTAGAAGTACAGCAGCTAGGAGAAAACTTAGAATCCTGGACATTGTATACTGATGGTGCATCTAATGTAAGAGGTGTAGGTTTAGGTATACTACTAAAATCGCCACAGGGGGACATATTACCCCAGGCTATTAGATGTGAATTCCCTGCTACTAATAATGAAGCAAAATATGAGGCTTTAATTGCAGGATTAGAGTTGGCTAAAAATATGGGTATCAAAAATTTGCAAGTATATGTCGACTCCTTGTTAATCACTAATCATTTTAATGGATCATATGCAGTTATTGGTGAGAAGTTAATCGAGTATCTTGAAATTCTCAAAAAATTAGCAGGATATTTCAATATTTTCATACTTGAACAGGTACCAAGAGAGGATAATGCTGAAGCTGATGCCTTGGCGAATCTAGGATCATCAGTCAGGATACCGGAAGGAACCCGAATACCAATGTTACATATCTTATATCCTGTGATGAATCCTCTGGATAGAGAAGTACTAAGTATTCAGGATCCTGATGAGTATCCTGAGAAGGATCCCAAGTCCTGGATGGTTCCAATTTTAAGATATCTCAAGGAAGGACACATCCCAAAGGATGAGAATCCTAAGGCCTTTAGAATGAAGGTATCACGATTCACTATTATAAATAATGTCTTGAATAAGAAATCTCTTGCAGGACCATATCTGAGGTGCTTAGAGGATCACGAAACTAAGGAAGTGCTTCAGGATATACACGAAGGGGATTGTGGTAACCATACTGGGGGCAGGTCATTGTTCTCAAAAGTATTAAGAACAGGATATTATTGGCCGACGATGAGAAAAGATGCTGCAGAATATGCTCGAAGATGTGATGCATGTCAAAGACACAATAACATAATACATCAGCCGGCCAAACCACTTTATCTTATAGCTTCCCATTGGCCATTCATGAAATGGGGAATGGACATAGTAGGAAAATTGCCAAAGGCTCCAGGAGGAAAGGTCTTCATGCTGGCAATGACCGATTATTTCTCTAAGTGGGTCGAAGCTGAAGCATTTGTTCAGGTTAGAGATCAAGAAGTGGTATCCTTCATAAAAAGGAATATCCTGACTAGGTTTGGAGTACCAGCTGAGATAATTTGTGACAATGGATCTCAATTTATAAGTAAAAGGACTACTGACTTTTGAAAGAGTTGAGGAATCAAAATGATCACGTCTACTCCGGTACATCCTCAAGCAAATGGACAAGCAGAATCCTAAAACAAGATAATTGTCAACAACTTGAAAAAGAGACTAGGGGCTAAGAAAGGAAGATGGGCAGAAGAATTACCCTTTGTTTTATGGGCTGATAGGACGACGGTGAAAAGTGCAACTGGCCAAACCCCGTTTTCCTTGGTGTTTGGAGCAGAAGCGGTGATCCCGACAGAAATGGTGATACCTACAGCGAGATCCAACCTCCGGGATCCTGAGCAGAATCTTGAAGTCCTATGCCAGGAACTGGATACTATTGATGAGACAATAGACGCAGTAAGGCTAAGGATGGCAGCGTACCAACAGAGGATATCTAAACCATATAACAAGAATATAAGGACTAGAAGATTTTAAGTTGGAGATTGGGTATTGAGAAAGGCTTTTCAGTACTACTAATCCTGCTGATGGAAAGTTGGCTCCAAAATGGGAAGGACCCTATGAGGTTGAATCAAAATCAGGAAAAGGAGCATACCGACTCAAGAATATGGAGGGGGATATGCTACCGAGATCCTGGAATGCTATACATCTAAAACTCTATTTCAAGTGAGTATGGAATTTAGATTCTAACTCAAGATGGTATGAATTCTGTCTCTTTTATTAAATTTTAATATTATTTACTGTTTTGAACCCATTACTGACTTAAGCATCGGAGGGGTGTTAGCCAGGCTAACACCCACCTTAGCTTACAGTTGTTTTGCAGTATATGCTTCGAGATATAGCTCCAGGATATACATTCAGGATACTTCAGAAGATTAGAGGATTGGCCTCCTCTCTCACGTCTAAGGGATCCTGATCCCTTCACAGTTTTAAAGGTATTTACCTTTCTTCCGAATTGGGTTTAAACACCCCGCCTGGAGCGCAAGTTATTCGGGAATAGTTCAAGGTGGCGGGACCAGTTCATGTAAAAGTGGCTGACAATTTCGTTACTGTTGGCTATATCCTGAATCCTAAAGGTATATGAGGATTGATCACCCTCTCTCACGAAAGGGTATTTTCATACTCTCTAAGGTTTAAAGGTTATCACCTTTCTAAGTCTTGGAGTTTATACACTCCCGCCTGTAGCGCATGAAAATTTGGGATTTTCCCCAGGATACTAAGGATCTATCTCCAATATATTTTTGGGTTTAACCCCTGTAACACAAGAATTGTCTAAACAGTTGGAACCGATATTCAAAAATTTTCTAAGTGTTTATAGACTTCAAGCACAGGGGACATTCCTTCTAAAGCAATTGTGTGAAGCTCAAAAGATCAAAATTGAGCTAAGTGTCTCGGATTGGGGACATCTTAGTGAGAGAAGTCGCAAAAGGGGTTGGAGTTTAATACTAGGGTTACACTCAATTCCTGGTATGATCTTTCCTTTGTGAACCTTACATGAATTGTTTAACTCTGTTTAAGGCTCAAAGCATCCTGATTAGGATATATCATTAAGATATATTCTTGGAATACGATTCAGGATATCCGGTTAGAATATCTGGGATACAATACTTGAATCAGAATTAAAAATGCTATTAAAACAAGGTTTATAAGTTCTAAGCAAACCATATTTTTTTCTTTAAAAACCCTGTTGTTCGAGATTTTGTAGAATAAACTGTTTTAAAGATATTGGTTGAGTATCCTGGTCAAGATATTTTGCAAAATTGAAATTCGAACTAAGCAACAAAAAATTAAAAGGCGACAACAAGTAAGTCAAAAGGTGGTTATATTATTAACAAGTCAAAAGTTGTGCTCTTGGTTTCACCTTAAACCAAGGCCCATCCACCAAAAGCACAACAGTTTCATAACGATATTTATGCAACGGTTGAAGATTTCGTCTCAAACCGAGACCCATCCACCTCCAACCGTTGTATCGTCCAAAACAAGTTATACTGATTGATAACCAAGGGCTTCATCCTGGAACCCAGGACCCATCCACCTTTGGTTATCAAATTGTTCTAGTGCAGGAAATATAAATTGTTCAACGACAGGAAAAGTAAATTGTTTGTACAAACCACAACCATGAAATTTAAAAAAGTGGGCTCCGGCCTTGGCACATATATCCATCATCGCCCACAACGTTGCATTTAAGGGACAACTCCCTCCTTCACCATGATATCTCCATCAGTATCCTCACCAGCATTCCTCTCAGCATCATTAGCAGCATCCTCTCCACCAGCATTTTCTCCAGCATCACCACCGGCATCCTTTGAAGCACTAGCATCAGGCACCTTAGCAGGTTCTTCCACAACATATTTGGCAGGAGGCTCCACAGGATTTCCCCCGAGATCTTTCAGTTTCGCCTCCCAGGCCTTAGTGTTCCAGGAGGGGCACTGAAGGCCCAAAGCCATTGCCTCATAAGCCATTTTCAGTCTGGCCTGGAGAAGGGAGATGACGACAGAGTTCTTAAGACTTTCCCGATACGAAGCCATAGCCTGCTCATGTTGGACTTGGGCGGCGTCGATCTTGGCCTGGGCTTCCTGGGTGACCTTTTGGATGGTGGAGTGCTGCTCTTGGGCCATTGCCTTGTATTTGGCCTCGTAGTGCTCTGATTTAACGGTGGCGATCGCTGCTTGGTCTGCGATAGTGGCTTCGGCCTTTTTTAGCCGACTTTCCAGCATGACGTTTGAACCACATGCATCCTCGTAAAGGAAAATCAGACGTTCAAGACCCCGCAAAATAAAGAAACAGGTATTAACTTTAATTGAGTTCAGTAATTAGCATATGGTGCAGGATATGGATCAGGATATTTACCTGGTTGAGGAAGCTGGTCATGAATTTGCTGGACTCTCCAAACCCATGATTTTCAAATGGAAATACATTGGGATTAGCAGGAGACTCTGTTTCCTTTCTCTTCCGGGAGTTAGAGGCCCAGGTCTGAGATGCCGGAGGAGCTTTAGGAGCGGAAGTCACTTTCGAACTGGTAGGCTTCGGTGTGACGGATGGCTTCGGGTTGGATTCTTGCTTGACAGGTGCGAGACTAGAATAACTGTCCAACTCGTCAAGTTGGAAGCCTTCAAGGTTGATAACTGGCGCTGAAGAAGGGAATAAATATTCAATTTGCAAACTCTTATATTTTACAATCATTATAATTGTGTACTTACCAGACATCTCTGAACTTGATTTTGGGCTTGAATCTGTAAGAGACAGGGAGAAGGTTCTTTCACTAGCAGGAAGTCGGTAGATTTCTTTGATTCTGGACTCTGATTCCGCACTTGGGGGTGCTAGATCTCTGAAATTCGCTGCACAAAAACATCAGGATATGAGTCTGGGAAATAGTTTAAGGATACACTTGGGGATATTCCTAAAACCCTAGATCCTACCCTTGGTTAACCATCTAACCGGCAGATCAAAACCCTTATCAATAGAGTCTCTTTTCAAGAAAAAGAACTTTCGCCGCCACTGGTCTTCGTTCTTGGTGGCTTTAAGGACTAAAGGGCTCTTGGAGGTGGAGAACAAAAGAAAACGGCTATTACCATAGGACCTCAACCGGTATGCTATGGGGAGGTCTTCGATGCAAAGGTCAGGGCAGTGACGAGATTTAATCTGGTTCAGCACCATTAAAACTCGCCAAACCATCGGCATGGTTTGGGCATAACTAAGGCCGGTAAGCTCAAAGAAACGAGAGACAAAGGGCGGAAATGGATACCGGAGTCCCAAGGAAAAGGGATAGGCGAGGAAGCAGACCCACTCGTTTGACGATGCGTCTGATCGGATTTCCCGATCAAAAGGTCGTATGACTACTCCGGCAGGGAACGCACCAGAATTCTTCAGGGCGGCGATGTCAGCGTTATTGAAGGAGCAGATTTCGTTTTGAGGCTCTCGTATGAGGTTCTGATTTGTTAGGTCTGCGACTGGCTCGTTCGACCCGGATCTTGTTCGAGATGCCATAAAGGGTATCGGCCGAGAAACAGAAAATCCAAAGGAGAAGAAAAACAGAGAAGATAAGAGAAGTACCTGAGATCCGCTTGAGGAGTAGTGATCATAATGTGAACTATTTCGGCTAGATATAGGCTGAGTAATAGGGGGTAAAGAGTAAATAGCATATTGGAAGTTGCACATTGTCATTTCAAAGGTCTCATCGTATTAATTGCCTTGATCCAGGTGATAAAATTTAAAAATGTATCTGTTTGAACTCAGAATTCCAACAGGTATATTTTTTGGGACAATTGTTATGGGTCATTTTCTGAGCATATATATCCTGACTAATATTCTGCTTTTGATTGTTTACTTGTGATCAGGATACCGGATTAGGATATTGGTAACATCCTGGTTTGATATCCTGGTATTAACTAAATTGATCACGTGCAGATTAAGAGTTACAAGTCTCCAACGTTCAAGAAGACTTCTTCCCCCAAGACTCGGGCAAATCAGTTGGGATAGAGATGTTGATCCCAAAAGACCAGGACTACAACGGTTACTTGCGAATATTCGGGGCATCTCGGTTTATTAGGAAAGTTAGTTGTTTTCGGTTAGCTATAAATAGTATGATCGGATCAAGTTAAGGCACTCACTTCATCCGCACACTTTACTCTCTAGCTACTAGCAATCACTACACACCAACACTTGTACTCAAATTATATTGTAACACCTAGTTGATCCGCATCATATCCTGCACTGTATCCTGATATTTGAAACAATAGAAGAACAAGGCAGCTATGATTGTCAGCTCTCGAGGTTTTATGCCGGCGATCTAGATTGATCAAGGGCTTTCCTCGTATATCTCGTGTCACCCCTTACATATTTTGCTCATTGTTTGATCATAGATACAGCTCTATATCCTGAGCCGTATCCTGAAAACTGTTTTTACAAACAACTTAATCAACATATTTTTGACACATATTTCTAGCACACTACCTCACTTAACTAATTTGATCACTAAATTGCTTCGGTAATTTTTGACCAAAACAATAACTAAGGATTTATATAATGAAAATCCTGAATAATTTTATGCTAAATTAATCAAAATGGTTTCTTAAATACCATGATTAATAAATCATCTAGAATGATAAAACTGTTATAGACCTCTGAATGAGTTAAAATCATTATTTTATGTAGCAATCAAGCTACATGGCCGGGTCAGACGAAGCCAACAGTCACCCCAGAGAAAATCAGGACACCTCCAGGGTCAACGTAGCAGGAGCAGAATTACAAGCGTTAATAGATAATGCTATTACGCGAGCTTTGGACAGGCAGTTCAATGAATCTAGTGGTACTCGAAGCAGGACCCTAACTGAACCCCATTCTAAACCTAAGACTCACTCCGAAGCTCATAGTAAGCCATCCTCAAAACCTAAGGGATCAAAGAAGGATGATGACGATCATCACTCCTCAAACCAGAGGAGTGTTCCATCTAAGAGAATTGTGCTGAACCAAGAACCACGTGCTAAAGGTTGCACCTATAAATACTTTGTCTCCTGCAAACCCAGGGATTTTACCGGGGAGAAAGGAGCAGTTGACTGTATGTCATGGTTAGACGAGACGGACACTGTAGTAGATATCAGTGGTTGCGCTGATAAGGATGTGGTGAAGTTGTATCTCAGTCATTCAAAGGTGAGGCACTAGCTTGGTGGTGGTCGTTGATCCAAGCTACTGGGAAGATTCCATTGTACAATCTGTCTTGGGATCAGTTTGTTACTCTCATTAAGGAAAACTACTGCCCTCAGCACGAGGTTGAAAAGATTGAAGCTGATTTCTTGTCGTTGGTTATGAAAAACCTAGATTGTCAAGCCTACCTTACAAGCTTCAACACTATGTCAAGACTGGTTCCGTATCTGGTGACTCCGGAACCCAAAAGGATAGCTCGTTTCATTGGGGGTTTGGCCCCAGAAATCAAGGCCAGTGTGAAGGCCTCTAGACCAGCCACTTTCCGGTCTGCAGTTGATATATCATTGTCCCTTACTTTGGACGCGGTCAGGCAGAGATCGCTGAGAAACACAGACGCTGAGAAGAGAAAGCGTGAGGATGACAACTCACGACGTTCAGACAAGAAGCGTAAGGGAAACAATGACCACAAGAAGAGTTCTGGAACTAAGAAGGATGGTCATTAGTCGGGTGATAAGCCCAAGTGTAAGGTCTGTAAGAAGCACCATTTCGGGAGGTGCAGATATGAATCAAAATCCCAGTCACAGCCAAGAGTTTGTGGGATTTGTAAATCCTCTGAGCACAAGACCTTAGATTGTAAGAAAATCAAGGATGCTACATGTTGTAATTGCAATGAAAAAGGGCATATCAAGTCCAACTGCCCAAAGTTTGCTAAGAAAGCTGAGGAAGGGAAAAAGACCAATGCTAGGGTCTTCCAGATGAACGCACAAGAGGTGATCCAGAATGATAATGTCATAACAGGTACCTTCCTTATTAATGATATTTATGCAAGGGTGTTATTTGATTCTGGAGCAGATAAGTCATTTGTTGATGATAAGTTTTGTAAGTTGTTAAACCTACCTGTTAGAACCCTAAGCATAAAATATGAGGTTGAATTAGCCGATGGCACCATAGAAACCGCATCAACCGTGTTAGATGGATGTTTCATATCCATTAGGAACCACTCTTTTCCATTGTCCTTACTTCCTTTGAAGTTAGCCTGTTTCGACATAGTAATAGGCATGGATTGGTTATCCCACAACCAAGCTCAGATTATGTGTGACAAGAAGCAAGTAGTGATCAAGACTCCGTATGGTGAGCCACTTACCATACAGGGAGATACTCAGTATGGGTTACCTAAGCAAGTGTCTATGCTTAAAGCTTCTAGATGTATGAAGAAAGGATGTGCCATTTACATGGCACAAGTGAGTATTGATGAGCCAAAACCTAAGATTGAAGATATCCCCGTCATTTCTGAATATCCTGAAGTATTCCCAGAAGAACTACCTGGTTTGCCACCAGATAGGCAAGTAGAATTCAGAATTGACATTATTCCAGGAGCAGCACCTGTTGCAAGGGCACCTTACAGGTTGGCACCAACAGAAATGAAAGAATTGAGGACTCAGTTAGATGAATTGTTGGAAAAAGGTTTCATTAGACCTAGCTCGTCTCCACGGGGAGCACCAATCCTGTTTGTGAAGAAGAAGGATGGGTCGATGCGTCTATGCATCGATTATCGCGAGCTCAACAAGGTTACTATCAAGAATAGATATCCATTGCCCAGGATCGACGATCTGTTCGATCAATTGCAAGGGGCAAGTTACTTCTCTAAGATTGACTTGAGGTCAGGCTATCATCAACTGAAGGTTAAGGATGAAGATGTACACAAGACTGTATTTAGAACTCGTTATGGTCACTACGAGTTCTTAGTGATGCCTTTTGGGCTCACTAATGCACCTGCCGCATTCATGGATCTCATGAATCGCGTCTGTAAGCCCTACCTAGATAAATTCGTCATCGTCTTCATCGATGACATTCTCATTTACTCGAAAAGTCAAGCTGACCATAAGAAGCATCTCCGTTGTATTCTTAAGCTACTTCAACAGGAAGAGCTCTTTGCCAAGTTTTCGAAGTGTGAATTCTGGCTTCGTGAAGTCCAATTCCTTGGACATGTTGTCAGTGAGCGTGGTATCCAATTAGATCCCGCTAAAATTGAAGCTGTCATGAATTGGCAAGAACCAAAGACGCCTACTGAGATTCGTAGCTTTCTAGGTTTAGCAGGATACTACAGGCGATTTATTGAAAACTTCTCAAGGATTGCTGCGCCCCTAACTTCGTTGACACGTAAGAATATTAAGTTTAACTGGGGCCCTAAGCAGCTGGAATCCTTTGACATCCTTAAGAAAAAGTTGAGCAATGCACCTGTGTTAACATTGCCTGGTGGAATAGGAATTTGTAGTATATTGTGATGCATCGCACACAGGTATGGGATGTGTGCTTATGCAGAAGGGCAAAGTTATTGCCTACGCTTCTCGACAATTAAAAGTGCATGAGAAGAATTACACCACCCACGACTTGGAGTTGGGTGCTGTTGTATTTGCACTGAAACTATGGAGGCATTACTTGTATGGAGCCAAGTGTGTGATCTATTTAGATCACAAAAGCCTTCAACATCTGTTCAATTAGAAGGATTTGAACATGAGGCATCGACGTTGGATGGAAACCTTGAATGATTATGACTGTGAAATACGATACCATCCGGGCAAGGCAAATGTGGTTGCCGATGCCTTAAGTAGAAAGGAAAAGGTGAAGCCTATAAGAATCAATGCCACGAGCATAGAACTAAAGAATAGTTTGAATGAAAGATTGTTAGCTGCACAGAAGGAAGTTGTACTAGAAGCTAACTATCCTGATGAGAAGCTAGGAGTAACTGCTGAACAATTATCCTATGGCAAGGACGGAATCCTGAGAATAAATGGACGAATATGGGTTCCAATTTATGGAGGACTAAGGGATGTGATCCTCCAGGAAGCCCACAGTTCTAAGTACTCCGTTCATCCTGGAGCTGATAAGATGTACCAGGATTTAAAGGCAAATTTTTGGTGGATAGGCTTAAAGAAGTCTATAGCTACCTATGTAGCCAAACGTTTGACGTGCGCGCAAGTTAAAGCCTAACACCAAAAGCCGTCAGGTTTGCTACAACAGCCTGAACTTCCCACCTGGAAGTGGGAAATGGTGACAATGGATTTTATCACCAAGTTACCAAAAACAAAGAATGGAAATGATACTATTTGGGTGATAGTGGATAGACTGACTAAGTCAGCTCATTTTCTACCTATTAAGGAAACACATAGCTCAGATAAGTTAGCCCAGTTGTATGTGGACAAGATTGTATCTCTCCACGGAGTGCCAGTATCTATCATTTCTGATAGAGATACAAGGTATACATCGCACTTCTGGAAAAGCTTTCAGCAGTCACTAGGCACTCGACTGAACTTCAGCACTGCTTATCATCCGCAAACGGATGGTCAAAGTGAACAAACGATTCAAACACTGGAAGATATGTTAAGGGCTTGTGTAATTGACCTAGGTGGAAGTTGGGATGAACATCTTCCATTGATTGAGTTTTCATACAATAATAGCTATCACTCAAGTATCCAAGCTGCACCGTTTGAAGCCTTGTATGGAAGGAAGTGCAGAACGCCCGTTTGTTGAGCAGAAGTTGGAGATGTCCAACTGACAGGACCTGATATAGTCCTGGAGATGACCGATAAGATTGTACAGATAAGAGATCGTCTCAAAGCTGCCAGAGACAGGCAGAAAAGCTACACAGACTTAAGGCGTAAACCTCTAAAGTTCGAGGTTGGTGATAAAGTATTGCTTAAAGTATCACCCTGGAAGGGAGTGATGCGATTTGGTAAGAAAGGTAAGTTAAGCCCAAGGTATATAGGACCATTTGAGATCATCGAATGTGTCAGAATAGTGGCTTATAAGTTGAACTTACCTGAAGAGCTCAGTGGTATTCACAATGTATTCCACATCTGCAATCTAAAGAAATGTCTAGCTGATGAATCACTAGTCATACCACATACGGATGTACATATAGATGAGAGCTTGAAATTTGTGGAAAAACCTTTGTTGATTGAGGATCGACAGGCTAAGAAGCTTCGAAGGAAGCATGTGCCAATTGTAAAGGTCAAATGGGATGCCCGTAGAGGTCCCGAGTACACGTGGGAGGTAGAGTCCACAATGAAAGAAAAGTACCCTCATTTATTTCAGTAAATCTCGAGGTCGAGATTTCTTTTAAGGGGGTGAGGATGTAACACCTCGTAAATTTATGTCCAATAATGTATCGACACGTGTCATGAGCTTTAAACGTGTAAAAGATTTCTTTAGAGGGACTAAAGTTGACAAACATAGAAAGTATGTGAATATAAGGGTTCAAAGTGTCAACAATGGATAAATATACCTTACTATAATCCTACACGATGTTTATACCCTTAAACGAATAAATTATGGATCATACGAAGCTAATTGTGAAAGAAAGTGAGAAATTACAAACTACAGGGGTTAAATGTGTCAACATGTTTAAAGTATACCTCTGAGTGACCTTTTAGCAAACCCGAAGCTTTGTAACGATTAATTATGCTCACGAGAATATGTGGTAAAAATTTCACCAAGTTTCGTTATCGTATGAGAAAGTTATGACAATATTCGTATACGAGGGGTTAAAAGCGTCAACTTTGAAATTTAAGGCTTTACGGGTAATCACAAAGTTAACCGAGGACTTAACGGTGTTTGGTTATGTCATGGAGCCCTTAAAAGTCAAGTTAGAGGGCCAAAAGTGCAACAAATGAAGTTAAAACCACGCATACAAGGACCAGGGACCAAAAATGCAATTGCTGAAACTTGTTTGGCTGGTTCTGGGAAGCCACACAGGCCGCGTAAGGTCAGGCAGGACCCTTACGCGGGCCGCCTCAGCATGCCAGTGACAGAAACTTTGCACAGGTGCCAGTTCAGGCCTGTTAACCGCCTTTAGGACCTGTAAACTGATACCAGGGGCTGCACAAACGGATTTACATGTAGTAGGGGCACCTGTAAACATCTGGTTGCAACCATAGACTTGCTTGGCATCATCCTAAGCAATTGAATTCACTATATAAGAAGAACAATGTTGCAACTCTTGTGCCATTCATTTGCAAACTTTCACAAGTGTATTTCTGGAGCTCTCTGATCAGCAACCAAAGTTTCTTGGGCTTCCTAGTCGTGATTAGGACCCTTGTAAGTATCCTTAACCCTTTTTAATTCAGTTTTGCCTAGTTAATTAGCCTAAAGTCAAACTGTCGTAATTAGAGTTTGACTTCATGATTAATTAATAATTGTCCAGTCAAATTTCAAATTTAAAGTACCTATGGGTTGGTAATTATGTGGGCAATAAACCCTTAAAGGGGCACCCTCTGATTCTCACTCTAACTAGGTCAATTGTCGGGTCAAAACTAACCTTAAAACTGTCAACAGAAAGCTTATTTTCAAATTAATGCATAATTAGCAATGTAGGACCCATGCAACCTATTTTATCACTAATATAAAATGTAAGAACATGTCTAAACATGTTCAACCCGACAATTTTCAGTTTAGGCTCGGTTCGGAACCGAAAGTCGCATAATTTGACTTTTGCTTTGACTTTCAGTTCTGACCCAATGTAGCATGTTTTAGAAATGCCTTAGAGCCTTATTAGGACCAGGTTTCATGTTAGTATAACCCTCTGTGATTATACAACTTGGTTCATTAGTTATCCGATTCATATGCATGTTTCCGTTAAATGCTTAAATGTTGACTAATATGCCCATATGACCTTAAAACGTGATTTTTGAAAATGTAAAAGAATAGAAACCTTAGTTACTAATTATTAGACTTGTCCCTAAAATTTGACATCAGTTTGAGGTCTAGATTAGGAGTTATGCTCATTAGCGTAATTAGAAAGCTTTTTATTAATTAAACGACGTAATTAGCATATTGCCTATCTAAACCCAATTTTTAATACCAAAATTTTTACCTACTAATATAAAATAATATTTTGGGATTTTTGAAGATTTTTATTTTTAGGCTGAGCATAACATAGAGTTCTAAGCTTGATTCGGTAATTGCCGGTTTTGCCCTTTTGGGCTATAAAATGAGTTTTACAAATCATTTTGATTCCAAACCTTTTGCTACTGATTTTATATGATAAATACAACATTTTGAGCCTTCTGGAATAATAAAAATACCATTTTTCCTTTAAAAACCCAGAAAGAGCTCAAAATCGCCTTTTTAAGCATTTTTAACGCATAGTATGTATCAAAACTATTTTAAACATATAAGGTTTGATGCCTACTGATATTTTCAGTAAATTTTTATATTTTAACAGTAAGAAAAAGTTTTAAACTCAGATTTTCAGTTTTGACCTTTTTAGCCTATGTGAAATTACCAAAATGCCCCTAAGGTGCATTGTTTGGTTATAAATGATAAATTTCACATATATGTAATACCCTACTGTTATAACTTATTAAATTAAGTATATTTATCGATTATATCAGACCTGAAACTCAAATTTATATTAAATCTCTTTTATAACCTTTAAAATGACCCAAATACCCCTACGGGGCATAATTTGAGTTTAAATCCATTTTGGCATAATAGAAGATATCTTACTGATGTCACAACATATTTAAGGCATATTAACCTAGGAAACCTGTATATGACTCATATGGTTACCCGTTACGTATCTTGCGCGTTCGGTTCGGTTTATGTAACTAGTTTGCATAAATTGACCGAAACGGGTCAAACCTTATCATTTTTGTCTCAACATCCAGAATGTGTTTAGTTTACCTATATTATACAAGTCTTCAAACTTGTCGGGTCTAAATCACATTCTATTCCGGTCTTCGCTTAATCGTGAGTTTGAACCGTATCTTCCTTTAAAACTAACCGGTCTAAGTTTAGGCTTAATTAAAGACCCGTTAGGAATCTAATAGGTTATTAAAAACCTTTGTTCCAGAATAGGAGACCCGGTAAAAGCTACACGCACTTGCTATTTGTGATTAATACTTGCAAAGGTAAATACTTTTAACTTATTTTCCCTATATGGGCTTGGGGTACGGTATATAAAATACCGCTTGGTCGGGCATTGAATTTTTAATTGTATGAAGGTTAAATTATTGAAATGACCCATTTAAATTGTTTTGTTTGCTTAAAGCCTTTGGAGGGTTAATGACCATGTCCCGGATATCCTTGGCATCATTTTACGAAATGGCCACGACCTAAGCACGGGGTGTAGGCGTACACCCGACAGTGCATATATAAATAATAAGGTATAACCGCCGATTTCGGGAATAACTCGCCGCGGGACTATATCATGTGGTGTGTCTATTAATCTTTAACCCAGTGTCAATCCGGACTACTGAACGTATAATAAACATGTAATTCTTTTACAAGTTTATATATAAATAATTATCCCAAGTTATAAAATGTTTTGTGCCTTGTGCATTCAAATCAATTTTCTAAACCTTTTCAAAATGAGTCAGTTAATTGTATTTACCAGTGTAAACTGACGTATTTTCCCAAAAAGGTTAAGTGCATGTACTACTCGTAATAGGCTGGCCTCTCCTTAGCATCAATAAGAGTCTCGCAAGCTTGGATGCATTTTGAGTCTGTTGAACTACGTTTTCTGTTTATTTGATCCGCCTGTGGATCCATTTCAACTACATTGTGATACTTAATATTACAATTTTATTCAGTTGAAATAAATCTATCTTTTGCTTCCACTGTGCATTTAAAAATTGTGTTGTTTGACTATGATGATATCAACTACGTCAGGATACTCCCCACCGGGCCCACCGGTAATACGTGGAAATATCGGGGTGTGATAGAGGCTCTCACCCGTCGCACGACGCGACGGGGTTTAATGACGAGTTTAATTTGTTAAGCATTAGGGTTACGTATAAATATCCCAAGAAATCATATCTAAACCCTAATTATGATTGGAGAGCAACATAGGCGATTCTTGGAGCATTCGGAGAGCTGATTTGAAGATTTCGAGGCATACAAATCAGTGGTACGAGTTCGGGACGAAGGATTGAAGACTACACGGGTTTTCTAGTTCTTTGTTTTTTATTTTTCTTACGAAACTTATTATCATGAATTCTTACTTGGATATCTTTACGTTGTTTCCATTATTTAACATGCTCGGCTAAACTTTTAAGCCACCTAGACTTTGATGAATGGATTGAATAAAGTTTTTACCTTTTTCGTTATTTGCATGAATATTATGGATTGATTGTGTTTAGTAAAAGGTTTGGTCTATTGATTTGATGTACATGCATACTTTAATTTGGTTTATTGTTATCAATTGCTTCGTATGATTCTTGGTGACGGTCTTTATCACATAATAGAGTCGTGCTAGGGTTTAGGATTTTGGTGAGTGTCTATATCACGTAATAAATCTTAACTCTTTAGGGTGAAATTGCGCATATACCCCTAGAAGTAATTGTTAGTAATTTACTAGATTTTAGTGTTCTACTAGTCCCAATAGCTGGAAGGTGCGGGGCTATTGATAGGTCTTACCCGGCGAATTGCTTTAGACAGTCCTTGGAAAAGGTCGTGCCTTAGTTGCGCTGTCGGTTTATTAGTCTATCAAGTCAAGTTAAGAAACCTAAACTACCCTAGATCTATGATTGGAAAAGAGTAGGTCAACATTAGGGTACTTACACAATAATTAGACAACTGGAAAGACGTCTAATAACCGGTAGGATTAACGGCCTAGGTAGTGCCATAAGTTTCACCTCGAGAAGGGTTGAGGGGCTTAGTTGGTGTCTTAATAGGTTTAGTACTATAAGATCCCGGTTCCATAAATCATGCAGTTAACTTAATTGGTAATTCTTAAAATCAATCCAGGATTCTAGTCTAGGTGGTCTTGTTCATCATATAAGAAAAGCCTTTGCCTTATTTCGTATTAGTCTAGTTATAGTTCACACTTTAGTTTAATATTTAGTTTAAATAGATTTCCTTAGATTTTCCGTATCCCCCCCCCCCCCCCCAAAAAAAAAAACAATTAAACAAGTTGAGTCGTGTCTGTCACTGTCTATTAGAGTCTAGTTTACGTGATAAGTAAAGTCTCGTGGTTCGATATCCGGACTTCCTTAGGTCATACTACAGTGATTGGTACACTTGCCGATTGTGTGGTTTAGGTTGAGTCTAGAATTAAAGTTTAGAGAGTCTAATTTAGTTAATTTTTATAGTCTGTTTAGCACACATCAGTAAGGTACCGGTATTTTGGTATTTTACCGCATTTGAACCGCTTTGGTGTGTTCCATTGGCTTACCTAAAAAATATCATGTAAATCCATCCATCCGTTATAATATATCTGGGTGAGATTATGACTAATATTGAATTAATTATATTTATTTAATAGTATTTTGGATATCTTTTTTCTAATAATATTGTTGGAATGTGATACAACTAGACTTTTTTTTTATAAGGGTACTATTATTCATAACTCTTTTAATTCAATAGTAGTATATTTGAAATATATTTTTCTAATAATATTGGGAGATTATGATTTATGTTGAATTTATATTTGCCAAAATACCCCTTGGCATTCCTTATTGAAATTCGGTATAAATACCGTTTTTACCGAAAAATACCGGTACCGATACCGAAATTCAAAAAATCTATTACCGATACCGGTACCGTTTATACCGGTACCGGTATTTTGGTAAAAAATCTCATCCCTACGCGAGACTAACGAACTCATTAAAATTCCTAGTGCAAGAACTTTTGAAATTAGAATTTTTCCGTTCATCCTGTGATCTAACAACATTAAAGTCGCCGGCCACAACCCAAATACCCCCGGAACCTTCCATAGCCGACCTAATCTCACACCACAGAGCCTGTTTAGCAAGAGTTATTTGAGGAGCATATATATTAATAACGGTTATCTCCTCGTGAGAACCTTTAATACGACCGTTAATGAGGAGGAAGTTCCTGTTTTTCACCGAGCACACCGAATCAAAAATCCTACTGTTCCAAATACACAGAATGCCTCTGGATTGCCCAGTAGTTTCAACGAACACAAGACCAAACTCACTATTCCCCCATAGAGTTATGAATTAAACCCCGAAAGATCCTCATGCTTAGTTTCTTGAATCATTTAAAAAATCAATTTTATGTTTCTCCTTCAACCCCTTAATCCACCCTGATTTAATCGAACCCCCGATCCATCTGCCATTTACCGAAAGGAAATTCATTTTCTAACCTCATTGATGCCTTCTTTCAAGATAGTCTCCATTATCAACTGATTGTGGCTTCTAAGATCTGCTCCCACAATGTTTCCAATTTGAACTATAGCTTCAATTTCATTTGGAATGGACCCATCCACCAAAGTCGTCTCCTGTGTGTCTTCAATGAGCGTCTTGTCTGAGTTGCTTCCACTTTCTTCACTTCCGGAATTCTCCCTAACATATAGATTTCAATCAGTGTTGACTGTATGTTCTGCTGGTTCTGAGTTATCATACCAAGGCGTTCCTTCTTTATTGAATATTTGACCCGAAAAATCATTAACTTTGAAGGTTTCCTCCATATCCACTCTGGATCTCTTTTTGGGCCTATCACTCCGTAATGGGCTAACCAGTTTGGGCAAGTTACTGTGTTTCTCTTTAGGAAAGTCAAACTGCTTTTTTTTTCTTTTTTGACCCCTGGCCATCTGACTTGGCAGAGAAAAAATGAATACCTTTACCTCGGGATTCTAACATTCCATCTGCCCCCACATCATTTAATGTAGTATTTGTTTCCAATGTTTCAGGGGGCTTGTTCCCATGTATGTCGTCCTTCTCGGCACCTCCCACACGACCATCCGTATTCCTAAGAGTTTCCACTGTTGGAGACAACTCTTCGTCCAATTCGGTGTCCGCTGCCGGCGCAGCTTTGAAATTTAGACACTCTGGCACCGGTCGCTTTGTTCTTCGGTAATCCAGACTTTAAATTTTCTACCTCTCTAATTTAGAGTGACCAATCAGAGATCAACTCCCCAAGGTCCACCAGAACTCCCACCCGGTTAACAGAGAGATCCCTGACCTCCGGGGAAAATTGAGAGGCATGAACAACTTTGCCGAAAAGACCTGAGATTTCATTAAACACTGATTTTTCAGCCAGGTGAATAGGGACACCATCGAACTTTAGCCAAGCAATTCGTTCAAATGGTAATGACTGACCAGTCCACATGTCAAGAGAAGTAAACCACCCTTTCCAAATGTCTGCGTTGATCAGGAACTCGGATGCCTCATAGTCTTCTTGAAACACGATAAGTAAACTTAACCCACCCACGTAGTACACTTTTGCACTTAGAAAACCTACTTCTGAGAGGAGAATATTTGTCGCAACCCCCGATCCCTTATCTGTCCCGGGAATGGGCTGACGCGAACTCAGATTTTCGGTGGTATCAGTTGGTTAATTTGGCAGCGGAAATTACATCAGGACCGTAGTTAGGAAATGTTTATCAGAGTAAAACCACCATATTTAATATTAATAATAACATGGGAAAAACCCAAGTTTCTTATTACAATACATTTATAGGGATAAACCCTATTTTATTGAATTTAAAACATCGTCTTTTAGGTAACTTTTATAGCCACATTTTTCCCAAGCCTTCAGTGCTCTCCAGCTGGCTTTTTACTAATTGGCTGTCACATTGTGTTACTTGAAACGCGTTTTAAAAACATTTGTCAGCGGGAAATACTGGTGAGTGAATCCCAGTTTAATCAAGAAACATTTTATCAATTAAAACAGTATTGAGAGCGATTACATTGTTTATTTCTACACAATTACTCATTCAGTACTGTCAATCCTGACTTGTGGGTCATATTACACATTGGCTAACTCGTTGTCCAATGGTAACGTACTGTCATCCCGACTTACTACTCGCAGTAGTAAATTTTGTATACAAAACCCCAACATACCGGCAGTAATTGAAGAACTACAAAGACTCAATCACTGCTTAATCACATTGTAAAGCATTAAGGTTTTGTAAAATATTACAAAAAGGTTAACAAAAATTGGATAAACTCAAATTGCTATCTTAGACTTCGCGTAAGGGTTTCTTGGGAATAATCTATAATTTACACAAATGTACATAGGTTAGTATCATAACCCTTTGAAAATATTAATGATACCCTCCCCGAGACGGCATTCCAACAACTACGTCGGGCAGAACCACGACAGTTGTTACGGAACCCTAAATCAATCGGGCAGCGTATCTATTACGAAACTGGGTTATAATACTTACAACGGAGCAGAACCTTGCTAATTAGGGGGTATAATACTTGAATATTATGCCTATATCTTCAGAAATTAGCTTAAGAAAGAAAAGAAATGAACGAGGAATACTGAAACACGATGCCTGCTTATATAGTTGCTGAAACTGGGTCTCACGCGGCCCGCGTAAAAGATAAGCGGGGCTTACGCGGCCCGCGTACTAGCCCGAGTAGGGTTTAGGTGATCCGGGTCATTGCCTAGACTCGCCACGATGTCGACACGTGTCAGCCTATGGTGTCTCTGCGTTGTTGATCTCACGCGGCCCGCGTAAGTGTTAAGGTGAGCTTACGCGGCCCGCCTTAACTTAAAGTTCCATCGGAATCAAGTTTTAGCCTTGATACCGCCCACGTGAGTGTTGGGGTGGGTCTACGCGGCCCGCCTCAGCTTAAAAGTCAGATTTTTAGTTATTTTAAATACTATTTAATGTATATCGGGATCGGTTTTCACATACGGGGTGTATTTAAAGACATATTGAGACATTTTAAAATATAATAGGGTATCAGAAATATTCGAGAGTGTCGGTTTTATTGAGGGTTGTTACTTCCTCCCCACCTTGTTTTAGAGCTCGTCCTCGAGATCTATTGGAATAAATGCGGATATTTCCTTTGTATTTCAGATTCAAGCTCCCATGTGTACTCAGGTCCTCTTTTGGAGTCCCATTTTACTTTGACCAGAACTAGTCTCTTATGTTTGAGGTTCTTGACTTTTCTGTCTTCAATCTGTAGAGGTCTTTCTACAAACTTAAGTTGTTCATTTACTTCTATATCCTTAAGAGGTACTATCAGTGATTCATCAGCTAAGCATTTCTTGAGATTAGATACATGAAATACATCATGTATTCCTGCCATTTCCTCTGGTAGTTGTAGCTGATAGGCTACAGGTCCTATTCTTCTAATAATCTTAAAAGGTCCAATATACCTGGGACTTAGCTTTCCTCTTTTGATGAATCTTACTACTCCTTTCCAAGGAGAGACTTTTAATAATACTTTATCTCCTACTTGAAATTCTAATGGTTTGCGTCGGTTATCAGCATACTCTTTTGTCGATCACGTGCTGCTTTCAGTCGTTCCTTGACTTGAATGATCTTGTCAGTTGTTTCTTGCACTATTTCAGGTCCAGATAGTTGCTTTTCCCCAATTTCTGCCCAACAGACTGGGGTTCGGCATTTTCGTCCATAAAGTGCTTCGAATGGTGCAACATTGATACTTGTGTGATAACTGTTACTACAAGAAAATTCTATTAAAGGTAAGTGATCGTCCCAGTTACCTCCGAAATCAATTACATAAGCTCTAAGCATGTCCTCCATTGTCTGAATTGTCCTTTCGCTTTGTCCATCCGTTTGAGGATGATAAGCTGTGCTCAACTTTAACTTGGTTCCCATTGCCTTTTGGAAACTTGACAAAAAATGAGAGGTAAATCGACTATCTCTATCAGAAACAATTGATAAAGGAATTCCATGTAAAAAAACAATTTCATTTACATATAATTTAGCTAGTTGTTCCATACTGAATGTTTCCTTCATTGGTAGGAAATGAGCTGACATGGTTAGCCTATCTACAATCACCCAGATTGTATCATTTTCTTTCTTTGTTTTGGGTAATTTGGTAACAAAATCCATTGTTATTAATTCCCATTTCCACACTGGCATTTCTAACTGTTGTAGAAATCCTGAGGGTTTCTGGTGTTCAGCTTTGACTTGTGAACAGGTTAAACATTTAGAAACATAGGCTGCTATGTCCTTTTTCATTCCTATCCACCAGAAATTCTTTCTTAAATCTTGATACATTTTATCATTTCCTGGATGCATCGTATACTTAGACTTATGGGCTTCTTCTAATATACGATGACGTAGGTTTCCTAATTTAGGTATCCACATTCTCTTTTCATGGAATTTCCAAATTCCATCTGTTCCTTGTTCTAATTCTTTTAGCATACCTTTTAATTTTTTAGTATCATCCTTTATTACTGATTCTTCGGCTTCTCTAATTTGCTCATTTAAATCTACTTGTAGATTTAATTTAAGAGAACGTAACCTTTTTGGATTTTCATGATACTTTCGGCTTAAAGCATCTGCCACTACATTTGATTTTCCTTCATGATACTGGATATCACAATCATAGTCACTAAGCATCTCCATCCAGCGTCTTTGTCTCATATTCAACTCCTTTTGCTTGAAAATATACCTTAAACTCTTATGATCAGTGAATATGGTAAACTTACTACCATAAAGGTAATGTCTCCAAATCTTAAGAGCAAAAATTATGGCTCCTAACTCTAAATCATGTGTTGAATAATTTTCTTCATGATTCTTAAGTTGTTTAGATGCATAAGCTATAACCTTTTGTCGTTGCATTAATACACATCCATAGCCTAATTTAGAAGCGTCACAATAAACTACAAAATCTTCAGTTCCTTCTAGTAACGCTAGTATGGGTGTATGGGTTAATCTTTGCTTAAGGATTCTAAATGCTTCTTCTTGTTTTAATCCCCATTCAAACTTAACAGATTTACAGGTCAGCTTAGTTAAGGGAATGGCTATTCTAGAAAAATATTGGATAAATCTTCTATAATAACCGGCCAATCCTAAGAAACTTCTAACCTCGGTTGGTGACTCAGGGGTTTTCCATTTAGTAATTGCCTCGATCTTTGTGGGATCCACGTGAATTCCTTCATGGTTAACTAAATGTCCAAGAAACTGTACCTGTTCTAGCCAAAATTCGCACTTTGAAAATTTAGCATAAAGCTTTTCCTTTCTTAATAAACTTAAAAGTGCGTGCAAATGCTTTGCATGATCTTCTTTATTCTTAGAGTAAATGAGAATATCATCTATGAAGACAATTATGAATTTATCCAAATATGGCTTACATACTCGGTTCATCATGTCCATAAATGCGGCTGGGGCATTGGTTAAACCAAATGGCATGACAGTAAATTCATAATGGCCATACCTCGTTCTGAATGCGGTCTTAGGAATGTCCTCTTCCTGTACCTTTAATTGATGATATCCTGACCTTAAATCAATTTTAGAGAAAAATCGAGCTCCTTGTAGTTGATCAAACAGATCATCGATTCTCGGTAATGGGTGCCGATTCTTAATCGTGACTTTGTTTAATTCACGGTAGTCAATGTACATACGCATTGATCCGTCCTTTTTAACAAACAGTATCGGTGCTCCCCATGGTGATGAACTTGGTTGTATAAATCCTTTCTCTAACAATTCGTCTAATTGTTTCTTCAATTCTTGCATTTCTGCAGGTGCCAAACGGTAAGGTGATTTGGCAATCGGTGCTGTTCCTGGTATTAAATGGATTCTCAATTCAACTTCTCTATCTGGAGGTTGCCCTGGCAATTCTTCTGGAAACACATCTGAAAACTGAGATACTACTGGAATATCTTTTAAATCCTTTCCTTTAGTGTTAGTGATTATGGAAATCAAATACACTATAGAACCTTCTCTTATACAATTTGCAGTTTTCATCACAGAGATAATTTTTGTGGATTTAAATGGTTTATCTCCTTTAATTGTGATCGTTTTACCTTTTGGTGAATTTACTTGAATTGACTTTTGATCACATAAAATACTGGCTTTATTGGCTATTAATCAATCCATTCCTAATACAACATCAAATCCTGCCAGATTCATGGGGTAAAGGTTTGTAATAAACTTCTGATTTAAAATTTCTATGCTTGCTCCCTGCAAGATTTCAGAAATCCTAACAGTTTCTCCATTAGCTGTTTCTACTAAGCATTCTTGTGGTAGTTTAGTTAATGACTGATTTAGAAATTTGCAAAATGATGTATTAATAAAACTATGGTTTGCACCAGAGTCAAATAATACTTTAGCAAAAACATCATTAACTAAAAACGTACCAGCTATGACATCTGGAATCATCTTGGCTTCATCTGCAGTCAGAACAAATGCTCTAGCATTTTGAGTATTCTTGTTGTTTGTAGCTGGAGCTAATTTCGGGCAATTAGGCTTAATATGACCTTGTTCTCTGCAGTTGTAACATATTCTGTTATTAGCTTTCTTCCAGCAATTTTCTTCTTTGTGTCCCGATATTTTGCAAAAGTTACAGTATATGGAGCATCTTCCTGAATGCTTTCTTTTGCAATTCTTACAGTAAGGTGCAGAGGTAGAACCTATATTTTTCCCACGATTAAAATTTCCAGAACGAAATTATTGTGTGAACTTCTGGGTTAGGTTTCTTCTTTGATCTTCTTCTCGGGTACGGACTAATTCATCTGTCAAGGTGTTTGCTAGTTCTACAGCTTCTTCTATGGTTTGAGGTCTAGCTGCTTTGACTACGTATCTAATCTCTCTAATTAATCCCCAGATATAACGGGAGATTAATACTGGTTCTGGTGAAGTAAGAGTTGGCACTATTCTAGCATATTCGAAGAATATTTTAGTGTATCCCTTACTATCCACACCAGTCATCCTAAGGTTTAGGAATTTGTTTGCTATCTGTTCCTTATCATTGGGTGGGCAGAATTTCCTTTCTACCTTATTCTTAAATTCTTCCCATTTCATATTGTAAGTTCTATCACTTCCTCTTGATTGAAGAATAGTGTTCCACCATTCTAGTGCTGAATTCTTAAACACATTAGAAGCAAACAATATCTTATCTTCTTCAACACACTTGCTTATTCTTAAGACTGCCTCAGTTTTCTCTATCCAGCGTAGGGTTGCAATGGCCCCTTCGTTGCCCGAGAATTCCATTGGTTTACAAGACCAGAATTCTTTATAAGAACAACCGTAAGACACAGTTCTTCTTCTTTTGGGAATTGACATTTGAAGTACGGGTCCTTTGTTTACGTTGTTTTCTGGTTCAATGGGTCGCTTACTGCTATGCTTACTTTTATTATTCGCTTCTTGAATCGTTTGAATAATAAATGACATGGTATCTATGATTCCTTGTGCCACTATATGTTGAACGGCACTATTATCCATTTGGTTTTCATTGTTATTGATGCTTGGATTCTCATTAACCACGTTATGTTACTTTGGTTATCATTATTCAGATTTCCTTGATTTCCGTCATCGGCCATCTGAATTTTAAACATTTACCAATCATTAATATCACAAAATAATATTAATATAGTTAATCACATGACACGCATTTTTGCCAAAAGCGTCGATCATTGCGACTTGTACTCTATTCATATACTATTATGCATCTATTACACACTAGTACTGAAATAAAATTACAATACCAACTGAAATAGAATTACACTAATAGTAATAGGCATCCGTACACACATATTTTATTTTATTATATTATATTATTATTACTATTACCATCTCTTCTATCACATCACGGATATGGATTTATCCAAAAATCCATATTGCGTTCATCGTATTTCCATACGAGACGCTCTCCCACCTGTCTCATTCTCTCACTGCTTTCTAAAATCTCATCTCCAAAAGTCCTAAGTTCTTGCACGTTTTCTACACTCATTGGGGGTGCAGGTTCTAGGACTGGGTTCGGAATCTGGGGTGCTGTCACACCCCGATTTCCACGTGTCACCGGTGGGCCCGGTGGGGGAGTATCGTGACGTAATGGTTGGTAACGTAATAGTCAAACAACACAATAATCAATATGCACAGCGGAAGCAATTTAAAAATATGATACAACCGAATTTAATTATTGTAATATCAAAGTCACAATATCCGGAAGTTTATCCACAGTCGGATCGAAAATAAAATAGTATTAATGGTTCAACAGACTTCAGGCATCCTAAGCTTGCGAGACTTTTTATTGATGCTAAGGAGACAATCCAGCCAATTTCGTTTAGTACCTGCATTCAGTCTTTTTGGGAAAATACGTCAGTTTACACTGGTAAATACATTCAACTGACTCATTTTGGAAAATGATTGAAAATTGGTTTGGATGCACATGGCATAAACATTTTTATAACTTGGGAGAATTATTTAATATTATAATCTTGTGAACGAATTACGTGTTCCTTGTGCGTTCAGTAGCCCGGATCTTGTCCGGGTTACAGATCAATAGACACACCATATTATAGAGTTATACACTGACAGGTGTACGCCTACACCTCGTGCTCAGGTCGTGGCCATCTCGTAAGATGATGCCAAGGATATCCGGGACATGGTCATTAACCCCCCAAAGGCTTTAATTAACAAGACTTTTTAAACGAGCCGATCAATTGATTCAACTACCCACCAAACGGTGGAGATTTGATTCCCGATCAAGCGGTATGCTATATACCGTAACCCAAGCCCGTATAGGGAAAATAAGTTAAAAGTATTTACCTGAGCAAGTATTAATCACAATAAGCAAAATGCACGTAGCTTTTACTGGTTCTCCTAATCTGGAACGAAGGTTTAATATAACCTATTAGAATCCTAACGGGTCTTTTATTAAGCTTAGGCTTAGACCGGTTAGTTTCAAAGATACGGTTCGTACGCACGATTAAGCGAAGAACGGATAGAATGTGATTTAGACCCGACAAGTTTGAAGACTTGTTTAATATGGGTTTATTATTCACATTCTGGATTTTGAGATAAAACCGTTAAGGTTTGACCCGTTTCGGCTAATTTATGTAAACTTGTTACATAAACCGAACCGTATGCGTAATAAGCGTAACGGGTATCCGTAAGAGCCATATACAGGTTTCCTAAGTTAATATGCTCAAATATGTTGTGACATCAGTAAGATGTCTTTTATTATGCCCGAAACGATTTTAAACACAAACTATGCCCCGTAGGGGTAGTTTGGTCATTTTAAAGGTTGTAAAAGAGTTTAAATGATAACCTGAGTTACAGGCCTGATGTACTTAGCAAATATACTCAATTTTCTAAGTTATATCAGTAGGTTAAAGTATATATATGTGAAATCTATCATTTATAACCAATTATGCACCGTAGGGGCATTTTGGTAATTTCACATAAGCCGAAAAGCTCAAAACCGGAGTCTGAGTTAATCAACCTTTGCTTACTGTTAAAATATTCTTATTTGCCTAAAATATCAGTAGGTATCAACCTGGGTATGTTCAATATGATTTTAATACATACTATGCGTTAAAAACGCTAAATAAGGCGACTAAAGGCCATTTCCGGGTTCGATACTTAAATCTGATATTTTTATATTTCCAGAGGGCTTAAAATAATTTATTTACCATATGTGATCAGTAGCAAAAGGTTTGGAGTCGTTTAGATGTGTAAAACTCATTTTATGGCCCGTAAGGGCAAAACCGACAATTACCGGGTTAAGCCCACGACTACTAATTATGCTCAGCCTAAAATTAATTAAAAATCTTTAAAAATACCAAAATAATATATTACATCAGTGGGTATTAAGTTTGATATCAAAAAGTAGGCTTAACTAGGCTATACGCTAATTACGCCGTTTTATTAACATAAAGCTTTAAATTTGCGATAATGAGCATAACTCTTAATCTACAAGTCAAACTGATGTTAAACTTTGCATACAAGTTTATATATCAGTAATTAAGGTTTCTACACTTTTACATTTTCATAAATCACGTTTTAAGGTGTAAAGGGCATAATGGTCAACATATGAGCAATTAACGGAAATATGCATATTAATTGGATATCTAATGAACCAAGGTGTAAAATCACAGAGGGTTGTTCTAACATGTAACCTAGTCCAATTTAAGCTCTGAGGCATTTCTAAAACATGCCTAAACGGGTCAGAACTGAAAGTCAAAGCGAAAGTCAAACTATGTGACTTTCGGTTCCGAACCGGGTCTAAACAGGAATTTGTCGGGTTGAATATGTTTAGACATGTTCTTACACTTATTACTAAGTTATAACAATGATCCAACAGGTTGTATATGATCTGTAATGTTAATTATGCATAAATGGCATTTTAAGCTTCCTGTTGACTTTTTAAATATAAGTTTGACCCGACTTTTGACCTGGTTAGAGTGGTGATCAGGGGAAACCCTTTTGAGGTTTTATTACCCACATAAATACCAACTTATAACTACTTTTAATTCGAGATATGACTGAGCCATTGTTGACTAATCTCGAAGTCAAACCGTAATTACGACGGTTTGACTTTTAGCTAAACTACTAAGCTAAACTCAATTTAGAAAGGACTAGCAGACTTACAAGGGTCCTATGCACGAGATATGATCACTTGGAAGCAGGCTTGAGCTCCAGAATCGATCAGAAATGCAGAGAATGGTGTGAGGAATGTTTGTGAACTTGAAGACCCTTTTATAGTGATTTCAATCACCACAATTGGTTGACAACAAAGCCTAGCACACACCACAACTGATCAACACTTGTTTCTAGTGTTTAGGGGGTGTTTTAGGGGTCAAGTGATGTGGAAAATCGGTTAAAGATCACGCACAAAAGCCATGGCAGACCACAGCCCATTTTTCTCGGTACTGGGGGTCGGACGCGGCCCGCCTCACGATTTGCCGGACCCAACGCGGGCCGCCTGAGCCTGATAAACAGATTTTCATTTTTCTTTTGTTTTGCAACTTGACCTTTGGCTTCACGAAGGGGCAACTAGGGTTATTTCTTGCATTTTGACCCCCTTGTAATTACCCACAAGGGCTTTAGGACCTATACCCACTTTGCCAAGTCCCTGAACACTTCCGGTTAACCCGAAAAGTCTTAACTTTCTACGTTTGCACTTTAACCCCTCGCACACGAAATTGATCATAACTTTCTCATACGATAACGTAACTTTATGAAATTTATATCGTGCATTCTAGTGAGCATAATTAACATTTACAAAGCTTCGGGTTTGTCAAAAGGTCACTCAGAGATATACCTTTAAACATGTTGACACATTTAACCCCTGTAGTTTGTAATCTCTCACTTTTAGCTTCGTATGATCCATGATTTATTCGTTTGATGTTATAAACATCATGTAGGGTTATTATGAAGTATATTTATTCACTGTTGACATTTAGAACCCGTAAAATCACATACTTTCCATGTTTGTCAACTTTAGTCCTTTTATATCATTCTTTCACACGTTCAAACTTTATGACACGTCTCAACACATTATAGGACGTGAATTTTCGAGGTGTTACATCCTCACCCCCTTAAAATAAATCTCGACCCAAGATTTAATGAAATAAGTAAGGGTACTTTTCTTTCATCGTGGATTCAACTTCCCACGTGTATTCGGGACCTCTCCGAGCATCCCATTTGACCTTTACAATAGGTACGTGCTTCCTTCGAAGCTTCTTTACCCGTCGATCTTCAATCGACAAAGGTTTTTCCACAAACTTTAAGCTCTCATCTATATGCACATATGTATGCGGTATTATCAGTGATTCGTCAGCGAAACACTTTTTCAGATTGCAGATGTGGAACACGTTGTGAATTCCACTGAGCTCTTCTGGTAAGTTTAACTTATAGGCAACTGACCCGACACGTTCGATAACCTCGAAGGGTCCTATGTATCTCGGGCTTAGCTTGCCTTTCTTACCAAACCTCATCACACCCTTCCAGGGTGACACTTTAAGTAGGAATTTATCACCCACTTCGAAGTGAAAATCCTTACGCTTAGGATCAGCGTAACTTTTCTGCCTATCTCGGGCAGCTTTGAGACGGTCACGAATCTGGACAATCTTGTCCGTCGTTTCGAACACGATCTCTGGTCCTGATAACTGGACATCTCCAACTTCCGCCCAACAAACGGGCGATCTACACTTTCTACCGTATAATGCCTTGAAAGGCGCAGCCTTAATGCTGGTATGGTAGCTATTGTTGTAGGAGAATTCGATTAATGGTAGGTTCTTATCCCAACTACCACCCAAATCGATCGCACATGCACGTAGCATGTCTTCCAACGTTTGAATAGTACGCTCACTCTGGCCGTCTGTCTGAGGATGGTAAGCCGTACTAAAATTCAACCATGTGCCCAAAGATTGCTGGAAACTCTTCCAAAAATGCGACGTGTACCTAGTATCTCTATCAGAGATAATAGACACAGGTATGCCATGTAAGGCTACAATCTTATCAACGTATAACTGGGCTAACATATCGGAGCTATAAGTCTCCTTGATGGGTAAGAAATGAGCTGACTTAGTCAGTCTGTCAACTATAACCCATATTGTATCATTTCCTTTCCTTGTCTTAGGTAACTTGGTAATAAAATCCATAGTTACACATTCCACTTCCACTTAGGAAGTTCAGGCTGTTGTAGCAAACCTGACGGTTTCTGATGCTCGGCTTTGACTTGCGCACATGTCAAGCATTTAGCTACATAGGCAGCTACAGACTTTTTCAAGCCTATCCACCAATAATTTTCCTTTAGATCTTGGTACATCTTATCAGCTCCAGGATGAACGGAGTATTTGGAACTATGGGCTTCCTGGAGGATAACATCACGAAGTCCTCCATAAATTGGAACCCATATTCGTCCATTTAATCGTAAAATTCTGTCCTTGCTAAGAGTTAACTGCTCCTCAGTTACTCCTAACTTTTCATTAGGATAGTTAGCTTCCAACACAGCTTCCTTCTGTGCAGCTAACAACCTTTCCATCAAATTATTCTTTATCTCCATGCGCTTGGCATTGATTCGGATGGGTTTCATCCTTTCCTTTCTGCTCAAGGCGTCAGCGACTACATTTGCTTTGCCGGGATGATACTTGATTTCACAATCATAATCATTCAAGGTCTCCATCCAACGGCGTTGCCTCATGTTTAATTCCTTCTGGTTAAACAGATGCTGGAGGCTCTTGTGATCAGAATAGATCACAAACTTGATTCCATATAGGTAATGCCTCCACAGTTTTAGTGCGAATACAACGGCACCCAATTCCAAGTCGTGGGTGGTGTAATTCTTTTCATGCACCTTTAACTGTCGTGATGCATAGGCAATAACCTTGCCTTTCTGCATAAGCACACACCCCATGCCGGTGTGTGATGCATCACAATAAACTACAAATTCTTCGATTCCATCAGGCAATGTCAACACAGGAGCATTGCTCAACTTCTGTTTCAAACTATCAAAGGACTCTTGCTGCTTAGGGCCCCAAACGAACTTTACTTTCTTCTTGGCCAAGGAGGTTAGGGGTGCAGCAATCCTTGAAAAATTTTCAATGAAACGCCTGTAATATCCTGCCAATCCTAGGAAGCTACGAATCTCTGTAGGCGTCTTTGGTTCTTTCCAGTTCATAACTGCTTCAACTTTAGCGGGATCCACTTGGATTCCACGCTCACTAACCACGTGTCCAAGGAATTAGACCTCCCGAAGCCAAAATTCACACTTGGAGAACTTGGCATAGAGCTTCTCCTGGTGCAGGAGCTTGAGAATACACCGAAGGTGTTTCTCATGGTCAGCTTGATTCTTCGAATAGATAAGAATGTCGTCGATGAAAACGATGACGAATTTATCTAAGTATTGCTTGCAAACGCGATTCATGAGATCCATGAACGCGGCTGGTGCATTAGTGAGCCCAAAAGGCATCACTAGGAACTCGTAGTGGCCGTAACGAGTCCTAAATGCAGTCTTGTGAACGTCTTCATCTCTGACCTTCAGTTGATGGTAGCCTGACCTCAAATCAATCTTCGAGAAATAACTTGCCCCTTGTAACTGATCGAACAAATAGTCGATCCTAGGCAAAGGATATCTATTCTTTATCGTGACCTTATTAAGCTTACGATAGTCGATGCACAGACGCATCGATCTATCCTTCTTCTTGACAAATAGGACTGGCGCTCCCCAAGGCGACGAGCTAGGCTTAATGAAACCCTTGGCTAGTAATTCGTCTAGCTGTGTCCTTAAATCTTTCATCTCTGTGTGCGCCAACCTATAAGGTGCTCTAGCAACTGGTGCTGCTCCGGGGATGATATCAATCCTGAATTCCACTTGCCTATCTGGTGGCAAACCAGGTAGTTCTTCCGGAAAAACTTCTGGGAATCCAGAGATGACAGGGATATCTTCTATCTTCAGTTTGGGCTCATCAATAATCACTTGTGCCATGTAGATGACACAACCCCTCTTTAAACATTTTGAAGCCTTGAGCATAGTCGTTTGCTCAGGTAGCCCATATTGGGTATCTCCCCGAATGGTAAGTGGTTCACCAGACGGAGTCTTTATTACCACTTGCTTCATGTTACAGACAATTTGGGCCTGGTTATGAGATAACCAGTCCATACCCAGAACTATGTCAAAACCGGCCAACTTAAAGGGAAGTAGAGACAGAGGAAAAGAATGGTTCTTAATGGATATAACACATCCATCTAACACAGTGGAGACGGTTTCTATGGTACCATCTGCTAACTCTACTTCATAGTTTACGCTTAAGGTTTTGACAGGTAAATTCAACAATTTACAAAACTTGTTATCTACGAAAGACTTATCTGCGCCTGAATCAAAAAGTACTCTTGCAAAGACATCATTTACAAGGAAAGTACCTGTTATGACATTATCGTCTTGCACAGCCTCTTTCGCGTCCATTCTGAAGACTCTCGCATTAGTCTTCTTGGCCTCCTCAGGCTTCTTGTTGTATTTCGGGCAGTTGGTTTTAATGTGGCCCTTTTCATTGCAACGGTAGCACGTTGCGTCTTTTATCTTCTTGCAATCCAAGGTTTTGTGATCCGTGGACTTGCAAATACCACACGCAAAGGGTTTTGACTGAGTCTGAGAGTTCGACTCAAGTCTGCACTTTCCATAGTGCTGTTTCTTGCAAATTTTGCATTTGGGCTTCTCACCAGAATTATGCCCATCTTTCCTTGATTCTGATCTCTTCTTGGTGTCACCGCTCCCATGGTGCTTCTTGTTCGACTTTCGTGAACCATCATCTTCACGCTTTCTCTTCTCAGCCTCCTTATTCCTCAGCGATCTCTGCCTGACCGCATCCAGAGTGAGGGATAAGGAAATGTCAGCTACGGATCTAAAGGTAGCTGGCCGAGAAGCTTTCACGCTTGCCTTGATCTCGGGGGCTAACCCACCGATAAAACGAGCTATTCGCTTTGGTTCCGGGGTTACTAAATATGGAACCAACCGAGACATAGTGTTGAAGCTCGTTAGGTAAGCTTGACAGTCGAGGTTTGTCATCACCAAGGATAGAAAATCAGACTCTATCTTCTCCACCTCATGTTGAGGGCAGTAATTTTCCTTGATTAGGGCAACAAATTGATCCCATGACATATTGTACAATGGGAGTTTCCCGGTGGCTTGAATTAAAGATCTCCACCAAGCTAATGCTTCACCCTTGAAGGACTGTGACACAAACTTAACCACATCCCTTTCAGCGCATCCGCTGATATCTACCACCGTTTCCATCTCGTCTAACCATGTCATGCAGTCGACAGCTCCCTTTTCCCCAGTAAAATCCCTGGGCTTACAAGACACGAAGTACTTATAGGAGCAACCCTTGTTACGGGGTTCTTGATGCAGCACTATCTGCTGAGATGGGACACTTTGATGGTTGGTGGACTGACGGTCATCACTATCTTTCTTGGGTCCACCCTTTTTGGGAGGAGGCTTGCTATGAGCCTCTGAATGTGTCTTGGGCTTTGAATGCGGTGCAGATTGGGTCCTACTTCGAGTACCACTATAATCATCATACTGCTGCTCCAGAGCCTGTGTAACAGCGCCGTCTATGATCGCTTTTAATTCAGCACCCGTTAACGTAATCTGGGCGTTATCATTTGGCTCCACTGGATGGCTATTTATTTCGTCTGAATCAGCCATTTGAATTGAACTGTTGCAGAAAACAAGGACAATATTTTATTTGGGAGTTTATTATGGAATTACCCCTTAGGGTAACTCATTAACCATGGTAAGCAGAGACCATATTTGGTTAATTTAATAATCGTATTTAAATTAGGATTTCAGTTATAATTTATCCTAATAACAATAACAATATATATATTTGCACATAAGGCTTAGTCACATAGACAATTTAAATTATAAGCTATGATTTCAGAGAATCAAGACTTTTAAGGTTTGAACCTAGTTCATTACCTTTACTAGACAGAGAGTCACAGCTACCACTTGTCTTTTGGCTCATATAGAAATGAGCAAGGCCCGTAGGCATTTTATTACCAACGTATGGTCAAAATATAATCATCTTAATTGATGATTTAACCCATGATTCAGAGATCATATAGTTGGGTTTGGAATCTTTAGAAAGATCCTTATATAATAATAACGTGTGTGATTTTAAATGAATCACATCTGCCAGGAGTGTTAACATGTTTTCAGATGTTAACAGGGATTTGAATCTTTTAAATAGGTCTTACCATCATGGTCAGGTCTTTATAATGACACTTAGACTAGGTTTCACACTTTAAGATTCTTATTTTAAAAAAATTTTACATAGGCAGATTATTTTCAAAAGGAATGATTTTGATTTATTTATTTCATATATAAATTATTTATGCACGTAAGGCAAACATGAAATTTATAAAACAACATTCCATTAATTATACATATTACACGCTACCCTAAACGGGTCTTTTTAACAAACATTTACCCACGCAGGGGTGAAGCAACAAACTAGTCCACGCAGGGACTTAAATAACAAACATAACAGTCCACGCAGGGACTCACACATACAATATACCCTCGTAGGGGTTTATGGAAAGATAGGCCCACGCAGGGGCTCAAAGCAAACAAACAAACATACATACCCACATAGGGGCTTAACAAATAAATACACCCACGCCGGGGCTTATACAGAAATTGGAAGGATTCAATGATCCTTCTTGTTCTTCCCTTTGATCAAGCCTACTAATCCTTGGAAGAAGGTCTGTCTCTCCCTGCGGTCCTCGTGAACTTCCCGTTCAACTTGATTCAACCTCTGAAGGAGTTCTTCATGCTCAGGTGGGGAGAACCTAGGCGGCTGCGATTGAGTCCGAATAATAGGCCTAGGAGGGATCTGGTACCCATGTGTTGGGTACCCAACTCCCCATGGAGCTCCGTATGGTCCTTCCGGGTGCAGGGCATTATAGTTTGCCGCTACCATGTAAGGGTCGGCCTCCGCGTAACCATAGTTGTGATGCGTTGGGGGTTCAAATGGGTTGTATGCCATGGAACCCGTATACGCTGGAATTGGGTTGTTAAAACCCACTGGCGGTGGCTGTGGTGCAGCTGGTTGTGAAGGTCCACCCATTTGTGGGTCCTCCTGATGTGGCGGATAATGGCTGCCACTGGACTGACGTGGGGAACTGAAATGGAAGTCCCCTGCTCGTGACGACATTCGGGCACCGGTTCTCCTACGCCTTGGCGGTTGAGGAGGTGCCGGCTGTACTGGTGGCGGTGGAGGTGGTGGCGTAACTGCCACAAATCGGTGATCCTCAGAGGAATCTTGATGATGCTGCTGCTGCTGCGGCTGCTGCTGCTCATGAGGCGACGAGTGGTGAGAAGGTGTGTAGTACCACTCGTGCCGAGTGAACATGGCTTGGAAGCTGTCTGGACCACCATAGGGTGATCCGTGGAAAGACGATCCGTCGAAGATCTCGATCGGATGGTTTGGAGTGCCACTTGCAAGTTCTACGGGGTCAGTATCCTCGTCCATGTCGTCAGCGTGATCGCCAGAGAAATGGTCATCTGGACCTAGTGGGTTAAAACCCACGGGTTCTTGGATGTAATTGGCCGGGTTAAACCGGACCCTGAAAACTGGTGTAGGATCACCGAAAGAATGATGGGACAGGGATCGTTGTAATGGTATATACGAAGGCTGAGGGTTATTTGGCTCGTAGTCCGGTTGTGGCCCGTAAGGGTTTTGAATCGGAGGTGTAGAGCTGTGGGATACCGATCGTCTTGCCGGTTCAAAGAGGTTCCTCTGGTTTTGCCGGGGATCGTCGCTCTCCGTTGTCGAAGGAGCTCGAACATTCGAAGGTCCCGCCTCATGGTCATTGGGGGCGGTGACTGGCCCCTTTCCACGCCCTCTTCTGCAGAAGAATCTCGGCGGCATTTTGTCCTATCATTACAATGTAAGATAACCACAAATATATATAAAACTAAAGGACAAAATAAAACCAAACAAAATGGAATTTGTCCTATGTTATATGTCTAGACTCGAAAGTTTAGAAATGTGCAATTGTGTGACTGAGATTAAACACAAAAGGCTAGTGTTTAATTCACTCAGTTGTTGGCTCTGATACCAACCTGTCACACCCCGATTTCCACGTGTCACCGGTGGGCCCGGTGGGGGAGTATCGTGACGTAATGGTTGGTAACGTAATAGTCAAACAACACAATAATCAATATGCACAGCGGAAGCAATTTAAAAATATGATACAACCGAATTTAATTATTGTAATATCAAAGTCACAATATCCGGAAGTTTATCCACATTCGGATCGAAAATAAAATAGTATTAATGGTTCAACAGACTTCAGGCATCCTAAGCTTGCGAGACTTTTTATTGATGCTAAGGAGACAATCCAGCCAATTTCGTTTAGTACCTGCATTCAGTCTTTTTGGGAAAATACGTCAGTTTACACTGGTAAATACATTCAACTGACTCATTTTGGAAAATGATTGAAAATTGGTTTGGATGCACATGGCATAAACATTTTTATAACTTGGGAGAATTATTTAATATTATAATCTTGTGAACGAATTACATGTTCCTTGTGCGTTCAGTAGCCCGGATCTTTTCCGGGTTAAAGATCAATAGACACACCACATTATAGAGTTATACACTGGCAGGTGTATGCCTACACCCCGTGCTCAGGTCGTGGCCATCTCGTAAGATGATGCCAAGGATATCCGGGACATGGTCATTAACCCCCCAAAGGCTTTAAGTAACAAGACTGTTTAAACGAGCCGATTAATTGATTCAAATACCCACCAAACGGTGGAGATTTGATGCCCGATCAAGCGGTATGCTATATACCGTAACCCAAGCCCGTATAGGGAAAATAAGTTAAAAGTATTTACCTGAGCAAGTATTAATCACAATAAGCAAAATGCACATAGCTTTTACTGGTTCTCCTAATCTGGAACGAAGGTTTAATATAACCTATTAGAATCCTAACGGGTCTTTTATTAAGCTTAGGCTTAGACCGGTTAGTTTCAAAGATACGGTTCGTACGCACGATTAAGCGAAGACCGGATAGAATGTGATTTAGACCCGACAAATTTGAAGACTTGTTTAATATGGGTTTATTATTCACATTCTGGATTTTGAGATAAAACCGTTAAGGTTTGACCCGTTTCGGCTAATTTATGTAAACTTGTTACATAAACCGAACCGTACGCGTAATAAGCGTAACGGGTATCCGTAAGAGCCATATACAGGTTTCCTAAGTTAATATGCTCAAATATGTTGTGACATCAGTAAGATGTCTTTTATTATGCCCGAAACGATTTTAAACACAAACTATGCCCCGTAGGGGTAGTTTGGTCATTTTAAAGGTTGTAAAAGAGTTTAAATGATAACCTGAGTTACAGGCCTGATGTACTTAGCAAATATACTCAATTTGCTAAGTTATATCAGTAGGTTAAAGTATATATGTGAAATCTATCATTTATAACCAATTATGCACCGTAGGGGCATTTTGGTAATTTCACATAAGCCGAAAAGCTCAAAACCGGAGTCTGAGTTAATCAACCTTTTCTTACTGTTAAAATATTCTAATTTTCCTAAAATATCAGTAGGTATCAACCCGGGTATGTTCAATATGATTTTAATACATACTATGCGTTAAAAACGCTAAATAAGGCGACTAAAGGCCATTTCCGGGTTCGATACTTAAATCTGATATTTTTATATTTCCAGAGGGCTTAAAATAATTTATTTACCATATGTGATCAGTAGCAAAAGGTTTGGAGTCGTTTAGATGTGTAAAACTCATTTTATGGCCCGTAAGGGCAAAACCGACAATTACCGGGTTAAGCCCACGACTACTAGTTATGCTCAGCCTAAAATTAATTAAAAATCTTTAAAAATCCCAAAATAATATATTACATCAGTGGGTATTAAGTTTGATATCAAAAAGTAGGCTTAACTAGGCTATACGCTAATTACGCCGTTTTATTAACATAAAGCTTTAAATTTGCGATAATGAGCATAACTCTTAATCTACAAGTCAAACTGATGTCAAACATTGCATATAAGTTTATATATCAGTAATTAAGGTTTCTACACTTTTACATTTTCATAAATCACGTTTTAAGGTGTAAAGGGCATAATGGTCAACATATGAGCAATTAACGGAAATATGCATATTAATTGGATATCTAATGAACCAAGGTGTAAAATCACAGAGGGTTGTTATAACATGTAACCTAGTCCAATTTAAGCTCTGAGGCATTTCTAAAACATGCCTAAACGGGTCAGAACTGAAAGTCAAAGCGAAAGTCAAACTATGTGACTTTCGGTTCCGAACCGGGTCTAAACAGGAATTTGTCGGGTTGAACATGTTTAGACATGTTCTTACACTTATTACTAAGTTATAACAATGATCCAACAGGTTGTATATGATCTGTAATGTTAATTATGCATAAATGGCATTTTAAGCTTCCTGTTGACTTTTTAAATATAAGTTTGACCCGACTTTTGACCTGGTTAGAGTGGTGATCAGGGGAAACCCTTTTGAGGTTTTATTACCCACATAAATACCAACTTATAACTACTTTTAATTCAAGATATGACTGAGCCATTGTTGAATAATCTCGAAGTCAAACCGTAATTACGACGGTTTGACTTTTAGCTAAACTACTAAGCTAAACTCAATTTAGAAAGGACTAGCAGACTTACAAGGGTCCTATGCACGAGATATGATCACTTGGAAGCAGGCTTGAGCTCCAGAATTGATCAGAAATGCAGAGAATGGTGTGAGGAATGTTTGTGAACTTGAAGACCCTTTTATAGTGATTTCAATCACCACAATTGGTTGACAACAAAGCCTAGCACACATCACAACTGATCAACACTTGTTTCTAGTGTTTAGGGGGTGTTTTAGGGGTCAAGTGATGTGGAAAATCGGTTAAAGATCGCGCACAAAAGCCATGGCAGAACACAGCCCATTTTTCTCGGTACTGGGGGTCGGACGCGGCCCGCCTCACGATTTGCCGGACCCAACGCGGGCCGCCTGGGCCTGATAAACAGATTTTCATTTTTCTTTTGTTTTGCAACTTGACCTTTGGCTTCACGAAGGGGCAACTAGGGTTATTTCTTGCATTTTGACCCCCTTGTAATTACCCACAAGGGCTTTAGGACCTATACCCACTTTGCCAAGTCCCTGAACACTTCCGGTTAACCCGAAAAGTCTTAACTTTCTACGTTTGCACTTTAACCCCTCGCACACGAAATTGATCATAACTTTCTCATACGATAACGGAACTTTATGAAATTTATATCGTGCATTCTAGTGAGCATAATTAACATTTACAAAGCTTCGGGTTTGTCAAAAAGGTCACTTAGAGGTATACCTTTAAACATGTTGACACATTTAACCCCTGTAGTTTGTAATCTCTCACTTTTAGCTTCGTATGATCCATGATTTATTCGTTTGATGTTATAAACATCATGTAGGGTTATTATGAAATATATTTATTCACTGTTGACATTTAGAACCCGTAAAATCACATACTTTCCATGTTTGTCAACTTTAGTCCTTTTATATCATTCTTTCACACGTTCAAACTTTATGACACGTGTCAACACATTATAGGACGTGAATTTTCGAGGTGTTACAGGTGCGGGTTCCTGGTATGGGGGTGAAAGTACCTGAAATCGGTAAGGATCTTCTAAGATCTCCCTAATATTGTTATTATGGTAATAGGGATCTAAAGGGTCCATACCTGGGTAGGCTCCTATGTTCTGTATGGGGGTGTCTTCATGTATCGGGTAACGTTGCACAAAGTCCCTATTGTCGTCCCACCAGGGATCGTAATTTGGGTCTAGGGGGTTTGGTGCTTGTACCCTAGGGATTTCCTCTGGGGTGAAGTCATGCATCTCCACTTGGTTTCCAGGGTTTTCTATCTCCATGGGTTGGTCTGGGATTAGTGGTTGTGGGGCTACTAGTTGTTCCAGACTTGGGTCAGCAGCAGTTGTAGCTAGGATATGGAAATTGGCTAGGCTTCTATTAAGCATATCCTGTGTATGGGCATCTGTCTTTCGCTTAACAGCTGCTAAGGCTCTTTGCTGTTGCAACTTTCGCATTCTTTTCCTACGCGTAAATGCTTTCTTACTGAACCATCCTCGTTTCTTATGAGGGAATGACTCTTCTGACTGAGCTTTAAAGGCAAACATCCCTTCTTCCTGATCAGCAGTATACCCAGATAGGGCAGGCTATGAAGAGGTACCTTCATTCCTAGGTGAATCAGACAACTGACGACTCATGTCTGAGGGTCCTTGATCACTCATACTGTAAACTAACAAATAGTCAAATAACACATAACAAATAAATACAGTTATGCACGTATTTCCGTAATTTATTTCCTAACACAAAATTTAGAATTTAAGTGTCAGCAGAACACTTCTTTGGCTTAGACCAGTGGCTAGGCTCTGATACCACCTTCTGTCGCAACCCCTGATCCCTTATCTGTCCCGGGAACGGGCAGACGCGAACTCAGATTTTCGGTGGTATCAGTTGGTTAATTTGGCAGCGGAAATTACATCAGGACCGTAGTTAGGAAATGTTTATCAGAGTAAAACCACCATATTTAATATTAATAATAACATGGGCAAAACCAAAGTTTCTTATTACAATATATATATTAATATTTTAATTGTTATTTATGACATCAGCAGATCCTACGTGGCATGCCTAGATGATTGACAAGTATACAAACTTACATCAGCTCTACTTCTCCTTTAATATATAGTAAGATATTTGGTCAGAATTTGTGATGTAAAAATATAAAAGGAGATTAATTTATTTGAATGAATTTTAGATACTTGTTTTCTATTACTCTACTCTATTTTTCCTACTTTTAAAGAGTTAAATGCCATTTTAGCCTCTATGGTTTGGGTCATTTTGACAGTTTAATCCAAAGTTTTCATTTTTCGCCTATGGGTCTAAAAAGGTTTCACCGTTGCCATTTTAGTCCACTGGATTAACTTCATCTATTTTTTCTGTTAACGAGAAAGACAATTCAATCATTTTATATGGTTGAATTGCTCTTCTAATTAACAGAATTACATATAAAATCACCAAATTGTCCTTCTCGTTAACAGAAAAAATGTATGAAGTTAACCTAGTAGACTAAAATGGCAACGGTGAAACTTTTTTGGACCCACATGTGAAAAATAAAACATTTTGACTAAACTGTCAAAATGACCCAAACCAAAGGGGATTAAAACGACATATAACTCTACTTTTGAATTAGTTGAACAATATTTTCACTTCATTATATATTATTTTAATACTATAAATACGCAACATTATGATGCTTTATGGAGTTGTACTCCAAGAATCGGGTGTATATAAAAAAAATGATTTTCCAATTTAAACCTAAAGGTTTTTATCTTTTACATTTAAACCCTTTTGATTTTTTCACTTTTAACCTAAAGCATTTTATCTTTTTCAATTTAACCTTTACATTTTTCAATTTTCAACATTGGTCCTCCATACTTTTCACCTTTTTCAAGTTTTTCGTTTTACGCTTCGTTCTAAATTTTGCCACTTAACACGCCGCAACACGTCCCAAGGCGACACACTCGGGCGTATAAAGCCCTTATCTAGAAGATCTTGTAATTGTGTCATTAACTCCCGCATCTTGGTGGGAGCCAACCTATAGGGAGCCTTCGCAACCGGTTTCGCACCCGGATTCAATTCGATACGAAATTCTATTTCTCGTTCGGGCGGGAGCCCCGGCAATTCCTCCGGAAATACATCTGGGAATTCGTTCACAATCTCGACATCTTCAAGCTTCGGGGAACCTTGTTGAGTATCTACCACGTAAGCTAGATATGCCCTACTCCCATTAAGCACATACTTAACGGCTTGAACGAGGGTACAGAGTTTCGCTTCCACCTTTCTCTCGCCTTGTATATTTAATCGTTTTCCACTTGGGGATTGAACATGTATTGTTTTAGTTTCACAATTAATCTCCGCATGGTGTCGGGGCATCCAATCCATACCCACTATCATTTTAAATTCCCCCAAATCCATGGGTATAATGTCGATATCAAATTCTTCGTCCTCTATAGTGAACTTGCAACTTCTACAAATCTCGTATAACAAATAGTTCTTACTATCGGCTATTTCTACTTCTAAGGGAACCGACATTAATTCAATCTTAAACGAGGGATGATGTGCTATTTCCCTAGAAATAAATGACATGGTTGCTCCGGTATCAAATAATACATAAACCGGCATAGAGTTTAATAAAAAGATACCTGAAACTACATTCGGATGAACCTTAGCCTCCTCGGATGTGATTTGGAACATCCTTCCTTTAGCCCTAGAACCCTCTTGCTTCTTCGACTCTTGCTGAAGTTTTGGGCATTCCGATTTGATGTGTCCCCTTTCGAAACAATTGAAACAAGTCTTCGGGTTATTTGGACATTGATAAGACGAATGTCCCTCCTTACCACATTTGTAGCACCCCTTCTTGCCTAACAGACACTCTCCAGTATGAAGTTTTCCACAAGTCTTGCAAGGAGTAATACCACCCTTCGACTTATCTTTCCTTCCTTGCTCTTGATACTTCCCCTTTTTAGATGGACTCGAACTTGCACCTTTTTCACTTGATCTCTTTTCACCACGTTCTTCTTGCCTTTTAATTTCAATTTCTCTATCCCGTGCCAGATTGATAAGCTCATCAAGGGTCTCATATTTTGAGGGAGTGATGAACTCCCTAAATTCTGCCTTCAGTATGCCATAAAAGCGATTGATCTTCATTCTTTCAGTCTTCACAAAATCCCCACAGAACTTCATCTTATCCATGAAAGTATTTGATATTTCATTTATTGACTCGTTTTTCTGTCGGAGGCGTAAGAAATCCTCCTGAATTTTATCAATAGCTGACTGAGGACAATGGTATCTCATAAAGGGCTCCTTAAACTCTTTCCAAGTCATCATTTGGAGTCTATCCTCACCTATTTCCTTGCTATGCGCTTCCCACCAATCTTTCTCCTGAAGAGTGAGTTGGCCAGTAGCGAACATCACCTGATCTTCCTTATCACACCGACTTCGTATAAATACCGCTTCTATATTTGAAATCCATCTTTGGCATGCGATCGGGTCGATTTTACCATCATATATTGCGGGATTGCATGCCATGAAGTCTTTATACGTGCACCGTCGTTCTTTGCTTTTACTTTTAGATCCCTCAATCAGTTCTTTCAATTCTTCGATCTTGCTAGTCATCATGGTATCCACGACTCCCAACACCCGTCTTTCTACTTCTTGAGCTAATCGTGGAAGATTAGCTTGCATAACCCCTTCCGCCACCTCCGTGACCTTACTGTTAAATGCTTTTTGAGGAGCCGTATCATCATCCTCATTAACGTTTCTTGCATCAACCATCTACACATTGTCATGTTTACGTTTAATACAAATCATAAGCTTTCAATACAACATGGTTCATTAGTCCGTATTTACTTCATTCACATTCTTACATTTTAAACTTTACTCCCCTTTTTAAGCTTTCATCATTCATTCGTGTCATTCGACACATTACCTTCGAATTTCATAATTTCTTTCTTTCGTAACCACTAATCGTGGTTACATATATCTTACTAGGCCTTATATAGACCCTACACGAACATTTAATAGACTTTTGAACAATTTGGAAACTCAAGATACGAAAACAAAACAAAAAAGTTTCAGCGGATTTAATTTCCGCTAGCCGTCGGCGACGGCTTCACACCCCGTCGGTGACGGGCTTCGTAAATGGGGCGTCACCCATAATGTCCGTAGACAGACAGATAGGCCGTCGGCAAGCATGGGGCGTCGGCGACGGCATTACAGCCCGTCGGCGACGGCCCCTCCTTTACTGAAACGCTGCTGAACCTTATTTTTGGTTGTTCCGACCATTTCCCGGGTCCATTTTCAACTACACGGGTCCAGGGACTTCTCATTTTACCCTCTTTATCACTTCTTAGTATACTTAATCTTAAAATTTATACCGTAACACACTGTGCATACTCATATCAAAACGAATATTTAAAATTTTACCTCATTGGCGATCTCGGAGCGAGCACACTTTCAAATGAGCCGTCAGTTTGAGTTCAAGCATCACATCACATGCTCGAATCCCTCAAACCTCGGCTCTGATACCAACTTGTTACGACCGCTTTTTCGTTTTTATAAAATAACATACAAGGGCGATTTAAAGATTTCAAAACTAGCAACACTAATACATACTTTTAACAAAATTTGGGCATGACCCGTCCATAAAACGAGCATACCCCTGTTTTAACCATAATCAAAACAGATAAATTCTACAATCCGTTCGACAAGATACGACTAAAAACCCAAAACATCAAGTGTTAAAAATGTGACTACTAACAAGGTTGTACAAAACAAGCATTTTGACACAAAACATTAATACGGACTAGCGGAAGCGCTTGATGGTCATAAGGTGTGCATATGCTCGCTCCAAATTGTCAAGTCTCCTAAACTGAGGATTTACCTACATTCACTCAACAACAAGCTTTAAAAAGTTAGTCATAATACTTATTTCGCTTACAATACCAACATTTTAGTTCCATTCGTTTATATACTTTTATTTCTCTTACGCATTCAATTACCCATATAAAATGGGTATGGCATATACTCTCATAGTGAGATTCAAGCATACCACTTATGACCCGATAGCATCGGGTTAATTGCTTTCAACATAAATCTTTCGTTCTATCCGTATAACGGATTGAACATCATACATTCGTAATTGCATTCATGACCACCCATTCCAAACGGAGGGCACCTTATTCTTACTCGACTTGTTCAACTCGAACCGGTCGATTTGCATAACTTATTATAACCTTCGTTAACATAACCGAATCCGCAAGGGATTTGCTATCTACTTACTAACCAACATAATCATTATAACAAGGGTTGTGTTTCGTGATTATTAACAAAAATTTAAGTAAAGTTTTGTATGCAACGGAACATACCTCTATCTTGTGAGCCTTCCGATTTCTTAGTACTTGAACCTTCTTCCTTCACGCCTATATCAACACATTCATTTATTCGTTTAGTACCCCAAATTTCATTCCATTATTTTTCAAATTACACATAATTATTCTTTCAAGCATTTCATCAAACACTTGGCGAGTTTCGCATTTGTGGGACACTAAGTACAAGCTTTTAAAGTATAATTCCTACTAGTTCATTTCAAAGTTCATCAACAATCAATCAAATTCATAATATTCTCTTGTCCTACTTAATTTGTTTAAGATTCAAGTACTACAACATCATCACATGTCAAACCTACACATGATTCCTACCAATTTTTCCACCTTTCAACATCTCTAATTATTCATACCAATGGGTTATGCAATTAGCTTTTCATATAATCGAATTCACACATAAACATACATGATTCCTGTTTTATAGAGAAGTCCTAACCCCAATCTATACAATTTCTTGCAAAATTTCGAGATTGGGTCATAACCCACTTCCTACCATACAACAAAAACACCAAATTGAACTTACCACTTTATAGAGGATGTTAGGTTAATCAAAAATCTGGTAACATGCAGCCGATTAACACTGAATTTCCTTGTCAATTGATGAGTTTTGCAAGAACAAGGGTGACCCTTGTTTCTCCTGCTTCTGTTCGACCAAAACACGCCCAAGGTGTGTGTTTTTGGTTTGAACCCCTTATTCCCCTTTCTTAATTATAATTTCCCACATTACCCCCCTCAAGATTGTTAAGTGTTTAATTTAAACACTTCTCATAATTTAGGCTTTTCTCATTATCTAACTAGTATTTTGTAACATTTACATTTACTAGGTTAGACTTTTAATTAATTTAGCTCGTATGTCTAAAGGTCGTTTTTGGGGTGTTACATGTGTGTGGTTCAACGTTTTTTCGTCTATTTTTTCCCGTTTGACAGACCCATCACAACGCGTCTATTTTCCATGTTTGACAGGTTCGTTTCAACGCGGCGGTCCTAGATCGACTTCGTTATTCTTTTCTATGTTTTACGTTTCGTTTTAATTTCTTTGCATTAACACATCGCAATAGGCGTGCACGGTTCAACGATTTTACTTCTGCTTTTCGTTAGGTGTTGTTTTTTCCTTTTTTATTTATTTTGTTTTTACGAGATTTTCCGTTGCTGGTGGTCGAGGGTGGTGGTGTGGCATTTGTGCTATTTGGCACAGTTTTACGTCCCCGCCGCGAGGGGGGAGGGGGGGGGGGTCTTAATTCTAGTTATTAATTAATTATTAAGTGTACATGTAGTGTTAACTTTTAAGTCTGGCTAGATCAGCTGCAGCCACATTTAGAATCCTCTATCTCAAACTACTCCTCATACTTCATGCCGTTGCCTTTTATAATGTTAAACGTGTCACTGAAATCTAAAACCAAAACAGACTCAGCTTTGTAAATTATGAGCAACGTGTTAGACTGCATTCACAAAATTGGATTATATAGGCACACTGATTACATTCGTAATCTTTATAGCTGTTTTTTTAATTATAGTTATTAGGGATGTCCTTTTTGACATATTCAGGTGCGCTGGTATTTCTGCTAAGAAAGAGGCACCCGTTAATTTCTTAACAGACCCGTTGGAAGAGAGATCTACCCTTCGACCAGCCGACATTCTGGTCTTTGGATGGGTAGGAGGAAAACATGCCTGTGTGGATCTAACAGGGGTTTCCCCCCGCTTGTGGGCTTAGGGGGTAGTGCTTTCACGGTGGGTCAGGCTGCTTTAAAGGCTGCTTCGGCTAAAGTGACTAAACATGAGAAAGCGTGCCTTGACAACCAACATGTGTTTATCCCATTTGCTTTTGATACTTTTGGTTTTCTGGCGCCAGAGGCCGTGGACCTACTTAGTCGAGTTCAAAGGGTCATGCATAGTAATGTTATGACCCCGAGATCTATGGACGTAGTTTTTAAAAGGCTTAGTTTTGCTATTCAAAAAGGGGTAGCGGCGCAGCTTGTTGCCCGTTTACCAACTATCTCGATGTAAATTCATAATACTTACGAAGTAAAAAGAATTTAATTAAAACATTTGTTTAAATTTTTTTTTTTTTGATAAATATAATTAAATTAATATCTATACATATAATAAAAGAAACTTCTTTGAGGACACGTGTCAATCAACGAGGCTATAAAAATTTGGGTTTTTATAAATATTATTCAAGTGTGATAATATATTTTGTTCAATATTTGAATATTTGACTATTGATTTAAAGATAATTTAATCCATAAAAATTTTTAAATCTTCCATTCAAAATTTATCTAACATTGGTGTTGGGTTTTGAATTATTTATTCGATATTAGGATAACGGATTCAACTGACAAGCGATTGGATCGACACTTTATTTGAAGAAATCTTCATTAGAAATGAATTGTGTCAATGTGGTCAACAAAATCAATTCTCAATTCTTGTCATGTTTTTACGAATTGTTAATCTTGAAACATTTAAAAACTTTAAAGTATATTAATTATTGTTATAAAAAAAATTGTATGGTTCTCTTTCTATATCATTTCCCCACAAAACTTTGTTTCATTAATCTTACAGATGATTAGTGATCACTTTCAAATAACTAAACTATCATAAATCATATATATCTATTCTATACTTATATAATAAAAGAAACCAATTAAGGGCCACATGTCATTTATTGGAGTTATCTATTTTTTAGTTTTTCTCATCTCTATCTCCTACTTAATTATAATTAATATTAATTAAAAGATAATTATAAAATAAAATTTAATATAATTTTAAACAATTCGTATAGGAGATAATATAGTTTTTGAAATATTTATTAGATTTCAAAATTATTTATCTTGAAATTAACAAACGCACACTAAATATAAATTAATATAATGTAAAGAGTTAAATGTCATTTTAGTCCCTGTGGTTTGGGTGATTTTGTCAGTTTAGTCCAAAAGTTTTATAATACACAGGGTTTATAAACATATAACAAGATAAACTTTTTATTGATTGGTATATAAAATTACATGTGCTCAACCCATACAATACACGAGGTTCCTAAAAATTTAACTTTTTCATTGTTTAATATATAAAATTAAATTTAATTAACTCAACAATACACGGGTTCTTAAAGATATAACTTTTTTATTATTTAATATATAAAATTACATTTTTTCAACCCATATAATAAACGAGATTTTAAAAAATATATTGTTTTGTTATTTGGTATATAAAATTACATTTAATCAACTCGTGTATTAAACGGGTTTTTTAACGATATTTTTTTTTATTATTAGGTATATAAATTTACATTTATTCAACACGTGTATTACACGGGGTTCTAACCTAGTTTCAAAATAAAAGAATTGTGTTATGCGTTTTGAATAGTAATTTACCCATCAAATATATTTATTTTGAAATGAATAATTATTTTAGACCACGTCTGTTTAAAAAATAGAGTAAATTACGTTTTTTGGCCCCTGTGGTTATATCACTTTTACTATATTAGCCTAAAATAAGAATTCTTAACATATCTGCTCTCATGGTCTCTATAACTAACCATTTTAGCCCATAAGTCTAACCATTTTAACCCCCATGGTCTCTATAAGTAACCATTTTGGCCCCCATGATCTCTAGACTTAGGGGCCAAAATGGTTAGTTATAGAAACCATGGGGGCAGATATGTTAAAAATTCTTATTTTGGGCTAATATAGTAAAAGTGATATAACCACATGGGCCAAAAACGTAATTTATTCTAAAAAATATAATATTTAGTTTAATGTAGTGATCTACTTTTTTATAATAAACTTCCATTGTAAAAAAAAACTCAAAATAAATAAATATTTGTCGGTAAAATGTATGGCCCACCGAGTTGCCATTAACAACATAAAACCGTTATAGTAGTTGTAGTATATATGGCGAAAAAATTAAATAAACATACTTTTGTGAATATAAAAATTACATTTCGACCCCAGTCATAAAAGTCTAGTTCCGTCACTTTATATATAAACCTCTATATTTACTTTTAACTTGCTGTTTAAATTTCAAACAATCAAACTCAAATTAAATATTATATACCAATCGATTTTCTGGGATCGGGCCCAATTCTTTTACCTCGTCCAGGGCCTAAATTGTTTTTAACATTTTCGAAGACAGGAATGGTGAGATACATGAGTTTTAATCCACGAAGCTCACAGGCCATTATGGATCGATTAAATTGGATCAAATATGGATATGAACATGAGTGTGCACATGTATGTGCAGTGACTCGGTGAAACTGGGGAGAGAAAAGTCAAAATACACACAAGCCCTATTTTTCTCCACACTTAGGTGGTGTTTGTTTTTTGGAAGAAGAGCTTTCTGGCCTCTTCTGTCTGCACCGTGCAGACGCGGGAAGAGGTTTAGCCTCAGAAGAGTGTTTGTTTTTTTTTTTCGAGAAGTGTTTTTTACCTCTCCCCAACCTCTTCTTGGGGAAGTGATGAGAGGTAAGCTTCTCCAAGCAGAGGTTTACCTCTTCTTGGCACCACCTCCACCTCCGACACTGCTCCGCCACTGCTCCGCCACCACCTCCACCTCCGACACTGCTCCGCCACCACCTCCACCTCGGAACCCCTGCTCCGACCCCAAATCGAACCCCCAAATCATCAAATCGAACCCCAAATCATCAAATCGAACCCCCAAATCATCAAATCGAACCCCAAATCATCATCATCAACAACATCACAAACAAAACCCCCAAATCGAAAACCCTAAAATCGAAAACCCTCATCATCATCAATTGTTTATTCGGTTCAATCTCCGGCCAGGTGTGAAGGCGGAGGTGGTGACGGTCGTTTTGTTCGATTCGTTGCAGGCTCGGTGGTTGTGATGATGGCGGTGGAGGTGGAGGTGTGAAGGCGGAGGTGGTGACGGTGGTTGTGATGATGGCGGTGGTGATGATGGCGGTGGTGCAGATTGTAGACTAGAGAGAGAGTAGAGAGAGAGTGGAGGTGCAGATTGTTGTGTGGTGTGTGTTCTAAACCTAGAAGAAGAGGTTTTATATAAAAAAAAAAAAAACAAACCCTCTTCTCCTTGCAGACTGAAGACATTTGGTCCACCTCTTCTCCTGCAGATGCCTGCAGATGTGGCCTGCAGCAGAAGAGGTTTTCGTGCAGAAAAAACAAACAGCACCTTAATATTGTTACATATGAGGGTATTTATACCCTCTTACAATTGACGTTTAAATAACCATTTTAACGAACTAAACGTGTTACCAAATTCTAAACGTAGGGTCTTTTCTGCCAATTTTGACTTTCACAGTTTGACTTTAATTTCTTTGAATTTCTTTGATTAAATTGATATCCAACAGAAGTACATAATTAATAACTACTTGATCAGCAGGGGCGCAGGATCATTTGGGGGGGGGGGGCGAATTTTTCGCTCAGTAGTGTTGTATATGTAGTTTTCATATAGAAATTTTTGGGTATATACGTTTTCGCCCCCCCCCCCCCCCCCCGGTTTTCGACGGCAAGCTTCTCCACTGTTGATCAGATATATCACTTGGTATATAATATCAACTATCAAGCTACTAAAACATTGTAACAATTATACGAATATCATTCCTAAATCAACAGAGGACTGAATTAACCTCCTTACACACTACAAACAAAATCTTAGAACATGCCCATACAACCCAAGAACTTCATTACAACATAGAAACAAACTAAGGTTTTGGAAACCCTTTATATATCGATCAACATGACAAATAACAAATGCAAATTTCGAGCACTTCGAAAAACTTCTGGATTAATTCTTGCGTAACAAGAACAAGAGTAAGCCAATAAAATTTAATAAATCAGACTAGGAACAAAAAGAAAAACTCTCAAGAACCCTTAAAAATACAGGGGTACTCATGCCTAACTTCTCTCAATTGCAAGTGATAAGAACCAACAAAAAAATAGAGTAACGGGAGAAAACGAGAGAGAGTGTAAAGCATCAATGAGAAACAAAGATGACCCCTTGTTTTTACCTTCAAATACCTGAACATATTATATATGAACTCTACAATGGCAGTTTTAGTCCTCAAGCTTTCCATCATCTTCACTGCAACACTTCTAGATTGTATCAGTTGGGAGAAAGCTGTAAATCTGACCCTCTCTCCTGATAAAAATAGAGAAAAGTAATATGTTAGTATCATCCATGAATATTATATAATAGTGTATCAACAATTTTAATATAATGAAATATACCTTTAGTACGTAGGATTTGATTGTGGTTTAGGTAGTATTCCCCTGTTGTTGATTGAAAGGCAGAGAAATCATCACCAATGATGTGATTCCATGACTTGTAATAACTCAATACTTCTTCTTTCATTCTTCCATCATCGTAAACAATGCCTACCCCACACTCCTTAATACTAGCAACTGGATAACACGTGCGCATTTTTTTTAAGGAAATAGTAAGTTGGTCACCATCTTCTATCTCATTCTTCCCAAACATCCAATGGCTTACAAATATTAGACTCTCATCAGCTACACAGAATTGGGAAAGATAATGATCGTATGACCAGGTATGCTTCTTTGTTAGATTTCTAATTATTATCATCGGTACCACATAATCATTATCATCTGATAAGTTCACCAGTCCATAGCAGATATTCAACCCTCTAAGTTTGTTAGGAGATGATGGGATGGTAAATGATAGCGATGATCCATTGCTTCTACAATTAATCCAGTTCGGCATCTCTCTCCCCACATAAATTGTGCTAAATATTCCAAATCCATAATACATCTGTCACATAAAACCTTAATTGGTTAGCACAAAACATGTATACGTATTCAGTTCACATATGGACAGATAGTTAATCGGAAGAAACCTGGATTCTTAATCTCGTTTTTTTTAAATCTGTCTATAAACGTCAAGTGCTGATATTTTATCAATTCAAATTAGCCCAGCCCAAACTAGATAACACCTCATCTTCGACATGTGCCAATGGTTGGACTTTAATAACGCCTTCAATTGCTAAAGAGCCAAGTTTTGATGTACACACATTAAAATCGAGTGGGGACATGTCTGGATTGAATTTCACTTCCCGTATCCTATGCACTCCACCACATTGCAAATGTCTTAGTGAACTTGGAGGATAATCGACTGTCTCCAGCATCTCACAGTAGTTCATACTAAGCATCTTCAGCCTAGGAAGGGTTCTCACACAACTGGGCATTGAAACAATTGGATTTTCATCTAAACGTAATTCCTCTAACACAGCTAGAGAACTGAAGTCCATGGGAAAGGATTTGTTTGACAAGTTCCTATTTATAAGAGACAATTTTACCAATGATATGGGTAAGGAACTCAAAAAGGACCCCAAATCAGTTGGTATAGTCTCCACAACGGCCGAGGAAGAGGTTTGTGAGCTTATGCCAAAGTTACTTGCTTCAATCGTTTGTAATGAATCCATATCCCTTTTCTCAATGGGGAAAACAGAAAGATCACAACCATTTGATAAAATTGTTTTGACCTTCTTTAGCATGCCTATAGTTCTTGGGAGCTTTTTAAGCTTCTTGCATTCACTCAGATCGATGAAGACTAGCTCAACACAATGTTTAATGGATTCACAGACCTGAATTAAATTTGTGCAGTTTGAGATTATCAGCCTCTCAAGTACTGGGAGTTCAAAAAAGCCACCAAGGCTACGTAGTTGTTCACAGAAACTCAGATCAAGAATCTTCAGTGATGCAAGCAATCGTTCGTCTCTTGAGCTTGATCTAGTCAACCCCTGAAGTGAAGATGAGTTTAAATGGATAGTTAATGAATTTCATTAACACAACACAAAATATCAATAAATATTGAAGTAGGTTTATCAAAATCTGTTAATTACCTTTAGACTATTCACAAATCCACGTGAGTAATTATGAGACATGTCAAATGAGTGGATACTGCTATGTGACATGTCAAGAACAACCAGATTCTCCATTGGTAATTCTGAAGGTACAGACTTGAAATGGAAACCATGCATACACAACCATCTTAGTTCTTTTGAAATATTCTTAAAAGACCCGTTGATTTTCACATAATTGAGTTGTAGAAGTTTCAGATTACCCATCTTATTCAATGCATCTGTTTTCACCTGTAATGGCTCACTTAACTGTTCTTTCTCAAGCATTCTCATGTCAAGAGCAAGGCCAAGAACATTTTCAGTGCCCTGAGAACAAGGAAATGTAACAAAATAAAGTTTAGTTTTACACTTACATAACCAAAGAAAGTATTTGAAACATGCATAACTACTAAAACATATACATGGCCTCTTACTTTTTTACGTTTCAGCACTTCGAATGACACCTCATGACACCATAATCGACTACGCTCCCATGGCTTGTCAGGTGATTCTTCGCGTACTAAATCTCTTCCCATATCTTGAACCAGCTGATGCATCACCAACTGGTTGTTCTTAATACTAAGAAGGCATCTTTCAATGAGATTCGTGACCCCGGATCTTGTGTTTATATCACATGCATTCAATATTGTTTCAGTCACATCTCTATCTACTCCTACAAAAAAACAGGCGATATGCTTGAACAAGTCTTTATCATTTTCGAATGGCAATGAGTCAAAACTCATCTTCAATGCATTTTTAATATGGGAATGAGGTTCTTTCTTCAGCCCTTTTATGCACTCTTCCCAATATGCTACATCTCTTTTATGCAAAGACCTACCCAAAACTACAAGAGCCAACGGATGTCCATCACAGTATTTCACAAGCTTTTCTGAAACCTCTTCATAACCCTCTGTGGGCTTTTGGCTCTTGAATGCATTGAGACATAAAAGCTCTAGTGATTCAGACTCATATAAGCCATTAAGTAAGACTTTCTTGTGAGTAGGTTGCACATGTGAATTGAATAATGCACACCTTTCTGTTAAAGATGCATCCTTGGTTGTAATTATAATTTTACTTCCCGGATGTAAAACTTTAGTTCCAATTAAAGAATCCAACTGGTCAAGACTATCAATATCATCAAGCACTATAAACACCCTTTTACGTGCCAATGCATTCTCAATCTTAGAGGTGTATACAGAGACATCATTAACTTGTAATGGACTTGTTACTGAAATGTCTCTGAGAAGTTGCTTTTGTAATTTAAGCAATCCGTTAAAGCGTTCATTACATCTTGCACTGATACCTTCAATAAAGCTGCTTTTGTGGAATTTAATAGAGTGTAGTTGGAAGACATATTTGGCTAAAGATGTCTTTCCAATCCCACCAACACCTACAACTGTGACAATATCGGCAGTATGACTGGAGCCATCTGTGAGCCATGAACTAATGTGGTTAATGTAATGGTACCTCCCGGTAAGAAGTGGTAGAGTAGTACTTAAGGCTACACCTAATCGACCATGGATTTCGGTAACAACTTGTTCAATAAGCTCATTCTCTTTCCTGAAAATTGATTTCAAAGAGAAAAATAAAATATGATTGTGAAAACTAAAATCTAAAGATACAAAAATTCAAAGATCCAAACCAAATATTTAGCTAATTGATTTCAGTGAGAGATATCATAGAGAGAAGATAATACATGTCTTGTTCATATATATATATATATATAGGACAAAGATCCGTTAGGAACCACCTCTTATTGCGAGAACCGCGAGAACCAATGTGAACGCAACCAAAAATGCCTAAAAATAGCTAAAAATCACACAAAAATTTTTTTTTTTTTTTTTAATATTTTTTATAACAAAATCGCTACTTTTCGTAGCAAAAAAAAAAAAAAAAAAAAAATTAAAAAAAAAAATTTTTTTTTTTAAAAAAAAAAAAATTTTTTTTTTTTTTTTGCTTCTAAAAGTAGCGATTTTAACATAAAAAATATTAAAAAAAATCAAAAAAAAATTTTTAGATTTTTTTTTTGATTTTTTTAGATTTTTTTAGGTTTTTTGGAGGTTTAGTTTTTAGCCTTTTAGCTGGGGGGGGGGGGGGGGGGGGGGGGGGGGGGTGGGGGGGGGGGGGGGGGTTTAGGTTTTTGGGGGGTGGGGGAGGGGGGGTTTAGGTTTTTGGGGGTGGGGGGGGGGGGGGGGTTAGGTTTTTTTTTAGGTTTTTTTGGGGGTTTAGTTTTTAGCATTTAGCTTGGGGGGGGGGGGGGGTGGGGGTTAGGTTTTTTTAGCTATTTTAGGTTGTGTTCACATTGGTTCTCGCGGTTCTCGCAATAAAGGTGGTTCTCGCATGAACCTTACCCTATATATATATATATATATGGATTAGGTTCAAGAGTGAACACTAGTGTAGTTTGCGAACTAAGCGAACTATTCCTGGCCATACATGTGTGTAGATCAATGGCCAGGATTTGATGATGAAATACACTAGTGTAATTTACGATTTGATGATGAAATCCTAACCATCCACGTGTGTAAATCAATGGCCAAGATTTGTTTACTCAGTTCGCAAATACACTCATGTTCAATCTAGAACCCCACCCTATATATATATATATATATATATATATATATAGGGTAAGGTTCATGCGAGAACCACCTTTATTGCGAGAACCCGCGAGAACCAATGTGAACACAACCTAAAATAGCTAAAAAAACCTTAAAAAAACCTAACACCCCCCCCCCCCCCCCCCCCCAAGCTAAATGCTAAAAACTAAACCCCCCAAAAAACCTAAAAAAACCCTAACTCCCCCCCCCCCCCCCCCCCCCCAGCTAAAAAGCTAAAAACTAAACCCCCAAAAAAAACCTAAAAAAATCTAAAAAAAAATCTAAATTTTTTTTTTTTAATTTTTTAAGTTAAAATCGCTACTTTTAGAAGCAAAAAAAAAAAAAAAAATTTTTAATTTTTTTTGGCTACTAAAAGTAGCGATTTTTTTATAAAAAAATTAAAAAAAAAAAATTTGTGTGTTTTTTAGCTATTTTTAGGTATTTTTTGGTTGCGTTCACATTGTTCTCGCGGTTCTCGCAATAAGGGGTGGTTCCTAACGGATCTTTGTCCTATATATATGGGTCAATCTATTTGGACACCTTATCTGCCTATTTAGACACCCTTTGCCTCGTATAGGCCTCGTATAGGCCTATACGAGGCGTATAGGGTTACATCAAATCAGTGCCTGACTCATGTCACTTCTGGTTTTGACCCCCTCAAGACGCCTCGTATAGGCCTATACTGGGCGTATAGGACCCTTCGTATAGGCCTCATATGTGACCCTTTGCCCCTTATATGCCTCGTATATAGGCCTATACTGGGCGTCTTGAAGTGGTTTTTTTTTTTTTTTTTTTTTAACAAACATTTTATACAATATTAATCGTTTTAGCAAACTTTTATACAAAAACAAGTTTTTTTATTTTAAATAATTAATATTAGGACCCCTCGTTGGTTTTTTTTAGTTGAAAAATAGATGTTTTGGTAGGGTAATTTGATTGTTTTTTGAGGGTGATGTTTTTTTAGTAAAAAAATGGGTGTATCTTATCCAATAGTCTAATATCGTATTGTATTGTATCGTATCATATCGTATCGTATAGTATAGTATAGTGTAGTATAAGTCTCGTATAGGTCTTGTATAAGCCTATCGTGTTGTATCGTATCGTATAGTATAGTATAAGTCTCGTATAGCTCTCGTATAGACCTATATGGGACCTATACGAGACTTATACTATAAACTATACGATACAATACGATACCATACTATACGATACAATACGATACTATCGTATCATATAGTGTAGTATAGGTCCCTTATAGGTCTTGTATAGGCCTATCGACGTATACGGGCGTTGTATCGTATCGTATAGTGTATAGTATAAGTCTAGTATATGGCCCCTATAGGTCTTGTATAAGCCTATAGGCCTAAACGAGACCTAAACCACACCTATAGTCCTATACGAGTGTTGTATCTTATCCAATAGTCTAGTATCGTATTGTATTGTATCGTATCATATCGTATCGTATTGTATAGTGTAGTATAAATCTCGTATAGGCATTGTATGGGCCTATGGATGTGGTATCGTATCCTATAGTATCGTGTTGTATCGCATCGTATCGTATAGTATAGTGTAGTATAAGTCTCGTATAGGTCTTGTATAAGCCTATCGTGTTGTATCGTATCGTATAGTATAGTATAAGTCTCGTATAGGCATCGTATAATTAATATTAGTGTTATTATAATTAATATGAGTTTTTTTATAATTAATATTAGTGTTATTGATATTAATATGAGTTTTTTTATAATTAATATTAGTGTTATTATAATTAATATGAGTTTTTTATAATTAATATTAGTGTTATTATAATTAATATGAGTGTTATTATAATTAATATGACATAATATGACATAATCAGAGATTCTCTTGGAAATTGAAAAAGGCTATACGCCTCGTATAGGTCTATACGAGGCGTCTTGAAGGGTGTCCAAATAGGCAATAAGGTGTGTAAATATGTAGACCCATATATATATATATCAATTTCATGAGTAAAAGTGATTACCTGCCCTTTGCATCATTTCCCTTTAAATCAGCAACTTGTGTGAGTGCCCTATTCCATAACTCCATCTTATGAGCCAATTCACTTTTTTTATCTGCACGTGTTTCTGTCTCCATCCTCTGTTTATGTTTTGCCATTGCATCCCCGAAGCTGCTTTGTTGCTTCCTGACATGGGTGGGCTCAACATGATAGAAGATGGGGATAACGATTTGGTTAAAGCTCCTCTGTTGCTCAAGGATTAATACCAGTTCATCCAGACACCAGGTGGAAGAAGCGTAATTCTCGGATAAGACAATAATAGAAGCCCTAGATGACTTGATCGCACTCTCCAACTCTGGTTTCAGTTGTTCTCCGGTTGCAATTTCTTCATCATCCAAAAAGGTTGTGAGATTAGCATCCAAGAGAGCTTCGTAAAGGTGGTTGGTGAAACCAAGACGTGTGTCAAGACCTCGAAAACTTAAAAACACGTCGTATTGATAAGCATTACTTGTTGTTGATGAAATTTCTGTGAGAAGAAACCATCACGAATTATTGGAGGTTATGAGTGATCAAAAATAAAAGGAGGAGATTCATTATAATAATACGAAGAGGAATGGATAGGTTTACCGAGCAACGGAAAACCAAGTCAACTGCAATTTCATGGAACCTACCCACCTTCTACGTTTAGAAGACCAAGTCGATTGCTTCAAACATAAGAAATCAAACAACGTGGGGGCGCGGTTGTTATGAACCATATTAGTCTATCACGGGCCCATTAAAGGAGCCCATCGATTGCTTAGAAGACCAAGTCGATTGCTTCAAACATAAGAAATCAAACAACGTGGGGGCGCGGTTGTTAGAGTTTTTTCCCAATCTAGTGTAGATACAAAAAATATTTACCTATTTGGGTACTTTGAAAAATATTTACCTATTTGGGTACTTTTCTATATCCCTTTAATTTTTTACCTAATTTATACTTTTCTTTTTATTTTACTACCCAAAGTAATATAATAAAACTGTAATTACATATGATCAGAAAACTAATATGTAAAATAACAACCCAATTCTGTAAAGAAACGACTAAGAAATTTGCAAACACGTGTGCATTCTTCGAAGTTTGGTTTACGTAATAAGACAAGTTTCTTTTTAGCTAAATTATATATTATTGCTAGTTTGAATATAATCTGCATCGTGTTAAACTATAATCTGAATATAATAAAACTGGGCTGCATATACAAATCTGCATCACCTTAACCAAACCTGATGGTCGCCGGGATGACGATGGTCGCCTGATGACGATGGTCGCCTGATGATACGCCGGGATGACGATGGTCGGCAGTTGAGTCGAGGGTTCGTGATTTTGGGGGAATAGCCAGGAGACGAACAGTTGATGTCGACGCTTTGTGGTTTTTTTTAACCAAAAATAATAATAATACTTTAAATCTACCCAAATAAGTAAATATTTTTCAAAGTACCCAAATAGGTAAATTATTTTTGTATCTACACTAGTTTGGGAAAAAACTCCGGTTGTTATGAACCATATTAGTCTATCACGGGCCCATTAAAGGAGCCCATCGATTGCTTCAAACATAAGAAATCAAACAACGTGGCGCGGTTGTATAAGCTAATTGACGTCTTCTGCTTCCCATCTCCTATCGTCTTCTGTAATCCCATCTCCTTGGTGTTTAGTTGTAATTCTATTAGTTAATCAATTCGAAATCTAGCTTATTACTTCTAATTTGGATTAGTTCTTCTCAATTCACTCCAACGGTGGATCTAAAAAAAATATTCAGGGTATCTCAAAAACCTTTTACCTAGACCAATTCCTGAGAATTCGAGGGCCCCAAAACAGGGTTGTGCAGCTAGTCTTGTATGACTTTTCAATATTAAAAATCATGGGCTTTAGAATGAACCATATTTAAGAGCATTCATATCTATTCCATTTATCATTACGTTTTCTTTCTCCTCTATTCATAATCACTTTTAAAAAGTATTAAAAAATAAATATATAAGGGAATGGTCGAATGGATGTGAATTCTCTAAGATCTCTATCTTTAATTTCATATAAATGAAGTTTAAAAACTTTTTTATTTGTAAGTGGGAATGCCCATACGTTACCACATGTAGCGATGTTGTGGTAAAAACAATTTGCATTGCGTATCAACTGTTGTGGTACATACCAAAAATAACTCTTGTTAATTGATGCCAAAGAGTTGTGTCCCTCTATAATGATAAGTAACATGATGAGCAAATATCAACTCAAAATGCTTCTATTATGCATCATGCCACCATGCACCTATAAATGTTAATCATGCCACCATGCACCTATAAACGTTAGTTACTCATTTAAGGTTGCTAATGTGCACGTATGGTGTAACTTTTAGGTAGAACACATCAAGTTGAAATGAAGAATTAGAGCCCGGAAATGGATTTACGGATTTGTGTATATAAACTTATTTATGTACGTCAATTTTTGTCAAACTTCTAAACCATGTTTTGACTTCAATCTACACCTTACATAGAGGACAACTACTAAAAAGTTTAAAAAATATGGAACCACAAACGAATATTATAGAAAAAGTTTAAAAATATGTGTTACATAATTCAACTAACATAGAGGACAACTACTAAAAAGTACGAACTGAGAAGGTCAAAGCTATATCGATCTTATGCAAGTTCTCTACTACCAAAAAGACAAAACTTGACACAAAACCCTATATAACTACTCATGAAATCCATTAAGAGGTTTCATATGAATCACTCCAAACTCGGCTTTACTAGATCTTTTATCAGCAAAAATGTACGACCCCACAAAGCCTCAACACCGAAAAGAACCAAGAAAACAAGCCCAAACATCTGCACATTAGCTAGCAAACACCAAAAGGTCAAAAAGTCAAGATTTGATAGAATAGAAATTCAGAATTTCAGATATAGATAGCTTAGATTGAGTTCTATATTAATCTTTATGAACTTATATGCAATTCATATAGGCTTGGTTCATGAGCTCGTATTAGCATGAATCCTAGTGCAGCTTGTCTACAAATCAGTTCCTGCTGGCTGATTTAGGTTTAAGTAGCCCTGGCTTGGCTGAATAGAATTGTTTAGAACTCAATGCCATTAAATGAAACCCTATTATAAATAAAATTACAAATAAATTTCATCTGGGTTGCACCATAATGCTAAGATTAGTAACAAAATATATATAATCATTCCAGTATTATTTCTTTGAACACGACAAGTAGGGTTGGTGAAGTTCGAATATAGCGTATTGACGGTGTTTTCTCCAGTTTAATGAAAGGGAAGACGAAGAGCATGCAGGTTAGGGTTTATTTGGCGTGTGAAGGAGAGAGATCAGAGATGTGAAATGCGCATGTTTCTAAAAACATTAAAAGTTTGAGACCCAACATTGTCACTATTTCTCTCCGCAAAATTAAATTGGGCGACACAGTTGTCAAAATCGCTCAAAGTTCGTTCGAAATATTCGCTGCTTGGAAAATGCCCGTTTGATTTAAGGCTTGGTTTTAGATGAGCCGTTCCATACAATTTGATTTGTAAACGAGCTGATGTGTGCAAAATGCAACATATAAATTACATCAAATGAGGCATAAAACTAACCATTTTTTAGTACGAATGTTGGAAAAAGTGTGCTTTTGTCTCCTTTTGTATTTTCAGGACCAAATGAGCTTAAATGAACAAAAGGAACAAATATGCAACAAAAACTAACATAAATACAAAGAAAAGGAATAAACGTGGCATGTCCGACCCCTCGACAGCATCCCCACAAGCAAAAACAAGAGACAGAAGGCTGGCCACGGCCCGTGCCCGCTGAGCACGGGGGCGTGGTCAGGTGTCTGCAGAAAGGACAAAGCTGTAGAAGCTTCCATCGCCCATCACGGGGGCGTGCCCACTGAGCACGGGGCGTGGTCAAAGCTAAGATTCGCAAAATCCAGCAAATCTTGGTAGTACAGATACGCTTCTGCACATGGGGCCGTGCCCAGCGAACACGGGGCCGTGTGGAGCCTAATACAGACAATTGCAATTAATGAAGGAAGAGAAAAGAGATGGCCACGGGGCCGTGGCCAGGCTTATATTCAGGCTATAAATAGGGGTGCTTGGCTCACTTCAAAGGCATCCCTTGGCAAACCACCTCTCTCCCATTTTGCCACCACTCCACCACCACTACAACACCCACATCCACCACCATCATCCATCATCCACCTTAGAGTGTGTGTAGTAGTCTCGGGATCCAAGATTGATCGTAAGAGTTCTTGTCAATCAAAGGCCATGTTTGGCTAAGTCTCTTACATCACTTGGTGAAGACAAGCATTTAATGTATTACTTTTAATTTTCAATCTTTTCGCACTTTTTATTTGGTTTTGTATTAATGACTTTAATAACTAGTTTCTTATGTTGAAGGTGAAACTTCTTTATCATTTGTCCGTGGTGTCTTGGCATTACTTTACTGCCTATATAAAGTAAAAGATTTTCACCATTCATATCTCTATGGTCTATATAGAGATATGTTGGCTACCTGGTCAGGGGTTAAGGAAATGATTTAGTAAGATTCTTGCCTTGTTCAGTGTATAGATCTTGCAAGGATCTGGGTCAAGCTTACTAGGACCTCCTTCAATACCCACTGGTATTGGATGGCGGGGGTGCGAATGGCTTGATCCCTTCATATGTAAACTACTATTAATACATTAAACCGGCTACTTGGGATTGTATCCCTGCTGACTCAAACCACTTAGTCGAGGATAACGTCGCCTTCAAAAGAGGGGCCTACCACTTTTCGCATTAATAACTTAATTAATTATCTTCCAATATTCCGACCCTTTGGGATTGTATGCTTGCTGACTCAAACTACTGGGTTGAGGGTAACGTCACCTTCAAAAGAAGGGCCTACTACTATAACTAAGATAATCTCTTAAAAGGTGCAAAAGTGCGGAAATCATCAAAGGATACATTAAAGGCGAGTCGGATCCAAATGATTTATCTTGTCTATCTGTTTTTATTTTATTTTTATTTTCAGCATTTTTAGTTTTTATTTTTCATGTTTAAAACCTTTTTCAAAAATTTTAGATTGATTAGACGTTGAGGATAAACCGGTATTAAAAGCCCTTGTGTCCTTGGACGACCTCAGTATCTTACCAACGCTATATTACGCTCATGATGGGTGCACTTGCCCATGTGTGTGTTTAGTGTTAGTAGAATATCGTGTTTTATAAATTTAAAACTTGACTAATGTGTTAAAAAGGGCTTAAAATATCAATAAAAACATATCACACCCAACACACACCAGAGCCAAGCACGAGTAAAAGTCTGCTCGGCTCGTAAACAACCCTAGTCTAAAATGAACACGAAAACGGCCAAAGTAGAGGTCAACATATTGTTTGTAAAATATCAATTCTAACTTGCCAAGAAAATGTAAATACATACTTGAACTATAATATAGTAATTATAGAATGTGATCTTTTGATTATGTCATAATGTTTTATTCTTTAGTAATTTGCAAGCATCACTACCACACTAACATTGAGGTCATAATTCTTTTATTCTATAGTAATTTGAAGGCATCACTACCACACTAACATGGAGGTGATAGTGAATGGGTAGGCACAAGCAAAAAAAAAAGTAGTCAAAGTCAACATTTCAAAGAGGGTCAATTCGTGATAACCTCATAGATCTTTCTTAATATATTGTAGTTTGTCGACGTTATCTATAGAATATCTAGTTTTATATTAAGCCATTTATATCACTTTTATTCAATTTTAATTCCTTTCATTATGTTATTATTTACCTTGTTCTCTTTGTAACGAACTAATGATTATTTATTAGTAAGGGAAAAGATCAAATAGGAAGATTAATTTCGCTAGGAAGGATAGGAAGCAATAAGATGATGACATGTGGCAACATTTAAAATAAAGAAAAATGGTATTTTAGTCAATCCAACCCTTTCTTCTTCCTTTTCAAAACCCAGTAACTTCAAAACCCACCATTTTCAAAATCCACCATCTTCAACCATTTCTTCACTTTCTATCTCAATAATCACTACATTATAGTGCGATTTTCATCACCAATCAATGATTCAAACACCCGATCAACGTGTTCTTCAGCTTTTTTGAAGAAAACCCAGTTTAATTTCATACAAAATCTCGTTTTTTTCGGGTGATTTTGAAGATAATCACTCGATCCGTTCGATTCGAGCGCTGATAAGTGTTTCAATCATTCAAAATTCGTCAATTGTTGAAGAAATCACTTCGATCCGGGTAAGAAATTCTTTAAATTCATTTTTATGATCTGGGTTTTTGATTTAGTCATTGCGTTTTACGATCTTGGCGGGGGTCCGGGGGCAGCGCCCCCGGTAGCGGGGTCCCAGGGGCGGCAGCCCCTGGCGGGGTCCAAGGGGCAGAGCCCCTGGCTGGGGTTGAATAAAAATGCATCAGAAAAATTAATTTTCCAGAAATTGGCTCATGTCGAAGACAGTAATTCGTAGACAATTCAGACAGTTCACAGTCACAGACAGTTCCCAGACAGTTTTATGTGTCCATTGCGTTTTAGAAATAAGAGAGTTTTATGTGTTTTCTAGCTATTGCGTTTTAGAAAAAAAAAAAAAACACATTTTTAAGTGTTTTTAGTCATTGCGTTTTAGGTAAAACACATTTTTGAAGTGTTTTTAGTCATTGTGTTTTAGGTAAAACACATTTTTAGGTGTTTTCAGTCCATTGCGTTTTAGAATGAGTAATTTTTAAGTGTTTTCTGGCCATTGCGTTTTACAAATAAGACATTTCTTTGTGCTTTTTGTGCATTGCGTTTTAGGTAAAACACATTTATGGGTTTTTAGTCCATTGCGTTTTATAAAGTACATTTTCTTTTGAGTTTTTAGGCTATTGCGTTTTAGAAATAAGACATTTCTTTGTGTTTTCTGGCCATTGCGTTTTACAAATAAGTCATTTCTTTGTGTTTTTTGTGCATTGCGTTTTAGAAAAATGTCATTTTTTAGGTTTTTTTTTTTCATTGCGTTTTACGATACTGGAGGTTTTTCTATTGCGTTTTACGCAACTGGGTTTTAATTTTTTTTTAAATATAGCAATAGTATACTCGTTTTAAAGATAAAAAACGCTCGTTTTTTGGTGCAATTTTTATAAAAAAATAATGTCGTATGAAAGAGTTATTAACGTGTAAAAAATGGGAGGGAATTGGAGGAGAGAGAAACTATTGGCTTGGATTGACTAGAATGCCCCTAAACAAACTCACGCGCCTCTTTTCTTCCTTTTCAATTCCCTGATTTAATCTTAGCCATTGATTAACTAAATGGATGGTCAAGATCACTTCCTAGCCTTCCTTGCCAAATAAACTTCCTATTGTATCTCCACCCTTATTAGTAATCCCTTGAAAGGGAATATTTTACAAAATAGTAATCAAGTTTTAAGAGTGTTCCCATCAAGTCACTCATAAAAAATTTATTCTAATTAGGTCACTGAAGTTTTATTTATGTTCTAATCCTATATTATTTACCTGAATAGCAGGTAAACTATTCTATGTAACATCTATATAGGTTTTCTTCACTTAAAAACTCAAAGAATTCTTGTCATACTACCATGGCTTCTCTTAAAGGAACCCATGGATTATTCGGTATCATCACTATTTTGTGTAAATCTAAGCAATAAAATATAAAAAATAAAAATAGATAACCAAACTAAAATCGAGAAAACAATGGAAACAAAGATGGCCAGTGAATTGGAACTAAAATTGAGGATGCAAATTAAGAGATTAGAGAAAAAAAGAGGTTTATGAAATTCATGACTGACCTCCAGTTTCATTTTATCTTTGCCATGAAACCTTTTGACGGCATCGACGCCAAAATTCAATTTCTAGGAATAAAATCTTTCAAGATAGACTATGTTTACACATGGTTACAAAAATTTGTGAAGAAAGAATTTGTTGTTTTCTAATCCAATGCAGTCGACTATAAACAGCTAAAGCCACCACCCTTTGTTTGTATTATTTAATTGTTGTCTTTCTTCAAGATTAAAAAAAAATTGCAATTTTCTTTTGTATTTTTTTAATAAAAATATCGCAATTTATTTAAAAAAGACAATTGAAGTTTTTTTAATCCATGTTTACGCTTATAAGCTATGTCAACATATATTTTTTATAAAACCTAAATAAATGATATGTAGGATGTGTGACCTTATATTTAGGTAAAATATTTAGAATTGGAACATAAATTAAACTTTAGTGATCTAATTGGAACAAAATTTTTTATGAATGAGCTGATTGAAACACTCCTGAAACTTTGTTACTATTTAACAAAATTATCCCTTCATTAAAGTAGAAAGACTTAAAATAATTTTTCAAGTAGGGTGTTAATAGAGCATGAGCTTTCGTCTAAACCCGTAAGCCTGTTTAAACTCAAGTGCATCTTGTCTAAGCTTAAACTTATCTCGTTTAATATTAGAGATTTCAAGTTTGTCGCGTTTCAAGATTTATGTCTGAAGTTTGAGTTATGTTTATTAATGATTTTTCAATCTCGGCTCGAATTTCGTAATAATTATTTCTATATAAATATATGGATTTGAAAATAAATATAACTATTTATATGCAAATATGATTATGTATATATGTTTCTGAAGAAACACTGACCTGAACGGTAGGCTCCAACTATGACTTCAACTCTTTGCGATCCGAACAGCTGACTGCAAAACAGAACACCGTTAGGACTCGTTACAGGAATGGGGTTATTCCTGTAACCACCCTCCAACGTGAGAATAAATCTCGGTTTGGGAGTAAGAAAGTATGAGTAGAGAGAGAATAAACGAGAGCAGAATGAATCATACATTTGATGTTTACCTCTACTTATAGTTTACCATTAGAGTTTCCTCTAACTTAGGATGAGCTCCGATAAGTTAGGGATTTGCATGATCTTCCCAAAAGTTTGGGGATTTGGTTACGTGGTTTATCCATGCAGAATGGAACATTCTAGAATAAACATGTGTAATTAAGTATTTATAATAAAATAATAGGTAATGACCGGGTCGGGTTAGCCTTTCCGGGTCATACCTCGTCATGTCCCCCCAGTCCGAATTTATGAAAGGCAATCATGGGATCGGACTAAAAAAAGAAAAAGTCAAAATTCCCCCGTTTGAGTGCAAATTTCCTCGGGCGGGGTACTGTTGCTTTTTTGAAAAACGGCGGCGATGGGAAAGGATGTGACAGTAGGTCATCATTTGGATGACAGTTGTACATTCCCTGTCTTGACACGCGTTCCCATCCGTTTGCCTTTTTGAATTCGAAAAGTTGCTATCCCTTATAAATAGGTTTCCCATTTAGGGTATTTCCATTTTCACCTTTGCTCGTACCGTCTTTACTTTCTTGATTTCGAAAATGGCCTCCAAGACTGGTGAATCTTCTTCTTCTACCCAAACAAGCTCTGATGCTTTGCTTTGCAAATGGGGGGTTGTATCGTACAACAATCTTATCCAAGAATATGATATCAGGCCAGAATGGAACCCTGTGTTGCCGTCGAAAACAGACACGACGTTCCCGTTGAAAGAGGGGAAAATCACTCTGTTTAGTGATTTCTTCAAATTTTGCAATTTCCGGTTGCCCATCACCAAGTTCTGTAAGTCCGTTCTTGACGAGTATCCCATTCACATTTCTCAATTGCATCCATTAGGGTTAGCTTCGTCACTTCGAGTTTGCTTGCATAGCCCTAGGTCATATCCCTGAAATTACAGTTTTTAGGGTTTTTTTCGTTCTTGTTTGGAAATCTCCCTTCTTCACTTTTGATAGGCGAGACATTGGTGTATATTGTCTGAGGGACATCCCTACCAGTTCCAGGGATAAGGAATGGAAGAAGAAGTTCTTCTATATTGATGCCGGTGTTATCCCCGGAGAAATGCAGTGGAGGGAAATGGGAGCCAAGGATAAGGTCAAGGACGACGGTCCCCCTGCTGATGCTTATGTTGAAAATGCTTTGTTTAAGAGGTTGTGTCAACACCCCTCCGAGTGCACAGTGATCCCAGAGGGAGCCCTGGTGATGGCGGGGATGAGTTTGTTATGGCATGATATCAGGTTGTACCCTTCCTTCCAAAGGGATGATGAAGGTATGTGGCCTTTTGCTTTGAATTTACTCTGCTAATTGTATTTTGCATTAACGTGTGTAAATGTCAAATAGGTAAATGGAGCTTGTTTGATTTCGTTGACCCCCCCCACCCGGAATGCTGCTTTAAGGGCCACGGACCGTGTTATTGGGGAACAGGAACCCGACGTGCTGAAGATTCATCTTGAGCAATTCCTGCTACCCGCCGTGTCGGCGGATTAACTGCTTATATATCTCGGCCTCCCCCCCAGCGGAAGGAGTAGCGTTTCTGCTGCAGAGACAAAGAAGCCAACCCGGGTGAAGATCACCGGGAGGAAATATATGGCCGCAGGGGCTACTACTTCGCCTGTGGCGGTTAACGTCTCTGTGGCCCCAGGGGGTGCTGATGTGACTTCCGCCACTGCCAGTTTGATGAGTCCACCGTGTGCTCAGAAAAAACGCAGAATATTGCCTCCGTTAACTTCGTTTCAAGCAATCCAGACTGCTCACGTCCTTCCCACTAGTAAGTGACTTTATTTGTGGAAGTAGGCGTTGATTTTCTATACTGTTGTGCTGAATACCTGATTTGATACAGGTTCCGTTGCTGAGGTCCAAATTGAGGGTGTGTCCTTTATGCCCTTGACATCTGGGGATGTCGTGCCTTCCGCTTCTGGCGGGCCAAGCCTTTCGGACCTCATATCGCAGGCGAGTGCTATCGGTGTTAGCTCTTCAATGCCGCCGCCTGTGTTTACAGCTGCTGTGTCTATGACCACCAATCCTGTTTCTACGCCGTTTTTTTCTAGCGCTGCCCCCGTATCTCTGTTCGACTCTCCTATTGGCGTTTTTGCTGCCTCTGAGAAGGAGATGCCAGCAACTTCTGTTGCCGGTGAGTCAACTAGTGCCAGGGATGCTACTGTAAGTGACACTGGAGGGTCTAGCAGTGGTTTTGTTGATGATGGGGCCCATTTGGGTGATGATTTACCACTACACATGGTCTTATAGTAGTTGTAGTATACTAGTTGGATGCCCCGCCCGCGTTGCGGGGCGCTAAGCTGAATATTTCTTAGTTTAATAACATGTACGCATGTATTTTAGTTACCTGTGCATACTACTCATAACACGATCTCAAAAAAATGATATCGACTCAACCAATTAAACCAAAACATTGCCATAGATTTGCTAAAAAAGATGGCAAGCCTGATCTGGGGGCAAAATAGTAAATTATCATAAACAATGAGCGAGTGTCAGACACCTGCTTGACAAAAAAGTTAGATTGAGTAAACCAAGTAAAATAAAAACTACTATAGTTTTGAAAAAAAAAATTAAAACGATGGCAAGACTCCAGATTTTAACTGAGGGAAAAATCATAAGTTTTTAAAAGAGGACAAACTCATAATTTTAAACTGAGGGCAAATTCATAATTTCTAGCTGGGGAGCAAAACCAAAATTTTGTTTTGAACGGGGAAAAAATCATAGTTTTGAACTAAGGGCGAAATCGTAATTTTTAGCTGGGGACAAAAGCATAAATTTATTTTAAACTAAGGGCAAAACGTAATTTTAAACTGAGTGCGAAATCGTAATTTTTAAAAGGGGCAATTATAATTATATTATACTAACATTAATTGACCTATATATTAAAAAGAGTATGGAATGAACAGTAATAAAATATATATTAAAAAAAGAATGAAATTAACACTAAGACCATTGGGTACGGGGCTCGTCCCCCCGGCCCGTCCTTGCACACAGCCCCATCGCCCCACCCCCTGCTCCGTCTCACCCCCCTGCTCCGTCTCCTCCGTCCAAATTCCGACGCTGGCGACGACCCACTCTCCCACACACACACCTCTACATACATACATATATATAAAGGTGTTCATCCTCCACCCCCTAAGTCCATCCCCTTTAGGCCTATCCCACTTGGCGGTGACGTGACGGATGGTCCCTTTGAAACCATACTGGATGGTCTAACAAAAATAGATTGACCTATATATTAAAAAGAGTATGGAATGAACAGTAATAAAATATATATTAAAAAAAGAATGAAATTAACACTAACAAAAATAGAATTGAATGAATGGTATCGGGTATCGATACCGGTATTAAATTTATCAAATTGGGTGTATTTTCGGTACCGGTTCGGCACCGGTATTCATCGGTTTTTACCCTCAAATACCGGTGCCGTACCAGTACCGACAGGTACCGTACAAGGTATATTTGGTTCCGGTACCCACTTTTGGGGATTTCGATAACGGTATTTTCGGTACCGGTTGGTACCGAGCTCATCAAATCCTGTAGCAACGTAGCAATGCAAGTAATTGCACCGTTTAGATTACTTTCATACACACAGTAAGTAAACTGTATTCGTTTGAATGAGGTTTTATATACACAACAACTTATTTTGCTTTATTTTTTATCTTTTTCTGTAATGAATGCATTGTAGCATATAAAATTAACTTGGATATTTAGATTATTGATGAGCAATCGTATCAAATCCTGTAATCAAACCGGTATCGTATCGGTACCAAATTTACTATACCAAATCATTTTCGATACCAATTTGGTACCCACCTTTTGGCGTTTTCAGAATCGTTACTTTCGGTTCGACATCGGTCTAGCACCATACATGTATTTATTGATTTTTACCTTCAAATACTATACCGTATTGTACCGAGCATTTTTGGTGCCGGTACCTAATTTCGATGATTTTCTGGATCGGTACTTTCGTTGCCGTTATCGGTACCGAGCTCATCCATATTTTAACGTGTTAGCGTTGTAATAACTGAACTGAAAACAACCGAATTTCCAACGTGTAGGATGTGTGGGTCCTATTATTATATATATTAGGTTATTTAAAATCGTTTTTTTAGGACGGAGTGACTATCCTTTTCACGACATTTTTATTTATGTTTTGCTATTCGGTATCTGTTTGCCGTTACTAACACGCGTTTCACAGTCATTCGGTCTCCGCCGCAACGCGTGGGCGAAAAATCAACTAGTTAAATTAAAACTAAAAATGAAAAAAAAAAAAAAGAAATAGGGCAGCCGCCCATTTAACCCAATCGACGGGAAGTCCTATTACCCCTCATGAAGTTTGTATATGTTGAATATGGCGAAAAAATTAAATAAACATACTTTTGTTAATATAAAAATTACATTGCGACCCCAGTCATAAAAGTCTAGTTCCTCACTTTATATATAAACCTCTATATTTACTTTTAACTTGGTGTTTAAATTTCAAACAATCAAACTCAAATTAAATATTATATACCAATCGATTTACAGGGATCGGGCCCAATTCTTTTACCTCGCCCAGGGCCTAAATTGTTTTTAACATTTTCGAAGACAGGAATGGTATGATACATGAGTTTTAATCCAAGAAGCTCACAGGCCATTATGGATCGATTAAATTGGATCAAATATGGATGAACATGAGTGTGCACATGTATGTGTAGCGACTCGGTGAAACTGGGGAGAGAAAAGTCAAAATACACGCAAGCCCTATTTTTCTCCACACTTAATATTGTTACATATGTGGGTATTTATACCCTCTTACAATTGACGTTTAAATAACCATTTTAACGAACTAAACGTGTATACCAAATTCTAAACGTAGGGTCTTTTCTACCAATTTTGACCTTCACAGTTTGACTTTAATTTATTTGAATTTCTTTGATTAAATTGATATCCCACATAAGTACATAATTAATAACGACTTGATCAGCAGGGGCGCAGGATCATTTGGGGGGGGGGGGGGGGGGCGGACGTATATACCCAAAAATTTCTATACGAAAACTACATATACAACACTACTGAGTGAAAAATTCGTTTTCGACGGCAAGCTTCGCCACTGTTGATCAGATATATCACTTGGTATATAATATCAACTATCAAGCTACTAAAACATTGTAACAATTATACGAATATCATTCCTAAATCAACAGAGGACTGAATTAACCTCCTTACACACTACAAACAAAATCTTAGAACATGCCCATACAACCCAAGAACTTCATTACAACATAGAAACAAACTAAGGTTTTGGAAACCCTTTATATATCGATCAACATGACAAATAACAAATGCAAATTTCGAGCACTTCGAAAAACTTCTGGATTAATTCTTGCGTAACAAGAACAAGAGTAAGCCAATAAAATTTAATAAATCAGACTAGGAACAAAAAGAAAAACTCTCAAGAACCCTTCAAAATACAGGGGTACTCCGTACTCATGCCTATATTCCTTCAACAAACCTCAAGGTTATTACACTCTTCTAACTTCTCTCAATTGCAAGTGATAAGAACCAACAAAAAAATAGAGTAACGGGAGAAAACGAGAGAGAGTGTAAAGCATCAATGAGAAACAAAGACGACTCCTTGTTTTTACCTTCAAATACCTGAACATATTATATATGAACTCTACAATGGCAGTTTTAGTCCTCAAGCTTTCCATCATCTTCACTGCAACACTTCTAGATTGTATCAGTTGGGAGAAAGCTTTAAATCTGACCCTCTCTCCTGATAAAAATAGAGAAAAGTAATATGTTAGTATCATCCATGAATATTATATAATAGTGTATCAACAATTTTAATATAATGAAATATACCTTTAGTACGTAGGATTTGATTGTGGTTTAGGTAGTATTCCCCTGTTGTTGATTGAAAGGCAGAGAAATCACCACCAATGATGTGATTCCATGACTTGTAATAACTCAATACTTCTTCTTTCATTCTTCCATCATCGTAAACAATGCCTACCCCACACTCCTTAATACTAGCAACTGGATAACACGTGCGCATTTTTTCTAAGGAAATAGTAAGTTGGTCACCATCTTCTATCTCATTCTTCCCAAACATCCAATGGCTTACAAATATTAGACTCTCATCAGCTACACAGAATTGGGAAAGATAATGATCGTATGACCAGGTATGCTACTTTGTTAGATTTCTAATTATTATCATCGGTACCACATAATCATTATCATCTGATAAGTTCACCAGTCCATAGCAGATATTCAACCCTCTAAGTTTGTTAGGAGATGATGGGATGGTAAATGATAGCGATGATCCATTGCTTCTACAATTAATCCAGTTCGGCATCTCTTTCCCCACATAAATTGTGCTAAATATTCCAAATCCATAATACATCTGTCACATAAAACCTTAATTGGTTAGCACAAAACATGTATACGTATTCAGTTCACATATGGACAGATAGTTAATCGGAAGAAACCTGGATTCTTAATCTCGTTTTTTTAAATCTGTCTATAAACGTCAAGTGCTGATATTTTATCAATTCAAAATTAGCCCAGCCCAAACTAGATAACACCTCATCTTCGACATGTGCCAATGGTTGGACTTTAATAACGCCTTCAATTGCTAAAGAGCCAAGTTTTGATGTACACACATTAAAATCGAGTGGGGACATGTCTGGATTGAATTTCACTTCCCGTATCCTATGCACTCCACCACATTGCAAATGTCTTAGTGAACTTGGAGGATAATCGACTGTCTCCAGCATCTCACAGTAGTTCATACTAAGCATCTTCAGCCTAGGAAGGGTTCTCACACAACTGGGCATTGAAACAATTGGATTTTCATCTAAACGTAATTCCTCTAACACAGCTAGAGAACTGAAGTCCATGGGAAAGGATTTGTTTGACAAGTTCCTATTTATAAGAGACAATTTTACCAATGATATCGGTAAGGAACTCAAAAAGGACCCCAAATCAGTTGGTATAGTCTCCACAACAGCCGAGGAAGAGGTTTGTGAGCTTATGCCAAAGTTACTTGCTTCAATCGTTTGTAATGAATCCATATCCCTTGTCTCAATGGGGAAAACAGAAAGATCACAACCATTTGATAAAATTGTTTTGACCTTCTTTAGCATGCCTATAGTTCTTGGGAGCTTTTTAAGCTTCTTGCATTTACTCAGATCGATGAAGACCAGTTCAACACAATGTTTAATGGATTCACAGACCTGAATTAAATTTGTGCAGTTTGAGATTATCAGCCTCTCAAGTACTGGGAGTTCAAAAAAGCCACCAAGGCTACGTAGTTGTTCACAGAAACTCAGATCAAGAATCTTCAGTGATGCAAGCAATCGTTTGTCTCTTGAGCTTGATCTAGTCAACCCCTGAAGTGAAGATGAGTTTAAATGGATAGTTAGTGAATTTCATTAACACAACACAAAATATCAATAAATATTGAAGTAGGTTTATCAAAATCTGTTAATTACCTTTAGACTATTCACAAATCCACGTGAGTTATTATGAGACATGTCAAATGAGTGGATACTGCTATGTGACATGTCAAGAACAACCAGATTCTCCATTGGTAATTCTGAAGGTACAGACTTGAAATGGAAACCATGCATACACAACCATCTTAGTTCTTTTGAAATATTCTTAAAAGACCCGTTGATTTTCACATAATTGAGTTGTAGAAGTTTCAGATTACCCATCTTATTCAATGCATCTGTTTTCACCTGTAATGGCTCACTTAACTGTTCTTTCTCAAGCATTCTCATGTCAAGAGCAAGGCCAAGAACATTTTCAGTGCCCTGAGAACATGGAAATGTAACAAAATAAAGTTTAGTTTACACTTACATAAACAAAGAAAGCATTTGAAACATGCATAACTACTAAAACATATACATGGCCTCTTACTTTTTTACGTTTCAGCACTTCGAATGACACCTCATGACACCATAATCGACTACGCTCCCATGGCTTGTCAGGTGATTCGTCGCGTACTAAATCTCTTCCCATATCTTGAACCAGCTGATGCATCACCAACTGGTTGTTCTTAATACTAAGAAGGCATCTGTCAATGAGATTCGTGACCCCGGATCTTGTGTTTATATCACATGCATTCAATATTGTTTCAGTCACATCTCTATCTACTCCTACAAAAAAACAGGCGATATGCTTGAACAAGTCCTTATCATTTTCGAATGGCAATGAGTCAAAACTCCTCTTCAATGCATTTTTAATATGGGAATGAGGTTCTTTCTTCAGCCCTTTTATGCACTCTTCCCAATATGCTACATCTCTTTTATGCAAAGACCTACCCAAAACTACAAGAGCCAACGGATGTCCATCACAGTATTTCACAAGCTTTTCTGAAACCTCTTCATAACCCTCTGTGGGCTTTTGGCTCTTGAATGCATTGAGACATAAAAGCTCTAGTGATTCAGACTCATATAAGCCATTAAGTAAGACTTTCTTGTGAGTAGGTTGCACATGTGAATTGAATAATGCACACCTTTCTGTTAAAGATGCATCCTTGTTTGTAATTATAATTTTACTTCCCGGATGTAAAACTTTATTTCCAATTAAAGAATCCAACTGGTCAAGACTATCAACATCATCAAGCACTATAAACACCCTTTTACGTGCCAAGGCATTCTCAATCTTAGAGGTGTATACAGAGACATCATTAACTTGTAATGGACTTGTTACTGAAATGTCTCCGAGAAGTTGCTTTTGTAATTTAAGCAATCTGTTAAAGCGTTCATTACATCTTGCACTGATACCTTCAATAAAGCTGCTTTTGTGGAATTTACTAGAGTGTAGTTGGAAGACATATTTGGCTAAAGATGTCTTTCCAATCCCACCAACACCTACAACTGTGAGAATATCGGCAGTATGACTGGAGCCATCTGTGAGCCATGCACTAATGTGGTTAATGTAATACAACCTCCCGGTAAGAAGTGGTAGAGTATTACTTAAGGCTACACCTAATCGACCATGGATTTCGGTAACAACTTGTTCAATAAGCTCTGTCTCTTTCCTGCAAATTGATTTCAAAGAGAAAAATAAAATATGATTGTGAAAACTAAAATCTAAAGATACAAAAATTCAAAGATCCAAACCAAATATTTAGCTAATTGATTTCAGTGGGGTTCATGGGGAACACTAAAAAAGTGGGGAACAGGGGAACACTTTTAAAAATTATACTTAACATGTTAAAAAAAATATTTTTCTATTTTTTTTTTCGGCGCTTTTTCTTATAAATACAACTAGAAACATTTTTGATAAAAAAAATCAAAAACTAAAAATATAAAAAAATGTTTAAAAAACAGTTATATCTTATAGAATTAACTTAACATGTTAAAAATAATTTTTTTTAAAAAAAATTTCAGCGCTTTTCTTTATAAAAAGGAGGAGAATCTAGTCGAGTAAAAAAATATTTTTTCTAAAAAAAAAAATTTTTAGCCTTTTTTTAATTGTTTTTTTTTAATATTTTTAGTTTTTGATTTTTTTTATTAAAAACGTTTCTACAAGTATATATAAGGAGAAGCGCCGAAAAAGATGTTTAAAAAATTAATTTTTAACATGTTAAGTTAAATTTTTAAGAGTGTTCCCCGGTTCCCCACTTTTTTAGTGTTCCCCAATGAACCTCACACTATATATATATATATATATATATATATATATATATATATATATATATATATACATATATAGTGTGAGTTTCATTGGGGGATCGTTAAAAAAGTGGGGAACAGTGGGGAACCGACTCAAACGAACTCCGATTGGACTCATTCATTGGGGTCGGGAAAGAGTGGGCCGGCCCAAGAGAAGGAGTAATTTGGGGCGAAGAAGTTTAAGAGCCCATGTCCATTCTTGTCACACCCCGATTTCCACGTGTCACTGGTGGGCCCGGTGGGGGAGTATCGTGACGTGGTTGGCAACGTAATAGTCAAACAACACAATATTTAATATGCACAGCGGAAGCAAATTTAAAGATATAATACAACCGAATAAATTATTGTAATATCAAGTATCACAATGTTCGGATGTTTATCCACAGAACGGATCGAAATAAAATAGAAACAATAGTTCAACAGACTTCAGGCATCCTAAGCTTGCAAGACTTTTATTGATGCTAAGGAGACAATCCAGCAAATTTCGTTTAGTACCTGCATTCAGTCTTTTTGGGAAAATACGTCAGTTTACACTGGTAAATACATTCAACTGACTCATTTTGGAAAATGATTGAAAATTGGTTTGGATGCACGTGGCATAAACATTTTTATTTAACTTGATTAAAATGCACAGAGGCAAAATTAATCTTGTATAACTTGGGGAAATTATTTAGCTATATAATCTTGCGAACGAATTACATGTTACTTATGCGTTCAGTAGCCCGGATCTTGTCCGGGTTAAAGATCAATAGATACACCACATTATTCTTTTGTGCGCTGACAGGTGTACGCCTACACCCCGCGCTTAAGTCGTGGCCATTACTTCGAATGATGCCATGGATATCCGGGACATGGTCATTAACCCCCCAAAGGCAGTAAAGTAAACAAGACTGTTTAAACAAGCCGATCAAATTATTCAATTAACCACCTAAGCGATGGAAGATTTGATGCCCGACCAAGCGGTATTTTATATACCGTAACCCAAGCTCGTATAGGGAAAATAAGTTAAAAGTATTTACCTGAGCAATGTATAAATCACAATAATCAAAATGCACGTAGCTTTTACTGGTCCTCCTAATCTGGAACGAAGGTTTATAATAACCTATTAGAATCCTAACGGGTCTTTAATTAAGCTTAAGCTTAGACCGGCTAGTTTCAAAGATACGGTTCGTACGCACGATTAAGCGAAGACCGGATCGAATGTGATTCAGACCCGACAAGTTCAGAGACTTGTTTAATATGGGTTTATTATTCACATTCTGGATTTTGAGATAAAACCGTTAAGGTTTGACCCGTTTCGGCTAATTTATGTAAACTTGTTACATAAACCGAACCGTACGCGTAATAAGCGTGAGGGGTATTCATGAGAGCTATAGACAGGTTTCCTAAGTTAATTATACCTCTAATATGTTGTGACATCAGTAAGATGTCTTTCATTATGCCCGAAACATGTTTAAACACAAATTAGGCCCCGTAGGGGTAGTTTGGTCATTTTAAAGGTTGTAAAAGGGTTTAAGTGTTTAACTGAGTTACAGGTCTGATGTAATCAGTAAACATACTCAAATTAATGAGTTATAACAGTAGGATAAAGTACATATGTGAAATTTATCAATTATAACCAAACTATGCCCCGTAGGGGTATTTTGGTAATTTCACATAAGCCGAAAAGCTTAAAATTAAAGTCTGAGTTTATCAACCTTTGCTTACTGTTAAAATATTATAATTTTCCTCTTATATCAGTAGGTATCAACCCGGGTATGTCCAATATAATTTTGATACATACTATGCGTTAAAAACGCTTAATAAGGCGATTAAAGGCCATTTCCGGGTTCGATACTTAAGTCTGATATTTTTTATATTTCCAGAAGGCTTAAAATAATTTATTTATCATATGTGATCAGTAGCAAAAGGTTTGGAGTCGTTTAGATATGTAAAACTCATTTTATGGCCCGTAAGGGCAAAACCGACAAGTACCGGATTAAGCCTACGACTATGAGTTATGCTCAGCCTAAAATTAATTAAAAATCTTTGAAAATCCCAAAATAATATATTACATCAGTGGGTAAAAGATTTGATATCAAAAAGTATGTTTAAGTAGGCTATACGCTAATTACGCCATTTTATAAACATAAAGCATTCATTTTGCGATAATGAGCATAACTCTTAATCTACTATTCAAATTGATGTCAAACTTTGCATACAAGTTTATATATCAATAATTAAATTTTCTACTCTTTTACATTTCCAAAAATCACGTTTTAAGGTAACAAGGGCATAATGGTCAACATATGAGCGATTAACGGAAACATGCATATTAATTGGATAACTAATGAACCAAGGTGTATAATCACAGAGGGTTGTACTAACATGTAACCTAGTCCAATTAAAGCTCTGAGGCATTTCTAAAGCATGCCTAAACGGGTCAGAACTGAAAGTCAAAGTGAAAGTCAAACTATGTGACTTTCGGTTCCGAACTAGGTCTAAACAGGAAATTGTCGGGTTGAACATGTTTAGACATGTTCTTTCACTTATTACCAAGTTATAACAATGATCCAACAGGTTGTATATGATCTACAATGTTAATTATGCATAAATAGCATTTTAGGCTTCCTGTTGACTTTTTAAATATAAGTTTGACCCGACTTTTGACCTGGTTAGAGTGATGATCAGGGAAACCCTTTTGAGGGTTTATTACCCTCATAAATACCAACTTATACCTATTTTTAATTCGAGATATGACTGAGCTATTATTGACTAATCTCGAAGTCAAACCGTAATTACGACGGTTTGACTTTTAGCTAAATAACTAAGCTAAACTCAATTTAGAAAGGATTAGAACACTTACTGAAGTCCTAAGCTTGATTAGGGAACACTTGAGAGGAAGTTGAGCTCCAGAAGTGGTCCTCAAATGCAGATGAAGGTGTGAAGAAAATGTTGCAAGTTCATGGCCTTATATAGTGGATTTAAGCACCACAATTGATTGACAACAAGGTCTAGCACACACCACAACTGATCAACACTTGTTTCTAGTGTTTAGGGGGTGTTTTAGGGGTCAAGGGATGTGGAGAATCGAGTTAGAATCGAGCAGATTGCACTCAGCAGGCAACAACCCATTTAATTCGGAGCTGGGCACCCCTAGCGTGACGCTAGGCCTCCCTCGCGTCGCGCTAGGCCCTCCCTGATCAGCTTTTGTGATTTATTTCATTTTGATCCTTGGCTCTTCAAAACTTGATTAGGCACTTGTTTTTCTTGCATTTTAAACCCTCAATGTTGATCTATAAGGGCTTTAAAACATATACCCACTTTGTTAGGTCCCCGGTTAACTTCGTTGTCACCCGAAAAGTCCTAACATTCAACGTTTACGCTTTAACCCTTCGCACACGAATTTGATCATAACTTTCTCATACGATAACGAAACTTTATGAAATTTTAATCGTGCATTCTAGTGAGCATAATTTACCGTTACAAAGCTTCGGGTTTGTCAAAAGGTCACTCAGAGGTATAATTTAAACATGTTGACACATTTAGCCCCTATAGTTTGAAATCTCTCACTTTTAGTTTCGTATGATCCATGATTTATTCGTTTGAAGGTATAAGCACCATGTAGGGTTAATGTACATTATATTTATTCACAGTTGACACTTAGAATACGTATATTCACATACTTTCCATGTTTGTCAACTTTAGTCCTTCTATAATATTTCTTTCACACGTTTAAACATTTGACACGTGTCTACACATTATAGGACGTGAATTTTCGAGGTGTTACATCCTCACCCCCTTAAAATAAATCTCGACCCGAGATTTACTGAAATAAATAAGGGTACTTTTCTTTCATCGTGGATTCAACCTCCCACGTGTATTCGGGACCTCTACGGGCATCCCATTTGACCTTTACAATAGGTACATGCTTCCTTCGAAGCTTCTTCACCTGTCGATCTTCAATCGACAAAGGTTTTTTCACAAACTTCAAGCTCTCATCTATATGCACATCTGTATGTGGTATAACCAGTGATTCATCAGCGAAGCACTTCTTCAAATTGTAGATGTGGAACACATTGTGAATTCCACTGAGCTCTTCCGGTAAGTCTAACTTATAGGCAACTGACCCGACACGTTCGATAACCTCGAAAGGTCCTATGTATCTCGGGCTTAGCTTGCCTTTCTTTCCAAATCGCATCACCCCCTTCCAGGGTGATACCTTAAGCAGCACTTTATCACCTACTTCGAAGTGAAAAGCTTTACGCTTTGGGTCTGCGTAACTCTTCTGCCTATCTCGGGCAGCTTTGAGACGGTCACGAATCTGGACAATCTTGTCCGTCATTTCAAAGACTACCTCTGGTCCTGATAATTGGACATCTCCAACTTCTGCCCAACAAACGGGCGATCTACACTTTCTACCGTATAATGCCTCAAAAGGCGCAACCTTTATGCTGGTATGGTAGCTATTGTTATAGGAGAATTCGATTAATGGTAGGTTCTTATCCCAACTACCACCCAAATCGATCGCACATGCACGTAGCATGTCTTCCAACGTTTGAATAGTACGCTTACTCTGACCGTCAGTCTGAGGATGATAAGCCGTACTAAAATTCAAACGTGTGCCCAAAGATTGCTGGAAACTCTTCAAAAAAATGTGACGTGTATCCAGTACCTCGGTCAGAGATAATAGACACAGGTATGCCATGTAAGGCGACAATCTTATCAACGTACAACTGGGCTAATATGTCGGAGCTATAAGTCTCCTTGATGGGTAAGAAATGTGCTGACTTAGTCAGTCCATAAACTATAACCCATATTGTATCATTCCATTTTCTTGTCTTGGGTAACTTGGTAATAAAATCCATAGTTACCATTTCCCACTTCCACGTAGAAAGTTCAGGCTGTTGTAGCAAACCTGACGGTTTCTGATGCTCAGCTTTGACTTGCGCACAAGTCAAGCATTTAGTTACATAGGTGGCTACAGACTTCTTCAAGCCTATCCACCAATAAATTGGCCCTTAGATCCTGGTAATTGAACTTATCAATCTATTGCCCCTACAATAGATGTTTATCATTCTATCTTTACAGGGTCTCCCAGGGAGCAGCCTTGATGCTTACATATCAACTATCATAGATAAGCTTATCTTAAGGTGAGGTGGTTATTCCAACCACTACTTAACAAATTTTAAGGATTAGTTGATCCTTGTAGTTAGTCGAACAAATCGACGATTCAGAGCAGCTGATGGCAAATTCTTAATTGTTGCCTAATTAGGGTTGCGGCATTTAATACGTAAGCAATATGAACCGTCTTTCTTATTTAACAATATCAAACCTTGGAATATCGAGTCAGGCTATATGAACCCTCTATTTAAAAGCTTAATTAATCAGGGTTTCGATTCTTCCAATGATGGTACTAGCCGTCATGGAGATTTCATAATAATGCAGCCTTAAATGGGATATTAAAACTTAATTCTACCTGCCTTCCAGGAGGTAAGCAGGGAAAACTTATGAGAAGATAATCAAGATACAAGGAGGCTACATAGATTTTCCATATCTCAGGCTCTAGTTCATCCATCATTGTTCATGTCAAATAAGTGACACATTTATGTTATAAGTCCACGAATTCCTTAATCGGGAACATTTACTTGGAAAAATTCCATTCTGGATATCTTCTTTGAATACCATTAGTTGACTTTAGTACCATATGATCATTGGGATATCTTTGTGGTCCCATGCATTAAACCTCTATACTGATCAGGCATGGAAGCAATCTATGGAACTTATTAAGATACATCAATTTTCATACGGCGGTTTTGTCATACTATTTGGTATTCGTAATCAATAGGGATTAAATAGATATCAACTATATATGCTGACGCACTTCCTCTTAGAAAGAGGATATTTCGAAAACATACGACTGAAGGTTTCCGATAGGAACAAAAGAAATGATTCTTTCGATTTCGTCTGTAACTTTTACTTTACACTTAATATCTGGAGTTTTTATGGAAAATTTCTAAAAGTTTGCCAAGCTTAAGATCTTATGAGAGACTTATTAGCATCCGAACCCAAACGTATCTCTTAGCAGTCAAACCACTAATAATTATGTGCTTTAAGCTTAGATTTTTGGGTATACTGAATAGGGTACTATCTCAGCCAATGAATTAAAATTTGCGACATACTGTCGACTGTCTAGAACTTTTATGGCGAGAGTCAGAAAATTCTTATTCCGTCTTTTCCCTTTTCGCGAAACGGATACTAGGTTTTTCTAATAAGGTCCTTTCTAGTGTTTAGTCAACATAAGCAAGCCAAGAGTAACTAAAACATAGAGGTAAAACTCTTGGATTCTAATACTTAGTCAACATAATGAGGATAAGTAAGTGACTTATAGAAGAAAAAGGAAGTTATTGTACATGTGCTTATATTTAATCAAAATGGAAATTTCACAAACTAGGCACCTAGCTCAGTTGGCTAGGCGCGCGAAAGGGTGTGGCCTAGACCCAGGTTCGATTCCGGGGACGGCCAGTTCCACCATTTTTTTATGTTTAATATTAATTAATCGTACGGATACATGTAATTATGAGGGTTGTCTCATAAGGAGTCTTGATAATTAATTGCTTCTTATCACCCACACTATGGGCTTGATTTTTAAGGCAACCAATCGATTTTTATCACTATATTGAGTCCTTATATTTAACGGAACTAGGACATCGGAAAAATGATTCCTAATGGATATAAAACATCCATCTAATAATGCTGAGGCAGTCTCCGAGGTATACAGGCTTCTTACTGAACTTTCGTTGCTTTTTATTAAGTCTGTACTTGCTCTCTTTCTCAGACTTCTGGGAGTTATCCTCCTTCTTTGGTTCACCCTTCATATTTGAAGTGTGAACTCTCCTCATGAGCAATTAAACATGGTTTTGAATGAGATTTAGAGCGAGAAGCATTCGGCTCTTTGGATTGTCTCATGACCTTTTTCCATGACCTTTCCAACTATTGCGTTAACCACCTCTTGGAGATTAACTCCAAAAATGTTGGGGTTTACGTTTGAGACTTTACTTGCTTTTGTCGCATTAATAGCATCGCGACTATTGCCTATTTCTTCCGAGTTTTTCATACTCAAAACTTGGTACTAATTACCAAATTAAACCATTATTAGTCATCATCTTGATGACCTGACATTGATTAGCCACGGCATCCACGAACCGTATAGGCCATTCCGTTCTGAACATTCTTAATGAATGCTTTTTGAATGTATATCTATTTCATTTAGCTTAGGTCACAAAAGGACTATCAATGGCATTTAAGGTTTGGAGCGAGTCCAACACCTGCTTGACAGGGGACCATAATGTCACAACTGTCTTTGTCACAAGGACGATTATAAATAGCTCAAAGGCTAGTCTTACAAGACTTTTATTATATATATACATATATGGCATAGAAGCCTGTCTCGATGGACGTAGAAAGATATGGCATAAAGCCCAGTCATGAAGGACATAAATGATTATACGGCACAAAGGCCTTGTCGCAAAGGTCATTTAGATATGTCACAAACGGCCTTGTCATAAGGACATTTACCCAATCTGGCACAAAGGCATGTCACCAGGAATGTTAACATTTAATATGTTAGCTTGTCACGAATGACAATTTATAGCACATAGGCTTGTCATGAATGACTTTAAAACACAACTCGGTGGTCTATCATCAAGGACCTTAATTTATTAGCCGCTATCTTATTAGATTAGGGCTTCAAGGTTTGAACGTGGTTCTTCACCTTTGGACAGGGAGTCATAGACTACAACTGTCATCGTCTTGAAAGACGATTCATTTGGCAGAAAAAGTAAGCCAATCAACATCACTAATGGGTGTTTATATATAACCATCGTATCTAATGATATTAGTCATGATCACATCGATCATATTGACTATTAGGTTTGGGTATAATCACACTATTTTGAACAGGGGATCATAAGGATCACCACTATCTTTGTCTTACCGACACTAGAATAAAGTATAGCCCGTAGGCATTTCATCACGAGGGATGCAAATATTATGATCATCATACTGATGATACTAGTCAGGATCGCAATGATAGCATAGACTACGGGATTTGCGTATAGCTCATCCCCTTGGGCAAAGAATCACAAAAGATTACAATTGCCTTGTCTTAACTGAACAATACAATATAGCCCTTAAGCAAAACATCATTAAGGATGTTAAAATTTTTAATCATCGTATTGATGATTTTTGTAATGCTTGCATTGATCATATAGACTATTAGGCTTGAGCATAGCTCACTACCTTGGACAGGGAATCTTAAAGATCACAATGTCTTTGTCACAAATGGACAATATATTATAGCCCGTAGGCAAAACATCACTAAAGGATGTTAAATAATATGATCATCGTATTAGATGATATAAGCCACGATTTATAGATCATAAGGCCAATTAGGAATTAAAAATTTCCAATATAGGGATGACTGTTGTGATTTTATCATACCACATTTGTCAGGAGGGCTAATACGTTCTTAGGTGTTAACAAGGATCTGAATCCCTTGAGTAGGTTTCACTATCTTGGCTGCGTAAGCTAGGTTTCACCTTTAAGATTCTTTTTAAAATGCATACTGGCAGGAAAGGAAGGATATTTATTTTATTCGGGATTTTTTTTTTATCATAAATCCTAATTTACAAGTCAATAATAGCACAAATGGCATAGTCACGTAGACAAGTTAAATTTATAAGTCATGATTTCAGAGAATCGCGGCATTAAGGTTTGAATCAAAGTTCATTACCTCTTCCTGACAGGGAGCTGTAGGCTGCCACTGTCTTTAGCCTCAGAGGACATTGACTATAGCCCGTAGGCACTTCCCTTATAAGGGATGTTTATTACGGAATTGCCCCTTAGGGAAATTCATTAACCATGGTAAGCAGAGACCATATTTGGTTGATTTATTAATCATATTTATTTAGGATTTCTATTATAATTTATCCTAATTATAAAACATTAACAGTTTTATTTGTGGCACCCAATGGCCTGGTCACATGGACATTTATAAATTATAAGCTTATGATTTCAGAGAATCAAAGCAACAATAACAGTTTTATTTAATAGCACAAAAGGCCTAGTCACAAGGACAATTTCAGATCATAAGCCATGATTTCAGAGAATTAAGGCCTTTAAATTATATTAGCACAACAGGCTTAGTCACAAGGACATATATAAATTATATGCTATGATTTCAGAGAATCAAAGCATTTGAGGTTTGAACCTAGTTCATTACCTTTTTCAGACAGGGAGTCATAGCTACCACTATATTTTGGCTCATGTGGAAATGAGCAAGGCCCGTAGGCACTATATTACCACTTATGGTTAAAATATGATCATCTTAATTGATGATGTAAACCCAGGATTCAGCGATCATTAAACTGGGTTAGGAATCTTTTGAAGAATCCTTAATAACGTGTGTGATTTCCAACGAATCACATCTGCCGGGAGTGTTAACATGTTTTCAGATGTTAACTGGGATACGAATCTTTTAAACAGGTCTTACCATCTTGGCCAGGTCTTTATAATGACACTCAGGCTAGGTTTCACTCTTAAGATTCTTTTAATATTTATCGCAGAACAATTTCTAAATTGAAATGTTAATAAGGATCTGAATCTAAATTGAGGAACTGCCATCTTGGCCGGTCTTAATATGACCCGAAGCTAGGTCTTGTCCTTTTTAGATTTTGCCATTTTATTATAATGGTAGATCTTGTAAAAGGAAATGTTATTTTCCATTTATTTAATATTCTTGGTTAGAATGAAAGTTTAAACTTAATCATTCCACTATATAAAAATAAAAGTATAAAGTTGCCCTAAGCGGGACTTGAAAGGAATAGTGTTGTCCTCGAAGGGACTAAAAAGATAAATATGTCCTTATAAGGACTATTGAGGAAACGATTTTCAGCAAAGGAGTTTCTTCTTCATTCAATTCCTGAATGCTTTCTCCTTGGTTGCACGTCTCATCTTGGTCGCTGTACGAAGCTCAGCATTTCAAGGCTCCGGGTGTGGAGAATTCCTAGTTCAGCTTCCTCACTTGGCGACGTATCCAATAATAATAAAAATTGGAAGCAAAAATTTCCATATTAGGATTAAGATTATTCCTATGTTAAGTCTAGACTCAGAAGGTCAAGGAATGTGCTACTGTGTCATTGAGATTAAACACAAAAATTTTAGTGTTTAATTCACTCAATGTTGGCTCTGATACCAACCTGTCACACCCCGATTTCCATGTGTCACCGGTGGGCCCGGTGGGGGAGTATCGTGACGTGGTTAGCAACGTAATAGTCAAACAACACAATATTTAATATGCACAGCAGAAGCAAATTTAAAGATATAATACAACCGAATAAATTATTGTAATATCAAGTATCACAATGTTCGGATGTTTATCCATAGAACGGATCGAAATAAAATAGAAACAATAGTTCAACAGACTTCAGGCATCCTAAGCTTGCGAGACTTTTATTGATGCTAAGGAGACAATCCAGCCAATTTCGTTTAGTACCTGCATTCAGTCTTTTTGGGAAAATACGTCAGTTTACACTGGTAAATACATTCAACTGACTCATTTTGGAAAATGATTGAAAATTGGTTTGGATGCACGTGGCATAAACATTTTTATTTAACTTGATTAAAATGCACAGAGGCAAAATTAATCTTGTATAACTTGGGGCAATTATTTAGCTATATAATCTTGCGAACGAATTACATGTTACTTATGCGTTCAGTAGCCCGGATCTTGTCCGGGTTAAAGATCAATAGACACACCACATTATTCTTTTGTGCGCTGACAGGTGTACACCTACACCCCGCGCTTAAGTCGTGGCCATTACTTCGAATGATGCCATGGATATCCGGGACATGGTCATTAACCCCCCAAAGGCAGTAAAGTAAACAAGACTGTTTAAACGAGCCGATCAAATTATTCAATTAACCACCTAAGCGATGGAAGATTTGATGCCCGACCAAGCGGTATTTTATATACCGTAACCCAAGCCCGTATAGGGAAAATAAGTTAAAAGTATTTACCTGAGCAATGTATAAATCACAATAAGCAAAATGCACGTAGCTTTTACTGGTCCTCCTAATCTGGAACGAAGGTTTATAATAACCTATTAGAATCCTAACGGGTCTTTAATTAAGCTTAAGCTTAGATCGGCTAGTTTCAAAGATACGATTCGTACGCATGATGGAGGGTATGAAACCCGAGTGCTAACGTGCTTATCTTGTGTGATTTATTGTCGTTTACGTAATTATATGCTTTGAATATGTTGACTACGCAAGTATGTGGTTTTACAGGTTAACCGCGTAATACGGATGAAGATAAAAGGCAAGCATGCACATGGTTTGGTTGGAATTATATGGCAGCACATGGGTTTGTATGTTAGGTGTTTTAAAAGGGCCACACGCTGATTTGGGGGGTTTCTACGAGCCATCACATGCACAAGGGACTTTGGGAATTAATTAATACATATCACAATATTAGCAGCCATTCACGTTCACATGATGGCTTTATAGGAAAACATTAATTATCATCAATCATTATTCTTTTGGGCCATACATCATATTTTGGGAAGAAGGGACATAATAGTCAACTCTACATGGGCTTGGAGACATGGGCTGACAACATCACGTGAATAATGAGAAGGGTCTTGGACTTGGCGGCTGATTAGTGGGCCGACATACAAGGTTTTACATAGTCAACATTTGACGACTTTGGGAGGAGGACAGTCGTCGCACATCATCGAACTCAGGGACGAATTTCATTATTCCATCTTATCTTCCAAGCCAATCCATGAGGTCTAACTTAATCGGGATGACAACCGAAGCGGCGAAGATCACCATGAGCGGCTAAACTTCTTGTGACTTCTGCTCGGATGAACGTTTAAACGGTTTGATATAATTATTTGTTTTTCTGATTCTTGTAAACTGGTACATCTTGACCACTTGTGTTGGATTATTGGTAAACGTTTATTGTGTTTGAATTACTTGTCATTTATTAAGCGTATTGGCAACTTTCTTGCGTTGTTAGCGGGTTGGTAAATTGGTGGGTAATTGATACAATCAAACGGGTTATTAGGTTGCATAGTGAATCTTAAAAACTATCCCTATTAACTAATCAAATTCATTAATTCCGAGGCCATGTCTATGTGGTGTTTTGAATCAGAAAACGGATTTTTATATTAAAACGGGTACTCGGGATTCCGGGTGGAGGTTACTTCTTCTCATCTTGATAACACTTTTCGTGACAAATTGTGTTTTCTTTACAATCAAACAAATAAACCCCCGATTTAGATAGTTTAGTTTTAATTAATTTCTTTAACACTGACCACAAATTCCCCGTGGATACGATACCCTACTTACGCTATCTACGTAGCTTATTTAGGTTTTTGATTGACCCTTACGACAGTCATCAAAATGGCGCCGCTGCCGGGGAGTTCGTGCGCTTAGTGTTAGTTTAGTAGTAGTTGTTTTTTTTTCTTATTGTCTTTGAAAAAACATAAAAACCCAAAAATATTTCTTTTTGTTTATTTTGTCTTGTTCGGTATTACGCGTTGTTTTCTTGTTTCCTTGTGTGCAGGTGATCTTTTTGCATGCATACTCGGTTTTCAGGAAGATCTTTTCCGCTCTTGTTCGACCCTGAAATTGAAAAGACCGCACGCCAGAATTTGCTTCTTCGTTCAGCTTTGAAGGGAAAAGCAATTCAAACCACCATGAATCCCTCAGAAAACCAATCCACCCCACAACAGCAAACACCACAACAAACATCAACTACTGAATTGCCACCGATGCCACCACCCCCATTTACATTTGAACCACAACAACAAACCCCACCCAATGCACCATCATCAAGCACAACCACCCAACCAACCTCTGCTCCAACTGGAGAATTTCATTTTATTGGTGAACCACTTTACACTCTTGAAAGCCGACTACCACCACAGCCCAATCCTTTGCGGACCGTGAATCAACCGAATCTAGTGCCACACCCGAACCGGTCGGGTGCTACGTTTGAGCAAGTGGACAATAGGGCGAGAACAAAGACATGGGATGACGGTTACGGAGATGAGGAGTGGGAGGTAAACGATGGGTATATGGGATATCCAGGTGGGTACCAAAATCGGGCATTTAATCGCAATCAACCGGTGTATCAGCAACAGAGACAGCCACGGGGAGTAGATGCTTATCAGACCCTGCCACAGGTTCATAGAGCACCAGTTGCACCTCGTCAAAGGCAAAGAGATCCTAGATTTCCGGATCCGACTATTTGAGGGGTTGAGAGTCACTTCAGACCACACATTGCTGAGCATGCATCACCGATAGTGATGCCAGTAGCAGCGGGTAATGTGGAACGTTCGTTTGAAGCAAAACCACATATTCTGAACATGCTACCTACTTTTCACGGGAAAGGTATTGAGGAGCCATATGCACACATAGCAGATTTTGAGGCAGTTTGTGGTATGATTGCTGGACACGGGTTCACGCCAGATCAGGTTAAGTTGGTGTTATTTCAGTTTTCACTAAAGGATGCTGCAAGGGATTGGTTTACATCTTTGCCATATGCTAGTATTTATACATGGCAAGAGCTGCAGCAACAATTTTTGGATGAGTATTATACCCCGCAAAGAACTAAATCGGGGAGAGTAGCAATTAGAGAATTCCAACAATTACCGGGTGAGCTTCTTTACGAGTCTTGGAAACGGTTCAATCAATTGATCCGTAATTGTCCTCACCACGGTATTCAAAGATGGGAGTTAATTACCGCCTTCCACGATGGGATTTCAAATGAAGATAGACGAGATATTAAGGCTATCACCGGGGGTACATTTTTGAGAAATCATGTGGATGTAGATTGGGACTATTTGGACATTGTTGCAGCGGATTCAAAGATGCAAGCACAGTCAGATAGGAATAAAAAGTATCCGATTGTAGCACCGTCAAGTGCGGGAGCCTCTAATGCAAGGGTTGCTCAGCTAGAGAGAGAAAAGGAGGCGTTGGAACGCCAGTTAGCGAAGTTTAAGGGTCTTGGCGCACGGGATGCATTGTATGCGGCGCAAACCCTTCCGGTTTGTGACTCATGTGGAGATTTGGGACATACGTTGGATGCATGCCCGGGTCAGTTTGTAGCGGCTGAGGAGGACGTGAACATGGTCTATGGTGATCAATAGAGATATGATATGAATTCAAACACATATCACCCAGGTTTGCGTAATCACCCTAATTTTAGGTACAGTAATACTACTAATCAGTTAAATCCAAATTTTCAGGTACCAAATCAGGGAGGTCAGCAATACCAGAATAGACAGCCGGGATACAATATTCAAAATTACAACCAAGGAGGCTATAACCCGGGAAATCAAAGGACCTACCAACAAAACCAAGATCAAAGCAAATCCAACAATCAAAGCGAAGTTTCCAATAGCGAGGTGATGGAGTTACTTAAGCAAATCAAGAAGGATCAAGAATTGCAAGCTAAAGCATATCAATCCTTAGAAAAGCAAGTTGCTCAGTTGGCAGTTGATGTGAAGGAGGTGAGAAAAGATCCAGGGAAGTTACCGAGTGACACCACGAAGAATCCGCAACATCACGCAAGAGTTAATTCGGTAAGTACCATTCCTAATTCTAACATTGTTAATACAGATCTTACTGCTTCTTCCAAAGTAGTTGCAGGTATAAGTGACGGAAGTGAGGAAAATGAGCTAGGAGCACCGCTTGTGCCGATTAAAGTGGGAAAGCTGAAAATCCACAGGGCGTTGTTGGATTATGGGGCAAGCACGAATATTCTGCCCGGCAGTTTGTTTGATCAGTATGAGTTTGGTCAGTTGCATGATTTTGATAGAAAGGTGATCCTGGCAGACGATACTTGGAAACAACCGCGTGGGGTTGTTAAGGATGTGAAGATCCAGTTGGGTGAATTCTATTATTCGGTTGACTTTTTAGTGTTGGATTATGCACCCACAAGGACGAGCGAGCAACAAAAGGTAATATTGGGACGTCCGTTCTTGAACACGGCCAATGCTCAAATCAATTGCAGAGAAGGGTTGATTACAATGAGTTCTGAAAATCGTAAGTTGATTTTTAATGTTTATTCCAAATCTATTACTTACGAAATTATTGATAATTTATATGAAGCAGTTGCTACTGATGAGATTGGTATTAAGTATGACAGGTTTAAACAAGAGATGAACGAAGAATCGGTGAAAAAAGTGAAGGTGAAGAAAAGAGGAAAACCAGGTAAACCACCTGATGGTGGAAATGCTCGGGGCGATGAGGCCGAGTTCGATCATAACTGTTATGAAGCTGCGAACTTTCCAGACTATGTGAAGTGAATTGATTTAGAGAAGTCTGGAGGTGAGCCGATCTTTGAACCACCTTGAAGATTGCAGGTATGATCTGGCTGAAGATCTAAAACTTAGCGCTCTTAGGAGGCAGCCTAAGGTTTGTCGTTTATTTTATTTTTCATATTAGTGTAGTTTTTTTTTAATGTCAAAACCGTGCAATCGTTCAAGTGTGGGGAAGTTCGAGGAGGTTTGGTTAAGCTCTAGTGCAGTTGAGGGCAACACACATTTGTTTGGGGGGTAGGGCAAAGTGATTATAGGATTACATAAAAAAAAATTGGCCCGAAAAAAAAAGAAATTTAAGCGTTTTTGGACATTTTTTTCGGTTGTTTCGGTATATTTTCGGAGTGTTTCAGAAAAACGAGATGATTCGGAGAAGGAAATTCATGTAAAAAAGGAGTCCCATGTACGTTTTATTATAAATTTATCATAGAAAATCGTTCAAGAGGTTTGGGAGGTGAAAACACGAAAAAAGAAAAAAAAAATCGAAGGCATGGAACCCAAAAATTGCATGAAACTGCTGGAAAAGTAGCCTATAGGCGTGTCGCGAGAGTGATCATCCTCTGTTGTCCGGTCAAAAAGTCAATTTTAAACACTTTGTCATTCTGATTCACTTTTCAATTTTCATCCAAACTCCTCCCCTTTCTTTGTGCTATATCTCCCCCAACAACCTTATGACCTAACCATTCCTTTCATCAGTCAATCCATACATCACTTTGCCCACCTTCAGCCACCTCCGATTAACCATTTTCCATACCTATACACCACCTAATCACCGTGACACACCCTCCATCGCTGAACACACAAACCACCGGCGACGGTCAATCGACCACCGAGACCCACCACTATCTCTTCGCCGGCAACCACCTCCACCACGGAAACCACCTCCGTCATCCACAACCGCTGCGAACCACCCTCATCTCCCTCTTTTCTCTCCTAATTTACCGACTTCCGATTACCCTATCATCAATCACCACCGAGTGACTACCGAGCAACCTCTGATTGACCCTCCGATTAACCACCCCCGACGACAGCAGTGCCTACCAGCAGCCGACACCCATCATCATTCATCACCACTGCCGACCACCTGATTCACCACCGACCGTCGTCGAACTTGACCTCCGAAAGACTATTTACCATCGTCGATTAACATCAAGTTTCAAAGTGTCTGTTAATTTCCAATTGCAAAAGAAGCCAGGTATGGAAGCTTGAATCTTTATATGCTTGTGCACAGTTATTTCTTTTATGCTTTAAAACGGTTGGAAATTGTTGTTGGATATTGAAGTTAGTTAGTAAAAGAGAGGTGTTTGAATATAGAGATGGGTCAGGAATCTAAAATTTAGGATGAGCATTAGTTTGGATTATGAGAGTTGCTGAGGTGGTTGTGATTTTGTTAAAAATATAGATTGAAGGTAGTGTGAGAAGTCTGGTTTGAGTTGAGAGATGGGCATACAGTCTGATTGTAAGCTGCAACTGTGATCAAAGAAGAGTAAAAAAAAAGGTGTTTGTTTGAATGGATAGTGCTTGAATAATGATACTGTGAGCATATTTGGAGATATTTGGGATCTTATTGAACTAGTAGTTGCGTCAAGTTGAAGTTGAGTCAAACATAGGTCGCAAGGTCGTGTACGAATTAATGAAGCAAAGGTTAGGTAGTGAGTATGTTGTGATTAGCTATTCTGCGAGAAATTAAGATGGGGAAGGGCTGACGAGCGGATAGGCCGATGATTGGTATTAAGGCGAAAGAAGTGAGTAGAAAGATTGGGCTGGTTGGTTTAGTCGAGTTGTAAACACATAATAAAAAAAAAGAGGTTTCCTTTTGTTTCTCTTTGTTTACTAACCGTTTAACCTGTTTTTGGAGCTTGTGAGATTTATTTTGCAGATTTCGATCGCTTTTGTCCATACTCAATCTCCATTTGGGCGAAAGTGATTCGAACGATTTCCAGACAAGCGTCCCGTGTTGAAGCAGCCGCGAACGAAATGCTATACGGTTGCGGTGGAACAAGGCTCAAAGGATTCAACCGCGTCAAATCAGGGGAGTCTGTTCCTTTTGTTGTTGTATTTTTATTTCTATTTTTATTTTCAGTTTGTTTGAGTCGTAGTTTCCTTCTTCATTGAGGACAATGAAGGAAATAAGTGTGGGGAGGGGGAAACTAGTGTCTAGTTTAGGTTGTCGTGTCATAGTTAGTTCAGTCGTAGCGAAAAAAAAAATTGAAAAAATCAAAAATCAATAAAAATAAAAAATTAGAAAATGTCCTCTAAAGGTTTTCGCACAAAAATGGAAAATGATAGTTGTAATTAAATCAGTGGCTTTTCAATTATTATATATATGAGATAATACACAATCGGTCACGCGTCTAACTTAGGATATGTGGGTAGGCCCAGCCGGTTGAAAGGTTCCTTAGGCTTGATATAAAATAACTTAAAATAGGAGTCTTGTGGGTTCCCGCCTTAGGAGCTAGGGTAAAACTGAAACTGTGGAAAGTATAAGGGGTACGTCATAAGTAAAAAACTTATAAGTTTCTCCGATTAAACTGGCACACCTGTTTCTTTTTGTGAAAACAAATCCGAAACAGTGTGGCGCCTAAAAAAAAAAAATTCCATCCATTCATCTGAGCACATGTAAAAAGAAAAGAAAAAAAAACAAAGCCTATGGCATTGCCGCGGGGATAGCGACTCATGCGGTACATACCCTCTAGGTGGAGTTATGAAAAAAAAAACGTGAAGTTTATGGCATTAACCATGGGGATGGTGACTCGTGTGGCGTATGTCCGCTGAACTGATCGTATACCAAAGCATGTAAGCTCGCAATATCATCCATTCATCATCATAAAGTTTAATCGGAATAACATAAGAGTTTTTTTTTATATGAGACGGTAGATTTAATATCTTTTAATCTCATAAGCTTGAAACGGGAATAGGTGGAGTCGTAGTCTTTTGAGTGTGGGATCCATAGATGACTATATATTACTTGAAATTAATAGATCGAAAATAAGGGCTTCGAAACCGGCGGTTGGGTTTTAGTGGACCGTATACCTGCAATCTTGGTTAACGTGTGGTTAGATTTGTTCTAATAAAATAATGAATATATTGAAAGCCATTTGTTTTAATTGTGATTCCATTGCGAATAATTTTTTCGGGGACGAAAAAAGATAAGTGTGGGGATGTGATGGAGGGTATGAAACCCGAGTGTTAACGTGCTTATCTTGTGTGATTTATTGTCGTTTACGTAATTATATGCTTTGAATATGTTGACTACGCAAGTATGTGGTTTTACAGGTTAACCGCGTAATACGGCTGAAGATAAAAGGCAAGCATGCACATGGTTTGGTTGGAATTATATGGCAGCACATGGGTTTGTATGTTAGGAGTTTTAAAAGGGCCACACGCTGATTAGGGGGGTTTCTACGAGCCATCACATGCACAAGGGACTTTGGGAATTAATTAATACATATCACAATATTAGCAGCCATTCACGTTCACATGATGGCTTTATAGGAAAACATTAATTATCATCAATCATTATTCTTTTGGGCCATACATCATATTTTGGGAAGAAGGGACATAATAGTCAACTCTACATGGGCTTGGAGACATGGGCTGACAACATCACGTGAATAATGAGAAGGGTCTTGGACTTGGCGGCTGATTAGTGGGCCGACATACAAGGTTTTACATAGTCAACAATTGAAGACTTTGGGAGGAGGACAGCCGTCGCACATCATCGAACTCAGGGACGAATTTCATTATTCCATCTTATCTTCCAAGCCAATCCATGAGGTCTAACTTAATCGGGATGACAACCGAAGCGGCGAAGATCACCATGAGCGGCTAAACTTCTTGTGACTTCTGCTCGGATGAACGTTTAAACGGTTTGATATAATTATTTGTTTTTCTGATTCTTGTAAACTGGTACATCTTGACCACTTGTGTTGGATTATTGGTAAACGTTTATTGTGTTTGAATTACTTGTCATTTATTAAGCGTATTGGCAACTTTCTTGCGTTGTTAGCGGGTTGGTAAATTGGTGGGTAATTGATACAATCAAACGGGTTATTAGGTTGCATAGTGAATCTTAAAAACTATCCCTATTAACTAATCAAATTCATTAATTCCGAGGCCATGTCTATGTGGTGTTTTGAATCAGAAAACGGATTTTTATATTAAAACGGGTACTCGGGATTCCGGGTGGAGGTTACTTCTTCTCATCTTGATAACACTTTTCGTGACAAATTGTGTTTTCTTTACAATCAAACAAACAAACCCCCGATTTAGATAGTTTAGTTTTAATTAATTTCTTTAACACTGACCACAAATTCCCCGTGGATACGATACCCTACTTACGCTATCTACGTAGCTTATTTAGGTTTTTGATTGACCCTTACGACAGTCATCAACGCACGATTAAGCGAAGACTGGATAGAATGTGATTCAGACCCGACAAGTTCAGAGACTTGTTTAATATGGGTTTATTATTCACATTCTGGATTTTGAGATAAAACCGTTAAGGTTTGACCCGTTTCGGCTAATTTATGTAAACTTGTTACATAAACCGAACCGTACGCGTAATAAGCGTGACGGGTATTCATGAGAGCTATAGACAGGTTTCCTAAGTTAATTATGCCTCTAATATGTTGTGACATCAGTAAGATGTCTTTCATTATGTCCGAAACGTGTTTAAACACAAATTAGGCCCCGTAGGGGTAGTTTAGTCATTTTAAAGGTTGTAAAAGGGTTTAAGTGTTTAACTGAGTTACAGGTCTGATGTAATCAGTAAACATACTCAAATTAATGAGTTATAACAGTAGGATAAAGTACATATGTGAAATTTATCAATTATAACCAAACTATGCCCCGTAGGGGTATTTTGGTAATTTCACATAAGCCGAAAAGCTCAAAACTGAAGTCTGAGTTTATCAACCTTTGCTTACTGTTAAAATATTATAGTTTTCCTCTTATATCAGTAGGTATCAACCCGGGTATGTCCAATATAATTTTGATACATACTATGTGTTAAAAACGCTTAATAAGGCGATTAAAGGCCATTTCCGGGTTCGATACTTAAGTCTGATATTTTTTATATTTCCAGAATTCTTAAAATAATTTATTTATCATATGTGAGCAGTAGCAAAAGGTTTGGAGTCGTTTAGATATGTAAGACTCATTTTATGGCCCGTAAGGGCAAAACCGACAAGTACCGGATTAAGCCTACGACTATGAGTTATGCTCGGCCTAAAATTAATTAATAATCTTTGAAAATCCCAAAATAATATATTACATCAGTGGGTAAAAGATTTGATATCAAAAAGTATGTTTAAGTAGGCTATACGCTAATTACGCCATTTTATAAACATAAAGCATTCATTTTGCGATAATGAGCATAACTCTTAATCTACTATTCAAATTGATGTCAAACTTTGTATACAAGTTTATATATCAATAATTAAAGTTTCTACTCTTTTACATTTCCAAAAATCACGTTTTAAGGTAACAAGGGCATAATGGTCAACATATGAGCGATTAACGGAAACATGCATATTAATTGGATAACTAATGAACCAAGGTGTATAATCACAGAGGGTTGTACTAACATGTAACCTAGTCCAATTAAAGCTCTGAGGCATTTCTAAAGCATGCCTAAATGGGTCAGAACTGAAAGTCAAAGTGAAAGTCAAACTATGTGACTTTCGGTTCCGAACTGGGTCTAAACAGGAAATTGTCGGGTTGAACATGTTTAGACATGTTCTTTCACTTATTACCAAGTTATAACAATGATCCAACAGGTTGTATATGATCTACAATGTTAATTATGCATAAATAGCATTTTAGGCTTCCTGTTGACTTTTTAAATATAAGTTTGACCCGACTTTTGACCTGGTTAGAGTGATGATCAGGGGAAACCCTTTTGAGGGTTTATTACCCTCATAAATACCAACTTATACCTATTTTTAATTCGAGATATGACTGAGCTATTATTGACTAATCTCGAAGTCAAACCGTAATTACGACGGTTTGACTTTTAGCTAAATAACTAAGCTAAACTCAATTTAGAAAGGATTAGAACACTTACTGAAGTCCTAAGCTTGATTAGGGAACACTTGAGAGGAAGTTGAGCTCCAGAAGTGGTTCTCAAATGCAGATGAAGGTGTGAAGAAAATGTTGCAAGTTCATGGCCTTATATAGTGGATTTAAGCACCACAATTGATTGACAACAAGGTCTAGCACACACCACAACTGATCAACACTTGTTTCTAGTGTTTAGGGGGTGTTTTAGGGGTCAAGGGATGTGGAGAATCGAGTTAGAATCGAGCAGATTGCACTCAGCAGGCAACAACCCATTTAATTCGGAGCTGGGCACCCCTAGCGTGACGCTAGGCCTCCCTCGCGTCGCGCTAGGCCCTCCCTGATCAGCTTTTGTGATTTATTTCATTTTGATCCTTGGCTCTTCAAAACTTAATTAGGCACTTGTTTTTCTTGCATTTTAAACCCTCAATGTTGATCTATAAGGGCTTTAAAACATATACCCACTTTGTTAGGTCCCCGGTTAACTTCGTTGTCACCCGAAAAGTCCTAACATTCAACGTTTACGCTTTAACCCTTCGCACACGAATTTGATCATAACTTTCTCATACGATAACGAAACTTTATGAAATTTTAATTGTGCATTCTAGTGAGCATAATTTACCATTACAAAGCTTCGGGTTTGTCAAAAGGTCACTCAGAGGTATAATTTAAACATGCTGACACATTTAGCCCCTATAGTTTGAAATCTCTCACTTTTAGTTTCGTATGATCCATGATTTATTCGTTTGAAGGTATGAGCACCATGTAGGGTTAATGTACATTATATTTATTCACAGTTGACACTTAGAATACGTATATTCACATACTTTCCATGTTTGTCAACTTTAGTCCTTCTATAATATTTCTTTCACACGTTTAAACATTTGACACGTGTCTACACATTATAGGACGTGAATTTTCGAGGTGTTATAATTCTACTAGTAATAATTCACCGGATGTTATGCGGCCCAAAAAAAGGCCAAGGAGCATAGTGGAAAATGACGTACCTGGTTTTGGATTTGTGGGGTTCACCTCCAACCTCTATACTCCCTTTGATCTAAACACCAGAGCTCTTTCTTCAGAGTCCCAGGTGGGAGATCCGCCTCTATCAGAGCAGCAGAACAAGGATTTAGCTGAAGGCAATCAAAGTCAAGGCACCGATGCTGAAAAGGAGGTTGAAAATATTATCAATATTGGTGCTCAAGTGGGAGTCGAGTTTGGGCAGAAGTTAGAGAAGGCCAGCAAAATAATCGGATCCTCAGGTATTAATGGAGTGGAATTATGAATCTCTTATCTTTTAATGTTCGTGGAATTGGGGGGTTGGAGAAACAGCGTTGGGTAAAGAACTTGAAATCTAGACATGGTATTAGTTTTATTGCTCTTCAAGAGACAAAATCTGTTTCAGTGAAGGCGGAGGTGATAGCTGGATATTGGGGGAATAAAAACTTTGGGTTCGAGAGTGTTGATTCGGTTGGTTTGTCTGGGAGGTTGCTGTGCATCTGGGATTTGTCTGTGTTTAGATTTTCCAGTGCTGTTAAAAATAGGAATTATCTCCAAGTTACGGGTCATCTGGCAGGTAGTGGTTTGGCTCTATGCATTATTAATGTGTGTGCTCCCCAGAGCGTTGTGGCAAAAAAATCTCTGTGGGATGAATTGACTCAAGTGATCTCAGCTTGGGATGGTCTGTGCGTGGTTACGGGCGATTTTAATGCGGTTAGGTTTCGAGAAGAAAGGAAGAATTGCTCGTTTAAACTGTCATGTGCTACCAACTTTAATAATTTTATTTTTGAATCGGGACTAATTGAGTATAATATGAGAGGCTCAAAATTCACCTTCTTTGCGGCTGATGGCAGGAAACAAAGCAAGCTCGACAGATTCCTCGTTAATTCTGGTTTTTTCAATGCTTGGCCCGAAGCGGATGTTGAAGCGGTATCGTTGTTTTTATCTGACCATTGTGCGATTATTTTAAAGACGGATCTGGCCAATTTTGGCCCTAAACCGTTTCGGTTTTTTGACTCATGGTTTGATAAACAGGGCTTTAGTGACACGGTTATTTCGGCTCTTAATAAAGATCCCGGAGTTCATGGTCCTCTGGATATCCGCCTAATGAAAAAGCTGGGTATTCTCAGAGTTGACATAAAGACTTGGAGAGATGAAATGCTTAAGAAAAGTTCAGAAGATGTGACGGCGGCTTTGACGGACCTCTAAGGTATTCAGAATATCCTGGTTGATCGGAACCTGTCGGAAGAGGAGGAGTGGATTCTAATTGAAAGTAAGAAAGTCTTGAGGGAGGAAGAAGAACGGAAAAGTAGAGATTTGAGACAAAGGTCGAGAATAAAATGGGCAAAGGATGGGGATGAAAACACTAGATTCTTTCATGCTATGGTTAATTGTAGGAAGGCGTCAAACTCGATCCATGGGTTGGATGTCAATGGCTCTTGGGTGTCGAAACCGTCGCTCGTTAAAAAGGAGGTCTACAGGTTTTTTAAAGAGAAATTTGTTGAAGAATGGGTTAACCGCCCTCGTCTTAATTGTGCTGACATAAAGAGGATCTCGGAGGCGGCCGCGGTTTCTCTTGACGCTCGGTTCAGTAAGGAAGAAATTAAAAGTGTTGTGTTTGATTGTGGCGACGACCGGGCACCGGGTCCTGACGGTATTAGCTTCCGGTTAATCAAGCGGTTCTGGAGTCTTTTTGAAGAAGATTTTTATAATATTATGGAGGATTTTTCCGTTAATGGGGTGATAAATATGGGCTGTGGTTCTTCTTTCGTAGCTTTGATCCCCAAAGTTATCGAACCGATCGGGTTGAAAGACTATCGCCCGATCAGTTTGGTGGGAATCGTCAACAAGGTTATTTCGAAAATCTTGGCGTGTAGGCTTAAAAGAGTGTTGGATTCGGTCATTTCAGCTTCTCAGTCCGCTTTTATCAGTGGTCGTTACATCCTGGATGGCCCGTTAATTATCAACGAAATTCAGAACTGGAGCCGTAAAGCTAGGAGTAAGGTTTTCTTTCTCAAGATTGATTTTGAGAAGGCGTACGATAATATAAACTGGAACTTTGTACTGGATGTTCTTGACCAAATGGGTTTTTCTAGCAAGTGGTGTTCGTGGATCAAGGGTGTATTGTCTTCAGCCAGGGCTTCGGTTTTGGTCAATGGTTCCCCGACATTTGAATTTAAATGTCACAAAGGAATGCGCCAAGGAGATCCTATTTCTCCTTTCCTCTTCGTCATAGTTATGGAAGCTTTAACGTGTATGATTAACAAAGCGTGTAGTCCGGGGATTGTCGAGGGAGTTTCTCTTCCGAACGGGGGCCCGACCGTCTCTCACCTTTTTTATGCGGATGACGCGATTATTATGGGAGAATGGTCCATGAAAAATATTCGAAACGTGGTTAGAATTCTGAAATGCTTTCATGTTTGCTCGGGCCTTAGGATTAACCTGGGTAAATCGAACTTGATAGGGGTAGGGGTGCAACCAGGAGAAGTAGACAAGATGGCAGCCTTTGTTGGATGTTGTCCGGGTTCATTTCCTTTTAATTTTCTTGGTCTATGTGTGGGTTCTAATATGAACCGGACGTCGAGCTGGCAACTGGTTGTCGATGTGTTTGAGAAAAGACTTTCTCTTTGGAAGGCTTCGATACTCTCGTTGGGAGGTAGAGTCACTTTAATCCGCTCGGTACTTGAGAGTCTCCCCTGTTATTATTTCTCCTTGTATCGTGCCCCAGTGAAGGTGATTCAGGTCTTGGAAGCCCTCATCAGAAAATTTATGTGGGGATGTAATTCGGAGGTAAAAAAGGTTCATTGGGTCGCCTAGGAAAGGGTCGCTTCGCCGGTCAGCATGGGAGGTCTTGGTCTCCAACACCTTAAAGATGTCAACACGGCCTTGTTGGCTAAATGGGGGTGGAGGTTTAAAAATGAGCAAGATAGTCTGTGGGTTAAGGTCGTTAACGCTATCCATTTTAGCAATTCGGAATGGGATTTTCTTCCTGTAAAAAAGCGGTTGGTGGGGTTTGGAGTAGTATTGTTTCGGTCTTAAAGAGACCGTTGTTCGAGAATGTTCCGATGCAGAGTCTTCTTAAAGGTGTGGTGAGTAGGGGAGATAAGATCTTATTTTGGTTAGATCCGTGGCTTTTTGACGTCCCGCTAAAAGATAAATTTCATGCTCTTTTTTCTTTGGAAGTTGTGAAACCATGCAGTGTGAGAGATCGTCTAGACGGGGATGGCCTTTGGCTTTGGAGGCACGACCCGGACTCCCCCGAGGAGACGGCTGAATGGCACTCGTTAAGGGCTGCGGTGGAGTCGGTCAACCTCACTTATGGGTCGGATAAGTGGGAGTGGTTGGGAAGTGGAGCTAGGGGTTTCTCGGTAGCGGCGGTTAAACACCTCATTGTGTCAGAACGAGATTTCAGTAGCAAATTTGTCATGGAATGGAGTAAATGGGTTCCAAAAAAATGCAACATCTTCGCTTGGCGCGCGGACTTGAATCGAATCCCAACGGTTGAGGCACTTGAGAAGAGAGGAATGGTGGTGATCGATGACGGATGTAAATTTTGTAATGAAAATCTGGATTCGGTAGCCCACATTTTTACTGCTTGCCCATTAGCTTTGGGAGTTTGGGAGAAGACTAGCTTTTGGTGCAAAATTCCTAATTTTTTTATCTTTTCATTCAGAGACTTAATCGAAATACATAAAGTGGGGGCTAGAAGCTCGGCGGAACGGAATGCACTTCACGGTATTGTTATTACCACGTGTTGGGTTTTGTGGAAGGCTAGAAATAATTTGAGATTTAACGGTAAAAGTAGTAGTGTCGAAGAGGTGTTTAGCGAAGTCATGATAGTTAGTTTTTTTTTGTTCAAGTATAGAGCTAAGAAAGGTATTTTTGATTGGGGGGATTGGTGTAAATTTGTGAATATGTAGTTTTGTTTTGTTCGGCCGTCCTGGTCTTCGGGTTCGGTGTTGTTAATGAAGTCCACCTTTCAAAAAAAAACATAATTCAACTAACATAGAGGAAAACTACTAATAAAAAAAAGACAAAATTGCAGAAAACAACCTTTATGTATACCTCAAACTGCACTTTATACCTTTCACTATGAAATCCGCCAAAACCAACCTTTACGTTCATGTTTTGTTACAAATTCAACCTTTACACCTAACCTAGTCATAAAAGTCAGTTAACTTGTCCCACGTGAGATGCACGTGAGGGCATATCTGTCTTTTCCATTTACCCCTTTTGTTATATTTATATTTAAAGGTTTTTATTTAATTCCTTCAACTACACCCAACATCACCCAACATCAGATTACCCCCAAAATCCAATTCCCCCATTCGTAAACCCTAGTTTTGCATCAACAACTACAAATAATCATTCATGCCGACGATCTACTGCAGATGTGGTGGGGAGGGCATAATTCTAACTTCAACAACTCGAAAAAATCCAGGCAGAAGATTCTACTCATGCTCTAATTTTAGGTGTCGATCATTTCTTGGATGGGTGGAACGAAGCCAACCTCAAATGAATGCAATGCAAGAGATGGAAGCTGCAAAACAAGAAATTGAAGCTGTGAATGTAATCCTGTTGGACAAATTGAAAGCTAAAGAAGATGAATCAGAACGTAGGAAGACTTATCTGGTTTATAGTTGGTTTTTTTTTTGGTCTTGTTGTAATTTTCAGGTTAGCTTTTGTTAACTGATGTAGTCTTTGAATGTTTGTATTTTTTAGGTTGAAATGAATTTAGGTCTTTTGTAATCCAACTGATGTTTGCTGAAATGAAATGAAGTCTTTGAATGTTTGTATATGGTAATTGTCATGAATGTAGTGCAAAGATTGGTTATGTGCAGACTATGTAATGAACAAATTACCAAAGTTTTTACATCGGACAAATGACCAAAAGACCAAACATAATGAACAAATTACCAAAGTTTTGACATCGGACAAATGACCAAAAGACCAAACATAAACTGCATTCAACTTCAACAAATGACCACTGCAAACCAAAAGACCAAACATAATGAACAAATTACCAAATTTTTGACATCGGACAAATGACCAAACATAAACTGCATTCAACATATGACCACTACATCATAAACATAAGTTCAAAAGATCAACATTCAAACATAAGTTCAAAACATTACATCATCTAAACATAAGTTCAAAAGACCATCTGACCCAAACTAACTAGACTCCATTACAGCATGCTTCAAACATAGACTCCATTAGGCCTTCTTCTTTCCCCTACCCTGCTTCTTCTTTGACTTCACACCCTTGTTTTGCTGATTAGGCGGCACACCTGTACAGGTCCTGCTGTTGTGGCCTTTACCTTTACACTTACCACATGATCCTTGAAGGTTTTTCTTCGATAACTTGCCTGCCTTCTGCACATCTTCTTTCTCAACCAGAGATCTTTTTCTTTTCTTTTTTGGTCTACCAACTGGCTTGTGATATTTTGGTGCTATGATTGTAGTGGGAACCCTTGATTTGTTCCAAAGAGACATGCCATTTATGGGAAACACCTTGAAGTTGTAAACTTGTTTCCATGTGTCTAGATGGTATATTGGATGCACCCAGGACTCAGGAATCCCAACCTTCTCCTCATGCAATATTCTTTGATGTATTCTAAGATGGTGATGATTGGTTTATCTCTACCATCTAGAATCTTAGAGTTAAACACCTCACACATGTTATTTAACAATACATCTGATTTTCCCCTTCCTACAAATATAACACAAGGATTAAAAAAACATATAAGCACACATATACTAAAAAAATAGGAAATAACCTGTGAAATGTGATCTGGACCAGTGTTTAGGGTCTATCTTAGACAACCACATATGTGCCTTTGTGTTCATTCTTTTGAGTTCTTCCATTGTCTTTTCAAAGTAGACAACTGTTGTGCTTCTTGCTAGTTTCCATAAGATGTCTTTATAAGCTCTCCCTTTGAATGTAAGTTGCATGTTTTCATGGATGTGTCTAACACAGAATCTGTGTTCAGCACATGGAAATAACCTAGACACAGCTTCAAGTATCCCCTAAGTCAAACAAACAACATTCATTAGCATTAATTATTAACAACATAATACATTAACAAAAAAAACTAACCTTTTGTCTGTCACTCATAAACACAAAATTGGACATTGGTCCAATGTCCAAATCTTGTCCCAACAATTGCAGGAACCATAACCAGGAGTTGTTATTTTCTGCCTCTACAATGGCATATGCAACAGGGTATATGCCATTGTTATTGTCAACACCCACTGCTGTTAGAACTTGACCAGGAAATGGCCCTTTCATAAAGGCACCGTCAACCCCCAAAAGATCTCTACCAATTGCCTTAAACCCTGCTTTTAAACTGCCCAAGCAAACATAAATTCTCTTAAATTGTCTTGTAGTTGAATCTGGATCTGATGTAGGCTCAACTTCCAATCTAATTGTTGAATCTGGGTTAGTTCTATGCAGTTCTTCAATATAATCTCTAAGACGAGCATACTGGGCAGTGAAGTCTCCATGTAACACATTTTGTGCTTTAGATCTGGCCCTATAAGCTTGCATTTTAGAAATCTCAACCTGATATTTTCTTTGGAACTGTTCTTGGACTGCTTTGACAGGTATGTTTGGATTTTGTTCAATCTGCTCTACAAGTTCCTCAGCAAGATAGGTGGAAGTACAAGCCTTGATCACTCGGCTTTGAAGACATTTATGATGGTGGTTGAAGGTTTTGACCAACCATGTTTCAGTCTCTTTGTCAAGAGATATCAACACAACCCAAGGGCATGTGTTTTGACTAGGGTTTTTCTTATTCCCCCTGCCCCCTTTATGTTTTTCTTCAGTAGTCCTCTCCACTTCAGTATTTTCCAATTCTGGCCCCTTGCCTTTTTTCCCTGGACTTTTATCATTTTTCACTTCTGGCCCCTTGCTTTTTTTCTTCTCACCAGACAATTTCTTCTCACCAGCCACTTTCTTTGCACCTTCTTTTGCACCATGTTTCACCTCCTCATTCCCTAAACCACCTAAACATGCTACCCTGACCCTATCAGCCTCATCCTTAACAATTCTCAATTGTCGTCTGCTTTCAACTGTGTACTTCCTTATGAATTTCTTAACCTCCTCCTTTGTACTAAACATTTGTCCAACATAGAAATCATTTTCATTACAAAATGCCCTTCTAGCATGCTTCAAACTTTTCTTTCTTATGTTTGCAAGATTCTCATCAGAATCACTGCAACTATCAAAGTCATCATTGTCTAAAACATCCACATCAGATTCATTACCAAGGTCTTGTTTTGTATCATCTACTACTTCATCAACCATGAACCTAAAATCTCTCATATCTACCTCCTCATCCATATCATTCACTTCATCTTCAAAATAATCACTATCCTCATCACTGTTATCCTCATCCTCTGTTGTATCATCCCTAACTTCTTCCTCCTCATAGTCCTTATCTGAATTATCACTAAGTTCATGATCACTAACTTGTTTAGCCTCATTAGCACTAACCTTCACATCGTTAACATCTAAAGAAGTATTGCTTTGGGTTTGACTTAATCGTTGAACATTAGACATCCCATTTTCCAAATAAACATTAATGTACCTGTGACCATCCCTAACAAAAGCAACCAACTTCTTAATATCCTCATCATTACTTAATAATGTAAGTCCATTATCAAGGTCATTCATTGATGGATCAGAAAAGTGAAAGTAATGAGGCAGATCATCGTTATAACCTAGCTTATCCCTAATCGACTCTAATTGTGCAAACCCAAACCTGTCACTGTCGAGAAAATCAAAGAAATCTAGGTCATCATTCTTATAGATTCGTCCTGGAGGATCAGTAAAATACCCTCCATGATACAAGTGTATAGAGAACAACGTTGGATAATCACCTACAATGCAAGTTACAGAACATGATCAGTGACCAAAAACTCAACTTAATTTTGACCTAATACACATATTTGGAGTGAAGAAGTATTACCGTATATAAGGTCTAGTGCAAAATCATCATCAGGACCACGTACTTGAATCGGAACAGGATCCATTTCACCTTTGTTATAATCGATTGTGATGAAGATGAGGGTTTATGATTCCTTGTGGTGGGAATTTGATAAGTCTCTTAGAAAAGGGGGTAATCTGATATCATATATATTTGTTAGTTGAAGGAAATAAATAAAAGGGATTAAATATAACATTTATTGTAAAAGGGGTAAATGGAAAAGACAGATATGCCCTCACGTGCATCTCACGTGGGACAAGTTAACTGACTTTTATGACTAGGTTAGGTGTAAAGGTTGAATTTGTAACAAAACATGAACGTAAAGGTTGGTTTTGGCGGATTTCATAGTGAAAGGTATAAAGTGCAGTTTGAGGTATACATAAAGGTTGTTTTCTGCAATTTTGTCTAAAAAAAAAACATAATTCAACTAAGATAGAGGAAAACTACTAAAAAGTACAAACTGAGAAGGTCAAACTATATCGATCTTATGCAAGTTCTCTACTACCAAAAAGTCAAAACTTGACACAAAACCCTATATAACTCCAAACTCGCTTTACTATATATTTTATCAGCAAAAATGTACGACCCCACAAAGCCACAACACCGAAAAGAACCAAGAAAACAAGCACAAACATCTGCACATTAGCTAGCAAACACCAAAAGGTCAAAAAGTCAAGATTTTTTAGAATAGAAATTCAGAATTTCAGATATAGATAGCATAGATTGAGTTCTTTATTAATCTTTATGAACTTATATGCAATTCATACAGGCTTGGTTCCCATGAGCTCGTATTAGCATGAATCCTGGTGCAGCTCAGTGGCGGACCTAGAAGAAAAGTTCAGGGGTATCCTAATTTTCTTTTACTTACGCCCGCCCATGAGAATTCGAGGGCCCCTAAGGGGCCTTGTCGGCTAAAAACTAGTCCCTTAAAATTTTCTTTTTACCTAAGGTCATCCATGAGAAATTAAGAACCCTCTGGGCCCTGTGTAGCAAAATAGAAGTTTTATCAAATCTTTTTTATAAACTTTAAATGCTATTTAGAAGTTTTATTCATGTTTATATAATATTCTGAGTAAAGTCCTATTTGAGTCCCTGTAGTTTGTGCAGTTTAACCATTTGAATCCAAAAATCAAAACTGTCTTGATTTGAGTCACTGTGGTCTCTAATTTTAACCATTTGAGTCCCTGTGGTCTCTAATTTTAACCATTTGAATCCAAAAACAAAATGTTTCTGATTTGGATGTTGTTTACTTTTGGATTCAAATGGTTAAAATTAGAAACCACAGGGACTCAAATCAATACAGTTTTGGTTTTTGGATTCAAATGGTTAAACTGCGCAAACCACAAGGACTCAAATAGGACTTTACTCAATATTTCTTTACTATTAAACAAAAAAAAGACAATTTATTAAATCATATTCATGTTTATATAATATTTATTTACTATTAAACAAAAAAAAGACAATTTATTAAATCAAATATTTTAAAGAACTATTTTTGTTTTTTCCATTATTATTATAACTTTTAACATTTTTTTTTGTTTAAAAGAGAACCGCCAAGTACAGTTTGCGAAACGGTAGGTAAGTATACTTTTCAAGGAATCTTATAAACAGGTAATATTTTTTTTTAACAGCTAGATCACCCGGTTAGACCTTTGGATTTTGATCACCCAGGTCACGAGTAGAAATCCTGCGGTTGGCATATTATTGTCAGTTTGAACCGGTATCACAGTTTGTCTCCCGCAAGATTCAACCCTGGGACCTTCCGGACAAGAACCCCACATAAGTAGGTAAACCTTCCCATCTCCTCCAAACTAATTGGTATGTGGATCATTGGCTATAAGTTGGTAAAATAGTAAATAAACAGAATAATAAAAAGTATAACAAAAAGGTAATTTTATAATAAATAAATTAGAAAAGTAAGATTGTTTAATATTAATTGAAGTTTTGACTAAATTGGAGTTCTGAGTTTTGCAGTTTTTAGTTTCCCAATACTTATATAACTTTATCTATTTTTTTTAATATAGTACATCTTCTATTTCATTCTTCAAAGAGAAGTTGCTGCAAGTTCCTGTCACCGGAAAAAAATTCCGTCAACCATCAAATTGAAAATTTTCATTTCATCTTATCTTTATTTACACCTAGGGGTATCCTAACATTTGCTTAGGGGTATCCCAATAAATAAAACAAAGATTTTTTTAAAAATTTTACACTTCATCAAGAAAGTTGAGGGGTATCCCAGGCAACCTGTGCTCTCCTTATAGATCCGCCCCTGGTGCAGCTTGTCTACAAATCAGTTCCTACTGGCTGATTTAGGCTTAAGCCCTGGCTTGGCTGAATATTGGAACATGTAAACATAATTATATTCGGATATGTATGTAATGTAGCTCATTAAACTTATACTTATATAGAGAAAGTATAATGTACTTCACGCCTTAACGTACATTAACGTACTTCACGAAATATATAACATGCGTAATTATTTTTTTTACCAAAATAACGTGCGTGATTTTGGATCCCATGCGTGATTATGTGGTCCCATGCGTGATTTTGTGGTCCCATGCGTGATTATATGTTCCATGCGTGATTATACCCCTGATCCAACGGTTACCATTGTCTCCTACGTGAAGTATGATAAGCCGTGAAGTATGTTAACCTTTCTCTACTTATATATATGTAGAACCAATATTATATATTCTTATGTTCTCCTTAAAGTTAAAGGGAACAAAATGCAATCTCAGCCATTGGATGAAGTTCAAATTAAATCCTGACCCTTATAATTTAGAAAAAGAAGGGGAGGTTTTTTTGTTCACTTTGACTTTCTCATACTAAATTTTGGGAAAAATATACCCCACGATCTATCGATAACGAAACATATGTTTTAATTACAAACATAAAACCCACGATCCACATAAAATAACTGACCTAAACAAGTGAAAATTTAAATGGAAACATAAACCATAAAATTACAAAAATTTATTTGAACAAATTTAGACCTGTAAAAAAAAATGTGAATTTTAGAACCTGCAAATATTAAATAACATAAAACTGTTAATAAAACAAGATGTAAAACCAGTTTCTTAGCTACATAATTTTTAAGAGAATAAGCTACATGAAAGTTTTAAGTTAATTCTAATAATTTTTAAGTGAAGATGCATAATATTTTGGTTAAATTCTACCCAAAAAAACATATATCATAAGCAAATCTAACGAGCTGACTATAAAATTGATGCAACAGATTATACTTTCTAAAAAATGGAAAAATGAGTAACTCATAAATAATTACTGTAAATTAAAAAAAAGATTTATTTTATTTTCACCTTAAAAATATAGAGCCTAACTACAAGTTTTAAATTATAAAAATTTATATAAGCAACATACTGTCACTGAAAGTTGGAACTGAATATTAAAAGGAACAAAGAAATTATCTATCTCGAATTGGACAGTTTTCTGTAATACCCCGAAAACGGGTTTGGTAATTAAACCTCGTTAATACTAAAGAGCGGGTAGAATACCGTTAGCAGAAAATATTAACCCGGAAATTGTTATGATTCAAATAAATAAGCCTAATAATAAATAAAAAGAGAGCAAACGACTTGAGAAGACAAAGTTCATAAGGAGCCCGAGTTAACGGGACTTAAAATAAAACGGGTTTTTAACTTCTCGAACCTACTAAGTTGGCTAGGAATAATTAACCTAGTTAAGTAATATGAATTTAAATGATAAACTATGAGTTATAGCCCTATATGATAAAAAAAAAATGAAACATGAAGAACTAAAATGGCAAAGTGGGCAAACATGTTTTATTAAACATAATAATAAAACACAACACACACACACACTCTAAGTGTGTGTGTGTGTGCGCGCAGGAACGACCAGGAGCCATGGGGGGTTCTTTCAAAACCCTAAAACTCATAAAATCCAACCAAATCGAAGGAGAATCAAGCTAAAATTTGGGGCTTTTAATAAATTAGTGATCACCAAGCCTAGGGGATCACAAGGTATGTCAAAATTCGTTGTTTGATTCTATTCAAAATTCTGGATGAACAATTATAATCCGAAATTCGTATTGCATGAATGTTGTTTGGATGAAATAGGAACATTGTAGTGTTTAGGAGTAAACCCTAGACAAGTATATATGAAATCATGCTTAGCTCAAGTAAATTCAGATTTTTGTTGATGCTAAATTCATGTATGAGATGTTTTTAGGGTTTTGATTGCTAAAAAATAGTGTTATGATGTCAAGAACATGCTTAAATTGAAAGCTGAATTCAAACGGCTCTTGATCAGAATTTACAGCCGACTTGTATTGGCTGTAACCTGGACAAAACGTGACAAAAACATGTGTTTCTTGAGTCTAAAATGTAATTCCAGGAAATATCTTTAAAACCCCACTGGAATCGTATTTTTTCGACGAAAATTGAGCGTTTTATGAATTTTTCCGTATCAAAGGTTCAAGCTGCGTTTTCTGGCAGAATTTGCAGCCCATTACGAATGTTATAACTCAATTTAGGAATTTATTTATGATCTCAAATTCTTACTGTAGAAAGTTTTAAGTGATTAAAAGAATCGCCAATTGAAATTTTGTCAATCGGATAAACGAGGAATTTTTAATGAATTTTTCCGTAAGCTGCAGTCAGAAGTGACGAATCTGATTGCAGCTTAGTAGATGAATTTTTACGAATTTTTGGTAAAGAGTTGGATCTTGAAATTTTAACACAAGCTATAACCCTCCGAGAGGTATGCCACATAAAAAAATCATAATTTTTGAAGACTTGTAAACAGGTTAAACATGTTACCAAAAACAGCCTATTTTCAGTGATACGAAACTTAATTGTTGATGTTATAAATTATGCCCACAATGTTCATATGTTGAAATTATGAATCAAACGCGTAATTTCCTAGAAAACTTGAAGAATAAAAAACTAACAGAATAAAATGCATGCATACCTGTAAGATATTTGTCATCATTAACACGATCGGCTAACAGATTGAATGGAAGAAAATCAAACACATATCGTCTGAAGACAGACGGATGCGTCGGACAAGTAGTAATACTTGTTGAATACAAGAACTGAATGAAAATATCGCACCGCAATGGACGATACATGGTACTATACTTATGAACAACAAACTTACGAATCCTGTAAACACATCCCTCTTTAAACGCATTCTGAAATAACCTCAGCAAGTTAGATGGAATTTTTGCATGAATAGATGAACCCTGAAAAAACATATACATTTTAAGATTAGATAATTACCAATGTAAAATCAAAAACTAAACAATATTGCATTACAAAGAAATACTTACTTGTGCATCAGATAGAATCATGTCAAACGAAAGGATACGATTTGTTTTAGGGTTGAGCGATGTCCAAGCACGCGAGACCAACACATCAACTTGCCAGTTGTTGGTAAAATAAGCACGTAAGTCCGAAATACTTGCACGATTCATTTTATAAAGTAATAAGCTACAAATATATATAAGACTGCAATCAACATCACACATATAATCCATAACACTATAAACAAAGACTACACATATAGACCCATATATATACACACAAGGCTAATAATACTCAACAAAGAAAACATGTTACCTTTGAACAACCTAGTTTGACAACACCAATTACACAATACTATCAGCTGGCGATAATGGCAAATTATAAAAAACTTCCTTGTACACAACAATTTTAGTCATATTGTTAGGACATTTTTCTTTATTATCCACATAGAACTTTAGTCCAGCACGAGATGTTACACGAGATGCAGCAACATATAACTGTCCATGGGAGAACACGGGCTTTACTAAGTAAACACAAACATTATTAAAAGTTTGGCCTTAACTTTTGTTAATAGTCATAGAAAAACAAACTTTTATAGGAAAATGTCGTCGCTTAAATTCAAAAGGCCAAGACGAATTACTTGGAGTCATATCAATTCTACCAATGAATACTTTCTCTCCAACATGTGGGCCTGTAATAATCGTACATTCAAGAACACGACGACTTATTTGACTTACAACCAACCGCGTCCCATTACACAAGCCACGTTGCATGTTTAGGTTACGCAACAAAATAACAGGTGCACCAACCTTGAGATGTAGTACATGATTCGGAAGTCCAGAAAATTTCAAACTGTTAAGAAACTCAGGAGCATACATAGCACGCAATTCTTCAACATTTTGTGTACTCGCACATATCTCATCAACACTAAACAATGTATACATTTCACCTGGTATCTTCTCAAGAACATGTTGGTTAATCGTATCAACTTCATCATTAGTCGGACAAAGAATGCAACGTTCCTTCAATTTTACAGCTGTGTGTATACTGCGTTTAGTGCCCCTTGAGACCGGACATACCAGGATATCGGAGTTTCTCCTGGTGGTAAAATTGATTGAGCAGGGTTTGCTGGTAACATTCCTGGAGTGACAGGATGATTTGCTCGATTGGATTGAACCTCGTTATCGTCCGAGGCATCTTCCAGGATTCCTTCTACTTATAAATTGTTCCCGACGTTTGGTCGAGGACCAGGTTGCCGGTGAGATGACGAATTTTCTGCCATGTGCAAAACAGAAAATGAAAAGAACTAAATCGAAACGAGATGAAAACTGGAAAAAACAGAGGAATCGGTGGGCGCCAATGAAGAAACACTAGATAAATGGTCGGAACCGAGATATCTAGGGGGTTTGAATCCGCATAAAAGGGTTGGTTTCCACTCGATCGATTCAGGTCTAACAGACTTTCTTCTCCGATAGCTCTGCAAAAAAGAGCATCGTTAGCCTCGTCAAGGGGAGAAGAGGGTTCTCTCCTTGACCCGACTCCGGTGTGAGAATAAGTATTGGTAATGAAGAAGAAGATGTATTTGAGAAGTGTGTGTAACTTGAATTCATACCTGAGTTTTCTCATATTTATAGCCGGGAGTCGTTTGGGCGGGAAAACCCGTTGATGAAAACTTGACGGAAGATGCTAACCCCGTAAGCGTTTACATTTCCTTCCGTTTAAGTCCTTTGATCCGACGTGAGAGCACACGGATCGTGGTGTAGATCGAAGGTTGGGGATTTGCCACGTGTAAAGTGATCAAGTAGAGATTTTTCTCCAATTACATGCCTTCGTTGTGACTTCAAGGATGCCTGAGGTAGCGACACGTGTCTAGACGGTTATGACCGCCTTGGTGGTGCACGATTGCATTTCTTCTAGAAGATTACTGCTGTAATCTGGTGTGGTACCTTATCATGTGGAGGCAAATGAATAAATCCCAAGCCTGGGCAAATAATATCCAAGTCTGGATATTAAGCGGAAGTATCTAACTCCGGATTTTTATCCTTTGTTTTATGTAGGAAAGGCGCAAGGTTTTATGATTCCCTTTGGGCGCAAGTGTTGGCTGCTGTAGGCCTTTTAAGTCTTTCTTTTTGTGGGACTAGTGCGCGGCCGCGCAAGGTGCCAGGCTGAAAGTTAAGGTTGTGGTATGGTCCCAAGCACTTATTTGAGGTTTTTGGGACCTTACCCCTTCACTTACGAAGTAAAAAGAATTTAATTAAAACATTTGTTTAAAATTTTTTTTGATAAATATAATTAAATTAATATTTCAAAATAAAAGAATTGTGTTATGCGTTTTGAATAGTAATTTACCCATCAAATATATTTATTTTGAAATGAATAATTATTTTAGACCACTTCTGTTTAAAAATATAATATTTAGTTTAATGTAGTGATCTACTTTTTTATAATAAACTTTCATTGTAAAAACAAAAAACTCAAAATAAATAAATATTTGTCGGTAAAATGTATGGCCCACCGAGTTGCCATCAACAACATAAAACCGTTAGGTGACCCGGGGTGGGTACGTGATACCAAAGTATCACGCGTGGAACAATACCACACACCGCCGCCACTCACATCCACCACGCGTGGAAGAGATAACGCGTTGTGGTGGTCACGCGTTGAAAGTTTGGAACTTTGTGTATGGTGGGTTGTACTCTAGTGCTGAGGAGTTGTACATTGATGGAATAAATAAAAAGGTTGTGAGTGATGACCATTTCCACTAAAAAAAGTTATGAGTGATGGAAATAATGGTTGATGAAATGGCAGAACCTGATTGGATGTTGTGAGTGATGGAATTGTTTGTGAGTTATCCCACCCCTACCCCTTATAGTAGTTGTAGTATATATGGTGAAAAAATTAAATAAACATACTTTTGTGAATATAAAAATTACATTGCGACCCCAGTCATAAAATTCTAGTTTCGTCACTTTATATATAAACTTCTATATTTACTTTTAACTTGGTGTTTAAATTTCAAACAATCAAACTCAAATTAAATATTATATACCAATCGATTTTCCGGGATCGGGCCCAATTCTTTTACCTCGCCCAGGGCCTAAATTGTTTTTAACATTTTCGAAGACAGGAATGGTGTGATACATTAGTTTTAATCCACGAAGCTCACAGGCCATTATGGATCGATTAAATTGGATCAAATATGGATATGAACATGAGTGTGCACATGTATGTGCAGTTACTCGGTGAAACTGGGGAGAGAAAAGTCAAAATACACACAAGCCCTATTTTTCTCCACACTTAATATTGTTACATATGAGGGTATTTATACCCTCTTACAATTGACGTTTAAATAACCATTTTAACGAACTAAATGTGTATACCAAATTCTAAACGTAGGGTCTTTTCTCCCAATTTTGACTTTCACAGTTTGACTTTAATTTACTTGAATTTCTTTGATTAAATTGATATCCAACAGAAGTACATAATTAATAACGACTTGATCAGCAGGGGCGCAGGATCATTGTGGGGGGGGGGGGGGGGGGGGGGGGGCTCCGAAAAAAGTGGTGTTGTATATGTAGTTTTCGTATAGAAATTTTTGGGTATAAATACGTTTTGCCCCCCCCCCCCCCCCCCCCCGCGGCGGTTTTCGACGGCAAGCTTCGCCACTGTTGATCAGATATATCACTTGGTATATAATATCAACTATCAAGCTACTAAAACATTGTAACAATTATACGAATATCATTCCTAAATCAACAGAGGACTGAATTAACCTCCTTACACACTACAAACAAAATCTTAGAACATGCCCATACAACCCAAGAACTTCATTACAACATAGAAACAAACTAAGGTTTTGGAAACCCTTTATATCGATCAACATGACAAATAACAGATGCAAATTTCGAGCTCTTCGATAAACTTCTGGATTAATTCTTGCGTAACAAGAACAAGAGTAAGCCAATAAAATTTAATAAATCAGACTAGGAACAAAAAGAAAAACTCTCAAGAACCCTTAAAAATACAGGGGTACTCATGCCTATAATCCTTCAACAAACCTCAAGGTTGTTACACTCTTCTAACTTCTCTCAATTGCAAGTGATAAGAACCAACAAAAAAATAGAGTAACGGGAGAAAACGAGAGAGAGTGTAAAGCATCAATGAGAAACAAAGACGACTCCTTGTTTTTACCTTCAAATACTTGAACATATTATATATGAACTCTACAATGGCAGTTTTAGTCCTCAAGCTTTCCATCATCTTCACTGCAACACTTCTAGATTGTATCAGTGGGGAGAAAGCTTTAAATCTGACCCTATATCCTGATAAAAATAGAGAAAAGTAATATGTTAGTATCATCCATGAATATTATATAATAGTGTATCAACAATTTTAATATAATATACCTTTAGCACGTAGGATTTGATTGTGGTTTAGGTAGTATTCCCCTGTTGTTGATTGAAAGGCAGAGATATCACCACCAATGATGTGATTCCATGACTTGTAATAACTCAATGCTTCTTCTTTCATTCTTCCATCATCATAAACAATGCCTACCCCACACTCCTTAATACTAGCAACTGGATAACACGGGCGCATTTTTTTTAAGGAAATAGTAAGTTGGTCACCATCTTCTATCTCATTATTCCCAAACATCCAATGGCTTACAAATATTAGACTCTCATCAGCTACACAGAATTGGCAAAGATAATGATCGTATGACCAGGTATGCTTCTTTGTTAGATTTCTAATTATTATCATCGGTACCACATAATCACCATCATTTGATAAGTTCACCAGTCCATAGCAGATATTCAACCCTCTAAGTTTGTTAGGAGATGATGGGATGGTAAATGATAGCGATGATCCATTGCTTCTACAATTAACCCATTTCGGCATCTCTTTCCCCGCATAAATTGTGCTAAATATTCCAAATCCATAATACATCTGTCACATAAAACCTTAATTGGTTAGCACAAAACATGTATACGTATTCAGTTCACATATGGACAGATAGTTAATCGGAAGAAACCTGGATTCTTAATCTCGTTTTTTTTAATCCTTCTATAAACGTCAAGTGCTGATATTTTATCAATTCAAAATTATCCCAGCCCAAACTACATAACACCTCATCTTCGACATGTGCCAATGGTTGGACTTTAATAACGCCTTCAATTGCTAAAGAGCCAAGTTTTGATGTATACACATTAAAATCGAGTGGGGACATGTCTGGATTGAATTTCACTTCCCGTATCCTATGCACTTCACCACATTGCAAATGCCTTAGTGAACTTGGAGGATAATCGACTGTCTCCAGCATCTTACAGTAGCTCATACTAAGCATCTTCAGCCTAGGAAGGGTTCTCACACAACTGGGCATTGAAACAATTGGATTTTCATCTAAATGTAATTCCTCTAACACAGCTAGAGAACCGAAGTCCATGGGAAAGGATTTGTTTGACAAGTTCCTATTTATAAGAGACAATTTTACCAATGATATGGGTAAGGAACTCAAAAAGGACCCCAAATCAGTTGGTATAGTCTCCACAACGGCCGAGGAAGAGGTTTGTGAGCTTATGCCAAAGTTACTTGCTTCAATCGTTTGTAATGAATCCATATCCATTGTCTCAATGGGGAAAACAGAAAGATCACAACCATTTGATAAAATTGTTTTGACCTTCTTTAGCATGCCTATAGTTCTTGGGAGCTTTTTAAGCTTCTTGCATTTACTCAGATCGATGAAGACTAGTTCAACACAATGTTTAATGGATTCACAGACCTGAATTAAATTTGTGCAGTTTGAGATTATCAGCCTCTCAAGTACTGGGAGTTCAAAAAAGCCACCAAGGCTACGTAGTTGTTCACAGAAACTCAGATCAAGAATCTTCAGTGATGCAAGCAATCGTTTGTCTCTTGAGCTTGATCTAGTCAACCCCTGAAGTGAAGATGAGTTTAAATGGATAGTTAGTGAATTTCATTAACACAACACAAAATATCAATAAATATTGAAGTAGGTTTATCAAAATCTGTTAATTACCTTTAGACTATTCACAAATCCACGTGAGTTATTATGAGACATGTCAAATGAGTGGATACTGCTATGTGACATGTCAAGAACAACCAGATTCTCCATTGGTAATTCTGAAGGTACAGACTTGAAATGGAAACCATGCATACACAACCATCTTAGTTCTTTTGAAATATTCTTAAAAGACCCGTTGATTTTCACATAATTGAGTTGTAGAAGTTTCAGATTACCCATCTTATTCAATGCATCTGTTTTCACCTGTAATGGCTCACTTAACTGTTCTTTCTCAAGCATTCTCATGTCAAGAGCAAGGCCAAGAACATTTTCAGTGCCCTGAGAACAAGGAAAAGTAACAAAATAAAGTTTAGTTTACACTTACATAACCAAAGAAAGTATTTGAAACATGCATAACTACTAAAACATATACATGGCCTCTTACTTTTTTATGTTTCAGCACTTCGAATGACACCTCATGACACCATAATCGACTACGCTCCCATGGCTTGTCAGGTGATTCTTCGCGTACTATATCTCTTCCCATATCTTGAACCAGCTGATGCATCACCAACTGGTTGTTCTCAATACTAAGAAGGCATCTTTCAATGAGATTCGTGACCCCGGATCTTGTGTTTATATCACATGCATTCAATATTGTTTCAGTCACATCTCTATCTACTCCTACAAAAAAACAGGTGATATGCTTGAACAAGTCCTTATCATTTTCGAATGGCAATGAGTCAAAACTCTTCTTCAATGCATTTTTAATATGGGAATGAGGTTCTTTCTTCAGCCCTTTTATGCACTCTTCCCAATATGCTACATCTCTTTTATGCAAAGACCTACCCAGAACTACAAGAGCCAATGGATGTCCATCACAGTATTTCACAAGCTTTTCTAAAACCTCTTCATAACCCTTTGTGGGCTTTTGGTTCTTGAATGCATTGAGACATAAAAGCTCTAGTGATTCAGACTCATATAAGCCATTAAGTAAGACTTTCTTGTGATTAGGTTGCACATGTGAATTGAATAATGCACACCTTTCTGTTAAAGATGCATCCTTGGTTGTAATTATAATTTTACTTCCCGGATGTAAAACTTTATTTCCAATTAAAGAATCCAACTGGTCAAGACTATCAATATCATCAAGCACTATAAACACCCTTTTACGTGCCAAGGCATTCTCAATCTTAGAGGTGTATACAGAGACATCATTAACTTGTAATGGACTTGTTACTGAAATGTTTTTGAGAAGTTGCTTTTGTAATTTAAGCAATCCGTTAAAGCGTTCATTACATCTTGCACTGATACCTTCAATAAAGCTGCTTTTGTGGAATTTACTAGAGTGTAGTTGGAAGACAAATTTGGCTAAAGATGTCTTTCCAATCCCACCAACACCTACAACTGTGAGAATATCGGCAGTATGACTGGAGCCATCTGTGAGCCATGCACTAATGTGGTTAATGTAATACAACCTCCCGGTAAGAAGTGGTAGAGTATTACTTAAGGCTACACCTAATCGACCATGGATTTCGGTAACAACTTGTTCAATAAGCTCTCTCTCTTTCCTGCAAATTGATTTCAAAGAGAAAAATAAAATATGATTGTGAAAACTAAAATCTAAAGATACAAAAATTCAAAGATCCAAACCAAATATTTAGCTAATTGATTTCAGTGAGAGATATCATAGAGAGAAGATAACACATGTCTTGTTCAATATATATAATTTCAGAACTCTAAATAATTGCAGAACTCTTAATAAACAACCTTTTTATTTAGTTTTTTTTTAGAGCACTTTTATCATTTTTTCCATGTATTTTATGATTACATACATGTTAAAAGTAGTTTATCATTTTTTAGTATGTAATTTTATGATTAGACATATGTAAACTGTTTTTTTTTTACATATATGTAATTAGTTGTTACACATTTATACAATTTGATTATTATACATATGCGAACAACTCTTAACATGTATGTAATCATAAAAATACATATGATAAATGTACCCTAGATACAGAAATTTATATATAAAACAATTGTTTATTAGGAGTTCTGAAAGTTCTCTAATTATTTAGAGTTCTGAAATGATTCTCAGCATATATATATAGTTCATTAGGGAACACTAAAAAAGTGGGGAACAGCGGGTAACCGACTCAAACAAACCCCGATTGGACTCATTCCAGAGGCGTTGGAACCGGCTCGTCGAACACTAACTAAGATCTCTTAACCCTAAACCCTAAATCCTAACTCCTAAACCCTAAAGCTAAAAAATAAGGCTAACACCTAAGCTAAATCGTAAAATCTAAACTATAAACCCTAAAGGCTAAACCTAAAGCTAAACCCTAAAGCTAAACTCTAAAGCTAAACCGTAAACCCTAAAGCTAAAGCCTAAACCCTAAAGCTAAACCCTAAAAGCCAAACCCTAATATATTTAGGGTTTTGGGGTTATGATTTAGGGTTTAGGGTTAAAAGATCCTAGTTAGGGTTCGACGAGCCGGTTCCAACGCCGATGGAATGAGTCCAATCGGAGTTCGTTTAGTCGGTTCCCCACTTTTTAGTGTTACCCAATGAACCTCACACTATATATATATATATATATATATATATATATATATATATATATATATATATATGAATTTAATGAGTAAAAGTGATTACCTGCCCTTTGCATCATTTCCCTTTAAATCAGCAACTTGTGTGAGTGCCCTATTCCATAACTCCATCTTATGAGCCAATTCACTTTTTTTATCTGCACGTGTTTCTGTCTCCATCCTCTGTTTATGTTTTGCCATTGCATCCCCGAAGCTGCTTTGTTGCTTCCTGACATGGGTGGGCTCAACATGATAGAAGATGGGGATAACGATTTGGTTAAAGCTCCTCTGTTGCTCAAGGATTAATACCAGTTCATCCAGACACCAGGTGGAAGAAGCGTAATTCTCGGATAAGACAATAATAGAAGCCCTAGATGACTTGATCGCACTCTCCAACTCTGGTTTCAGTTGTTCTCCGGTTGCAATTTCTTCATCATCCAAAAAGGTTGTGAGATTAGCATCCAAGAGAGCTTCGTAAAGGTGGTTGGTGAAACCAAGACGTGTGTCAAGACCTCGAAAACTTAAAAACACGTCGTATTGATAAGCATTACTTGTTGTTGATGAAATTTCTGTGAGAAGAACCATCACGAATTATTGGAGGTTATGAGTGATCAAAAATAAAAGGAGGAGATTCATTATAATAATACGAAGAGGAATGGATAGGTTTACCGAGCAACGGAAAACCAAGTCAACTGCAATTTCATGGAACCTACCCACCTTCTACGTTTAGAAGACCAAGTCGATTGCTTCAAACATAAGAAATCAAACAACGTGGGGGCGCGGTTGTTATGAACCATATTAGTCTATCACGGGCCCATTAAAGGAGCCCGTCAATGCACGAGAGATTGGGAGAAGATTGTATAAGCTAATTGACTATTCTGCTTCCCATCTCCTATAGTCTTCTGTAATCCCATCTCCTTGTGTTTAGTTGTAATTCTATCAGTTAATCAATTCGAAATCTAGCTTATTACTTCTAATTTGATTAGTTCTTCTCAATTCACTTCAACGGTGGATCTAGAAAATATATTCAGGGTATCTCAAAAACCTTTTACCTAGACCGATTCCTGAGAATTCGAGGGCCCCAAAACAGGGTTGTGCAGCTACTCTTGTATGACTTTTCAATATTAAAAATCATGGGCTTTAGAATGAACCATATTTAAGAGCATTCATATCTATTCCATTTATCATTACCTTTTCTTTCTCCTCTATTCATAATCACTTTTAAAAAGTATTAAAAATAAATATATAAGGGAATGGTCGAATGGATGTGAATGCTCTAAGATCTCTATCTTTAATTTCATATAAATGAAGTTTAAAAACTTTCTTATTTGTAAGTGGGAATGCCCATACGTTACCACAGGTAGCAATGTTGTGGTAGAAACAATTTGCAATGCATATCAACTGTTATACCAAAAAAAACTCTTGTTAAGAGTTGTGTCCCTCTATAATGATAAGTAACATGATGAGCAAATATCAACTCAAAATGCTTCTATTATGCATCATGCCACCATGCACCTATAAATGTTAATCATGCCACCATGCACCTATAAATGTTAGTTACTCATTTAAGGTGTATACTTTTAGGTAGAACACATCGAGGGTCCAATTTTTTTTTTTTTTATTAGTTTTACACTGCAAAGTTAGAATATATATAGCCAATGGATCGGAAAAATACCATTTTGAAGCACTTGGTTTGTTGGTTTGAAAGTCACTTTGATAATAAGAAAACACGGATTCTAATCCCGGCGTCCTCAGTTTTGTTTTTTTTTTTTCCTTTCTTATCTATTTATTAAATGCAAATGACATTAATTGCTTAATTTTTTCAAGTTACATTAGATCATCACCAATAGGTGATTTTTCAATGTTTTTCAATGCCTATGTGGCATATTTGCATGGTTTTCCTATTGTAATGTTTGTTTTTCATACCTATTTTTTGGGTGATGTATGTCTACAAAAACAAGAAAATATGGATGGATGGTGGGTCCATTGGCAGGCAAGTGGGGTTGGGTAGGAGGGTTGGGTATTAATTAAAAAAAAAAAAGTGGTGATGATGTGTTAATGGTTTTAGGTTTTCTTATTGGGTGGATTTAGGTGTTTTTAAAGAATTGGTGTTTTTATAAAGTGGCAGCTGACGTGGCACATTTTTATGTGTTTTTAGGCTTCCTTATTGGTGATGCTCTTAAATGATTGGTGTTGATTCACATGATATTAATTCATTTTCATATGTTTAAATTTTTTTATATATATTCTTTTTTTTTTAAATTTATATTTAATGGGCCCGTATTTTTTGTTCGCACCGAGCCTAAAGATTTTCAAACATTTTCGAAGACAGCCCTGTCAAAAAACCCTAATTCTGGCAATTAATCCTATCTACTTGAATATATGGGTTAACGAAGATGATAAAACATGTCTACTTAAAATAACATATAAAAATGTGTGTTAGTGTGCATATACATATAAAACTGAAATTTACACATAAAATCTCAATCCGATTAATCCCTATTAATCGCTAGTCGGTATCTCACCCTGACTAGCACCTAACGATTCTTACAACCTTGATTTTTTTTTCTAGAAAATATGCTCTTAATAAGTTATATATACACAATATTGATTATAATATATTAATATTACATAGTTTCTAGTCATTCTTAGTTATTTTTTATTCTGATACGTAGGATTATATTCAAAATCCATATAGTTAAAACTTGTAGGCATAGATTTTATTCTCGTACTTAAGAAGACAACTATTGTTGTGTCTATGGGTACCTCTGCTAACCGTTCCTCGGTTGTTCCGGTTGTTGGATGTCTAAAAAAGCGAATTTATTCAAGTACAAATAGTCATAAAAAAAGATTCGTTCCACTTATGGTAGATCAGGAGGACATGAATCATCACTGGTGCTAGAGTCTGATAAGATTGAATCAAGAAGAAGAAGTACAGAGAAGAAGAATAACCAACAATCAACTACTTTCTCATTACACACAACTACCTTTATACACAGACATAACAAATCATAACGACCTAACCAACTTCTATACCAACACCCCTTATACTATGACTAAATGACACTTTCGCCCCAGAACTCTACTTATCAAAATATTACATTTCAGCCCTTTACTCATTTACAACATATCAATACATTCCCCCAATAACATTTTTTGACCTCAAAAAACAAAATTTGGAAACCGAATCTGTAAATCCTCTAAATTCTCCCATGTTGCTTCTGTGATCGTTAGACTGTCCCATTGAACCAACCCTTTGACTGAAGCTCTATTTCCTCATCTCACCATTTTCCTGTCCAATACTTGTAACGGTTTAAACATAGACCTTGGATTCTGTGGTAATGGAGTGGATTGCATATTACTTCCTCTTGCCAGTTTCAACAACGACACATGGAATACCGGATGCACTTGAGCATCATCCGGCAGGTCTAGCTTATAGGCAACAGTACCAATCCTTTCTATTATCATGAATGGTCCGAAATACTTTGGTCCCAACTTGTTGTAATGTGCAGACCTCAATGTTGTTTGACCATAGGGATGTAGTTTAACATATACATGATCTCCTATGTCAAAGACTCTTTCGCGTCTATGATTATCAGCCACTTGCTTCATCCTATTATGTGCTCTTGTTAATGCAAACTTCAATAACCTGATTGTTTCTTCCCTATCCCTCAACACATCATCCACAGCTGCTACTCTCATGTCCTTCGGAATATAAGGTACAAATAATGGGGGAGGATACCCATATAATGCCTGAAAGGGAGTCATTCCCAAAGAAGTGTGGAAGTTCATGTTATACCAAAAATCTGCCAACGACAGCCATTTAACCCAATTTGCAGGCTTATCCATCACCATACACCTTAGATAAGATTCAAGACACCTATTTACCACTTCTGTTTGCCCATCCGTTTGTGGATGAAATGCAGTTGAAAGATTCAGTTGAATACCTTGCAAGGCTGTAAATTCTTTCCAAAACTGACTGATGAAGATGGGATCCCTATCCGATACTATAGAATCTGGCCATCCATGTAACTTGAAGACCTGATCAAGAAAAACTTGTGCTACCTGAGCTGCTGAATAAGGATGAGATAATGCTATAAAATGGCTGTACTTTGTTAGTCTATCTACCACCACTAGGATCGAATCCTTTCCCTGAGATCTAGGTAATCCTCCAATGAAATCCATGGATATACCCGTAAACACGTTGTTAGGAATCGACAATGGCTGTAACAATCCTTGTGAAGCAACTGTCTCGTATTTAGCTTTCTGACATACACTGCATTGCCGAATGACATTCCTCACTTGTTTATACATTCCCTTCCACGTAAACAACATCTTAATCCTTTGAATGCTAGCATGAATACCCGAATGCCCCCCTATAGCACTGTTGTGGCATAAAAAAATAATATCTTTCTGCAACTCACCATCCTTGCCTACAATGATCTTGCCTTTCTTCCATAAAACTTGTCCCTTCCAACTATACTTAGGATGTGACTGCCCCGTCATTAAACTCTCTTTAATATTTTTAAGTTTAGGATCAAGATCCCAACTAAGCTGAACTTTACTCCATATGACAGGATCAAAAGTATTCACTGATAAGGCTAGCAAAGCTGGAGATTGAACTCTTGAAAGGGCATCCGCTACTCCATTCTCATTCCTTGTTTGTAAACGATTTCAAAATCATATCCCATTAACTTTGATAACCAGGCCTGCTGTAAAGGAGTAGCTATCTTCTGCTCAAGTAGATGCTTCAAGCTCTTTTGATCCGTCTTAATGACAAAATGACCCACCGAAAGGTAATGATGCCAATACTGAACAGCAAATATGATGGCCAATAATTCCCTTTCGTAGACAGATAAAGCTTGTTGCCTGGATGATAGAGCTTTGCTTATAAATGCTATGGGGTGGGCTTCTTGCATCAATACCGCTCCTATTCCTTTACCCGAAGCATCTGTTTCAATTGTAAACCCTTTAGACATATCTGGGAGTGCCAATACCGGTGGGGACATGAGAGTCTCTTTTAAATGTTCAAAAGCTGTAGTAGCTTCTTCTGTCCAGCAAAATGCATCCTTTCTAAGCAAATCTGTCAAAGACCTTGCTAAGACACCATATGATTTGATGAACCTCCTATAATACCCTGTCAACCCCAAGAACCCTCTCAACTGTTTGATATTAGTTGGTACTGGCCATTCCTTTATAGCTGCTATCTTCTTTGGATCCATTGAAACCCCTTTATTTGAAATTATATGACCCAGATATTCCACTGAAGATTCCCCAAAGTTACATTTAGATCTCTTAGCATATAGTTGCTGATCTCTTAATATCAGCAGCACTTGCCTCAGGTGTTCAATATGAGATTCCCAAGAACAGCTATAAACTAATATGTCGTAAAAAAAAAAAACTAGCACAAACTTTCTCAGAAATTGTTTGAAAATTGAGTTCATCAATGCTTGAAAAGTTGCAGGTGCATTAGTAAGCCCAAAAGGCATTACTACAAACTCAAATAGGCCTTCATGTGTTCTGAATGCAGTTTTTTGAATGTCACTATCTTGCATTCTTATTTGATGATAACCAGCCCTGAGATCTAATTTTGAGAATACCACTGCATTGCCCAACTCTTCAAATAACTCATCTACTAAAGGAATTGGATAACTGTTTTTAATTGTCACCTCATTCAGCCTTCTATAATCAATACAGAACCTCCAAGTTCCATCCTTCTTTTTTACTAGAACCACTGGGGCTGCAAAAGGACTAGAACTACCCCTGACCACTCCAGTATCCATCAATTCTCTTGTTAACTTTTCAATCACATCCTTTTGAGTTGACTGGTATCTGTATGGTTTCAAATTGACCACCTGAGATTCATCTTTGAGTAATATTCTATGATCAAAAGCCCTTTTTGGTGGTAATGAAGTGGGAATCTTGAACACATCTTCAAACTCAGTTAGTAGCTTTTCTAGCTCAGCATTATTTTGAATCGCAGTTACTTTAGTGTCATGCTGGAACTCTTTTCTGGAGGGTTGTAACTGTATACTAAACAAATGAGCTTTTAACACTTTGTCATGTTGGCCTAACAACGTGTGCATACTATTTGCTGAGCATAAAGATATCTTATTGCTATCAACTCCCTTGAGATTACACTGAGTGTTTCCAATTGTAAACTGCATAGTCATATCCATAAAGTTCCAAACAATAGATCCTAATGTCAGTAACCATTGGACCCCCAACACCATGTCATAACTTTCCAAAGGAATAACCAAAACATCAGTTGTAAACCACATTCCTTGCATGAACCATTGGAAGTTTGGGGAATAATTTTCACATACAATCTCATTGCCATTAGCCATTCCTACTGTCACCTTATCAATAGACTTTAAAGGACACTTAAGTTTCTTGGCTAAACTTTCATTCACAAAATTGTGAGTTGACCCCGAATCAAATAATATTCTCAACTATTTATTCCCTATATTACCTATCACTTTCATTGTTGAGTATGAAATCATACCAGTTAAAGCATGTATAGAAATTTGTGGTGGCTCTTGCCAATCTTGCTGGTCTACCGTTTCATCATATATGTATTCCCCACCCTTCTCATCATCCTCCTCTGTCCCTATCACCTCCAACACAAACAGTTTCTTATTAGCACATTTGTGGCCTGGAGTGAACTTTTTAGGACACCAAAAGCACTCCCCTCTCACCCTTTTGCCCTCAATCTCTTTACTTGATATTTGTTTAGTGTTGGTAAATCGTTTTGTAATAGGTGGTGATGGCAACAAAGGTAGGTGTGACACATTGGTAGGAGGTTTTACTGCACTTTGAACTCTGTTCCCCATTGCACAATTATTAGAATAATACCTGCCATTAGAATATGAAGGTCTTACAGATTTATTGGTTGTATCTTGTATCTTGGCCAAATAGAATGCCTCCTTCATGGTTTTTGGTTGAAACATTCTGACTGGACCCCCTACTTCAGGTTTAACTGCCTTCAAGAAAATACTCACTGCATACGGCTCAGGAATGGAAACCTTCAGTAAACAAGCATCAAATTGGTCACAAAACTCCTCCAATGACCCTGTCCGTACCAAGGAAGTTAAGATACCCATTGCATCTTCAAACAGGACCGAAGAAAAACGATTAACAACGGCTTCTGAATACTCTTTCCATGTGATTTCTGAGATAGGCATCGTTTTAGTCTTTAAGAAAGCTTGATGCCATTTAACTGCCTTTCCTTCAAGATGAATTGCTGCATAACGAACCTTGAAATTCTCCGGGGTTTCATCTACATTGAAGAAATGTTCACATTTGTATATCCAATCATCTACTTCATTTCCATCAAACTTTGGAAAATCAATCTTCCCAATCCTATGCAATCGTTCGTTCCTGTTACTCGGACCTGTTGTGGGATGTTGACCATTTCGTAACCAGAATCCACACTTAGCTTAGCCAATAATGCTTGAACATTCGCATTAAGACTTGCAAACGTCTGTTCAGACTTCTGCATGAATACATCCACCTTTAAAAGAGTAATTGTCACACCCCTTCTTAGGCGGAAGCACGAGGTGTGATCATGAAAGGTTTTCATTGCATACGATTGGTAAACATACTACATGCTCGTAAAAATAACTCCAAATGCCAAACATTTCATAACTGAAAATATAGTTTAAGTGTTTACATCACAAGACAGCATATTGTCTGAAAAGTTTACAACTTTATTCAAAGACAAACATAAACAACATCCAAGAGCATGAGTAAGACCGCGCGCACATCCACTTTAGTTACCTGAAATACATGTGAGTTTTTGGAAAATCGTCAACATAATGTTGGTGTGAATTCATGCAGTTTTTGTATTGAACGTTTGTATACTTGTATGAGAACATGGTATGTAATTTGTATAAATCAAGTATTTCTGTAAGTATCAAGATTGTAAATGGGTTGCAAGGCCATTAACATGTGACACGACATAGGAAGCATCCAAACCATAGGCATTTTTCTAGTTGTCGATTCACGACTGAGACACAAAAGCACTACTTGGTACTAGTTATCACCAAGAGTGTGGCTGCCCGAAAACCCATTAGATCTAACCTTTTGTTCTGCGGTCTTAGTATGTACACGATTAATGGTGCTTCTGGTACCCTATTCGTGACACGATTTAACGTATCATTCCTTGTTTTTGTATCCATCATACCATAACACATGTATTTTCCCCAAGTTTAAAAAGTATGTAAAAGTTTAAAAGTGGGGACATGAACTCACTTGTCAGTAAACATTTAGTAACATGTACTTCACCCTCGAAGTTATAAAACTGAAAACAGTTAAAAGAAAAAGGGGAGCATGAACTCACAACTTTGCGTTTCTTGCGCCGTAAACTTCACCGGGTTTGCTTATTTAGCGTCGTGACCTATACGTGTTTTATTAACGTTAGTCACTAGACTTGTATCGCACAAGTACAAGTCACCATCTTTTATGTATTTGTTCTTTGTTGTTAAAAATAACTTATATTTTTAACTATGTATCTTACTTATATTATTTTCTCAAAAATAAATATAAGTATCTTGTATTTTTCACCCGAGTTATGTAATTTGTCCAAAACTTCATTTCATGTTCATAACTTGTCCAAGTTATTTAATTTATTAAGAAATATATTTTCATAAATATATTCTCTTGTATTTGTCTATGCATGTTGTATGTGTATTTTTTGTATTTTCACTCATTAGGAGTATTTAGTGTATTTTCAAGTCCTAATACACTATTACATACAATACATATTACATACACTTAGCATAAATTTGGTGATCAATAAATATATATATATCTTTCTCAAAAATATACATACTTAATATCAATTCTTATCTTGAAGAAATCATCATTTCTTAACTTGAAGTTTACATAAAAATTAGGGAAACCTTGGTAAATATTTTTAGGTGAATTTTTAGGGAATAAGTTTCACCAAAACGTATATTTTTCTAAGTGTCAAAATTTATAGAAATTTTGACATGGTTTCCCCTAAAAATGGAAGTTTCCCATGTTTTCGAAACATGTGTTTATTTTCTTTTAAATCATCATCAAACAATCATCAACTCATTCAACACTTACCGAGTGTCAAAATCAAGTAAATTACACTACATCATGAACTTGAAGTTTTTGTAAAAACTTGTAGTAACTTACCATGTTATTTAGTAGGTTTAGTTACCCTTAAAAACATGGTTATTTGTTTGTAAATCACTTTATTAAAAGATTTAGTCATTTACAACTTGTAAGATGATTTTTCTAAAAATATTTCTTTTGTATTTTTCTTGTTACAATCATGTTCCTAGTCTTGTTTAAACACTAAAAATATTATTAGTTTACTTAGAAACCATGACTTTGTAAATCTTGTAAATAAACTTGGTTTCATGGGAAAATTATTTTTGTAATCATCTATTGACAAGATTTGTATTTTGTTTGAATCATCTTTACATATGAAAACTATTTTCATCATTCAAGTTCATGAAGACATAAAGCATGAAGATCTTGATCTTTCACAAGATCACCACTTTAACTTACTAGATCATGTGTTTAATCACAATCTAGTAGGTTTCTTATGATGTCTAACATCACTTAACACAAATAATCATTCATCAAGAAGCAAATCATCATCATTTACATGTATTCTTATGTATTTAAGCTTATGTTAAAGTATCAAGATCATGTTCTTTTGTGTTCTTGTGATTAACAATATTCATCATCTTTTAACCACCAAAATATGAAGTAACAACAAGTGATAAGAAGCTTACAACTAGCACAAGGGCTAGGGAAGAACACTTGATGTTGAAGATGATAAATGGGTTGGATAAAAGCAAATGAAGGAGGTTCTTCAAGATCCACAAGCTCCACACTTCTCAATCTAGCTTCTAACACCTTGTGAGGACTTGAGATTGCATGAAAGTGGAATGAAGGTGGTGGTGATGTGGGTGGTGGCTCACGGCCGAGATGAGGGAAGGAGAGGGAAAGTGTGTTGTGTGGTGTAGTGTGTGAAGGATGTAGGTGATGATGTTCTCTTATAGTACTTGCAAGATCTTCCACTATATCTTTTGAGATATTATAAGATCTAAATGAAATCCAAATGAATCTAAGCAAGATCAAGAGATATCTTGTAGGATTTTGGAAAATCTTGGTGGTGGGGCCTCTCATAACCGTCCACAATATGGGGGGGGGGGGTAATGTGTAAATTTTAATCCCTAGTTACATAAATAAGTTAGTTTTCAAGTGTAAAGTTTAGGGATTTAATGTGTTACTATGTTATAAGGGGTGTTATGGTGTTCGGGGACCATAACTAGCTCAGAAACATTAAAACAATGCTTCTAGTAATATTTTGGTGTTTCGGGTAATGTCCGGTTGTTCGGTTAAATACCGGTTCGTTAAAGTGCTAAATCGCACCATTTAGTGTCCTTTATGTACTCTTTTGTGACACTTTTAATTCCCGACACTTAGGAAGGTATTCTGGACCAATTAGTCATATTTTTACATGTTATAATCTTGTCACAATGCTGAATTTTGCTGAAATATATGAATTTCAGCATTTAAAGTGTGTTTCGGGTGCTTTTCAGTGCGTATTCTAGCTTCCGGAAAGTCTATATGTTAACCCTTGTATATATTCTTGGGTTTTAATGTATTCTTGACGTTGGACCTACACCTAGGCTCCAATTCTATTGTCTGACTACCTTCTGCAGAATTGTTGACACAATGTGTCTTACCGGTGAGTTTACTAGTATTTCTGACGCAACGCTATCATTATTGCATAAAGCAATATTTGTAGTATAAAACGTGCATGAATTCACATGTATAGTATCTAATCAGACAATGTTGGCATTTAAGCACATAATTGCAGTTATTAAGTATTAATTAAATTGTACGGAAATTACCGGTTTTGTGCCAGTTGTCACAGTAATACCATGTTCTTCCACCGTTTTTTCAAGATTTGATTTCTCCGAATCGGATCTGCTGCGAGTAGTCATCTTTTCCCCAATTACTAGGGTTTGAAATCGATTGAGAGTTATTGATAAGAACGAAGGTTGAATTGACCGAATCAATTATCAATTCCTGTTGAAATGAAGGTTGAATTGATCGAATCAATGATCAATTCCAGTTAGAAAGTAATCGCGGATGAATTTGACCGAACAATGATCAAATTCGCTGGAAGAATTGAATGAATTGGACGAATTCGATCGAATCAGGAGCGTGCCGAGAATCGACAGCTCTGATACCAATAATAAGATTGAATCAAGAACAAGAAGTACAGAGAAGAAGAATAACCAACAATCAACTACTTTCTCATTACACACAACTACCTTTATACACAGACATAATGAATCATAACGACCTAACCAGCTTCTATACCAACACCCCTTATACTATGACTAAATGACACTTTCGCCCCAGAACTCTACCTATCAAAATATTACATTTCAGCCCTTTACTCATTTACAACATATCAGAGTCTGATCATGTGGGTTCCAAAAGAAGTTCTTCCGGCGGTCTTAAAAGTGTTGTTTGTGTTTCTTCTGCGACTGTAGACGTGCGTCAAAGCAATGACTCTGGACAAGTTGGTAATGATGATAATCCTGCGGTCCCAGTTGATATGCCGGATGAGGGTAAGTGTAACACCTCGTAAATTCATGTCCAATATTATATTAACACGTGTCATGGACTTTAAACGTGTAAAGAATTAAGTTAGAGGGACTAAAGTTGACAAATAAAGAATTAACGTGTGTAAAAGGATTCCAAGTGTCAACAATGGATAAATATGCCCTCCAATAACCCTACACGATGTTTATACCCTTAAACGAATGAATTATGGATCATACGAAGCTAATTGTGAAAGAAAGTGAGAGATTACAAACTGCAGGGGCTAAATGTGCCAACATGTTTAATTTACACCTCTGAGTGACCTTTTAGCGAACCCAAAGCTTTGTAACGATTAATTATGCTCACTAGAATAAGTAATAAAAATTTCACAAGGTTTCGTAAACGTATGAGAAAGTTATGCTAACACTCGTATGCGAGGGGTTAAAAGCATAAACGTTGAAATCTAAAGCTTTTCGGGTGACCATAAAGTTGACCGAGGACTTCACAAAGATTGGTTATGTCTTGGAGTCCTTAGAAATCAATTTAGAGGGCTTATAGTGCAAAAAGAAAGGTTAAAACCACTTTTAGAAGGACCAGGGACTAAAAATGCAATAATTGGAAACTTATTGACCGGAGCTCATCCTCTCACGGGCCGCATAAGGACTCACTCAAATCTTACGCGGGCCGCCTGAGACTGCCAGAGGCAGAAAACATGCACAGGTGTCTGTTCAGCCCGTTTAACCGACTTATTTGAGTGGTTTTGGGATTCTAGGAGTGTGGCCAACAGTTTTGCATGCCTAGGGACACTTGTTATGCATCAGGGATCATGCATAGACTTATTTGTCATGATCTTATGTGATTAAACTCACTATATAAGCTTCCCTTTGTTGCAACATTTGGACTTGCAAGTCAAAACTCTCATAACTTCATTTCTTAAGATTTCTGGAACTCAAGACCACTTCCAAGAAGTCATTAGTCGTGCATAGGACTTCGGTAAGTGTCCTTAACCTCTCTTAATTCAGTTTTACTTAGTTTATTAGCTTAAAGTCAAACCGTCATAATTAAGGTTTGACTTAACGATTAATCACTAATGGTCCAGTGATTAGTCAAATTGAAAGTAGTTATAAGTTGGTAATATGTGGGTAATAAACCCTTAAAAGGGCATCCTCTGATTTCCACTCTAACTAGGTCAAATGTCGGGTCAAACTTAATCATAAAAAGTCAACAGAAAGCTAATTTTCAAATTAACACATAATTAACAATGTAGAAGCCATGCAACCTGTTTTATCACTCATATAACTTGGTAATTAATATACGAACATGTCTAAGCATGTTCAACCTGATAATTTTCAGTTTAGGCTCGGTTCGGAACCGAAAGTCGCATAATTAGACTTCTGCTTTGACTTTCAGTTCTGACCCAAAGTAGCATGATTTAGAAAGGAAAAATTACAAGTTTTGTCCTTTATCTTTATAGTACTTTACAGGCGGTGTCTTTTTTTTCAAATGTTGACAGGCGGTGTCCTTTATAGGGAATTTTGTTGCAAGTTTTGTCCTTTGAGCCTAACCTAGTTAGATTTTTTTGTTAAATCTGATTACCCAAGGGTATTTTAGTCTTTTTACTTATTTAAAGGACAAAACTTGTAATTTATTCTTTAAATATCTTGTAATTTATTCTTTAAAAAATATTTCAAAAAAAAATTATATACATATATATGTGTATAACAATGAACACAGATATTTATCCCCCCTCCCCCTCTCTCTCCCTCCACCAGTTCACCTACCACCACCACCATATGTTGCCACCCCACCACCGTCTTCATCAACACCACCATATGCCGCCGCCACCACCGTCTTCGCCACCACCTCCTCAATTCAACCCCATTCTGTTTCAATCTCAATTCTCTCTCTGTCCAACCAAGTGACTAACCCACCAAAGCTCTTAGATCTGAATCAATACAAACACAACTTCAAACCCTAACGAACCATCACCTTCAAATCCACAATCCAATCCTAACAAAAACCTCACCTGCATCCACAATCAAACCCTCTCTGAAGCTCAACTTTAATCCAAGACGTGAAACCCTCGCACCACTACCACAACCACCGACACTATCGTCGTATGTTTCCCACCGCAGCTCCCTAGGGTTCCGGTTCGGCCACCCTGTTCTGATTCGTGGCTAGGGTTTGACCGTGATAATTATTGGTAGATCAGCAAAGATCTGAACTCGTCGGTGACATATCAAGCAGCATCGAGTTTTCCGTTCACCCATTTTCTGTGTATGAGGTTGTGGCAGGCGGTGGTGGTATGGTGGTGGGCGGCGGTTGTGAGAGAGCGGGAGAGAGAGGATGTTTTATTTAGGTTTAGCCAATGATTTGTGGTAATAGTTTTTGGTGAAGGAAATTTGTGGTTAGTGGTTTAGTTTGACTAATGGTTTGAAGATTGTTTATACAATTGTTGCAGGTTAATTTTTTTGCGATGAATATGAATTTGGTTTAGTCTATGGAATAAAGAAATGAATTTGGTTATCAGTTTTGAAGTTTAAATGAAAAAGTCGTGGGATTTAAATGAAATTTCAAAATGGTGGTGGTGACGGATATGGTGGAGGTGGTGGCTGTCAAAGTGGTGGTGGGGTGGGTTGGTTGGATAGAGACATAGAACTGAGATTGAGATAGATTGGGGTGGTTTAAATATATTCTAAAATGAAATGCAAGTATAATTACTAATTTACGCTCAGGTGCATATGGTGGTGTTGATGAGATTTGGGGATGAATTGAGGTGGTGGCGAAGACGGTGGTGGCGGCGGCATATGGTGGTGTTGATGAAGACGGTGGTGGTGGTGGTGGCAACATATGGTGGTGGTGGTAGGTGAACTGGTGGAGGGAGAGAGAGGGGGAGGGGGGATAAATATCTGTGTTCATTGTTATACACATATATATGTATATAATTTTTTTTGGAAATATTTTTTAAAGAATAAATTGCAAGATATTTAAAGAATAAATTACAAGTTTTGTCCTTTAAATAAGTAAAAAGACTAAAATACCCTTGGGTAATCAGATTTAACAAAAAAATCTAACTAGGTTAGGCTCAAAGGACAAAACTTGCAACAAAATTCCCTATAAAGGACACCGCCTGTCAACATTTGAAAAAAAGGACACCGCCTGTAAAGTACTATAAAGATAAAGGAAAAAACTTGTAATTTTTCTGATTTAGAAATGCCTTAGAGCTTCATTAGGACCAGGTTACATGTTAGTATAACCCTCTGTGATTATACAACTTGGTTCATTAGTTATCCGATTCATATGCATGTTTCCGTTATATGCCTAATGTTGACCAATATGCCCTTTTGACCTTAAAACAAGAATTTTGGAAATGTGAGAGGACAATAACCTTTGTTACTGATTTATAAACATGTCCATAAGTTTTCACATCAGCTTGAGGTCTAGATTAGGAGTTATGCTCAATATCGTAATTAGAAAGCTTTTTATTAATTAAACGGCGTAATTAGCATAAAGCCTATCTAAACCCAATTTTTGACACCAAAACTTTTTCCCCCTGATGTAATATAATATTTTGGGATTTTTTAAGATTTTTAATTATTTTTAAACTGATCATAACATGGGGTTATTGCCTTGATTCGGTAATTGCCGATTATACCCTTTTTGCTTATAAAATGAGGTTTACATAACATTTTGATACCAAATATTTTGCTACTGATTTTATATGATAAATGAAGTATTTTGAACTTTATAAACTGATCAGGAAATTCAGATTTCCTATTATAACCCGGAAATCGCTTAAAACGACTTTTTACGCGTTTTAAACGTATAGAATGGGTTAAAACCATTCTTGTCATATAAGACTTATCACCAACTGATATAATTTATTAAATTAAGTATTTTTACTGTTTATTTCAGACCTGAACCTCGGAATTATATTTAATCTCTTTTATAATCTTTAAAATGACCAAAATACCCCTACGGGGCTTAATTTGAGATTAAACTCGTTTTGGGCATAATGGAAGGTATCCTACTGATATCACAACATATTTAAAGCATATTAACTTAGGAAACCTGTTCATGACTCATTTGGTTACCCGTTATGCTTTATTCGCGTTCGGTTCGGTTTATGTAACTAGTTTGCATAAATTGACCGAAACGGGTCAAACCTTATCATTTTTAATCTCAAAATCCAGAATGTGATTAATTTACCCATATTATACAAGTCTTCAAACTTGTCGAGTCTAAACCACATTCAAATCCGGTCTTCGCTTAATCATGCGTTTTGTACCGTAAAGCTTTCCTTAAAACTAACCGGTCTAGGTTTGAACTTAAGTAAGACCCGTTAGGAATCTAACAGGTTATTAAAACCTTCGTTCCAGATTAGGAGCCCGGTAAAAGCTACTTGCACTTGCCAATTGGTTACGGTTGAGATTTAAATCTTATTAAAGCTCAGGTAAATACTTTTAACTTATTTTCCGTTATACGGGCTTGGGATACGGTATTATAATAATACCGCTTGGTCGGGTATGAAGTCGTACAATCGTATTATGATTAAAAAGATGCATAACCCGTTTTAATCTGTTTTGTTTGATGCAATGCCTTTGGGGAGGTTAATGACCATGTCCTGGATATCCTCGGCTCATTCGTTAGAAATGGCCACGACCAAAGCACAGGGTGTAGGCATACACCTGACAGTTGCGTATGTAAAAAGGTAGTCCACAAGAAGGGTATCTTTTTGTGGGTATTATACCAAGTGGTGTGTCTATTAATCTTGTTAAACCGGCTCTTCTAACCGGGTCCTAAATGGACGACAAACATGTAAAGTTGTATACAAGTTTATTTTTAAATAATTATCCCAAGTTATAAAAGATTATTTGTGCCTTGTGCATTCAATTCATTTTTCTTAAACTCTTTTCAAAATGAGTCGGTTAATTGTATTTAACAGTGAAAACTGACGTATTTTCCAAAAGGTTAAGTGCAGGTACCTAAACGAAATAGGCTGGCTACTCCCGGTGAATAAATAATGAAGTCTGTTGCAAGCTTTATCACCCAATAATCTGTTGAACTATGTTTCTCTTAATTAGATCCGCCTGTGGATCATTTTACATTCCGATTGTAATACTTATGATATTTTCATTCGGTTTGAAATATTTTATTTTAGACTTCCGCTGTGCATTTAAACTGTGATTATTGACTATGATGATATCAACTACGTCGCGAAACTCCCCACCGGGCCCACCGGTAATACGTGGAAATATCAGGGGGTGACAGGTTGGTATCAGAGCCAACATTGAGTGAGTTAAACACTAGCCTTTTGTGTTTAATCTCAATGACACAGTTTGCACATTCCTCGACTTCCGAGTTTAGACAAAGAACTTAGGACAAATGCTAATTTGTTTTATTTTGTCCTTTATTGTTTTCTTTGTTGTTTCTTTCATTTGTTTTGACAGGAAATATGCCACCGAGGTTCCGAAGAGGAGGACGAGGCAAGGGGCCAATCAACGCCCCCAACGATCACAAGGCCGGGCCTTCACACCGGCGAACTCCTTCTGCTACCATGTGTACCGATCCTCAAGGAGACTGGAGGACCTATTTGGAGCCCGCTAGGCGATCTGTCTCGCTAAGTTCAACGCCTTTTTATCGCCATTCCTTTGGGCCGCAATCAGAGAACAAGCCCGAAGATTCACACCACTCCTTCTTGCCGTTGCAGCGGTCAACCTCACACCGGGCCTTCCAGGACCCGACTCCATATTTTCAGAGCCGGTTTAACCCGGTAAACGTAATTGAAGAACCAACGGGTCATAACCCGTTGGGCCCTGAAGACCATTTTCCCGAAGCTCAGGGAATGGATATGGATGAAGACACGAATCCCGCTGAACCACCATCCGGGACACCTACTCACCCCATCGAGATTTCGGACGGGTCATCCTTCCATAGATCACCTTATCGTGGTCCAGATAGTTATGAGGCGAGGTTTGCCCAATATGACTGGGTGTTCACTCCCTCTTATAACCCACAGCAACAGCAGGATCCCTCCGAGGATTCGCGTTTTGTGGCAGTCACGCCACCGCCATCACCGCCTCCAGTACAGCAAGCACCTCCAGAACCACCAAGGCGTAAAAGAACAGGCGCACGAATGTCCGTGTAAGGAGGAGTGCGTATCAGCACCCCTCAACCTTCAAGTGGCAGCCACTACCCGCCACTTCATGAAGACCCACAGACGGGAGGGCCTTCAAACCCCGTCTCTGAGGTGGATTCTGCACCTATCGCGCCGCCACCATTGGGTTTTGGTAACGCAATTCCTACATACGCCGGTTCAGCGGCGCATAATCCATTTGAGCAGCCGGCCCACACTAACTACAACTATGCTGAAGCCGACCCATACCTTGTAGCGGCGAACTACAATGCCCTCCACCCAGAGGGACCATATGGAGCCCCTTGGGGAGTTGGATACCCAGCTTATGGGTATCAAATACCTGCTCAACCTCCGTTTCAGCACCAGCCGCAGCCACCACGGTTTTCCCCACCGAAACATGAGGGAATCCTCCAAAGGCCTAAGCTGGGTGGAACAAGAATTTCAAGAAGAGCGTAGGAACAACCGGGGATTTCTCAAGGGCCTAGCAAGCTTATTAAAAGGAAAGAAGAAGAGGGATCATTAAATCCCTATATGTATTGTTGTATTTTCTTATTTCAATCAAGTCCCTGCGTGGACATTTATCTATGTACTTAGTCCCTGCGTGGACTTGTCTTTCTTTAGTCCCTGCGTGGACATCTATTTTAGTAATCAGTCCCTGCGAGGACTTGTATATTCAGTTTAGCCCTGCGTGGGCAAGTTATTTCTGTTAAAAGTCCCGTTTAGGGCAATATGTACTCCTTTTAATATTTAATGGAATGTTAAATTTAAAAATTTCATTTTTGTCATTATATGCATAAATATATTATACATGAAATAAATAAATCAAAAATCATTCCTCTTAAAATAATCTGCCTATTAAATATTAAATAAGAATCTTAAAATTATAACCTAGCCTGCATGTCATTATAAGACTTGGCCAAGATGGTAAGACCTGTTTAAAAAGATTCAAATCCTTGTTAACATCTGAAAATATGTTAACGCTCCTGGCAGACGTGATTCGTTAAAATCACACACGTCATTCTTATAATTGGATTCTTCAAAACATTCATAACCTAACCTGATGATCTATAAATCATGGGTTTAAATCATCAATTAGGATGATCATATATTAAACATCCATTGGTGATGTAGTGCCTACGGGCCATAGTCATTGTCATATAAGACAAAAGACAGTAGTAGTCTACAACTCCCTATCAAGGAAAGGTAATGAACTATGTTCAAACCTTAATGCCTTGATTCTCTGAAATCATGGCTTATGATTTAGAATGTCCTTGTGACTAGGCCTTTTGTGCCACTAATAATACTGTTATTGTTTTATAATTAGGATGAATTATAATAAAAACCCTAAATAAATATGATTAACAAATTAACCAAATATGGTCTATGTTTACCATGGTTAATGAATTGCCATAAAAGACGATTCCATAATAAACTCCCAAATAAATTATTGTCAATATTTTATGTAACAGTTCAAGCTACATGGCTGACTCGGATGAGATCAACAGTCACCCAAGGGAGAATCATGATAATACCCGAATTAACATAGCGGGTGCAGAACTGCAGGCATTGATAGACAATGCCATTACTCGAGCTCTGGATAGAAGAGACAATGAATCAAGTGGTACACATAGCAAGACCTTATATGTACCTCACTCTAAAGCACCCTCCAAAGTTCATTCAGCTCGAAAGAGTGAATCTGATCACTCTTCAAATCAGAAAAGTGTCCCGTCTAAACAGGTTGAGCTCAACCAGGGGCCTCGGGTCAAGACCTATTCATATAAGTACTTTGTCTCCTGCAAGCCGAGAGACTTCACGGGAGAAAAAGGAGCCGTCGATTGTATGACCTGGCTCGACGAGATGGACACTGTAGTGGATATTAGTGGTTGCGCCGAGCAAGACATTGTGAAGTATGTGTCGCAGTCGTTTAAGGGAGAAGCTCTGGCATGGTGGAGATCGTTAATTCAAGCTACTGGAAAGATCCCGCTTTACAATACTCCATTTTCAAATGTTATAATTACAGGGAGTAAGTCGTGGATATCTTGAATCACTGGCTTGTGGGGTATTGTGCACATTACTAATTTTATCCCCGTTAGGTTCATTGACCTACAGGGATAATCATCACTACTTGGGGTGGGACCCAATAGTGGTATGACCATCGTCACATGTGACAAGGCGCCAGATAAAAATAAGATAGAAGCCATTGTAATCGCTCTTATGCTGTAATTTATAACTAAGGGTCATTTTATAAAACCTGAATGAACTCACCAGTATTTCCTGCTGACCAAATCTTTTTAAAACGCGTTTCAGGTAATTACAGTAGATCAGGAATTAGAGTTGGATGCGGCACCAACAAGGCTTACAGAAGTGGCTTATTTTATCAATTAAATTAAATTAAGAAAAGTTGTTTTATGTATTCAAATTTATCCTTATTAAAGCTACCTTTGTAAAACATGGGTTTTATCCCATCTATTTAATAAATAAAATCCGGTGTTTTCTAAACTCTGATATTTTTCCTAACTCACAGTTCTGATGAAATTTCCGCTGCACTACTTTTCAAAATAACCACCGGTACCACTTGGCTGCTCACGGCTCCTGATTCCGTCCAGGTGGGGTCAGGGGTCGTGACAGAAGGTGGTATCAGAGCCACTGATATAAGCCAATAGGTGTTGTAATAATAATACCTAAGCTTATATAAAAGAGTTAGGAAATTACTATTAACTGGTTGCACACACGATAGCATTTAGACTTGAACTTAAGAAAAGATGCCTTAGTATCAGCTTTGAGATAAGCTAAATACTTGTGTAAATAAAGTGTGGTAGGTCTTGGTATACTGTAAGAATAATAACTAGAACATTGCAAGTATAATAAATAAACAATAACACTTGACCACTGTTATTTCTTATTTATTGGTACTACTTTGTTCTAGAATATGATCAGTCAGGTGAATATTAATTTCCTGACTCATTGTTGAAAGTCATAATGCACTTTCCAAATCATGATTTAAGAAAAATACTATTTATGGGAAATATAAATTTCTTCTCCAACAAGACTGGGTATGGTGTAGCAGACTCTACAGCTTGTCCGGATATAACATGGTTACCTCTCCGGCCTAGAACCGGGTAAGAAGGTATATCATATGTCAAACAAGTGACAAGATTTCCCTAAATAGTATCATGACCTGATATCTGACTTGTTTTTAGAAATATGAATCTGTTAAATACATTGACCTTACTAAGGGTATGTATATTACAGCATGTGAAATATATGATTATATAGATATGTATATCTATAAGGAATTCTAAAAGTCAATTAAGAATAAAGCACAAGCAGATGTGTCAATAATAAATCTAGATTTCTTTATTAGGAATCTCTTGCATATATCTATAATTCTGATATCAAACATTATTTCGTTTGATCATCTACCTCATAACTCGTTCAATAAGAACCCTTTAAGTTGGGACACCATCAAAAGTATAAGAATTTCCAATGCGTTACCATAGACTATTAACGCAAGTAAGAAGCATGTAAAGTTGTGCTAGTGCACAAGAAAACACATGAAACTTAAATTATACGTCTACAGACGTCAAAGTATATCACACACGACTTTCCAGGCAAGACCTTTGGAAAAAAAAAATGATTGGGCACGACAACAACAATGCTAATCCCGGCAGTGGGAGAACTACTAATCAAAAAGCGGCACTTTTGCCACATGATCCTACAAACAACCTGAATATCGCTGAGGTACGTTGAAACAAGATTTCACAACCATCGGTGCACAGTCTAATCAGAGTCATAATTATTGGCACTGCAAAAGAAGTCACATACCTTTGCAATTCCCTTATTTCCTTTATGACAAATATGCCATATTCGACATTCCATGATAATGTCACTTAACAACAGTTATCACACGAAATTCCAAATAGAAGTTCTTATATTTCTTTCGTTGAAATTCTGACTTCTGCATATAATGAGTTGACTTTCGTGTTTCTACTTTCCCTAATGGTCATCATACCATGAGAATTTCTTTCATAGTAGCGAATATTGACCTATTTAATTTCCTGGTAAATTCACATGTTACACATGCACTGTTTGTTACGCATGTAGTTCGTTTTATTTATGAAGACCACTGGAGGGCTTCATTCTAATTTGTTGTTTTATCAAAACTCAAATATCATTTTGCTATACTTGATTTTTGCACTATGAACCGCATTAGTGCAAAATAATAACTCTTTGATATCGAGTCAACGAAATTCTTGAAAAACTCAATTTTCTTTGGCATACATGATTTTTGTTGTGACCATGTCCGAACTTTCTTATTAAAATTCGTTTTGTTTAAACCAAGTTCAAATTGTTTGAACTTGCTCGCATTACATATTCAATTTAAAGTCCCATATGATGAATTGAAGCCATCATATTCGAAATAATCCCAACAAGCACTTCAATTCTCTTAACATGCTTGTTTGATCTTCGACTTCATTAAATCGTTTCTTTGATCACAATCACCTTGTGGTGACGTTATCATAAAATTAAAGCTGCACTAATCTCGTTTGTACATATCATATACGGATTGAATTATTTATTTATTTATATTAAATCTGCTTTGTTGGTTTATCCTATAAAAGCAATCTTAACACAATTGTGTTCTAAGATAATGATATACAAATTTATGTCATATTTCAGTATATCTCTTAATGGTTCTTACAGCATCAATCGAGCCTTTCGTGATAATTATTGCTTTATCATCTTCAATCGAAAAACATTATATAAATTTAATTGATTATATATGGAAACTTACATAAGTAATTACCTAATTTACAATATAGTATTACTATATTAAACCATTGAGGTGAAGAATTTATATAGGTATAAAATTTATGTTTTTATGTTTAGTTATTTATTATTGATAATTAAATTTAGTTTTATTATTAGTAATAATATATTAATAGTAGTAGTATTAGTATTATTTTTAGTACTAGGGTTATTGTCAGGGGCAGGTATTGGGTAGCCTAGCCTTAGTTAGGCATGGACTGATCACCCATGCTTAAACAAGGCAGCACTAACCAATATCCAACCATGATAATGACTAGTTAATGTATATAAATTAAGTCATCATACTTATTTAGTAAATTTTAATTATATATAAAAATATTTTTTTATATATATACTTTGTACTGTAAAGAGAAGACATATTTTCATAAAACAATACAAGAATTAGAGGGACAAATAAAATTATCTAAATAACTGTCTAAGTATTCATGGACAAGACATTTTATACTTATAAGTAATTGTTCATCTTGTTTAATATTCCACAACTATTAAATACTTATAGAAGTATTATGTATCAAGATCGACAAAAGAGTTATGCAGATCAGAGACGTAAACCCCTAGAATTTTTATTAAAAGCTTTCAGTTGATTACGTGGTAAATTTGTTCAATCGCCATAATTATTGAACTATCTCAATCATTACGACTCCTTGCGATATCAGTATAAACTTATAGCTTGGGCTAATCACAATCATTCGAATCATTCAAAACCATATATGTCTTTCAAACTCATCATAAAAAAAAATTGTCTTAATGCAATTATGTATTAAGACAATAATACACTAACTCTATTGTCTTTTCGTATATCCTTGCAATTCACTCATCTCAGCACATTGATTTTCTCATATCATAATTCAATATTTGACAAATCATTTTCATGCTTTTATTTCATTTTGAACCTTTCGATTCTAAGTCTTCCTCAGTTGCCAATCGAAGTAAGCTTTCTTTTGACAAAGAATTTTATTGATTCTAAAAGTCCTTCACATTCATTTTAAATATCTATTGATCATATATCTTTTGGCTTGAACCTAGTCACCTTGGAAATTATATCATTTCATCTCATTCGTTTGTCATCGATTTCTTGAACTAATTCAGTTGAACCATTCAGTCCTACTTATGGTACAACTCGTATTCATAAAATTTGATATTTTAATTCTGTGTCATCTACCTTAATATTGTTTTTACTAACTAAGACGTGACATAAGTCTAAAAAGAAATATCGTAACCCAAATCTCGAGGACGAGATTTAAAACAAGGTGGGGAGGATGTAACATTCCTATTTTTATATAAGAATTTTAGGTTTGGTTAAATTTATTAACCACTAGTAACTAGTTTATTTTTAATATAAATATTCAACCTAAATAGTTTTAAACACTATTTTATATAGTTGGTTGAAATATTATATTAATTAATTAACCTATATATGGGTGACCTTTCTAATAAAATAAAAGTCTATAAAAACTTATATTTTTAGACAGATAGCTTACGGGTAAGTTGACTGTAAGAAATATGAAGTACCTAGACGGACCCAGGAACCGTTTAATAATTAAATTATAAAAATACATTATATTTGAACCTACTCCGTTTTTAATGAAACTTGGTTCAAAATGTAGACAAAAATATACTCGTTCTAAAGACATATTTATTGTTTTATAAAACGTTATATTTTAGAAGTTATAAACGCCAAATAAGTAAAGCAGTTAAATTAATTATAATATATAAATTAATAAAATAATAAATAAAAATCAAAATTTAAGAATTTCGTATGAAATAAAAAAATAATAAAATCAATTAATCTAAAACATTATCTATATGTATGCATAGGAACTTTTGAAAAGATATACATCAACATTAATTGCATATAAACGTATGTGTCCTCAAATGGCTACGTGTAGGCCTTCAATCTATTTGGAGGTAAGTATAAATAAAGCTACACAGTCTTTGAACAAAATTCCCCTACCTTTTTTTCCATCTCACGCCCTTTCTCTTACTATATATATTCAACTTTTATTTAATTCAATTATTATAATACAAAGCCATGTCTCGTTTTAAGTGTTTTAACTCCCGATCACCGCTACCCTTTCCGATTGATCTGAGCCCCATAACACATGTCAAGGCTCTGCCTGACTAAGTTCATTGGGGTTCTGTCTCGTGACACAGGGACAAGGTTGAATTAGGGGTACTATACTTAACACGAGTACATATATATATATATATATATATATATATATATATATATAGCTCAGAAGTTATACCCAAAATTTATACCAGGAGGCTTTCTAGTTGAACCCTAAAATTACAAAGTGGGTCCATTCTCTTTTCTCACTATTTTATTTCCTTTTTCTTTATGATATAATTATATTCAAAAATATCCTAAATCGATCCATAAGTAAAAACCCAGACCCCTGAAACCTCAATCCATATCAAAAATCAAGAAATCAAGACTTATGGTCTTCTCGCGGGCCGCGTAAATAATACGCAGAAGGTCACGCGGGCCGCGACAGCTTGTAGGTCTCCGGATATGAATGAAGGCCACGTGTCGTCACACGTGTCGTGACCACCGGTGACTCAGCAACCTCCGATCTGATCCACACTTCCACGCGGGCCGCGTAAGGTTTGTCCTGTGGCTCACGCGGGCCGCGACAAACTCAGAAATCAGCTATAAATAGCCAGGCCATGAGCAGTTCATCTGTGCACGAAAACAATTCTCAAAAACGAAAGTATACTGCATAAAATCATAATTTTCATTAGGGAGGCGCTGCTACGATACCGGGTATTAACTCGATCGCTGCTACGATTCAATATCCGATCGATTGAAACTATCCGACAGGATGTTTAAATGCTATACTTTGTCATTAGTCGTGAATCCGACAGGATGTTTGAGTGCCACCCAAACTCGGGAAACACTCTGTCATTCATTGCGAATCCGATGGATGTTTAAGTGTTGCACTTTGTCATTTGTTGTGAGAGTTTAATCTCGTGAGTTATCGTAAATGCTGTATTAGTTACTGACCTAGTTCGTGTGCATTATTATTTAATTAGGGTACAAGGCTAATCAGTAGGCTAAGCTCTGCCCGTATAAATCTGCAATGTGAGTCATTCTCTTTTTATCAAAAGTATTTTACAATACTCCATTTTCAAATGTTATAATTACAGGGAGTAAGTCGTGGATATCTTGAATCACTGGCTAGTGGGGTATTGTGCACATTACTAATTTTATCCCCGTTAGGTTCATTGACCTATAGGGATAATCATCACTACTTGGGGTGGGACCCAATAGTGGTATGACCATCGTCACATGTGACAAGGCGCCAGATAAAAATAAGATAGAAGCCATTGTAATCGCTTTTATGCTGTAATTTATAACTAAGGGTCATTTTATAAAACCTGAATGAACTCACAAGTATTTCCTGCTGACCAAATCTTTTTAAAACGCGTTTCAGGTAATTACAGTAGATCAGGAATTAGAGTTGGATGCGGCACCAACAAGGCTTACAGAAGTGGCTTATTTTATCAATTAAATTAAATTAAGAAAAGTTGTTTTATGTATTCAAATTTATCCTTATTAAAGCTACCTTTGTAAAACATGGGTTTTATCCCATCTATTTAATAAATAAAATCCGGTGTTTTCTAAACTCTGATATTTTTCCTAACTCACGGTTCTGATGAAATTTCCGCTGCACTACTTTTCAAAATAACCACCGGTACCACTTGGCTGCTCACGGCTCCTGATTCCGTCCAGGTGGGGTCGGGGGTCGTGACATTTAGGTCTATAACTGATTTGTCATTATCCCTTACCCTCGACGCGGTCAGGCAGAGATCGCTTAAAAACTCAGATGAGGGAAAGAGGAAACGTGAGGATGATAACTCACGTCGTTCAGACAAGAAACACAAAGGGAACCATGAGAACAAGAGGAGTTCAGGGTTCAACAAGGGTAACCAACAGTCGGGTGAGAAGCCCAAGTGTAAGGTTTGTCGAAAACATCACTTTGGAAAGTGTAGGTTGGAATCGAACTCGCAGACACAATCAAGGACTTTTGGATGTGGGATCTGCAAATCCAAGGAACACAAGACCTTGGATTGCAAAAAGTTGAAGGATGCGACCTGCTACAACTGCAACGAGAAAGGGCACATTAAATCGAACTACCCAAAATATGCCAAGAAACCAGAAGAAGGTAAAAAGACCAACACTAGGGTCTTCAGAATGGATGCTAAGGAGGCAGTGCAGAATGATAACGTGATAACAGGTACCTTTCTTATAAATGATGTTTATGCAAGGGTATTATTTGATTCAGGGGCGGATAAGTCATTTGTGGATAATAAATTCTGTAAGTTGTTAAATCTGCCTATTAGAACCCTAAGCATAAAATATGAAGTAGAATTAGCCGATGGAACTGTAGAAACTGCTTCAACCATGTTAGATGGATGCTTTATATCCATTAGGAGCCATTCTTTCCCGCTATCCTTATTTCCTTTGAAATTAGCCGGTTTCGATATAGTAATAGGCATGGATTGGTTGTCTCGCAACCAAGCCCAGATCGTTTATGCTAAGAAGCAAGTGGTTGTCAGAACTCCTCATGGCGAGCCTTTGACAATTCAAGGAGATACTAAGTACGGAATGCCTGAGCAAGTGTCCATGCTCAAGGCATCAAGGTGTTTGACGAAGGGTTGTGTTATCTACATGGTGCAAGTAACTATTGATGAACCAAAGCCTAAGATCGAAGACATACCTATTATCTCTGAATATCCAGAAGTATTCCCTGAAGAACTACCTGGTTTACCCCCAGATAGGCAAGTGGAGTTCAGGATTGACATTATTCCTGGAGCAGCACCTGTTGCAAGAGCGCCTTACAGATTGGCACCAACGGAGATGAAAGAGTTGAGAACTCAACTGGATGATTTGTTAGCCAAAGGATTTATTAGACCTAGCTCATCTCCTTGGGGAGCACCAATCCTGTTTGTGAAGAAGAAGGATGGATCGATGCGCCTATGCATCGATTATCGCGAGCTGAACAAAGTTACAATCAAGAATAGATATCCATTGCCCAGGATCGACGACCTGTTTGATCAGCTACAAGGGGCAAGTTACTTTTCCAAGATTGACTTGAGGTCGGGCTACCATCAACTGAAGGTTAAAGATGAAGATGTACACAAGACTGCATTTAGGACTCGTTATGGTCATTACGAGTTCTTAGTGATGCCTTTTGGGCTCACTAATGCACCAGCAGCGTTCATGGATCTCATGAACCGCGTTTAAAAGCCCTACTTAGATAAATTTGTCATCGTCTTCATCGATGATATTCTTATTTACTAGAAGAACCAAGCTGACCATGAGAAGCACCTTCGTTGTATTCTCAAACTTCTTCAGCGTGAGAAACTCTATGCCAAATTCTCAAAGTGTGAATTTTGGCTTCGTGAAGTCTAATTTCTTGGACATATGGTTAGTGAACACGGAATCCAGGTAGATCCCGCCAAGGTTGAAGCCATCATGAATTGGCAAGAGCCAAAGACACCCACAGAGATTCGCAGCTTTTTAGGTCTGGCAGGATACTATCGGCGTTTTATAGAAAATTTTTCAAGAATTGCTGCACCCCTAACTTCATTGACTCGTAAGAGTATAAAGTTCGATTGGGGTCCTAAGCAGCAAGAATCCTTTGATATTCTCAAACAAAAGTTGAGCAATGCTCCTGTTTTAACATTACCTGAAGGTATCGAGGAATTCGTGGTTTACTGCGACGCATCGCACACTGGCATGGGATGTGTGCTTATGCAGAAGGAAAAAGTTATTGCATATGCTTCCCGAAAGTTAAAGGTGCACGAGAAGAACTACACCACCCATGACTTGGAATTGGGTGCCGTTGTATTTGCACTAAAACTGTGGAGGCATTATTTATATGGTATCAAGTGTGTGATCTATTCTGACCACAAGAGCCTCCAGCACCTGTTTAACCAAAAGGATTTGAACATGAGGCATCGCCGATGGATGGAGACGTTGAATGATTACGATTGTGAAATCCGATACCATCCAGGCAAGGTGAATGTAGTCGCTGATGCCTTGAGTAGAAAGGAAAGGGTTAAACCCATCAGAATCAATGCCAAGAGAATTGAATTAAAGAACAACTTAAATGAAAGATTGTTAGCCGCTCAGAAGGAAGCAGTATTAGAAGCTAACTATCCTAATGAAAAATTAGGAGTAACTGCTGAGCAGTTATCATATGGAAAAGATGGAATCTTAAGATTGAATGAACGAATATGGGTTCCTATCTATGGAGGACTTCGGGACGTGATCCTACAAGAAGCACATAGCTCCAAATACTCTGTTCATCCTGGCTGTGATAAAATGTACCAGGATTTGAAGGCAAATTACTGGTGGATAGGTTTGAAGAAATCTGTAGCCACTTATGTGGCCAAATGTTTGACGTGCGCACAAGTTAAAGCAGAACATCAGAAGCCGTCAGGTTTGCTACAATAGCCAGAACTTCCCACTTGGAAATGGAAAATGGTAACAATGGATTTTATCACTAAGTTACCAAAGACAAAGCGTGGGAATAGGGCTGTTCACGAGCCGAACCGATCTGACCTTTGCTCGTGCTCGGTTCGTTTACAAACCGATCCGAACCGAACCGAGCATTTTTTCAACCGAGCCAAATTCGAGCGAGCGTCTTTCGAGCCTAGCATTTTTCGAACGAACGTCGAGCGAGTATCGAGCGTCGTAAAATAAATAAGGAAAGTGACGATGAGAGTGCTAGTTATTAGAATAAAGTGTAGTTTTCATCCCTGGTGTTTCGTCCAATAGAACACAAGTAAAAATTTAACAAATAACAAGGAATACAAAAACACTTAACTAGGTTCTGCCGAGATTAACTAAGTGGGAAGATAAATCGTCGACCGATTGAAACATACCCTTGTTTTATCGGAAGTTTGAACTTGAATGAATCGATTGAAGCAAAACCTTGACGAGTTGGCATCTTGGCGAGTGGAGATGGAGAAATCGAATAACGGTGGCCAATGGGGGGTTTTGATTAGGGTCTTGCACTTCTGAATCAAATGGCGGGTTGAGACTTGAGTATTGATCGACACGACATTTTAGTATTTGAAATTTTGACTCAATTACTCAAATGGACATTTAATATTGGATAATGGACTATTGGTATTGGATTTCAATTCTAATTACTTAAATGATCTTTATTTGGATCTTGGACCAAACATTGTTAATGTTGGTCTCTAGTCATTTCATTAAAAATGATACACACACAAACACAAATATATATATATATATAGAGTAGGAGTTGGGTGGAAAGTCTATTTTTCCTAGAAAGTCTAGGAAGGAATAAGAATTGGACATGTGTCATTGAGGGATTTTAAGTAGAAGGGCTATCATGTAATTTCACATTTTAATTTTATTTTTGGAATGTATCTTCATTAACTAAAATTCCATGATTTTCGGAATTTTTATTATTTTCGAATTCAAATCTGGAAGTCAATGTGTTCATTAACTAAAATTCCATGTCACATTACATCGCATATTCCATTGTTCAGAAGATTACTAGAATTTATCAGCATGTTCTTGGTGCTGTGTTTTAACAGTTTACAGGACTAAAGTCAAAAAATTTTTATAGATCCCACAATATAAAGATGGTAAAACACAGGGTATGAATCTGATTGCTGTTAAAACACAACTGTATTAATCTGTTTGCTGTTAAAACACAACTGTATGAATCTGAATGCTAAAACACAGCTGTATGAATTTGCTTGCTGTTAAAACACATCTGTATGAATCTGGATGTTAAAACACATCTGTATGAATCTGCTTGCTGTTAAAATACATCTGTATGAATCTGCTAGCTGTTAAAACACATCTGTATGAATCTGGATGTTAAAACACATCTGTATGAATCTGCTTACTGTTAAAACACAACTGTATGAATCTGCTTACTGTTAAAACACATCTGTATGAATCTGGATGTTAAAACACATCTGTATGAATCTGCTTGCTGTTAAAACACATCTGTATGAATCTGCTTGCTGTTAAAACACATCTGTATGAATCTGTTTGCTGTTAAAACACATCTGTATGAATCTGAATGCTAAAACACAACTGTATGAATCTGCTTGCTGTTAAAACACATATGTATGAATCCGGATGCTAAACCACAACTGTATGAATCTGCTTGCTGCTAAAACACAACTGTATTAATTTGCTTGCTGTTAAAACACATCGTCAAGAAAACGAAGATGATAAGAACAATATTTGAATGGTGATGATGAACTCGGAGATGGTGGAGATGGAGAAGTGTTTTAATTTGATCTGGTGCTCTCCATCGTTTCTAAAGTTATCTTCTTCCATGATTATAGTTATTTTTGGTAGGGATTGGGGTTTCCAAGATGGGTTTGGAGAGAGAGAGAGAGAGAGAGGGAAAATCGCTTGAATTTAGGAACTGGGCGGTTATCTAATTGATTTAAAACACGATCATTGACAAAATTGCCCCTACTCATTTAAAACAATCAATTAATTAAACTCAAATATTACAAGATTGCCATTGATTTAATCTCAACCCTTAAACACACCAATCGGATGGACCAGATCGCTTCCTAGACTTTCTAGGAAAAACACACTTTCCGTGCGAACCCTACTCTATATATATATATATATATATATTAAAAAATAAATCGAGCCAACCGAACCGAACCGAACTGAGCGGACCCTTGCTCGTGCTCGGTTCGTTTATAAACTGAACCGATCCGAACCGAGCATTTTTTTAATCGAGCTGAATCGAACGAGCAAATTCCGAGCATTTTCCGAGCGAGCATCGAACGAGCGTCGAGCGCCGAGCAATTTGAACAGCCCTACGTGGGAATGATGCTATTTGGGTTATAGTAGATAGTCTGACCAAGTAAGCCCACTTCTTACCAATTAAGGAAACACACAGCTCAGATAAGTTAGCTCAACTGTACATGGATGAGATTGTATCTCTCCATGGAGTGCCAGTGTCTATTATCTCCGATAGGGATACAAGATACACGTCACACTTTTGGAAAAGCTTTCAGCAATCGCTGGGCATCGATTAAACTTCAGCACTGCTTATCATCCGCAGACGGATGGTCAAAGCGAGCGTACTACTCAAACGCTGGAAGATATGTTAAGAGCTTGTGTAATTGATTTAGGAGGAAGTTGGGATGATCATCTTTCATTGATTGAATTTTCATATAATAATAGCTATCATTTGAGCATCCAAGCCGCGCCTTTCGAGGCCTTGTACGGTAGAAAGTACAGAACGCCCGTTTGTTGGGCGGAAGTTGGAGATGTCCAACTGACATGATCTGAAATAGTCCTGGAGACGACAGATAAGATTGTGCAGATACGCGATCGTCTCAAAGCTGCCAGGGATAGGCAGAAAAGCTACGCAGATTTAAGGTGTAAACCTCTGAAATTCGAGGTAGGTGACAAGGTACTACTTAAAGTATCACCCTGGAAAGGGGTAATACGTTTTGGCAAGAAAGGCAAGTTAAGCCCTAGATACATAGGACCATTCGAGATTATCGAATGTGTTGGAACAGTGGCCTACAAATTAAACCTGCCTGAAGAGCTCAGTGGAATCCATAATGTGTTCCACATTTGCAACTTGAAGAAATGCCTAGCCGATGAATCGCTAGCCATATCACATAAAGATGTGCATATAGATGAGAGTCTGAAATTCGTTGAAAAACCTTTGTCGATCGAGGATCGACGGGTTAAGAAGCTTCGAAGGAAGCACGTACCGATTGTAAAGGTTAAATGGGATGCCCGTAGAGGTCCCGAGTACACGTGGGAGGTTGAGTCCACAATGAAAGAGAAGTACCCTCACTTATTTCAGTAAATCTCGAGGTCGAGATTTCTTTTAAGGGGGTGAGGATGTAACACCTCGTAAATTCATGTCCAATATTATATTGACACGTGTCATGGACTTTAAACGTGTAAAGAATTAAGTTAGAGGGACTAAAGTTGACAAACAAAGAATTTACGTGTGTAAAAGGATTCCAAGTGTCAACAATGGATAAATATGCCCTCCAATAACCCTACACGATGTTTATACCCTTAAACGAATGAATTATGGATCATACGAAGCTAATTGTGAAAGAAAGTGAGAGATTACAAACTGCAGGGGCTAAATGTGCCAACATGTTTAATTTACACATCTGAGTGACCTTTTAGCGAACCCGAAGCTTTGTAACGATTAATTATGCTCACTAGAATAAGTGATAAAAAATTCACAAGGTTTCGTTAACGTATGAGAAAGTTATGCTAACACTCGTATGCGAGGGGTTAAAAGCGTAAACGTTGAAATCTAAGGCTTTTCGGGTGACCATAAAGTTGACCGAGGACTTCACAAATATTGGTTATGTCTTGGAGTCCTTAGAAATCAATTTAGAGGGCTTATAGTGCAAAAAGAAAGGTTAAAACCACTTTTAGAAGGACCAGGGACTAAAAATGCAATAATTGGAAACTTATTGACCGGAGCTCATCCTCTCACGGGCCGCGTAAGGACTCACTCAAATCTTACGCGGGCCGCCTGAGACTGCCAGAGACAGAAAACATGCACAGGTGTCTGTTCAGCCCGTTTAACCGACTTATTTGAGTGGTTTTTGGATTCTAGGAGTGTGGCTAACAGTTTTGCATGCCTAGGGACACTTGTTATGCATCGGGGATCATGCATAGACTTATTTGTCATGATCTTATGTGATTAAACTCACTATATAAGCTTCCCTTTGTTGCAACATTTGGACTTGCAAGTCAAAACTCTCATAACTTCATTTCTGAAGATTTCTGGAACTCAAGACCAATTCCAAGAAGTCATTAGTCATGCATAGGACTTCGGTAAGTGTCCTAAACCTCTCTTAATTCAGTTTTACTTAGTTTATTAGCTTAAAGTCAAACCGTCATAATTAAGGTTTGACTTAACGATTAATCACTAATGGTCCAGTGATTAGTCAAATTGTAAGTATTTATAAGTTGGTAATTATGTGGGTAATAAACCCTTAAAAGGGCACCCTCTGATTTCCACTCTAACTAGGTCAAATGTCGGGTCAAACTTAATCATAAAAAGTCAACAGAAAGCTAATTTTCAAATTAACACATAATTAACAATGTAGAAGCCATGCAACCTGTTTTATCACTCATATAACTTGGTAATTAATCTAAGAACATGTCTAAGCATGTTCAACCCGACAATTCTCAGTTTAGGCTCGGTTCGGAACCAAAAGTCGCATAATTAGACTTCTGCTTTGACTTTCAGTTCTGACCCAAAGTAGCATGATTTAGAAATGCCTTAGAGCTTCATTAGGACCAGGTTACATGTTAGTATAACCCTCTGTGATTATACAACTTGGTTCACTAGTTATCCGATTCATATGCATGTTTCCGTTATATGCCTAATGTTGACCAATATGCCCTTTTGACCTTAAAACAAGAATTTTGGAAATGTGAGAGGACAATAATCTTTGTTACTGATTTATAAACATGTCCATAAGTTTTCACATCAGCTTGAGGTCTAGATTAGGAGTTATGCTCAATAGCGTAATTAGAAAGTTTTTTTATTAATTAAACGACGTAATTAGCATAAAGCCTATCTAAACCCAATTTTTGACACCAAACCTTTTACCCACTGATGTAATATAATATTTTGGGATTTTTGAAGATTTTTAATTATTTTTAAACTAATCATAACATGGGGTTATTGCCTTGATTCGGTAATTGCCGATTATACCCTTTTTGCTTATAAAATGAGTTTTACATAACATTTTGATACCAAATCTTTTGCTACTAATTTTATATGATAAATGAAGTATTTTGAACTTTATAAACTGATCAGCAAATTCAGATTTCCTAATATAACCCGGAAATCGCTTAAAACGACTTTTTACGCGTTTTAAACGTATAGAATGGGTTAAAACCATTCTTGTCATATAAGACTTATCACCAACTGATATAACTTATTAAATTAAGTAGTTTTACTGTTTATTTCAGACCTAAACCTCAGAATTATATTTAATCTCTTTTATAATCTTTAAAATGACCAAAATACCCCTACGGGGCTTAATTTGAGATTAAACTCGTTTTGGGCATAATGGAAGGTATCCTACTGATATCACAACATATTTAAAGCATATTAACTTAGGAAACCTGTTCATGACTCATTTGGTTACCCGTTATGCTTTATTCGCGTTCGGTTCGGTTTATGTAACTAGTTTGCATAAATTGACAGAAACGGGTCAAACCTTATCATTTTTAATCTCAAAATCCAGAATGTGATTAATTTACCCATATTATACAAGTCTTCAAACTTGTCGGGTCTAAACCACATTCTAATCCGGTCTTCGCTTAATCATGCGTTTTGTATTGTAAAGCTTTCCTTAAAACTAACCGGTCTAAGTTTGAACTTAAGTAAGACCCGTTAGGAATCTAACAGGTTATTAAAATCTTCATTCCAGATTATGAGCCCGGTAAAAGCTACTTGCACTTGCCAATTGGTTAGGGTTGAGATTTAAATCTTATTAAAGCTCAGGTAAATACTTTTAACGTATTTTCCGTTATACGGGCTTGGGATACGGTATTATAATAATACCGCTTGGTCGGGTATGAAGTCGTACAATCGTATTATGATTAAAAAGATGCATAACCCGTTTTAATCTGTTTTGTTTGATGCAATGCCTTTGGGGAGGTTAATGACCATGTCCTGGATATCTTCAGCTCATTCGTTAGAAATGGCCACGACCTAAGCACAGGGTGTAGGCATGCACCTGGCAGTTACGTATGTAAAAAGGTAGTCCACAAGAAGGGTATCTTCTTGTGGGTATTATATCAAGTGGTGTGTCTATTAATCTTGTTAAACCGGCTCTTATAACTGGGTCCTAAATGGACGACAAACATGTAAAGTTGTATACAAGTTTATTTTTAAATAATTATCCCAAGTTATAAAAGATTATTTGTGCCTTGTGCATTCAATTCATTTTTCTTAAGCTCTTTTCAAAATGAGTCGGTTAATTGTATTTACCAGTGAAAACTGACGTATTTTCCAAAAGGTTAAGTGCAGGTACCTAAACGAAATAGGCTGGCTACTCCCGGTGAATAAATAATGAAGTCTTGCAAGCTTTATCACCCAATAATCTGTTGAACTATGTTTCTCTTAATTAGATCCGCCTGTGGATCATTTTACATTCTGATTGTAATACTTATGATACTTTCATTCGGTTTGAAATATTTTATTTTAGACTTCCGCTGTGCATTTAAACTGTGATTATTGACTATGATGATATCAACTACGTCGCGAAACTCCCCACCGGGCCCACCGGTAATACGTGGAAATATCAGGGTGTGACAGTAAGATGAAGGATCGTATGATTGGTGAAGAATTTGGCGACTTATTGGCCCAACTCAATTGCGTCGGGCCATCAACGCAGCAGCGGTTGAAGCTATGCGAGGAGTCTATTGTTATTAAAGATGAAGAGATTCTGAAGCTCAAGAACGAGCTTCAGGAGTAGAAAACAAAGAATTATAAGCTTCTACGCGTTGCTGATGAGTGTCAGCAACGTTTAAATGATTGTGATGTGGAAAAGGAATCCGCGTTGTTACGTGAAAAACTTTTGACTTGTGAGTTGGATGTTTTGAAATTAAAACATGTAGAAAAGGACAAGAGGATTGGTATTCTTCAAAGAGAATTGGAAACCGTGAACAAAGCGGGCCGAGCTAGGCACGACGAGTTGGAAGAAGAGATAATGGGTTTGCATCAGACTGTAGCCCTCTTAAACGCTCGTAACGCTACTTTACGAGAGGTTATTGGTGAACTCAGCCATGATCGTCGGTGGCTAATTACTGAGGGGTTTTCTTACGTGTTTGACAAGCTTCACAAGAGTGTGGAGTTTCTTCGGCCCTATGGCATCATGCGGTCATTGCTATTTCAATCAAAATTTCAAGATGGGTTGAGAGTTGGTCATGATTTGTGTTCACATGGTTTTGGTGTTGATGCGGTGCCCGGATATGATCCAGACTAGGGCTGGCAAATCGTGTCTTAGCAGGTTTAACATGTATCTAATAACGCGAACAACAAAAACTTTAAATATGAATACAACTCGTTTAACTACTTTATATCCAATGTCTATAAGACAGGTCTATATATTTTATGCACCTAGAAGGAGAAATAATGGATCCTAACTTTCAAATTTTGATTATTTTTAAAAATGTAAAAAATCACATGGTGTACTTTTCTGTTATCGTGTCCTAGCAGGTTACCTACAGGTTACCTATTGCCAGCCCTAATCCAGACATAGACTGGAAACTTAACGTTGCGATCGATGATTTAGACGCGCTTGTCTTTCCTTATCTTCGTCACGTGGCTGCTAATGCTGATAAATCGTTGGACGTGATTCGCGCTATTGTTCCTGATGCTGGTTGTGCTTATGCTTCATAATGTTTTGGTTAGTCTTGGTATAGAGTTTGTTCATATTTGCTTTTATGCGTATATGATATCGTTAATAAATTAGACATTGCCTTTGTATAAGTAAATGAAAATTGGTGTTTTTATATTAAATACGTAGGGAAAGGATCAAATAAGAAGTTTATTTTGGCTAGGAAGTATAAGAAGCAATAGGATTAGAACATGTGGCAAAATTTAAAATAAAGAGGAAGGGTATTTTAGTCAATCTTATCCTTTTCTTCTTCCTTCTTCTTCCCAGTAACATCAAAACTCATCATTTTCAAAACCCACCATCTTCAACCATTTCTTTACTTTCTATCTCAATAATCACTACATTATAGTGCGATTTTCGTCACCAATCAATGATTCAAACACCCGATCAACGTGTTCTTCAGCTTTTTTTAAGAAAACCCAGTTTAATTTCATACAAAATCTCGTTTTTTCCGGTGATTTTGAAGATAATCACTCGATTCGTTCGATTCGATCGCTGATAAGTGTTTCAATCATTCAAATTTCGTCAATCGTTGAAGAAACCGACTTTGATCCATGTAAGAAATTCTTTAATTTCATTTTTATGATCTGGGTTTTTGATTTAGTCATTGCGTTTTACGATCTTGGCGGGTGTCCGGGGGCAGCGCCCCTGGTAGCAGAGTCCCAGGGGCAGCAGCCCCTGGCGGGGTCCAAAGGTCAGAGCCCCTGGCTGGGGTCGATTAAATTGCTTTAATAAAAATGAATCAGAAAAATTAATTTTCCAGAAATTGGCTCATTTCGAAGACAGTAATTCGTAGACAATTTAGACAGTTCACAGACAGTTTTATGTGTCCATTGCGTTTTAGAAATAAGAGAGTTTTATGTGTTTTCTGGCTATTGCGTTTTAGAAAAAACACATTTTTAAGTGTTTTTAGTCATTGCGTTTTAGGTAAAACACATTTTTGAAGTGTTTTTAGTCATTGCGTTTTAGGTAAAACACATTTTAGGTGTTTTCAGTCCATTGCGTTTTAGAGAGAACACTTTCTTTTGTTTTTTTAGGCCATTGCGTTTTAGAAATGAGACATTTTTAAGTGTTTTCTGGCCATTGCGTTTTATAAATAAGACATTTCTTTGTGTTTTTGGTGCATTGCGTTTGAGGTAAAACACATTTTTATGTGTTTTCAGTCCATTGCGTTTTAGAAAAACAGGCATTTTAAGTGTTTTCTGGCAATTGCATTTTAAAAATAAGACATTTGTTTGTGTTTTTGGTGCATTGCGTTTTAGGTAAAACACATTTTTATGTGTTTTCAGTCCATTGCGTTTTAGAAACTACACTTTCTTTTGAGTTTTTAGACTATTGCGTTTTACAAATAACACATTTCTATGTGTTTTTTGGCCATTGCGTTTTACAAATAAGACATTTCTTTGTGTTTTTTGTGCATTGCGTTTTAGAAAAATGTCATTTTTTAGGTTTTTTTCCATTTTACGCAACTGGGATTTTTCCATTGCGTTTTACGCAACTGGGTTTTCAAAAAAAATTTTCGAAAATATAGCAATAGTATACTCGTTTTAAAGATAAAAAACGCTCGTTTTTTTGGTGCAATTTTTATAAAAAAATAATGTCGTATGAAAGAGTTATTAATGTTCAAAAAATGGGGGGGAATTGGAGGAGAGAGAAACTATTGCCTTAGATTGACTAGAATGCCCCTAAACAAACTCACGCGCCTCTTTTCTTCCCTTCAATTTCCATCATTTAATCTTAGCCCTTGATTAACTAAATGGATGGTCAAGATCACTTCCTAGCCTTCTTAGCCAAATAAACTTCCTATTGTATCTTCACCCTAAATACGTATATGAATTAGTAGTTACATTAGTAGCTGTTAATGTAAGATAGATTAAAGGATGTATAATAAGAATAAGTAAAATAAATAATTGATTATAAATTTAATAATCAAGACAGATATAAGATAATTTATAGGGTCAAATAGCTAGTGGCTTTAATCTAATTTGGAATATAGCTTGAAAAAAGCTATATAAGTCTCGAGTCGAGCCTAGTTTGTTCGTATAAATCTTGTCAAATTGAGCTCACTCGTTAACTTGCTCTTTTAAGTGGACTTTTAAATCAAGCCCACTATCCTAAAATCCATGCCACTTGATCCAATCCAATTTATTTTCCTTCTATACTCGTTTGATTGTTTTAGTCGTATCTCTCATGCCACTAATTCCTTCACCCGGTAGAGGAACTAGCCTATTAAATTATCCCCTAAATTTTTTTTACCGTCCAATCACACAATGGTAAAAAAACGACAATAAAAAATAAAGGAAAAGTGGTTTTTAATAAACCAACCTTTGTCCCGTTGGTAAATAATAATCTTACCTACGTAATTGGTATACAATAATCCTACCTATCAACATGTTGGTACTCAATGAACTTCCGTTAATTTTTTTAACTGAAGTTAATTTTTAAGTTTTATTTATTACACAAAAAGTCCCTGTAGTTGTAATTTACTAGTTTTAACTATTTTATAAAACAAAAAAACCTCAAGGGACTGTAATTTACTAGTTTTAAAATAGTTAAAACTAGTAAATTACAACTACATGGACTGTTTGTGTAATAAATAAAACTTAAAAACTAACTTCAGCTAAAAAAATTAACGGAAGTTCATTGAGTACCAACATGTTGATAGGTAGGATTATTGTATACCAATTACGTAGGTAAGATTATTATTTACCAACGGGACAAAGGTTGGTTTATTAAAAACCAATTTTCCAAAAATAAAATAAAACAAATACATAATAAATTTGTCCTCTTATTTTTTCATAGCTTGAAATCGTTCCATCATCTCATCGTCTTTTACTTTATGAGCGAGAGGCCAAGAGCAGGGACGAAGATGATGATGATTCAAGATTATGGCAGCAGCAAATAACAGGGACGAAGAATACATCGATTGAGTCTGAGCGAAAGTGGCCAAAGCGACATTTGGTTTTCTTCCAGGTTGCCACCATACGTACTTGTGTTTTTTGAGGCTAATCTAATCAATTGGGCCAGTGTTTCAATCGGGCTCCCTTATTTTATAAATTTGGATTGGTTAGGGGTATCCTTTTATTATTTTAGGGGTGTCCTTTATATAAAAGCGAAAAAAAAAAAATACACTACGAATATGGACTTGAGCCGTAGCCTGTGCTACGGCTAACTTAACACTGGTTCCGCCCCTGCCTTCACCAATCGTTACTTTGTTCCTTCAAAATTTATCTCAAACATACGTATTTCTACGTTTTAGAACCATTATAACAAAGTAATTTTCCACCGATCATTGTCATATATCACCTCAAGCAATATCAACAAGCATGCTTTTTACCCTCCAAGTTTGCGTTCTTCATCAACCTTAATGTAGATTACAATCAACTACTCATTGTATGCGAGCTTACATATAACCTTGTCACACTCACAAATAGTCAAACCCCCCACTTTGTTCATCCTTGCAAAAAGGTTGTTATGCAGTTCCTCTCTATTGATCTCTGTTCCAAAAACTGCAGTGAATGTATTTGTAGCCTCCCTAAGGGTGGAGGGTATAGTCAAACACTTTAGGGTGTTTGAGTGAAATTCTAGCCAATAATATTATGCCATGTCAACACTCAAACACTTTAGTGTGTTTGAGTGAAATCAGAGGGTATAGTCAAACAACCTAGGGTGTTTGAGTAGGTTAAAAAATAAAAAAATTGTGATTGGTTAAAAGGGGTTAGGACCCACCATTTTCTTAATACCCTATTAAAAAATGGGTCAAAATCAGTAACTTCATTTCGGTGAGTGTACACCGAATTTGCCCTTCTCTCTCCTGCTCACCGATTGCTGCTAAAAGGGAGGTGTGGTCACCGAATCGGTGACTTCACTCACCGAACAAGTCAAACACTTCTATACCCCCTACCCTAATCTCTACATCAATTATTTTGGCCGACTATTTCAAGCTATTAATTAGAGGATCCTAGATGTTGCCCTTTTTTTTAACTTTTGTTGTGTACTTGATTCGTTTCTAGAAGCAACATATGATGGGTTGTTTAGTGGCTCATTAACATCTATATAATCTAATCTAATCCCTAGTAGCCTCTTGTTCTTCTCTGTTTATGTCGGATAAAATATCAGCAACTATTTGAGCATCTCTTTTATTTTTTTTATTTTTTGAACGGCGGCTATTTTATTCGAACATAAAATAGAAACAAAGGGGCCAACAAGAAGCTGGGAGTCCCGAAAAAAACAAATTACATACTTGCTAAATGCAATACAAAAGTACTAGTGATTTTTTTTTTCGAACCGCAACTATTTTATTGATAAACATAAAATAGAACACAGGGGCCAGCAGGAAACTGGAAATCCCAAACAAACAAAAACATTAGATAATTATATCACGTACATTGAAATCTCTCCATCTCTCCCAATCAAGGCTCACATAAGGGGATCTATATTTTATCCATTGAAACGACTCCTCTTTAATCTTGTCCACCATAACCTCCACCCGACTTTGCTTTCCGTCAAAAATCCGTTCATTTCTCGTTTTCCAAATAATCCACAAAGTCGCGAAAGAAATAACTACGCTAACTTTTTTCCAAATAGCTGACCCATTTAAATTATATATCCACTCGAGCAGATCCATAGTTGAAACAATTTGCACATTTGTAGGAATTTTAATCCACACCCATATGTTCCACCATACAGCAGATGCAGTAGGACATAAAAACATCAGATGTTAATCAGAACATTTCTTTCCTTTCTAATTTGTTGCAAATTTATGCACCTAACAAAGCCGTATTATCATGATCATAGTTAATCAAACAAGTTGGGGAGTGTCGAGCATGTCGTTATTGTAATCCCAGCCAAAATCAATTTTATTGTTTTTATGCTAGCATATCATGTAAGATTAAATATATTTATTTTATATTTAATCTAGTAGCCATTATAATCATTTACATTATATGGATCAAAATATATAACAATCCTATTAAATAATTAGTTGGTAATTGTTGATGGGTCTAATTACCCTTATTAACTAATTAGGGTTTTCTCCTGAGTGCATATATAAGGAGACTTATGTAGAGGTTTTAAGGTTAGACACATAACCTAATTACTCTCATAACATCAATTGACCTCCTCTCCATAACCGATTCCCTTGTCGGTTTCTCATCATCACCATCATTAGATTGCACCCTAAGGAGGAACCAGACCAAGCTGACAATCATGTCAAACTCTGTTGCTGCGTCTCCATCTGGATTCTCTGCTGACCTGTACTGATGCAATCAAAGGTATGTTTTCATGTTTTCCATTATGCCTAAAACAGAACTGTTCAACATGTGGTATCAGAGCATATGTTGATTAGTCGGTTTTGTTTTGTATCCATAAATCTGGAATAAAACTGGAAAACAGTTTTGAAAACCTTAATAAAATTCCGTTTTTGCCATCCGAAATCATCATTACGGGTCATTATGGACGATTACGGATGATTACGGATCTGGGTTTCATCATCTCGAATGCATCTCGGATCATTACGGATCATCTTTGATTATTACGGATCATTACGGATCATTTCGGATGCATTACGGATGAAAATTCATAAAGAAATTTTTCTGTTCCGAAATCATGTACATTATAACTGTTCCGAAATCATAATGTTCAAGAAATTGATTAATAAATTTCCAGATTTCGGATAAAATGATTAAATTTTGTTTTAGGGTTCATCACATGTTCATGAGAAAAATTCGAAAATTCCTTTAGTTTTGGAATGAATTTAGGATTATTGGGTGTTTGTTCCTGTTTGATTTATTTTTATCTAATTAGATTTTTTCGAAATCTGTTATTTTATTAATGGATATAATTTTTCGAAATAAACAGATAAATATAATGAATACTTAAACAGGAAACTTAATCCCATAATCCCTAAGTTTCGGATTTGAACCTTAACAATTAATAACTGCTTAAATTAAGGATTTTGTTGCTTGAGGAACACATCTCGGATGAATCCGAAATCATCAAGGACTGATCATTCCGGATGAAATTATGCTCGTCCATCACGGATCAATAACTGCTTGAACATTTCGGACTCAACATCACGGATCATTTCGGACTAAGCGTCCATTACGGATCAACATCTGCCTGATCATTACGGACCATCACGGATCATTTCGGACTAACCATTTCGGACTAAGCATCATCATCCGAAATATATCCGAAATCATCCGAAATGACTCGACTTAGGCGTCTTGGACACATCCGAGATCATTCGAAATGGTCCATTTCGGATAGTCCGAAATCATGAGTGTTCATAAATTTCAAGACTTATTCGAAATCCTATTACTTTATTGAGCAGTTAATGTGAACTAAAATTTAGCTCAGGGCTCCGCCCCGAACCCCGTGCAGGGGCACGCTGTTCCCCTGCAAACCCCAGCGAACTCACCGCGGAGTTCGATCCGCGCTAACAGGTGGTTTGCTGCTAAATAATTGGTTTTTGTAATTACTTAGTTAATTAATAAGGATCAAATAATGTTTTACAAAACCAAAATGGCTTTACTTGAATGAGCTCTGATGTATCATTTCTGGCCAAAGCTGATTTGATACATCTACTTATCATCCAAGTATTACGAAAGCTATGTTAAGTGTGCATCATAAACATGAATGTCTTAATATCTGGCCAAAGCTGATTTAATTCCTTCATATATGGCATACTTAACAAGTGCATAACTAAAGTGATTGTCTCAATTTCTGGCCAAAGCTGATTTGTTACAACCACTTTGCACACATGCTTAAATGATTACACTTTTGGCCAAAGCTGATTTGTTTTCGTTTAAGTAGAACTTTAAATAAGTCTATTATTTTGATGTTAGTAATAGACATATCACAACCCCTTCACACAATGATCCTTAATTAATTTTTATGATCATTTCGTCTGCCTTATTCTTAGTACCCATAATTTTACTCACTATAATTTTCTTCTATAAGTCTATTAAGGGCTTACGCATGGAAATAAGTACATATTTTTAGTACATTACATAAAGATTTTCACTTGTACAATTTGATGCCTTATAAATCAACTATAACACTCAAAAGTACCAAAGTATAATGAGTGTGTTGATAAGCAACATATGTACAAAGAAATAAATGTTTGAAGCTGGAAAATAAGTTGTTACTCACCTTACAACTGTAACGCCCCAAAATCTGAATGTTAATATTTGTCGTATGTTCTTATGTGACACGTCATGAAATAAATAACTAGGCTATTTAACCTAGTTAAGGGTATGGTCAAAAGTATAAAATGATGAGGGTAGTGTCAGTTATGTTTTAAAGGTAAACCCGAGGGGCTAAAGTGGAACAAATGAAAGTTAAGTTATTAAATAACTTAATCACACACAAACACACACATACGTATGTTCGAGAAGGATCAGGAGGCTCCCATGGAGCCTCAAACCCTAACTTCATCCTTTTGCTCAAATTGGAAGGCAAGATGAAGTTTAAAGCCATAACCAAGCATGGATTAATGATCACCAACACGAGGGGATCATAAGGTATGTCTTAAATCTAAGATTTGTGATCATGGGTGAAGTGGGTTATGTTCTAATCCGTGAGTTAATATGAAATTGATCATGTACAAGGGTTAGAATCCTCGTATAGAACATGGGTTATGTATGGTTTGCGTTAATTTGATGATTAGAGGTGAAACCCGTTAGTTAGGGTAAAGATGATGACTAGAATCACCTCCCATGTTCGAGTCTTGTTGAAAGATTTATGTATTATGTGGGTATGATGAATACTTGTTAGAAGAATTAGGAGAAATGTGATGATGATATGTTTAATGTTTATTTGGGAATGATACATGAGGATTAGTAGTAGGTTTTGATGGGTTATGTATGAGTTTAGAAGATTTGTGCATGAAATAGTTGTACGTTATGCTTAAAAGGTAGTACTCACATCAAGTGTATGATGAAATGTATATAGTGTCGTCCGTATAGTCGATTATGATGTTACGGGTATATGTTGATAAGTCGATGGTTACATATGGTTAATAGTTGACTTTTGAAAGTCAACAAGTATAAGAAACATGATTTGACTCGTTGTCGTAAAGGTCGGATTATAGGAAGTTGTTTGGTACATGTTATGTTAATATGCGTTATTTGTGATTACATGATGAATTACATGAGTTGGAAAGGAGATAAAGTTGATTTCTATGTAGTATGCTTGTTAGAAATGACTAAGGGAAGTTAAGTGTGGATTATGCGATTGGTATGATTGTTAACATGTACAAATGGGTATGCTAACAAGAATGTGGTTTCGGTGACATGGAAGTGTAGGGACCATGTCGTGACGGGCTCAAGCAAGAGGTGTTAACGGGTCAAAAAGGGGCAAGGATCGGATACGAGCGCGGACGCATAAGGTAAGTGATTTCTGTAATCACTTCCTATGTTCGATTAAGTAATATGGTGTTTTAATTAACTAAACATGATGGTTGAGGTCAAATATGTGTCGTAGTCTTTCGTCGTAAAGGATGGGATTAAAGTTGACCAAAATGCCCTTGATGGGTATTTTGGGCAAACGATCTTACAAAGTAGTTTAGAAACAAGTTATTTGATTAGCGTAATGTTGTGGACAAGTATGTAAGTGGGGAGTATGGTTTTGTTAGTTGATGTGTGCTAAACAGACTATAAAAATTAACTAAGTTAGACTCTCTAAACTAGACACTCTAAGTTTTAAATTTATAAACTAAGACTCTCTAAACCTAAACCACACAACCGGCAAGTGTACCGGTCAATGTAGTATAGCCTAAGCAAGTCCGAGTATCGAACCCAAAGACTCTATGTATTACGTAAACTAGACTCTGACAAGACACTAACAGACGCGACTAAACTTGTTTATTTGTTTTGGGGGGGGGGGGTTACTGAAAAACTAGGAAATCTATATTAACTACTAAAATAACTAGAACTAGACTAAAGACGAACGAAGACTGTGAACTTTTCTTATGTGAGAACTGGACCACCTAGACAAGAATCCTGGATTGTTTTTAAGAGATTACCAATTAAGTTAAGTGCACGAGTTATGGAACCGGGATCGTATGATACTAAACCTATTAAGAACCATCGAGGCCCCTCGACCCTTCTCAAGGAGAAACCTGTGGACCTACCTAGGCTGTTAATCCTACCGGTTATTAGATTTCTTCCCAGTCCTCTAATTATTGTGTAAGTACCCTAATGTTGACCTATTTCTTCCCAGTCCTAGGTCTAGGGTAATTTGAAGTAATAGATTTGACTTGATAGACTAATAAGACCGACAGGTAAACCAAGACATAACCTTTCCCAAGGCCTATCTAAAGCAATTCGCCGGGTAAGACCTACCAATAGCCCCTCACTTCCCAGATATTAAGACTAGTAGAACACTAAGATCTAGCAAATTATTATTACTTACTTCTAGAGGTTATCGGCCGATTCTCCCTAAAGAGTGAAGGTTCTCTTATGTGATATAGACACTCACCGAAACCCTAAACCCTAATATGACTCTATGTTGTGATATAGACCGTCACTAAGAATCATACGAAGCAAATAACAATAACAAACCAAATCAAAGCACGCATACACATCAAATCATTAAATCAAACCTTTTACAAATCACAATCAATCCATAAACAACGTGCAAATAACAAAACCGGTAAAATCCTTATATCAATCCATTCATCATAGTCTAGGTGGTTTATGAAATTAGCCAAGCATACTAAAATATGAAAACAAATCAAAGATAATCAAACTAGAATTCATGGTAACAAGTTTCAAGAAAGAAATCAACTAAACAAGGGATTGAAAAACCCGAGGAATCTTCGATTCTTCACTCTCAACTTGATCCAATGATTCCCGTGCTTCACGATCTCCGAAAGTCCTTCAAGAATGCTCCAAAATCGCCTCCACAATCCTCTAGTTCGTAATTAGGGTTCCCAAATCGATAATGATGAGAATATCATGATAATCCTCCAAAAAACCCTAAAACCCGATGCTGTTACGATTCTGGGCGCGTATATCAACCTCTCGCGGCCCGCTTTGTATTTTAGAGTAAGTAGACGCGGGCCGCGTGCGACCTAATATCCGGCAATTCTTGTTTAATGGTCGCGTAGCGCGACTGATATGCCCTCTAAGCGTAGCGCTACGCGACTGGCCATTTTTTCACAGAATGTTCACTTCTGAATCCAGCTTTAACTCCACAAAATCCTTGAAATAATTTCTAACTCTTTTAAGCTCCTTCCAATGCATACGATTTAAACGTCAAGCTCGTTTCCACTCAATTTCCAGCCAATTATCGTATCAAGACCTGGAAAACCGAACTTTTATCAATAGTACGCAATTCTAAATAAAACTAAACTAAAAAATAACGAAAGAACGTACAAACTATACACGATATAAGTATGTATTTTGCAATACATCATTAGTCATAGACCAATTAATGCGTGAATACCCTTAACGGGTCAGAATAAGCAAATGAACGATAATGTGTTAAGAGGATGCAAGGCATCCAAGATGTTAGTAGTTATGATAGACATCACTGATATTATTAGGTTTATAAGAGGTTATGGTAAAGCAAACAAGTTATGTGATAGAATTATGAACGGGTCAATTCTTGGTAAAAAGGGTAGTAAGCCGAAGACTTAAAAGTCTGGAATTTGTTAATCCGGATGTCGGATCTTAACTCCATAAGATGGAGAATTAAATTACGGACGCGTAGGAAAAAGAATCGGGTAAAACGGACCAATAACGAAGAAGTTATGACCGTTTCCGTGAAACGCGGACGTGCTGGGAATATGCAGCAACCAGCTGCAAAGTTTCTGTGAAAACAGGGGCTAGGCGTGACGCAAAGGCCCTTGGTGTCACGCAAGGCCCCCCTTGTTCAGCGAAAATTGTTCGTTTGCTCCGTTTTGGCTTGGGAACTCGTTTAAACGCGTTTTAAGTTGCGTATGACTAATTTAACTTATGTTTTATGACCATTAGGGTAAGCACACATGTAGATAGGTACATATGTATGTTTGTGTATCTCTATACACGTTTGTAGAAGTGTATGAAAGCATGTATGCACCTACGTGGGCATGTAATAAGCATGTATGTATGTATGTATGTATGTATGTATGTATGTATGTATGTATGTATGTATGTATGTATGTATGTATGTATGTATGTATGTATGTATGTATGTATGTATGTATGTATGTATGTATGTATGTATGTATGTATGTATGTATGTATGTATGTATGTATGAATGGATGTATTTAGGTATGCACGTACGTAGGTACGTACGTATGTATGTAGGTATGTATGTAGGTATATACGTATGTATGTCTTATGAGTCTAAGTGTATGTATGTAGGTGTGTATGTAGGTAGAACGTATATGTACGCAAGTGAGTATGTACGAAGGTATGCACGTATGTAGGTTTGTGTGAAGGCATGTAATAAGTATGTATGTATGTATGTATGTATGTAGGTATGAATGGATGTATTTAGGTATGCACGTACGTAGGTACGTACGTATGTATGTAGGTACGTATGTAGGAAAGTTGCTATTTGTGATCGTAAGCGTATGTATCAGTTTGTATGAAAGTATGTACGCATGCATCCAATGAAATTGAGTACTAACGGTAATAATAGCGTGCTTGGTGAATGAAGTGTAACGCAGGAATACTAAAGGGGTCTCACTACGGATCGTATGATCAGGATGGGAAAGCTGGGATGTAAAGAGTTAATGAAACGAGAAGTAAACGTGAACAAACCTTGTATGATTATAATGCGTACTAATGTTGTGAATTTTATGTGGTGAGTGCAGGTAGTACCAGTCATGAGGATATCCAAGGATTGGAGATCGAGGATTGAGTCATTAGAGAGATTGTACGGAAACGTTGATGTATATAATGTAGTAAACATAAGCTATGTTTTTAATTAGTAAATAAGAGGATGACGGATTTATGAGAAAGAGCTATGTTAAAGTTCAATTTTAAATAAGTTGAGGTATTTATAATGAAAGAAATTTAATGGTTCGTGTTTCTGCTGCGACTTTTGTCATGTACGATTTAGGGTCTTACAAGTTGGTATCAGAGCCCTGGTTTGAGGGAATCAAGTACGAGAAGGTAAGTACTTGAACTCAAACTTGTGTGCTCTTGAGATAAGAAATCCGTACAATCTAAGACTCGATCAAGATCCAAAGGTAAAGGCTAATGTAAGTATGTACTTATGTGTACGTATAAAGAAACTGACGGTTTTGTATGTGCAAGGTAAGCATAAGTGTTGGAAGAGGATGATCCGTGAATGCAGTCTAGGATGAATACTAAGGCAGGCAAAGAGGTAATAAGACGAATAGGCAAATGAGCCCAGGTACGTAAATTTAATATGTGGGTGTAAGTAATGGTAAAGTTCATTAAGAGAAGGAAAATTTTAAAATGTAAGACAATGACTGTATAGTAATGAAGTATTGGAAGTGATACACGCGCCGAAACCTAAGTCTACGGACATAAGGTGACAATTACATGATGGCACGAAACTACTATGTGGATTGTGTACCTGGCCAGTACACGAGAAACGTATGACGTTCGTGAGATCATGATAATTGTTACAGGTATGTCCGGTAGAGTTAGGTAGCAGGCGGGCATGTGGGTGAAATGGGAAGTAAGACTCTCGGGACATTGAGAGTACTATGAAAGTATGAAAAACATGCCTGGTAAAAATGAAGAATGTGGAATCCGTAATTAAGTACGGATCAACAAGATATGAATAATATGTTTGAATCCGTGAGATGGATTCAAGGATGAAAGGTATGAATGCAATGTTTGAATCCGCGAGACGGATTCAAGTGATGAAAGGCATGAATGGAATGTTTGAACCCGTAAAACGGATTCAAGGAAAGGAAATGTAGAAATGATATGTCTGAATCTGCGAAACGGATTCAACACATGTAAGGAATGAAAGATGTGAATGATATGATTGAAATCCATTAGATGGATTCAAATCATAGAAGGAAGAAAAGGTATGAATGATATGTTTGAATCCGTGAGACGGATTCAAGGAAGAAAGGCATGAATATAATGTTTGAATCCGTAAGGCGGATTCAATGAATGAAAAAGCATGAATGATGCGTCTGAATCCGTGAGACGGATTCAAAAATATAAAAAGATGAAATTAATCCGCCTAAGTAGATGTCGACAGTTTGACCATGATTGAGTCGAACGGGTCATAGAAATAAGTATAAAGTAAAAGGTGATAGTATAATAGACGAAGTTTTGTATAAGTTACGTGTTAGATGTGTTAGTAATTGACTCTTAGAAGTCAGAATGATGAAGGGCTGTGACCCGGACAATAACTTGAGTATGGGCGGGAAGGGTAAGCTTAGTAAGAAATATTGAAACGATGTAATAAGGTCTTTGCAAGTAAGCATGAATGGAAGGAAGTACGAGCGTGTACTTCAGTTGGCGAAATGATTAATTGAATGAAAGGATTGCATGTAAGAAATAGAATGTGTGGTACGTTATAGCAGGTACGTAGGAAATTGTAGAAGAGTTATAGGTGGGTAATCACCTAGTGTAATGAATGTTTGAATGACATATGCTAACCGCCGATGTTGTTAATGATAATGCTAGAACTATTGATGTGATGAAACCAATCGTATTGGTGAAAGGACGTGCACGAGCGGAAGCTCATTACACGAATGAATGAAACCTGGCCTGTACGGCTAGTACTCAAGGAAAAGATGATCGATCTGGGTTGCGGATCGTGGTTTGGGAAATGAAAAGGAGGTTAGTAAAATGTTTAACTCATGATTGGAGAGATATGAACTATTTATACACGTGAATTGAGTAATGCATGAAGTGAAAGCTATAGTAATGTGAAATGAACGAAATGATTTTAAGATAAAATAAAGGTATGCAAGGTATACGTAACTGTAGAAAATGTAGAACAAGGTTAACGTTAAAGTTAAGCATATATGAGTATGTATAGATTTCAAATTCAAAGTAAGGTCGTTTAGTCGACGAAAACGTTATGAATGTGCAAATAAACAGAAAGAATGTTAATAATGAAATGTTGGAATTATTTAAGTAAACAAAAGGATATATTGCACATGACGAAGGAATATTTGAACGAGGAATAAACCACTAGCTATGAAGGTTGTTAGAAATTAGCGCTACTAGTGAAAGCGATACTAATAAGAACTCCAGAAGTTCTTATAGCTAGAAGATTCTCATTAGGATGGGCTAGTGGTCGTATGGATGGACTGGAAGAAAAGATAATGTGTGTTCGATGAAAGTGAGAAAGGTTTCGGGGACGAAACCTCGTTTAAGGGTGGTAGACTTGTAACGCCCCAAAATCTGAATGTTAATATTTGTCGTATGTTCTTATGTGACACGTCATGAAATAAATAACTAGGCTATTTAACCTAGTTAAGGGTATGGTCAAAAGTATAAAATGATGAGGGTAGTGTCAGTTATGTTTTAAAGGTAAACCCGAGGGGCTAAAGTGGAACAAATGAAAGTTAAGTTATTAAATAACTTAATCACACACAAACACACACATACGTGTGTTCGAGAAGGATCAGGAGGCTCCCATGGAGCCTCAAACCCTAACTTCATCCTTTTGCTCAAATTGGAAGGCAAGATGAAGTTTAAAGCCATAACCGAGCATGGATTAATGATCACCAACACGAGGGGATCATAAGGTATGTCTTAAATCTAAGATTTGTGATCATGGGTGAAGTGGGTTATGTTCTAATCCGTGAGTTAATATGAAATTGATCATGTACAAGGGTTAGAATCCTCGTATAGAACATGGGTTATGTATGGTTTGCGTTAATTTGATGATTAGAGGTGAAACCCGTTAGTTAGGGTAAAGATGATGACTAGAATCACCTCCCATGTTCGAGTCTTGTTGAAAGATTTATGTATTATGTGGGTATGATGAATACTTGTTAGAAGAATTAGGAGAAATATGATGATGATATGTTTAATGTTTATTTGGGAATGATACATGAGGATTAGTAGTAGGTTTTGATGGGTTATGTATGAGTTTAGAAGATTTGTGCATGAAATAGTTGTACATTATGCTTAAAAGTTAGTACTCACATCAAATGTATGATGAAATGTATATAGTGTCGTCCGTATAGTCGATTATGATGTTACGGGTATATGTTGATAAGTCGATGGTTACATATGGTTAATAGTTGACTTTTGAAAGTCAACAAGTATAAGAAACATGATTTGACTCGTTGTCGTAAAGGTCGGATTATAGGAAGTCGTTTGGTACATGTTATGTTAATATGCGTTATTTGTGATTACATGATGAATTACATGAGTTGGAAAGGAGATAAAGTTGATTTCTATGTAGTATGCTTGTTAGAAATGACTAAGGGAAGTTAAGTGTGGATTATGCGATTGGTATGATTGTTAACATGTACAAATGGGTATGCTAACAAGAATGTGGTTTCGGTGACATGGAAGTGTGGGGACCATGTCGTGACGGGCTCAAGCAAGAGGTGTTAACGGGTCAAGAAGGGGCAAGGATCGGATACGAGCGCGGACGCATAAGGTAAGTGATTTCTGTAATCACTTCCTATGTTCGATTAAGTAATATGGTGTTTTAATTAACTAAACATGATGGTTGAGGTCAAATATGTGTCGTAGTCTTTCGTCGTAAAGGATGGGATTAAAGTTGACCAAAATGCCCTTGATGGGTATTTTAGGCAAACGATCTTACAAAGTAGTTTAGAAACGAGTTGTTTGATTAGTGTAATGTTGTGGACAAGTATGTAAGTGAGGAGTATGGTTTTGTTAGTCATAGACCAATTAATGCGTGAATACCCTTAACGGGTCAGAATAAGCAAATGAACGATAACGTGTTAAGAGGATGCAAGGCATCCAAGATGTTAGTAGTTATGATAGACGTCACTGATATTATTAGGTTTATAAGAGGTTATGGTAAAGCAAACAAGTTATGTGATAGAATTATGAACGGGTCAATTCTTGGTAAAAATGGTAGTAAGCCGAAGACTTAAAAGTCTGGAATTTTGTTAATCCGGATGTCGGATCTTAACTCCATAAGATGGAGAATTAAATTACGGACGCGTAGGAAAAATAATCGGGTAAAACGGACCAATAACGAAGAAGTTATGACCGTTTCCGTGAAACGCGGACGTGCTGGGAATATGCAGCAACCAGCTACAAAGTTTCTGTGAAAACAGGGGTTACGCGAGGCCCCCCTTGTTCAGCGAAAATTGTTCGTTTGCTCCGTTTTGGCTTGGGAACTCGTTTAAACGCGTTTTAAGTTGCGTATGACTAATTTAACTTATGTTTTATGACCATTAGGGTAAGCACACATGTAGATAGGTACATATGTATGTTTGTGTATCTCTATACACGTTTGTAGAAGTGTATGGAAGCATGTATGCACCTACGTGGGCATGTAATATGCATGTATGTATGTATGTAGGTATGAATGGATGTATTTAGGTATGCACGTACGTAGGTACGTACGTATGTATGTAGGTATGTATGTAGGTATATACGTATGTATGTCTTATGAGTCTAAGTGTATGTATGTAGGTGTGTATGTAGGTAGAACGTATATGTACGCAAGTGAGTATGTACGAAGGTATGCACGTATGTAGGTTTGTGTGAAGGCATGTAATAAGTATGTATGTATGTATGCATGTATGTATGTATGTATGTAGGTATGAATGGATGTATTTAGGTATGCACGTACGTAGGTACCTACGTATGTATGTAGGTACGTATGTAGGAAAGTTGCTATTTGTGATCGTAAGCGTATGTATCAGTTTGTATGAAAGTATGTACGCATGCATCCAATGAAATTGAGTACTAACGGTAATAATAGCGTGCTTGGTGAATGAAGTGTAACGCAGGAATACCAAAGAGGTCTCACTACGGATCGTATGATCAGGATGGGAAAGCTGGGATGTAAAGAGTTAATGAAACGAGAAGTAAACGTGAACAAACCTTGTATGATTATAATGCGTACTAATGTTGTGAATTTTATGTGGTGAGCGCAGGTAGTACCAGTCATGAGGATATCCAAGGATTGGAGATCGAGGATCGAGTCACTAGAGAGATTGTACGGAAACGTTGATGTATATAATGTAGTAAACATAAGCTATGTTTTTAATTAGTAAATAACAGGATGACGGATTTATGAGAAAGAGCTATGTTAAAGTTCAATTTTAAATAAGTTGAGGTATTTATAATGAAAGAAATTTTATGGTTCGTGTTTCCGCTGCGACTTTTGTCATGTACAATTTAGGGTCTTACAACAACCACTTAAACTTTAAAAGAGGATTGTTCTAAGGTCCATAGACAAATTACAAGTGTTAATCCCACCTCTAAGGTTCTTCAAGGGAAAATCTCACTGCATAATTATGCCATTAGACTAGGCATAAGCAACGAGACTATTCATTATTCAGAAGAACGGTTGGATAAATTAATTAGATAGTCACTTACTAATGATATTTAAGTCTGATAATTTTTTAATATTCCAATTAACACATGATTAGTTGACTCTAGTTCCATACGTTTTCTTACCAGAACTCGACAAATAACTAACATGAGAGTTAGTGACAAAACTAATTGTTAAAGCTATAAGAACCATAATAAGCTGTCTTTTAACAACGCTTTTCGATACCTTATATATTCTGAAGATTAATCAGAATATAGTATCATAATTAAGCAATGTTATGATGATTGTGAGGTTTGCATAGTCAACATAAAGTCACACTTACCTTAAACTCTCATTTTATTTGTTCTAAATATCTGGATTGAAACATTACTAAGATAAAACTAGATGATACCTTACATTTTCACAACTTTTGTTATCATGCAAATGAGAATTTGACAAAAGGAAAATGAGACTTATAAATTTCATCCATTATAACCAAAATTCATGAGAAATCATAACATGGTTAATGAGGATGATTATTCATCTAATCTCATTTTAAGTGATTTTAAATCATGACGTTAAAGCCCTAAAATATGACTTGGCTTAAGGAATAAGTATGGGTCCATCATAAGTCATTCATTGACATTCGTGGAACTTATTCCAAATGGAATATTCAGACATAATTCATTTATCATTTAAAAGACTATCAACTTGTATCTAAATTTTGTCGTATATGGCTCACGGTCTTAGAAGAAATCTATTCATATATACACTTAATAAGATTTCTATTAAATATGTCCCTAAAGTTTCTTACGATATTTGGACATTAAAGGAATCAGATAAAGTCTAACGTATATGTGATAGGTTCCCACGTCACGTAGCTCATTGAAACTTCTCTTGTAGCATTCTAGAGATATTAAAGATCAGTGGGAGCATTAAGTGTCTTAATAATAACTTGCAATAGTTGCAAGAGGTGGGGAGTGAAAACTTTATATTACTTCAATTTACACCTCTTGTACAAGACACCGCTCCATCACGACACTGTTCTATCAAAACTTGTCTCATTAAATCTAATGCTACTCTTACAAAAGTTTCATTGTTGCTTAATTGTGGGCACACTTAGATTTCTTACTTAAACTAACATAATCCTCAACAAGAGAAACTACAACAACTAACGTCATTAATTTGTTTTTCTCTATTAGAATTTGTTGGTCGTTAAATATTGACCCTAAGCATACTGAGTTCCTAAAGTTTTCTATGGTCAGTGGGAGCAGTCAAAAGTCCTTATCATGACTTGTAAGGAATACAAGAGGCGGGGGGAAGAGTGTCATTAAATTTCACTCCGAATTTAACTCCGATTACACCTCTTGTACACCATACTGCACCAACTCTTACAAACTTAGAATGAAAATGATAGCAACCTATCCAAGAGCTAATCCATAAAACTGAAACTTCTAATGAACCCAATAATCAACTCAGGAGGTCATCTAGATTTAAAAATCTACTAACTTTGATGATTACATAACCTCCCTAACTGAAATTGAAATGGATTTTGGAAATGTTTACTGATCCTATCTCTTCAAATTAAGCCATTAGTGTCAATTAATCTTCTAAATGGAATAAAACAGTTTTATAGTAAAACTGATTTTATGTGTTCGCATAACGTTTGGGATTTGATTGAATTACCTAAGAGTGTTCATAACTAAACCAAATCCTTATATATAAGCGTTAAGACACTCAAAAGCATGATTGATTGTCAAATGTTGTACTTAGGAAGAGATTAATTATTAAAGAATCTTTATTACATATCTAACAAAGATTTCTTTGAGGATCGTCACTGTTCTAGTAGCTTATAATAGTTTAAAGCTACATTAGATGAACATTAAACAATTTTTCCCTAACAATTGGCTGACACATTTACATGTTCATAAAACAACCTGAAAGTTCCAAACTGAAGGTTAAAGAACACTTTATTTGTAAGCCAATAAAATCCATGTATGGGTTAATGCAAACATCATAATGTGATGAAATCTTAACGTAATTATTTTCATCAACAACCAAGTGGATTAATGTACCTACCTCAAAATGAGTGGGAGCAACTAAGATAAACCTATCTATATAGATGATATTTTTTGACAGGTATATGTTACATAAGTCAAAGCATTGTTAACACAAACTTTGATATAATAGATCTCAGAGATATCTCTTACGTGATAGATATCATAACATACTGAGATAGACCCAATGGGATATTAGTTTCGTTCCATAAGTTTAACCTTAAATGGGTCCTTACATTTATGTAACAAATAATATTGCTTTCCTTTAGAGGATAATAGGATAAATGAGATTATTTATTTACGCTTCATTAATTAGAAGACTTATGTAAGTTCAAGTCTATACTCGTTTAGATATTACTCACATTGCAACACACTAGATATGTCTAGATTAATGTGAAGCATCTAATGGAGTATTACAATATCTTTAAAGGAAACGAGAGACTATACCTTAAAGAAGAAGTGAGAATTAAAACCGGTTTATTACTTTAGCTTTGTGATATTCAAAGATGACAAAATGTAATTTCGGGTATATCCTTATGTCAGCAGACAAAACCTATCTTATGGAGGAGTCATAATAAGCTGATAATAACAACCTAAGTTATAACGACATAATATAGTCACTAAATGTTGTTGGAAATTTATCAGTGGACTCATAAGTTTATTAACTCCATATAATTAATGTTTTGAAGACTTAGTGTGATAAAGTCAGCTACCATGACTCCTTGAACAGTAACAGTTCGAGAGGTGCTGCATTAAATTTCGATACGCTATTAATTATTCGTTTATGAATGAATTGAGGAAACTAAGTTTTGTATCGAATACATTCATGATATGCTTAAGAATCCAATGACTGAAGGGCTATTACCCATAAGTCTTATTAAGAGAGCTCATAGACGGGTATTAATTAATGGCCATGCGCAATTGCATATCGTACTATGAATGACTAAGTATTAGTTAATTTTCCTCATCAGTTTGAATTTGTATGTCTCTAAGAATATGTCAAGTCGACATAATGGCATATAGACAAATAAAGTTACAAATCAAACAAAGGGCTTATGCATATTTTGATCATGACGATTAGGTTTTAAATTAAGGCTATAGTATGACTAATGGGGGTCCTGAGTCGTATAATGATTCAACGGCTGTATTTATCTGCTATAGTACTTGGTTAAGGCTAAAATGAGTGTTGACTCCTGATCAGGCTTACCTAATACTCATAGTAAATGATTACTCGGCTAAGTGGGAGAATGTAAGATTAAATATATTTATTTTATATTTAATCTAGTAGCCATTATAATCATTTACATTATATGGATCAAAATATATAACAATCCTATTAAATAATTAGTTGGTAATTGTTGATGGGCCTAATTACCCTTATTAACTAATTAGGGTTTTCTCCTGGGTGCATATATAAGGAGACTTATGTAGAGGTTTTAAGGTTAGACACATAACCTAATTACTCTCATAACATCAATCGACCTCCTCTCCATAACCGATTCCCTTGTCGGTTTCTCATCATCACCATCATTAGATTGCACCCTAAGGAGGAACCAGACCAAGCTGACAATCATGTCAAACTCTGTTGCTGCGTCTCCATCTGGATTCTCTGCTGACCTATACTGATGCAATCAAAGGTATGTTTTCATGTTTTCCATTATACCTAAAACAGAACTGTTCAACATATCATGTATGGTAGACCAATCGCTCTTCGTTGTCTTTATACGTCATTTTATATGTAGCTTTGCTTTTATTTATGTCAGCTTTGGAAAGTGAGATGGCTAGTTTTTGCTCCACTTCATTGAAGAAGCCAGGTTTAAACCCATTATGTTAATTTGTGCACATCAGACATGGCTGGTACAAACTTCTCGTCTTCTTTTTAAATTCTTTTTATTTTTGGATCCCTTACATATTCAAATTGTGATTCTATATCTTCACACAAAACATCAATGTTAGATAAATAATGAGTACCACAAACACAAAGAAAATTCAAATTTATTTATTAAATCTATCTAATAATCATTACCAAAATAACATACAATAAATAAAAAACATGGAATGAAAAGTGAGATGGGAAGCTTGTTGCAACTGCCATGCTTCGTGTGCTCAATTCGGATTCTAATCACAAATCAGATGATGGGTTTAAACCTGGCTTGTAAGGGCATAGTTTAGTAGGTTTACACTTGTCTTGTATAGCTTGGTAGTGGGTTGGTGTTATGGACTAATTAAATGTTTTGGGCTTGTCTAGATACTAGATAATAGTGTATGGTTGGGCTTTGACCAGGTTTGTAATTAGGTCGCCCTATGTGCTATAAATAGGGTGTACCCTAGGTCATTATAGGGTTGGTGATCTTGCTTAACATTTTCGAGTCGTGTGATAATTTTACCAGACGAGTTTCTATACTCGTGTTCAATATACTCAATTTCTTCCTGACACTTTTAATTGTTTTTCGCACCTTTGATTGTGTTTGTGGTATTTTGTGAAGATCGCTGAACTTACAATTGGTATCAGAGCCTAAGAAGTCTATTCGAAGGCTCGGTTTCAAGATATCACTCGAAGAACAAGAAGAAAGAGATCACAGATTCATCAAAAATCGAAAAGGTTGAGGTTCTGAATTGTTTCTGTTTTAATTATCATTGTTTTACTAATCATCTTTGTGTCTTGTTTTTGCACAGGTTATATTTAAGTGTTTGGTCAAAAACTTTTGATACAAAACAAAATAATTCTCATAGAACATTTTTAAAGATTGAAAAACAGTTTGAAAATTTTATATTTTGATCTGTTTTGGGAAGGTGAAAGTTGTGTTTGCAGGTTTCCTGGTATTATTGGTGGAAAGGATCTCACAAAATTAAATTTCGATTTGTTCCTATTTACCGGGATTTAGTTTTTGATTGATATAAAAAACTATCAGTGCGCGGGATCAAATAATCTGTGTACAATTTGGTTCGTGTGTGGCCTGGTTTGCCAACCTGTGAAAGGGATCAAAAGTATGCGATCAAAAGTGTACGATCCAGCTTGTGTACGTGATACAAGTGTGCGGCCCAAAGATTATGTTTGTGTGCAGTCAAATATTCTGTGTGCGGTGCAAAAGGTTATGTGCGGTCCAAAATCAGTCCAAGTTTGCTTAGTTGCAGCCCAACTAAGTGTCACACCCCAACCAATGGCGGAAACATCGGGGCGTGGCACTGAGCGAAACAGATTGTCCAGGAGAAATCCACAACAACTAAGTTTACCAGATATTTAATATTATGTCCCATACCATAACATACCAAAGTAAACAGTTATTACAGACCAAGTATCTCATAGACAAATAAAAGGCTGTTCCGACAACTCAGATTTAAAGTGTTTGTTTCTAGACTCATCCTACTTCGATTCCACATAGCAAGCATCCTAAACACATGTCACAACGTTAAAATAGAGGTCAATACACATAGTGTAAAGGTGAGCATACAAGTTTAATAGTATAATAGTAGCGAAAGCGAGTTTACGCATAACCAGCATGTAACATGTATAATGTGAAGCAAGTAGGTTATCGACAATGAAATATGCACAGACGTGACTGCGAGTTGTAGAGTGCGCAACACATATCACCACCGTGACATATGAAGAAATACCCTTAGCAACCCCCGTCCACGACAGGTGCTGAGTCCAAACTATAGTACTATCATTGCTAAGGTGTCAGGCAACAATCACTGTGTAAACATAACATACAAGCATTCATCGAGTAACACGTACAACATGCAATAGAGGTTAGCGTATAAAAGTGTTTGCATTGTGTGATCGATGTGATTTGATATAAGTAACGTATGTAACACCCAAAAGTGCTTAAAGCAAAAAGGGATCGAGTATACTCACAGATCGTGTTTAACAAATAAACACTCTCTTGGATTGAAGGGGGCACTGGGGGAGATTAGCCTAATCAGAACGATAGCATAAACGATAAACGGCACGTAAAACAATGCGATGAGACTAAGTGTCGAAGTGTCATCCGAACGGATGGCAATCCGATTGGATGGTCATCTGTTCGGATGGCCATTTGGTCGGTTTGCCACTCGTTTGGGATGGACGTGTTTGTGTATGATGGCTTTGAAGTTTTCGTTGTAGCATTCTGAAAACAGAGAAATATCTCTACCTTTCAGGTCGTCCGGTCGAACGGTCATTCGGTCGGATGGCGATCCGTCCAGTGGGACATTTCTCAAAAAACAAGTCCACAGCAGAATAGTCATTCAATCGGATGGCAATCCGATCGGATGGCAATCCGATAGGATGGCCATTAGCTGGTTTTGAATATGCATTGAAAGTTGTGAAAAGTTCAAGTGTTGAAGACCAAGTTGCAATCCGTTCGGATTGTCTTTTGATCGGATGGCAATCCGATCGGACGGCAATCCATTCCGTAACCTGATCATTTTGAAAACTTGGATATTTTGCTAAGTTTGAAAAGTTTGCGGTTTGATCGAGACGGTATGACAACGTGTTTAAACAATGGGAACCCCACCAAGCCTAAGTCGTCCGATCGAAGTGGGAATCACCCCAACCTGATTAGTTAACTGTGCGTGACGGTTGTTCATGTTTAACCCGAAATCGGTTGTCTCTTTGATAGGAATCAGATCTCGAACTGACATTTCACTAGGAATTGAATAGAAGGCCTGAACGAGCTCCGATTCTATCGGTTTTGAGTGCATTGAGTGTAAAAGAGTTGAAAGAAAGTTATGAAACCATCTTTTAATCCTTCTACCCATGAAATTGTTTAGATCTATACGAAAGTAGTGTTAAATCATGTGGAAATCATGTAGATCTGAGTTGTTCTTGGTGGAATGATGCCACACTTTGAAGTTTATAAGAACCACATGATGACATCATCCTAAAACACCTCAAATCCGTTGATTTCACGGTTAAAAGTGAAGATTCAACGGTGAAAACGATGAAGAAGTGTGTGTAGATGATAGATGTACAAGATTTGTGGTGGAAACTTACAAGAATCGCGAGAAATCGAGAGAAAAGAGGGTTGGAAGCGCTGATCGAATGAGAAAGCTGTCACATCACTGTTTGTGATGTGATAGGAGGTATTTATAGGATTCCAAAAGAGGAAATCGGGGCAGATGTGCGGATCGGATGGCAACCCGATCGGATGGTCATTCGATCGAAGGTTGCCGCGAGTTGATTTTCGTGTTTTCGTTTTGCGTGCTGAGTTTTGCGATGTGTTTCGAGTAAGCGATGCGATAGTATCACCCATTAGTTACACAAATAACCTAACTACTAAATACCATAAATATAAACCTTGTATCTCGAGTTTGCGATGAGATTGCGTTGTGATAGAGTTGCGATTGCGATTAAACACCTCAACATAAACATAACATGCACAAGTAACACATAATAGCACACACACGTAAAACAATATCCATAACCTATAATTTGAGTTGCGATGCGATTAGCGATAAGGCGTTAAATAGATTAGCGATTAACATGCGATTAAACCTCGATTGTCATAGATACTCCATATAATACAACTAAAGTAAGCAAATAATAGAATTTGATTACAAGTCAAAGAGTACAATCAATAATTAAGCAAGGAGTGACATATCGCAATTAGCAATCTTTTCTTCCTTTGACTTTGACTTTGACTTGTACTTTGACTTTGGAAACGCGGGTTGTTACAGCCTCCCCTATTTAGGAAATTTCGTCCCGGAATTTAAGGCGTAGGTGTAACAAACAGTTGTGGATATTTAGCCTTCATGTCACTTTCGAGTTCCCAAGTGAACTCGGCGCCGCGTTTGCCTTCCCAGCGAACCTTCACAATGGGAATGCGTGAGCGTCGAAGTACCTTGGTCTCTCGGCCCATGATCTCGATAGGCTTTTCCACGAAGTGTAATGTTTCGTCCACTTGTAAATCCTCAAGAGGGACATGCAATTCCTGGTCGGCTAGACACTTTTTGAGGTTCGAAACGTGGAAGGTCGGGTGGACGTTACTCAGTTCCTCCTGTAGTTCGAGTCTGTAGGCCACCTTGCCAATCCTTTCCAGAATTTTAAAGGGTCCAAGATATCGAGGCGCGAGCTTTCCTTTCTTGCCGAATCTGATCACCCCCTTCCAAGGTGCAACCTTTAGGAGTACGTGATCGCCAACGTCAAATTCAAGGGGCTTGCGGCGTCTATCGGCGTAACTTTTCTGACGACTCCGAGCTTTCAACAGATTGTCTCGTATTTGGAGGATTTTGTCAGTCGTTTCTTGCAACAGCTCAGGACCGGTAATTTGCGCATCTCCGATCTTGTGCCATACAATAGGCGATCGACATTTTCTTCCGTATAATGCCTCAAATAGTGCCATTTGGATGCTAGAGTGATAACTGTTATTATATGAGAATTCGACTGAAGGTAAATGCGAATCCCACTTACCACCGAAATCTACAACACACGAGCGAAGCATGTCTTCGAGGGCACGAATCGTGCATTCAGTCTGACCGTCGGTCTGGGGATGGAAAGCGGTACTTAGATTGAGAGTACTACCGAGAGCAAATTGAAACGTTTCCCAGATACGCAAAGTGAATCGATCATCACGGTCAGAAATGATATCACGAGGTGTCCCGTGTCGACAAATAATTTTGTCGGTGTAGATTCATGCTAATCGTTCTACCTTAAAGTCTTCCCGTATCGGTAGAAAATGAGCTGATTTGGTAAGACGATCAACGATAACCCAGATCTGTCGTGACCTGATGGCGTGAGCGGGAGTTTCGTTATAAAATCCATAGCTATGCTCTCCCATTTCCACATAGGGATCTCGGGTTGTACGAGTAAGCTAGAGGGGCGTTGATGTTCAGCCTTGACCTTCGAACAAGTCAGGCACTTTGAAACGTAGATAGCGATATCCTTCTTCATGCCCAGCCACCAGTACTTGTAGCGCATGTCCTGGTACATCTTATCGGCACCGGGATGAATGGAATATCGAGATTTGTAAGCTTCGTCTAGTAGTATCTGGCGTAGGTTAGTGCGCTTGGGAATCCAAATTCGGTCTAGATAATGGAAAAAACCATTCGATTTATTCACTAGTTGTTCGCCATTATTGATAATCCTTTCTTTCTTCAGAGTGTGTTCGGTAAAACAAGCATGTTGAGCGTCACGAATAAGAGCTTCGAGATTGGTTGGGCTTGGGTATTACGGACACTATGCAAATAGCTTCGTCGGCTGAGAGCATCGGCGACGACGTTTGCTTTGCCAAGATGGTAACGAATCTCGCAGTCGTAATCGTTGAGAAGTTCTACCCACCGGCGTTGGCACATATTCAGCTCCTTCTGGCTAAAGATGTATTGTAGGCTCTTATGGTCGGTGAAGACCGTACACTTGGTACCGTATAGGTAGTGTCGCCAAATCTTTAGCGTAAAAACAACTGCACCAAGTTCGAGGTCGTGTGTGGTATAGTTCTTCTAGTGGATCTTGAGCTGACGAGATGCGTAAGCGATACTTGTTCCGTTGCATGAGAACACAACTAAGTCCAAGGTTCGATGCATCGCAATAGACTATAAATTCATCGCTTCCGTCGGGTAAAGTGAGTACAGGAGCATTGCAGAGCATATGCTTGAGAGTTTGAAAAGCAGTCTCTTATTCAGTTCCCCAAACAAAAGGCTTGTCTTTGTGCGTGAGAGAAGTAAGCGGTACGGCGATTTTAGAGAATCCTTAGATAAATCAGCGATAATAGCCCGCTAGTCCGAGAAAAGAACGGACTTCGGACGGGTTCTTGGGTGTAACCCAGCTCTTAACTGCTTCAATCTTCGCAGAATCGACATGAATACCTTGACTATTGACAATGTGACCCAATAATTGGACCTCCTCAAGCCAGAATTCACTCTTGGAGAATTTGGCATAGAGACAGTTTCCCTGTAATAACTCAAGAACCAAACAGAGATGTTGCGCGTGTTCGGTTTTTGACTTGGAATAGATCAGGATATCATCGATAAAAACGATGACAAAGCGGTCGATAAAGGGTTTACACACGCGATTCATTAGATCCATAAAAATTGCAGGAGCATTGGTCAAACCAAAAGGCATAACAACAAACTCGTAATGACCATAGAGGGTTCGAAAACCGGTTTTGGGTATATCTTCCACTTGAATGAGCAGTTGGTGATATCCTAAGCGTAAATCGATCTTCGAGAAACATGTAGCATCTTATAGTTGATCAAACAATTCATCGATTCGAGGCAAGGGATAACGATTCTTGATGGTAAGCATATTCAATTCCCTGTAGTCGATGCACATCTGGAACAATCCGTCTTTCTTTTTTACGAAAAGGACAGGCACGCCCCAATGAGAGGTTCTAGGGTGAATAAAGCATTTAACAAGCAGTTCCTAGAGCTGACTCGAGAGTTCGCGCATTTCAGAAGGGGCGAGGCGATAGGGCGATATAGCAACAGGATTTGCTCCAGGAATGAGGTCGATTCGGAAATCGATATCACGAGTGGGAGGTAAACCAGGTAGATCATCAGGAAAGACGTTAGGAAACTCACGAACCATAGGCACCTTGTCTATTGCCTTAACTTCCTTTTCCTCCACTATTATGATGTGTGCCAAGAAAGCTTGGTATTCCTTGCGGAGATACTTGCTAGCTTGGACACTTAACATGAGTTGTAACTTCTTCGGAGCGACTTCGCCATAGACACACAATTGATCACCATTCGCGAGAGAAAAACGAATAATCTTATTGAAACAAATAATTTCAGCATGGTTTTCCCGAAGGAAATCCATGCCTACTATGACATCAAAGCTACCGAGTTGCATTGGAATTGTGACAACTGGCAAATAACTGGTAATTCCGTACAATCTAATCACTATTTATATTTCTTAATCTCATGCATTTAGCGTAATTTAATTACGTAACAGTGTCGTTAATTTAATAACAAGGTTAGGACAAGAAAACAAAGCTAAAACTTATGTTGGTTTTCGTCGTATAGCGAAACCAAGTAAACTATGTCCTAAAAGTGTTGGTAGAAAGTGTTGCGTGCACTATTCACGGTTACACTATTCCATGCCAGCAAACCGTGAAACTAGACCAAAACACAGAAAAACGACACTCGGATAACATAACTGAGTCCATTTATATAAGAAAACAATATTGTGAAAACATGTCTTGCAAAGATATAAGACTTTCCGGTATAACACCCTAATTGTCAAAATGTCCGTTTCGGCTAAAATATAGTATTTTAACGCGTCCGAACCCACAACAAAGCATTTCCGGGACTCCAGGATAATGTCAATTGATGAAAAATATACTAAAACAATAAGATGATATCAACGGAACGTTCATAATCACAAGTTTCCGGCGTTACATCGCTATGCGCTAAACTAGTCCGTTAGCGGTTCGACGAACTAGTAAGCGATATTTTTGGTCACGAAACAAGCAAACGAAGGATCTAGTGAACTAGTTGAGCTAAATTTGGGACTCGGAATCACTTCACACAACTTTTGGGCGCAAGAGAACAACTTACGGAATTTCTTGTCGGTACGACATAAAAGCACCGTAAACGAGCCGACGACGAAACGAAGAGCATTCTAAGTATCAAAATGCAATTTTTACTAGTTTGGTAAACTAGTTAATAATAATTTTGGTTCCGAAACACTAATCACCCCCTTGACGACGTACTTAAACCCTAATCACCCTACACCTCTTAATCACCAAAATATCTAGTTCTTTAAACCATTTTTTATAAAAATTTACATAATACCCCCCCCCCCTCACTTGTGGCCGAAATTAGGTGGGTCCCATACCCACATCTTCTTACTTGAATGGTTGAAAGTTATAAGCATGGTCTTGATGTGGTTGTTGTTGAAAAAGGGTTACAACACCTTACTTAGATCATATCCTTCCATCCATCATATGTCATTTTAAAAATAACAAAAGAAACCCTTATATTGGTCCCTTCATTCACGGCTCCAAGAACACCCACATAACCTACCTTCAATCTTCCATAAACACCACATTTTACTCTAAATCTAAGCCTTACAAGATCATCCATGGAAGGTGTAAGCATGGAGCATACTTAGGAGCTTATTTTGGAGCTTAACATCTTCTTATTCTCTTGTTTAATCACTTGCTAGATTGTGAGTCTTCTAAACATCATTTTTATGCTTCATACTACTAGTAGATTTATAAAGTACAAGTTGATTATCTTGAAGCTAAAGAAAAATATAATCAAAAACCCTAAACATAAAGCTTATAAACACTAAATATAACCATGTTATGTGTTGATTTATGTGGTTTAGTGTTATGATATGCATGAGATCTTGTTGATTATGTTAATTTTTGTCTAGATTAGTAGCTTAAAGTCTAGATTTATGATGATCTTGTTGTTATTTTTGTGTAGTATTTTATATTTATGTTCATAATAGTATGATGAACATAAATATGTGATTTAAACATGGTTATGTTTAAATCAACAAAGATCATCAACTTCAAAGATTATGAGCATTTATATATAAACTTGATTTAGTAATTTTTGAAAGAATAAACCAAGTATAATCATGTAAAAAGGACTTTTAACAACACTAATGAACTTGGTTTTTGGCATAAAAAGAAGTTTATGTAATATTACTTATGAAAAGTGTTATGTAAAAGTCTTGAGAATGTTTATATAAAGATGTGATCATTTTTAAAGATGAAAAACAAGTTTAAACAAGTTCATATACTTAATAAACTTGAAGAATGATTTAACTCTAAAGTGATAAAAGGATTTACCTAAAGAAATGCTCATAATAAGCTTAGAAAGACAAAGTGTGAGATTGTTGTTATAAAATGATATTTAGTGAAACTTGGTAAATTGTGGTGATTTGAGAAAATTGATTATTGATTTAAACGCGTTTTTGTAACGTGGGAAACGTCATAGTTTAGGGGAAACTATGGCGAATTTTTCTAAAAATCTAATCGCGATTAAAAACGGGATTAAAGGGTGATTAACAACGTTAAACGCGATTAGTGGTTATAAACGTCATTATGGAAACTTTGATGAGAATATTTAAGATTTAAATATTCAAAGAAGTTCTTATGAACTTAAACATATATTTTTACAAGAATAAAGTGAGTAAAAATATAACAAAGTATAAATATAATTTTTGGTAAAAAATTATATCTATTCGGAAACTTGCTAAGTGTATGTAATGTGTGCCATATATGTGTATGTATTAGATATCGATAGGATGGTTAAATTAAATACACGCACATGTTCCTACATGGTCCAAGAAATGCTAGTAAAATCGGACAGTTAAATAAAATGGCCGAAATGGAAATACATAACACTTGATGACGACAATTTGGGCGTATCGACATCGTAAACAAGTTACTACAATGTCGAGTCTAAAAATAACATATTTTTAGACACTAAGGCGAACGCATAACTAAGAGGTCAAAAACAAGAATCCGGAAAGTCGAAAACTATAAAAATTACCAAGTATTTTCATGTGAAAAACGAACTTATTAAGTTACATGCTTGGTGAATTTTTGGTAAAAATTGCAAGAATATATTTAATGGACTCACTAGAAAACTAGGGCTAAGCCCAATAACAAGGAAACTAGGGCTAGGCCCAATAACAAGAAAACTAGGGCTAGGCCCAATAACAAGAAAACTAGGGCTAGGCCCAATAACAAGAAAACTAGGGCTAGGCCCAATAACAAGAAAACTAGGGCTAGGCCCAATAACAAGAAAACTAGGGCTAGGCCCACTAGTAATGATGACAAGCGAAAACATAACAAAGAATTCAAGATGAACAACTTGTACGAGGTCCGAAAGACCTAGTGTCTAATAAAATTAGTACGCATGTAGGTTAACTACTCGTACGGACGCTCGCTACGGTATTACATACAAGGAACGCAAATTTGTGAGTTCATGTCCCTCCTTTCACTGTTTTCAATGTTTTGTTTTCAAAAACATCGAGGGGAAATACATGCTAAAACTATTGGTATGCTAGTTACGGAGTAGGAGGCAGGATCAATGTGCATAAGTAGGGAATACACACTGATAACCATTAATCACGTAGTGACCAAGGTGCAAAAGGTGTAGATCTATTGGGCTTGAGGCACGCCCCACTCCTAGTTGTATACCGTGGAGTGCTTTTGTTGAACCCAATGCGAACTAAGTGTCCTCGGGTTGGTTATTCTGCTTATGGCGCATTATGTCAGGGGGCTAGCTACCCACTGATAGATCTTTAAAAACAGACTCCATGATTTTAATCAGAACATACCGGGATTACAAGATGACAAGTACTAGATTTCATATGATAACAAATACTACATGAACTCGCTCAACTTTTTGTTGACTTTTTAAAACTACATGTATTTCAGGAAACAGGTCTTGAGCCGGTGATACACTATGGGATTCGGGAAAGCAAATGACAACGATTGCCACTTTTGAAGGGTTTGTCTTCTATATCCCAACCTCGTATGGGTATATAGGAAACAAAACCTCACTAAGTTTTATGTTAAAACTATCTTTTGGTGATGTGAAAAACAAACGGAAACTATGTTATGTCTAATGTTGTGAACATGTATGGTACTTGAAACTACTTTTGGGAAACTATGTAAATATTCGTTGGAGTTTATGTAACTATGGCATCGTTGTTGGTTCACGTTGTTAAATACATTTGGATGCAATGATTACCTTTCTTACGTCACACACAATACGCTTCCGCTACTAGCAGGGTGTGACAGATTGGTATCAGAGCTCCGATTGTAGTGAACCGGGGAAAAACTTTTATTAAAGTTTGGTCTACAATCACCAAAGGGCTCTCATATGAAAACAAAGTCGTTAACATTACAAAAGTGATTTCAAAAGTATGACAAAAATGACAAAAGGTTTTCATTGTGTCACTAAAACCTAAGGATCTATCACGCGGGCTCAATCACTAGTATCGAATATGGATCAATACATGGTTAGTCGATAAGGAATAGACTTGAAAACACTAAGACTTACATGTGAAACATGAGCATAGAACATTGCATGAGATGTATAGTGATTGCATGGAATGTATCATGAGTAGTAATACATTTTTTCTAACAAATATACATGCATATTGTACGGTTTATTTGCCAGGATCGATGTCTTCATCTTCTTCTTCGGACCTTTCCGAGTTGGATCCGATGCCAGTAGTGTCGGATGACGAGCATGAGCCTGATGTCATTATCATATCATCGGACGATGAGTTCGGACACGACGTATCTTCAGACGATGACTACATGTTGGATGATTTCCAACCCTTTGCCCTCGCAGCTTTCGAGGAGGATCCCGTCCCACTTGAGGACGACGTGCTGGCTATGCCGCAGCTCTTTCATGGTATTATTATCTACGGCCACCCGGAGGGTGAGCATTTGATTGTGCACTTGGCTGAGCCACTAGCTGCTATTCCATTTGTGGATCTTGAGGACGATGATGTTGTCCCCATTATACCTGTTGAGCACCTTGATGATGAGATAGATGACGGAGAGATCCCTGATGTTGTTATACTAGAGTTACCCTCTCCAGTTGTGTCAGTTGTGGATGTTTCTTCTACCATGTCTAGCGTTGCTCCCTCTGTTCATACCCCTGTATCATCCCCCGACACGGTACTACCCACCCAGACTGCTGTACCATCCACACCCACTACGGATCCCATGCACCTACCGGGATTCCTACACTCCATGTATCCCCCACCCCCTTATCAGCCTGGATCTTCATCATACCAGCCATTATCTAGTACACCCCAGGACCCTTATGCTGCAGGACCATCTCAGCCCGCCGGACTTGCCTCTGACTATGCTAGACTGTATGCCGGGATATCCCCACCGGGCATGAGCACTGAGGACCCTTATCACTCTTCTCACTTTGCTCAGCCTACCCTGGTGGATAGGATGATATCCTACGATATCCAGTTTTCCATACTTTTCCGTAGGACCCGAGAGCTTGATGCTCAGTTAGCCGCGGTCATTGCTGCTATCGCACCACCCCCACCCCCACCTGCATCACCACAGCCACCATTGCCAGCATCACCCCCTCCATCACCACCACCACTACCGCAGTCACCACCTCCACCATCTCCACACCAGTAGTCTATCAGTTGTATGTTGGTTTTATGTTAGTCGTATGTATATAGCTATCTTTTGGGGAGACTATCACTTTTGCGAAGACCAAGGCTTAGGAAGATCAAGACTTTTGAAGACAAATAGAAGACATGAAGATGCAATGTAGTAGAAAATTTTACTTTTGTATTATGACTTGTACTGACTAGGGATATGTATCCCTAAGTCCTTTTGATCTTCATGAACAAATGTAACAAGTTGTCGTTATGTATAAAAGTATGTTTTCTGTATTTCACATTGTATTTCTTTTATGTTGTGGTTGATATTATGGTGATGATATTTTGGTTGATATTGTTACGACATGGTGGATTTATGGTTGATATTATGTTGTGACATGGCGTTTTCTACGTGCTGAGTTATGCGACCATTGCGACGACGTTGTGTTTATGCGTGTTTGCGATTGTGTGGTTATGTCACGTATACGTGTGTATGCATTTCTTATTTATATAAACCCGATGTGTTTATATATATATATATACTTGACAATATTTATTATTAAATACTTGTCTAATGGAGATCGATATCTTATTTAGAAGACAATGCCGCCCCGTCGTGGAAGAAAGAATACGAACCCGCTACCGACAACACAAGAAGAATTGAACGAACGCATTTCCCAAGCTATTGCTCAATACGAAGCTAACCGCTCTGAACAAAGCGGTGGAACAGGAGGTACTTCTGGAGGCAACCATCCGACTGGTAATGCTTGGTTAATCATTAATCTACGCGATACTCTCATCCATTTTAACCGTGCTCCTGATACTCACTCTGGAATTTGTTTATATGATAATTTCAGGTTGCACTTATAAGCAGTTCTTAGACTGCAAACCTCTAAATTTTGACGGTACGGGAGGTGCCGTTTCCTTCGTTCGCTGGACTGAGAAGACCGACTCAGTTATTCGCATGAGCAAGTGCCCTGCTGAACAAAGGGTTACTTATGTTACCGGACTATATGTTGATGGGGCACTATCATGGTGGAACCTCCAGGTCCAAACAAAAGGCGAGGCTGCTGCGTATGGCCTGACCTGGGAGGAACTAAAAGAATTGATGAGGAAAAAGTATTGCTCAAGGTCAGAAATCCAGAAGCTGGAAACAGAGTTCTGGAATTTGAAAATGATTGGAGCGGATATTGCGGGTTACACGCAGCGATTCCATGATCTATCCCGTGTAGTTCCGTACTTGGTGGAACCTGAATACAAGAGGATCGAGAGGTACATTTGGGGACTTGCCCCCCAAATTCTAAGTCTGGTAACTACCTCTAAGCCCACGGAGATCGGCGAAGCAATTGATTTGGCTGTATCACTTACCGAGGAGGCACTACGTCAAGGAAAGTTTGATGAATCTGGGTCGAACAAAAAGGATACTGCTGGGGAAGCTTCGGGCTCCAACAAAAGAAAGTTTTCCCATTTTAAGAAAGGTTCACGGGGGAGGAACAACAAGAACAACCATAACAGAAGGGAACCCGTGAAGGAAACTAGAGATGCAAAGGCTTATGTTACCACCACCACAAACAACCCCGACAAGAAGCCTTACTCGGGAAATGCACCAAAGTGCAATAAATGCCCCTTCCACCACTACGGAGAGTGTCGTAGCACCAGGTGTGACAAATGTAATAGGTTTGGGCACCGCACCGAACATGCCGGGGTACGTATAACAAGGATCAAGGGTGCTTCAATTGTGGTGACAAAGGACACTTCAAGAAGGATTGTCCGAAAGAAATTCAAGCTAGGGGAAGAGCATTTGTGATAGGAGCCAAGGACGCTCGCCAGGACCCGAATGTGGTCACCGGTACGTTCCCTATCAATAATCACTTTGCATCTATTCTTTTCGATACTGGAGCAGATTATAGTTTCATTTCTAAGGAATTTAGAGACATACTTGGGGTAGAATCGAGCAAATTAAATGTTCCATACTCGATTGAATTAGCTAACGGGGAATTAGTAGAATCGGGGGAAATCATAAGGAAATGTACCTTAGAACTGGGTGAACGAAAGTTCGACATAGATCTCTTACCAGTTCCGTTAGGTAGTTTCGATGTCGTTATTGGCATGGATTGGTTATCCGATAACCGAGCCGAAGTCATATGTCATGAGAAGATCATACGCATTCCCCTACCTGATGGAGAACATTTGCTAGTACACGGGGAGAAACAAGACACGCCTTTACGAATCGTTAGTAGCATGAAGGTTCGGAAATATCTAAGGAAAGGATACATCGCCTTTCTTGCTCATGTCATTAACAAGAAGGCCGAGGAGCGCAAGGTGGAAGACATCCCTGTGGTAAGGGAATATCCCGAAGTTTTCCCAGAAGACTTGCCGGGACTGCCACCACAACGACAAGTGGAATTTCATATCGATCTGGTGCCAGGAGCAGCACCGGTGGCAAAAGCTCCATATAGACTCGCGCCCTCGGAGATGCAGGAATTATCTACCCAGCTTCAGGAGTTGCTTGACAAAGGATTCATTAGACTGAGTTTCTCACCTTGGGGAGCTCCGGTGCTATTTGTCAAGAAGAAGGACGGAACCTTTCGGATGTGCATCGATTACAGAGAACTAAACAAGCTAACTATCAAAAATCGGTATCCTTTACCGAGGATTGATGACTTGTTTGATCAGTTACAAGGTTCCAGCTTCTACTCCAAGATCGATCTAAGATCCGGATACCATCAGCTGAGAGTTCAGGAGGAAAGCATTCCTAAGACAGCGTTTAGGACTCGCTATGGGCATTATGAGTTCCTTGTTATGCCTTTTGGCTTAACGAACGCTCCCGCCGTATTCATGGACTTGATGAATCGGGTATGTAAACCATACCTGGACAAGTTCGTGATTGTATTCATTGATGACATATTAATATACTCACGAACTGAGGTGGAACACGAACAACACTTGAGAACTACTCTGGAGTTGCTTAAGAAAGAACAATTGTACGCCAAGTTCTCAAAATGCGAATTTTGGATTCGTGAAGTACAATTTCTCGGTCATGTGGTGAACGAGAACGGAATACATGTTGATCCAACTAAGATAGAGGCCATAAAGAATTGGGACACTCCAAGGACCCCAACGGAAGTAAGACAATTTCTGGGTTTAGCGGGGTACTATCGAAGATTCATAGAGAATTTTTCTAAAATTGCTCAATCCCTAACCTCGCTCACTCAAAAGGATAGAAAGTTCGATTGGGGTGAAAAGCAGGAAATGGCATTCCAAACACTCAAAGATAAACTATGTCAAGCGCCAATCTTATCACTCCCTGACGGCATCGATGATTTTGTGGTGTATTGTGATGCATCGCGTCAAGGCTTGGGTTGTGTGTTAATGCAACGAGAAAAAGTCATCGCGTACGCGTCGCGACAGTTAAAAGTTCATGAAAGGAACTATACCACTCACGACCTAGAGTTGGGCGCAGTGGTATTCGCTTTAAAGATTTGGCGTCATTATCTCTATGGTACTAAATGTACCATATTCACTGATCACAGAAGTCTTCAACACATATTCAATCAAAAAGAATTAAACATGCGCCAGCGGCGATGGGTAGAATTGTTGAACGACTATGACTGTGAAATCAGATACCATCCGGGGAAAGCAAACGTTGTAGCGGATGCTTTGAGCCGGAAGGAACGAGTTAAAACATTTCGAGTACGGGCTTTAGAGTTGACAATCCAGACAAACTTTACAACTCGAGTGCGCAACGCACAACGGGAAGCCCTAAAACTAAGAAATATACGAGCAGAATATTTGCGAGGAGCAAGGCAACACATGGAAACAAATAAGGATGGCACTTTATACTTCGGAGGAAGAATCTGGATTCCCTATTTTGGTGGATTACGAAACTTAGTGCTGGATGAAGCACACAAGTCCAGATATTCGATACACCCAGGATCCGATAAGATGTATCAGGACCTGAGAGAATTTTATTGGTGGCCTAAACTCAAGAAAGATATTGGGATCTACGTTAGAAATTGCCTAACTTGTGCAAAGGTCAAGGCCGAATATCAAAAGCCATCTGGGTTATTACAACAACCCGTGATTCCTATGTGGAAATGGGAGCAAATATCAATGGATTTCGTTACAGGACTCCCACGGACCTCTCGAGGTCATAACATGATATGGGTTATCGTTGATCGATTAACCAAGTCGGCTCACTTCCTACCTATTCGTGAAAAAGACAGTACCGAGAAGTTAGCCGAAATCTACCTCCACGAGATTGTGGCACGTCATGGAGTGCCTACTTCGATAATCTCGGATCGTGATGGACGCTTTGTATCAAGAATATGGCAATCATTTCAAGAATCACTTGGATCTCGTCTGAATCTAAGTACCGCATTTCATCCGCAAACCGATGGGCAAAGCGAGCGAACCATCCAAACGATGGAAGACATGCTTCGCGCCTGTGTGATGGACTTGGGCGGAAATTGGGATAATCATTTACCGCTGGTAGAGTTCTCATATAATAACAGTTATCACACAAGCATTAAAGCTGCCCCATTCGAGGCACTATACGGACGGAAGTGCCGATCACCGCTGTGTTGGGCGGAAGTCGGAGACAAACAACTTGTTGGCCCTGAACTAGTCCAAGATACTACTGACAAGATAGCAAAAATACGAGACCGTATCAAGGCGGCTCGTGACAGACAAAAGTGGTACGCGGACGGAAAACGTAAACAATTCTCCTTTGAGGTCGGAGACAAAGTCTTACTAAAAGTCTCACCTTGGAAAGGCGTAGTTAGATTCGGGAAGCGCGGGAAGCTAAACCCGAGATACATTGGGCCGTTTGAGATTCTAGAAAGGATCGGTACCGTCGCGTACAAGTTGAAGCTGCCAGAAGAACTCAGTAACGTACATGACACATTTCACGTGTCGAACCTCAGGAGGTGTCCGACCACTGATACAGTTATCATTCCAGCAGATGAAATTCATGTGGACGACACGCTTCAGTTTACCGAAGAACCCGTTGAGGTTATGGATCGGAAGGTCCACAATACAAGGAGAAGTACTATCGAACTGATCAAGGTCCGCTGGAATTCACGTCACGGACCCGAGTACACATGGGAACGTGAAGATCAGATTAAGGAAAAATATCCCCACCTGTTTAAGAAGACTCCTGCAAAGGATGGCTCAACTTGAATTTCGGGACGAAATTCTTTTTAACAGGGGGAGAATGTGACAACTGGCAAATAACTGGTAATTCCGTACAATCTAATCACTATTTATATTTCTTAATCTCATGCATTTAGCGTAATTTAATTACGTAACAGTGTCGTTAATTTAATAACAAGGTTAGGACAAGAAAACAAAGCTAAAACTTATGTTGGTTTTCGTCGTATAGCGAAACCAAGTAAACTATGTCCTAAAAGTGTTGGTAGAAAGTGCTGCGTGCACTATTCACGGTTACACTATTCCATGCCAGCAAACCGTGAAACTAGACCAAAACACAGAAAAACGACACTCGGATAACATAACTGAGTCCATTTATATAAGAAAACAATATTGTGAAAACATGTCTTGCAAAGATATAAGACTTTCCGGTATAACACCCTAATTGTCAAAATGTCCGTTTCGGCTAAAATATAGTATTTTAACGCGTCCGAACCCACAACAAAGCATTTCCGGGACTCCAGGATAATGTCAATTGATGAAAAATATACTAAAACAATAAGATGATATCAACGGAACGTTCATAATCACAAGTTTCCGGCGTTACATCGCTATGCGCTAAACTAGTCCGTTAGCGGTTCGACGAACTAGTAAGCGATATTTTTGGTCACGAAACAAGCAAACGAAGGATCTAGTGAACTAGTTGAGCTAAATTTGGGACTCGGAATCACTTCACACAACTTTTGGGCGCAAGAGAACAACTTACGGAATTTCTTGTCGGTACGACATAAAAGCACCGTAAACGAGCCGACGACGAAACGAAGAGCATTCTAAGTATCAAAATGCAATTTTTACTAGTTTGGTAAACTAGTTAATAATAATTTTGGTTCCGAAACACTAATCACCCCCTTGACGACGTACTTAAACCCTAATCACCCTACACCTCTTAATCACCAAAATATCTAGTTCTTTAAACCATTTTTTATAAAAATTTACATAATACCCCCCCCCCCCCTCACTTGTGGCCGAAATTAGGTGGGTCCCATACCCACATCTTCTTACTTGAATGGTTGAAAGTTATAAGCATGGTCTTGATGTGGTTGTTGTTGAAAAAGGGTTACAACACCTTACTTAGATCATATCCTTCCATCCATCATATGTCATTTTAAAAATAACAAAAGAAACCCTTATATTGGTCCCTTCATTCACGGCTCCAAGAACACCCACATAACCTACCTTCAATCTTCCATAAACACCACATTTTACTCTAAATCTAAGCCTTACAAGATCATCCATGGAAGGTGTAAGCATGGAGCATACTTAGGAGCTTATTTTGGAGCTTAACATCTTCTTATTCTCTTGTTTAATCACTTGCTAGATTGTGAGTCTTCTAAACATCATTTTTATGCTTCATACTACTAGTAGATTTATAAAGTACAAGTTGATTATCTTGAAGCTAAAGAAAAATATAATCAAAAACCCTAAACATAAAGCTTATAAACACTAAATATAACCATGTTATGTGTTGATTTATGTGGTTTAGTGTTATGATATGCATGAGATCTTGTTGATTATGTTAATTTTTGTCTAGATTAGTAGCTTAAAGTCTAGATTTATGATGATCTTGTTGTTATTTTTGTGTAGTATTTTATATTTATGTTCATAATAGTATGATGAACATAAATATGTGATTTAAACATGGTTATGTTTAAATCAACAAAGATCATCAACTTCAAAGATTATGAGCATTTATATATAAACTTGATTTAGTAATTTTTGAAAGAATAAACCAAGTATAATCATGTAAAAAGGACTTTTAACAACACTAATGAACTTGGTTTTTGGCATAAAAAGAAGTTTATGTAATATTACTTATGAAAAGTGTTATGTAAAAGTCTTGAGAATGTTTATATAAAGATGTGATCATTTTTAAAGATGAAAAACAAGTTTAAACAAGTTCATATACTTAATAAACTTGAAGAATGATTTAACTCTAAAGTGATAAAAGGATTTACCTAAAGAAATGCTCATAATAAGCTTAGAAAGACAAAGTGTGAGATTGTTGTTATAAAATGATATTTAGTAAAACTTGGTAAATTGTGGTGATTTGAGAAAATTGATTATTGATTTAAACGCGTTTTTGTAACGTGGGAAACGTCATAGTTTAGGGGAAACTATGGCGAATTTTTCTAAAAATCTAATCGCGATTAAAAACGGGATTAAAGGGTGATTAACAACGTTAAACGCGATTAGTGGTTATAAACGTCATTATGGAAACTTTGATGAGAATATTTAAGATTTAAATATTCAAAGAAGTTCTTATGAACTTAAACATATATTTTTACAAGAATAAAGTGAGTAAAAATATAACAAAGTATAAATATAATTTTTGGTAAAAAATTATATCTATTCGGAAACTTGCTAAGTGTATGTAATGTGTGCCATATATGTGTATGTATTAGATATCGATAGGATGGTTAAATTAAATACACGCACATGTTCCTACATGGTCCAAGAAATGCTAGTAAAATCGGACAGTTAAATAAAATGGCCGAAATGGAAATACATAACACTTGATGACGACAATTTGGGCGTATCGACATCGTAAACAAGTTACTACAATGTCGAGTCTAAAAATAACATATTTTTAGACACTAAGGCGAACGCATAACTAAGAGGTCAAAAACAAGAATCCGGAAAGTCGAAAACTATAAAAATTACCAAGTATTTTCATGTGAAAAACGAACTTATTAAGTTACATGCTTGGTGAATTTTTGGTAAAAATTGCAAGAATATATTTAATGGACTCACTAGAAAACTAGGGCTAAGCCCAATAACAAGGAAACTAGGGCTAGGCCCAATAACAAGAAAACTAGGGCTAGGCCCAATAACAAGAAAACTAGGGCTAGGCCCAATAACAAGAAAACTAGGGCTAGGCCCAATAACAAGAAAACTAGGGCTAGGCCCAATAACAAGAAAACTAGGGCTAGGCCCACTAGTAATGATGACAAGCGAAAACATAACAAAGAATTCAAGATGAACAACTTGTACGAGGTCCGAAAGACCTAGTGTCTAATAAAATTAGTACGCATGTAGGTTAACTACTCGTACGGACGCTCGCTACGGTATTACATACAAGGAACGCAAATTTGTGAGTTCATGTCCCTCCTTTCACTGTTTTCAATGTTTTGTTTTCAAAAACATCGAGGGGAAATACATGCTAAAACTATTGGTATGCTAGTTACGGAGTAGGAGGCAGGATCAATGTGCATAAGTAGGGAATACACACTGATAACCATTAATCACGTAGTGACCAAGGTGCAAAAGGTGTAGATCTATTGGGCTTGAGGCACGCCCCACTCCTAGTTGTATACCGTGGAGTGCTTTTGTTGAACCCAATGCGAACTAAGTGTCCTCGGGTTGGTTATTCTGCTTATGGCGCATTATGTCAGGGGGCTAGCTACCCACTGATAGATCTTTAAAAACAGACTCCATGATTTTAATCAGAACATACCGGGATTACAAGATGACAAGTACTAGATTTCATATGATAACAAATACTACATGAACTCGCTCAACTTTTTGTTGACTTTTTAAAACTACATGTATTTCAGGAAACAGGTCTTGAGCCGGTGATACACTATGGGATTCGGGAAAGCAAATGACAACGATTGCCACTTTTGAAGGGTTTGTCTTCTATATCCCAACCTCGTATGGGTATATAGGAAACAAAACCTCACTAAGTTTTATGTTAAAACTATCTTTTGGTGATGTGAAAAACAAACGGAAACTATGTTATGTCTAATGTTGTGAACATGTATGGTACTTGAAACTACTTTTGGGAAACTATGTAAATATTCGTTGGAGTTTATGTAACTATGGCATCGTTGTTGGTTCACGTTGTTAAATACATTTGGATGCAATGATTACCTTTCTTACGTCACACACAATACGCTTCCGCTACTAGCAGGGTGTGACAGGAATGAGGTTAATCGGGAAAACATGACCGTTGAGATCAAGGGTACAATCACGCAGAACAGAACTGACGGTGATGGTTCTTCCAGTGGCAACTTCTACGTCGAATGTCGATGGGAGGTTAACGCGCTTACGATTTAGGAGCCTTTCGAATTCGAACGATACAAAACAGTTATCGGATCCAGTATCAAATAAACACGAAGCATATATACCATTTACGAGAAACGTACCATTAACCACGTTGTTGTCTGCCTGAGCCTGGCGGGCGTTGATGTTAAAGACGCGCCCGCGGGCTGCTTGCTGAGCTGGCTGCTGCTGTCGCTGCTGGTGCTGTTGTGGTGCTGGCTGCTGGTGCTGCTGCGGCTCTTGCTTCACCACTCTGTTTGGGCAGACGTTTGCTAAATGGTTGGGATCACCACACGTAAAGCAGGATCTTGCGTGAGCAGGAGCTGCTTGTTGTCCTTGCGGAGCTGGTAGAGCAGGAGCTTGAACTGGAGCTTGAGCTTGGCGAGGACCAGTACGGCAATTAGCGGTGAAGTGGCTGTATAGGTTGCAGTGAACGCAGAACCGGCATGCGATACCAACCGGGTGGTGGTAAGTACAAGTAGGGCATAGCGGATGTGGGTCAGTATATGCACACTTTGCCGGCGGTGCATTGGTCACAGGTGCCGCTACTTGGCGGTTCTGGGGTTGCGGTTGAGCGGGTACTACATTGGGTGGAGTTGTAGTAACTACACAGTTCTTGTTGCTGGAGCTGCTGTTCTTTCTCTTGCGACGTGAGAGCTTTGAAGATTGCGGTGCGGCGGTTTCAGTGGTGGGAGCAGCGGTGACTTGATGAAGACTCTTGGCAGCTTTATCGAAATAACCAGCCCTGACTCGCTTGTCGTTGATCTCGGCAGCGAGCAGGTAGGTTTCCTCAATAGTTGTTGTTTTGGCGGCCTGTACAAAGTCTGCAACACAATCCGGTAGAGCACGGATGTATTTCTTGATGGTAATCTCGGGGGTAGTAACTTGACCCGGACAGATCAGACTCAGCTGCTTGAAGCGAGCAGTTAAACCAGCGTTGTCGCCACCCTCTTGTTTGATATGCCAGAACTCGTCCTCCAACTTTTGGAGCTCGTGGGGAGGGCAGAACTCTCGCATCATGATGTCCTTCAACTAATCCCACGTCAGCCCGTAAGCTGCATCATTCCCTCGTTTGTTTCAATCGGCAGTCCACCAATCTAGAGCTCGGGATTGGAAGACGCCGGTGGCGTTAACAGTGCGAAGGTTTTCCGGACAGCCACTCTGGCGCAAGGTGACTTCGATCGAATCAAACCATTGAAACATGGCCGTAGGCCCGTCTTCTCCGGTAAATTCTTTCGGGCCGCAGGCTTTGAACTGCTTGAAACTAAAAGCAGGCTTAGGAGCATCAGTCCTAGACTCTTCAGAGGTCTTGCTAGCGTTCTCATTAAGCTCACTAACGATTTGCGGAATCAATTTAGCGATTTGACTTGCAACGAGGGAAGCGATTCGCTTGTCAGCGTGATTACGTCTAGCAGCGCGGGAGTGGTGTGTACCGAATAATAACATTGTCTGCAACAGACATCGTCACAGGGCTCAACACAACGTCGATTAAGTTGAATATAGTTTATTATCTCTCCAAAAGCTACTTTATATAAAGCACAGGAACAAATCAAGGCACAAAATCACGTAGGCACATAATTCACAGAAGCACGTAATCACGTAGGCACGTAGTTCACGTAAGCACGTAGTTCACGTAAGCACATAAGGCACATAGCGCACAGTAATCACGAGTGCACACTATATTTTGCACGTATTCACCTTCCTATATTGCACATATTCACCTATCTTTCATAGCAGCGTAAATCGATCGAGAGTTGCGAGTGCGAATAGCGAGTAGCGATTGCGAGAGTTTCGAGATATGTTAGTGTATTGAGGTAAATGTGTAGTGCGAGTTGTGAGTGTTGATCAAAGCGAACAACAAAAAGCGTATAAATCACCAAAATCGAAACACACAACCAGATGATAAATCACAGAGTCAGCGACAGCGAAATCCAGAATCGAAACACATAAAATCGAAGAGAGATTGTCTTGGCTTGATAGACGTTGACTGCCCAAAGTGATTCGACTGTCCTCAAGGACTTTGGGTACACATCCTAGCTTAATAGACTGTGCTCTCGCCTCAATCCGGGCGATCGGCACGCATTTGTTGGGCCATTACGTGACCCTAGTCGTTGGAACTCATCGAGACTTTGGTGAGAGTTTTGCAAAACCCAAAACGAGGAGCGGACGGGTCGTCAAGGTTCGGGTTTCACCCCTAACTTAGCGACTCAATTCCTGTTTGTGTGATAGATTCACGAGATAGATAGGGAGATTTTGCGTCGAAGTATGGATTTCACTACTGATTCAACGCAATTTCTCTTGTTTATAGTAAAAATAGCGTGTCGAACGAGTGATTTGGTCGAGAGTTTGCGGCTTTCACACCTAATCCCAACTAGATCATCCGTTTTTGTGTGTTGCCAGCCTTAGGAAAGGCTGATCTTGCGCGGAACTGTAGTATGCGATGTTCGCGTAAGGGTGTAGCGTACAGCGAGTGCGAAACGAGAATATTCAAGTAAGCTCGTGCAAAACCCCTTCCGGGTATGCAAAAGTCGGTCTGTTGGTACTTAACTATAGACTATGTCGTTTCTAAGACATCGACCCGGACTAGGTCGAGTCTTACCTAATTCCCTATAGTTATGGCTCTGATACCAATCTGTCACACCCCAACCGATGGCGGAAACATCGGGGCGCGGCACTGAGCGAAACAGATTGTCCAGGAGAAATCCACAGCAACTAAGTTTACCAGATATATAATATTATGTCCCATACCATAACATACCAAAGTAAGCAGTTATTACAAACCAAGTATCTCATAGACAAATAAAAGGCTGTTCCGACTACTCAGATTTAAAGTGTTTGTTTCTAGACTCATCCTACTTCGATTCCACATAGCAAGCATCCTAAACACCTGTCACATACGTTAAAATAGAGGTTAATACACATAGTGTAAAGGTGAGCATACAAGTTTAATAGTATAATAGTAGCGAAAGCGAGTTTGCGCATAACTAGCATGTAACATTTATAATGTGAAGCAAGTAGGTTATCGACAATGAAATATGCACAGACGTCACTGCGAGTTGTAGAGTGCGCAACACATATCACCACAGTGACATATGAAGAAATACCCTTAGCAACCCCCGTCCACGACAGGTGCTGAGTCCAAACTATAGTACTATTGTTGCTAAGGTGTCAGGCAACAATCACCATGTAAACATAACATACAAGCATTCATCGAGTAAAATGTACAACATGAAATAGAGGTTAGCGTATAAAAGTGTTTGCATTGTGTGATCGATGTGATTTGATATAAGTAACGTATGTAACACCCAAAAGTGCTTAAAGCAAAAAGGGATCGAGTATACTCACAGATCATGTTTAACAAATAAACACTCTCTTGGATTGAAGGGAGCGCTGGGGGAGATTAACCTGATCAGAACGATAGCATAAGCGATAAGCGGCACGTAAAACGATGCGATGAGACTAAGTGTCAAAGTGTCATCCGAACGGATGGCAATCCAATCGGATGGTCATCCGTTCGGATGGCCATTCGGTCAGTTTGCTACTTGTTTGGGATGGACGTGTTTGTGTATGATGGCTTTGAAGTTTTCGTTGTAGCATTCTGAAAACAGAGAAATATCTCTACCTTTCAGGTCGTCCGGTCGAACGGTCGTTCGGTCGGATGGCAATCCGTCCAGTGGGACATTTCTCAGAAAACAAGTCCACAGTAGAATGGTCATTCAATCGGATGACAATCCGATCGGATGGCCATTCGCTGGTTTTGAATATGCATTGAAAGTTGTGAAAAGTTCAAGTGTTGAAGACCAAGTTGCAATCCGTTCGGATTATCGTTCGATCGGATGGCAATCCGATCGGACGGCAATCCGTTCCGCAACCTGATCGTTTTGAAAACTTGGATATTTTGTTAAGTTTGAAAATTTTGCGGTTTGATCGAGATGGTATGACAACGTGTTTAAACAATGGGAACCCCACCAAGCCTAAGTCGTTCGATCGAAGTGGGAATCACCCCAACCTGATTAGTTAACTGTGCGTGACGGTTGTTCATGTTTAACCCGAAATCGGTTGTCTCTTTGATAGGAATCAGATCTCGAACCGACATTTCACTAGGAATTGAGTAGAAGGCCTGAACGAGCTCTGATTCTATCGGTTTTGATTGCATTGAGTGTAAAAGAGTTGAAAGAAAGTTATGAAACCATCTTTCAATCCTTCTACCCATGAAATTGTTTAGATCTATGCGAAAGTAGTGTTAAATCTTGTGGAAATCATGTAGATATGAGTTGTTCTTGGTGGAATGATGTCACACTTTGAAGTTCATAAGAACCTCATGATGACATCATCCTAAAACACCTCAAATCCGCTGATTTCACGGTTAAAAGTGAAGATTCAACGGTGAAAACGATGAAGAAGTGCGTGTAGATGATAGATGTATAAGATTTGAGGTAGAAACTTACAAGAATCGCGAGAAATCGAGAGAAAAGAGGGTTGGAGGCGCTGGTCAAATGAGAGAGCTGTCACATCACTATTTGTGATGTGATAGGAGGTATTTATAGGATTCCAAAAGCGGTAAGTGGGGCAGATGTGCGGATCGGATGGCAACCCGATCGGATGGGGATGACCATCCGATCGGATGGTCATTCGATCGAAGGTTGCCGCGAGTTGATTTTCGTGTTTTCGTTTTGCGTGCTGATTTTTGCGATGTGTTTCGAGTAAGCGATGCAATAGTATCACCCATTAGTTACACAAATAACCTAACTACTAAATACCATAAATATAATCCTTGTATCTCAAGTTTGCGATGAGATTGCGTTGTGATAGAGTTGCGATTGCGATTAAACACCTCAACATAAACATAATATGCACAAGTAACACATAATAGCACACACACGTAAAACAATATCCATAACCTATAATTCGAGTTGCGATGCGATTAGCGATAAGGCGTTAAATAGATTAGCGATTAACATGCGATTAAACCTCGATTGTCATAGATACTCCACATATACAACTAAAGTAAGCAAATAATAGAATTCGATTACAAGTCAAAGAGTACAATCAATAATTAAGCAAGGGGTGACAGATCGCAATTAGCAATCTTTTCTTCCTTTGACTTTGACTTGTACTTTGACTTTGGAAACGCGGGTTGTTACACTAAGTGTGCTGTCCAATTAAGCCGTGTGCGATCCAGCATAACTGTGTGCGGTCCTTAAAACTTCATCAGGTGTACGGCCCAATTGAACTATGTACGATCCATCCTAAGTTATGTACGACTTAATAGAACTGTGTGCGATCCAATTTGAAGTGTGTGGGATTGAGTGTGCAACATCACTGGACTTTGTTTGGGACTGTTTCTGGACGTTAACTTTGACTTACAATTTGACTGGGACTATTTCTGGACACATTTATAACTTTATAAAATTGAAAATATATCAACTGTTAAATTAAAATATTTTTCAATTATTTCTAATAGGTTATTTTTTCAGAAATGGACCTTACTAATCAAACCTCATTGAGTGAAAAAGTTTCCATGAACCAAGACTTGGACAATGTTATTGGAACAAACAACAGGATTCCTAGGCTGCTGTTAGGGGGTCGGTTTCTGAATGGAAATTTCGTTTTGTTCAATACATGAAGATCAAAGACCCTAAGGCTTGGAGATTAGTCTGCAGAGGACCGGTTGTTATCGCATATGTGGTGGATGAAGAAAAAGGAACAACTGTTGTCAAGCCTCTATTAGCCTATGATAATGAAGACTATGAAAAGACAGAAATTGATGATAAGGCTTTGGAAATGCTACATTCTGCGTTGGCTCCCGAGATTGACATTGGGGTATGTGAAGCCAAATCTGCTAAGGAACTATGGGATGCTCTTTTGGCTATGTACGAAGGGAATGAAGAGATGAAGGAGAGCAAGAGGGAAATGTTGACTCAGAAGTTCAACATGTTCAATCATTTTCCTGGAGAAACACTTGAAAATCAAATTCGAAGGTTCATCGCGCTGATCAGTGAAATGAGAACACATGACATGATGCTTCAAAACTCAGTAGTCAACAAGAAGCTGCGAAATGCCCTTCCAAGGAATTGGGATACCAATGTCATGCTCATTAAAAGAACAAAAGATTCGACCCGCATGAGTCTTGCTGAATTAATCTCTCTGCTCACGTCATATGAAATGGATGACAAGAAAAGAGTCTACAATCATACTTCAAGTTACAACAACGCTGCTGTCTTCCAATACAGCTTTGGTCTCGCAACAAGGGGTGGGTCATTTCGGATGTTTCCTACTAGTGGTTCCTCTTATCCTGGAATCGTATCTGCTACTCCAATTCAATCTGTGAATCCTGTTTAGTCAGTGTCACCTAGTGTTGCACCCTGTCCTACTTCAAGCAGCTTAACACAATCTGTTGTCTCTAAATAATTTGAACAGAATATGGATTTTATGGCGGGAGTTATGAACTGTTACAATGCTTTCGTTGCAGGAAAACTTACAGCCAATAGTATAGGGGCAGATGAGCTCAATGAAGTCCATCCAGAGGATATTGAAGAGATGGGTATTACTTGGCAGATGGCTATGGTAGTGTTTCGTGCCAAAAAACTTTATCAAGAGAACTGGAAGGAACAACTGGGAATCGTTGAACAAAGATCTAGGATGGAACAAATCAAAGTTGAGGTGTTTCAACTGCCATGAGCTAGGACATTTTTCTCGTGACTGCTAACAACCAAAGAGAGAGACAAAGAGATCTGATGCAAACATCACTGCCACTGTTAACTCAGCCTCAAGACTTGCTACTGTTACTACCTCTAGTGCATCTGGTGCAAACCCAAGCAATGTTTCTGGATCATCCTCAGCTGCAAATCCCAACAATGCTATGGTAGCTCAAGAGGGAGGGGGTTTTGATTGGTCTGCTCAGATGGCTGATATGCAAATCACTGAAGACATTGTGTATCATGCCTTCATGGCTCAAATGCATGACTTCACTCATACTACCACTGAGGTATGTGTAGATGATTATTGCTGTACTGATTCTTGTAGAGAGAAGGTAAGTGGTTACAAAGAACAGACCAATTCTTTATTGTGCAACTTCAGTTATCTAAATCTGATTTATATCAGATGAGAAAGAAAATTAACGGATACAAGGATATGGTGGAGGCACAAAAACGTGATATCCGACAGTTGCATAAAGATTTGAGTCAAGAGAAATGTAGGCATCTCCATTTTAAAAACTTTCTGAAAAATTAACTGTTGAACTTGTTTCTCTCAAATCAACTTTTGAAAATACATAATTTAATTTTAGAAAATTTGACATTTCTAGTGAAAAAGTTGAGAAAATGATCAACAAACAGTTAAAATACAGTCAAAAGGAAACTAGAAATAAGGGTTTGGGATTTATGTGCATTCCTCCACCATACAATCATTCCTATACCTCTATTCCTATGACTGAAGAGGAGATTGCTAACATTCCTGACATGGTCTATGGGCGGGCTAGGGATGTCAAGGTCGAGCCAGCAAAACCTACGAAAATCAAAATTTCAAAGCCTAATAAATCTGAAATCAAGTTAAACAAACATGCTTTTAATAAAAAAAAATTGTAAACCTAGCTGATGTTTCAAAGCAGTCTGAGGCGCTAAATTTTCAGAAAAATGCGATTGTGGATAAACATTTTCAAATTTTAAGCAATAATGAATCAACTGTTTCTAAAAAACAACCCGAATTGCAAAATAAAAAAAATGAGCCTCAAACAAAATCGACCAGTATTGAGTTTGCAATAATGAACGATCTGGCTAAGTTTATTAAAGAGTTTGAATCAAGCAAACCAGCTGAATCAATTACTCCATCTGACTCTACATGTGATTATTCAGAAACAACTATTTGTCAAAACTCAGAATTAGTTGCATCTGCCGAATCTAGTAATAAGTCATCTGGAATACTTGAATCAGAACCAACAATAGAATCCTCTGTTTAGCTACAAAATGTTAATGATTCTCAATCTGCTAAACAAAAGGTGTCACTTGAAACTGATAGCTTCAGTGCTACAGATTCAACTGATACTGTTTGTGAGAAAACGAAAGTTACCAACCCGGTGTGACAATCAGTAATCAACGGCTTCTAATTACGTGATTAGCAAATGTTTAAGGCAATAATAAATAGTGTTTAAGGCATGAATTAACTTCATTAGGCTACTGGAATGCCTAGGAACGCTTATCCGACGTTATAGTGCGCGTATGGTGATTTTCAGAAAAACTGCGGAACGATAAGCGACAACGAACGAACACCGTACGAAATACTGAAAACGCAGACAAATACAAATTTTATACGTATGTTACATACATATGAACTTGGTTTTATGGATTTATCATGCTTCCAAACGTCACAAAACGCAAACGTGAACGAAAAACGCGATAGTAGGAACACACCGACAACGAAAAGGAAACATTGGACATGCATATTACCTTCAAAACTGAAATATGATGATGTATTTAGCTCTGTAATCAAATTTTACTATCCGTAGATGAAATCGGATAGAAAAATGGATTAAAAACGGTAACCGAGTCATTTTACGCGTTTTAACGCAACCGACAAAAATATGCCTCTAATAACGACATACTACACAATTTTGAGTGTTCCGACCCTAAAATTTTATTTTACAAAAATGACGATCGGGTTTGAAAACGGACTTTGAAAACATATCGGGCCGCGCAAAACGGGCTTGTGGGCCTGGGGCCCAAGCCCCTTATAACACTAGTATATAAGCCCTTTTAAAGTTTAAAACCCTAACCCTCCCACTTTTCATTTCAGCCGACACCCACTGTCCCCTCTTTTCTCTCTAAAACTCTAGTCGTCGGAGATCGGGATTCATGCGACTACGCCGGCCAGTTATTGCTGTTTCTCAGGCAAGCTCACCTCACACAACCCTCAACCTCCATCTTTCTATACCATACACATCTGAAACCTAGAGAGAGAGAGAGAGAGAGAGAAAGATCAGTGAGAGAGGGAGAGAGCCGGCGGCCACACCGGCGTCGTTCTCCGGCCACACAACCATAACCATCCTCCTCCCTCCTATAACCTGGTTCCCTCTCCTCTCTCGTTCTCTGTCTCTCTAAAAGAAAACTGACTGGACTCCGGCCGGTGAAACTGGCAGAGCCGGTGACGGTGATGTTGATGCTGTTAGATGATGTTGATGATGATGAAGATTATATCGATGATGAGGATGATGGTGGGTTACCAGTGAGCGACGGCCGACGGCGGCGGAGGCCGCCTGAGCACCGGTGAGTTTTTTTTTTATTATATATTTTGGGCTTATTTATTCCTTTACTTTGCACCTCCGAGTAATAACGTTCGGCTGGTGTGTTTTTTTTCTGATGATGATCGATATGATGGGGATGATTGACGATATTGGTGGTGGCCAACGGCGGCACCATCCGAGCCACGACAGCGGTGGCCATGGTGGTGGTGGTTATTCATGGTCAATACGTTCGGGTCAGATTCGGTTCAAGGACAGTTTGAGCTTTGGTCAACTGCTAGTCAAGTTTGGTCAAAGCAGGGCAAGGGTGGTCAATAGCGAGACTTGGTGCGTCGCGGTTCGGGTCTAGGCTCGTATCTTGGTTTAGTCTCGAGCATCGGTCAAAGGCAGTCCACAAAAGTCAACGGTCAAAGCCGGTCAGCATCAGGTCAACGGCAGTCAACTAGTCAACTCAAAGACCCGGTAACCTTTAAGCTACGTGAAATTTTGTTAACTTGTGATAGATTTTATATTTATATGTGACCCAAGCTCGAACTGACTCGATTAGAAATTAGTTTATGTTTTGACATTTCGACGAAAGCTATATGTTGTTGATTATATTTACTGAATAATTGTTGAGTTTTGAAAAAAAAAAATACGACAACTTTTATTGTCGGGTTATCCAAAAAACAGAGGAAACTATGCCCGTTTTTCGTTAAAAACCTGATATACTAAACGCGTTATATTCAAATAACGACACCTAACGGTGTTCAAGTATACTTTTATAACATAAATATATACGTATATTTATTTCGGTGACGTTTTATAACTCACAACACGAAATCATAACGTTTCGACAAAATACGAGCTACTAGTTTAGGAAAACCGATACTTATATAAAGAAAATATAGCTATTTTTATTTATTTCAAACGCCCAAAACTCGAAAATATTTTATAAAACAAATATAATCGTTTATATTTATTCTAAACGTCGTTAACTCGTGTGAGTTTATACAATAAATATAATTGTTTATAGTTATTTCGAACGATTATTATTCAACGATTATTTAACAAAAATATAATTAGTTATATTTATTACAACCGTCGCTAGTTCGAATATTCTTATAAAATGAATATATTTGTTTATATTCGTTTCAAACGTCAAGTTTTCGAATATATATATATATATATATATATATATATGTATGTAGGGAAAGGTTAACATACAAAAAGGCTTATCCTACAAAATGTACGCGACGCGCGTAACCCTTGGATCAGGCCAAAAATCACGCATGGATCAGTTAATCACGCATGGGAGCAATTAATCACGCATTGGATCAATTTTTTTGACCTAATGACGCATGGGAACTTAATTACGCAAGTTATGTTGATCAAAAAAAATAATCACGCACGTTATAGTTATTGTCGCGTACGATAATGTATGATAAGCCATTTTGTACATTATACTTTCTCTATGTATGTATATATATTTATTTATTTCCATCCTACGAAAACTACAACGGTATATTGCTGAATCATATACGACATTGCGAATACGCACCAATATCCATCTATGATTTCTATTCACGACGACTAACACGACTCTGTAAACATATTTACATTTATATATAAATATATATATCCTAAATCATTCGGAACCTAAGTCATTTTCGAGACTTCGTATTTATCCCTATTATAAACGGGATCAAATAACCATAGATTGGTTATTCCAAATCAATATAATAACACTCCCTTAGAGTCGTTTAGTTAACGATTCGGTAGAGCTCGGACACGTAGTTTAGCTACGTCGTTCTACTTAGAAACTTATAAGTATTCCTTGATAGGAATGTCGTAGAGTACATGCTAGCAAATTCACGTTCTTGGAACGGCACTACGGAATCACGTTAAGCTAACTTTGCACTTGATATCAAGGTGAGTTCATAACCCCCACTTTTTACGGTTTTTACATTTTTATAAATGTTTTCGGGGGTGGAAAGATATGCAAGTTTTGCAAAAATCACACAATGTTTCGATAAACGAAAATCACATATTTCTAAACCATTTCACAACAGGATTTCAACGAACTCAAATTATTTACGAAAAGTTCATGCTAAACTTACCGGTTTTTACAACAGGACAAGGTTTTTCGAAACATGCATGAGTTTTATGACATGAGCTAGGCCCAATAACACGAATGACATCTAGCCCAAGGACATGGACATGAGCTAGGCCCAACACACACACACACACACACACACATTTTAACAATTAGTATGTAGCTATGGGATTAGTTGATGACAGATCACTGTGCGTAAGTAGGATGATGACAATAGTAACCATTAATTACATAGCGACCAAGGTGCAAAAGATATAGATCTATTGAGTTTGAGGCGCGCTCCACTCCTGGTTTGTTAACCCTTTAGGAGTACTTTTGTGATCCCAAATGATGTCAAAGTTGTCTCGGATTAGTTACTTACTTATGGCACATGGAAACTGTAAGGACTTGCAAAAACGTCCAAAAACGACTCGTAAGTGAAAACCCGGACCCATGAAACCCTAGTGCTCATGAAAAACCAAGAAATCAAGAAATTTGGATTTCTCGCGGGCCGCGTAAACCATAAGGCTAGGTCTACGCGGGCCGCGACAGCACAAAAGATGACCAGGATGCGTTTTAGGCCACGTATCAGTCACGTGGCGGGCCTACACGTGACACGCTAGCCCTAGTTGTAGAATAGGTGGCCCTCGCGGGCCGCGTAAGGTATATGTGAGGGTTTACGCGGGCCGCGTAAAACCCAAAAATCTGCTATAAATGGGACAGGCATGGGCAGTTCATCTGTGTGCGAGAAAACTATCAAAATCACACATTTTCTGTTCAAAAATCACATTTAAAGTAGGAAAACGCTGCTACGATAAAGGGTAATAACTCGATCACTGCTACGATACAATGTCCGATCGATTGAAACCGATCCGATGGATGTTTAAGTACTGCCCGTATTTGGGTTATACTTTGTCATTCGTCGTGAGGGTTTTGATTTCGTGAGTTTATCGTAAATGTTGTATTAAGTTACTGACCTAGGTTCGTGTGCATTGTCATTTAAACTAGGTTACAAGGCTAAATCAGTAGGCTAATCTCTGCCCAATTAAACCTGCAATGTGAGGCATTCTCTTTTTATCAAACTTGTTTTTCAATACCTAAATGTTTTCCAGTTATAATTACAGGGATTAAGTCGTGGTTATCTTAAATCACTGGCAAGTGGGGTATTGTGCACATTACTAATTTCTCACGGTTAGGTAAACAAATCTAACCGTGATAATCATCACTACTTGGGTGAAAGAACCCAATAGTGGTATGACCATCGTCACCAGGGTGTGGCACGGCGCCAGATAACAATAAGATAATAGCCATTGTAATCGCTCTTATGCTGTAATCTATAACTATGTGTCGTTTTATTAAAATTGAGTGACTCGCCAGTATTTACCCGCTGACAAAATCTTTTTAAACATGTTTTAGGTGATTTACTGTGAACTCGGGATAAGTGCCGTGTAGCACCCCAGCTTGAAGAATGTGGCTCAGTAAATAAAAGAAATAAACATGTTTTTGTAAAAATAAGGAATTTCATCGTGAAATTTCCTTTATTGTAAATTACGGGGTTTGCCTCAAATTGTAAAATAAAATAATTGGGCATTTTCAGTTTTCACGATCCTGTTAAAATTTCCGCTGCCAAAATAAACATCAATACCACGGGTTTCTGTCCCGCGGCTCCTGAACTGGGTAAAACCGAGACGGGGGCCGTGACAGAAAAAAGTGGTATCAGAGCCACTGATTAAGCCAATTAAGTATTTAGAAATACTTAGTTTTTCCCAATTTCCATTTTTGTAAATTCTGTGAGCATTTAGTTCAATAAATACAATTTTAACTTAAAATTTTGTTTTCTATATATATGTTATCAGCATGAATGAGTTGTCTGAAGCTCTTCAGAACCTCACTATCCATTCTGCTGACATGGAAGTTGCCGGGGGTTTTTCCGGTTATCTGGCAAACACTGAAAAACCAATGGAATTCCAAGCCCAGCTGCAGGAGAAACCAAAACCCAAAAAGAGAAGGAGAATTCTGGACTGGAAACGTGGGCGTAGGAAGAAGCCAGCCGCCCAGAAGGTTAAAAAGACTGAGGATCCCAAAGGGAAAGGAAAGGAGATCGGGGAAAGTTCTGAACAAGCCCGGGAAATGCCACCGTGAGAGGAGCTTGATCGCAAACTGGCAAATTGTGACCTCATTGGACCTGCCAATGAAAACCTCTTCAATTACCCTGCTGAATCACAACTTCTAGTTAATCTGCAACCTGCTATCCCAGACCCTATTGTCAACCACCAACTTTTACCCGGTGAATTGGAGGAATGGTGGACAAGTGACTGGCAGTTTCAGAATTTCATGAATAACCCTAACGTCTATTTCCCCAGTTTGACCCGGAACCTGCACCAAACCCACCTATGAGCACAGAGAACTTGGCTGAACTCCGCCACTATGGCGAGGAGCTGGTGGACGCGGGAAATAGAATTCGGGAAGTAGGGGAGAAAATCACATGGAAATACGATGAGAGGGAACGTCGTTTCTGAAGGGCCAGTCAACTGTGGTGGTGGTGACGAATGTGTTTGTATAATAATAATAATAATAGAAATATAATTATGTAAAATAACTTAAAATAAAACTTTTGTAATGTAACGGGTGTGTATCGATGCACACTAATATATATATATATATATGAATGTCGCAAAGTTGACAATTTTGGCTATACGTGTTGACATGATTATGTGTGATTGTTTTATTGTGACTGGTTATTATTTATTTTATTTTGTGCCAATAATTTATATATTTATATATTGATAATTATCAGATGGAACACGCTTTCAATGAGCCAGTTAACGAAGTTAACCAATCTGAGCAAAACAATGAGGATCACTTTCTTAATAGGCAAGATATAGAAAATGTCGTTGCTCAGGGAATAGCCAATGTTATCCCCGCAATCGTCGCTGCTGTTAAAAACCCCGTTGAACCATCACAAGCCAACCACAGCAAACGTACTCGCGACGACAATTTCAGTAACAGTGTAAACAGAGGTGGCAATAATAATAATGATGTGGTGCAAGCCCCATTCCTTAAGAAAATGAAAGCTACAACACCTGGTTGCACTTACAAAGAATTTATTGCCTGTAAACCGGTTGAATTTGCAGGCAATGAAGGGGCAACTGCCGCACTACGATGGTTGGAGAAAACCGAAGCAGTAATTAAAATAAGTAAATGTGCCGAAGAAGTCAAGGTTATGTACGCATCGCACCTTTTTAAAGAAGGGGCGTTAGAATGGTGGAACACCGTGCTGCAGGGCAAAGGAAGTGACAAGGCTTATGCCATGAATTGGGAAGAATTTAAGAGATTGGTGGAAAGAAAATTCTGTCCCGGATATGAAAAGGAACAAATGACAAATAAATTCCTAAACCACCCTATGATGGATGTTGATTGTCGAGGATATACTTCGACATTCTTTGAATATGCTAGAATTGTACCAACTCTGGCTTCGCCAGAATTGGTACTTATTTATCGCTATATTTGGGGTTTGATTAGCGAGATTCGTGATATCGTCAAAGCTGCGAGACCCCGCACAATTGACGATGCGGTGGAATTAGCTAACACCTTAACCGATGGACTGGTACGCACAAGAGAAGAAAACCGGAAGAAGGAAGTGGCCCAAAAGATTACCCAAGGATTCCGTGTGGGTAATTGATGTGCTGAAAACGGGTTAACAAAAACAACTAAAATTACCCTAAATCTAGACTCTCTAAGTTTTAAATTTATAAGACTAAGACTCTCTAAACCCTAAAACACACAACCGGCAAGTGTACCGATCGAATGTAGTATAGCCTAAGGAAGTCCGAGTATTGAACCCAAGAGACTCTACTGATTACGCTAAGACTCTATCTAGACTAAGACTGACACGACTTAACTATTTGTTTATTGATTGGGGGGGGGGGGGGGTTTCTAAAAATCCTAAGAATGCAAATAACGAATACTAACTAGACTAGACGAACTAGACACGAACTCACACGAAAGCTGAACTCAAGGATGATGAAGGAACTACCTAGACAGGAATCCTGATTGCTTTTAGTTATGATTATAATTGGAAGTTGTCTGCTATGGAACCGGGATCTTGAAATTCTCACCTATCGGGAAATCTAAGGACCCCTATCAAGAGCACGCTAAGATCCCCTAAAGGTTGTTAAACTACCGGTTATTAGACTCCTTTACAAGACACCTAATGGGGTTTATAAAAGTATCCTACAAGGTTCACTCCCTTACGAGACCTAAACCAAGGATAGGTTTGTTTTCTCAGCTAGACTTGCTAGACAGCAGCAAATAGGTTAACTTTCTAAGAAGGACCCACCTTGCGGTTTAATCACTTAGACCTAGCAATAATCTCGCACCTTACAGCTATTGACGATTAGTAGAACACTTGATTTTATAGAATTACCAACTATTACTTCTAAGGTTACTTACTAGATTTTCACCGTAAAGGATAAGAGGTTTATTATGTGATATAGACACTCACCAAAACCTAAAACCCTAGCCCGACTCTATTCCGTGATAAAGACCGTCACCAAGATTCAAGCGAAGAAATAATCAATAATAAAATAACTTCAAGCACGCACACACATCTAACTGATAGAACAAACCGTTTACAATTTATAAACTATCCATAGCATTCATAAATCCAAAAATAATCAAAACCTAAGCAATCATTCAACCATGTCTAGGTAGTAACAGAAATCTAGCCGATAATCATGTCTAATAACATAGCACAAAACATAATCAAATCTGAATTCATCGTAGAACAACTTAAAACAAACAAAAAACAAAGAAACAAGATATTAGAACCCGTAATCTCCGATCCCGAGTGCTCCCGATTGTTCCCCGACAATTCCTAGCTTCCCGAACCTTCAAAACCTCTGAAATCAGTCTCCAATATATCGCCTCTCAAAACCCAAGTTCGTTCGTCTGTCTCCAGCCGATGTTGCGTCCTCTGATGTTGACTCCAGCGTATCTTTTTTTCCCCTTTTAATGATGAATGTGATATATATCCTTTAATTCCCCAAGCATCCACCGACTTTGATACTTCATCCGGTTGGCAACTAGTGCAGCCCAACAACTCACAGCCCAATTTAATTCTTTCTATCGGCCCAATCCAAAGAAAACGTGCAGGCCCCTTTGATGTCTTCGTGATATATATTGATATATTTAGATAATTATGATAATCCCTTGTGATCTTTGATGCTTGTTGACTTTGTGATCCCTCATCACGTGATGTAGGGTGTAGACCCATTTAACTAAATGCCATCCAACCCAAATAAAACAGCAACCTTTTTGATTCTTTTTACAATTCGTCCCCAGTAAATACTCTTTTTTTCTTGTCTTGCTTATGCCTTTAATAATAAATAATAGTGTAGAGATAGCGGGCTCGGCTCACTCAAGAAATATGCGGCAATTTTACTTCGGTCATTGGTACTCCACTCTGCCCAACTGGCTGGTTATTTAATTATTACTAATTTTCGCTTCATTTGTACCAGGACCTACCAAAACACAAAATGATATGATATAATACTAAAACTAAATAAAAATAAATAAAACCTGTACAAAAAATATACAATTTACACGGGACAAATATTTGTATTTTACCACTTATCAGTAATAATAGTAGTAATTTCAAGAAAAAGGGAATCGGGTAATCTTCCACTGCTCCATTTTGCAGTACCTGTAAAAGGAAGCATTTTGGAAAATATAAGGGGTACTGTAACTTCTACAAGATTCCGGGGCATCAAGAAGAAGATTGCAGGAGAAAGAAAGCAACAATTTGCTTCAACTGTGGAGAAGCTGGACATTTTAGACCAGACTGCCCCAAATTGGTCAAACCAGCTGATAACAAGGCCAAACCTGCGAAAGGAACTAATAAGAAGAACGTAAGAGCTTTCCAGCTGACAACGCAGGAAGCAGATCTGATTCCAGATGTGATAGCTGGTACATTCCTTGTACACGATGTTTACGCCAAAGTATTGTTTGACTCTGGTGCAAACCAAAGTTTCATAAAAACTTCATTCTGTCAAGCTCTTAAGTAACATTTAACCAAACTTAGATAGGTTTTTACGGTAGAAACGACGGATGGGAATTCTGTTAACATAGATAAGGTTTTGCAAGAAGGAAAGATAGAGCTCTTAGGCCATAAATTTTCTGCAAACCTGTTACCAATGAATTTAGCTGGATTCGATGTTGTGTTATGAATGGATTGGTTAATAGCCAACCATGCTCGAATCCTCTGTGATAGGAATTCCATAGAAATTCATACACCCACAGGAGAAATAATTGTGGTTACAGGAGATCAACCATGAAAGCCAATGAAATTCATTTCAGTAATGAAAGTGGCCAGTTATTCAAGAAAATAAGGAATGGTGTATATGGTTTCGGTAGTTATTAATACCAAAAGTAAGGAACTCAAGGACATTCCAGTAGTATCAGAATACCCGGATATATTCCCAGAAGAACTACCTGGATTACCACCCGATAGAGAAGTAGAATTTAGAATTCATATAATTCCTTGAACTACACCGATAGCCAAGGCCCCTTATTGGTTAGCACCCACTGAAATGTTAGAATTGAAAAAGCAGTTAGATGAATTATTAAGCAAAGGATTCATACAACCTAGTTCATCCCCGTGGGGAGCACCAGTGTTGTTTGTGAAAAAGGATGGTTCGATGCGAATGTGTATCGATTACAGGGAATTGAATAAGGTTACAATTAAGAATCGATACCCATTACCTAGGATTGATGATCTTTTCGATCAACTTCAGGGAGCTAGATATTTTTCTAAAATAGATTTACGCTCCGGATACCATTAGTTGAAGGTACAAGATGAAGACATACCTAAAACTGCCTTCAGAACTAGGTACGGTCACTACGAGTTTACAGTCATGCCATTTGGGTTAACAAATGCTCCTGCAGCATTCATGGACATGATTAATAGGATCTGTAAACCGTATTTGGATTAATTTGTAATGGTTTTCATCGACGATATACTTATTTATTCCAAAAACCAGGAAGAACATTGTGAGCACCTACATGCACTCTTAACTTTGTTAAGAAAGGAAAAGCTTTATGCCAAATTCTCGAAATGTGAATTTTGGCAACAGGAGGTGCAATTTTTAGGACACATGGTGAATCACGAAGGTATTCACGTAGATCCTTCTAAGATAGAAGCAATCATAAAATGGAAAGTCCCACAGTCAGCCACGGAAGTTAGAAGTTTTCTAGGATTAGCTGGTTACTATAGGCGTTTCATTAAGGATTTCTCTAAAATAGCTGTGCCATTAACTAAGCTAACCTGTAAAACAGTTAAGTTTGAGTGGGGACCCAAGCAAGAAGAGGCCTTTAGAATTTTAAAGCAAAGATTAACAAATGCCCCAATTCTAGCTTTACCAGACGGAACAGAAGATTTTGAAGTTTACTGTGATGCTTCTAAACTAGGATTAGGATGTGTACTGATGCAACGCAAAAAGGTAATTGCGTATGCCTCAAGGCAATTAAAGAAGCACGAGGAAAATTATACAACTCATGACTTAGAGTTAGGCGCAATAATTTTTGCCCTTAAGATTTGGAGGCACTATTTATATGGAATTAGGTTTACTGTATATACCAATCATAAGAGCCTAAGGTACATATTTGGGCAAAAAGAATTGAACATGATGGAAATTCTAAGTGACTATGACTGTGACATTCAATATCACGAAGGAAAGGTAAATGTAGTAGCAGATGGCCTAAGTCGTAAGTATCATAAGAAACAAAGACGAGTTCGTGCTCTTAGAATAAATCTCCAATTAGATTTAATGGAACAATTGAAGAATGTTCAGGAAACAACAATCGAGGATAATGCTGAAGGAATGAAGGGATGGATAAAGGAACTAGAGCAAGGGGTTGATGGAATTTGGAGATTTCACAAGAAAAGGATTTGGGTACCTAAGCAAGGAAATTTAAGAAATAAGATTTTAGAGGAAGCCCACAAATCTAGGTATACCGTACATCCTGGTAACAATAAAATGTACCAAGATTTAAGAAATAACTTCTGGTGGATAGGAATGAAGAAGGATATAGCTAGATATGTTTCGAAGTGCCTAACTTGTTCACAGGTTAAGGCGGAACACCAGAAACCCTCAGGTCTACTGCAACAATTAGAAATGGCCGTATGGAAATGGGAATTAATAACCATGGACTTTGTTACCAAGTTACCCAGGACCAGAAAAGGTAACGACTCAATTTGGGTAATTGTGGATCGATTAACCAAATCAGCCCATTTTCTACCCATGAAAAAAACCTTTAGCATGGAAAGGTTAGCAAAGTTGTACGTAGACGAAGTAGTATCATTACATGGAGTCCCACTCTCCATTGTATCAGATAGGGATAGTCGCTTCACTTCACATTTCTGGTCAAGTTTCCAAGAAGCCATGGGGACACGATTAAATTTAAGTATTGCATATCATCCCCAAACAGATGGACAAAGTGAAAGGACGATCCAAACCCTAGAAGACATGCTCAGAGCATGTGTCATAGATTTTGGTGGAAACAGGGATGACCACCAACCCTTAATCGAATTCTCCTATAACAATAGTTATCATGCAAGTATCGAAGCTGCCCCATTCGAAGCACTGTATGGACGGAAGTGTAGAACTCCAGTTTGTTGGGCAGAAATAGGAGAAGGTCAATTATCAGGTCCTGAGATTGTGCAAGAAACCACCGACAAGATTACTCAAATCAAGGAAAGACTAAAGACGGCTCGAGATCGCCAGAAAAGTTATGCAGACAATTGACGTAAGCCATTAGAATTTCAAGTTGGAGACAAGGTACTATTAAAAGTTTCTCCTTGGAAAGGAGTAGTTCGATTCAGTAAGAAAGGAAAGTTGAGTCCAAGGTATATTGGGCCGTTTATGGTTACCCAACGAATAGGACCAGTTGCCTATCGTTTACAACTACCAGAAGAGCTAGCTAGAGTACATGACGTATTTCATATATCTAACCTCAAGAAATGTCTATCTGACGAATCACAGGTAGTACCTCTTCAAGACATAAAGGTAAATGAAAAGTTGAAGTTCGTGGAGAAACCGCTCCAGATAGAAGACAAAAAGGTTAAGTTCCTCAAGCATAAAAGACTAGTACTAGTCAAGGTCAAGTGGGATTTAAAAAGAGGACCTGAGTACACCTGGGAGCTGGAATCGGAAATGAAGCGAAAGTATCCTCACTTATTTCAGTAAATCTCGAGGACGCGATTTTAAATAAGGTGGGGAGGATGTAAGGACCTGCAAAAACGTCCCAAAACGACTCGTAAGTGAAAACCCGGACCCATGAAACCCTAGTGCTCATGAAAAACCAAGAAATCAAGAAATTTGGATTTCTCGCGGGCCGCGTAAACCATAAGGCTAGGTCTACGCGGGCCGCGACAGCACAAAAGATGATCAGGATGCATTTTAGGCCACGTGTCAGTCACGTGGCGGGCCAACACGTGACACGCTAGCCCTAGTTGTAGAATAGGTGGCCCTCGCGGGCCGCGTAAGGTATATGTGAGGGTTTACGCGGGCCGCGTAAAACCCAAAAATCTGCTATAAATGGGACAGGCATGGGCAGTTCATCTGTGTGCGAGAAAACTATCAAAATCACACATTTTCTGTTCGAAAATCACATTTAAAGTAGGAAAACGCTGCTACGATAAAGGGTAATAACTCGATCACTGCTACGATACAATGTCCGATCGATTGAAACCGATCCGATGGATGTTTAAGTACTGCCCGTATTTGGGCTATACTTTGTCATTCGTCGTGAGGGTTTTGATTTCATGAGTTTATCGTAAATGTTGTATTAAGTTACTGACCTAGGTTCGTGTGCATTGTTATTTAAACTAGGTTACAAGGCTAAATCAGTAGGCTAAACTCTGCCCAATTAAACCTGCAATGTGAGTCATTCTCTTTTTATCAAACTTGTTTTTCAATACCCAAATGTTTTCCAGTTATAATTACAGGGATTAAGTCGTGGTTATCTTAAATCACTGGCAAGCGGGGTATTGTGCACATTACTAATTTCTCACGGTTAGGTAAACAAACATAACCTTGATAATCATCACTACTTGGGTGAAAGAACCCAATAGTGGTATGACCATCGTCACCAGGGTGTGACACGGCGCCAGATAACAATAAGATAATAGCCATTGTAATCGCTCTTATGCTGTAATTTATAACTATGTGTCGTTTTTTTAAAATTGAGTGACTCGCCAGTATTTACCCGCTGACAAAATCTTTTTAAACATGTTTCAGGTGATTTACTGTGAACTCGGGATAAGTGCCATGTAGCACCCCATCTTGAAGAATGTGGCTCAGTAAATAAAAGAAATAAACATGTTATTTTTGTAAAAATAAGGAATTTCCTCGTGAAATTTCCTTTATTGTAAATTACGGGGTTTGCCTCAAATTGTAAAATAAAATAATTGGGCATTTTCAGTTTTCACGATCCTGTTAAAATTTCCGCTGCCAAAATAAACATCAATACCACGGGTTTCTGTCCCGCGGCTCCTGAACTGGGCAAAACCAGGACGGGGGCCGTGGCAAAAACAGATGTAATTTGCATTACATCAGTACCACTCTATTCAATGTTGGTCCAATGTATACAAATTTACAACTATATCTATACGTACTAGCCCAATCTCGCCAATAAAAAAGTTAACACCAAATCTAAAAGTAAAACCCTAAACCGTTAAACAACCGTCTGTTCATCGTCTCAATTTTTCATGTTGTTACCCTAAGTCGATCATCTCCATCTCTAAACGTCATTGTTCTTGCAATATGATCATCGCCTCATCGACCATAACGTTATCATTCATAAGAAAACTATTGTACCATGAAATGCGCATGTTTCTAAAAACATTAAAAGTTTGAGACCCAACATTGTCACTATTTCTCTCCGCAAATTTAAATTGGGCGACACAGTTGTCAAAATCGCTCAACGTTCGTTCGAAATATTCACTGCTTGGAAAATGCCCGTTTGATTTAAGGCTTGGTTTTAGATGAGCCATTCCGTTCGATTTGATTTGTAAACGAGCCAAGCACGAGTAAAAGTCTGCTCGGCTCGTAAACAACCGTAGTCTAAAATGAACACAAAAACGGCCAAAGTAGAGGTCAACATATTGTTTGTAAAATATCAATTCTAATTTTAAGAAAATGTTAATACATACTTGAACTATAATATAGTAATTATAGAATGTGATCTTTTGATTATGTCATAATGTTTTATTCTATAGTAATTTGCAAGCATCACTACCACACTAACATGGAGGTCATAATTCTTTTATTCTATAGTAATTTGCAGGCATCACTACCACATGGTGATAGTGAATGGGTAGGCACAAGCAAAAAAAAGTAGTCAAAGTCAACATTTCAAAGAGGGTCAATTCTTGATAACCTCATAGATCTTTCTTAATATATATTCGTAGTTTGTCGACGTTATCTATAGAATATCTAGTTTTATATTAAGCCATTTATATCACTTTTGTTCAATTTTAATTCCTTTCATTATGTTATTATTTACCTTGTTCTCTTTGTAACGAACCAATGATTATTTATTCCCTTAAAAGGAATATTTCACAAAATAGTAATCAAGTTTTAAGAGTGTTCAATCAAGTCACTCATAAAAAATTTATTCTAACTAGGTCACTGAAGTTTTATTTATGTTCTAATCCTATATTATTTACCTGAATAGCAGGTAAACTATTCTATGTGCCATTTATATAGGTTTTCTTCACTTAAAAACTCAAACAATTCTTGTCATGCTACCATGCCTTCTCTTAGACTACCCGTAGTGGGGCGTTTTTTTTTTTAAAAATTCAAAAAAAAAAAAAACGCCCGAAAACGCCCCCCTCCCACTACGCCCGGCGTTATAGGGCGTTTTTTTTGGAAAAAAATACGTTTGGCGTTTTATTTAAAACGCTTGGCATATACTTGACCAGCCAATCACCTTTAAGCATGGACTGACAACTTTGAATTTTGAATATTGCCCCATATTTCGTGTGTGTGCTTCAACATATAGGGACGAAAAGTGTGTGTGTCTGACAACTTTTTGACTTTTGAGATACCACATGCCTTTCAACCTCACATCCATTTGATTTTTTTTTTTTTTGCATTAAAAATAATATGGGCGTTATTGGAATAATGCCCCACTACACCACTTTTTGCTATAATGCCCCATGCTGACTGGGATGACACGTGTCGGATAATGCCCCATGGTGAGGGCATTATAAGTTGTTACCACTACACATGGTCTTAAAGGAATCCATGAATCATTTGATATCACCACTATTTTATGTAAATCTAAGCAATAAAATATAACAAATAAAAATAGACAACCAAACTAAAATCGAGAAAACAATGGAAACAAAGATGGCCAGTGAATTGGAACTAAAATTGAGGATGCAAATTAAGAGATTCGAGAAAAAAAAGAGGTTTATGAAATTCATGACTGACCTCCAGTTTCATTTTATCTTTGCCATGAAACCTTCTGACGACATCGACGCCATACTTCAATTTCTAGGAATAAAATCTTTCAAGATAAACTATGTTTACACATGGTTACAAAAATTTGTGAAGGAAGGATTTGTTGTTTTCTAATCCAATGCAGTCGACTATAAACAGCTAAAGCCACCACCCTTTGTTTGTATTATTTAATTGTTGTCTTTCTTCAAGATTTAAAAAAATTGCATTTTTTTTGTATTTTTTAATAAAAATATCGCAATTTATTTAAAAAAGACAATTGAAATTTTTTAATCCATGTTGACGCTTATAAGCTATGTCAACATATATTTTTTTAAAACCTAAATAAATGATATGTAGGATGTGTGACCTTCTATTTAGGTAAAATATCTAGAATTGGAACATAAATTAAACTTTAGTGATCTAATTGGAGCAAAAAAATTTATGAGTGAGCTGATTGAAACACTCCTGAAAATTGGTTACTATTTAACAAAATTATCCCTTCATTAAAGTAGAAAGACTTAATTAATAATTTTTCAAGTAGGGTGTTAAACTGTTAATAGAGCATGAGCTTTCGTCTAAACCCGTAAGCCTGTTTAAACTCAAGTGCATCTTGTCTAAGCTTAAACTTATCTCGTTTAATATTAGAGATTTCAAGTTTATCGCGTTTCAAGTTTTATGTCTGAAGTTTGAGTTATGTTTATTAATGATTTTTCAATCTCGGCTCGAATTTCGTAATAATTATTTATATATAAATATATGGATTTGAAAATAAATATAACTATTTATATGCAAATATGATTATGTATATATGTTTCCACAAGAACAATTATATATAAAATAATATATGTTATTTTCTTGGTTTTATCAGAATTTTATATTATAACATGTATTATGTAGTTAGTTATACATTCATTATATAAAACAAAAATTATTATATTTATATAAATTATAGTCTCATTTATATTTGCAAGCATAGTCAAGCTATGTTTATTAGATAATCTCCAATTTAGACTCAAGTGTAAGCTCAAGCGCGTTCAAACTTGGTTGGATTCAAGCTTTTAGCAAAACGATCTAAAAAACCTCACAAGCGTCTCGCCTCATATACACCCCTATCTTTAAATAGATAACCAAAACTATATAAACATGTAATAATGTTTCTTAATCTATTAACCATCAAGTGCATTCTAGCTGCCGAAACAAAAGAATTTTGTTTGTAACAATGGTTATTACAAAATTATTCACAATCTAAAACCATATACGTTCCTTATATGATAATGACACGGACTTAATATCACCAATCAGTAACTTAAAGGATTAAAAGAAGTCTCCAATTATGTAAGTTCCTAGTGAACTTTAGTACCTGCCTTGATGGGGAATTAGTCAAAGTAAAACTCAAATAATTCAAACATTCAATGAGTTATGCTTCCACAATCCACATTGCCTACCTAAAGTATTATGATAATATCTAAAAATCCATCATTAGTAATATTCTAGGTCGGTTTTTATCTAGCAAGTATTATAGTATTTTTAAAATATATTTAAGATGATGGTTTAAGTCTCACTTTTATTAAAGTCTCACTTAAAACACAAAATCGAAGTGGACAACGTGTATTTACACAGATGGACCCTATAGTTTATAGCTAGTTACTAATAGATTTTATTTTAATTAAGAGATATAATAAAAAAATGAAAATATAAAAAAATAAATAGATTTTGTAAAATTGATTTAAACTTAAATAAAATTAGGTGTTAGTACCCAAAGATGTTACATTGATAAAATTAGAAAAAATGGAAGGGTATTTTAGTCATTATATTGATAAAATTAACTAATTTTGGTGTTAATACCCAAAGGTGTTACGAAATTGAAACCATAAAACCTAAATCTGTTAAAAAAAATTAGTACCACATGGTCCATCTGTATAATTAACTCCATAAACTTATATTAATATTTCTTAAATAGTTTTCTTTTCAGAGTTTAGATCATTATAAACAAATCAAATATGTAGTTGTAAACTTAATTTACTATTTAAAATACTTAATCTCCACCTCTATGACCTTTGTAACTCGACATATCTTGCCACCGAGAACTAAAGAGTCTAGCACCGTCAGCTTCTTCGATCAACGTGAGTTTTTTCAACCTCAGACAACATTGTGAAACAACTTTAAATTTTTTAAGTATGGATGTTACAAGATGAGGCTTAGGTTAACCAATTCGCCCCATACATATATGTAACATGCTGGACCCTGATCTTAATTTTATCTTTTATTTGAGGTGAACTGTAAGACCCTTACGATTATTTAACAATTTCCGTACGATAATCAACAATAAAATGCATATTTAAGTATACACATCCATATAAATATTTCGGGTTTATTAAAACTTTTACAAATAAAAGTTATACAACATAATCCAATTTGGTTCATTGTTAAAAGAACGTAGTGGTAATGTGCGGAAGCTTGAATCCAGAACGTGTTCGGTTCTTTGTTGAACTTGATCGTCCTCTGGTACTAGGATTTTACATGCAACTCATAAAACATGAGTTAGATTAGTCATACGTAGCTTAAAACGTATTTAAATGGGTTCGCAATGCATAAAAGGCTAAAATAAACAATTTTCGCGCATCAGGCATCCCGTCGCGTCGCGCGACGGCCTAAGGCCTTCCTTGTCGCGTGGCGCGACGCCTTGAATTTTCCAGAATGTTGCAGCTTGTTGCTGCATTTGCCCAGCTCCGATTTCGATCGAAATTCTAACTTCAAAGCTTCATAACTTTTGATCGAGGTGTCCGTTTTACACGATTCTTTTTCCTACGCGTTCGTAATTTGATTCTCCATCATATGGAGTTATAATCCGACATCCGGATTCACAATTTTTTATTTTATTTCAAGCTCTCGGCTTGATATTCAAATATAACACTTTTTGACCCGTTTGTGTATTTATCAAACAAACAAGCTTGTTTGACCCCCCATTCGTCATGAACCCTTTAATTCTAACATTGTCTAGCATATTAGGTTCCAATCATGGGTTTCTACGCATTATTGACCCGTTTTTTGCTTATATTCATATTTTGACCCCTTAAGGGTATTTATGTCCTTTTAATCATAAATTACGCTCATTTCTTGTATGCGTCATAATTCTACCGAACCATATTGATTAGTCTTTCACCACAACCATGATTGTAGTGGATTTAATGTAATAGACTATTTATTCCGAGTTTTATCCCTCAGAAATATTATTTTACGGCAAGACACATTTTAAGGCATTTAACCCTTGAAAGTTTATGCCTACAACTTTTATACGCATCTAAGGGTTACAAAATCATAATATAAGTTTCTAAACAACCTCTAAGGGTTGTTTACCTGGTTCACCCATCAGGGGCTTTTTGGTCATTTTTAAATCCTTCATTTTTGCGATGAAGTACTTCACTAAATATTCGACCCACATTGCACTTTTAACTATAAGTCCATTTAGCGTACCTGGCCCGGGTCAACAAATAGACCCGATTTATACCTTGCTTTTATTATAACACAATCTATGGTGACGCAATAATCCAAATTGCTAATCGCTCCTGTTAACATAAGACTTGACAACCATATTAGTCGATAATTATCAAGTGGTGTTATCACCACCATTTGACCCGTTCGGCCTATATGACCAAACATTTACATATGTAGCAAAACATGGCTTTTAATTACCAATTGCCCATCCGACCCATTTCCGATATTTCTTTCATTAGTTCCCTTTTCTTACTTATTTAGCCCATTTTGGCTTGCGCCATGGGTATCTTTTTAGCTTCAGTTTATATTAGTCGACACTTGACCAAATTTCCATTTTTACCCTTTTTCTTAATATTAGTCATTACGTGACCAATTTACCGTTTTGCCCTTTTTTACCATAAACCATGGTTCTTATCGTTTATATTTGTTCCGACCCATATCAATTGTGTCGGAATCGATATTTCCAATATTATTTTTATCAAGTTTATAACTTATATAATAAATAAGTATTCTACAAAAGGTGTAAGTTTCACTTACCTCTCATCCGGTTTACGATTTTCTTCTCGCACTTGCTTCGTTTGACCGCTTCTTTTCCAAGCCCCCACCTAGCTCGTTAAGCGTCAAACTATTGTCAACATTTTACAAGGTGGTTAGATTAGTTATTAACAATCACGACTATTCCACCTTACTTATTTTCTATGTTGAAACTACTATTCGACTTCATCATTAGTCAGCTTAACTTATCAAAAGTTAACTACTTTCGATCACACGGTTTACACAATTAGGTCTAAATCAACATGATGTTTAGAACTTTTATCGCTTCATGTTTCGCATAATTCGCCATATTATTCAAATGTGCGTTTCACTCGAATTTCAACACTTTAGTTCTCATTTAGGCATTTTAACAAACACCTAATGGGCATAATCTTACACATTTACTAACTAGTTCATAACTAGTCATTTTTATCAAGATTAACATCAAAATTCAACCTCTATCATGTATAATCAAATACTCAAACTTGCAAATTGTTCAAGTGTCTTGTTTCTACTATCAAATATGATGATCTTAAATATGTGTATATCATCATCTTCGCTACATAATCAAAACCCACTTGTCTAAGTGTGGTAATTCATCAAATTATTCAAGTCATAGCAATTTTACTTCAAATTTCTACTTAGGGTTTGTTCCTAAGCAATCACACTTCATTAATTCAGCCATAGCCTCTACGATTCATGCATAGATTGCATCATGCAAAGTTAACTAACTTTCACAACTTCATGAATATTAGAAATTCGAAATACCTTACGATCCCCTTGACTTGGTGATCGTTTCTATGTATTCAAATCCGAATTTGGCCTTCGTTTGATCCTCCAATTTAATGATTTTCTTGAATTTAGGGTTTGGCTCCATGGGAGCTTGCTCCTGTCGTTCATAGGCATACACACACTAAGTGTGTGTGACTTATGTCTAATTTTCTAATATTAGACTCAAGTTTTCCATTTTTACATCTTAAGTCCCCCGAGTTTAACTTTTATTCAACCTTCTCATAACACTTAATAGAAATAAACCAACCCTCATAACTAGGGTCAAATGTTCCTAGTTACGTAATGGGTTCGGGAAGGTTTACGAATAGGTTTGTTTTAAGTCCCGTTAACTTGGGCCTTTTATCCATTTTATTCCCTTAAAAACTTTTATTCACTTTTTAATTAATATTAGGATTATTTATTTAAGTCCTAATATTCATCGGGTTAATTTTATCACTAACGGTATTTCACCGGCCTTTCAGTATTAATGTGGTTTGATTACCATACCCGTTTTTGGGGTGTTACAAGTCTACCCCCCTTAAAGAGGTTTCATCCCCGAAACCTTTCTTACATAGTTTCTTAGGTTTAACTCCATAGACTTAGTTTCATTAATTACTTGAGCATTGCTCGCATTTAATAATCTTACCAGGATAGTATGGTAATTTCTCTTTTTGGCTTTCAAACGTATGCGCCTTTCACGTGTAAGGCATCGTAGGCCGTTACTTTCATCTTGTATTTCTTATTCTGGTCACTTATTTGACCGAGTTGTCATCTGATCACTCGATCATATTTATTCTTCAATATGTTTACTTCAAGGTAATTTTTATATTGACAGGCGCTTCGTATAAGTCGTAACGCTATCTTGACTTTAAAAGGTTTTACCGGCTAGACTGATTAGTCGCCATCACTTTATACCCCGTCATTCGGGTATATCTGTTGCCAACCAGGCTCTTTACGTGTTTTCTGATTCCATACATCGTAACTCACGTTACGACGTGGTTATATTCTGTGACACTTTTTGTGACCGTGATCGCATCACGTCTTGTTTAAGTTTATGTCTACTTTTCATTACCGAAAATCTTTCTCTCGAATGTATCGCTTTGCACCTATCGGTGTTAAGATCTATATTCTTTGATATTAATTATTTTCCGAATTCATCTCATAATATTCATATTTGTTAAAACGTTGTTTCTTACTAAAACTGAATTTTAGTTTAACGTTTTTCTGTTTAACTTTGTCAATTACTCATATCAAGGAAATTGACAACTCATAATTTATTCCTTTCCGTTCTCGTTTTACATGGGGAATCGTAACCGGTTCCCTCTCTTTACACTATTGACCCGTAGGTTCTTTCACTTAGCCTCATAAGCTATTTCTTTAGATTTTCACCCTTTTAAGATAGGACCTCAACAATTCGTTTCTTTCCGTTTATGACCCAAGGGTCTTCTTGGTCCCGTAGACCTTAACTCTACTTTTTAATCCCGTAGGTTATGATGATCCCGTAGATCGTCTTTTATTCGTGTCTATATTCAAATGTATATATACATATATAGCTTCAAAGCATCCCTTGTTAAGTTTAGAATCGTTTATTTTCGCTTTTGAACTTTAGTTGACCTTGGCCGTAGTCTAAGGTTTCGTTCGTTTACTTCCAGACTAATTTTCTGATTTTATGACTCTTTACGTCATCTACACGTCGGTTTGTTCTACGCTTACCATTATCTGGTTCTCACATGTATTTCTTTGCAACCCACTACCCGGGTTCTTTTACCTTAAGGTTTTTAGCGCCCATAGCCCCTTACATAGGTTTATTAATATTTCGCGCTTTTATTTATTCAGTTCGCGCTTACTTACGTCAGCAAGCATTATTCTTTATAAAATTCATTTGACTTGTTCGTGTGAAATTTCATCACTTATGAATGTTAAGCTTCATTCTTTGTTCGACCCGTTCAACTTTAAAATAGTTGAACGTAATTTATCAAAATTTCTATTTTCAGTATCTTATCGTCTTTTAGTCATGACTCGAAACCCGAGTCTTTTGACTTTCAATTCGCGTTCCCGTCTCTTGGTTTACGCATTCACTCAAAATCCTACCCATCAATCGGGTGTTTTACCGAAGTCGTTATCATTGCAACCCTTCCAGTATGCATTAAGACTTCGCTTTGATTTATTTGGTCGTCTTAGCGAAATCCATCGCTTTTATTCAACCATGTCTTTTATTCTTTATGTGACCATCCTTGACGGCCTTATAGATTCTGAGTGGCGATTATCATCGTCATCCTTGCTTTACTACGACTAAAGTTAACAACCTCGATTATCTTTTTCGCATGGGCAATACCTTCGTTTTTATGATCCGACGGATCATCTATACTTTGGTTTTACTTGCCCATTTTGTCAACCTTGGCTCTTTCGTCCAGAATGACTTATTTTCATGAATTTTCCTCAGGTCATTCATTTATATAATCATTTACATTGGTCTTTGTCCCTTCTCTCGGGATCATTATTCTAATGTAATACACTTCCGTCACCCGGCTGTGCGTTTACATTATTATCAAGTATTTGATTATTTGTTTCATTTGGGTACTTTTTAATTTGTCCCATTCACCCCGTCCTTACTACATCGGATGTAAATATGTCCATCATAAAAAGTTCATGATACCACGTGTTCACTACTTACTTGGCCAGAGTAAGCGATCAACACTTGGTATACATAACCTTTTTATAATTTTCACATTACACCCCATGTAAGTAATACCTCTATTTGTTTCTCTTGGAAACAATATCCCGGATAGGTTTTCTATTCGAGTTTTTCCAAGTTTTCAATCTACATATGCAACTTTCAATCTCTACGTATTTGTTGCATATTACTATTCACGTAATAATTTAAAACGCACACCTGATAATGCTTGCTCTAACAGGCTCTCCTTGCCATTAACTTATTCGCAATCGTTACGCGATTTAGGTCCTTGGTGAGCATACTCTACTTGTCATACTTTGGACCGTTCCTCCGTCAAATCTGCAATTTGTTAAAATCTCGCTATCTTCAGATGCAAGTGTCCTCCAAATAAAACATTTACAAGAGTTAGTAATATCAACTTCAATAATCGCCCGTATTATAATACAAGGCTTTTCTACTATACAAGTCAACACGCGCAATTTCGTCAATTATATTTATCATTTAATTGAGGTAACGTGTATTACACGATAACCCTATGTGTTGTTCGCAACATTTTAACTTATAGCAAACCATTAATAGACATGTACTTACCGGATTTGCAATCAAGCCTCGAACCGAACACTTTACCCTTTAACCTTGGGCTCTGATTACCAACTTGTAAGACCCTTACGATTATTTAACAATTTCCGTACGATAATCAACAATAAAATGCATATTTAAGTATACACATCCATATAAATATTTCGGGTTTATTAAAACTTTTACAAATAAAAGTTATACAACATAATCCAATTAGGTTCGTTGTTAAAAGAACGTAGTGGTAATGTACGGAAGCTTGAATCCTGAACGTGTTCGGTTCTTTGTTGAACTTGATCGTCCTCAGGTACTAGGATTTTACCTGCAACTCATAAAACATGAGTTAGATTAGTCATAAGTAGCTTAAAACGTATTTAAATGGGTTCGCAATGCATAAAAGGTTAAATAAACAATTTTCGCGCATCAGGCATCCCGTCGCGTCGCGCGACGGCCTAAGGCCTTCCTTGTCGCGTGGCGCGACGCCTTGAATTTTCCAGAATGTTGCAGCTTGTTGCTGCATTTGCCCAGCTCCGATTTCGATCGAAATTCTAACTTCAAAGCTTCATAACTTTTGATCGAGGTGTCCGTTTTACACGATTCTTTTTCCTACACGTTCGTAATTTGATTCTCCATCATATGGAGTTATAATCCGACATCCAGATTCACAATTTTTTATTTTATTTCAAGCTCTCGGCTTGATATTCAAATATAACACTTTTTGACCCGTTTGTGTATTTATCAAACAAACAAGTTTGTTTGACCCCCTATTCGTCATGAACCCTTTAATTCTAACATTGTCTAGCATATTAGGTTCCAATCATGGGTTTCTACGCATTATTGACCCGTTTTTTGCTTATATTCATATTTTGACCCCTTAAGGGTATTTATGTCCTTTTAATCATAAATTACGCTCATTTCTTGTATGCGTCATAATTCTACCCATCCATATTGATTAGTCTTCCACCACAACCATGATTGTGGTGGATTTAATGTAATAGACTATTTATTCCGAGTTTTATCCCTCGGATATATTATTTTACGGCAAGACACATTTTAAGGCATTTAACTCTTGAAAGTTTATGCCTACAACTTTTATACGCATCTAAGGGTTACAAAATCATAATATAAGTTTCTAAACAACCTCTAAGGGTTGTTTACCCGGTTCACCCATCAGGGGCTTTTTGGTCATTTTTAAATCCTTCATTTTTGCGATGACGGACTTCACTAAATATTCGACCCACATTGCACTTTTAACTATAAGTCCATTTAGCGTACCTGGCCCGGGTCAACAAATTGACCTGATTTATACCTTGCTTTTATTATCACACAATCTATGGTGACGCAATTATCCGAATTGCTAATCGCTCCTGTTAACATAAGACTTGACAAACATATTAGTCGATAATTGTCAAGTGGTGTTATCACCACCATTTGACCCGTTCGGCCTATATGACCAAACATTTACATATGTAGCAAAACATGGTTTTTAATTACCAATTGCCCATCCGACCCATTTCCGATATTTCTTTCATTAGTTCCCTTTTCTTACTTATTTAGCCCATTTTGGCTTGCGTCATGGGTATCTTCTTAGCTTCAGTTTATATTAGTCGATACTTGACCAAATTTCCATTTTTACCCTTTTTCTCAATATTAGATTACAGTACAAGGTAATCTTATCGAAAACTCATAATTTCTTAGTCATTACGTGACCAATTTACCGTTTCGCCCTTTTTTACCATAAACCATGGTTCTTATCGTTTATATTTGTTCCGACCCATATCAATTGTGTCGGAATCAATATTTCCAATATTATTTTTATCAAGTTTATAACTTATAGAATAAATAGGTATTCTACAAAAGGTGTAAGTTGCACTTACCTCTCATCCGATTTACGATTTTCTTCTCGCACTTGCTTCGTTTGACTGCTTCTTTTTCAAGCCCCCACCTAGCTCGTTAAGCGTCAAACTATTGTCAACATTTTACAAGGTGGTCAGATTAGTCATTAACAATCACGACTATTCCACCTTACTTATTTTCTATGTCGAAACTACTATTCGACTTCATCATTAGTCAGCTTAACTTATCAAAAGTTAACTACTTTCGATCACACAGTTTACACAATTAGGTCTAAATCAACATGATGCTTAGAACTTTTATCGCTTCATGTTTCGCATAATTCGCCATATTATTCAAATGTGCGTTTCACTCGAATTTCAACACTTTAGTTCTCATTTAGGCATTTTAACAAACACCTAATGGGCATAATCTTACACATTTCCTAACTAGTTCATAACTAGTCATTTTTATCAAGATTAACATCAAAATTCAACCTCTATCATGTATAATCAAATACTCAAACTTGCAAATTGTTCAAGTGTCTTGTTTCTACTATCAAATATGATGATCTTAAACATGTGTATATCATCATCTTCACTACATAATCAAAACCCACTTGTCAAAGTGTTGCAATTCATCAAATTATTCAAGTCATAGCAATTTTACTTCAAATTTCTACTTAGGGTTTGTTCCTAAGCAATCACACTTCATTAATTCGGCCATAGCCTCTACGATTCATGCATAGATCGCATCATGCAAAGTTAACTAACTTTCACAACTTCATGAATATTAGAAATTCGACATACCTTACGATCCCCTTGACTTGGTGATCGTTTCTATGTATTCAAATCCGAATTTGGCCTTCGTTTGATCCTCCAATTTGATGATTTTGTTGAATTTAGGGTTTGGCTCCATGGGAGCTTGCTCCTGTCGCTCATACGCATACACACACTAAGTGTGTGTGACTTATGTCTAATTTTCTAATATTAGACTCAAGTTTTCCATTTTTACATCTTAAGTCCCCCGAGTTTAAATTTTATTCAACCTTCTCATAACACTTAATAGAAATAAACTAACCCTCATAACTAGGGTCAAATGTTCCTAGTTACGTAATGGGTTCGGGAAGGTTTACGACTAGGTTTGTTTTAAGTCCCTTTAACTTGGGCCTTTTATCCATTTTATTCCCTTAGAAACTTTTATTCACTTTTTAATTAATATTAGATTATTTATTTAAGTCCTAATATTCACCGAGTTAATTTACCACTAACAGTATTTCACCGGTCTTTCAATATTAATGTGGTTTGATTACCAAACCCGTTTTCGGGGTGTTACATGAACATACTACACGACATATATGTTTTGTGGTTTGAGATCTCGGGACGAGGCTCATAGTTGGCTTGACATTGTACACATTTAACTATAGGGTGAGAGTCCCTGTAACCCCAGCTATGAGCTCAATTTTAATAGAGTATAAGATTTTTGCATAATGTGTTTTAAGTTCATGGTTGTATTTTAGGTGTTTCAATTTAAATTTTAAATAATAACGGTATTTTTGTTTTTCATATGCATTTAACTGAAAAAATTACTCTCCATCCAAGCTAGAGACCGGATGTGTCAACCGCATGCTAAACTTTGGACCATCTGTGTACTTTCTTAAAGTTATGGACCACTTTTAAAATTTGGACAAACCACATAGATTGATTTGATTGTGTACTTTACTCTAATTTTCTTTTACTTAACTTGGCATTACTAAGTTGGAATGAATTAAATACGTTTTTAAGTTTAATAATTTCGAAATAGACAAGCAAATAAATCAAGTGATCTTGATTTGATCACTGTGAAATAAATTTATTTGTTAAATGAGTATTTTTGATTATAAGTTAAATAGATTTTAAATAAGCAGTTTAGTTTAGATTATATATCTGTTTGAATTGAAAACATAACTTGGATTACACATTATTTTCTAATCTTAAAAATAACAACAATTAAATGAAAAAAAAAATTCTATAGTTTTGAAATATTAAATATTTTTGTAATTAAATATCTCATATTTTCTCTATTCTCTCATCCCTCAAACTAAGGGTGAGATGTTAAAATAACGGTTATACAAAATGAGAAATGTTTTAAAGTCCACTTTAATTGATTTGAAAAAGGCACATAACAGTGTCATGTAGACTGATACGGAACAGTTTAGACGATTGAAAAGTTTCTAGAAAGTATATAGACTTAATTAAGGATATGTATGTTAATACTAAAACTAGTGTTCATGTACCGGTCGGGGATACTGATTTCTTTCATGTGTAGGTATGACTCCACCAAGGGTTAGCGTTGAGTACATTTCTACTTGCGATTGTCCTAGATGAGTTGTCAAAGTCGATTCAGGAGTCACTGCCATTTCTATTTGCGATTGTACTAATTGAGGAGAGTAAACAAAGCTTGAATGCAAGGTTAGAAGAATGGCAAGTAGCTTTAGAAGGCAAAGGTTTGAGGATTAGTCGCTCTAAGACTGGGTACTTTTACTGTGATTTCAGGGGAGTAGGCAATGAGCACGATACTCAGATCACCGTTGAGGGCCAAGTGGTTCAGCAGGCAACTAAGTTCAAGTATTTAGGATTGTTTGTTCAGAGTAATGGAGAGATAGATAGTGACGTAGCTCACCGCATCCAGGTTGGATGGTGTAACTGGAGAGTAGGCATGGGGTTATTGTGTGACAAGAGGTTCCTATATAAATTAAAAGAGAAATTTTATAGGGGTTGCAATTAGACCTTCTATGTTATACGGAACAGGTTGTTGAGCCATCAAGAAAATTAATGCACGTAAGCTAGAAGTAGCAGAGATGAAGACACTAAGATGGATGTATAGTCACACTAGGTTGGACAAGATAAAATGAAGTTTTTTAGGAAAAGATTAGGAGTTGCTAGTATTTCAGACAAGATTAGGGAGGGGAGATTGAGATGGTTTGGGCATGTCAGGAGGAGGCAGATAACAACCACAGTTAGAACAGTTGAAACACTCACTGTAGATGGAATGAGGAGTAGAGGCAGGCCGAAAATGACTTGGGATGAGCGGATCAGGCAAGATTTGTTAGATTTCCACCTCTCTTCTCTGAGGACATAGTCAAGGACAGAACTTCGTGGAGACGTAAGACTAAAGTTAAGGACTTTTAGGACGTTGACCTAGTTTGTTTTAGGTTCTTGTCTTAGGAGCTTAATTTTCAGTTTCTATGCGGTGTTATATAGGTTTTCACATATTCATAGTATCGTAGTTTTACTAAGAAATACTTATTTATTTATGTGTTTATTTATACTATTCGTGTTTTTACCTTTTTTAGTAGTTGTGTGCTAATGTATGTTTTCCAGAATCTTATGTCTTGATTATCGTTTTGGAGCTGAGGGTCTCTCTAGAAGCAGTCTCTCTATCCTCCAAGATAGAGGTAAGGCTTGCCTACATCCCACCCTCCCCAAACCCTATCAATAACTTCGCTATAAGTAGGATTACACCTAGTTTCATGATTGTTGTTACCAAACACACATATGTAGACTTGAATATAACTAATAGTGCTAGATTAGGAGTTACCCCGCCTATGATGTTTTGGTGACCGTGTGGAGCTGTTCTTCGTGTCCTCAAATCCTACTTCCATTCGACAACACCAAAATAGATCGTTATGGATCTAAGCATGTATATGTAAATAAGAATAATAATAAAAATGTATGTATAGGTGAGTTGATGGGTAGAAAAGAATGAGGGGTTGTTTAGTAGCCTCTTAATGATTCCATTAAGAGGTTAAATCTGAATCAGTCAACATTAAGGGTGTTTGTTTCACTAGCAGCATACATCTAATCAATCTGGAAGCCTCTTACCATTAAAGTTTCAAAATGATGTTGAACGAAAATTTACCCCTTTATCCATTCACATATGTTCATAACCCTTAGCTGGTCACTCACGCAACACCTCGTCGACCAATTAACACACAAAACAAACCATATCTTATTTATCACTCCCCACCATTTCACCACCCTTCCATTTGCACCCTCCACTTTACCAACTCTCCCCTCCCTCCGGATATTGACACCGTACCCCCACCGAACTTTGGTGATCGGCACCCACCAAACGACAATCGACGTTGTTCCTCTGATGCCAAAGATCGACACTCACTGAACCGAAGATTGACATCCACTAATGCCTAATCGAACACATTCCTTTGACGCCTAACCAAAGTCGCTCCTTGTTCAGTGTTGTTACCCTGTCGGCGTCCCTCCGATGGCTTTTCAACTTCAGGCAACCACGGATACATAATATCTGGCACATAATAACGTTTTCTTGATTACTACTCCAACTTTAGTGTAGTTATCTTAAAAGTTGAACTTGATACGACTAAGTTGAACATTTTAGTCGGAATTAGGGTCACTCGTACCTTGAGCCACCTCCCATTACACTTGAGGGTGGTTTTGAAGTTCTGAAACAACATGAACTTTGATTTCTGGTTTGAATGAGAAAGCAATGAAGAAGATAGGATCGATTAGGTTTGACGATCTGTATTTTTTGTTGATCATGGTTTTTGATAACCTAGGTGTTTTGATTATCTAGGTTTTTTGCTGATCATGCTTTTTAGTTGAACAAACTTGTTGATCAATTAGTTATATACCTGTAAACAGCTTTTTAGTTAATCAACTTAGTTGATCAATTCATTACATATGTGGAAATGTTAATGCAATCATAACATTTGATTTTTGCCTTAATTTGCATCTTGGTTTATGTGGTTAAGCAGTTAGTTATTTTTTTTTTTTTTTGAAAGGCAAATTTCATAACAACAAACGGAACTAGCGAGACGCTAGAAACAAACCAGAAGCCGAACAGAGACAAAACAAAACAAAACAAAACCAAGAAATTAAAAGGAAAAATTTCTCCACATTTGCTCATTCAGCAAAACGGATCTGGCCCGGTTCTTAATCCATAAATATCCGAGGGTTTGGACTTCTTTAATAATCCCCAGCTTGGAAGGCACCTTAATTATGTCACATATATCGCATTTAATGTATAGCATAGAATTAGGCGATATTGTTTCCTGTATAGTTGATTAGGTAAAATCACGTCCATAATTATCTTGTAATTTGTATTATAAATTGATAGCTAATGAGAAGGAGGAGATCAAGCTGTGAATTACAGAACCTTACAACTTTGATCATATCATGTGGTTGGTAATTAATGGTAAAACGTCTGGGAAATTGATAATCATAATGGTTTACATAATTATATATTTTCATAATCCCAAAGGTTAAGCATTTGAACTTGAAGGGAAAGAAAACATGTAAAGCTTAGGGACGGAGGGGAAGAAAAATTATAAAGCACCGGGACACGTATTGAAAGGGACATAAAGGCAAAATAGTCTTTTCAATGCATACTAGTAAAAGTGTGTCTTAAAAGGACTCATAGTGTAGCGAAATACAAACCATGAGGACTTAGGTAGCAAGATTTTCAAATTAGGGACACAAGTTGATCACGTCATCATGTCTCAAAAACGCAAATTGCACTCTACTCAAGGTTTTGTAATTTTAATTTGTGCCCTTTGAGTTTTAAAGATCCAATGTAAAAAATAAAAACATAAAGTTTGCGTGCACTAAACAAAATCAACCGTGTGCAAATTGGCTCCATATTCATAAACTAAGGTTAAAAAAAAGGATTCTATCATACCGTGTGGACCCAACATCAAACAAAAGTTCTAGTACGTGTTATGAAATACCATCTTCATTTGGTGACGTGTGTAGTTTCTGTCCCTTGAAATTATTTAACTATTCAGCTAAGTAATATTTTAATCAAACCCATTACTTAAATTAGAATCATTTTTAATTAAATTAACTAGATATGACAGTGATTACCCAAGATTTGTCACCTTAAGATGTAAGCAACAAAACATGCGTCTAAACCTCATTGGCTTCAATAAATTTAGATAACTCTGGATCTTTTTGATTATCACTTTTGTTTGAAGACACTTTTTGGGTTCATTTATATAACATTAAATTTTATCTTTATTGGATTACTTCTAGATTAGTTGAACATGTCAGCAATTTTCATTCACTAAAATACCCTCTTTGGTATACACTTTTGTAGAGCCATAAATCACATGACCCGTATAGATATGCTGGTCGACGTGAAGGGTAGTTTGGTCAATATGAAGTACTAAGTTGGGTTACTTTAATAAGGGCAGGCTTATAAAGTGAATGTGGAAGGCAGGATGGTCTTGATAGAGACCCTTATGAGTTTAATGATGATCGGAAATATTGCAAGGAGTTTTTGTGGTATAAATATGTCACTAATGTAAGATATTTAGAGACACAAAAGCATTAGGGTTTAGGAGAAAAGGTCCATACAAATGGAACACCAATTAGGGTTTTGGAGAAAAGGTCCATGGACTGCTGAAGAAGATCGAATTCTTGTTGAACATGTCAAGTTGCATGGCGAAGGGCGATGGAATTCTGTATCGAGACTTGCTGGTATGCGTTCGATCTTTATCTTTTCGATATATATAAAGTTGATCTTCAACGAAACTACATGTTAATTCACAAAAGCCAGCATGGTGCCCTACTACAAAAAAAGGAAAAAAGGGTTAGATAAAATTTTACGCGCTCAAGAAAGAAATAACAAGGTTATATTACGCGATCATGTTATTACATTTGTAATCAGACTCCTAGAAGTATAGCTAGTTGGATTTTCAAATCATATTAACCCGTTTGTGGTAGTGGTGTTTGATTTATTTTTAGTATATAATTAGTTTCTTTGTGTTTAGGGCTGAAAAGGAATGCAAAAAGTTGTAGGTTGAGGTGGGTGAACTACCTGAGGCCAGACCTAAAGAGAGGTAGGATTACACCTCATGAGGAAAGAATTATACTCGAGTTACATGCTAGATGGGGAAACAGGTTCGCCCTTTCGAGTTTTTGTTTTACTAAAACCTAACAAAAAGATGTATGCGACTCTTGACATTAACATGCTGTGTGTGTAATTTGTAGGTGGTCGACAATTGCAAGAAGCTTACCTGGACGAACAGATAACGAGATAAAAAACTATTGGAGAACTCAATTTAAGAATAAGGGGAAACCTACTTCTGAGGATGCAAAAAAGCTAAAAGCGCGACTACTAAAGCGAAAAATGTTTCAACAAGAACAACAAAAGCGACTTCAGCTAGAAAAGAACGAGGAAGACATGAAAAAGTTCATGTTAATGCTCGAGGAAAGTGACAACAAGGCAATTTGGAGGCACCAAGATATGGTTCCTGAGGATATACAAAGTGTGTTGTATCCGATAATGTTTAATAATCCTCAACATATGGTAGAATCCACTATAAATGAGGATTTTGTCTTGTGGGATGGCTTGTGGAACATGGAGGATGTTCATGATGTCACAACCGAAGGTTGTGTGCAGAATCTAGGCATGTCTATGCCTTTCTTTTGATCATCATAAGTGGCCAAATCAGCCACATAAATAATTTTGTACCAGTATTATTTCCTTGATGCAAGCTTAAGTTAATGAAATAAAATTGAATTAAGGTGACTAAAGTGAATAATAGATAGTTGAAAGGGACCTTGCGCTTTTACAAGTACTATAGGGCATCCTGATCATTCATTTTTTAGTAACACTACTAGAAAATACACTCATCTTGACACGCGAACAATGACACGCGCATATTTTATGACATTCAAAAGCGTATGTCAAGAAAAAAATGTCGTTGTTTACAAAATTTAATAAATCTATGACATTCTTTTTTGTGTGTCATGTTTTTAGCGTCATAAAGAAAAACAAGATTTATCTTGACACGCAAATAATGACACACTCTCATTTTATGACATTCAAAAGTGTCCGTCAAGAAAAAAAATGTCATAGTTTTACAAAATTCAATATATTTATGACACACTTTTTTGTGTGTCATCATTTTAGCGTCATAAAAAAACAAGATCTATCTTGACACGCGATTAATGACACACACTTATTTTATGACATTTAAATGCGTGTCAAGAAAAAATGTCATAGCTGTATAAAATTTAATAAATTTATGAAACTGCTTTTGTATGTCATCTTTTTAGCGTTATAAAAAAATTATATAAACATAAGGGTTAATTTCCTATAGCAGTTACTGTATATGTAATATGGACATCATATGGTTAATTTCAATTAGCAAATCATCGGGAAAACTTGAAAACTGTTAGAGAAAAAAATTGTACAGACTTATGAAAAGTGATATATATCTAATATATTAATTAAAAATTATATTAACAATGTCTCGTTTAGGCTCATGAGCTGGGTTGAGCTCGGGCTAGTTAACTAAACGAGCTTGTTTTTAGGTTCAAGCTCGTTGCAGTTAGGCTTGTCTTAGTGGTTTTGGGATGGCCATGTCGTTTGGTGTTGGTTTTGGAAGGTACCCTATCACTACTAAAAAATAAAAATTCTGGGTGGCTAATAAATTAAATTTGGGTGGTCTATACCATTAAGCCGCCCAAAATAATGTTTCACAATTTTTCTAGATCATAACCCGCCTAAAATAATTGCCCACCAACTAAAATATACATATTTTGAGAGACCCATTAGATTTTGGGCGATTTTAGTGTGGACCGCTCAAAAACCATCCATTCATTTTCGTTATCCCTCCTAACCTAATTCATTTTTCATTTTCCCTCATTCCCTTCCTAACCTTCCATCTTTTCTAACCATAAGCTGTCTCCCACTTTACCACCACCAGCAAAATTATGACGACGAATCCCCTCGCATATGAGCTGGTGGCTGACGAATAACCACCGCCTCAATCTAACCCCCAAAATCTTAAGACAAACTTAACTAATTGGGTTTAGGATTACCTAAACCCATTCAATTACCATCCCAACTGCCACTTGATATTAGTAGAACCATTAGCAATATAGTATTACAGGGCCGGCCATGAGCATGTGCCGGGTGTGCGACCGCTCAGGGCCAAAAACGAAAAGGGGCCTGCAAAATTTTCTGTATTTTTATATATATCTGTACATAAAATGTTGGGCTGCGGCGGAGAGGTGGGTCTCGGGGCCCCTAATTTTATCCGGAATGTTGACCGGAATATTTTTCCGGCAAGAAGTAGTTGCAGGAAAGATCTTAAGAGGGCAAAGATGAAGAGGATGGAGGTATTTAAGTAATTTAGTAAGGCTAAGTAAGGGTATCAAAGACAATACATAGATAATAGATAACCTTTTTAGTTCTGACACACTTGTGTCCTTTCAAACTTTGACCTATTTTCTTTTAAATTTATAATTACGAAAAAGTAAATAATTATAACATAAAAACCTAAAAAAAAACCATTTTAATTTCAGTTGGATTCTTATTTATTATTATGTTAGGTTATACATTTATTAGTTTATTTAATTTATTTGATTTTTTTATCTAATTTACCAATATTCTATATTTATCTATTTTTACCTCAGTAAAAAAATATAATATAGTAACAAGTATAGAAATATATTGTGACCCTAAAGGTTTTGGTTTTGCCACTACCTATTATTTTTTGAAAAATATTATTTCTATTTGTTTTTTGATGTGTAAGAACAGTTTATTAGAAGTTCTGTAATTATTTATAGTTCTGAGATTAACTCAACATATATCTTAATATTGGTCTCTAATAATCTCAAGTAGACGTCATTGGCCATTGACACCTTTTTTACATCAGTAGACTCGTATCCTCGTTCTGATCAAAAGCCTTAAAACGTCATTTTGTAATTCGAAAAAAAAATATAACTCTGTTAAGTTTTTTTAACTGAGGACTAGTGGAGTAAAAATAGTTGAAAAGTGGGACTCTCAGGGGTAATAAAAAATGTGGGTCTGCCAATGGCTAATGAAGTCTATTTGAGATGACTGGAGGCCAATATCCCATATATATATATATATATTAAAAAGCTCTATATTTTTACTTTTAACTGTGTCAATCTATTTTAATACTAGAAGTTACAACTATTTTAAAGTGCCCAAAATTTAAACCCAAGCTAAATAACTAATGACAAAATATCCCACTCAGTTTTAAAAGACCAAAATTTCAAACAACTAAATCCAAATTAAATATTATATAACAATCGATTTAGGGGAGGGCCCGATTTTTTATCTCGCACAGGACCAACAATGTTTTAAACATTTTCAGAGAGGGCCCTGTAGTATTACTTATATCTTCCTACTACATTCATTAACAATACTATTTCCCATATACATACGCTATGTTATTTTATAAATAATAACTATTTTATTTAGATATATATTTAATATATTATTTAAAAATTATATAAATAATGAGCTCGTTTAAGTTCGCAAGCCTGACTTGAGCTCGATAAGTGAAGCCTAAACTTGGGCTCATTTAATTTTTACTAAAAAAAATTATTTTTATGCTTGGGATTAGACTTAGACCACCCGTAGTGGTGAACAAAAATAATGCCCCCACCATGGGGCATTATCCGACACATGGCATCCTAGTCAGCGTTGGGCATTATAGCAAAAGTGGCGTAGTGGGGCATTATTCCAATAACGCCCCTTCCAATTATTAAAAAAAAAAAAAAAAAAAAGGGAAACAAATGGTGAGGCTGGTCAAACACATGCTCTAAAAGGATTGGCTGGTCACATGCAAAATGAGCGTTTTAAAAAACACGCCAACAACAAATTTGAACAAAAAAAACGCCCGGAAACGCCGGGCGTAATGGGGTCCGGGGCGTTTTCCGGCGTTTTTTTTGAATTTTTTTTTAAAAAAACGCCCCACTACGGGCAGACTTAAGCTTGTTTAAGCTCGGGTCGTGGCTCGTTACAAGACTAGCTTGAATAGCTCGGCTAGCATTTGCCCCTAGGAGGCTAGGAAAGTTTGGCATTAAAAAATATATTTCTAGAAAAACATGTGACTCCATATTTTTATCAAAAGTTTATCTTTTTTTTTTTTTTTCATTTTTACAAAATTTTCATTCCCCCTCGTATATGTTTATATGTTTAAGCATCCATAACCTTTTTTCAACCAGATTCAAATTATAAGTCAACATATCATTCAATAAATTTTATCAGATCCTAAAATTTTCATTCCCGCCCCCAAATCCCTCCATGAATTTCATCTTCTATATTCAGTTATACTTCATCTTCTTCATATCCCCTCTACTTCAAGTTTCTCACACTTAGAGACAATGTCGCCATAAACTCATTTTAGCAAAAGAAACCTTCGATTTGAAAAACTCTAAGGTCTGGTGTCCAATTCAGTTGTTGGGCGCAGGTTAGTATCCTCAATTTGGATATTTCTTACGTGTTTTTAAAAAATTTTGTTTAATGATTGATTAGATTATTTTCGGACTGTCCTTGAGTAGTATCATGGACATAATAGTTAGGATTCTTTAACAACTTGTTGTTGTGTTTCTTATGCATTTTTCTATCAACTCGATTGGTAGTCATTCATTATTATGTTGTGATTTAGTATATGTTTATAACTTAACCATGAAGTATTGTATGGCTGGAAATTAGGGATGAGCAAATCGTTCCCGGTATCTCGGTACCGAATTTACCGAACCGGGTACTTTTTCGGTACTGACTTTTAGCATTTTTGGTACCGAACAGTACCAAACCGGTTATATTCGGTACCGGTACGGGTACCCACTTTTGGGGATTTTCGATACCGGTTCAGTACCGGACGGTACCGAACTCATCCCTACTAGTGGAAATCGATGTGTTGATCTTAGATTGTCAACAAGCAATGAGCTACATGCCCACAAACTGTTCGATGAATTGCCTCCATTAAGGATGCACATACTTATTTTGTTTTACAGTTATTTACTTATGTACAAACTAGAAAGTTGTTATTTTTCATTAAGTTGATTTAACATGGCTTCTCAATATGTATAAACGGACACCGATGGGTTAACTGTGAAATTATTTTGTTTTGATAGATTTTAAATCTAATGTTGGCATCTAACGGCCAAATGTTGTTGATATTTTGTAGCAGCAATTTTGTCTACAGTTTGCCATTTGTGCGTCCTCTTTATTTCCAAATGTTGTTGAACCTTACATTTGAAGTGGCGCAAATGGACATAGAACAAGAACAAAGGTCAATTTCGTGATCTTTCTATATTTCATACATCAATTACTTACAAGTTTTGGCTTATCTATCCGACCTGACCCACCCATACCATCCCTCGTGATGCTAAATTATGTATAAAATAAGGAAAAAAACTTATCCAGATCTTATATGCTATTACCAGTTTGTGACTTGCTTCCCACGACAATTGGTAGGGCTACTGCTTATACTTCACTGCGGTATTATATATGGAGCGAGAACATTTTACTGCCTCACATTAGGGAGTCCAGATCCAGATTTCTCCCAACTAGAGATGGTAACTTCCTTGTGTAAATTTTTAGCATTACTGGTTATTTCCATTTATGCTGATTTTGATGCTTATACCAACATAAATCATTTTATTAAAATAGGAGATTCTTATAGTAGTGATGTATCATTTTTGTAATTCTATTTGAGACTACTCAAAGTTTTAGTGCATGCCCTGTATTGAAGAGTAACTCATTTTGACCCAACCCAACACATTTTGTAACTTTGGCAGAATAAGCTACTGCGAGCGCAAGGTCAGCATGAAATGGCAATTAGTTTTGCAAAACATATATATGAAAGTTACAAGATTAATGGGGAAGCAGCTGACGTATATTCTGTAGTTGTCAAGTGGCTTGCTGAAACACCTTCTAGCAAGTTAGTTATAGAGTATACTTCTCCTACTTTCTGTTTTCTATTTTTTTAGATAACCAGTGAATCAACCTGTGATGGTGTTATATATACTTCTTTGATAAATAATTTAGTTCAGAAGTGGTGTTATATAGCTTCTGTTTTTTGCATATGGTGAAAGAAGAAACCTGGAATGGTTTTGTTGCAGATATGTTATTATTTGTTCATTATTACACAGGACCTGTGAAATTAGGGCATAGGAGAACAAAACCAAAGTAACTAGATGTTGGTACAAAGTTCAAGATTTATTTAGAACACAAAAGTGGCTTTTTATAGTCTTTTCGTTATTTATCACTATCTTTCTTGGTTACAGTATCGGGTCGCTGTGTGTTGTATTTACCTTGAAGTTATTATAGAATATAGAAACGGTTTCTTTACAGGCTTTTCTTTGTTTGTCATTAGACCGCGGGGAGTGGTGGCGTTGTTTGGGCGGGGGAAGCCCAGCTAACGCTGGCTAAGCCACTCCGGGCCAGCGTTGGTGTCGGCGTTGCCCTTTTGGCGTCGCTGTGGAGCCTAGCGCGGGGCTGGTGGTGGGGTGATGTGGCTAGCCATGATTGGACCTTCATTTTTCTGTTGTTCATATGCATGTAGGTATCTCATAGACCATGACAAAAATAAGGCTCAAGAATTGAGACAGGTTAAATTCAGTCGTTATTTTCATTTGTCTTGTGTTTTAATTATCGGTCATTTTTCAACTTCTGCTTCAATAAGTGGTGTTATCTGCAATAATGTTCCTCAGAATTGTGAAAGCTTAGGCACATTGGCATTTAAAATTAGGCTTGAAACATTTATTAATACATTGATGCTTTCTATTAAAAATAGGTTGTTAACTAATTTTGTGTTATGTTTTTATAGGTTATAGCTGCTATAATAGCCAGTGGCTGAGAATGCTCTTTTGATGGTGTAAATTTATGTTCTTTTGTTATAATATTAAGTTTTGTTAACTTTTCTATTATTATTTCTTATGATTAATTAGTGTCAAATATGACGCAAAAAGTAATGTATTTTAGCAATAATCTAATGTTTTGAGTGAAATGATTTAAGAGGCTTTATGCACCTTGTTCATAGCGTTGGGCGTGGTAACCAAGTCGTAGGAGGTTCGGGTCTTAATGAGTTCCAACCAAAGGTCAAAACGGGTTGGTTTAAAAAAGGGGTCGTTTGGTTTGGGTCGTACGAGGTTATGGTCTCAGTTTGTTGTTATTCTTGATAACAGGTACGAAATTGAGCAACACATCGAGGATGCAAGTAGAGCGGTTGCAGATCGATTGTATAAAAGAAAGGGCAATGATATCATCCTATTGCCCTACAATCCCGGGTTTGATTTTACTTTTAAATAAGTATCTGTTAAGACCTATTATCTTAATTTATTTTGATTGAATTTTGGATTTTGAAGAAACCATTGGGTGTTGGCAGTACTAAACCTAAAAACAACTACTTGCTATTATCTTGATTCCTTACGGCCTAGAAGTGTCAATGAGCAGTTGAGGCAAATTATTGATACGTAAGTAATACAAATTATCATAATGGATGATAAAAGAGTTGGAATATACTTTGATATAATTTTGATTTTTTACAGGGCAATGGCCGTGTATGATTTAGAAAGTGGTGCCGACATAAGGGTTAAACTCGTATGGATTAACGCTAGGGTAAGCACTTAATCCCTTATGTAAATTGTGGTTGTAATGATATTGTAAATATTGACACCTTTTAGTTTAAACTTAAATCGCAATGGTTTCACATTTCTTGATAGTTTTAATTGTGGTAGCGTCCACGTCAGCCAGGAGGTACTGAATACGGCTACTATGTGATGAAGTTCATGAAGGAGATAGCTTACGAAGGAGTTGAAATACTTGACAATGATAATGTAGGTTTAGGCATATTTAAGTCTGTATATTAGAGAAATATGTACTTATATATCCAAACAAATGCTTAAATTCATATATTAGGATTAAATTCCGATTTTTAAGCTTTATTTTATTTAATTGTTGTATCAGGTTGGGAAAGGAGTAGAAGAATACTCGGCTGCGGATATGGATGGCATTCGTGAAGATTGGTCGACTTATGCGGTTAACTCAATTTTTAAGTTATAAATCGTATTTTAGGTGTTGATAATGTAATGACAAACAATTTTTTTTTGTTAACGTTAAAATATTTGTAGTATACTTGACAAATGATTATGTAATGGATTGTTTTGGTGTATATATATATATATATATATATATATATATATATGTGTGTGTGTGTGTGTGTGTGTGTGTGTGTATTTGTTTTATGAAAAAGATTTATTGTTTTTGTTATTATACATGTATCCAGGGCAAATTAGTAATTTTATAAAAAAAAATTATACAATTAAAAGCATGACACGCGTAAACGAATGTCATACGTATGTGTCATAAATGCTTGTCATGAACGTGTGTCATTAAAAAGTGTCATAAAATGAGTGTCATGAATGTGTGTCATTAAAAGATGTCATAAAATGAGTGTCATAAAATGAGTGTCATGAATGCGTGTCATTAAATGTGTGTCATAAAAACATGACACACAAATGCATGTCATGTTAATTTTATGACTCCTCAATCAACGACTCGCATTTGCGTGTCATAAAGACCCTTTTATGACACGCAATGCATGTCAAGAAAGGTGTTTTTTCTAGTAGTGTAAATAATAAAAAGGTCGTGATATTATAATTAATCTTCCAATACTTCTCTTATTTGGAGTATGTTTTAAATGTGATAACCAGTGGAAGAGCTTGGACAAAACTCGACGGGGGCCGGACTCTTAAAATCCAACTCGATTGGAGTCGGGCTCTTAAAATTCCAAAATTTAACACCACGAGCGAAAAAACTGGGAGGGGCCGGGCACCCGACCCTAAAGAAGCTCCGCCAATTGTGATAACAAAGTTATGGAGATAAAAATTTTAGTGTATAATCTAGGTGGAGATAGGTTAATTTTATAAAATAATTTATATGTAATAGGTTTATTTGGTAAGAAAAAATATTTGGGTTTGAAAGTATTTGAAAAATTCGATTGTTATTTTAGTAGTAGATATTGTAATTATGCATGTCAAAGAAATTGTATAAGGAAATATTAAAATTAAATGAATATTTGTAATGCACCTTGTAAATTAGCGAATTTGACTCTTACAAAACATAAACTTATGAATTTGACTCTTCCAAAACATACACTTATATTTGTGGAGTTATCTTTCGGCGGATCGTGAGTACTGAGTCGTGACACTTAATTTATTTTCCAATAGCCTTGTTGTATTTAAAATGAAGACTTCACAGTTGATACTCGACAAGTATAAGGCTTAGATGGTCTTGAGTTAGAACTGATGTATTTTTCTATCTTTTGGGCCGGGTGTGTTGTTATGCTCACATAGTCACAGACACGTTTATGTTTGTTGAATACATGTTTACTGAATATTTACGATAAAAGAAATAAAAAAGAAAAAAGAAAAAAGAAAAAAGAAAAAAAAATTGGAAAGCACAAAGTAATAATGTACATGAAATATATTGTTTTCAGATATTGTAACGAATATGTTTTGTTATTCACCCGCGTAGATCTTAATAAACTGGTAAATAGAAAGGATGATTTACATCTTTGGATGACTTTGTTCATAAAGGTGGAAGGTACATATTAAACTATTCCCATGGCTATGGCTTGACTAAAGACCATCGCTTACCTCTGAAAAGTTAGCAATCAAGCCACTCAGTTTGTCTTTCTACTTTTTAGGATATCTTGTTAACCATTAATATTTGTTGGACGAAAATGACAAACATGCCCAAACCTCAGGGACGATCTTGGCAATTAACTCTTAAAATTAAATGAATATTTGTAATGCACCTTGCGAATTTTACTTTTACAAAACATACACTGATATTTGTGGAGTTATCTTTCGGCGGGTCGTGAGTACTGAGTCGTGACACTTGATTTATTTTCCAATAGCCTTGTTGTATTTAAAATGAAGGCTTCACAGTTGATACAAGTATAAGGGGTTGTTTGTTTACCACTTAATGGTTCAGATCTCTTACTGGTTCAGACTATTTGTTTCGTGAGCAGATGTCTTAATGGTTCAGATATTTGCCTCTGAACGGTTAAGTATTATACAGAGTCTGAATGGTTAAGACCTCTAATCTGAATTGGTCAGACTTTGCATCTGAAGGGTTAAGCATTATACTGGCTCTTAATGGTTCAGACCTCTTACTGATTCAGCACTTAATGGTTCAGACCTCTTACTGGTTCAGCACTTAACCATTCAGAAGTTTTGTCAAACAGACTTAGATTGTCTTGAGTTAGAATTGATGTATTTATTTTTCTTTTGGGCCGGGTGTGTTGTTATGCTCACAGACACGTTTATGTTTGTTGAATACATGTTTACTGAATATTTACGATAAAAGAAAAAAGAAAAAAAAATAGAAAGCACAAAGTAATAATGTACATGAAATATATTGTTTTCAGATAGTGTATCGAATATGTTTTGTTATTCACCCTCGTAGCTCTTAATAAAATGGTAAATAGAAAGGAAGATTCACATCTTTGGATGGCTTTGTTCATAAAGGTGGAAGGTACAACACTAAATATGTGAGTTCCTCTGAAAAGTTAGCAACTCAAGCCACTAAGTGTGTCTTTCTACTGTTTAGGATATCTTGTTAACCATCAATATTTGTTGATGCCTCGACTGAACACCAACAAAATCATAATTGCTTACCATGTCATCATTTGGTGAGTTGACATTTCCCTTTACTTCATTATCCCAAATCAAGCTCCATATCAAGAGGCTTTAGAAACTTCTTTTGATCGCTCTCACCTTTACTTCCTGCTAAATTCTCGAGACGCGTATCCACTACATATGTTCTTCCTGACTGCATATTACCCCCTCCTCTCCACCAATAAATTCTTCTACAGACATTAGTAGTAACCATGACCATTTCCTATTATCCGCTTCTCGTACCATCAATATTGTTCGTTTTGCTCCCGATTGGTTGCTCATCACTCACAGATTTGTAGAATCTCTCCTGGCCACAGCTGATGTAGGATTTTCCTAGAGTATTATAATGGTCCATGTTAATTTTCTTATTGTTGTTACAATCACCCCCCCCCCCCCCCAAGGACTTGCCGTCATCGATGAGGTTTACCCCACCATCTTGAACAACACAAGAGTGTCCATGAGAGATTCTTGGTTCGTAAGGAACTCGCCTCTTAAATCATCAACAAGTTTTGGGTTTAGATGGTTATGGAGCACATGAAAACTCCACATTTAACCGTGCTCGGGTGAGTGTAGTACCAGGATGAGTGAACTGCTGAGAAATCTCTATCAGGGCAACCAACAACAAATATGCGAGTTCCTGGTTGGGCAACCCATCAGGAACAAAACGAACAATATTGGTGATACAAGAGGCTGGATTTTACAGCACCCATTAACCAACATCGCCATTATTGTGACCATGATGAACCACATGATAGTGGATCCCATTAACCTTATCCTTGACTCAAACCGCCTTAATATTGGTCCAACTTACTTGCATACATCCCATGGTTGTTGATGTGTCGAGACATGTATAGATATATTAATTATTTTGAGCCGGTTTTTAACACTATATCAAGCTTTAAATTTATAAACACAATAAAATACAATTACTTCTACAACACGTTAGGGCAAGTGCACCCACCGTTAGCATAGTATAGCGAAGGTAATATACCGAGATCGTCTAAGGACAAAAGAATTTTTAATACCGGGATGTTATTAACCTCTACTCAAACTAAAAAGTAAGTTTGTGAAAAGGTTTTAAACACAAAACAAATCAAATAAATATATATGAAAGCAATAACAAGAAAAATCATTTGGATTTGACTCCCCTTTAATGATTAAATTAACTTCTTTGGTTAAGGACTTTTCAACAGATCTTTATATGAAAAATACGCTTCTTCGGTTTCTTCTCCCAAGTACTCTGTGAAAGAACCCACCTAAAGTCGTTTTATGAAAAGAATAAATTTGTTTGTTATTAATGCCATAAGGTAGTAGGTTTCCTTTTTTGGGAAACGTTACATTCGACTATATTGGTCAGAACAAGCAGGGCGACCATCCTACAAAGTTGGAAAAAATATTAGATAAGTTTTGATTATAAGGAAATTGACCCATTTACTATGGACCCCTTGATTTGGTACTATCTCGTCAAGGGTAGTAGCAATGTATCAAACCAACCACCTTCCAAGTAGTTAACATGTTTTTATAAAGACGTAAAGACACGAATGCTTAAATCACCAAATACAAAGTAATGGATGGATTAAAGCCCACTTTCAATACATCAAAATCATATTAAAAGTCATTAACACAAATGAAAAGTCCAAAACTAAGAAATTAAAAAGACATTAAAGGTTCATCTTCACCAAGTGATGCAAGAACTTTAGCCAAGAATGGTCATAAGGATAAACATCATCAAACTTGTATGAATAAACATGTTAAACAACAAGAATGGATTGTTATAAAAAAAATAAGTTCTTACAATCTTGGATCCTAAGACAAACCCAAACTCTGTTACAAGATGGAAATGGTGGTGGATGGTTGTGGATGATGGTGGTAAGTGAGAGAGAATGGGTGCCAAAGGATGGAAAAATGGCAAGCAAGCACAGCTATTTATAGGCTGAAAACGAAAGGAGCACGACCCCGTGTCTGATTAAGCATGGGCCGTGTGGTTGCCTTTTGTATCTTTTTGTCTTTTGTGTGTAGAGTTCATACATCAACACGGGGGTGTGTGAGTGGAGGCACGACCCAAGTCAACTTCGTAGTGTCCATTGTCCTTTATTTTTCTTCATCTGAACAATATGCCATCGGGCGTACAAAGAGAGGCACGACCTCGTGCATGGTGGCCTATTTTCTCTTTTCTGCTGAGGCTTGACAAGGTGGCATGTTTGATCAGGCATGGCCCGATGTGAGATGGGTTCTTTTGTCTTTTTCTGGGGATAACAAGCACGGGGGCGTGTGGCTTTATTGTCTTCTTGCAAAACTCTTGATTTTCGCTGTGAATTTGCTTCTTTTATGGTTTAAGCATTTTTATCCCTGAAAATCAAATGTAAATAGATAAATGACATATTTCTAATATTCAAAGAAGAAAACAACTAAAATGCGCTTCGATTGATATAAAAAAACATGTTTGGTTTTGCGCATATGAGTTACTCAACCCTAAAAATGCAATATCAAGCCCATCTACAAGGTTAACAAGTATATTACCATCATACCTCTACTTCCTAATTCGTGTCCACAACCTGCATTATCCACACGTGCCTGCAACAATGTAATACTAATACAATACTCGTATTAAAAATAGGTTTTGGGTTATGATCCATATTCCACACCTAGTTTGATATTGTGAATGTGGTTATATAAGCATAATCAAACTGCGAATGGCTCTGTGTCTCGGTATAATGACCATGTGGTTGCTAATAGCATGAGCCAATGATATGGTATTCATTGTGGTGAGACATTTACTCCAGTTGTTAAATATGTTACCATATGTATTGTCCTTATATTTAGCATCTCTCGATTTTAGCATACTCACCAACTTGATATAAAAAAATGTATTTCTTTGTGGATTTCTATATGAAACAACACATATGTACAACTACCTAGTTTATAGACTCTCCCCACCCATTACATTACCTACAAAAATCTTAGATGGTCGCAAGTAGGCACTTTGTGCATAACACCAACAATTTTCATGATTGGTATTAGGTTTCACATCATTAGTCAAGACTCATTGATGTCTGCCTATTAACATGGACATGGCATACTTCTGCTATGATGTGTGTGGATGATATAATTCATATAATACCACTTATTTAAGTTCATATTTATCCACAACTAACTTAGGGTCTCACTGCTTTTTTTAGGAATTGTTATTACTCGCAACAAAGCATGTCTAAATCTGCCCCAGATAAACTCTGATGCATGTCACGCGGCACGAGGACATGTCTGATCAGCGCGAGAAACTTCGTGTTTAACTTTATGTAAGCCCACAATTAACCCTAATACGAGAGAGACTTATTCCAGATGAATTTTAAAGGTTCCATAGGGGATTTTGGGTTGAAAGAAGGTGCCACGATCGATTTTGACATTGTGGGTTCGTGATTTTTACTTTAGCAAATAGTTAGTTCGTTATTTATCTTTAACTTTGTGTTTTTGATACGTTTGGACATGTTTTGCATTATGTTGATGAACTTGTTACTGTTCTTGATTATGATTCTTGGCTAAAAACTTTGGACTACCTAGGATAAGATAATTATATGTGTTTAACTTGTCTTTTTATCGGTTTTAGATTTAAGTTTGTGGATTAATATTGAAGTAAAGACTTGGTTTTTATTGATCATGATGTATATGCATATTTAATTTGTTCATTGAATGATTATTTATTCCCCATGTTCCTTGTTGAATGTCTTCAAATGGAGTGTTATTCATAAATTGAATGGGGTTAGGTATTCTACCAATCTCGATCACTGTGAGGTGAGAGATTGTTGATTTGTCTTGAGTGTGATATTGCTAGGGTTAGAGCCTTTGTGAGAAGATCTTCCTAGTTTCCTTTCATTCCTTACTTACCGAGTCTAATCAGGATTCCATAGTTACCTTTGACTTTCACGTTGTGAGGTAGATTCTCTTTGAGGGTACTTCTTTATTAGAGTTGGAAAGCCCGTGAGGAATCCACTAAATCGGTAGATTAACGACTTTTAGGTTTCCATAGGCTTCCCATTAAGAAGGGTCGAGGTCCTGTAGGTTTGTCACACCCCAACCGATGGCGGAAACATCGGGACGCGACACTAGCCGAACCAGATTGCTCAAGAGAATCCATAACAACTATTAAATGACAATATTTAAAAAGGTTCATTGTCCCATACCAATAAACAAATATTCGACAAATAGTTATCACAAAGTCACATCTCTTAAACAAAACATGTCCGACAACCTAGATTTTTATTAGATGAGTTTCTAGACTGCCTATCTTGATTTCATCATACAATACATCAACTTGTCACATACGTTAAAATAAAAGTCAATACATAAAGTAAAGGTGAGTACACAAGTTTGCATAAATAATAGTATAAAAAGTGTTTACGCATAACCAGCATGTAACACGTAACGGGCGAAGCATGTAACTACCAACAATGATACAACCTAACCACGAGACTGCGTTGTAGAGTATGCGCGACACATGTTCACCGAAGCGAACACGTGAAGTAAAGTAATGTGATCCCTAGCAACCCCTGCCACAACAGGTGCTGAGTCCAAACTATAGTACTATCGTTGCTAGATGCGGTCTAGTGTAACACTGTATAAGCATAGTAACAAGCATTTCAACAAATCACGTATAGCATGCGGGGGCGGTTAGCATTTATAAAGTGTATGCGTTGTGTGTTGTGTCTTTGATATAGAATGTATGTAATACCCAAAAGTGCGTTAAACGAAAAATGGGTTTGAGTATACTCACAGTGTTTGTTTAACGAGTTAAACACAATCTGGATTAGACTGAAGGGAGCGGGTTGGGTTAGCCTGTGCATGGAAACAAAAACATAAGCCTTCCTCAGGGCTGAATGGTCGTAAACAGAATGTCGGACGGGATAAGTGTTCAACAGTTTATCCGAACGGATGGGTTCCATCCGAGCGGATGGTCATCCGGATGGATGGTCATCCGAGCGGATGGCCATTCGAATAGGATGTGTTTGTTTGCGAAAACGTTAAAATTCAAAGTTTAGTTAAAGCATTTAAACAATCGAAATTGTCAGGGACAGGTCATCAGGACGAATGGCCATTCGAGTGAACGATCTGTGGTTGAAGTTTTTTTTGTAAAATTTCTAAGTAAAAGTTTTAAGTTAACGAAGACGGCGTGACGACGTGTCTAACAACGCAAAAATACCAAGTCCAATTCATTCGGTCGGATGGGCCCAACCCATTCGGACAGACGTGCTGTTCTTGATGAAGATTCATGTTTGACCCATTAATCGGTCAATCTCTCCAGTGGAAATTCGTTTTCAAGCCGGCTTTCGACTAAGGAATGAGTCGAGAGTCTGGTTGAGTCCAGATTCCATCATTATTATGTAAAAACCGAAGAAGAGTTCAGAATAAGTTGAAAAAGTGTTGAAATCTTTCATAACTAAGTTGAAAAGTGTAAAATCCTTTAGATCTTGAACCAATCTCGATCAAATGGTGCTCCTCAACAGTATGCCTAAGCAAAACGAGTGGAAACCACCTTCAAGAGGTCCAAATCAGATGATTTCGAGGAAAAGTTTAAGTGTGTGTGTGATTTTGATGAAGAAGATGGTGTAGAAGTGATTAGAGAAGAAGACCAGAGGAGAAACCTAGCCCAAAGGTTTACCCAAGAATTCCGTTCTGGGAATTTAAACCGTAGGAATATAGGTTCTACCTCTACACCATACTGCAAAGTCTATAAGAAAAAGCCTTCAGGAAAATGATCCACTCACTGCAATTTCTGCAAGGCACCAGGACACAAGGAAGAAAATTGCACGAGAAAATCCAGTAATGGACTATGCTTCAACTGTGGAGAAAAAGGTCACATCAAGCCGAACTGTCCGAAATTGGCTCCAGCTGCGAACAACAGGAACACTAAAAATGCTAGAGCATTCGTTCTAACTTCAGATGAAGCCAAGATGATTCCGGACGTATAGCCGATACGTTTTTAGTTAATGATGTTTTTGCTAAAGTATTATTTGACTCTGGTGCAAACCAAAGTTTTATTAATACTTCGTTTTGCAAACTCCTTAATCAACCATTAACTAAACTCTCACAAGAATGTCTAGTAGAGACAGCAAATGGAGAACCGGTTAGGATTTCTGAAATCTTGCAGGGAGCAAGAATAGAATTTTTAAACCAAAAGTTTATGGCAAACCTTTACCCAATGAATCTGGCAGGATTTGATATTGTATTAGGAATGGATTGGTTAATAGCCAATAAAGCCAGTATTTTATGTGATCAAAAGTCAATCCAAGTAAATTCACCAAAAGGTGAAAAGATCACAATTAAAGGTGATAAGCCATCTAGATCCACGAAATTCATCTCTGTGATGAAAACTGCAAGCTATATAAGAAAAGGATCTATAGTGTATTTGATTTCCATAATCACTAACACTAAAGGAAAAGAATTAAAAGACATTCTAGTAGTGTCTCAGTTTTCAGATGTATTTCCGGAAGAATTACCAGGACTACCGCCGGACACAGAAATTGAATTCAGAATTCATCTACTGCCAGGAACAGCACCAATTGCCAAAGCACCCTACCGTTTGGCACCAGCCGAAATGCAAGAATTAAAGAAACAGTTAGATGAATTATTAGAGAAGGGATTCATACAACCAAGCTAATCGCCGTGGGGAGCACCGATTTTATTCGTTAAAAAGAAGGACAGAACAATGCGTATGTGCATTGACTACCGTGAATTGAACAAGGTCACGATTAAGAACCGGTACCCATTACCAAGAATCGATGATCTGTTTGATCAATTGCAAAGAGCTCGATTTTTCTCTAAGATCGATTTAAGGTCAGGATATCATCAATTAAAGGTACAGGAAGAAGATATTCCTAAAACTGCGTTTAGAACAAGGTATGGTTATTATGAATTTACTATCATGCCATTTGGTTTAACCAATGCCCCAGCTGTATTTATGGACATGATGAACCGAATATGTAAGCCATATTTGGATAAACTCATAATTGTTTTTATTGATGATATTCTCATCTATTCTAAAAGTAAAGAGGAACATGCAAAGCATTTGCACGCACTTTTAAGTCTATTAAGAAAGGAAAAGCTTTATGCTAAATTTTCAAAGTGCGAATTTTGGTTAGAGCAAGTACAGTTTCTTGGACACTTAGTCAATCATGAAGGAATTCATGTGGATCCAACAAAGATCGAGGCGATTACTAAATGGAAAACCCCTGAGTCACCAACCGGGGTTAGAAGTTTCTTAGGATTGGCCGGATATTATAGAAGGTTTATTTGAGATTTTTCTAGAATAACCATTCATTTAACTAAGTTAACCTGTAAATCTATTAAGTTTGAATGGGGACCAAAACAAAAAGAAGCATTTAAAATTCTTAAACAAAGATTAACCCATGCACCCATATTAGCATTACCAGAAGGAACTGAAGACTTTGCAGTCTATTGTGACGCTTCTAAGTTAGGTTATGGATGTGTGTTGATGCAACGTCAAAAGGTTATAGCTTATGCATCTAGACAACTTAAGAATCATGAAGAGAATTATTCAACCCATGATCTAGAGTTAGGAGCAATAATTTTTGCTTTGAAAATTTGGAGACATTACCTTTATGGTAGTAAGTTTACCATATTCACAGATCATAAGAGTTTAAGGTATGTTTTCGGGCAAAAGGAATTGGATATGAGACAAAGACGCTGGATGGAAATGCTTTGTGATTATGATTGTGATATCCATTATCATGAAGGAAAAGCAAATGTAGTTGCTGATGCTTTAAGCCGGAAGTATCATGAAAAGCCAAAAAGGGTACGTTCTCTTAAATTAAATCTGCAAGTAGATTTAAATGATCAGATAAGAGAAGCACAAGAATCAGTAATCAAGGATGATTCTAAAAAATTAAAAGGTATGCTAAAGGAATTAGAACAAGGAAAAGATGGAATTTGGAGATTCCATGAGAAGAGAATGTGGATACCTAAATTAGGAAACCTGCGTCATCGTATATTAGAAGAAGCCCATAAGTCTAAATATACAATGTACCCAGGAAGTGATAAAATGTACCAGGATTTAAGAAAAAATTTCTGGTGGATAGGAATGAAAAAGGACATAGTAACCTATGTTTCCAAATGTTTAACCTGTTCACAAGTTAAAGCTGAACATAAAAAACCCTCAGGTTTATTGCAACAGTTAGAAATGCCAGTGTGGAAATGGGAACTGATAACAATGGATTTTGTTACTAAATTACCCAAAACAAGAAAAGGTAATTATACAATCTGGGTGATTGTAGATAGGCTAACCAAGTCATCTCATTTCCTACCAATGAAAGAAACTTTCAGTATGGAACAGTTAGCTAAATTATATGTAAATGAAATTGTTTCTTTACATGGAATTCCTTTATCAATTGTTTTGGATAGGGATAGTCGTTTTACCTCTCATTTTGGTCAAGTTTCCAAAAAACCATGGGAACCAAGTTAAATCTAAGTACAGCTTATCATCCTCAAATAGACGGACAAAGCGAAAGGACAATTCAGATGATGGAAGACATGCTTAGAGCTTGTGTAATTGATTTTGGAGGTAATTGGGATGATCACTTACCTTTAATAGAATTTTCTTATAATAATAGTTATCACACAAGTATCAATGTTGCACCATTCGAAGCACTTTTTGGACGAAAGTGCCGAACCCCAGTCTGTTGGGCAGAAATTGGAGAAAAGCAACTATATGGACCTGAGATAGTACAAGAAACAACTGACAAGATCATTCAAGTCAAGGAACGACTGAAAGCAGCACGTGATCCACAGAAGAGCTATGCTGATAACCGACGCAAACCATTGGAATTTCAAGTAGGAGATAAAGTATTGTTGAAAGTCTCTCCTTGGAAAGGAATAGTAAGATTCATCAAACGAGGAAAGCTAAGTCCCAGGTATGTTGGACCTTTTGAGATTATTAGAAAAATAGGACCTGTACCCTATCAGCTACAACTGCCAAAGGAAATGGCAGGAATACATGATGTATTTCATGTATTTCATGTATCTAATCTCAATAAGTGTTTAGCTAACAAATCACTGGTAATACCTCTTAAGGATATAGAGGTAAATGAATAACTCAAGTTTGTAGAAAGGCCTCTGCAAATTGAAGACAGGAAAGTCAAAAACCTCAAACACAAGAGACTAGTTCTGGTCAAAGTGAAGTGGGACTCCAAAAGAGGACCAGAGTATACATGGGAGCTTGAATCGGAAATGCAAAGGAAATATCCACACTTGTTCCAGTAGATCTCGAGGACGAGCTCTAAAACAAGGTGGGGAGGATATAACAACTCTAAACTGACACCCTCGTAATATTTTCCGACACCTTAAAAATTATTTAAAGTATCCCAATATGTCCCTAAAAACACCCCATACGTGAAAACGGACCCCGAATACCTTAAATATTATTAAAAATAATCAAAAAACAAGTTTTTGGGGTTTAGGCGGGCCGCGTAAGCCACCCCGTAAGCTTACGCGGGCCGCGACAACTTAAAACCTGGCGAAACCCTGGGCCGCCACGTGGCCCAACACCCGTCAAGCCTACATAGTGACCCGGACAAGCTACTCCATTGACCGAAGTTGACGCGGGCCACGTAGGCCCTTGTCTTCTCTTACGCGGGCCGCATAGAACCCGAAGTGAAGCCCTATATAAAGGAGGCATCGGCCTTCAGTCGAGAATCGTTCAAATTTGAAATCTTTCTCTCAGTTCTGAATAGTAGGCATAATATACGGGTATTATACCCCCCTAAATAGCGAAGTTCTGCTCCATTGTAAGTATCATAACCCCTGGATACGTATTAGATACTCTGCCCGATTGATCTAGGATTCCGTAACGGCTGTCGTGGTTCTGCCCGACGTAGTCGTTGGAATGCCGTCTCGGGGAGGGTATTACTAATGTTAAAATGGGTTATTATACTAACACGTGTACATTTGTGTAATTTATAGATAATTCCCAGGGAACCCTTATAGAAAATCTAAGACAGCAATGTGAGTTTATCCGCTTTTTGTAAACTTTTTTGTGAACTGTTTTTACAAAACCTCACATGATTAATTATATATTAAACAGTTATTGAGTATTTGTAAGAATACAATTATCATGAGTATGTTGGGGTTTTGTATACAAAATTTGTTACCACCTGGTCAAGGAGTAACATTTCCACAAGTCGGGTCTGACAGTACCATGGATGTTAATTGGTATAACTTGGAAACAAATATAATTGCGAGATCGCCCTCAATACTGTACAATGGTTTTTATTAAACTTGATTAAACTGGGATTCACTCACCAGTATTTCCCACGGACAAATTTTTTTAAAACGCGTTTCAGGTAACAAAATGTGAAATCCAAATAGAAGCCAGCTGGACAGCATTGAAGGCTTGGAAAAGTGGCAATAAAGTTACCTAAAATAAAATAGATGTTTTTATTAAATAAAATAGGATTTGTTCCTATGAAAATGTGTGTACTGCAAACTTGGGTTTTATCCCATGTGTTTAATATTATGAAAATGTGGTATTTTACTCTGATCCAATATTTCCTAACTACGGTCCTGATGAAAATTCCGCTGCCAAATTAGACAAACACGCGATACCACCGAAACTGGCTCGCGGCCGCCCGTTCCCGGGGATTAGGGATCGGGGGTTGCGACAGAAGGTGGTATCAGAGCTAAGCCACTGATTCAGCCACAGAAGTGTTCTGCTGATGTCAAAATTCAATCTGTTAGGAAATAAATCGTGGGAATACGTGCATAATTGTATTTTCTTGTTATGTGTTATTTGACTATTTGTTAGTTTACAGTGTGAGCGACCAAGGACCATCTGACACGTACCGTCAATTGTCTGGTTCGCCTATAAGCGAAGGCACCTCCTCTTCTCAGCCTGCCCTCTCGGGGTACTCTGCTGATACGGAAGAAGGAATATTCGTATTTAAGGCTCAGTCAGAAGAGCCATTTCCTCAGAAAAAGAGGGGATGGTTCAGTAGGGGAGCCCACGAGCGTAGAAAACGTATGAAAACGTTACAAGACCAGAGAGCACTAGCAGCAGCTAAGAGAGAGACAAATGCCTATGCCCAGGACATGATCAATAGGGGAATAGCCAATATCCACATTTTAGCAACCACTGCAGCTGACCCTAACCTGGAACAAATGATAGCACCCCAACCACAACCACCAATTCCTGACCAACCCATGGAAATAGAAAACCCTGATAATCAAGTAGAAATGCATGATTTCAATCCAGAAGAAATACCTAGGGTACCTGCACCAAACCCCTTAGACCCAAATTACGACCCCTGGTGGGATGACAATAGGGACTATGTGCAACGTTACCCGATACACGAAGACATGCCCATGCCAAACATAGGAGCCTACCCAGGTTTGGATCCTTTAGATCCCTATTACCAAGATGTATTCATTAGGGAGATTTTAGAGAATCCTTACCAATTTCAGGCCCCTACACCCCCATATCAAGAACCCGCACCCCAGATTCCAAACCCAGTCCTAGAACCTGCACCCCCAATGAGTGCAGAAAACGTACAAGAACTTAGGACATTTGGTGAGGAAATTTTAGAGAGCAGTGAAAGAATGAGACAGGTGGGAGAGCGACTCGTCTGGAAGTACGACGAGCGCAATATGGATTTCTGGATGAATCTATAACCATGACTGTGATGATGGAGACGGTAGTAATAGTAATAATAATAATAATAATAATAATAATAATAATAAAGTAATATGATATGTGTGTATGTGTATAAAAAAATATGGATGTCTACTACTAGTAATGTAGTTTTAAATTTTAGTTGGTATTGTAATTTTAATTTCAGTACTGGTGTGTAATAGATGCATAGTATATGAATAGATAAGTCGCAATGATCGACGCTTTTGACCAAAATGCGTGTCATGTGATTGGCTATATTAAATATTACTTTGTGATATTAATACATGGTAAATGTTTAAAATTCAGATGGCTGACGAAGGAAATCAAGGAAATCTGAATAACGATAACCAAAGTAACATTAACTTGGTTAACGAGAATCCGAGCATCAATAACAATGGAAATCAAATGGATAATAGTGTTATCCAACATATAGTGGCACAAGGAATCATAGATGTAATGCCATTTATTCTCCAAACTGTTAAGGATGCTGATAATAAAAGTAAACATAGCAGTAAGCGACCAACTGAACCAGAAAACAGCGTAAAAAATGGACCTGTACTTCAAGTGCCCATTCCTAAAATAAGAAGAACCATGCCTTATGGTTGTTCTTACAAAGAATTATGGTCATGCAAACCAATAGAATTCTCGGGCAATGAAGGACCCACTGCAGCTCTACGCTGGATAGAAAAGACTGAGGCTGTTTTAAAAATAAGCAAGTGTGCTGAAGAAGACAAAGTAATGTTTGCTTCTAATTTATTTAAGAACTCAGCCTTAGAATGGTGGAACACAATCCTCCAGTCAAGAGGAAGTGATAGGTTATACAACATAGAATGGGAGGAATTTAAAAATATGGTAGAAAGGAAATTCTGCCCTCCCAATGAAAAGGAACAAATAGCAAATAAGTTTCTGAACTTAAGAATGACCGGGGAAGATAGTAAGGGTTATACTACCACATTCTTTGAATATGCCAGAATTGTACCAACCCTTGCATCACCTGAACCGGTATTAATCTCCCGTTGCATCTGGGGATTAATTGGAGAGATTAGACATGTAGTCAAGGCAGCTAGACCTCAAACTATAGAAGAAGCTGTAGAACTAGCAAATACCTTGACAGATGAGTTAATCTGTACTAGAGAAGAAGACCAGAGGAGAAACCTAGCCCAAAGGTTTACCCAAGAATTCCGTTATGGGAATTTAAACCGTAGGAATATAGGTTCTACGTCTGCACCATACTGCAAAGTCTGTAAGAAAAAGCCTTCAGGAAAATACTCCACTCACTGCAATTTCTGCAAGGCACCAGGACACAAGGAAGAAAATTGCATGAGAAAATCCAGTAATGGACTATGCTTCAACTGTGGAGAAAAAGGTCACATCAAGCCGAACTGTCCGAAATTGGCTCCAGCTGCGAACAACAGGAACACTAAAAATGCTAGAGCATTCGTTCTAACTGCAGATGAAGCCAAGATGATTCCGGACGTTATAGCCGGTATGTTTTTAGTTAATGATGTTTTTGCTAAAGTATTATTTGACTCTGGTGCAAACCAAAGTTTTATTAATACTTCGTTTTGAAAACTCCTTAATCAACCATTAACTAAACTCTCACAAGAATGTCTAGTAGAGACAGCAAATGGAAAACCGGTTAGGATTTCTGAAATCTTGCAGGGAGCAAGAATAGAATTTTTAAACCAAAAGTTTATGGCAAACCTTTACCCAATGAATCTGGCAGGATTTGATATTGTATTAGGAATGGATTGGTTAATAGCCAATAAAGCCAGTATTTTATGTGATCAAAAGTCAATCCAAGTAAATTCACCAAAAGGTGAAAAGATCACAATTAAAGGTGATAAGCCATCTAGATCCACGAAATTCATCTTTGTGATGAAAACTGCAAGCTATATAAGAAAAGGATCTATAGTGTATTTGATTTCCATAATCACTAACACTAAAGGAAAAGAATTAAAAGACATTCCAGTAGTGTCTCAGCTTTTAGATGTATTTCCGAAAGAATTACCAGGACTACCGCCGGACAGAGAAGTTGAATTCAGAATTCATCTACTGCCAGGAACAGCACCAATTGCCAAAGCACCCTACCGTTTGGCACCCGCCGAAATGCAAGAATTAAAGAAACAGTTAGATGAATTATTAGAGAAGGGATTCATACAACCAAGCTCATCGCCGTGGGGAGCATCGATTTTATTCGTTAAATAGAAGGACAGATCAATGCGTATGTGCATTGACTACCGTGAATTGAACAAGGTCACGATTAAGAACCGGTACCCATTACCAAGAATCGATGATCTGTTTGATCAATTGCAAGGAGGTCGATTTTTCTCTAAGATCGATTTAAGGTCAGGATATCATCAATTAAAGGTACAGGAAGAAGATATTCCTGAAACTGCGTTTAGAACAAGGTATGGTCATTATGAATTTACTGTCATGCCATTTGGTTTAACCAATGCCCTAGCTGCATTTATGGACATGATGAACCGAATATGTAAGCCATATTTGGATAAATTCATAATTTTTTTTATTGATGATATTCTCATCTATTCTAAAAGTAAAGAGGAACATGCAAAACATTTGCACGCACTTTTAAGTCTATTAAGAAAAGAAAAGCTTTATGCTAAATTTTCAAAGTGCGAATTTTGGTTAGAGCAAGTACAGTTTCTTGGACACTTAGTCAATAATGAAGGAATTCATGTGGATCCAACATAGATCGAGGCGATTACTAAATGGAAAACCCCTGAGTCACCAACCGAGGTTAGAAGTTTCTTAGGATTGGCCGGATATTAAAGAAGGTTTATTCGAGATTTTTCTAGAATAGCCATTCCTTTAACTAAGTTAACCTGTAAATCTATTAAGTTTGAATGGGGACCAAAACAAGAAGAAGCATTTAAAATTCTTAAGCAAAGATTAACCCATGCATCCATATTAGCATTACCAGCAGGAACTGAAGACTTTGCAGTCTATTGTGACTCTTCTAAGTTAGGTTATGGATGTGTGTTGATGCAACGTCAAAAGGTTATAGCTTATGCGTCTAGACAACTTAAGAATCATGAAGAGAATTATTCAACCCATGATCTAGAGTTAGGAGCAATAATTTTTGCTTTGAAAATTTGGAGACATTACCTTTATGGTAGTAAGTTTACCATATTCACAGATCATAAGAGTTTAAGGTATGTTTTCGGGCAAAAGGAATTGGATATGAGACAAAGACGCTGGATGGAAATGCTTAGTGATTATGATTGTGATATCCAGTATCATGAAGGAAAAGCAAATGTAGTTGCTGATGCTTTAAGCCGGAAGTATCATGAAAAGCCAAAAAGGGTACGTTCTCTTAAATTAAATCTGCAAGTAGATTTAAATGATCAGATAAAAGAAGCATAAGAATCAGTAATCAAGGATGATACTGAAAAATTAAAAAGTATGCTAAAGGAATTAGAACAAGGAACAGATGGAATTTGGAGATTCTATGAGAAGAGAATGTGGATACCTAAATTAGGAAACCTGCGTCATCGTATATTAGAAGAAGCCCATAAGTCTAAATATACAATGCACCCAGGAAGTGATAAAATGTACCAGGATTTAAGAAAAAATTTCTGGTGGATAGGAATGACAAAGGACATAGCAACCTATGTTTCCAAATGTTTAACCTGTTCACAAGTTAAAGCTGAACATCAAAAACCCTCAGGTTTATTGCAACAGTTAGAAATGCCAGTGTGGAAATGGGAACTGATAACAATGGATTTTGTTACTAAATTACCCAAAACAAGAAAAGGTAATGATACAATCTGGGTGATTGTAGATAGGCTAACCAAGTCAGCTCATTTCCTACCAATGAAAGAAACTTTCAGTATGGAACAGTTAGCTAAATTATATGTAAATGAAATTGTTTCTTTACAAGGAATTCCTTTATCAATTGTTTCGAATAGGGATAGTCGTTTTACTTCTCATTTTTGGTCAAGTTTCCAAAAAGCCATGGGAACCAAGTTAAATCTAAGTACAGCTTATCATCCTCAAACAGACGGACAAAGCGAAAGGACAATTCAGACGATGGAAGACATGCTTAGAGCTTGTGTAATTGATTTTGGAGGTAATTGGGATGATCACTTACCTTTAATAGAATTTTCTTATAATAATAGTTATCACACAAGTATCAATGCTGTACCATTCGAAGCACTTTTTGGACGAAAGTGCCGAACCCCAGTCTGTTGGGCAGAAATTGGAGAAAAGCAACTATCTGGACCTGACATAGTACAAGAAACAACTGACAAGATCATTCAAGTCAAGGAACGACTGAAAGCAGCACGTGATCGACAGAAGAGCTATCCTGATAACTGACGTAAACCATTGGAATTTCAAGTAGGAGATAAAGTATTGTTGAAAGTCTCTCCTTGGAAAGGAATAGTAAGATTCATCAAACGAGGAAAGCTAAGTCCTAGGTATGTTGGACCTTTTGAGATTATTAGAAAAATAGGACCTGTAGCCTATCAGCTACAACTGCCAAAGGAAATGGCAGGAATACATGATGTATTTCATGTATCTAATCTCAAGAAGTGTTTAGCTGACAAATCACTGGTAATACCTCTTAAGGATATAGAGGTAAATGAACAACTCAAGTTTGTATAAAGGACTCTACAAATTGAAGAGAGGAAAGTCAAAAACCTCAAACACAAGAGACTAGTTCTGGTCAAAGTGAAGTCGGACTCCAAAAGAGGACCAGAGTTTACATGGGAGCTTGAATCAGAAATGCAAAGGAAATATCCACACTTGTTCCAGTAGATCTCGAGGACGAGCTCTAAAACAAGGTGGGGAGGATACAACAACTCTAAACCGACACCCTCGTAATATTTTCCGACACCCTAAAAATTATTTAAAGTATCCCAATATGTCCCTAAAAACACCCCATACGTGAAAAAGGACCCCGAATACCTTAAATATTATTAAAAATAATCAAAAATCAAGTTTTTGGGGTTTAGGCGGGCCGCGTAAGCCACCCCTTAAACTTACGCGGGCCGCGAAAACTTAAAACCTGGCGAAACCCTGGGCCGCCACGTGGCCCAACACCCATCAATACTACATAGTGACCCGGACAAGCTACTCCGTTGACCGAAGTTGACGCGGGCCGCGTAGGCCCTTGTCTTCTCTTTCGCGGGCCGCGTAGAACCCGAAGTGAAGCCCTATATAAAGAAGGCATCGGCCTTCAGTCGAGAATCGTTCAAATTCTAAATCTTTCTCTCAATTCTGAATAGTAGGCATAATATACGGGTATTATACCCCCTAAATAGCGAAGTTCTGCTCTGTTGTAAGTATCATAACCCCTGGATACGTATTAGATACTCTGCCCGATTGATCTAGGGTTCCGTAACTGCTGTCGTGGTTCTGCCCGACGTAGTCGTTGGAATGCCGTCTCGGGGAGGGTATTACTAATGTTAAAATGGGTTATTATACTAACAAGTGTATATTTGTGTAATTTATAGATAATTCCCAGGGAACCCTTACAGAAAATCTAAGACAGCAATGTGAGTTTATCCGCTTTTTGTAAACTTTTTTGTGAATTGTTTTTACAAAACCTCACATGATTAATTATATATTAAACAGTTATTGAGTATTTGTAAAAATACAATTATCATGAGTATGTTGGGGTTTTGTATACAAAATTTGTTACCACCTGGTCAAGGAGTAACATTTCCACAAGTCGGGTCTGATAGTACTATGGATGTTAATTGGTATAACTTGGAAACAAATATAATTGCGAGATCACCCTCAATACTGTACAATGGTTTTTATTAAACTTGATTAAACTGGGATTCACTCACCAGCATTTCCCACTGACAAATGTTTTTAAAACGCGTTTCAGGTAACAAATTGTGAAAGCCAAATAGAAGCCAGCTGGACAGCACTGAAGCCTTGGAAAAGTGGCAATAAAGTTACCTAAAATAAAATAGATGTTTTGATTAAATAAAATAGGATTTGTTCCTATGAAAATGTGTGTACTGCAAACTTGGGTTTTATCCCATGTGTTTAATATTATGAAAATGTGGTATTTTACTCTGATCCAATATTTCCTAACTACGGTCCTGATGAAAATTCCGCTGCCAAATTAGACAAACACGCGATACCACCGAAACTGGCTCGCGGCCGCCCGTTCCCGGGGATTAGGGATCGGGGGTTGCGACAGAAGTCCAGTTGGATGGAAGGCCATTCGGACGGCCGAGTTTGCGCGAGTTAGATTTCCAACTTTGGTTCATTTGTTAACCGTTGCGTTGCGTTTAATCGAGTTACAAGTGAGCGTTGAGCGTGTAAGCGTTGCGTTGATAACCACATAACATTCAAAACAAGTAATCACATAAATAACACACATAATATAATTAAATCCGCATTTCGAGTCTGCGTTGAGTTGCGTTGCGTTGCGATAGCGTTTAGTCTAAATAAGCGATGTAAAAAGCGATAAAATTCGTTTAAGTAGTAAGCGTTATAAGTAGTGTTTAAATGCGATTATCGTGATTAACTAAGCGTTGTAATATGCGTTTAAAATGCGTTGAAAATATAGTTTTAACCCATTGCGTTAATCAAATCCCAAGAGTACAAGCGTTTACGAAAGAAATGACATCGAAAGGTAACGATCCGAAAAGTTGGGTTGTTACAGCCTCCCCTACTTTAGGAAATTTCGTCCCGAAATTAAGGAGCAGGCGTAACAAAGAGTTGTGGATATTTGGGTTTCATATCACTTTCGAGTTCCCAAGTGAACTAAGCGTCGCGTTTGCCTTCCCAGCGTACCTTCACTATAGGAATGCGTGAGCGTCGAAGTTTCTTGGTCCATGATTTCTACTGGGTTTTCCACAAAGTGTAGTGTCACACCCCGATATTTCCACGTATTACCGGTAGGCCCGGTGGGGAGTATCGTGACGTAGTTGATATCACCATAGTCAATTTATCACAGTTCAATGCACAGCGGAAGTCTAAAGTAAAATATTACAAACCGAATGAAAGTAACATAAATTATTACATAATGGTTGTAAAGTGGATCCACAGGCGGATCAAAATAAAAGAGGTATTGTTCATCAGATTTAAAGTGATAAAAGCTTGCAAGACTTTTTATTTATTCACTCAGGAGTTCCAGCCCATTACGCTTAGTACCTGCACTTAACCTTTTTGGAAAATACGTCAGTTTACACTGGTAAATACAATTAACCGACTCTTTTGAAAAGTGTTTATAAAATTGATTTAAATGCATGAGGCACAAATATTCTTTTATAACTTGGGATAATTATTTAAAAATAATCTTGTAAAAGAATTATATGTTTGTTATACGTTCAGTAGCCCGGGTTAAATACCGGGTTAAAGATTAATAGACACACCACATAATATAACCTACGGCGAGTTATTCTCGAACAAGCAGGTATATCATTTTACATACGTACCGGCAAGTGTTTGCCTACACCTCGTGCTTAAGTCGTGGCCATTTCAATGAATGAGCCGAGGATATCCAGGACATGGTCATTAACCCCCCAAAGGCTTAAAACAAACAAAACAAATTAAACGGGTTATCTCAATGATTTAACCTTCATCCAATTAAATATTCAATACCCGACCAAGTTGTATTTTATATACCGTACCCCAAGCCCGTATAAGGGGAAAAATAAGTTAAAAGTATTTAGCTGAGCAAAAATATAAATTTATTCCCAGCCGTAAATCAATCAAACAAGTACAGATAGCTTTTACCGAGCTCCTAATCTGGAACGAAGGTTTTTAATAACCTATTAGAATCCTAACGGGTCTTACTTAAGTTTAAACTTAGACCGGTTAGTTTTAAAGAAAGGTATACGGTTCAAAACGCAAGATTAAGCGAAGACCGGATTATAATGTGATTTAGACCCGACAAGTATGAAGACTTGTTTAATATGGGTAAACCAAACACATTCTGGATTTTGAGGTAAAAATGATAAGGTTTGACCCGTTTCGGTCAATTTATGTAAACTAGTCACATAAACCGTACCGAACGCGAAAAATGCATAACGGGTAACCAAATGAGTCAAGAACAGGTTCACTAAGTTAATATGCTTAAAATGTGTTATGATATCAGTAGGATACCTTCCATTATGCCCAAAACGAATTTAAAATCAACTTAAGCCCCGTAGGGGTATTTTGGTCATTTTAAAGAATATAAAAGAGGTTAAATGACAATCTGAGGTTCTGGTCTAAAATGATTAGTAAAGATATTTATTTTAGTGAGTTATATCACTAGGCTATTGCATATATGTGAAATTTATCATTTATGTCCAAACTATGCACCGTAGGGGCATTTTGGTCATTTCACATAAGCTTTAAGGGTCAAATTTGGAAATCTGATTTCAAAACATTTATTTTCTATTAAAGTATAAAAATTTACTTATAATATCAGTAGGTAATGAGTTTTAGGTGTCAAATATAATTTTAACCCAAACTATGCGTTTAAAAAGGCGTAAAAGTCGGTATTTAACGATTTTCGGGTTATTTAAAGAAATCTGAGTTTTTGATCAGTTTATAAAGCTCAAAATATTTTATTTAACATATGAAATCAGTAGCAAAAGGTTTGGCATCAAAATGTTATGTAAAACTCATTTTATCCAAGAAAAGGGCAATTTCATCAATACCGAATTTACTTTAAAACTCTATAATATAATCAGTTTAAAATTCAATAAAAATTTCCAAAAATCCCTAAATATTATATTACATCAGTGAGTAAAAGGTTTGGTGTCAAAATTTGGGTTTAAATAGGTTTTATGCCGAAAATGCCGTTTAATTAATAAAAAGGCTTCAATTTACGATATTGAGCATAACTCCTAATAGACCACAAACTGATGTCAAATTTTTAGGACATGCTTATAAATCAGTAACAAAGGTTTTTGTCCTCTCATATTTTCAAAAATCTCGTTTTAATATCAAAAGGGCATAACGGTCAACAATTAAGCATTTAACGAAACATGCAAATGATTCGGATTACAAAGGAACCATATTGTATATTCTCAAAGGGTTATACTAACATGTAATATGGTCCTAATGAAACCTTAAGGCATATCTAAAACAAGCTAAATTGGGTCAGAACTGAAAGTCAAAGCAAAAGTCTACTTTTGCGACTTTCGGTTGCGAACCGAGCCTAAACTCAGGATTGTCGGGTTGAACATGATTAGACATGTTCTTATATTATTTACCAAGTTATTTTAGTGTTTAAACATGTTCCATAACTTCTACATTATCAGTTATGAGTTTATTTGCAAAAATAGCTTTTGTTGACTTTTTAATATTAAGTTTGACCCGACAATTGACCAAGTTAGAATGATAATCAGTGGGTGCCCTTTTAAGGGTTTATTACCCACATAATTACTAACTCCTAGCCACTTTCAATTCGAATAATGGCTGGACCATTAGTGATTAATCACTAAGTCAAAGCTTAATTACGATGGCTTTGACTTTTGGTCATTAAACTAATAAAACTTGAACTTAAGGAACTAATAACACTTACAATGGTCCTTAGCACGAATTTGCAACTTAAGAAAACTTGCTTGAACTCCAGAAAAGCTCCAGAGAATGAGTTGTGAATAAATTTCAAGTGAATGCAAGAACAATGCAAACAAAGGCCTTTATATAGGACTTCTAGAGCTTCAAGATTGATCTACCTGCCCCTACAACTGATTTCTGATGATACCAGGTGTCCCCTATGCATGTAATACTGTTGGCTCAGTCCCTGGTATCAAAAAAATGGCATGCAAAGGCGGTGGAACTGGCTGGACATGCACCTGTCTCTTTTTTCTGCATCTGGTAGTTGTACGCGGGCCGCATAAGAGTTGTAAGAAGTCTACGCGTGCCGCCTGGCGCTTCTGTTACCGGAAAACAACATTCAAAGTTGGCAGTTTTGGTCCCTGGTCCCTTTAAACTTTATTTAACTTTCATTTATTGCATTTAGGACCCCCATAGTTAACTTTTAAGGACCTTGGGTCATAAACTAACTCCGTTAAGCTCCCGGTTAGTTGTACGATTACCCGAAAAGTCTTGATTTTCAACGTTGACGCATTTGATCCTTATTTCTTAGAATTAACACTTTGATTATTTATGTGCGTCGAAACTCCACGAATTTATTATCCAACATTCATGGAAGTATAAGGAAGTATTACCAAGTCTCGAAAACATTAAAAGGTCACTCAGAGGTAACTTTAAACATCTTGACACATTTAACCCTTATGCTTTGTAAACTTTTAAATTTAAGCACAAACGTCCTTCTAAGTTCGATATTTTATCTATTAAAGAATACGAACGTCATGTGAGGTCAATCAGAGGCACAAGTTAGGCATGTTGACACTTTGGATCCCTTTATTCACATATTTACATCGTTTGACAATTTTAGTCCCTCGGAATCAATTCTTTACACGTTCAAAGTCCATGACACGTGTCTTCATTATATTGGTCGTGATTTTTACGAGGTGTTACATCCTCACCCCCTTAAAAGAAATCTCGACCTCGAGATTTATTGAAATAAATGAGGGTACTTCTGTTTCATTGTGGATTCAACCTCCCACGTGTATTCTAGGCCTCTACGGGCATCCCGTTTAACCTTCACAATCGGTACGTGCTTCTTTCGAAGCTTTTTAACTTGTCGATCTTCAATCGACAAGGGTTTTTCAACAAACCTTAGGCTTTCATCTATCTGCACGTCCTTGTGCGACATTGCTAGCGACTCATCGGCTAGACATTTCTTTAAGTTGCAGATATGGAATACATTATGTATTCCACTAAGCTTTTCTGGCAGATTTAACTTGTAAGCTACAATCCCGACACATTCGATGATCTTGAATGGTCTTATGTATCTTGGGCTCAACTTGCCTTTCTTGCCAAAATGCATTACCCCTTTCCAGGGTGATACCTTGAGTAACACTTTGTCACCTACCTCGAACTTCAGAGGTTTACGCCTTTTATCTGCGTAGCTTTTCTGCCTATCCCTGGCAGCTTTGAGACGATCTCGTATCTGTACAATCTTATCTGTCGTCTCCAGGACTATATCAGGTCCTGATAGTTGGACATCTCCAACTTCCGCCCAACAAACTGGCGTTCTGCATTTCCTTCCGTAGAATGCCTCAAAAGGCGCGGCTTGGATACTCGAATGGTAGCTATTATTATATGAAAATTCAATCAATGGAAGATGATCATCCCAACTTCCACCTAAATAAATAACACAAGCTCGTAGCATATCCTCGAGAGTTTGAATCGTACGCTCGCTTTGCCCATCCGTCTGAGGATGATATGCAGTGCTGAAATTTAATCGAGTGCCTAAGGATTGCTGAAAGCTTTTCCAAAAATGCGATGTGTATCTTGTATCCCTATCAGAGATAATAGACACTGGCACTCCGTGGAGAGATACAACCTCATCCACGTACACCTGAGCTAACTTGTCGGAGCTGTGAGTTTCTTTAATCGGTAAAAAGTGGGCTGACTTGGTCAGTCTGTCGAGTATAACCCAAATAGTATCATTTCCTCTCTTTGTTTTTGGTAACTTTGTGATAAAATCCATGGTTACCATTTCCCACTTCCAGGTGGGAAGTTCAGGCTGTTGCAGCAAACCTGACAGCTTCTAGTGTTCGACTTTAAGTTGCGCGCACGTCAAACATTTGGCCACATAAGTGGCTATAAATTTCTTCAAACCTATCCACCAATAATTTGCCTTTAAATCCTGGTACATCTTATCACAGCCAGGATGAACAGAATATTTGGAGCTATGGGCTTCTTGAAGAATCACATCCCTAAGTCCTTCATAAATTGGAACCCATATTCGTCCATTCTACCTTAGGATTCCATCCTTGCCATATGATAACTGTTCAGCAGTCACGCCCAATTTTTCATTCGGATAGTTAGCTTCTAATACAACTCCCTTTTGAGCGGCTAACAATCTTTCATTCAAGTTGTTCTTCAATTCAATGCTCTTGGCATTGATTCTAATGGGCTTAACTCTTTCTTTCCTGCTCAAGGCTTCGGCGACTACATTCACCTTGCCTGGATGATATCGGATTTCACAATCGTAGTCATTCAGTGTCTCCATCCATCGACGCTGCCTCATGTTCAGATCCTTCTGGTTAAACAGATGCTGAAGGCTCTTATGATCAGAATAGATCACACACTTGGTACGATATAAATAATGCCTCTACAGTTTTAGTGCAAACACAACGGCACCCAACTCCAAATCGTGGGTGGTGTAATTCTTCTCGTGCACCTTTAATTGTCGGGAAGCATATGCAATAACCTTGCCTCTTTGCATAAGTACACAACCCATTCTAGTATGTGATGCGCCGCAGTATACCACAAACTCTTCAATTCCTTCAGGCAATGTTAAAACCGGAGCATTGCTCAACTTTTGCTTAAGAATCTCAAAGGATTCTTGTTACTTAGGACCCCCAATCAAACTTTATATTCTTTCGAGTTAATGAAGTCAGGGGTGCAGCAGTCCTTGAAAAATTTTCAATAAAACGCCTATAGTATCCTGCCAGACCCAAGAAGCTGCAAATCTCTGTGGGCATCTTCTGTTCTTGCCAATTCATGATGGCTTCAATCTTAGCGGGATCCACCTGGATACCACGCTTGCTAACCATATGTCCAAGAAATTGGACTTCACGATGCCAAAACTCACATTTTGAAAACTTGGCGTAGAGCTTCTCTTGCTGAAGAAGTTTAAGGATACATTGAAGGTGCTTTTCATGATCAGCCTGATTCTTTGAGTAAATGAGTATGTCATCAATAAAAACAATGACAAACTTATCCAAATAGGGTTTGCAAACGTGATTCATGAGATCCATGAACGCTGCTGGTGCATTAGTGAGCCCGAAAGGCATCACCAAGAACTCGTAGTGACCATAACGAGTTCTAAATGTAGTCTTATGCACATCCTCATCTCTAACCTTCAGCTGATGGTAACCTGACCTTAAATCAATCTTGGAGAAGTAACTTGCTCCTGGAAGTTGATCGAACAGATCGTCGATCCTGGGCAATGGTGTAACACCCTTGTTATTATTTCAAAGGTTTTCGTATAAATAACGAAAATAAACATGTAATTACGATTAAGTATCCTTAGAAAATACGAGTTTACTAAAACTTTTACAATTTTAAAAGTTTGAACAACTTAATGTAATTGAATTCTTCGTTTTAAAGATACGACGAAACGCCGCGCGGAAGCTTGTATTTTATCGTGTTCGGTTCCTCATCGAGCTTGATCTTCATCCGGGCACTCTTGGCGATCACCTATAATCAAAACCAACTTAAAAGTTAGTTTTGATAGTCAAATATTAAGTTCAAACAAGTACAGGGGTTAAAAGAGCAAAATTTAAAAATTTTTCAGAGTTAGGGGGCGTCGCGTGACGCCTAGGGCCTAGGCGTCACGCCTAGCCCTTGTTTTCACAGACTGTTGCCTTCAGCTGTTGCTGTACATTCCCAGCTCAACCCAATTTCACAGAAATGGCCATAACTTCTTCGTTATTGATCCGTTTTACCCGATTCTTTTTCCTACGCGTCCGTAAATTAATTCTCCATCATATGGAGTTAAAATCCAACATCCAACATAAATAAATTTTGAGACTTTCAAGCCTTCGACTCGTTACCTTTTTATCAAATTTTACCCGTTTATGCATTTTATCAACCAAACATATTTGTTTGAGTCCTACATCACCTACACTTCTTCAAATAAATGTTATATACCATATTAGGTTCTAATCACAGGTTTATTACACAATTTAAACCCATTTTCACTCGTATGCTTATTTTGACTCGTTAAGGGTATTTAAGCACTTTCGGGCCTAAAATAGCTTTCGATTGCTTCTAGCATTCCATTAGCACATTTCTTATCCTATAATCTCCCACCACAACTGTATTTAAGGTAGGTTTAATGTGGTGATCAATATAAACCAAATTTTACCTCTCGAATCATTATTTTACGGCAAAAACTCAAATAGTGCCATTTGGCTAATATAATACCTCTTTCAGCTTCTATACTTATTCTAAGTATTTACCTAGTTATAAAACTCGTTTCCAAACAACCTTTAAGGGTCGTTTGTTCCATTTAGCCTACAAGGGCGTTTTGGTCGATTTTAATTCTTTTATGACGAAGGACTCTCTCTCAAATTACTCGACCAAAATAACACTTTTAACTACAACATAATTATGCGTACCTGGCCCGGATCAACAAGTAGACCCGATTTATACCTCGTTTTCATTATCACACCATCAATGGTGACGCAATTATCCGGTTTGCTAATCGGTCCTGTAAACATAAGACTTGACAACCACATTAGTCGATATTGTCAAATGGTGTTATCATCACCATTCGACCCGTTTGGACTATATGCCCAACATTATCTATTTAATCAAAAACATCGTTTTTGATTTCCAATTCATACATCCATCCCATCCCGGATTTTATAACCATACCCTTTTTCTTTTACACTCTTTTCTTACAAATTCAACCCATTTCGGCTTACGCCATGGGTATTCTTTTAACCTTGATTTACATTAGTCGACACTTGACAAATTTCCATATTTCCAATATTATCGTTATCACGTTTACAATGTATCGAATAAACGGGTATTCTACATAAGTGTGTAAATTACACTTACCTCGCATCCACGCCACGCTTTTCTTTCCGTACTTGCTTCGTTTGACCCGCTCACTCATCAAGCTTCCCCTAGCTTGTTAGGCGCCAACTATCATTCATTATTCACAAGGTTGTTAGATTAGTCATTCCAAATCATGACTTTCACACCTTATGATTCTTTGACTATTTTTCTCTTTAACTCATGAAATTCATCATTTCATCTTATTATTCAAAAAAACCCATTTCATGGTAAATATGATTTATGTACCCAAACACCTAAATTGTTCAAGTACTTTATCTTTACTAACTAATATGATGATTCTAATCAAAAGTTTGACACTAACATCACCATATCATAAAAACCCATCTCAATCTTGTATGAACAAATACCCAATCATGTAATTTGTTCAAGTACCTTGTTTCTATTATCAATTATAATGGTTTTTTAAACACAAGGTTATCATCATCTTCATTATTAAATCAAAACCCACTTAGCACATACAAGGGTCATCATCAAATCCTTTGTTTCTAGTGCTAATTCATCAAGTTTTTATCTAGGGTTCATTTCTAAACATGAAATTCATACCATATCACTCATAAACTCATCATTCATTTACGAATTCTGATTTTGAGTGTTCATCATGGATTCCAAAACATTACCAAATTATAAAATTTGACATACCTCAATATCCCCTTGACTTGGTGATCGTTTGTAAGTGATCATGCATTCGATTTGAGCTAGTTTTGACCTTCAATTTGGTGAATTAGCTTGAGTTAGGGTTTTGGCTTCTCCTTGTTTCCCCTGGCCTCTTTCACGCACACACACACTCACACACTAGTTTGTGTGTAGTGTTTTTAACTAAAATAAATATTAAGTTTCAATCTTCCTCTTTTGGCCCCTCAAGTTTGGTTAGTTAGTTAGGTAGGGTACAACCCACTTATTTCTAATAATGTTCCCCACTTATTAACTAGGTTAAGCATTCCTAATTAAATTAGTGGGTTCGGGGAATCTATGACTAAGTTTATCTTGAGTCCCGTTAACTCGGGCCTTTTTATCCATTTTAATTTCCTCAAAAGGATTTGTTCACTTTTTATTTAATATTAGGTTTATTTACTTAAATCCTAATATTTACCGGGTTACTTTTACCACTAACGGTACTTTACCCGTCTTTTAGTATTAACGTGGTTTGATTACCAAACCCGTTTTTGGGGTGTTACAAGTCTACCCCCCTTAAAGAGGTTTCGTCCTCGAAACCTTGCTTACATAGTTCATTGAGTTCTAAACTCAATGCGTTTGACCTGAGTAATCTCTTAAGCATTACTCATACTTTAACCAATTGTTAGTATTACCAGAAAAATTATGGAAATATCTTTTTGGTTACAGAACCTCTACGTACCTCATACGACATAATGTAACTTGAAATAACGTAATTCCGTTATTTCTACTAGTTTAGTTAACTTAGCGATTTCCATCGCTTTTATATATTATCGAACTCTTGGTGAATCCGTTACCTTGACCCGTTTAAAGGTCTTTAGTGAAATATTTCACTTTTAGCAATAATTTCTTTTGTTTTCAGATTTATTTATTCGGTTCAGTTATACCGAATCCACCGCTTACAAGCAAACCAATTTTTATTGATTTGAATTACTGGCCTTAACCGGTCTTACTAACTAGACTTATTAGTCCTGTTACTTTTCACAGCTCGCTTGGTTATAATGTGATTTTACTTCACATTACATTTCCTAACCGTGATCGTGTCACATCGTGTTTAGTTTGTATCAACCTTTCATTTTCGAAAATATCACTTTTCGAATATATCGTCTTGCGCCTATCAGTGTCAAGACTTGAACCTTTCATGCTTACTATTCAAATTCCTATCAGAATTTATATTTGTAACAACGTTGTTTCTTACTAAAATCGAAGTTTTAGTTTTAGGATCTTTTCTTTAACTTTTGTCAATTATCCATACCATGATATTGACAGTCCATAATTTATTCTTTTAAAATCTTAGTTTTATACGGGGAATCGTAACAAGTTCCCTTACCTCACACTATCGACCCGTAGGTTCCTTCACTTAACCTAGTAGGCTATTTCCTTAGGCTTTCACCTCTTTGAGGCGAGGCCCTTATGATCCTTTTGCTTCAATTCATGACCCGTGGGTCATTTTGGCCCCGTAGATCTTTGCTCTAATTAATATCCCGTAGGTTATGATGATCCCGTAGATCATCCTTTATTCGAGTCTTTATTCAAATGTGTATACATTTATATACGCATATGGCGTTAAGGCACCCCTTCTTATGTTTTAGAATTATTCACCTTTACTTTTTGGATTTCTTTTGACATTGACTGTAGTCTAAGGCTACATTGTTTTCTTTTGAATTATCTTTCCGACTTCTTGACTTCTAACGTCAATTACACGTCAGTTTGCCCTACACTTACCGTTACCCGGTTCTTACCTATACTTCTTTACGTCCCATTACCCGGGTTCTTTTATTTTAATGTTTTTAACATTTTTGTTTCGCTAGTTTACGTTTTTCATATATATATTCCTTTATGAGCCATCACGTAGGTTCATTAATGTTTCGCGCTTCCATTATTCGGTTTGCGCTTACTTGCACTACCAAGTTTTTATACTTTATTTATCTCGTTTGACTTGTTCGTGTGAAATTTCATCACTTGTGAACATCAAACTCTGTTCTTTATTCGACCCGTTCAACTTTAAAATAGTTGAGCGTAGTTATTAACATTTATGTTTGCAAATTCTCATTGTCTTTTAGTCATGACTCATATTCCGAGTCTTTTGACTTTCTGTTTCGCGTTCCCGTCTCTTGGTTTACGCATTCTTTCCAAATCCTACCCATTCATCGGGTATCTTTACCGTAATCATTTTCAAGTAACCATTTTTATATGGTTTTAGACGTTATTTTAATTTATTTGGTCGTCTTAGCGAGATCCATCGCTTTTATTCAATCAAGTCCTTTATTCTTTATTCAATTCGTTTGACTTGTCCATGTGAATTTCATCACTTGTGACAGTCAAGCTTTTATCCCTATGCCTTAGCATTCCTATTGGTCGGTCTGTATTTTCTTTTTACTTAATCCTTGTCCCTTCTCTCAGGCTCGTTATTCTTACGTAATACGCTTCCGTCATCCGACTTACGTTTACGTTTACCATCAAACGTCTTACTTATTTGATTCATTTGGGTACCATTTAAGTTAGTCCCATTCACCCCACCCTTACTACATCGGAGATAAATGTGTCCATCATAAGAAGTTCATGGTACCACGTGTTCACTACTTACTTGGCCAGAGTAAGCGATCAACACCTGGTATACATGACCTTTTTATAATTTTCACATTACACCCCATGTAAGTAATGCCTCTATTTGTTTCTCTTGGAAACAATATCCTGGATAGGTATTCTATTCAGGTTTGTCCAAGTTTTCAATCTAAATCTGCAACTATCAATTTCTACGTATTGGTTGCATGTTTATATTCATGCAATAATTTAAACGTGCACCTGGTAAATGCTTGCCCTAACGGGCTTTTCTTTCCATTAGCCTTGTTCACAACCATTACGCGATTTAGGTCCTTAATGAGCATGCTCTTCTTGTCATATCTCGGACCATTCCATCATCATATCCACAATTCGTTTGACTCTCGTCATCTTCAAACGCGAGTGTCCTTCAATTAAAACATTCACAAAAGTTAGTAACATCTACTTCAATAATCGCCCGTATTATAATACAAGGCTTTTTCTACTATACGCGTCAATGCACGTATTTTCGTCAACTATATCAATCATTTCAATTGGGGTAACGTATATCACAGGGTAGCCCTATGTGTTGTTTACAACACTTTAGCATGCTAAACTATTAACATACATGTACTTACCGGATTTGCGATCAAGCCTTGAACCGAACACGCTTTACTCTTTAACCATGAGCTCTGATTACCAACTTGTAACACCCTTGTTATTATTTCAAAGGTTTTCGTATAAATAACGAAAATAAACATGTAATTACGATTAAGTATCCTTAGAAAATACGAGTTTACTAAAACTTTTACAATTTTAAAAGTTTGAACAAATTAATGTAATTGAATTCGTCGTTTTAAAGATACGACGAAACGCCGCGCGGAAGCTTGTATTTTATCGTGTTCGGTTCCTCATCGAGCTTGATCTTCATCCGGGCACTCTTGACAATCACCTATAATCAAAACCAACTTAAAAGTTAGTTTTGATAGTCAAATATTAAGTTCAAACAAGTACAGGGGTTAAAAGGGCAAAATTTAAAAAATTTTCGGAGTTAGGGGGCGTCGCGTGACGCCAAGGGCCTAGGCGTCACGCCTAGCCCTTGTTTTCACAGACTGTTGCCTTCAGCTGTTGCTGTACATTCCCCGCTCAACCCGATTTCATGGAAATGGCCATAACTTCTTCGTTATTGATCCGTTATACCCGATTCTTTTTCCTACCGGGTATATTCGGTACCGGTACCCACTTTTGAGGATTTTCGGTACCGGTACTTTCAGTTCCGGTACCGAGCTCATCCCTACACACGAATCGGATCCAAGTGATTCATCTTGTCTATCTGTTTTTATTTTATTTTTCAGCATTTTAGTTAGTTTTACTTTTCTTGTTTAAAAACCATTTTTCTAACTTTTGATTTGATTAGACGTTGAGGATAAACCGGTACTAAAAGCTCTTGTGTCCTTGGACGACCTCGGTATCTTACCAACACTATACTACGCTCACGATGGGTGCACTTGACCATATGTGTGTTTAGTGTTAGTAAATATCGTGTTTTATAAATTTAAAACTTGGCTAAAAAGTGTAAAAGGGCTTAAATTATACAATAAAACTATACACACTTATGCACATCAAGTTTTTGGCGCCGTTGCCGGGGACACAAGGATTTTAAGAAAGTTAGGAATCAACGGCCTAATCATTTTTTTCTAATTTTTCTGTTTTTTTTAAGGATTTTCTTAATTTTTCAGTCTCTGCAGAGCTCAGCACGGGCCGTGCCGAGCATTGTTACTGGCAGTTTTTATTTTCCGAGTTACAGAGAGTTGAGCATGGGGCCGTGTCGGTTCAACACGGGGCCGTGTCAAACTCCCCAGTAACAGGGATCCGTAAAACAATTACTGTATCTCCGACCACGGGCCGTGTTCATCTGAGCACGGGGCCGTGGTGAAGCTTCTGACCAACGTTCTTCTTTGTTTTTATTGCAGGACTTGGAACCCAGGTGCCACATCTGAATTTTCCACGTAGTGTATGAGCTCCAGTTCTAGTAGAGACATAAAAGAACCCCTAGACGAACCCGAACGCTTTCTAAGAAGAAGACTTAAAGCTAAAAACCAAGAGAAAGTTTCGGGGGACCCACTTCCAATGGCGGACCAACGTACCCTCATGGATTACCTACGGCCCACCGTAGGTAATCTCGGCACCGCTATCAATGCACCGAATGTCAAAGCCAACAACTTCGAACTTCGACCGCATTTGATACAAATGCTTCAAAACTCCGCAACCTTCCATGGTCTTGCGGACGAGGATCCCCATCTACATATTACTAATTTCTTAGAAATATGTGATACCTTTCAGATCAATGGAGCATCAAACGACGCCATCCGCCTTCGAATGTTTCCATTTTCACTAAAAGACCGAGCTAAGGCTTGGCTTAATACCCTCCCAGTTGGCTCGGTAAACACCTGGGATGAACTAGCCCAAAAGTTTCTATATAAGTATTTCCCTCCTGCTAAAACGGCTAAACTAATGACTGAAATTAATACATATTCACAAGAGGATGGGGAATCCTTATATGAAACTTGGGAAAGGTTCAAGGAGCTACTAAGAAAGTGTCCTCATCACGGTCTTGCGGTATGGCAACAAGTATCCACTTTCTACAATGGGTTGTTGCCACACACAAGACAAACACTTGACTCTAGCTCCGGGGGACTTTTAGGTAACCGTCGTCCAAATGAAATATATAATCAAATTGAAGAAATTGCTCAAACCAATTTTGTGACAACCGTCACTTTTCCATACATTCCGTACACGAAATGAACAGTAATTTGTGCTTAAATGACTGTGCATGATCTGGTTTACCAGACAAATAAATTTCTGAATTCCATGCAAGTGAATTCATGCACGTTTTGTGCTACAAAATATAGCTTTATGCATAAACGAGAGCGTTGCGTCAGAAATATTATTAAACTCACCGGTAAGACACATCGTGTCAACAGAACTGCAGAAAGCAGTCAGACATTAGAATTGAGGCCTAGGTGTAGGTCCGACGACAAAAGTACATATAAACCCAAGAGTACATGTAAGGGTTTAATTTATAGACAATGCGAAAGCAAAAATAAGCACTAAAAAGCACCCGAAACGCACTTTAAGTGCATAATTTCGTATAATTCAGCTCAATTCAGCATTTAATCATATGAATATTATGCAGAAATTTTGTTTTATCATCCAGAATATTTCCCTAAGTGTTGGGAATTGAAAGGATACAGGAAGGGTACTTAAAAGACACTAAAAAGTGTAATTTAGCACTTTAACGAATCGGTACCTAACCGAACAACCGGATTTTACCCGGAACACCAAAATAATGCTAGAAGCATTGTTTTTATCTTTCTAAGCTAGTTAGGGTCCCCGAACACCCTAACACACGCTAAAATACCTAGTAACGAACTACACTAACTAGATACTTAGATTATAATTACAAGTAACTTCATGGTCCAACATTTACACATTACCCCCCCCCATATGTAGGTGGACGGTCACATGGCCCCACTTGTGATCTCCCCAAAATCTTCCAAGATTACTAAAAATATTTCTTGGATTCACAAAGATTATGGAAAGATATGGGAAGATATGTTAGTACTAAAAGGAACATGTTACCCTTTGGATATTACACTAAAAGGAGTTTATATGTAAACTTAGAGAATCATAACCTTCATCACATAACACTTCACAACATCTCTCTCTCCCTCTCATGAAAGCTACGGCCAACACCCCCTACCCTCATCACCATTTTTCTTCAATCCTCCAACATGATTTAAGCACTCTACAAGGTGATACAAGCATACTTATGAAGGTTGGAAACAATGGAACTTGAAGGACCACCTTTGTTTGCTTTTATCCACCCAATCTTCGACTAGTTTCTTCCCTAGCCTCGAGCTAGTAGTAAGTGTTCTAAAACACCTTCTTGATCTTGTCTAGAGTGGTTAATAAGAGATTTGTCGGTTGAAAATCATGAACATACTAAATCACCAACTAAAAGTCTACTAAAGTGATGAATATGATGGTTAATAGATGGATAATTGTGTAAAACTTGTTAAACTTGTTTTGTGGTGATTATTTAGTGTCGATCTATGTTGTGGTAGCTCGGATCATCATCTAACCCGGATTAGTCATGTTCATGAAACATGACATAGAATATGTTAAGAATGAAAAGGGTTAAATGATGAAACTCTACTACACACTAAACATGAACTTGAGTAAAAGTAAATTTTCTTGTAAAATAAGACTCTAAACATGTAGATCTAAAGATCTACAAGTGGTTTTTCGGAAGAACCAAGCAAAAATATTAGTTTTGTTAAAACCCGGATCTTATCCGAACTAAAAGCATTTTAGTACATAAACAAGTGTGTAGACACTTGTGTCACAAGAAAAATTTAACAAAGAAATATTTTTGCGAATCTCGACTAGAAGTTGTGAAACTTCATATTCTTTAAAAATAAAGTTTTTAAGAAATTAAACTTATTTTTAAAGATAACAAGACTTACTAAATGTGCTAGTAAATTACTACACATTTTTGTAAATATTCAAGTTCATGAAATAGAGAAGTTAGTGATTGTTGTTGATAATTATTGTTGATAATTGTTGTTGATGATTGTTGACGATTTAAAAGAAAATAAACACATGTTTTGAAAACATGGGAAACCCCCATTTTCAGGGGAAACTCTGTCAAAATTTTTATAAATTTTGACACTTAGAAAAGTATAAGTTTTCTTTTGAGAAACTTATTCCCTAAAAATGTATTTAAAAGTATTACCAAGGTTTCCCTAATTTTTGGTGATAAGAAATAAGGATTTCTTCAAAAATAAAAATGGATATTAAGTATGTATATTTTGAGAAAGATATATATATTATTTGATCACCAACTTGTGTGCTAAGTGTATATAGTATGTGATGTACGTGCTAGTGTATTAAGACTTAAAAATACACTAAATACTCATGAGGAGTATAAACATAAAAATACACATACAACATACAAGATACATAATTCGGGTGCAAAGTGCAAAACATGAGATACTTATATTAATTGTTGAGAAAATAATATAAGTAAAACACTTAGTTAAAAATATAGAATATTTTTAACACAAGAATATATACAAAAGAAAGTGACTGTACTTGTGCGACGCAAGTCTAGTGACTAACGTTAAGAAAACGCGTATAGGTTACGACGTTAATTAAGCAAATCCGGTGAAGTTTACGACGCAGGAACGCAAAGTTGTGAGTTCATGCTCCCCCTTTTCTTTAACTGTTTTTGGTTTTATAACTCTCGGGGGTGAAATACATGTTACAAATATTATAATTTTTACAAAGGGTAAAAATACAAGAAGCACTCTTGGTGAGAACGAGAACCGAGTGCAATATGATTTGAGAATACGAGAAGCACTCGTGGTGAGTGCAATATGTTGAGCTTTAAGAAAAGCCTAGAAAATACTAGATCATGTGAGCATAGACTAATACAAAAGATGCCATAAAGTCTTGGTGAATACTAGTACCAAGCCATTAAAAACAATCATTAATTAGGGACGAGGGTTAGATCTAACGGGTACGGCCGAGCCCCACTCATGGTCCTTATGTGACCTCTTGAGTGCTTCGGTGTCCCAGTCGAGGGAAATCGACACAGTCAAGGGAAATTGACACAGCCGAGGTTAATCGACACAGTCGAGGGTAATCGACACAGTAAAGGAGCCAACACTAATGCTCCATATGCTCACATGCCTTAAAGGAGCCAACACTAATGCTCCATATGTCCTCACATGCCTTAATGTCCTTGTATAAACAATCATTTAAAACGTGGGGTACATAAGAAAACCTGAATGATAATTGAGTACGTGGGGTACTCAAGAAAATGGGAATTATACTTGAGTACGTGGGGTACTCAAGAAAGACTTGAATTATACATGATAAATACTATGTTTTCATACAAAGTATAAAAACGTGAAATACAAAAACGCATGAACTCGCTCAACTTTATGTTGATGTTTTCCAAAATTACATGTATTTCAGGTGACAGGATGGATCTTGGGCGCAAGTGTCGTAACTAGAAGTAGACTACAAGTTTAGATGCATCCACTTTTGTTGAATTGAAACCTTGTTAAAGGTCGTGTTTTGAAAACTTAAATAACAAGTATTTGTAATACTTAAATTTTCATGAATGGATGAACATCGTTTTGATCATGTAGTTGTTTATTACGATTGAATGCAATGATAACAAGCTAGTCACACATCATACGCTTCCGCAAAAGACAGGGTGTGACAGTTTGGTATCAGAGCTTCGATTGTAGTGAACTAGGATTCTTTCTCGAGTCTAGACTACAATCACTAGAGTTTTCTCACGAAAACATTTTACAAAAAGGTTTTCATTGCATTCATGAAAGCGCCAAGATCCACAAGTCAGACACTTTTCAAAAAGTGACAAGGCAAGGACATTAGTGAGGAATACCTTTAAAATAAGGTGCCAAACAAAGCATAGTCTACACAAGTTAGACTTGCCAAAAACAAAATGACCCCCCAAAAACGAGAGTTATACATGATATAATGCATTAAAATGCTTTATTATGCTAAGTAGCATATATGTTATTGATATACATACATACAAATAAGTGTACGGAATGATTATTGACGTGAATAAGATACTTTCGACTCCGACTCCTATTACTATACGTGACTCGCACGATGAAGCTACCGACCTCGCATCCTTTGCAAAGCTCATGGCTGGGAGTGATTACCAAACAAGATGCTGAGCTTGCTTCCGTAGGAGATGGCTGATCTTCCCTCTCGATCGTGAAGGTGCCTAACTACGGTGATGATGATGAGGCAGAGGCGGCAACCTTGATCGAATTCTCAATCAACGGGACGAGATCCCTGCGACTTATGTGACGCAAGATTGACGACATACTTGACCAGAAAAAGAAAGATGAAGTATTCATCTCAAAGGTACCCCTCCAACTACTAGGAATTCTCTCTATTCCTATTCCATCTAATCATCGTGCCTATACGCGCGTAACGATAACGAATGTTAGCGCGTGGACCATCGCAAAGGTCCTTTCCATGACAGAGGTATAAGGACAGTAGTGTCCCCTCTTTGATTGATCATCTGCTGGACGAGAGAAAATTTGGGGTAACTGTGCAAGACAATTTATTATTACGGGGGCCCACGTAGTAACGACTTGTAGTGCACAGGAATCCTGGTGGACTCTGCGGGCCGAGCTAATGAAAACCATACAAAATTAATCTATAGGTGTCCTCACCTTCATTTGGTAGAACAACACATAGATCAGTGCTTTAGCACGATAGAAAGTAGGAAGCCTGTCTTAGCCTACTTCGTGGCTGACACTTCTACCTGCATGCGAGACGTTTGTGAAGACGATGTTTAAGCAAGAGAGGTGGAATGACATTCAGAAAGAATCAGTGATGATACACTCCCTATCACCTCTACACAAACAACCCCATCAAAGGGGAAATATACGCACCAGTAAAGCTAAAGACCTAAGAAAACCAATGTAGCAGGAAATAACTGAAACTTGAATGACCAAGGCGATGTAGCCTCGGGATCATTTCAAACAATATGCCAAGTTGGCAAGCCTATGTGAAGGCTCAATAAATGTTTCCTCGCTTATACACTGGTTATTTATACGTGTGAAATTGGGTGGCTTATGGTGCTATGTATATCATAGACAATTGAAATGTTGTCTAACCTACTTCATACCATTTTGGCAGAAGAGAATGCCGCCCAGGCGAGACACAAACACCAGTACGCTGCCAAGAACAGAAGCCGAGCTACAAGAATGCATCTCACAGGCAATTGCGCGACATGAAGCCCTCCGCTCTAAGCACAGCGATGGCACTACTGAAAATAACCCTCCAACTGGTTGCACCTATAAACAATTCCTGGACTGCAAGCCATTGAATTTTGATGGCACAGGAGGTGCCGTTGCATTTGTTCGTTGGGCAGAAAAGACTGACTCCATTCTAAGAATGAGTAACTGTTCGCCCCGACAGAGTGTTACTTATATCTCAGGGTTATTCGTAGATGGCGCACTCTCCTGGTGGAACCTTCAGGTTCAAACCCTTGGTGCGGATGCTGCTTATGCACTAAGCTGGGACGAGCTCAAGGAAATGATGGAAAAGAAATACTGTTCTAGGGCTGAAATCCAGAAGATTGAGGTGGAGTTCTGGAACTTGAAAATGGATGGACCGAAGATTCCTGAATACGTCCAACGATTTCACGACTTGTCTAGGGTCGTCCCCTACTTAGTCAAACCGGAATTCAAAAGGGTTGAACGATTCATTTAGGGACTTGCACCTCAGATCAGGAGCGTGGTTACTACCTCAAAGCCCTCAACCATTGCAGAGGCTATCGATATGAGTGTCACCCTTACTGAAGAAGCTCTACGTGCGGGAAAATTTTCAGAATCCGAGGATAACAAGAAAAAGACTCATGTGGAGTCATCAGGCAATAAGAAAAGGAAGTCTTCGAATCTAAAGATGAGCACCCAAGTCAACTATGGAAGCTCTAAAACAGACAAAAGAAAGAAAGTGAATCCACCACGTGACAGGAAAATTGATGGAGCCACTAATAAGGCCGGTGGTAGAATATACTCGGGAACTAAACCGAAGTGCGGAGAATGCAATTTCCACCATGAAGGTCGATGTCCGAGGCCTAAGTGCGGAAAGTGTGGAAAAGAAGGGCACAGCAAGGTTGCCTGTTGGGCGAAGGACCCAGATGGAAGAAATAAGAGAATACCAGGTTGCTACAAATGTGGTGAAGCAGGGCACTTTAGGAAAGATTGCCCTAGGAAGAAGCAAGCAAGGAAGGGTTTTCACGATCGAAGCTCGTGAAGCGCGCCAGGATCCAGATGCGGTTACGGGTGCGTTCCCTATTAACCAAACTTATGCATCTTTTTCTGATAGATACTGGCATCAACTGTAACCTTGCATGCTTAGAACATAAGAGACTGCTTGCCTAGTTTCAAATAAAATAGACGTCCCATATTCTTTCGAAATAGGCATATAGAAGGCTAGTGAAGCCGATGAAGCAAGTAAGGAATTATATTTTAGGAACTCAGAAGGCCTGAACCTTCTGTTACCCTTGACTCGCGAAGTCATAATATGATAGTCAGCATGGATCGGAAATCCAAGTATACAGCTGACGTCGTTTGATATGAGAAAATCAGACGCATCCCTCTTGCGAATAATGAAACCCAACTTTCCTGTAATAGGTGCAAGGATGATAGACCCCACAAGGCGACAGAGCTACGACCTTCCTCATTGGTCGAAGAGGCATAGAAACGCCTCCGAGTAGACTGCAGAGCCTGAGAACATCCCCGTGATGGAAGAAGTCCCAGTAGCCTCTTCAGAAGACTTGCCAGGAACGCCTCTCTGTAGCGACGAGAGGAGTTCAGAATAAATCGCGTGCCCGGAGCAGCACCAGTGACGAATGACGCCATACCGACTAACTTCACCAGCGAAGCATGAACCTCTGATATAACTGCAAGAGCTGCTAGACAGAGGAAATTAAGGACATAACATCCTTAGTTAAGGAGACAAGGAGAAAGTTGGTAGTCTCCACTTTACATAAACTTCAGAAAATTGAGGATCAGAATCCTTTGCCAGGGACTGGTGACACAAATGAGCCAATCGTAAGGTTCCAGTTACCACTCAAAGATCAACTTGAGGACAAGAGGTCCTCCACTGTGAATACAAGTGGAAATATCCCTAAAACGACCTATAGGACTTGCTTCGAGCATTACAAGATCCTTGTCGTATCATTTGGCTTGACACATGCATCGACAATATATTCATGGACCTCATGAATCGAACGTGTGAGCCATACCTGGATAAGTTATATACTTAATGACTACATTCTTATGTGGCCAACGACCAAGGAAGGTCGTGAGCAACAGCTGCAATTTACCTTGCAACTCTTAGAAAAAAAAAAGCACAGTTATGTGCAATGATGACGAAAAGCGGATTTCGAGTTCGCGAAGGGAGAACTTTAAGATACATGGTGGATAAGAACGAAATTCACGCCAACCCTGCAACCAAGAGCTAAGGAGCTAGAGTTGCAATTATGTGACGTCTCTCGACAAGTCTCGATTGTACGTCGATGCAACGAGACCACGACATTGCACACGCGGCACATTGATTAAGGAATCACGAGAAGAGATCTTGAGATAGATACAGGGACTGCGCGCCGCAACTGGACGTCATTACCTGAAAGAAAACGTTGCACGATCTTTATTGATCACAAGGGTTGCAACACACCGATGATCGTAAGAACTCGAATATGAACTGAGCTGCTGAACAATGCAGACTGTATGAACACAATACGTTCTTGTGTGATAAACTTTAATGAAAAGTCGGAACACTCACTTTCCCTTAGTGGAGTTTTCCTACAACAGTATCTATCACACCGTCGTCTAAACCGCTTCGTGTAAAGCTTTAGACGGAACATAATGAGTAAATTCCCGTCATATTGAACGGAGATGAGAAATAAACAATCAACTGGCCCGAGATGGCCTAGGAAAACTAGAGGCCAGATCCTTTCAGATATGTAATCATATCAGGACAGCCCGTAGAATACAGAAAGATTACGCCGATGAGCGGCAGAAATCGTAAGAATAAGAGACAAGAAGTATGACTTAAATGAGAGCCTCGCCTAGAGAAGGCGTAGTGTGAGTTGAAAAACGAAAAGGTTGAATCCCCGGTGTAGGGATCAGAACCATTGTTCACAAGATGAAACTCCCAGAAAAAGATCAGTAGTGATCGCGACACATTCATGTGTCTAGTCTGTAGAGGAGTCTGACTTAAGGAACAGTCGTTGTTCCCACAAATAAAATTCACGTCAATGACAAACGACAAGAATTACTATAGAAACCTGTTAAGGTTTTGGACCAAGAGTCCGTGATACTATAGAAACCTGTTAAGGTTTTGGACCAAGAGTCCGTGATACTATAGAAACCTGTTAAGGTTTTGGACCAAGAGTCCGTGATACTATAGAAACCTGTTGAGGTTATGGACCAAGAGTCCACAAGATACAGTAAAGTCATGATCGACTTACTTGAGTATGATAGAATTCATGACATGACCCAGAGATTTCATGGGAACATGAAGACAAATCATGAATCTAAGTGACCATATTGGTTTCACAACTCCCTTTCGACCGATGGCATCGCTTGAATTTCGGGACGAAATTCTTTTAACGGGGGGAGACTGTGACAACCGTCACTTTTCCGTACATTCCGTACACGAAATGAACAGTAATTTGTGCATAAATGACTGTGCATGATCTGGTTTACCAGACAAATAAATTTCTGAATTCCATGCAAGTGAATTCATGCACGTTTTGTGCTACAAAATATAGCTTTATGCATAAACGAGAGCGTTGCGTCAGAAATATTATTAAACTCACCGGTAAGACACATCGTGTTAACAGAACTGCAGAAAGCAGTCAGACATTAGAATTGAGGCCTAGGTGTAGGTCCGACGACAAAAGTACATATAAACCCAAGAGTACATGTAAGGGTTTAATTTATAGACAATGCGAAAGCAAAAATAAGCACTAAAAAGCACCCGAAACGCACTTTAAGTGCATAATTTCGTATAATTCAGCTCAATTCAGCATTTAATCATATGAATATTATGCAGAAATTTTGTTTTATCATCCAGAATATTTCCCTAAGTGTTGGGAATTGAAGGGATACAGGAAGGGTACTTAAAAGACACTAAAAAGTGTAATTTAGCACTTTAACGAATCGGTACCTAACCGAACAACCGGATTTTACCCGGAACACCAAAATAATGCTAGAAGCATTGTTTTTATCTTTCTAAGCTAGTTAGGGTCCCCGAACACCCTAACACACGCTAAAATACCTAGTAACGAACTACACTAACTAGATACTTAGATTATAATTACAAGTAACTTCATGGTCCAACATTTACACATTACCCCCCCCCCCCATATGTAGGTGGACGGTCACATGGCCCCACTTGTGATCTCCCCAAAATCTTCCAAGATTACTAAAAATATTTCTTGGATTCACAAAGATTATGGAAAGATATGGGAAGATATGTTAGTACTAAAAGGAACATGTTACCCTTTGGATATTACACTAAAAGGAGTTTATATGTAAACTTAGAGAATCATAACCTTCATCACATAACACTTCACAACATCTCTCTCTCCCTCTCATGAAAGCTACGGCCAACACCCCCTAACCTCATCACCATTTTTCTTCAATCCTCCAACATGATTTAAGCACTCTACAAGGTGATACAAGCATACTTATGAAGGTTGGAAACAATGGAACTTGAAGGACCACCTTTGTTTGCTTTTATCCACCCAATCTTCGACTAGTTTCTTCCCTAGCCTCGAGCTAGTAGTAAGTGTTCTAAAACACCTTCTTGATCTTGTCTAGAGTGGTTAATAAGAGATTTGTCGGTTGAAAATCATGAACATACTAAATCACCAACTAAAAGTCTACTAAAGTGATGAATATGATGGTTAATAGATGGATAATTGTGTAAAACTTGTTAAACTTGTTTTGTGGTGATTATTTAGTGTCGATCTATGTTGTGGTAGCTCGGATCATCATCTAACCCGGATTAGTCATGTTCATGAAACATGACATAGAATATGTTAAGAATGAAAAGGGTTAAATGATGAAACTCTACTACACACTAAACATGAACTTGAGTAAAAGTAAATTTTCTTGTAAAATAAGACTCTAAACATGTAGATCTAAAGATCTACAAGTGGTTTTTCGGAAGAACCAAGCAAAAATATTAGTTTTGTTAAAACCCGGATCTTATCCGAACTAAAAGCATTTTAGTACATAAACAAGTGTGTAGACACTTGTGTCACAAGAAAAATTTAACAAAGAAATATTTTTGCGAATCTCGACTAGAAGTTGTGAAACTTCATATTCTTTAAAAATAAAGTTTTTAAGAAATTAAACTTATTTTTAAAGATAACAAGACTTACTAAATGTGCTAGTAAATTACTACACATTTTTGTAAATATTCAAGTTCATGAAATAGAGAAGTTAGTGATTGTTGTTGATAATTATTGTTGATAATTGTTGTTGATGATTGTTGACGATTTAAAAGAAAATAAACACATGTTTTGAAAACATGGGAAACCTCCATTTTCAGGGGAAACTCTGTCAAAATTTTTATAAATTTTGACACTTAGAAAAGTATAAGTTTTCTTTTGAGAAACTTATTCCCTAAAAATGTATTTAAAAGTATTACCAAGGTTTCCCTAATTTTTGGTGATAAGAAATAAGGATTTCTTCAAAAATAAAAATGGATATTAAGTATGTATATTTTGAGAAAGATATATATATTATTTGATCACCAACTTGTGTGCTAAGTGTATATAGTATGTGATGTACGTGCTAGTGTATTAAGACTTAAAAATACACTAAATACTCATGAGGAGTATAAACATAAAAATACACATACAACATACAAGATACATAATTCGGGTGCAAAGTGCAAAACATGAGATACTTATATTAATTGTTGAGAAAATAATATAAGTAAAACACTTAGTTAAAAATATAGAATATTTTTAACACAAGAATATATACAAAAGAAAGTGACTGTACTTGTGCGACGCAAGTCTAGTGACTAACGTTAAGAAAACGCGTATAGGTTACGACGTTAATTAAGCAAATCCGGTGAAGTTTACGACGCAGGAACGCAAAGTTGTGAGTTCATGCTCCCCCTTTTCTTTAACTGTTTTTGGTTTTATAACTCTCGGGGGTGAAATACATGTTACAAATATTATAATTTTTACAAAGGGTAAAAATACAAGAAGCACTCTTGGTGAGAACGAGAACCGAGTGCAATATGATTTGAGAATACGAGAAGCACTCGTGGTGAGTGCAATATGTTGAGCTTTAAGAAAAGCCTAGAAAATACTAGATCATGTGAGCATAGACTAATACAAAAGATGCCATAAAGTCTTGGTGAATACTAGTACCAAGCCATTAAAAACAATCATTAATTAGGGACGAGGGTTAGATCTAACGGGTACGGCCGAGCCCCACTCATGGTCCTTATGTGACCTCTTGAGTGCTTCGGTGTCCCAGTCGAGGGAAATCGACACAGTCGAGGTTAATCGACACAGTCGAGGGAAATCAACACAGTCAAGGGAAATTGACACAGCCGAGGTTAATCGACACAGTCGAGGGTAATCGACACAGTAAAGGAGCCAACACTAATGCTCCATATGCTCACATGCCTTAAAGGAGCCAACACTAATGCTCCATATGTCCTCACATGCCTTAATGTCCTTGTATAAACAATCATTTAAAACGTGGGGTACACAAGAAAACTTGAATGATAATTGAGTACGTGGGGTACTCAAGAAAATGGGAATTATACTTGAGTACGTGGGGTACTCAAGAAAGACTTGAATTATACATGATAAATACTATGTTTTCATACAAAGTATAAAAACATGAAATACAAAAACGCATGAACTCGCTCAACTTTATGTTGATGTTTTCCAAAATTACATGTATTTCAGGTGACATGATGGATCTTGGGCGCAAGTGTCGTAACTAGAAGTAGACTACAAGTTTAGATGTCATCCACTTTTGTTGAATTGAAACCTTGTCAAAGGTCGTGTTTTGAAAACTTAAATAACAAGTATTTGTAATACTTAAATTTTCATGAATGGATGAACATCGTTTTGATCATGTAGTTGTTTATTACGATTGAATGCAATGATAACAAGCTAGTCACACATCATACGCTTCCGCAAAAGACAGGGTGTGACAAATTTTTAGTGGCACACTCCCCGAGGCAATAAATCTATTGCCCCGGGCGCCCATAAGGTTGATGAAAGCACTTCTTTACAAGCTCAAATCGAGGCCCTTTCTTCAAAAATTAAAAAGCTACAAATGGCAAAAACAGCCTCGGTTATGGTTTGTGAGGGGTGCGGTGGGCCACATGAAAATTGGAGTTGTATGAAAGAAGTAGATGATCAAATAGAATCGGTAAACTACGTTGATAATAGACCTAGGCCGTCGGGTCCTCCAACGGGTACCTACAACCAAGGATGGCGTAACCACCATAACCTTGGTTGGAGAGAACCCGGCAGTGGTAGTAACCAACAAAATCTAAACCAATGAACAAACTTTCAACAACCAAGAATCGAGTCACAAAATTTCTCTCAACAACAAGGTGGACGAGAAAGACTTGAAGATACTGTATCTCGCCTCATCTCCGACACCGAAAAGAAAAACTCGAATCGATTTCAACAATTGGAATCGAATTTTAGAAATCAACAAGCTAGCATTCAAAATTGAAAAGCAATTAAATCAAATACCGAGTAATACCAAAACCAACCCAAAGGCACAAGTACATCTCATCACATTGAGAAACCGTACCGTGGGTCCCGAGGAGGCTCCATTACCACCAACTGAAAGAAGCCAATCTAGCCAAACCACAACTCCACCCACGCCCCAACAAGAGAAGGCTTCTCCACCAATTCAAGAGCCTACTAAGACTCCTCCGATCCCATACCCCGGTCGGTTAATTCGACAAAAGACCGATGAGCAATTCGCAAAGTTCGAAAATTTACTAAAAAAATTGCATGTTAATATTCCATTTATCGAAGTCCTAACTCAAATGCCTAAATATTCAAAATTTATGAGGGACTTCCTCACCCATAAAAGGAAAATTGAATCATTGCAATTAGTTAATTTAGGCAAAGAATGATCCGCCTTGCTACTCAACAAACTCCCGCAAAAGAAGATTGACCCTGGAAGCTTCACAATTCCTTGCTCGATTAGGGAATCCCCCATTCGCAATGCACTATCCGATCTCGGGGCTAGCATCAACCTCATGCCCGGATCAATGTTCAACCGACTCGGCCTAGGGAAAACAAGCCCTACAAAAATAAGCATACAACTCGTCGATAGATCCGTCAAATATCTACAAGGTGTCGCTGAAAATCTATTGGTCAAAGTCGGCGAATTTGTCTTCCCGGCCGACTTTGTCATACTAGATATGGAGGAAGATACCGAAGTACCACTCATCTTAGGGAGGCCATTCCTAGCTACGGCCCAAGCAGTGGTAGATATGAATGATGGAACACTAACATTGAGGATTGGGGACGAGGAAATGAAGTTTGGAGTTGGAAAAAGAGTAGAAGACGATGACCCGGTCAACTATATAAAGGTCATAGACTCAAGTTTGGATGACGCTCTCCGACGGTGTAGCATGGGATGCAAAACATCCCACTTGGGTAACATATGACCAGGCTTTGGGTCTAGCCAAGGACCCTTATAAACGTGGCGCACCACGGAGGCATTCCGCGGAACTATCCTTAGCTTAGTTTAGATTAATTTTTATGTTTTCTAGTTTAGTTTTAATTTGCAGGAATAAAACACACTCAGGATGGTGAAGGATACCAAGGGAAACTTGCACCAGCACCCCATGCACAAAAACAGGGCCACCCGACAAATTTTTCTTCATTACAGCAAGTTCAGCACGGGCCGTGCCCGCCTAACACGGCCCCGTGCTGCACAATCTCCAGGAAATGCCCAGTTCAGGTAACTGGACACGGGCCGTGCTCGCTGAACACGCCCCCATGCCCAGGCTTCTGTTTCTTTTTACTCATTTTTTTGTTACTGGCGATCTGAACACGGAGCCGTGCCCGGACACCACGGGGCCGTGTCTAGACGCCCAGTAACATAAATTTTTGCTTTTTCACACCTTTTTACACATTCAATCAACCTAAAAACTTATTTTTGGGACACATTGAGGACAATGTGTAATTTAAGTGTGGGGGGGATGCTAAAACCTTGAATCTTGCAAGTCCTAATTACAAGCCTTACACAAAACTCTATTTGAACCGCAAATCACCCCAATTTTTTTCAAAAATTTTCATTTTTTTTTACTTGTCTAGGTTTAATTTGGGAGTTTCAAGTTCTAAAAAGGTTATATTTTTACAAATTTACAACCGATAGCGTCGTGATAAAAAGAACCAACATAAGAAAATTATGAAACGGCATGACAAGTTTAGTTAAAATTTGATTATATATACTTGATCACACAAAAACCCATTCCCATAAAAAGTGAGTTTTGAGCCTTTATTGAGCATACAAATACATATCTTTAAACTAATTGCTCATTTTTCGTTTCTTGTGTGAATAGCCGTTTGGTTCTTACGACTCTAGAACTTGCCACGACAATACATTCCCGGTCCTTACCAACTTAAACCCGAGTAAGTAAATGATGGAGGCATTAGGACTAACCCTTTTTATTTCTACACCATTATTTTTCTTTTTTTTTTTACCATGTTAGTGCATGCGTCTGTCGACTTCGTCTTGTATCGAGTCTTGAATGTATATAGATAGATCAGGGTACATAATATGAGAAATCTGTCAAAAATAGGTCAACAGACAATTTCACACGAAATTAAAAGTTGTAATTTCGCTTGAAATCAACAAGTGATTTCAAACGAAATCATCTTGTTAATTCCGCTCGAAATGGTAATTCCGTATGAAAATGATTTCGCTTGAGCCTGTTCAAGCGGAATTAGTCTGTCTATATATATGTGTTGTCTGATTTCGTTTGGGACAGTCTTGTATGTGTGATTCCGGAGCTGAAGTGCTGCCGAAGTGTCGTCTTGCTGTAAAACTTTGTCAAATCAATCAGAAAGACATTTAAAGTGAATATCTAGCTGAATCGAACTCGATATGTCTGTTTCTGGCTTTCATATTGAGTAGAACGCCTCTGAACGACTCATTTCGGGTCTGTACACGATCCTACATGTGGTATCAGAGCTCAGGAGGAGTTCTATCATTTTCTGCCTGATTTCATCAGATTTTCTAGCTTCTACACCTTCTTTTCTAAATTGAACAAAAGTTCACTGTTAAAATGGGTTGATTTTGAAATATGATGTGCGAAACTGTGTTTTAACAAACCCTAGAAAGTATCAGATCGTAATTCGGATTAAAACTTGGTCAATTGTGGGAAAAACTGTTCGAAAGTCTAATTTCGCTTGAAAGACTGACATAATTTCGTTTGAAATTGCACCTAATTCCGCATGAAATTGTTATTTCGTTTGAGTAATTCCGTTTGAAATCATTATTCCGTCTCAATTTGTTATTTCGTTTGAAGTATTTCGAACGAAATCAGTATTTTCGCTTGAGAAAGGTATTCCGTGTGAGTTGGAAGTGTGATTCCGCTTTAGAAGGGGATTCCATTTAAAGAAGTGATTTCGCTTGAGTTTGATTTCGTTTGAAAGTGTCAGATTTTGAAAAATTTTGCCGAAACATGGTAGAGGAATTCTACAACGCGTTTGCTACATCCCCGACTACTCCGGCTGAAATTGCTAAGAACATGAACATGGAAAATGAAACTGGAACTTTGCAAAAACCCCCGAAGCTAATGGGAATTGAGGAGTATTATGGTTGGAAAGATCGATTTGAAAACTGGGTTCAAGCTAACCATTTGAGGTCTTGGGAATGTGTTGAGAAAAAAGTATGTGCTACCACGTACAGATTTGGGAGTTGAAAAGAAAATTTATGAATTTACTGATAAAGAAAGAGATATGTACAAAGCAGAAAAGATGATGATCTGTTTACTCCAGCAAGCTATTAAAGAAGACATATTTGTATTGCTTCAACATGATAAGATATCACGTTCAATTTGGGAAGCACTTCGAATTAAATTTGAGGGAAGTGAGAAGATGATTAAAAGTAAAAAGGCATTGCTGAAGAAAGAATTTGACTTGTTTACAAGTTTTCCAGGAGAAGATACAAAGAAACTGATTGAAAGATATTGTCACTTAGTACGTTCAATGTCATTGTCAGACATTACCAAAGATCGTGAAGAATGGGTTTGACAAATTAGCTGATGCTTTACCTCAAAAAGAATGGGGTACTTATCTAATGATTTTGAAGAATACTGGAGAATATGATGGTTTGACAATTTCCCAGTTTATTGAAAAGATTGAAGGTCAAGATCTAGAACAACAAAAGATTGAAAGAATGAACAATCCAAGTGCACAACAAGATGTTAAGATGTATTACAAAGGGAGTGTTCAGAATGTAGAAGCAAGCCCGAAAATCCAAACTGCTTTTAGTACAGAAAAATCATCTGAATCAATCAATCAAAGTTCAAACAGCAGCAGCAGTGGATTTTGTTCATATCCGAGTGTGAATCCGAAAACTTCAAATTCAAGTTATCAAGTTCAAAGCTCAAACATCAACAATGGTCAAGTCTTAAATTGCAATATTGCATTACATCTTCAGAATGGTCAAAATTTTTCTGAAGAAGTTGTCAAAAGTCATATGGCGTTACTTGTTACAGCATTGGAATCTTATGAAGGATTAGTTGCAGGAAGGATCGGAAATTCTATGTTAACAAAAGAGGATTACGATCAGATCGATGCTGAAGAAATGGAGCTAATGGATATAAAATGGTGTTTAGCGAGTGTTTTAAGAAGAGCTGAAAATTTTATAATGATTACAAGGAGAAATGATTTTCTGGATGCAAATGTATCTACTTTGGGTTTTGATAAATCTAAAGTTACTTGTTTTCGATGCAGGGAGAAAGGACATTTCAAAAGGGAATGTAAAAATCGAGAAGCAAGTGGAGCACAGAATCCGTTTGGAAAAGATGATTACTATCGGAAAGCTATATATCAACAAGTTGCTCATCAACCATATCAACAAAAAGAACCACAAACTGCTCATGCCAAAAAGATCGAAGATGCAAATAAGAAAGCTTATTATGGTATCATTGATCAAGATGATGAGAAAGTGGCAGAAGGCTTTAGCTGGGATAAATATATTCCACCTGATTCAAAAGTAGCAGCTCTCATTGCACAAATAGTTCAAGAGCCAGATCTGATGACGGAATGGATGAAAACGTTTGCCAGTGATGAGAAAAGTCAAGATGAAGAGTTTGTTTCTTCAGATGATAATTCAGAACAGACACAAGTGTTTGATCATTCATCAACTGATGATAGTGATGATGAGGAAGAAATGCATATTAATATTGCAAAAACTCATTTATCTTCTGAAAGTTTTCAATTTTATTTTGCAGATAGAATTGAGAAGCTGAAAGAGAAACGAGCAACAAAGGTAGAGAAAAAGATGAAGAATAAAGATGGTGCTTAGGAAAATATTACTGAACAAAGTGAAGAAGTTAAAGTTACTGCGCAGGAAGTTGAAATTGAAAATGTAGTTGATGATGAGAAGATAGTAGAAACTGAAAAAGTGGTTGAAACTGAAAAAGTGATTGAAGTTGTAAAAGAAGTGGTTGAAGTTGAGAAGATAGTTGAAGTTGAAAAGATTATCGAAGTTGAAAAGATTGTTGAAGTGGAAAAGATTGTTGAAGTCATCAAACTGTGTCTAAAGTGTTTGGAGACGTGCAAGCAGTGTGAAGAGAGAGGTGATAAATTGAATGAGCAAGACAAGATGAAAGAAACTTTATTGTTCAATCTCAACTATGTGAAAGAATCGTATGACGTATTGAATAGAACGGTAACTGGTCTATAAAAGACAAATTCTGAAAGAGAAGATACATTGACTATGATGAATGCTGTGATAATGACAAAGCAGAAGGCTATAAATCATTACATTGAAGAATGTGCTAACCTGAAGCAAGAGTTGGAGACAGAAAGGATAAAGAATGAAAGAATGAAAGAATCAGACGTTTACTTCAAAGTTATTCTAGTTCTGATTATTTGATTGATCGAATTTATCCAACTGTTGCAGGTTTTAAAGCATTTCAAGACAAGAAGCCTGAAGAAAAGGATAATGGTAAGAAACAAAGTGCAAATTCTAACAAGTGTTCGCCTCCGATCTGGGAAGGTTACTCTCCCAGAAAACCAAATGAGGAGCAAGTCAAAAAGGCTGCCAATATACTGCTAAAGTCCGTAACAACTGACGATTTACCAGAAAACATTGATGTCACGTTCACATCGTCTGACACTGATCATGAGTCTGAGTTAATAAAGAAAGTGGTCGATCAGGTGTTGGATAAGGATGAAGAGTCAGAGTCAAAGTCTGAGTCAGAAAGTTCGAGTTCATCGGTCAACAGTTCAAAAACGTCGGTTAAAAGAGTTTACAATAAAGAATTCCTGTTATCAAAATCTAATTTGAATGACGGACCAATCAATGTGGCATATACTTTGATTGATTCTGACAAATTATATTCTGATGAGGAATTTCCAATAAGAGGTGTTAAAACTGAAATGATAAACAAGGTTTTCATACTAACAGAAATTAATATTTCTGAAATAAAAGATGAAAATCTTTCTGAAAAACCGAGATCTTACACCTCAAGAGTTCAACAAAAATTAAACAAGAAAAAGGGTTACAATTCTGGTTCTGGTTTTCAAAAGAGACCAAATCATAATGGTAATTACAAAAAGAAAGGATTGGGTTTTATTCCACCGAAAAATCATAAAAATAAGAAAAGTTATAAATCAAAAACTGTATTTGTTTCAGGGACAAGTTCAGAAGAAGAACAAAAGAGCTCATTCTTGAAGCAAACAAATAAAGAGTTCTTTGCAGAAAAACAAAAGCTTGAGAAGAATGGAGCTTATCAAAGAAAAGAGACAAGAACATGTTATAGATGTCAAGAAATTGGTCACATTGCCTGGAACTGTCCTATGGCAACCAACATCAAACAGGAAGTTGTTTCTAAACTGAAAAAAAAGATTGTTGATAAAAATGAACCACCAACTGAAAAATTCAACGTTTTTAAAAATTCAACATATGAAGTTGGTGAATGTTCAAAGAAAAGATTTTACAAGAGAAGAGTGAATCTTGACAACCAGAAGTGGGTTGTTAAGAAATCTGATGTGATAATTGGTGATGAATCTGATTCCACAAAATCAGAGGAGCCATAAGTTGATTTTAAAATTGAAACATCAGTACCTGCAATGGAAATTAGAAGTTTTATAGGTTTAGCTGGATATTATAGACGGTTTATTAAGGATTTTTCCAAAATAGCTGTACCATTAACTAAGCTAACCTGTAAAGCTGTTAAGTTTGAATGGGGACCTAAACAAGAAGAAGCCTTTAGAATCTTGAAGCAGAAATTAACAAATGCTCCAATCCTAGCTTTACCAGAAGGGACTGAAGATTTTGAAGTATATTGTGATGCTTCAAAATTAGGATTAGGATGTGTGCTAATGCAACGCAAGAAGGTAATTGCGTATGCTTCAAGGCAATTGAAAAAGCACGAAGAAAATTATACGACTCATGATTTAGAATTAGGAGCCGTAATTTTTGCCCTTAAGATTTGGAGGCATTATCTGTACGGAAGTAAATTTACTGTCTATACAGATCATAAAAGTTTAAGATATATATTTGGGCAAAAAGAGTTAAACATGAGGCAAAGGAGATGGAAATCCTAAGTGATTACGACTGTGATATTCAGTATCACGAAGGAAAGGCAAATGTAGTTCCAGATGCCTTAAGTCGTAAGTATCATGAGAAACAACGAAGAGTTCGTGCTCTTAGATTAAATCTACAGTTAGATTTAATGGAACAAATAAAGAATGTTCAGGAAACAGCAATCAAGGAAGATGCTGAAGGAATGAAAGGAAGAATAAAAGAGTTAGAACAAGGAACTGATGGAATTTGGAGATTCCATAAGAAAAGGATTTGGGTACCTAAGCAGGGAGAATTAAGAAATAAGATTTTGGAAGAAGCTCATAAATCTAGGTATACCATGCACCCGGGAAACAATAAGATGTACCAAGATTTAAGAAATAATTTCTGGTGGATAGGCATGAAGAAGGATATAGCTCGATATATTTCTAAGTGTCTTACTTGTTCACAAGTTAAGGCAGAACATCAGAAACCTTCAGGTCTACTACAACAATTAGAAATGCCTGTATCGAAATGGGAACTTATAACAATGGACTTTGTTACTAAGTTACCCAAAACCAGAAAAGGTAATGATGCGATTTGGGTAATTGTGGATCGATTAACCAAATCAGCTCATTTTCTACCCATGAAGGAAACCTTTAAAATGGAAAGGTTAGCCAAATTGTACGTAGACGAAGTAGTATCCTTACATGGAGTTCCACTCTCCATTGTATCAGATAGGGATAGTCCGTTCACTTCTCATTTTTGGACAAGTTTCCAGAAAGCAATGGGAACTCGACTAAACTTAAGCACTGCATATCATCCCCAAACAGACGGGCAAAGTGAAAGGACAATCCAAACTCTGGAAGACATGCTTCGAGCATGTGTAATAGATTTTGGTGGAAACTGGGATGAGCACTTACCATTAATTGAATTCTCCTATAACAATAGTTATCATTCAAGTATCGAAACTGCCCCATTTGAAGCCCTATATGGAAGAAAGTGTAGAACTCCAGTTTGTTGGGCATAAATAGAAGAAAGTCAATTATCAGGTCCAGAGATTGTGCAAGAAACTACTGATAAAATCGCGCAAATTAAAGAAAGACTGAAGACGGCTTGAGATCGTCAGAAGAGTTATGTCGATAATCGATGCAAGCCACTGGAATTACAAGTCGGAGATAAAGTACTTTTGAAAGTTTCTCCTTGGAAAGGAGTAGTTCGATTCGGTAAGAAAGGAAAGCTAAGTCCAAGATACGTAGGACCATTTCCAGTAATCCAACGTATAGGACCAGTTGCTTATCATTTACAATTACCAGAAGAATTATCTAGAGTACATGACGTATTCCATGTATCCAATCTCAAGAAATGTCTAATAGACGAGTCTCTGATAGTACCTCTTCAAGACATAGAGGTAAACGAAAAGTTAAAATTTGTTGAGAAACCTCTTCAGATAGAAGATCGAAAGGTGAAATTTCTCAAACACAAGCGACTAGTTCTTGTTAAAGTCAAGTGGGATTCAAAGAGAGGACCTGAATACACTTGGGAGTTGGAATCAGAAATGAAGCAAAAGTATCCTCACTTATTCCAGTAAATCTCGAGGACGAGATTTTTATTAAGGTGGGGAGAATGTAACAACTCTCACCAAAACTATTATTTATTATTATATTTAGTTCAATAGGAAACCCTAATTAAAACACCCAAGTGATTCTGCACAAACCCTGAAAGTTTCAGAACAATCAGAATCAGGATCAGGGCCCCTAAAACTCAGGGGGGTTAAACCCTAGTTACGATTATCCACATAAAACGTTGTCAAAATTGAATTTTATGAAACTGTCGACTCAGCAGGCCTACACACACACGAAGCTACCCTATGGTAGGTTATGACCCGTTGCGCCACGCGACGACCCCAGGGGTACCCCTCGCGTCACGCGAGGGGGGTCAAAATTTGGCTATAAATAGTAGACTTTGGGACTGGAATTTGGGCACTTGAACGACGTTAAAACTCAAAATATACGCTGAGTTATAGCAGAAACACTCCAAAACACATACACAAATCCCGAATCGCTGCCGCAAAACAGGGTAATAACTCGATCGCTATTACGATTCAATGTCCGATCGATTAAACCATCCGATGGATGTTTAAGTGCTACCCACATTAGGGTTATGCTTTGTCATTCATCGTTAATTCGATGGATGTTTAAGTATCGCACTTTGTCATTCGTTGTGAGGGTTGATCTCGTGAGTTATCGTAAATGCTGTATTGATTACTAACCCAGTTTTGTGTGCATTGTTATTTAAATTAGGTTAACAAGGCTAATCAGTAGACTAGACTATGTCCGTGTTAAATCTGCAATGTGAGTCATTCTCTTTTTATCAAAGTGCTTTATAAATTCTTAAAATATTTTCAGAGTTATAATTACAGTGATTAAGTATATGTAGTCACCAAATTACAGCCGGTATGTGGGGTTTTGTATACATTACTTTATAATCGTCACCATTGGGGCAGCCAATGGGGGATATGACCACAGTCACAGAAACGAGTCGAGTGACAAATGCTGTGGGTAGTTGGTTGATATCTGAAACATTGTAATCTCTCTTAATACTGTAAATTATAACAAATGTGTTGTTTTAATAAATAGAATGATTCACCAGTATTTCCCGCTGACAAAACCTTTTTCAAACATGTTTCAGGTGATCTGTTGTGATTCAGGAAAAGTGCTATGGAGCACTGCAAGCTTAAGAAAGTGGCTCATTATAAAATAAAGAAATATGTTTTGTAACCTAAAGATTTCTCCGTGAAATCATATGATTGTAAAGTACCGGGGTTTTATCCCGAGTTGTGAAATAAAATAATCGGGAAAATTTTAGCTTTAAAAAGATCCTGATGATAAACTTCCGCTGTTAAACTCAATTAAATAAAATACCACGGGATTTTCTGTCCTGCGGCTCCTGAAACGGGTCAAACCGGGTCGGGGGCCGTGACAGAAAAAGGTGGTATCAGAGCCACTGAGTTAAGCTAATTAAGTATTTAGAAATACTTAATTTTTCCTGATTACTATTATGTGATTATGTGTTTTATTAACTGAATATTTGTTAGTTACAGTATGGGTAAGCAAAAGCTTTCAAACATCTATCTTAGATTAGATAGGTCATCAATTGAGAAGGGAAGTTCATCCCAAACTCCTGAAGAAGGAATATTTGTTCGAAAAGCCCAATACGAGGAACCACTTTCTCCTGATAAAAGAAGTTTGATTATTAGAAAAAGTCAGGAGAAATTAAAGAAATTTCGAGAAAAGAAAGTTAAAAAGGAAACCCAGGAATTAATCAGTAAATCACCATGGGAAGACAATTTAGATGAAAAATGGGCGGATCTTTATATGCTAGCCACTGTAGCAGTAAATGCTAATCTTTAGAATACCATGACTCCGTATTAGCAACTTATAAGCCAGAAATATCATCTAGTAAATAAATAAAAATTTCTATAAAATTTAGTATGTTTAAATTGTCAATTTTCATTTGTATTAAATTAGTCACAGAATATGCAATAATATTTGAGGTTTATCTGTAAAATTTGTTATAAAATTTTAATTTATTATTTTTACATATATGTTAAACAGCATGAATGAGTTATCTGGAGCCCCAGAGAATCTCAACCTTTACCCTGTAAACATAGAAGTTTCTGAAGAATTTACTGGGTACTTTCCTGATGTGGAACAACCTATAGAATTCAACGCTCCACCTCTGGAAAAGCCAAAACCTAAGAAAAGAAAAAGATTCGTATGGGGGAGGCGTGTACATAAGAGAAAGCCAGCTAAGAGACTTCCTAAAATAAACAATCCCTTAGAAAAAGGGAAAGAAATTGAAACCAGGGAAAGTTCTAAACAGCAGGAATTGGAGACTGAAGTCAGGGAAGAGTCTAGGAAAATGGGAATACAGTTTGAGGAATATTCTAAGCAAATAGAAATGGAGGTTGGAAAAGGTTCTAGACAAACCAAGATAGAAATTGGAGAAAGCTCTAAACAAACTCAGGAAATGACATTTCAGGAGGAACTAGATTTTATATTGACAAGCTGTGATACTATTAGGCCTGTCAATAATAATAATTTTTACTCTAATCCTATCGAAAATCAACTCCCTATAAATCTGGAACCAGCAATCCCAGAACTAATAATCCATACCCAACCTTTAGGAATGGACGAGTGGTGGACCAATGATTGGCAATTCCAAAACATTATCAACAGTCCTTATTCCTTTCTTCAGCAGTTTGATCCAGAACCTCTACCAAATCCACCGATGAGTACTGAGAATATGGCTGAACTCCGCCATTTTGGCGAAGAGCTAATGGATGCTGGGAATAGGATCCGAGAGATAGGAGGACAAATTTCATGGAAATATGATGAGAGGGAACACCGTTATTAAAGATGCAAGTGACAAGAGAGAAGTGGGTAGTGAGTCTGTGTTTGTATAATAACTGTTATATTAATGAAAGTCAGTATGTGTAAAATAAACAATAAAACGGTTGTATATGGAAGCATAATATAATCTATAAAATAAATGAAATTTTAGAAAATTTACAATTTTGTTTGTATATTTGTTTACGTGATATTGTGCAATTAATTGTGACATCGGATTATTTCTTATTTTATACTAATTATTTATTTATAAATTAATTATCAGATGGCAAACATTGGTAATGAACCAGTAAATGAAGTAAATCAATCTGAGCAAAATCAGGAAGAACAATTGTTAAATAGACAAGATATAGAGGATATCGTTGCACAAGGAATAGCCAATGCTATTCCAGCAATCGTTGCTGCTGTTCAGAAACCTGTTAAACCTCAATCAATCATTCCTAGTAAACGTACCCAAGGCGACAACTTTAGTAATAGTATAAACGGAGACGGTAATCATGTTAATAACAATAATGATCTGCAAGCCCCAATTTTCAAGAAAATGAAAGCTGCAACACCTGGTTGCACTTACAAAGAATTTCTTGCCTGTAAACCAGCTGAGTTTGCAGGTAACGAAGGGGCTATTGCAGCACTGCGTTGGTTAGAGAAAACTAAAGCAGTAATTACTATAAGTAAATGTGCTGAGGAAGATCAAGTTATGTATGCGTCAAATCTTTTTAAAGAAGGGGCGCTAGAATGGTGGAACACAGTGTTACAAGCTAAAAGAAGGATCGAGGCATATGCCATGAAATGGGAAGAATTTAAGAATCTTGTAGAAAGAAAATTCTGTCCCGAGTATGAAAAAGATCAAATGGCAAATAAGTTCCTAAATCATCGAATGCTGGGTGTAGATTGTCGCAGTTATACTTCGACATTCTTCGAATATGCTAGGGTGGTACCAACGCTGGGTTCGCCAGAACCGGTACTCATTTCTCGTTATATTTGGGGATTAATTAGTGAAATCCGTAATATCGTTAAAGCTGCGAGACCTCGCACTATTGACGATGCGGTAGAATTAGCTAATACCCTCACTAACGAACTGGTACGCACAAGGGATGAAAACAAGAAGAAGGAACTGGCTCATAAAATTACCCAAGGATTTCGTATGGGTAATAGTAGTAACTTCAAGAAAAGAGGAACAGGGCAATCCTCAAATCCTCAGTTCTGCAGAAATTGCAAAAAGAAACATTATGGAAGATGTAATGTAACTTGCAACTTTTGCAAAACTGTAGCACATCATGAAGAAAACTGCAGAAGGAAAACCATAACCTGCTTCAACTGTGGAGAAAAGGGGCATTTTAAAACAGAATGTCCTAAATTGGTCAAACCAGTAGACAACAAAACCAAGGCGACCGACGGAGCTACTAAGAAGAATGTCAGAGCATTCCAGCTAACCACTCAAGAAGCAGAACTCATTCCAGATGTGATAGCTGGTACGTTCCTAGTTCACAACGTATACGCAAAAGTATTATTTGACTCTGGTGCAAACCAAAATTTTATAAATACTTTATTCTGTCAAGCTCTTAAATTACCTTTAACCAACATTAGGCAGATTTTTACAGTCGAAACCGCAGATGGGAATTCAGTTAAAATAGATCAGGTTTTGCAAAAAGTAGAAATAGAACTTTCAGGTCATAAATTCTCTGCAAACCTGTTACCTATGAAATTATCTGAATTTGATGTTGTGTTAGGAATGGATTGGTTAGTAGCCAACCATGCTCGAATCCTTTGTGATAAGAACTCTATAGAAATTCAGGCACCTACCGGAGAAGTAATCATGATTACAGGAGATCAGCCACGTAAACCCATGAAGTTCATATCAGTAATGAAAGTTGCTAGTTATGAACGAAAACAAGAAATAGTATATATGATTTCAGTAATCCTTAGTACTAAGGGTAAAGAACTTAAGGAGATTCCTGTAGTCTCAGAATACCTAGATATATTCCCAGAAGAGTTACCAGGATTACCACCAGATAGGGAAGTAGAATTTAGAATTCATCTAATTCATGGAACTACACCGATAGCCAAGGCACCTTATCGGTTAGCTCCTACCGAAATGTTAGAATTGAAAAAGCAATTAGATGAATTACTAAGTAAAGGATTCATACAACCTAGCTCATCTCCTTGGGGAGCGCCAGTGTTGTTTGTAAAGAAAAAGGATGGTTCAATGAGAATGTGTATTGATTATAGAGAATTGAATAAGGTTACAATTAAGAATCGATAACCATTACCTAGGATTGATGATCTATTCGATCAACTTCAAGGAGCTAGATATTTTTCTAAGATCGATTTACGTTCCGGATATCATCAATTAAAAGTACAAGAGGAAGACATACCTAAAACTGCTTTCAGGACTAGGTATGGTCATTACGAGTTTACAGTCATGCCCTTTGGGTTAACGAATGCTCCTGCTGCATTCATGGACATGATGAATAGAATCTGTAAACCGTATTTGGATAAATTTGTAATTGTTTTTATAGACGATATACTTATTTATTCCAAAAGTCAGACAGAACACTGTCAGCACTTGCATGCACTCTTAACTTTGTTAAGAAAAGAAAAGCTTTATGCCAAATTCTCTAAGTGTGAATTTTGGCTACAGGAAGTGCAATTCCTAGGACATATGGTAAATCATGTAGGTATTCATGTAGATCCTGCTAAGATAGAGGCAATTACCAAGTGGAGGATTCCGCAAACTACAATGGAAATTAGAAGTTTTATAGGTTCAGCTGGATATTATAGACGGTTTATTAAGGATTTTTCCAAAATAGCTGTAGCATTAACTAAGCTAACCTGTAAAGCTGTTAAGTTTGAATGGGGACCTAAACAAGAAGAAGCCTTTAGAATCTTGAAGCAAAAATTAACAAATGCTCCAATCCTAGCTTTACCAGAAGGGACTGAAGATTTTGAAGTATATTGTGATGCTTCAAAATTAGGATTAGGATGTGTGCTAATGCAACGCAAGAAGGTAATTGCGTATGCTTCAAGGCAATTGAAAAAGCACGAAGAAAATTATACGACTCATGATTTAGAATTAGGAGCCGTAATTTTTGCCTTTAAGATTTGGAGGCATTATCTGTACGGAAGTAAATTTACTGTCTATACAGATCATAAAAGTTTAAGATATATATTTGGGCAAAAAGAGTTAAACATGAGGCAAAGAAGATGGATGGAAATCCTAAGTGATTACGACTGTGATATTCAGTATCACGAAGGAAAGGCAAATGTAGTTGCAGATGCCTTAAGTCGTAAGTATCATGAGAAACAACGAAGAGTTCGTGCTCTCAGATTAAATCTACAGTTAGATTTAATGGAACAAATAAAGAATGTTCAGGAAACATCAATCAAGGAAGATGCTGAAGGAATGAAAGGAAGAATAAAAGAGTTAGAACAAGGAACTGATGGAATTTGGAGATTCCATAAGAAAAGGATTTGGGTACCTAAACAGGGAGAATTAAGAAATAAGATTTTGGAAGAAGCTCATAAATCTAGGTATACCATGCACCCGGGAAACAATAAGATGTACCAAGATTTAAGAAATAATTTCTGGTGGATAGGCATGAAGAAGGATATAGCTCGATATATTTCTAAGTGTCTTACTTGTTCACAAGTTAAGGCAGAACATCAGAAACCTTCAGGTCTACTACAACAATTAGAAATGCCTGTATCGAAATGAGAACTTATAACAATGGATTTTGTTACTAAGTTACCCAAAACCAGAAAAGGTAATGATGCGATTTGGGTAATTGTGGATCGATTAACCAAATCAGCTCATTTTCTACCCATGAAGGAAACCTTTAATATGGAAAGGTTAGCCAAATTGTACGTAGACGAAGTAGTATCCTTACATGGAGTTCCACTCTCCATTGTATCAGATAGGGATAGTCCGTTCACTTCTCATTTTTGGACAAGTTTCCAGAAAGCAATAGGAACTCGACTAAACTTAAGCACTGCATATCATCCCCAAACAGACGGGCAAAGTGAAAGGACAATCCAAACTCTGGAAGACATGCTTCGAGCATGTGTAATAGATTTTAGTGGAAACTGGGATGAGCACTTACCATTAATTGAATTCTCCTATAACAATAGTTATCATTCAAGTATCGAAACTGCCCCATTTGAAGCCCTATAAGGAAGAAAGTGTAGAACTCCAGTTTGTTGGGCAGAAATAGGAGAAAGTCAATTATCAGGCCCAGAGATTGTGCAAGAAACTACTGATAAAATCGCGCAAATTAAAGAAAGACTGAAGACGGCTCGAGATCGTCAGAAGAGTTATGCCGATAATCGATGCAAGCCACTGGAATTAAAAGTCGGAGATAAAGTACTTTTGAAAGTTTCTCCTTGAAAAGGAGTAGTTCGATTCGGTAAGAAAGGAAAGCTAAGTCAAAGATACGTAGGACCATTTCCAGTAATCCAATGTATAGGACCAGTTGCTTATCGTTTAGAATTACCAGAAGAATTATCTGGAGTACATGACGTATTCCATGTATCCAATCTCAAGAAATGTCTAATAGACGAGTCTCTGGTAGTACCTCTTCAAGACATAGAGGTAAACGAAAAGTTAAAATTTGTTGAGAAACCTCTTCAGATAGAAGATCGAAAGGTGAAATTTCTCAAACACAAGCGACTAGTTCTAGTTAAAGTCAAGTGGGATTCAAAGATAGGACCTGAATACACTTGGGAGTTGGAATCAGAAATGAAGCAAAAGTATCCTCACTTATTCCAGTAAATCTCGAGGATGAGATTTTTATTAAGGTGGGGAGAATGTAACAACTCTCACCAAAACTATTATTTATTATTATATTTAGTTCAATAGGAAACCCTAATTAAAACACCCAAGTGATTCTACACAAACCCTGAAATTTTCAGAACAATCAGAATCAGGATCAGGGGCCCCTAAAACTCAGGGGGGGTAAACCCTAGTTACGATTATCCACATAAAACGTTGTTAAAATTGAATTTTATGAAACTGTCGACTCAGCAGGCCTACACACACACGAAGCTACCCTATGGTAGGTTATGACCCGTCGCGCCACGCGACGACCCCAGGGGTACCCCTGAGGGGGGTCAAAATTTGGCTATAAATAGTAGACTTTGGGACTGGAATTTGGGCACTTGAACGACGTTAAAACTCAAAATATACGCTGAGTTATAGCAGAAACACTCCAAAACACATACACAAATCCCGAATCGTTGCCGCAAAACAGGGTAATAACTCGATCGCTATTACGATTCAATGTCCGATCGATTAAACCATCCGATGGATGTTTAAGTGCTACCCACATTAGGGTTATGCTTTGTCATTCGTCGTTAATTCGATGGATGTTTAAGTATCGCACTTTGTCATTCGTTGTGAGGGTTGATCTCGTGAGTTATCGTAAATGCTGTATTGATTACTAACCCAGTTTTGTGTGCATTGTTATTTAAATTAGGTTAACAAGGCTAATCAGTAGACTAGACTCTGTCCGTGTTAAATTTGCAATGTGAGTCATTCTCTTTTTATCAAAGTGCTTTATAAATTCTTAAAGTATTTTCAGAGTTATAATTACAGTGATTAAGTTTATGTAGTCACCAAATTACAGCCGGTATGTGGGGTTTTGTATACATTACTTTATAATCGCCACAATTGGGGTAGCCAATGGGGGATATGACCACAGTCACAGAAACGAGTCGAGTGACAAATACTGTGGGTAGTTGGTTGATATCTGAAACATTGTAATCTCTCTTAATACTGTAAATTATAACAAATGTGTCGTTTTAATAAATAGAATGATTCACCAGTATTTCCCGCTGACAAAACCTTTTTCAAACATGTTTCAAGTGATCTGTTGTGATTCAGGAAAAGTGCTGTGGAGCACTGCAAGCTTAAGAAAGTGGCTCATTATAAAATAAAGAAATATGTTTTGTAACCTAAAGATTTCTCCGTGAAATCATATGATTGTAAAGTACCGGGGTTTTATCCCGAGTTGTGAAATAAAATAATCGGGAAAATTTTAGCTTTAAAAAGATCCTGATGATAAACTTCCGCTGTTAAACTCAATTAAATAAAATACCACGGGATTTTCTGTCCTGCGGCTCCTGAAACGGGTCAAACCGGGTCGGGGGCCGTGACACTAGGTCTTTATACTCAGTGATATCTGGGGTATTATCCCGGGACTTCTGATTTTGCGGAAGCAATGGCCTAGTCCCCGTATAATACTTTTCGCTTGCTTGAAATATAGGGAAAAATGCTAATCATTGAAAAATGCTAATCATGTGCTGTTGAAGAAAAGATTCTCTAAAGGGAACACACCTAAAGTCGAAGTCGTCATCTCTCTGATTTTCCGGAAGCAATAGCCTGAGCTCTCACGGCCCTCGCATTTAACCCTTTACAGATATCATCTGTGGTATACTCACCTGTAAGACTGAATATTGGGATCTGGATACGGGAGTATATTCTGAGGTGGGACACGCGAATAAGTTTAAGTGCTTAAAACATTAATCTCATATCTCGAAACAGTTGAACTTTGTGTGAGAATTTAAATGGATCAGTATACTGACAATCTAAGTGAATCATTTAGAACTTAAAATGTTTAAAGCTTAACGGTGTTGGTGATTTGTCTCATAAACTGATACGATCCTCTTACACAAACTCACAAAAATATTGTCTGTAAATATTTATTTCTTGCATTTTTACACACTGAAAATCTTAGAAAAACCCAAAAAGATTGTGTTTTAGCATAAATTTTGAAATATTAAAAAAAAATTCAAAAAGATTTTCGACAACTGATGTTGGAGAGCTAATTTTTCAAAATTCCAAGTGCTAAACATGATGAGCATTTCGTGAGGGGGAGTCTGTGTTTAAATGAGAAAAGATTTTGTATATTTGTCTACAAGTGGTCATCAGAAGCTTTTAAAGTGTTAAATCATTCTAAAAAGATATTTGTTAGTAATATATAAATTTGTAAAATTTTAAATTTGTGAAATTTATTTTTGGGTAGAGATTTGTGTAGGAAACAGTAGAGCTGGTCACAGATCTTGGGATAAAAGATTGTAAAGCCAAGTTCAGATCTTGATGTTTACGCAAGTTGAGGATGCTGATGAACTTAAGAAATCAAGAGATCTGATCAAGAAAATTAGAGTGAGATAAGAGGCAGGTGGAGATCTGGAAATGAAGAAAAGACAGAGATTGAGGAAGTTTTACACTGTTAGATACTTCAGAAAAAGCAGACTGATAAAGACTGAAGATGTTGAAGACTCGACACTGAAGACTCGTCAACATTCGAGGGGGAGTCTGTTAGTGCATGCGTCTGTCGACTTCGTCTTGTATCGAGTCTTGAATGTATATAGATAGATCAGGGTACATAATACGAGAAATCTGTCAAAAATAGGTCAACAGGCAATTTCACACGAAATTACAAGTTGTAATTTCGCTTGAAATCAACAAGTGATTTCAAACGAAATCATCTTGTTAATTCCGCTCGAAATGGTAATTCCGTATGAAAATGATTTTGCTTGAGCCTGTTCAAGCGGAATTATTCTTTCTATATATATGTGTTGTCTGATTTCATTTGGGACAGTCTTGTATGTGTGATTCCGGAGCCGAAGTGCTGCCGAAGTGTCGTCTTGCTGTAAAACTTTGTCAAATCAATCAGAAAGACATTTAAAGTGAATATCTAGCTGAATCGAACTCGATGTGTCTATTTCCGCCTTTCATATTGAGTAGAACGCCTCTGAACGACTCATTTCGGGTCTGTACACGATCCTACATACCACCTACCCAAAATCCCCCTAGTTAACCCCTTTGAGCCTAAACCTTTTCATTTCTTAACCCGAAACAAACACCCTTTTACCCACCAAAACCTTTTTCATTTTAAACCCTTTATTTTAGTAACAAAGCTCGGTTTTCTTATGACTTCCTTATCAATATATATATATGATGATGAAGCCAAAAATAAACAAACAAGTTTATCAAAAACAAATTTGTTTGAAGAATTGCTTCATCAAAATAAAAAGTTATGAAAAATAAAAAAGTCTCATGAAAACCGATGCTTTTTACGCCTTTCGCCCTTTTTTACTAACCACTAACCCAACCACCTACCTTTAACCCAAGCCTAACCCTTCACCCAAAAAAAAATTCCTCTTGATATTTACAAAGGTGTATAGTTAAAAAGGAAGAGGATTGATTGCTTGGCAAGCATATGGTAGGAGTAAGTTTCATGCCGCTCTTGAGTGTTTCACAAAAATACATTTTCGGCCGAGTGTTGAGTGATCTCCCGTGAGGTACGTGAACTTGTATATAAATGGAATTTTAAATAGGCATGTTATGCCCTAAAAAGTAATTTATCTTATGTAATGTTTTAAATAAATCATGATGAATAGGATTGTAAATAAAATAAAAATAAAACCTAATAAAAATCTTGGAATCCCGACACTCTATGACAAGCCCAAAAACCTTCTCTTCTACCCATTCCATTTGGGAGTGTAAAGCCACATTATAAAGAGTTTTGCTTGAGGACAAGCAAAGATTCAAGTATGTGGGTATTTGATGTGTGCAAAATGCAACATATAAATTACATCAAATGTGGCATAAAACTAACCCTTTTTTAGTACTAATGTTGGAAAAAGTGTGTTTTTGTCTTCCTTTTGTATTTTCAGGATTAAATGAGCTCAAATGAATAAAAGAAGCAAAAAGGTAGCTAAATCTAACATAAATACAAGAAAAGGAATAAACGTGGCATGCCCGACCCCCCCGATAGCATCTTCCCAAGCAAAAACAAGAGAACAGAAGGCTGAACACGCCCCGTGCTCAATGAGCACGGGGGCGTGCCCAAGTGTCTGCAGAAAAGACAAAGTTGTAGAAGCTTCTATCACCCACCACGGGGGCGTGCCCAGCGGACACGGGGTCGTGGTCAACTCTAAGATTCGAAGAATCTGGGGAAATCTTAATAGTACAGATACGCTTCTGCACACGGGGCCGTTCCCAGCGGACACGGGGCCGTGGTCAACTAATGCAGACAAACTGCAATTAATGAAGAAAGAGAAGGAAGATGGACACGGGGCCGTGCCCAATGGACACGGGGTCGTGCCCGAGCTGCTGTTTAGGCTATAAATAGGGGTGCTTGGCTCAATTTGCAAACCATCCCTTGTCACACCACCTCTCTCACACTTCACCCACACTCCACCACCACCACAACACCATCATCCACCACCATCATCCATCATAGAGCGTGTTAGTCATCTCGGGAGCCAAGATTGATCGTAAGAGTTCTTGACAATCAAAGGCCATGTTTGCCTAAGTCTCTTACATCACTTGGTGAAGACAAGTGTCTAGTGTAAAAATTTTTATTTTTAATCTTTTCGCACTTTTTATTTGGTTATGTATTAATGACTTTAATAACTAGTTTCTTATGTTGAAGGTGATTCTTCCTTATCGTTTGTCCGTGGTGTCTTGGCATTATTTTACTGTCTAAATAAAATAAAAGATTTTCACTATTCATATCTCCACGGTCTATATGGAGGTATGTTGGCTACCTGGTCGGGGGTTAAGGGAACGGTTTGGTAAGAGTCTTTCCTTGTTCAGTGTATAGATCCTGCAAGGACCTGGGTCAAATTTAGTAGGACCTCCTTCGATACCCACCGGTATTGGATGGCGGGGGTCCAAACTCTTTGATCCCCTCATATGTAAGCTACTATTAAAACTTTAACCCGGCTACTTAGGATTGTATCCCTGCTGACTCAGACTACTTAGCCGAGGGTAACGTCACCTTCAAAAGAGGGGCCTACCACATTATGCATTAATAACTTAATTAATTATCTTTCAATAATCCGACCCTTTAGAATTGTATCCTTGCTGACTCAAACTACTGGGTTGAGGGTAACGTCACCTTCAAAAGAGGGGCCTACTACAATAACTAAGATAATCTCTTAAAAAGTGCAAAAGTGTGGAAATAATCAAAGGTTACACTACACACGAGTCGGATCCAAGTGATTCATCTTGTCTATCTGTTTTTATTTTATTTTTCAGCATTTTAGTTAGTTTTACTTTTCTTGTTTAAAAACCATTTTTCTAACTTTTGATTTGATTAGACGTTGAGAATAAACCGATACTAAAAGCTCTTGTGTCCTTGGACGACCTCGGTATCTTACCAACACTATACTACTCTCACGATGGGTGCACTTGCCCATATGTGTGTTTAGTGTTAGTAAATATCGTGTTTTATAAATTTAAAACTTGGCTAAAAAGTGTAAAATGGCTTAAATTATACATTAAAAACTATACACACTTACGCACATCAGTTCCTAATGGATATAAAACATCTATCTAACACGGTTGAAGCAGTTTCTATGGTATCATCGGCCAATTCTACTTCATACTTTATGCTTAGGGTTTTAACAGGCAGATTTAATAACTTACAAAATTTATTGTCTACAAATGACTTATCTGCACCCGAATCAAACAATACCCTTGCATAAACATCATTGATAAGAAAGGTACCTGTTATCACGTTGTCGTTTTGAATGGCCTCCTGAGCATTCATCTGAAAGACCCGAGCATTGGTCTTTTTACCTTCTTCAGGCTTCTTTGCATACTTTGGGCAGTTAGACTTGATATGGCCTTTCTCGTTACAGTTGTAACAAGTCGCATCCTTTGTCTTCTTGCAGTCTAACGTTTTATGCTCACTTGATTTGCAGATCCCACAAGCTCTGGGCTGCGATTGGGATTTCGATTCGAACCTACATTTCCCTAGATGACGCTTCTTGCAGGTTTTACACCTGGGTTTTTCACCCGTCTGCTGGATATCCTTCTTGAACCCTGAACTCTTCTTGTTCTCAGAGTTCCCCTTATGTTTCTCCTCAGAACGGCGTGAGCTCTCATCCTCACGTTTCATTTTCCCCTCATCAGAGTTCCTAAGCGATCTCTACCTGACCGGATCAAGAGTAAGAGATAACGACAGATCAGCCACTGACCTAAAGGTGGTAGGTCTTGATGCTTTCACACTTGCCTTAATCTCCGGGGCTAAACCTCCAATAAATTGAGCTATACGTTTCGGTTCCGTTGTGACCAAGTATGGAACCAATCGTGACATAGTGTTGAAGCTTGTGAGATACGCCTGACAGTCCAAGTTCTTCATAACCAAGGTCAAGAAGTCAGTCTCTATTTTCTCAACTTCATGTTGAGGACAGAAATTTTCTTTGATGAGGGCAACAAATTGATCCCAAGTCAGATTATATAATGGGATCTTCCCAGTAGCTTGGATTAGGGACCTCCACCAAGCTAGAGCTTCACCTTTGAACGATTGTGACACAAACTTCACAATTTCTTGCTCTGCACACCCACTAATATCAACCACAGTGTCCATCTCATCGAGCCACGTCATACAATCGATGACTCCTTTCTCCCCTGTGAAGTTCCTGGGCTTGCAGGAGACAAAATACTTATATGAACAGGTTTTAGCATGTGGCTCTTGATTGAGCACTACCTTCTTAGATGGAACACTCCTCTGATTCGATGAGTGATAAGATTCGCTCTTGCGAGCTGTATGTGTCTTAGAGGGTGGTTTTGAATGTGGTACAGACTGAGTTCTGACGCGGGTACCACTTGATTCATTAAACTGTCTGTCAAGAGCTCGAGTAACGACATTATCTATTAATGCATGCAGTTCCACACCAGCTACATTAACTCTGGTCGTATCATTATTCTCCCTTGGGTGGCTTTTAACCTCATCTGATCCAGCCATATAGCTTGATTGCTACATAAAATATTGACAATGATTCATTCAGAAGTTTATTATGGAATTGTCATTTATGGCAATTCATTAACCATGGTAACTATAAACCATATTGGTTAATTTAATTTAAATTTTCATTATATTTTATCCCAGTTATAATTTATTTAGGACAATAGGGTGGCATACAAAAGGCCAAGTCACAAGGACAAATTAATTCATGGGCCATGATCTTATAGGATCGAGGCATTAAGGCTCGAATGTAGTTCATTACCTTTTCTTGATAGGGAGTCGTAGACTACAACTGTCTTTTGTCTCAAGGACAATAAATATGGCCCGTAGACACTACATCACTAATGGATGTTTTAAATAATAATGAAGGAAATTGGAAGAATCCAATATAAGGATGACTTATGTGATTTAACCGAATCACATTTGCCAGGAATGTTAACATGTTTTCAGATGTTAACAAGGATTTGAATCTAAAAAGGAACTACCATCATGGCCCTGTCTTAATATGACATATAGGCTAGGTTTTGCCTTTAAGATTTTTCTTAATATTTATTGGCAGATCAATATAAAATGAAATGTTTTATGTTAATTTATTTCATATAATATATTTACACATATAATGACAATATGAAATTTTGAACTAAAACATTCCACTAAATTAAGGAGTACATAGGTGCCCTAAACGGGACTTTTACATAAATAACTTGCCCACGCAGGGGCTAAAAAATGAAAATACAAGTCCTCGCAGGGATTGAATACATAAATAGATATCCACACAGGGACTTAATTGAAATGAAGAAATTACAATACAAATAAATAAGGAATCTTCAAAAATCCCTCTTCTTCTTCCCCTTGATTAGATTCGCCAGACCCTTAAGAAATCCCCGGTGGCTCCTACGCTCCTCTTGAACCTCCCGCTCCACCTGGCTCAACCTTTGAAGAATCTCCTGTTGTTGCGGTGGCGGGATCAGCGGCGGTTGCAGCGGCTGTTGCTGCGGAGGTTGAGCAGGTGGCGGGTATTGGTACCCATATGCTTGGTACCCAGATTGGTACGAAGCTGCATAGGGCCCTTCAGGGTGAAGAGCATTGTAGTTTGCTGCTACGAGATACGGGTCAACATCAGGGGTGTTGTAATAGTTGTAGTCAGGATAAGCCAGCTGCTCAAAAGGGTTATACGCCGTTGCACCGGCGTATGAAGGAATTGGGTTATCATAACCCACATGTGGTGGTGGTGGTGCGAGTGGCGCAGAGTCCACCTCAGAAACTGGGTTCGAAGGCCCACCCATATGTGGGTCTTCATACAGCGGCGGGTAGTGGCTGCCACTGGAGTGTTGAGGGGTGCTGAAGTGGAATCCCCCTTGCACGGACATCCGTGCTCCAGATCTCCTACGCCTCGGTGGTTCTGGAGGCAGCTGCTGCTCTGGCGGCGGTGGTGGCGGTGGCGTAACCGCCTGGAAACGTGAATCCTCAGAGGGATCCTGCTGCTTCTGTTGAGGTGGGTTGTAAGGGGGAGTAAACTCCCAGTTGTATGTGGCAAACCTTGCTTCATAGTTGTCTGGACCCCGATAAGGTGGTCCATGAAAAGATGACCCATCTGAAATCTCTATGGGATGCGTGGGCGTCCTAGTTGGTGGCTCGACAGGATCGGGGTCATCATCCATATCCATGTCCTGAGCTTCGGGAAAATGGTCTTTGGGTCCCAATGGGTTATAGCCCATTGGTTCTTCACTCACGTTTGCCGGGTTAAACCAGCTCTGGAAGAACGGGGTCGGGTCCTGAAAGGCGCGGTGAGAACCCGACGCTGCAACGGTAAGTAGGAATGGCATGAATGGTCGAACTCGTTGCCTTGATGGAGCCCGAAAGAATTGTGGTATGAAGGTGAGGAGCTAAGCGAGACAGAACGCCTCGCAGGCACTAAGTAGGTCCTCCGGTCTTCTTGAGGACTAGTGCTCATGGTTACTGAAGGGGTTCGCCGGTGTGATGGTCCGGCCTCTTGGTCATGACTTGCAAAAACTGGGGCTTTTCCGCCTCTACCTCTTCCTCTGATACGCGGCGGCATTTTCTTGTTCCTGTCAAAACAAACAAAAGAAACAACAAAGGAAAACAATAAAGGACAAAATAAAAGATTAGGATTAGTCCTAAGTCCTTTGCCTAGACGCGGAAGTCAAGGAATGTGCAACTGTGTCATTGAGATTAAACACAAAAGGCTAGTGTTTAATTCACTCAATGTTGGCTCTGATACCAACTTGTCACACACTGATATTTCCACGTATTACCGGTGGGCCCGGTGGGGAGTATCGTGACGTAGTTGATATCATCATAGTCAATTTATCACAGTTCAATGCACAGCGGAAGTCTAAAGTAAAATATTACAAACCGAATGAAAGTAACATAAATTATTACATAACGGTTGTAAAGTGGATCCACAGGCGGATCAAAATAAAAGAGGTATTGTTCATCAGATTTAAAGTGATAAAAGCTTGCAAGACTTTTTATTTATTCACTTAGGAGTTCCAGGCCATTACACTTAGTACCTGCACTTAACCTTTTTGGAAAATACATCAGTTTACACTGGTAAATACAATTAACCGACTCTTTTGAAAAGTGTTTATAAAATTGATTTAAATGCACGAGGCACAAATATTCTTTTATAACTTGGGATAATTATTTAAAAATAATCTTGTAAAAGAATTATATGTTTGTTATACGTTCAGTAACCCGGGTTAAATACCGGGTTAAAGATTAATAGACACACCACATAATATAACCTACGGCGAGTTATTCTCGAACAAGTAGGTATATCATTTTACATACGCACCGGCAGGTGTATGCCTACACCCGGTGCTTAAGTCGTGGCCATTTCAATGAATGAGCCGAGGATATCCAGGACATGGTCATTAACCCCCCAAAGGCTTAAAACAAACAAAACAAATTAAACGGGTTATCTCAATGATTTAAACTTCATACGATTAAAGATTCAATACCCGACCAAGCGGTATTTTATTTAGCGTACCCCAAGCCCGTATAAGGGGAAAAATAAGTTAAAAGTATTTACCTGAGCAAAAATATAAATTTATTCCCAGCCGTAAATCAATCAAGCAAGTATAGATAGCTTTTACCGGGCTCCTAATCTGGAATGAAGGTTTTTAATAACCTATCAGAATCCTAACGGGTCTTACTTAAGTTTAAACTTAGACCGATTAGTTTTAAAGAAGGGTATACGGTTAAAAATGCAAGATTAAGCGAAGACTGTATTAGAATGTGATTTAGACCCGACAAGTATGAAGACTTGTTTAATATGGGTAAACCAAACACATTCTGGATTTTGAGGTAAAAATGATAAGGTTTGACCCGTTTCAGTCAATTTATGCAAACTAGTCACATAAACCGTACCGAACGCGAAAAATGCATAACGGGTAACCAAATGAGTCATGAACAGGTTCCCTAAGTTAATATGCTTAAAATTTGTTACGATATCAGTAGAATACCTTCCATTATGCCCAAAACAATTTAAAATCAACTTAAGCCCCAAAGGGGTATTTTGGTCATTTTAAATATTATAAAAGAGGTTAAATGACAATCTGAGGTTCTGGTCTAAAATGATCAGTAAAGATATTTATTTTAGTGAGTTATATCAGTAGGCTATTGCATATATGTGAAATTTATCATTTATGTCCAAACTATGCACCGTAGGGGCATTTTGGTCATTTCACATAAGCTTTAAAGGTCAAATTTGGAAATCTGATTTCAAAACTTTTACTTACTGTTAAAGTATAAAAATTTACTTATAATATCAGTAGGTAATGAGTTTTAGGTGTCAAATATAATTTAAACCCAAACTATGCGTTTAAAAAGGCGTAAAAGTCGGTATTTAACGATTTTCGGGTTATTTAAAAAAATCTAAGTTTTTGATCAGTTTATAAAGATTAAATATTTTATTTAACATATGAAATCAGTAGCAAAAGGTTTGGCATCAAAATGTTATGTAAAACTCATTTTATCCAAGAAAAGGGCAATTTCAGCAATACCGAATTTACTTTAAAACTCTATAATATAATCAGTTTAAAATTCAATAAAATTTACAAAAATCCCTAAATATTATATTACATCAGTGAGTAAAAGTTTTGGTGTCAAAATTTGGGTTTAAATAGGTTTTATGCCGAAAATGCCGTTTAATTAATAAAAAGGCTTCAATTTACGATATTGAGCATAACTCCTAATTTAGACCACAAACTGATGTCAAATTTTTAGGACATGCTTATAAATCAGTAACAAAGGTTTTTGTCCTCTCATATTTTCAAAAATCTTGTTTTAATATCAAAAGGGCATAACAGTCAACAATTAAGCATTTAACGGAACATGCAAATGATTCGGATTACAAAGGAACCATATTGTATAATCTCAAAGGGTTATACTAACATATAATATGGTCCTAATGAAACCTTAAGGCACATCTAAAACAAGCTAAATCGGATCAGAACTGAAAGTCAAAGCAAAAGTCTACTTTTGCAACTTTCGGTTGCGAACCGAGCCTAAACTCAGAATTGTCGGGTTGAACATGCTTAGACATGTTCTTATATTATTTACCAAGTTATTTTAGTGTTTAAACATGTTCCATAACTTCTACATTATCAGTTATGAATTTATTTGCAAAAATAGCTTCTATTGACTTTTTAATATTAAGTTTGACCCGACAATTGACCAAGTTAGAGTGATAATCAGTGGGTGCCCTTTTAAGGGTTTATTACCCACATAATTACCAACTCATAGCCATTGTCAATTCGAATAATGGTTGGACCATTAGTGATTAATCACTAGGTCAAAGCTTAATTACGATGGCTTTGACTTTTGGTCATTAAACTAATAAAACTTGAACTTAAGGAGCTAAGAACACTTACAATAGTCCTTAGCACGAATTTGGAACTTAAGAAACTTTCTTGAACTCCAGAAAAGCTCCAGAGAATGAGTTGTGAATAAATTTCAAGTGAATGCAAGAACAATGCAAACAAAGGCCTTTATATAGGACTTCAAGAGCTTCAAGATTGATCCACCTGCCCCTACAACTGATTTCTGATGATCCCAGGTGTCCCCTATGCATGTAATACTGTTGGCTCAGTCCCTGGTATCGAAAAATGGCATGCAAAGGCGGTGGAACTGGCTGGACATGCACCTGTCCCTTTTTTCTGCATCTGGTAGTTGTACGCGGGCCGCGTAAGACTTGTAAGAAGTCTACTTTTAACTTTTAAGGACCTTGGGTCATAAACTAACTCCGTTAAGCTCCCGGTTAGTTGTACGATTACCCGAAAAGTTTTGTTTTTCAACGTTGACGCATTTGATCCTTATTTCTTGGAATTAACACTTTGATTATTTATGTGCGTCGAAACTCCACGAATTTATTATCCAACATTCATGGAAGTATAAGGAAGTATTACAAAGTCTCAGAAACGTTAAAAGGTCACTCAGAGTTAACTTTAAACATGTTGACACATTTAACCCTTATGCTTTGTAAACTTTTAAATTTAAGCACAAACGTCCTTCTAAGTTTGATATTTTATCTATTAAAGAATACGAACGTCGTGTGAGGTCAATCAGAGGCACAAGTTAGGCATGTTGACACTTTGGATCCCTTTATTCACATATTTACATCGTTTGACAATTTTAGTCCCTCGGAATCAATTCTTTACACGTTCAAAGTCCATGACACGGGTCTTCATTATATTGGTCGTGATTTTTACGAGGTGTTACATGTAGAGTCTCGTTTACTTGTAAGTCTTCGAGAGGCACATGAAGATTTTCTTCAGCTAGCACTGTTTGTTTCGCAAGCAGATGTCTGAATGGTTCAGATATTTGCCTTTGAATGGTTAAGCATTATACTAAGTTTGAATGGTTAAGACCTCTAATCTAAATTGGTCAGACATTTGCCTCTAAACGGCAAAGCATTATACAGGCTCTTAATGGTTCAGACCTCTTACTGATTCAGCACTTAATGGTTCAGACCTCTTATTAGTTAAGCACTTAACCATTCAGAAGTTGCCAAACAGCCCCTTAGTTTACAAATTTAAAACTTAGAGTGTCTAGTTCAGAGTAATTTAGTAAGTTTTAATTAAACCACTTTGAGCTCAACAATCACACTAACTGATAAGTATTGAGTCTTGAAGAAGCCATAAAAGATTTATCATTTTTCAATGAATACGGGTTGGGTAATCAGTCAAACATATTTTAGTCTAAATTATGTTTAACCACCAGTGATTTTTTTTGTTATTTCTTTATTTTTATGAAGAAGTTATTGTATTTAACGATGTTAAAGTTATAATTAAGTAGTTAATTACACTTTGTTGACATCGTTTATTGGTGAATCCAGATGGCAATGCGAAAGTCCACCACAAAAATAGTGTGAAAGATGAAATACGGATTGTTAAGGTGGCTCAATCATCTTTGATAAAGGGGAGCTAGGTAATGGCGAATTAACACGTTTCTAGATTGACAGGTGGTGTGGGAAATGCCCACTGAAGGAAAATTTTTGGTTTGTTTACTCTTAAAACTGGAAAAAAAAATTATCGCAGTGGCGCGACAATTTGCTAGGCGAAGTCTTAATTCAGATTGGGGATGGATGGACATGGAGCCGAGAACCATTGCTGGAAACAGAGTTAATTGACCTAAATTTGTGCCAAAATAAGAGGCACGATGCACTGCTAAACGAGTCGCACGATAAGTTGGTTTGGGAGCCCAACCCAACTGGAACATACTGGGTGTGTTCGTGCGGAAAACTTATGACCAGGTTTGCGACTCCCTTTTATCCTCTTCAGTGGGTCAAATGGGCACCTAAAAGGTGAACTTATTTGCATGGAGAGCTTAACAAGATCAGCTCCCCACTCTACTTGGTTTAAGAAAACGAAGAATCCTTCATGGGTCCACGGTATGTAGGTTATGTGGACATGGAGAAGAAAACGCAAATCACATTTTCATGTCTTGCTATATTGCAGCGGCAGTTTGGAACAAAATTAGTGAATGGTGTCGAATCCCACAAATCTTCTCTTTTGCAACCTGAGAACTACTAAAAATGTTCATAAATAGTCAGGGGCTAAGAGATTCAAGCAACATGAAGTCTAGCTTGTGGTGCTGGAAACCTGCTGGTGCGTATGGAAATCACATAACGAACTGATATTTCAGGTAAACAAGTGCACATTGACAACATTTGGGGGGGACTAAAGCTGCGTCCTTTATGTGGAAGATTACGTTGTCGCGAGTGACTCACTTGTGGGTTTGTCCCTTATAGGTGAGAAGAAGACCAGCGATGTTGGCTCAAAAAGCTCTGGAAGTGCGGGGTCAAGGATCCCTGAGGCTGGCGCTACCCCTTCTTCGATCGCACTTGATGACGAAGAGGAAGAAGAGGAACACGAAGAACCTATTGCTCAGTTGGTGAGCAGGAAGAGAAATAGGGAGGAAACTGCTGCTGGAATCCCAGCAGCGCAGAAGGCTGGGGTAGTCCGAGTGATAGGAAAGCAGAGCAAGCTGCGCTCCCTTTACAAGTTCTCTCTAGGTTAGTGTTAAAATGCCTTCCATATTTCTTATTAAAATTTCCTAACACTTGATTTCTGTAGAGGCTTTAAAGAAGACCCCTGAGAAAACTAAGGGTGTGGAATTGAAGGAGCCGGCACCTAAGAAAACCAAGTTTGTAATCAAGCCTCTTAGATCTGCAGAGCTGGAGGTTGATAAGGTAGTTGAGAAGGGGAAAGAGAAGGAAAAAGAGAAAGAAAAGGAGAAGGAGAGAGATAAGGTAGTTGAGAAATCTTCGGGTGACAAATCAAAAGGGACCGAGACCGCTGCTACCACCGCACAAGAGAAAACGCATGGTCCGGAGGTCGTGCACATCACGGGCTTGTCCAACCCTTGAAGAGAAAAGAAATCAAAACGATAAGGCAGAGAGAGCCTGAGACTGTTAAGCCAGTGGAACCTGCGCAGCCTGATATCCCCCTCTAAACTAAGCAGGTTACAACTGCTGCCGGGGGTTCAGCTACTACTACACCCGAGCAGACGACGCACAAGGACTCTACTACTGCTGCTGGTGGAGCAGGTGCTGGTGGTTTCGGTAGTGCCGCAGGTGCCTTCGCAGCTGGTCAGGTTGGTGCGGGGGGCCAAAGTTCGATGCCTCAAGCTCCAATTGGTCCTAAGGATACCTTAGGAGACATTTATTATAAGACATATACTAAGGAGGCTCACGGTGATGCTCCCCACCAACCTGTTTGGGGCTTAAAGCAGAAGGACACATTCATGGAGTTTGCTGCTTGTCGGGACTGGTACTTGGGCTCTTTCCCTCCTGGTGAAGTGAACAGAAAGAGAGCACGAACCCATGATGGGTTGTACCACGCTTACATTGTTGGGGAGGCCAACACCCGTGCTGCTAACCATCAAATCGTGCGTGAGTGGCGCACAATGGTTAGGGAGCGGATGGATTGGGAGAAGTATCGTGAGCGCCTGTTGAAACAAGTCCAAGATTTTGAGAAGATGAAGAATGCCTTTGCTCAGGAGAAGGCTGCGTTTGAAGCAGAGAAAAAAATATGAGGAATGGGGCCACGAGGGCCTAATGAGCAAACTGCGTGCTGCTGAGGAGCTCTTGTCGAAGGAGCGAACTGAATGGAAAGAGGTATGCAAGAAAGATAACCAGCGTATGTACGCTGTCCGCTCCAATATTACCGACCTTGAGGCTCAGATTGCCACTTTAAAAGGGAAGGTTGAGGAAGTTAAATCAGACAAAGGGTGTGTTGAGGTTCAACAAACTTAAACCATTTCCTTTTTATGTTTTGTACTTGTCAAAAATATTGCTAACTCGTAGTTTCATCCTTTGCAGGCTGAGTTCAAGGTGCAGGTTGCGAGCAAAGATAAAGATTTAGCTGCCAAGGATGTGCAGATTGCGGAGTTAAAGCGTCGGTTGCATGAGGCTTATGACAAGAATGAATCCTTGGAGATAGACCTTGAAGCTGAAAGGGTGAAAGCTGCTACCACCGAAGAGACCAAACAGAGGGCCGACGAGGCGCGTGATATTAGCACTTCTGCCCTTAACGTAGCTCAAAACAACTACGCCGAGGCTCAATCAATTGTGGACACTCTAGTCTCCGAATCCGAATGGATGCGCAATAGAGGAGTGGCTGCAGTGAGTTTCTCCTCTCTTATCTTAGGTTTTATTTATTGTTGTTTTGTTCTCAACTGTTGCCTTGTGTAGATTGCCAATTCCATTCTGAATGCTTCTGAGATGGACGAGGTTGTAGCTGTGCTCATAGATGCTTCACGTGTCTTTGCTCATCGCGGTGGATATCTAGAGTGCGACCATCATGTGAAAGAGGCCTTCGGTCAGGAGTTTGACACTCACCATTGCTCGGTGACTGACCAGGCTAATGCTGCGCTTACTCGACCCGAAGAAGTTTATGACCATCTTTCATTACTTGTGATGGATTTGGTCACTGAGGCGCTGAAACATGATAACTGGTGTGCGCGGCTGAAGTCTATCATCGATCCTCCACAGACCGTGGAACTATCAGATGAAGAGGAGGCAGCCGGCGGTGATGGTGATCGTAATGGCGATGGAGATGATCATGGAGATGATGGTGATGGTTATGAGTAGATGATAGTGTTTATAGGCTGGTGCCTTGTAATTTTGTTTTTGACTTTGATGTAATCATTGCGCGGTTGCGCTTTTTAAATACGACATTATGTTTGCTTTCTATTTTCCAAGTTACAATTATTGCATTGTTGTTAGGACCTTTGGTTAAATTAGCTCGAATAAACGTAAGTGTGGCTCGTGCATAAGTGTTACTTCCCGGTCTCGCGCTATGTTCGCGGAGGACCTTGGAGGCATAACCCAAGAGCTCGTAATTTACTAAAGTGTTTTCGTGCTAATCAAAAGTTTAACATGCATTTGTAACATAGGAGTCATGATGATAAAAACAAGGCATAGTCAATGCTTGCGTTAAGTAGCTTTAAAAACAGGTGCTAGGCCAACATACATAATCGAAATAGAAGGGCGTATAGCCAACATAGGTAATTAAAAAGGCGCGTGGCCAACATAAGTAGACAAAAGGCGCATGGCCAACATAACTAAGTCAAAAGGCGTATGGCCAAGAGTAATCACATGTAACACTTGCGCAGTTGTTGCGCATTCCATGTGTGCGGGATGATGTGTCCATCCAGGGTGCGCAACTTGTATGCCCCTTTCCCTAGCACCTCATGTATTAAGTATGGGCCTTCCCACTTAGGTCCTAGTTTCCCGGGGCGTTCAGCATTGGAGGCTTCATTGTCCCTGAAGGCGTATTCACCTGGAGTGTAGGTACAAATGCGCACTCTTGCATTGTAATACCTCTCCAGCTGTGTCTTATACTTGGCCTCTTTAATTCGCGCTATTTCGCGCCTCTCTTCGAGCAGGTCCAAATCTAGACGGTGCTTCGCCTCGTTATCAGTCTTGTTGACTGCTGATAAGCGTGGCGAGGGGAGGCCTATCTCTGCTGGGATAACCACCTCAGAGCCGTAGACCAGGCTGAAAGGGGTTTCGCCAGTGCTTGTTTTTGGCATGGTCTGATGAGCCCACAAAATGCTAGGGAGCTCATCTACCCAGCCTCTTCTCTTGGTGCCCAGTCGGGCCTTTATCCCTTCAACGATACTCTTGTTGACACTTTCTACTTGACCGTTACCCTGAGGGTGCGCAACGGAAGAGAAAGTGTGCTCGATATTCAGCTCTTTCATCCATTCTTGAAGGTCTTCAGAAGCAAAATTGGTGCCATTATCGGTTACGATCTTAAGCGGGAGACCAAACCTGCAAATGATGTGTTCCCATATGAATTTGCGCACCATCATTGCAGAAGTTGAAGTGAGGCCTTTGGTCTCTACCCATTCAGTGAAATAATCAACGGCAACAATTATGAACTTCACTGCTCCAGGAGCTTCAGGGAAAGGTCCCACCATATCAATCCCCCACTGCTAGAAAGGCCAGGCAGTGGACACAAGGATGAGATCATTCTTCGGGCGCAAGGTTTTTGGAGCGTGCCTTTGACAGGAGTCGCATTTGTGCAACTCCGTCAGAGCGTCAACTTGCATCAGCTGCGTCTCTGAGAATTCACGTACCCTGTTCGAGCTCGAAAAATGGGCCCATATGCTTTAACGTAATTTTTTTTTATTTTTTTTAAATCATATTAGTATTAGGTTGGACCAAATAAACCTAATGTTAAGTTGGGTAAATTATAAAGCATAAAAAAGTATTTGATAATGGGTCTCTATATTGGATTTGTATGTGTTTACAACTTTTTTTTTAAATAACATATATAATCATTTTTTTTTTAAATCTCATGCCCCTCGAAATCACGGGCTTTGTGCGGAAGTCCTCCCCGCACACCATAAGAGCCGCCCCTGACGTGCATCCCTGGCCAATAGTAACCAGCGTTCATTATCTTTGCTACAACCATGCGCGGGCCTGCATGAATGCCGCAGATGTCTTCATGAATCTCCCTGATCAGGTAACTTGCATCTTGAGGGTCCACACAACACAGTAGTGGCCCTTAGAAGGATCTTCTGTACAAAATTCCTCCATTCATCTCATAGAACAGCGCTTTGTTCTGTATTTTTCTGGCCTCTACCTTGTTCTCAGGGAGAATTCCTTCTTGAAGATATTGGGTGATATGGGTCATCCACGATGGTGGCCCTATCTCAATTACGTTGACTTGACGCAAAAAAAAAAAAAAACAGATGGGTTTTTTAAGACTTGGATTCTTACATCTTTGGCGAGATGTTGGAAAGCCGTTGAAGCAAGCTTGCTAAGCGCGTCTGCTGGTTTGTTCTCTGATCGATTGATATAAACGACCTTGTATGATTTGAACTGTTGAAGCAACTCTTTCGCTTGCTCTAAATACAAGGCCATAACTTCGCCCTTTGCATCATACAACCCATTAATTTGACTTGCGATCAGGAGAGAGTCGACATGCGCTTGTAAGTTTTACGCTCCCATCTTGATGGCCAGGCGCAAGCCTGCCAAAAACGCTTCATATTCTGCCTTGTTGTTGGTATTTTTGAAATCCAACTTGATGGCATATGTGAACTCATGCTTCTCTGGGCTAACAAGGCGCAATCCAGCTCCTGCGCCGTCTTCATTTGAGGCTCCATCAGTATACAACAACCACAATTTATCTGATGAGTCTTTGATGGGAATATCAACAACTTCACAATCTTTGATCTTATCTTCTGGGACTTCAGTGATGAAGTCTGCTAATACTTGGCCTTTGATAGCTGGGCGTGGCCTGTACAGGATGTTGTGACCCCCCAGTTCAATTGCCCACTTTGCCAAGCGACCTGATGTTTCTGGCTTTTGCAAGATCGTGCTGATATGGAAGTTAGTGAGTACAGTGATTACATGCCCAGTGAAATACCTGCGCAGCCTCCTAGAGGCGTGTAGCAGCGCGAGCACTAACTTTTCCATGGTTGAATATCGTGTTTCTGGATCCGTGAGCACCCTACTGACATAGTAGATTGGAGTTTGAACTCCGTCTCTTTCCACCAACAATACCGACCCAACTGCCTTATCCGAAGAAGACAAGTATAAAATGAGTGGTTCTTTCTCGAATGGCGCGGTTAGGGTAGGGAGCTTGATCAAACACTCCTTCATTTGTTGGAAGGCTGCTTCTGCTTCTGGCGTCCATTTGAACTCTTGCTTTTTCACACAGTTACGCAAGGTGCTGATAAAAGGGTAAGATTTTACAGCGTGGTTAGATAAAAATCGATTAAGCGCGGCTAGGCGACCGGCCAATCTTTGCATTTCTTTAATCGTGCGCGGTGACGCCATCCGCTCAATGGCTTGAACTTTTTCGGGGTTAACTTTGAAACCGCCGTTTTTAACCACGAAGCCTAAAAATTTGCCTTCCTCCATACCAAAAGAACATTTCGCTGGATTCAGCTTCATGTTCACGCTCCTTAGAGAATTAAACGTCTTCTCCATGTCTTTTAACATCTGGTCCAAGGAACAAATAGCCCTGAGATATAAGTAACACTCTGTCGGGGCGAACCTGAAGGGTTTGAACCTGAAGGTTTGAACCTGAAGGTTCCACCAAGAGTTTGAACCTGAAGGTTCCACCAAGAGAGTGCGCCATCTACAAATAGCCCTGAGATATAAGTAACACTTTGTCGGGGCGAACAGTTACTCATTCTTAGAATGGAGTCAGTCTTTTCTGCCCAACGAACAAATGCAACGGCACCTCCTGTGCCATCAAAATATAATGGTTTGCAGTCCAGGAACTACTTAAAGGTGCAGCTAGTTGGAGGGTTATTTTCAGTAGTGCCATCGCTGTGCTTAGAGCGGAGGGCTTCATGTCGCGCAATTGCCTGTGAGATGCATTCTTGCAGCTCGGCTTCCGTCCTTGGCAGCGTACTGGTGTTTGTGTCTCGCCTGGGCGGCATTCTCTTCTGCCAAAATGGTATGAAGTAGGTTAGACAATATTCCACAATTGTCTTAGCACCATAAGTCATCATGTAATCACCCAATTTCACATGTGTATATATAATCAATGTATGGGCGAGGAAACAATTACTGAGCCTTCACATAGGCTTTCCAACTTGGCTTAGTAATAAATGAGCTCGAGGCTACATCGTCTCGGTCATTCAAGTTTTAGTTATTTCCTGCTACATTGATTTTCTTAGGTCTTTAGCTTTACTGGTGCGTATATTTCCCCTTTGATGGGGTTGTTTGTGTAGAGGTGATAGGGAGTGTATCGTCGCTGATTCTTCCTGAATGTCATTCCACCTCTCTTGCTTAAACATCGTCTTCACAAACGTCTCGTATGCAGGTAGAAGTGCCAGTCACGAAGTAGGCTAAGACAGGCTTCCTACTTTCTAACGTGCTAAAGCACTGATCTATGTGTTGTTCTACCAGATGAAGGTGAGGACACCTAAAGATTAATTTTGTGTGGTTTTCATTAGCTCGACCCGCAGAGTCCACCAGGATTTCTGTGCACTACAAGTCGTTATTACGTGGGCCCCCGTAATAATAAATTGTCTTGCACAGTTACCCCAGTTTTCTCTCGTCCAAGCAGATGATCAATCATGCAGGGGACACTACTGTCCTTATACCTCTTGTCATGGAAAGGACCTTTGCGATGGTCCACGCGCTAACATTCGTTATCGTTACGCGCGTATAGGCACGATGATTAGATGGGATAGGAATAGAGAGAATTCCTAGTTGTTGGAGGGGCACCTTCGAGATGAATACTTCATCTTCCTTTTCTGGACAAGTATGTCTTCAATCTTGCTTCACATAAGCCGCAGGGATCTCGTCCCGTCGATTAATAATTTGTTCAAGGTTGCCGTCTCTGCCTCGTCATCATCACCGTAGTTAGGCATCTTCACGATCGAGAGGGAAGAGCAGCCATCTCCTACGGAAGCAAGCTCAGCATCTTGTTTGGTAATCACTCCCAGCCATGAGCTTTGCAAAGGATGCGAGGTCGGTAGCTTCATCGTGCGAGTCACGTATAGCAATAGGAGTCGGAGTCGAAAGTATCTTATTCACGTCAATAATCATTCCGTACACTTATTTGTATGTATGTATATCAATAACATATATGCTACTTAGCATAATCAAGCAATTTAATGCATTATATTACGTATAACTCTCGTTTTTGGGGGGTCATTCTGTTTTAGGCAAGTCTAACTCGTGTAGACTTTGCTTTGGTTGGCACCTTATTTTAAAGGTATTCCTCGCTAATGTCCTTGCCTTGTCACTTTTTGAAAAGTGTCTGACTCGTGGATCTTGGCGCTTTCGTGAATGCAATGAAAATCTTTTTATAAAATGTTTTCATGAGAGAACTCTAGTGATTGTAGTCTAGACTCGAGAAAGAATCCTAGTTCACTACAACCGAAGCTCTGATACCAAACTGTCACACCCTGTCTTTTGCGGAAGCGTATGATGTGTGACTAGCTTGTTATCATTGCATTCAATCGTAATAAACAACTACATGATCAAAACGATGTTCACCCATTCATGAAAATTTGAGTATTACAAACACTTGTTATTTAAGTTTTCAAAACACGACCTTTGACAAGGTTACTATTCAACAAAAGTGGATGACATCTAAACTTGTAGTCTACTTCTAGTTACGACACTTGCGCCCAAGATCCGTCCTGTCACCTGAAATACATGTTATTTTGGAAAACATCAACATAAAGTTGAGCGAGTTCATGCGTTTTTTTGTACTTCACGTTTTTATACTTTGTATGAAAACATAGTATTTGTCATGTATAATTCAAGTCTTTCTTGAGTACCCCACGTACTCAAGTATAATTTCCATTTTCTTGAGTACCCCGCGTACTCAAGTATCATTCAAGTTTTCTTGTGTACCCCACGTTTTAAATGATTGTTTATACAAGGACATTAAGGCACGTGAGGACATAAGGAGCATTAGTATATTCTCCTTCAAGGCATGTGAGGACATAGGGAGCATTAGTGTTTTCTCCCTTAAGGCATGTGAGGACATTAGGAGCATTAGTATATTCTCCCTCTAGCTATGTCGATTTCCCTCGACTGTGTCGATTAACCTCGACTGTGTCAATTTCCCTTGACTGTGTCGATTACCCTCGACTGTGTTGATTAACCTCGACTGCGTCGATTTCCCTCGACTGGGACACCGAAGCACTCAAGTGGTCACATAAGGACCATGAGTGGGGCTCGGCCGTACCCGTTAGATCTAACCCTCGTCCCTAATTAAGTATTAATGGCATCTCAATATTTAGTTTAAGCTCACATGATCTAGTATTTTCTAGGCTTTTCTTAAAGCTCATCATATTGCACTCACCACGAGTGCTTCTCGTATTCTCAAATCATATTGCACTCGGTTCTCGTTCTCACCAAGAGTGCTTCTTATATTTTCAAATCATATTGCACTCGGTTCTCGTTCTCACCAAGAGTGCTTCTTATATTTTTACCCTTTGTAAAAATTATAATATTTGTAACATGTATTTCACCCCCGAGAGTTATAAAACCAAAAACAGTTAGAGAAAAGGGGGAGCATGAACTCACAACTTTGCGTTCCTGTGCGTCGTGAACTTCACCGGATTTGCTTAATTAACGTCGTAACCTATACGCGTTTTCTTAACGTTAGTCACTAGACTTGTATCGCACAAGTACCGTCACTATCTCTTGTGTACGTATTCTTGTGTTAAAAATAACTTATATTTTTAACTAAGTGTCTTACTTATATTATTTTCTCAAAAATTAATATAAGTATCTCGTGTTTTGCACTTTGCACCCGAATTATGTATCTTGTATGTTGTATGTGTATTTTTGTGTTTATACCCCTCATGAGTATTTAGTGTATTTTTAAGTCTTAATACACTAGCACGTATAACACATACTATATACACTTAGCACAAAAGTTGGCGATAAAATAATATATATTTTTCTCTCAAAAATATACATACTTATATCCATTTTTATTCTTGAAGAAATCCTTATTTCTTATCACCAAAAATTAGGGAAACCTTGGTAATATTTTTAGGTACATTTTTAGGGAAGAAGTTTCTCAAAAACTTATATTTTTCTAAGTGTCAAAATTTATAAAAATTTTGACAGAGTTTCCCCTAAAAATGGAGGTTTCCCATGTTTTCAAAACATGTGTTTATTTTCTTTTAAATCGTCAACAATCATCAACAACAATTATCAACAATAATCATCAACAACAATCACTAATTTCCCCATGTCATGAACTTGAATATTTACAAAAATGTGTAGTAATTTACTAGCACATTTAGTAAGTCTTGTTATCTTTTAAAAATAAGTTTAATTTCTTAAAAACTTTATTTTTAAAGAATATGAAGTTTCACAATTTCTAGTCGGTTTTTACGAAAATTATTTCTTTGTCAAAACTTTTGTTACACAAGTGTCCACACACTTGTTTGTTCGTAAAAACACCTCTACTTCATGAAAGATCCGGTTTTAAAACATGGTTTTGTCTTACAGTTGGTCTTTCGAAAATACCACTTGTAGATCTTTAGATCTACTAGTTTAGAACTTCATTTTACAAGAAAAATTACTTTTACACAAGTTCATGTTTTTATGTGGTAGTGTTCATCATCTAGTCCTTTTCATATTTTAACATACACTAGCTCATGTTCTAAGAACATAACCTAGCCAGGTTAGATGACGATCCGAACTACTACTAGTATTAAACAACACAAAATAATCATCACAAAACAAGTTTGACACAATTATCCATCTATTAACCATCATATTCATCACTTTAATAGACTTTTAGTTGGTGATTTAGTATGTTCATGATTTTCAACCGACAAATCTCTTATTAACCACTCTAGACAAGATCAAGAAGGTGTTTTAGAACACTTACTACTAGCACAAGGCTAGGGAAGTTCAAGAGTGCAAATGAGGTGGATAAAAGCAAATGGAGAAGGTCCTTCAAGATCCGTTGCTTGCAACCTTCCTAAATAGGCTCGAGACACCTTAGAATCACCTTGGAATGTATTGGAATGGATTGAAGATGAAGGTGTAGGGAGGGGGTGCTTGGGCCGTGAGTTAAGGGAGGGTGAAGGAGAAGATGTGGTGTGTTGTTATGAATGAGAAATGACTCACAAGACTTACTTATAATCCATGTCTTGGGTTTTTCCATTGGTTTTTGTGTTCAATACAAGGGAACAAGGTCTTTTAATTTAATCAAAAGAAATCACAAGGTGGATCCCTTGTCTATAATCGGTCATGGGGAGAGGGGGCATCTAGTTGTATTTCAATTCCAAGTTACACAATTTAGTTACAAGTTAAGCATTAGATTTAGGGGTTTGAGTATGTTAAGTAATATATAGTGCGTTAGGGTGTTCGGGGACCCTAACTAGCTTAGAAAAATAAAAACAATGCTTCTAGCATTATTTTGGTATTCCGGGCAATATCCGGTTGTTCGGTTAGACACCGGTTCGTTAAAGTGCTAAATCACACTTTTTAGTGTCTTTTAAGTACCTTTTTGCATCCTTTCAGTTCCCAACACTTAGGGAAATATTCTGGATGATTAAACGAAATTTCTGCATAATATTTATGTGTTTAAATGCTGAATTATTGCTGAATTATACCAAATTCTGCACTTAAAGTGCGTTTCGGGTGCTTTTTAGTGCTTATTCTTGCTTTCGCAATGTCTAAAAATTAAACCCTTATATGTACTCTTGGGTTTTAATGTACTTTTGTCGTCGGACCTACACCTAGGTCTCAATTCTAATGTCTGACTGCTTTCTGTAGTTCTGTTGACACGATGTGTCTTACCGGTGAGTTTACTAATATTTTTGACGCAACGCTAACATAACGTAACTCTTGTAGCATATATCATGCATGAATTCACTTGTATGGAATTCAAAAATTTATTTGTCTGGTAAACCAGATCATGCACAGTCATTTAGGCGCAAATTACTGTTCATTTCGTGTACGGAATGTACGGAAAGGTGACGGTTGTCACAGTCTCCCCCCGTTAAAAGAATTTCGTCCCGAAATTCAAGCGATGCCATTGGTCGCAGGGGAGTTGTGAAACCAATATGGTCACTTAGATTCATGATTTGTCTTCATGTTCCCATGAAATCTCTGGGTCATGTCATGAATTCTATCATACTCAAGTAGATCAATCATGACTTTTCTGTATCTTGTGGACTCTTGGTCCATTACCTCAACAGGTTTCTATATTATCACGGACTCTTGGTCCAAAACCTCAACAGGTTTCTATATTATCACGGACTCTTGGTCCAAAACCTTAACAGGTTTCAATATTATCACGGACTCTTGGTCCAAAACCTCAACAGGTTTCTATATTATCACGGACTCTTGGTCCAAAACCTCAACAGGTTTCTATATTATCACGGACTCTTGGTCCAAAACCTCAACAGGTTTCTATATTATCACGGACTCTTGGTCCAAAACCTCAACAGGTTTCTATTATAATTCTTGTCGTTTGTCATTGACGTGAATCTTATTTGTGGGAACAACGACTGTTCCTTAAGTCAGACTCCTCTACAGACTAGACACATGAATGTGTCGCGATCACTACTGATCTTTTTCTGGGAGCTTCATCTTGTGAGCAATGGTTCTGATCCCTACACCGGGGATTCAACCTTTTTGTTTTCCAAAACACACTACGCCTTCTCTAGGCGAGGCTCTCATTTTAGTCATACTTCTTGTCTCGATTTCATACGATTTCTGCCGCTCATTGGCGTAATCTTTCTGTATTCTGCGGGCTGTCCTGATATGATCACATATCTGAGCGATCTTGCCTCTAGTTTTCCTGGGACAACTCAGGCCAGTAGATTGTTTATCTTCGGTCTCCGTTCAACATGACGGGAATTGACTCATTATGTTCCGTCTAAAGCTTTACAAGAAGCGGTTTAGACGGCGGTGTGATAAATACTGTTGTAGGAAGACTCCACTAAGGGCAAGTGAGTGTTCCGACTTTTTATCGAAGTTTATCACACAAGCACGTATCGTGTTCATACAGTCCGCATCGTTCAGCAACTCAGTTCATATTCGAGTTCTTACGATCATCGATGTGCTGCAACCCTTGTGATCAGTAAAGATCGTGCAGCGTTTTCTTTCAGGTAATGACGTCCAGTTTGCGGCGCGCAATTACTGTACCTATCTCAACGTCTTTTCTCGTGATTCCTTAATCAATGTGCCGCGTGCGCAATGTTGTGGTCTCGTTGCATCGACGTACAATCGGGACTTTGTCGAGAGACGTCACGTAATTGCAACTCTAGCTCCTTAGCTCTTGGTTGCAGGGTTGGCATGAATTTCGTTCTTATCCACCACGTATCTTCAGTTCTCCCTTCGTGAACTCGAAATCCGCTTTTCGTCATCATTGCACATAACTGTGCTTTCTCTAAGAGTTGTAAGGTAAATTGCAGCCGTTGCTCACGACCTTCCTTGGTCGTTGGCCAAATAAGAATGTAGTCAATAAGTATATGACTTATCTAGGTATGGCTCACACGTTAGATTCATGAGGTCCATGAATATATTGTCGATGCATGTGTCAAGCCAAATGATACGACAAGGTTCTCGTAATGCTCGAAGCATGTCCTAAAGGTCGTTTTAGGGATATTTCCACTTGTATTCACCGTGGAGGACCTCCTGTCCTCAAGTTGATCCTTGGCAAATGATTCTGATTCTAAATTTTCTGAAGTTTATGTAAAGTGGAGACTACCAACTTTCTCCTTGTCTCCTTAACTAAGGATGTTATGTCCTTAATTTCCTTTGTCTAGCAGCTCTCGTAGTTATATCAGCGGTTCATGCTTCGCTGGTGGAGCTAGTCGGTATGGCGTCATTCATTACTGGTGCTGTTCCTGGCACGCGATTTATCCTGAACTCCTCTCGCCGCTACGGAGAGGCGTTCCTGGCAAGTCTTCCGAAAAGGCTACTGGGACTTCTTCCGTCGCAGGGATGTTCTCAGTCTCTGCAGTCTACTCGGAGGCGTTTCCATGCCCCTTCGACCAATGAGGGATGTCGTAGATCTGCCGCCTTGTGGGGTCTAGCATCCTTACACCTATTGCAGGAAAGTTGGGTTTCATCATCCGCAAGAGGGTTGCGTCTGATTTTCTCATGTCGAACGACTTCAGCTGTACTTGGATTTCTGATCCATGCTGACTATCATTTTATGACTTCGCGAGTCAATGGTAACAGAAGGTTCCGGCCTTCTGAGTCCCTAAGTACAATCCTTACTTGCTTCGACTGTTTAAACTAGCCTTCTATATGCCCATATCTAAAGAATACAGGACGTCTATTTTACTTGAAACTAGGCCAAGCAGTTTCTTAAGTTCTAAGCATGTAAGGTCAAAGTTGATGCCAATATTAATTAGAAATAGATGCATTAGGTTGGTTAATAGGGAACGTACCTGTAACCGCATCTGGATCCTGGCGTGCTTCACGAGTTTCGATCGTGAAAACCCTTCCTTGCTTGTTTCTTCTTAGGGAAATCTTTCCTAAAGTGCCCTGCTTCACCACATTTGTAGCAGCCTGGTATTCTCTTATTTCTTCCATCTGGGTCCTTCGCCCAACAGGCATCCTTGCTGTGCCCTTCTTTTCCACACTTTCCGCACGTAGGCCTTGGACATTGACCTTCATGGTGAAAAGTGCATTCCCCGCATCTCGGCTTAGTCCCCGAGTATATTTTACCACCGGCCTTATAAGTGGCTCCATCAGTTTTCCTGTCATGCGGCGGTTTTACTTTCTTTCTTTTGTTTGCTTTAGAGCTTCCATAGTTGGCTTGGGTGTTCATCTTTAGGTTTGAGGACTTCCTCTTCTTGTTGCTTGACGACTCCACATGAGTCTCTTTCTTGTTATCCTCAGATTCCGAAAATTTTCTCGCACGTAGAGCTTCTTCAGTAAGTGTGACACTCATATCGATAGCCTCTGCAATGGTTGAGGGCTTTGAGGTAGTAACCATGCTCCTAATCTGAGGTGCAAGTCCCCAAATGAATCGTTCAACCCTTTTGAATTCCGGTTTGACTAAGTAGGGGACGACCCTAGACAAGTCGTGAAATCGTTGGACATATTCATGAATCTTCGGTCCGCTATTTTCAAGTTCCAGAACTCCACCTCAAGCTTCTGGATTTCAGCTCTAGAACAGTATTTCTTTTCCATCATTTCCTTGAGCACGTCCCAGCTTAGTGCATAAGCAGCATCCGCACCAAGGGTTTGAACCTGAAGGTTCCACCAAGAGAGTGCGCCATCTACAAATAGCCCTGAGATATAAGTAACACTCTGTCGGGGCGAACAGTTACTCATTCTTAGAATGGAGTCAGTCTTTTCTGCCCAACGAACAAATGCAACGGCACCTCCTGTGCCATCAAAATATAATGGTTTGCAGTCCAGGAACTGCTTAAAGGTGCAGCTAGTTGGAGGGTTATTTTCAGTAGTGCCATCGCTGTGCTTAGAGCGGAGGGCTTCATGTCGCGCAATTGCCTGTGAGATGCATTCTTGCAGCTCGGCTTCCGTCCTTGGCAGCGTACTGGTGTTTGTGTCTCGCCTGGGCGGCATTCTCTTCTGCCAAAATGGTATGAAGTAGGTTAGACAATATTCCACAATTGTCTTAGCACCATAAGTCATCATGTAATCACCCAATTTCACATGTGTATATATAATCAATGTATGGGCGAGGAAACAATTACTGAGCCTTCACATAGGCTTTCCAACTTGGCTTAGTAATAAATGAGCTCGAGGCTACATCGTCTCGGTCATTCAAGTTTTAGTTATTTCCTGCTACATTGATTTTCTTAGGTCTTTAGCTTTACTGGTGCGTATATTTCCCCTTTGATGGGGTTGTTTGTGTAGAGGTGATAGGGAGTGTATCGTCGCTGATTCTTCCTGAATGTCATTCCACCTCTCTTGCTTAAACATCGTCTTCACAAACGTCTCGTATGCAGGTAGAAGTGCCAGTCACGAAGTAGGCTAAGACAGGCTTCCTACTTTCTAACGTGCTAAAGCACTGATCTATGTGTTGTTCTACCAGATGAAGGTGAGGACACCTAAAGATTAATTTTATGTGGTTTTCATTAGCTCGACCCGCAGAGTCCACCAGGATTTTCGTGCACTACAAGTCGTTATTACGTGGGCCCCCGTAATAATAAATTGTCTTGCACAGTTACCCCAGTTTTCTCTCGTCCAAGCAGATGATCAATCATGCAGGGGACACTACTGTCCTTATACCTCTTGTCATGGAAAGGACCTTTGCGATGGTCCACGCGCTAACATTCGTTATCGTTACGCGCGTATAGGCACGATGATTAGATGGGATAGGAATAGAGAGAATTCCTAGTTGTTGGAGGGGCACCTTCGAGATGAATACTTCATCTTCCTTTTCTGGTCAAGTATGTCGTCAATCTTGCTTCACATAAGCCGCAGGGATCTCGTCCCGTCGATTAATAATTTGTTCAAGGTTGCCGCCTCTGCCTCGTCATCATCACCGTAGTTAGGCATCTTCACGATCGAGAGGGAAGAGCAGCCATCTCCTACGGAAGCAAGCTCAGCATCTTGTTTGGTAATCACTCCCAGCCATGAGCTTTGCAAAGGATGCGAGGTCGGTAGCTTCATCGTGCGAGTCACGTATAGCAATAGGAGTCGGAGTCGAAAGTATCTTATTCACGTCAATAATCATTCCGTACACTTATTTGTATGTATGTATATCAATAACATATATGCTACTTAGCATAATCAAGCAATTTAATGCATTATATTACGTATAACTCTCGTTTTTGGGGGGTCATTTTGTTTTAGGCAAGTCTAACTCGTGTAGACTGTGCTTTGGTTGGCACCTTATTTTAAAGGTATTCCTCGCTAATGTCCTTGCCTTGTCACTTTTTGAAAAGTGTCTGACTCGTGGATCTTGGCGCTTTCGTGAATGCAATGAAAATCTTTTTATAAAATGTTTTCGTGAGAGAACTCTAGTGATTGTAGTCTAGACTCGAGAAAGAATCCTAGTTCACTACAACCGAAGCTCTGATACCAAACTGTCACACCCTGTCTTTTGCGGAAGCGTATGATGTGTGACTAGCTTGTTATCATTCCATTTAATCGTAATAAACAACTACATGATCAAAACGATGTTCACCCATTCATGAAAATTTGAGTATTACAAACACTTGTTATTTAAGTTTTCAAAACACGACCTTTGACAAGGTTACTATTCAACAAAAGTGGATGACATCTAAACTTGTAGTCTACTTCTAGTTACGACACTTGCGCCCAAGATCCGTCCTGTCACCTGAAATACATGTTATTTTGGAAAACATCAACATAAAGTTGAGCGAGTTCATGCGTTTTTTTGTACTTCACGTTTTTATACTTTGTATGAAAACATAGTATATGTCATGTATAATTCAAGTCTTTCTTGAGTACCCCACGTACTCAAGTATAATTCCCGTTTTCTTGAGTACCCCACGTACTCAAGTATCATTCAAGTTTTCTTGTGTACCCCACGTTTTAAATGATTGTTTATACAAGGACATTAAGGCACGTGAGGACATAAGGAGCATTAGTATATTCTCCTTCAAGGCATGTGAGGACATAGGGAGCATTAGTGTTTTCTCCCTTAAGGCATGTGAGGACATTGGGAGCATTAGTATATTCTCCCTCTAGCTATGTCGATTTCCCTCGACTGTGTCGATTAACCTCGACTGTGTCAATTTCCCTTGACTGTGTCGATTACCCTCGACTGTGTCGATTAACCTCGACTGCGTCGATTTCCCTCGACTGGGACACCGAAGCACTCAAGTGGTCACATAAGGACCATGAGTGGGGCTCGGCCGTACCCGTTAGATCTAACCCTCGTCCCTAATTAAGTATTAATGGCATCTCAATATTTAGTTTAAGCTCACATGATCTAGTATTTTCTAGGCTTTTCTTAAAGCTCATCATATTGCACTCACCACGAGTGCTTCTCGTATTCTCAAATCATATTGCACTCGGTTCTCGTTCTCACCAAGAGTGCTTCTTATATTTTCAAATCATATTGCACTCGGTTCTCGTTCTCACCAAGAGTGCTTCTTATATTTTTACCCTTTGTAAAAATTATAATATTTGTAACATGTATTTCACCCCCGAGAGTTATAAAACCAAAAACAGTTAGAGAAAAGGGGGAGCATGAACTCACAACTTTGCGTTCCTGTGCGTCGTGAACTTCACCGGATTTGCTTAATTAACGTCGTAACCTATACGCGTTTTCTTAACGTTAGTCACTAGACTTGTATCGCACAAGTACCGTCACTATCTCTTGTGTACGTATTCTTGTGTTAAAAATAACTTATATTTTTAACTAAGTGTCTTACTTATATTATTTTCTCAAAAATTAATATAAGTATCTCGTGTTTTGCACTTTGCACCCGAATTATGTATCTTGTATGTTGTATGTGTATTTTTGTGTTTATACCCCTCATGAGTATTTAGTGTATTTTTAAGTCTTAATACACTAGCACGTATAACACATACTATATACACTTAGCACAAAAGTTGGCGATAAAATAATATATATTTTTCTCTCAAAAATATACATACTTATATCCATTTTTATTCTTGAAGAAATCCTTATTTCTTATCACCAAAAATTAGGGAAACCTTGGTAATATTTTTAGGTACATTTTTAGGGAAGAAGTTTCTCAAAAACTTATATTTTTCTAAGTGTCAAAATTTATAAAAATTTTGACAGAGTTTCCCCTAAAAATGGAGGTTTCTCATGTTTTCAAAACATGTGTTTATTTTCTTTTAAATCGTCAACAATCATCAACAACAATTATCAACAATAATCATCAACAACAATCACTAATTTCTCCATGTCATGAACTTGAATATTTACAAAAATGTGTAGTAATTTACTAGCACATTTAGTAAGTCTTGTTATCTTTCAAAAATAAGTTTAATTTCTTAAAAACTTTATTTTTAAAGAATATGAAGTTTCACAATTTCTAGTCGGTTTTTACGAAAATTATTTCTTTGTCAAAACTGTTGTTACACAAGTGTCCACACACTTGTTTGTTCGTAAAAACACCTCTACTTCATGAAAGATCCGGTTTTAAAACATGGTTTTGTCTTACAGTTGGTCTTTCGAAAATACCACTTGTAGATCTTTAGATCTACTAGTTTAGAACTTCATTTTACAAGAAAAATTACGTTTACACAAGTTCATGTTTTTATGTAGTAGTGTTCATCATCTAGTCCTTTTCATATTTTAACATACACTAGCTCATGTTCTAAGAACATAACCTAGCCAGGTTAGATGACGATCCGAACTACTACTAGTATTAAACAACACAAAATAATCATCACAAAACAAGTTTGACAAGTTTTACACAATTATCCATCTATTAACCATCATATTCATCACTTTAATAGACTTTTAGTTGGTGATTTAGTATGTTCATGATTTTCAACCGACAAATCTCTTATTAACCACTCTAGACAAGATCAAGAAGGTGTTTTAGAACACTTACTACTAGCACAAGGCTAGGGAAGTTCAAGAGTGCAAATGAGGTGGATAAAAGCAAATGGAGAAGGTCCTTCAAGATCCGTTGCTTGCAACCTTCCTAAATAGGCTCGAGACACCTTAGAATCACCTTGGAATGTATTGGAATGGATTGAAGATGAAGGTGTAGGGAGGGGGTGCTTGGGCCGTGAGTTAAGGGAGGGTGAAGGAGAAGATGTGGTGTGTTGTTATGAATGAGAAATGACTCACAAGACTTACTTATAATCCATGTCTTGGGTTTTTCCATTGGTTTTTGTGTTCAATACAAGGGAACAAGGTCTTTTAATTTAATCAAAAGAAATCACAAGGTGGATCCCTTGTCTATAATCGGTCATGGGGAGAGGGGGCATCTAGTTGTATTTCAATTCCAAGTTACACAATTTAGTTACAAGTTAAGCATTAGATTTAGGGGTTTGAGTATGTTAAGTAATATATAGTGCGTTAGGGTGTTCGGGGACCCTAACTAGCTTAGAAAAATAAAAACAATGCTTCTAGCATTATTTTGGTATTCCGGGCAATATCCGGTTGTTCGGTTAGACACCGGTTCGTTAAAGTGCTAAATCACACTTTTTAGTGTCTTTTAAGTACCTTTTTGCATCCTTTCAGTTCCCAACACTTAGGGAAATATTCTGGATGATTAAACGAAATTTCTGCATAATATTTATGTGTTTAAATGCTGAATTATTGCTGAATTATACCAAATTCTGCACTTAAAGTGCGTTTCGGGTGCTTTTTAGTGCTTATTCTTGCTTTCGCAATGTCTAAAAATTAAACCCTTATATGTACTCTTGGGTTTTAATGTACTTTTGTCGTCGGACCTACACCTAGGTCTCAATTCTAATGTCTGACTGCTTTCTGCAGTTCTGTTGACACGATGTGTCTTACCGGTGAGTTTACTAATATTTTTGACGCAACGCTAACATAACGTAACTCTTGTAGCATATATCATGCATGAATTCACTTGTATGGAATTCAGAAATTTATTTTTCTGGTAAACCAGATCATGCACAGTCATTTAGGCGCAAATTACTGTTCATTTCGTGTACGGAATGTACGGAAAGGTGACGGTTGTCACAGGACGGAGTCCAGGCGAAGATGTCCATGTTCCTAAACAGTAGTTGCTTGAGGTGCGTCCTGATACTTGGTGAGATTGCGTGGCCTATCGTCACCGTCTATATTGGGTACTTGCGGTTCAAGACCCATTTTTCTGGCTCGGTTGTTGAAATTTTTGTTGCTTTGACTGGGTGTGCATCCTCTGCTGCCATCACCTCTTTCTTTGCATAGATAATCGCCACCCCCGTCTCAGTTGGGAAGCCAATGACTGAGTGGGGCGTGGAGGTTACCATGTTCATTTCTACTTGGGTTTCTCTCCCAATTAAAACATCATGCCTTGATTTGACTGGCATTACCATGAAGTTGATGTTTGTTGTTCTTGAATGTTTCCCATCAGATAGCGTGACGGGGAAACTGATCTGGCCTAGTGGGAAGACCGTCTCATTGCAGAATCCCGATAGAGGATAATCAACAGGCTCGAGGCGCGCTTTATCTTCATCATCAAACTGATTGAAGCATTGTTCGTAGATGATATCAGTTGTGCTTCCTGGATCAATGAAGATGTACTCTGTTTCATAGTGGCCTATGATGCCGGTAATGACAACGGGGCGCGTTGCGCGTGGACCCCCGCGCACGACCGGAAAGATGACTTGTTGCTCCTGCCATGCTGGTTCGAATGGGCGCTTGCCTTTGCTTCTTGCGCTGTATCTTGGTCCATCGACCATGTGAGTTTCTAGAAGCCTGACCTTCTTCTGGTTTCCATCGTCATTCCGCTGAATCTGGCGTGTCCCCTTGCGCACATTTTTGACCAGATGGCTTAACTTGCCGCTTTTCAGCGCTTTTTCAATTTCTTGCCTTAGACTGATACAATCATCCGTCAAATGACCTGTATCCTTGTGGAAATCGCAGTACAGGTTCGGGTCTTGCCCCTTCTTGTTTGTAATAGGCTTTGGTGCCTTGAAGTCATGATTCTCCGTCATGAGTACCTCTTTTGGTGTCTTAATGAGCGGGGTCCAGTGTTTTACTCGATTCTCGTTCCTGACTGCCTTTCGATAGCCGATGAGATCAATTGTGTCTCGTGCGTCCTCTTTAAAGTGAGGCCTTTCTTTATAACCGCTGGACTGGTTTGCTTTCCATCCAGGGTTTCTGTTTCTATTTCGCCTGTTGTTGTCGCGCGAGCTTCCCTTGGAAAAATGATCTTCGGTGTAAGAGTTTTTGGTTCCGGCCAGTGACTCCTCAGTTTGCGCTACTATCTTTGCGGCTGCCATGAGTTTGTCCCATTCTTTGGGCATACCGTCTTTTCCTATGATAGTACTGATCAGACTATCACATCGAATGGCTTTCTTGAAGTGAGCGCGCATCAGTTTTTCGCTTACACCACCGATCTCCAAACACTCCTTGTTGAAACGAGTAATAAAATATTCTAACCCCTCATTGTCTCTACGCCAGATATCTGTTACTTCAGACGTATTGCGCTGATAACGTCTTTGCTGGCTGAAATGGTTTACAAATTGGGTTCTGAAGTTGACACATGACGTGATCTTTCCAGGCGGAAGGCTGTCGAACCAGGCGCGAGCAGCCCCTGTGAAATTCTGGATAAACAGATGGCACCACATTGGCATGTTCCATCCTCCCATAACACCAACACTTGTAAATACTCGAACATGATCGTCAGGGTCAGTTAGACCATTGAACTTTCCCACTGTTGGAGCCAATTTTTCTTTTGATAGCGGGGCTAGAGCAATCTTTGGATTGAACTTCGAGTGCTCGGCAGCTTCAGCTGGTCTATAGACGAGGCTAAAATCTCATCTTGCTTCTTTGCTGTATGCGATGCGTTGCCTTGGCCTATAAGACTCATGATTTTTCTATAGACGGTTGAAGACTGAGGAACCTTCATCATCTTGCCAAGTATAATCATCCGGATACGTGTCGTCCCATTCGTTGTTCATGTTGCGCGGCCCCAGCCGACTGTGAACTGGACCCCTTTGCACATTTGACGGATGGTCATAATAACTGCCTGTCTCCCCTCGTGTGTCGCGCGTGTCATGCACGCTTGGCCTTCTCTCGGGGGGGGGGGAGGTCTGTTGATTCTTCCTTGAATGTTCTGCTGTGGGGGTGTCTGGCGCGCCCCTTGACTTGGACCCGGAGGAGTAACCAAGGATGGTTCTGCTTGTAGAATTGCTTGTTATGCGCTCAAAGACTGATACGCAGTATTTATGGTAGCAATCTGTTTGGTGTACCAGGAAGCTAAAGTTTCGCCTTCTGGTAGCCCTAGTAGCGCCGAAATGTTCGGGTTTCGAGCTGGGTTTGAAGGACCAGCGACATGACTTACTAGGGTTTCCCGTTTGAGTGATGCGAGTGATGCTCGCGCGGGGTCCCTCAGTGTTTGTTACTTCGATTTCACCTATCTCTTCAGCAGGCTGGACTTGGACATTCGGATTGTCCTCCCCCAATCCTATGTTAGAGTTTGTGCCGAAACCGAAAACAGGGATAATCCCTTGACCAACCATAATCAAGGGAACATAAAACTCAGGAAAAAGAAGATGAAGTGATTGTAAAAAATTGGTGGGCGCCAATGAAGAAACACGGAACTAATTTTAGGGTTAATTAGTTTGGTTTATGTAACAGTCCCAAAATTTTTCTTTAAAATATATATAAAAATTTATGTTATTAAAAGGATGCATCATGGGTAAGTTGACCAATATAAATATAAGGTAGTTTGACAAAACATAGAAACCATTTAAATAATTAAATTATAAAAATACATGGTATTTGAACCTACTCTGTTTTTAATAAAATTTGGTTCAAAATGTAGATAAAATTATTCTCGTTCTAATGATATAATTATTGTTTTATAAAACGTCATATTTTAGAAATTATAAGTGTCAAATGAGTGAAATAGTTAAATTAATTATAATATATAAAATAAATTAATTAATAATGAAAAACAAATTATTTATATGAAATGCACGTGGAAGTGCAAGTAATATAATAAATTAATAATAAAAATAATACTCATCATCATCATCCATGTATGAATAAAATAAATAAAATAATAAATATTATCTAAACATTGAATTCAGTAATGTACGTGGCCTTCTTTGCGTAAAGTTGAAGCTAAGGAAATGAGTATAAATAAGATCATACCTGATTCACTTTTTCTTTGCTAGCTTCATTCTTTCAAACTCGCTCTCTCTCTAAATCTATAATATATATTTTCTTATTATTACACCCCTATAATAATAATAAAGTCATGCCCCGTTTTAAGTATTGTAGCCCCTGATCACTGATGCCCTGTCCAAATGATGTAGGGCCCCGTAACGTATGTCAAGGCTCTGCCTAAATTCGTTGGGGTTCTGTCTCGTGATGTAGGGATAAAGTAGAATTGGGTCACTATACTTAATGTGAGTGCACTATATATTTTATTAAATAATCCAGGAATTTTACCAAGATCTATCAACCCTCCAAAATATTTCTGACACCCCTAATATATTTAGAATACCCCTATATGTTTTTAAATACACCCCGTATGTGAAAACCGAGCTCGAAATACATTATAGCATTTAAAATAAATTAAAAACAAGAAATATTAAGTTGAGGCGGGCCGCGTAGGACCCCACCTCAACCTTACGCGGGCGGTATGAAGGTGTAGATCTGATTTCGTTTGATTCCATAAGTTAAGGCGGGCCGCGTAAGCTACCCTTAACACTTACGCGGGCCGCGAGTGTCCCAAATGGTGGCGCTGCCCGGTGATGACACGTGTCATCATCGTGGCAGGGCTACACAGTGACCAGGATAAGCTATATGTTGACCTGGAATCAACACGGGCCGCGTAAGCCCTGCCCATATGTTACGCGGGCCGCGACAAACCTAAAATCAGCAACTATAAATAGAACGCGTCGGATCTCAGTTGAATTAGTTCATTCTTCATTTCTCAATCACAATTTCTGAATAGAAGGCATAATACTCGGGTATTATACCCCCTAATTAGCGAGGTTCTGCTCCGTTGTAAGTATTTAACCCCAGTTTCGTAATAGATACGCTGCTCGATTGATTTAGGGTTCCGTAACAACTGTCGTGGTTCTGCCCAACGTAGTTGTTGGAATGCCGTCTCGGGGAGGGTATCATTAATAATTTCAAAGGGTTATGATACTAACCTATGTACATTTGTATAAATTATAGATTATTCCCAGGAAACCCTTACGCAAAGTCTAAGATAGCAATGTGAGTTTATCCTCTTTTTGTTAACCTTTTTTGAATATTTTACAAAACCTTAATTGTTTTACAATGTGATTAAGAGGTGATTGAGTCTTTGTAGTTCTTCAATTACTGCCGGTATTATGGGGTTTTGTATACAAAATTTATTACTACGAGTAGTAGTAGTATGTCGGAATGACAATGCATTACCATTGGACGACGAGTTAGCCAATGGGTAATTTGACCATATCCACAGATCCGGTCGAGTGGCAAATACTGAATGAGTAATTGTGTAGAAATAAACAATGTGATCGCTCTCAATACTGTTTTAATTGATAAAATGTTTCTTGATTAAACTGGGATTCACTCACCAGTATTTCCCACTGACAAATGTTTTTAAACATGTGTTTCAGGTAACAAAATGTGAAAGCCAAGTAGTAAAAAGCCAGCTCGAGAGCACGGACGGCTTGTTAAACTGTGGCTATAAAAGTTATCTAAAATACGATGGTTTAAATTCAATAAAGTAGGGTTTATCCCTATAGGTATGTTGTAATAAGAAACTTGGGTTTTACCCATATGATTATTAAAATAAAATATGATGGTTTTACTCTGATAAACATTTCCTAACTACGGTCCTGATGAAATTTCCGCCGCCAAATTAATAAATAATGATACCACTGCCACTGAGTTCGCGGCCGCCCGTTCCCGGGACAGATAAGGGATCGGGGGTTGTGACAGAAGGTGGTATCAGAGCCTAGCCACTGGTTCAAGCCAAAGAAGTGTTCTGCTGACACTTAAATTTTAATTCTGTGTTAGGAAATAACTTATGTGATTATGTGTTTTATATTATTATTGTTAGTCTACAATATGGGTAAGCAAAGAATTTCGGACATCTATCGTCAACTAGATAGTTCACCAAAGGATAAGGGAACCTCATTTCAACCAAATCCCTCAGGATACTCAGCAGATATTGAGGAAGGAATATTTATTCGTAAAGCACAGTCTAAGAAACCATTTACCACTAAGAAAAGAAATTGGATTATTAGCAAAAATCGAGAGAAAATAAAGAAGTCACAACCAAAGGGAGCGATAATTAATCAGGAAATAAATGCACAAACTCAGGAAACAGGCAATAACCTACTACGGAAAGGTGAATTAGATGAACAATGGGTAAATCTCCATATGTTAGTCACTACAGCAGTAAATGCTAACTTATATTAAATAGTTGAACGGCCAAACCAGTACCAGTACCCATGCCGCCTATGAGCTAGAAACTTTAAAAGGAACTTTGCCTATTAGATAACAATTTAGTAGAGACAGGAGATAGAATAAACTTTACATAAAGGCATGTTGAGCATAATACTCCTATAATATAGATAGACTAAAATAAGTTACGGATGCATAATCCCTAGTTTATTTTGAATTCCAGTTTTAGTTTGTAATAAATACATATATATATATATATATGAGTCGCAATGTTTGCCCTTTTTTTTATCAATCTATTTTATGATTGTACCCAAATGTTTGTACTAGAAATTGTCTGTGATAATTAATACCACCTACTCAAATAATATCATAATATACCTCAAACTAAGTTGGTTATTAACAAAGTAGTCATGTTTATGATTCTTTTTGGAACCAATCATTTTGTTTTAAAATACATATTGAAATATATGATAGAAAGTTTTAAAACTTTATGATTTTAATAATATTGTTTCAAAATAATTTATATTTAAATAAATAAAACCAAAGCTATTTAATTAACTAAAAGGATTTTTAGAAATAGTAAAAATTTAAAAGATTTCTTTAGTGGATCTAGCCAAAGCAAGTTTTGAAACGCAGGTGTATCAATTTCTCACTCTATTTTATCATTTCTGGTTTATAACTAGTTGATCATAAGACTTCATACTTTCATAATTTTGTGAAATAATTAATGTTGGGATTACTTAAAGATTTCTATTAAAATACTTAGTAATAAAATAGATGGTTAAATGAATATGATGGGTATTCATGATTAAATAAAATCATTTAAAGTTTTTTTTAGAGATTTGGGTTGGTTGGACTATGTAAAAAGGCCTAACTAAACGTTGAAAACATTTCTACAAATCTTTAAGGTATGTCCAAGATAGGTCTTATGCCCGAAAATAATTAATATAAGATTATAAGATTAACCAGCCATATTAGTTATAGGATTGTGTATCCTAAATTATAAAAAAAATATTCGAGTCAGCTGGCTAATGTATAATAGTTAAATAATACAATATTAGTAAATGAATGGAGTTGATAAATTGGATGTTAAACTTACCCTAAGTAGTTGCGAAGTTTTTGATTTTGGCTTGTATATTAGCACATGGTTTGTTGGTTTGCCTAAAACCATAAATTAATTATTTTTATTAAGATGTTCTTTCTCAAAATAATTTATTAGTTTAAACTTAAATTTATTTTGAAGTACATCTTTGGAGTATCTTTAACGAAATACTTGAGGAAAATATTCATTTTTCAAACAGGTGTTAAATTTTGACCAAAGATAGAAATCCACTAGTACATATGGGTATCTACCCTACACGATTTTCGATTGGAAAAATAATTTGATATCTAAAATCTAATATAAATATTCGACTCGTACAGTAAGTCAAATATATATTTTTGATTTATATATTACACTTATAATCTTATAACTCATAATATTTGAGTTCATCCGTACCTTTTATATTATTAGTATAATGATAAAACATTTTACAATAATATATGAATAGTATATTTTACTATAAGATAGTACTGTAAGTAAAAGATATATTTTATATCTAAAATTTTAATAAAATATCATGATGTAATAAATTCTAATAAGTGTAATATAGTATATAGAATAGTATATGCACTTATGTTATAAGTCCGTCGCAAGTTTATTAAAATGTAACAAGGCTATTAGATCTTTTTACTAGAATATGTATACAATTCCTAAGTATAAGTATATCATACTATACGAAAATAATATACTGTATATTTTTTATCTTTGCACATTTATTTATGGTAAAAGATTAGATAATTAAATTTTTAGAAGTAAGGATATTGCAACAGTGAAAACATCTTTTCTTATCCTACTTAAATCAATAATTTAGTATCTATTTATTTTACCTGGCACGTTAAAATGTTCCTAAACATTCATTTTCTCACACTAGAATTAAACATGAATGCCCCACATAAGAATAGTTGACTCAAATGTGTGTTTAGTACGTTTGTTCTTTATAAAACTTTATTAAAAATCAGATTACAATTTTAATATTGTAATATCTTTAAATAAATTATTATTGTATGGGATATACATGCATATTTCAATACATGTATATTACTCAAATATAGTTGGAATCAATTTTAGAAACGTCAAACTCTGTATTACTTACCATAAGTACTTCTTTGAATAAATAATATAATATACAATAAATTGATAGTTAAGTTTTGATACTTTATGGTTCAACCCACTAGTTAAAAATAAATTTATTCCTATGAGTCCAGAAAGTTCATATTTTGAGTAATTCATTTCTTTAAATCTTTTATTGATCCATGCTTAAAACTCCAAAATATTGTGTTCAATAAATTTAAACAAAAGTTTATTTCCATATATTACTTTTATCAAAGGATAAAATAAAGTCATGGAAATAAGCTTGATGATGGGTACCATCGGATGTATAGTATTATTTTTATATTTTAGTATTATATATATGTGTGTAAATATTACGTAAGTTTAATATTAACTAGAAATTTGAAAATTCTATACACATATATGCATATACCTGATAGAATTTCTTAATGGTATACCCAATATAATCTCTTCTGTAAGATAAACATAAGAGAAAATGTCATTAGTAATTCATATGAAAATATGAAGCCACTATAAGAATAAATCATGACACCTATTATGTTTTAAAATGCCATCTGTCTCAATAAAATATTCCTTGCGATGGAATCTAACAATATATAAGCATAAATAAAGTTAGATGTAAGCATACTTATTACATTGAACCTAGCTATAGTATCAATGGAGACAATGACATATTTGAAACTCCATTCTCCAACCAAAAGAAAACCACAACCATAATAATATCTATGCTTAAATGGAAGAGTTGGGATATTGATATTCACTGGTAACAACCAGGACAGTATTTAGACTTGAACCTAAGAAGAATGCCTTAGTATAAAGCTTTGAGATAAGACAATTACTTGCATAGATAAAATGTGATGGTTATTGGTATCCTGTGAGGATAATGACTAGAACAGTGCTTGTATGATAAATAAGCGATAACAACTGGCCACTGTTATTTCTTGTTTATTGATACTACTCGGTTCTAGAATATGATCCATCATGAGAATACTGATTTCCTTGTTTCTTGATGCAAACTATAATAAGCTATGTACTTTCAAAATCCTAAATTGAGAGAAGTCTATTTATGGGAAAGACCATGATAATTACCTCTCCGGTAAAACTGGGCATGGTGCGGTAGACTCTCCAGCTTGTCCGGGTGAGATGGGGTTACCTCTCCGGCAAGACCGGGTGAGATGGGGTATAAGTTATGACAATGGAATTCCCTAAATAGTACCATGACCTGATGTCTGACATATTTTTGGAAATATGAATCTATTAAATACATTAACCTTATGGATAGTATGCATACTACAGTATATGAAATATTATATAGACATGTATGTCTATGAGGAAATCCAAATACCATATTGATTGACAATTAGGAATAAATCATGAATAAGCGTGTCAATGATAATTTTAGACTTATTTATTTGGAATCTCCCGTATACGTCTACAATTTCAGTATCAAACACTATTTCGTTTGATCATCCGTCTCGTAGTTCGTGCGACAAGATAAACAACAGAAACTCTATAAGTTGGGACGCCATCGAAAGTATAAGAATTCCCCTTGCGTTATCTTAGATTATTAACGCATTAGAAAACCTGTAACTAAAAGTTATGCGAAAGCTTACATTAACAGTAATGTTACCTTCATTCAAAATTCTTGAGAAGATAAGAATCTCAAAACATAGAGAATAGTTCTGGTCAAAGTAAAGTAGAATTCAAAACAAAGACCAGAATATACCTAGAAACTAAACTAACTAAAAATATTCATCCATATTTCAAGGAATCTCGAGGACGAGATTTAAAACAAGGTGGGGAGGATGTAATAGTCCCAAAATTTTTATTTAAAATATATATAAAAAATTATGTTATTAAAAGGATGCATCATGGGTAAGTTGACCAATATAAATATAAGGTAGTTTGACAAAACATAGAAACCATTTAAATAATTAAATTATAAAAATACATGGTATTTGAACCTACTCTGTTTTTAATAAAACTTGGTTCAAAATGTAGATAAAATTATTCTCGTTCTAATGATATAATTATTGTTTTATAAAACGTCATATTTTAGAAATTATAAGTGTCAAATGAGTGAAATAGTTAAATTAATTATAATATATAAAATAAATTAATTAATAATGAAAAAAAAATTATTTATATGAAATGCACGTGGAAGTGCAAATAATATAATAAATTAATAATAAAAATAATACTCATCATCATCATCCATGTATGAATAAAATAAATAAAATAATAAATATTATCTAAACATTGAATTCAGTAATGTACGTGGCCTTCTTTGCGTAAAGTTGAAGCTAAGGAAATGAGTATAAATAAGATCATACCTGATTCACTTTTTCTTTGCTAGCTTCATTCTTTCAAACTCGCTCTCTCTCTAAATCTATAATATATATTTTCTTATTATTACACCCCTATAATAATAATAAAGTCATGCCCCGTTTTAAGTATTGTAGCCCCTGATCACTGATGCCCTGTCCAAATGATGTAGGGCCCCGTAACGTATGTCAAGGCTCTGCCTAAATTCGTTGGGGTTCTGTCTCGTGACGTAGGGATAAAGTAGAATTGGGTCACTATACTTAATGTGAGTGCACTATATATTTTATTAAATAATCCAGGAATTTTACCAAGATCTATCAACCCTCCAAAATATTTCTGACACCCCTAATATATTTAGAATACACCTATATGTTTTTAAATACACCCCGTATGTGAAAACCGAGCTCGAAATACATTATAGCATTTAAAATAAATTAAAAACAAGAAATATTAAGTTGAGGCGGGCCGCGTAGGACCCCAACCCAACCTTACGCGGGCGGTATGAAGGTGTAGATCTGATTTCGTTTGATTCCTTAAGTTAAGGCGGGCCGCGTAAGCTACCCTTAAAACTTACGCGGGCCGCGAGTGTCCCAAATGGTGGCGCTGCCCGGTGATGACACGTGTCATCATCGTGGCAAGGCTACACAGTGACCAGGATAAGCTATACGTTGACCTGGAATCAACGCGGGCCGCGTAAGCCCTGCCCATATGTTACGCGGGTCGCGACAAACCTAAAATCAGCAACTATAAATAGAACGCGTCGGATCTCAGTTGAATTCGTTCATTCTTCATTTCTCAATCACAATTTCTGAATAGAAGGCATAATACTCGGGTATTATACCCCCTAATTAGCGAGGTTCTGCTCCGTTGTAAGTATTTAACCCCAGTTTCGTAATAGATACGCTGCCCGATTGATTTAGGGTTCCGTAACAACTGTCATGGTTCTGCCCGACGTAGTTGTTGGAATGCCGTCTCGGGGAGGGTATCATTAATAATTTCAAAGGGTTATGATACTAACCTATGTACATTTGTATAAATTATAGATTATTCCCAGGAAACCCTTACGCAAAGTCTAAGATAGCAATGTGAGTTTATCCTCTTTTTGTTAACCTTTTTGGAATATTTTACAAAACCTTAATTGTTTTACAATGTGATTAAGCGGTGATTGAGTCTTTGTAGTTCTTCAATTACTGCCGGTATTATGGGGTTTTGTATACAAAATTTATTACTACAAGTAGTAGTAGTATGTCGGAATGACAATGCATTACCATTGGACGACGAGTTAGCCAATGGGTAATTTGACCATAGCCACAGATCCGGTCGAGTGGCAAATACTGAATGAGTAATTGTGTAGAAATAAACAATGTAATCGCTCTCAATACTGTTTTAATTGATAAAATGTTTCTTGATTAAACTGAGATTCACTCACCAGTATTTCCCACTGACAAATGTTTTTAAACACGTGTTTCAGGTAACAAAATGTGAAAGCCAAGTAGTAAAAAGCCAGCTCGAGAGCACGGACAGCTTGTTAAACTGTGGCTATAAAAGTTATCTAAAATACGATGGTTTAAATTCAATAAAGTAGGGTTTATCCCTATAGGTATGTTGTAATAAGAAACTTGGGTTTTACCCATATGATTATTAAAATAAAATATGGTGGTTTTACTCTGATAAACATTTCCTAACTACGGTCCTGATGAAATTTCCGCTGCCACAATAATAAACAATGATACCACCGCCACTGAGTTCGCGGCCGCCCGTTCCCGGGACAGATAAGGGATCGGGGGTTGTGACAGTTTATGTTTCAATCATGAGGGTTAATCTTCTTAAACTTTCCAGAGCTCCGATGTGATCCTTTCTTCCTGCAAAACAGTAACACCGTTAGCTCGTTAAGAGGGGAGTATGGGGGTTTCCCTCTTAACCAGACTCCGGCGTGAGAATAAGTAACTGCTTTGAGGAAATAAGTGTGTGTTAAGAGTGAGAGTAGAGAGAATGGAATGTTTAACCTATGCATGGAGGTCTCTATTTATAGCCGGAGAGGAGTAAGAGGAGATGGGCTGATGGGCCTTGGGCCGGAAGGCGACAACAAGGAATATCCTCCTTGTCTTACTGGTGTCGATCGTTAATGGTTTCTAGATGCTCTCCGGTGCTGGCGCACCTTGATTGGAGCCACGTGTCAAAGTTGTCAGCCTTGCTGTCCTTCTGCCATCAGCAGGTAAGTGGATATCATGGGGCAGTTGTCGCCGCCCCCTTATTGGTGCCACGTAGGCGTCCTTGTGTACTCTCTGTCTCCTGCACGTCAGTCGACCGTGGAGCACGATAGAGCACAGCCTGGTGGACACTGATTGGCTCATTCTTCTGCCACTTGTACCTTGTGTACTCTCTGAAGTGGCCTTGCTCCGTGACTCCTGCGCGACCCTTTGTTGTGCACATGATTAGCCCGCGCAGGGTTATATAAGTTGAAGGCTCTTATTCAGAACACTAAGTGTGAAAACTAATGTTATCTCTTGTGCGGACCCCGCGCGAGGTCTTGCTCTGCTTGAGTAGCCCGCGCGAGTCTAAGAGATTGATCAGCTTGCTGAGTAAGGAGTATGGTCCAGCGCGCGACCTGAAATGGTCTGCGCGGCTTTTTGGGACCATACCCCTTCAGAATTATACTAAGTCTGAATGGTTAAGACCTCTAATCTGAATTGGTCATACATTTCCCTCTAAACAGCTAAGCATTATACTGGCTCTTAATGGTTCAGACCTCTTACTGATTCAGCACTTAATGGTTTAGACATCTTATTGGTTAAGCACTTAACCATTCAGAAGTTGCCAAACAGCCCCTTAGTTTACAAATTTAAAACTTAGAGTGTCTAGTTCAGAGTAATTTAGTTAGTTTTAATTAAACCACTTTGAGCTCATCAATCACACTAACTGATAAGTATTGAGTCTTGAAGAAGCCGTAAACGATTTATCATTTTTCAATGAATACGGGTTGGGTAATCGGTCAAACATATTTTAGTCCAAATTATGTTTAACCACCGGTAATTTTTTTTGTTATTTCTTTATTTTTATGAAGAAGTTGTTGTATTTAACGATCTTAAAGTTATAATTAAGTAGTTAATTACACTTTGTTGACATCGTTTATTGGTGAATCCAGATGGCAATGTGAAAGTCCACCACAAAAATAGTGTGATAGATGAAATACGGAGTGTTAAGGTGGCTCGATCATCTTTGATAAAGGGGAGCTAGGTAATGGCGAATTAACACGTTTCTGGATTGACAGGTGGTGTGGGAAATGCCCACTGAAGGAAAATTTTTGGTTTGTTTACTCTTAAAACTGAAAAAAAAATTATCGCAGTGGCGCGACAATTTGCAAGGCGAAGTCTTAATTCAGATTGGGGATGGATGGACATGGAGCCGAGAACCATTGCTGGAAACGGGGTTAATTGACCTGAATTTGTGCCAAAATATGAGGCACGATGCCTTGCTAAACGAGTCGCACGATAAGTGGGTTTGGGAGCCGAACCCATCTGGAACATACTGGGTGTGTTTGTGCGGAAAACTTATGACCAGGTTTGCGACTCCCTTTTATCCTACTCAGTGGGTCAAATAGGCGCCTAAAAGGTGAACTTATTTGCATGGAGAGCGTAACAAGATCGGCTCCCTACTCTACTCGGTTTAAGACAACGAAGAATCCTTCATGGGTCCACGGTATGTAGGTTATGTGGACAGGGAGAAGAAAACGCAAATCACCTTTTCATGTCTTGCTATATTGCAGCGGCAGTTTGGAACAAAGTTAGTGAATGGTGTCGAAACCCACAAATCTTCGCTTTTGCAACCCAAGAACTACTAAAAAGATTCATAAATAGTTAGGGGCAAATAGATTCAAGCAACATGAAGTCTAGCCTGTGGTGCTGGAAACCTGTTGGTGCATATGGAAATCACATAACGAACTGATCTTTCGGGTAAACAAGTGCACATTGACAACATTTTTTTTGGGGGGGGGGGGGGGGACTAAAGCTATGTTCTTTATGTGGGAACAAAATGAGATAGAATGGGGCGTATGGACGACTTCTGTATTTAATATAAGGGATTTAGCCCGCTGATAGAGTTTTGAAGGCTAAAGATTTATGCATGATTCCTAAACTAATTATTTGTTTTGTTCAGACAAATATAAAGATTTAAGTATGATCCTGTGATTAAGTTTAAGAAAAGTTTTTAATTTTTCTTATAGCGGGGATATTTAATATGTCATACTTTTTGTATAATTTTAAGTATGCATTAATTATAAATGTCATACTTTTTGTATGATTTTAAATACACGTTAATTTCAAATAATAATTAATATAAGTAACTTTCTCAATCTCGAGAAGTAATACTGGATGATAACCTAGTTAGTTTCATAAACCTTAATTGATTTTCTATAATAACTTATAGTCTTCAACTCTTTAAAAAAACACGGGTTATTGGATTTAATCACCTTCAACTATCGACCATTGTCCGCTGCCACCCCTAACTAACACCTTGACGCCCAACACCTCTAACTTGACTTTTAATTTGTGCTGGCACCACATCATTAACCAAACACTAACTTAGTTAATTTTTTATCCTTCGTGGCACTTCATTTCCTATGTGGTAAGATGAGATGGATTATTTAGGTGCTTATGTGTATATTTTAACCACAAAGTCCTCAAAAAACAGACAACCCCATCCCCATTCTTATCAACACCACTTATCATACATCTGCACTCCTCTAACATGCACCATCTCCGATCAACTTAAACACCTCATACAACTCCTCCGCCGTTATCAAACCGTCGTGATCCGCATCAACACCACTTATCATACACCTGCACTCCTCTAACGTGCACCATCTCCGATCAACTTAAACACATCATACAACTCCTCCGCCGTTATCAACCGTCGTGATCCGCATCAAACACCTCAAACACACCTCTCAACTCATCGTCACACACGGCGCACCAAACACCACACTTATCTCACCGAACTCAAAACTTATGCTTCCGTCACCGTCCGCATCGATCTCGTTAATCATCACCGTCAATTCCTCATCAGTAACCGGTTCAGATCCTCCGATCCAGTTTAATAACGTTTTCAGTTCAGATCTGGTTATTCTTTCGTTGTTGTCTGTGTAGAGGATTCGAAACGCCTGGAGTAGTTCGTACTGTACGTCGCCGGAGAAAGATAAATCGTCGGAAGAGGTAGATTTATCGTGAGAGTTGCGTGGGAAGTACGCTCGTCGGAGTTGTAACGCCGTTAGATTTGGATTTCGGAGACGACGGCGTAATGGAGGAGTTGAAAGAGGAGGATGTCAATGTGGAAACGGTGTCGTTTGGTTGTTTTTTTGGTGGATTTGAAGAGGTTTTTAGGGATGAGTTTTCCGGTGAGTTTCATGGTTTAGAGGTGCAGATACAGAATTTGTTGTTGAATAATCAGAATTTAAGGTTGTAGATGATCATGTGTTTCGAATTTTGGGTTTTAATCGGGTTAGGGGGTTGTGTTGTGTATGAACTAGCTGTACGTTTTCTTTATAAGGACCAGGTTTTTATATATACATATAATATAGTGCCACGTCATCAAGATTCGCCATGTCATCATGTCTACCTCATCAAGTTTGTGCCACATAGGATCAAAAACAAACTCAGATAGTAAAGATTTAACTGAGTGGTGCCAGCACAAACTAAAAGTCAAGTTGAGGGTGCCGGGTGTCAAAGTGTTAGTTGAAAGTGGCAACGGCCAAAGGCCGATAGTTGGGGGTGATAAAATCTAATAACCCAAAAAACACAGTATTTTTTAGTTTATTTTTATGAACATTTCAATATAAATGAGTTAATTGCTGTTTTCGTCCCTGTGGTTTGTCAAAAATCAGTATTTCAGTCCATTAGTTTAAAAATTGCGATTTCAGTCCCTGTGTTTCACTTTCGTAACCATTTCAGTCCACATCCATTAACCCTATCCATTTATTCTGTTAAGTACACGTGAATTGACCATAATGCACTTATTAATAAAAAAACTAAAATATATCTAAATTAGTTAATTATTGTTTTCGTCCCTGTGGTTTGTTAAAAATCACTATTTCAGTCCCTGTGGTTTCACTTTCGTAACCATTTCATCCAGTCTCCAAACACCGTCTATTTTACCGTTAAGTTTTTAATGAAATACCTAAATTACCCTTGTGTTAATTAAATATGGACTTATATGATTTTATTATTGGATTTATATGATTTTATTGTTGTATGACATATGGACTTAAATTAGATTGTAGGGTTCGACCCACCATGGCTTTAGTAGAAGTAGAAGTCTGGCATTAATTTTACATATATGGTTCTAAAATTTTAATTTTGGATTTTAGAATGAGAAAATGTCCAGGTAAGCATTATTTTTCAAAGTTATTATGTTAATTGATGCTGCTAGGAAGATATTAATTGGGGTGGGGCAATGGGTCGCCGGACATTAAGAGGGTGGGGTTGTGATGCCGGAGACTGGACTGAAATGGTTACGAAAGTGAAACCACAGGGACTGAAATCGCAATTTTTAAACTAATGGACCGAAATAGTGATTTTTGACAAACCACATGGACGAAAACAGTAATTAACTCATTTAGATATCTTTTTGTTTTTGGTTAACAAGGGCATTATGGTCAATTCACATGTACTTAACAGAATAAATGGATGGGGTTAACAGAGGTGGACTGAAATGGTTACGAAAGTGAAACCACAGGGACTGAAATCGCAATTTTTAAACTAGTGGACTGAAATAATGATTTTTGACAAACCATAGGGACGAAAACGGTAATTAACTCTAAATTTTATTAAAAATGAATTGTGTTAAATATGTACTTTTTTTACTAAGTTTTTTTATACATTTGTGAAAATCTGATGTAAAAGTTGATTGGACATGTATTTAACACCTTGTATTGATGATGGTCTAAAAGTTGGTTTTCATTTAAGTCGTTAATGAAAGTAAAAGGTCCCGTTAGGTTAGGTTAGGTTGGGTTGGGTTGTATAGACGGAAGATAAAGAAATTAGTTTTAGGGTTTTTTTTTTTTTTTTTTTAAAGGTTGAGTTAGCTTTAACTTTGCCGGTAACAAAATATCGCCGCCGTCAAGATTCTTCAAAACCCTAATTCGCAAAACCCCTGTCTATATAACATCACCCACGTTCACAGTTTCAATCCAACCATCCAACGAGTGTTCAACATTTTACATACTTCTCAGCATCATCCTCCTGTATTTTCTAATCATTCTGTCTTTGATTCTATTAATGATATAGAGGTTGGTGGTTGTATGAATGATGAATAAAGAAAGGCTTGTTTCTCATGAACATTAGCAGTGGCCGCCTGATTGAACTTTCGCCTTCGCCAGGCTTGAGAGTTCATGTTGCTTCATCCTTCCTTCCTTGGATGTCTGAGATCTTCCTTCCTCTGTTTCTATAAATCTTCTACATGTTTTTTTTTTCAAAGTGATTTTGTGTTTGAAACTGGTGATGATATCTTTAAGGCTTGTTTCTCAGAAACATTCGCAGTGGCCGACCAAGAGCTTTCGCCTTCGCCAGGCTTGAGAGCTTGTGCTGTTTTGCTCCTTCCTTCCTTGGATGTCTGAAGTTTCATATCATTTATTTATTTATTTATTTATTTATAGAGAATTAGGGTGGGTTTCTCAGTGATGATTTCAATAGATGACGAGTCTGATACATTATCCATTCCATTCATTATGAAGACCAATCGAGGCATTTGTCTGAGAGATATCCTATTACCTCATATTTACTATTTTTCGATTTTTTAAATTTCTATTTTAATCATGCCTGAAATACCTTTTCAATTCGTTTAATGTTTTCAATATTTCTCCAATTTATGTTTTGATTATTTAGAAAGGGGCTATGATGATCTGATGTGATAAGGTCTCGTTCGTCGTAACGGTGAATAACAATCACCTTGCCGACCATACTGTTATATCACCACCCATAAACTGAGTCCATTGATTTTCATTTTTTTTTAATTTTAGTTTTTTTTTTTTTTTTTTGAATTTTACTGATGATTTAGTGTGGGTTTCTGCATGATGATTTCAATTGATTAGTTAGTATGTAATTTATGGATGATCAACATTAGTTCACATTTATCGAATAAGATGGGAGGCATTGTTTCCTTGTCGTTCTTGTTATTACAATATTTTTGTTCCTACAAACGTTTTTTTTTTTTTTTCCCAAGGAGACCGAAGTGGCAGATTTGTCCTTGAAAAAAATTTCAAAGTTCAATCTACCCTCAGGTCCATTCGTCGTAGTTCTAGAAAAAAAAGGTGGCTCGGGATCTTGTTGGGCAACCGACACCGTGGCATCTCATTTGGTTCTTCAAAATCAAATTCTCTGGCATCGTAGTTTCAGTTGAGATAGGAACAAACGTCTGATGGGTAAAATGTTCAATTATTTTTTTAAAGGGAAAATTACGAAAATGTCTCTTGACTAAACCTGTTTTCAAATTTGTCACCCTCATGCGTCTTTGGAGGGACGCATCCGGCTTGGATGCGTCCATATGCAAACCCCTTAAACACTCAATAAAAATCTGACACGTGACGTTTGCATGTGGGCCTAGACACATCCCACTTCTAATTCTAATTTTCTCTCTCATCTCTCTCTCTCTTCTCTTCCTCTCTCCTCTCTCTTCTCTTCTCGAACAAAGCACCAACAACTCTCTCTCTCTTCTCTTTCTCTCTTCTCTTACTCTCTCTTCTCGAACAGAACAGCAACAACTCTCTCTCTCTCCTCTTTCTCTCTCTTCTCTTTCTCTCTTCTCTCTCTCTCTTCTCGAACAGCAACAACAACACAGCAGCAGTTGTGATGGAAAATGTGGTTGCAACCATATGGTGACTTAGAAACAAATTACCTTTTTTTTACATTTTATAATCGTAAGATAGAAACATAAATTAACTTGCTGTATGCATGGAGCAACCATGGATTTGAAAGAAAGAGAAGAGAGAGAAAGATACGCATTAGAAACTTGCCCGACTCATCCCGTGTTCGAAGGACGCATCCCGTGCTTTGAAGGATGCATCCCGTGCTTGAAGGACGCATCCCGTGCTTGAAGGACGCATCCTGTAGCCACGTGTCCATTTTTATTGGGTTTCGCTCCAAGGACGCATCCCGTGCTTGAAGGACGCCTCCCGCGTATGATGCACCGCTCCAAGGACGCAGGAGCGTGACAAATTTGAAAACAGCTTTGGTCAACCGACATTTTCGTAATTTTCCCTTTTTTAAAACACCTGTTACAAAGTCAAACTAGCTTAGGAGCAACCAATCGGCAAGTGCACCAGTCGTTATGTAGTCGAGTCGATAAGACCGAGTATCAATTCGTACACCCATGGCACGACTCTCGATACTAAACTTTTGTCGAGTCCTAGTCTAGTTACTAATAAACATCAACCTTAATATTTACTTTAATTGGGTATATGGCCACTTACAAAAATTATTCAGCAGATCAATGCACTTTTGTTTTCTGCGGGTATAGCGCATCGTACTAATTCAATGGTTTTGAAAAGGTTCCTATAAAATCGGCCCATACAGTCAAATCTACGGTATGATACACATCGGATAGGCCTATACGATGTGTATTAGTATTCAAAACGATCCAATTTTGGCTTATACGATCGTATTGGCCAAAATACCAAAACATGTATTTTTTTGTTTTTCTCTATTCGACGCATATATGTGTCGTAGTTTGACGAATATTGGCGTATGAGTAAATTACAAGTTTTGTTCTTTATGTTTGTACCAAATTGCAGGCGGTGTCCTTTGCCTTTAAATTTGACGAGTTTTGTTCTTAACGTTTCAAAATCATGCACGTTATGTCCTTTAGCCGTAAGACAGTCAGATTGTTTTTTGTTAAATATGGTGCACATGAGGGCATCTTTGTTATTTTACCTCCCTAGGGACTATTGAGTAAATAACTTGTTATTCAAGGGACTAATTGTGTAAAAAAATAAAACGTATTCTCTCTCCCTCTCCCTCCTCTCCACCCACTACCACCACCTCCACCTCCCACCTTCCATCACCAACACCTACCGCTGCAACCTCCCACCGGACTAATCGATTTCGCACCTCCAATCCGGATAAATAGCGCCTCAAGCTCTGATCTCTTTATCCTATGTTCAATTATCTAAAATCTATACTATATAATAAAACAAACATATTAGGCTATGTTTTATAGATAAGTATTATTTTAGTTTAATTTTTTCTAATTAATTATAGATAATCCTCCTACTAAATATTACTTAATTTAATTTTTAATGGATAATTATTATTTAGTTTAGGATAAATTACACTTTTCGTCCTTTATGTTTGTATCGGATTGCAATAGATGACCTTTAACTTCAATAATTACAGTCACAATCCTTTATTTGTAAAACTCATTACACACTACGTCCTTTAGCATTAACCATGTTAAAATTTTCAGTCAAATCTATTTATATAAGGGCAGTTTAGTCTTTTTACTTAATTATTTATAGTATTTAATAACTTATTATAAAAACAAATATAAATAGCCTCTCTCCCTCTCTCTCACCTCTCTCTCTCTCTCTCTCTCTAAAAAAAACTTACAATCAGGTTCAAAATTCATAACAATCAGATCAATTTCCCACTAATCGATCACAATCAAATCATTTTCTTTGCTAATTCCACCAATTTCTTCACTAATTCCAAGAAAAAACAAAAAAGGAGAAGATAATTACAAAACCAAATATCTCAAAGATGTGTAATAAAAAGTAATGGCAGACCAGGTAAAATCAAATGCATAACCAACTATAATACAATCGAAGAAGGCAGTAAGGTATAGCTAATCAACTAGAAGATTAACCAAAAATCAACGATTCATCACCAACACTAACTAAAACTCCAAAAGAGTAAGGTGTCAAATTTAAATGCTTTACAAGAAGACAATTTAAATGTTCACTCAGATTTAACTTCAATCATACATTCACATACCCCCAATCGAAAATGAGTGAACAGAGAGCCGGAGAACAACCGTCACTGACGGAACCTGTTTTCAGATCACATGAAGCCGTTTCGGCTCAGATCTATCCGGTGACAACGATCCGACATCTTCAGAATCCTATATCTTCGATGTCGCTATAGGAATCGATGTCGGTGGTCCGGCGAGTGAAGGTGCCAGGTCTGGTGGTACATCAGACGCTTGTTTTCATGTGAAGTGGTAGGATTAGAGTGTGTGGTGGTGGTGGTTGCAGGTAGCATTGGAGGTTGTTTTGGATGGTAGAGACCAGAGAGAGTGAAGAAAGAGGGTTGGTTTAGAGAGGAGGGTTTTATGCGTGTGTTTGTATATACGTATAATCTTTTTTTACTTTTTTAACAAATGAGTAAAATTACCGATTTACCCTTAAGTGCAGGTCACATGACTAGACTTAACTGAAAATTTTAACTTAGTTTGTGTTAAAGGACGTAGTGTGTAATGAGTTTTACAAATAAAGGATTGTGACTGTAATTATTGAAGTTAAAGGTCATCCATTGCAATCCGATAGAAACATAAAGGACGAAAAGTGTAATTTACCCTTTAGTTTAATCTCCTTCTCATTTATAATATTATTTATTTAACTAATAGAGTAAATTACGATTTTGGCCCCTGTGGTTATATCACTTTTACTCTTTTAGCCCAAAAAGAATTTTTAATATCTGAGCCCCCAACGTCTTTTTTTTCTAATCTTTTTGGCCCTAACAACTTTTTTCTAACCTTTTTGGCCCCTAACATTTAATGGATTGGGTTAGTGTTAGGGGCTAAAAGGGTTAGAAAAAAAGACGTTGGGGGCTCAGATGTTAAAAAAAATTGAGCTAAAATGGTAAAAGTGATATAACCACAGGGGCCAAAACTCAGGAGACTATCCAAGTAACAAAATAACAAACCCTAGGGAGCATACATGTTATTTCCAAACTAACTCACATCTACTCAGTGGACTATCCAATTAACAAAATAACAAACTATAGGGAGTATACCTGCTATTTTCAAAAGGTGGGGACTAAACGTGAAACTACAGGGACCATCCAGGCAATTAACTCATATTTTTATTTTCACTATACAAAATTACATTTACTAACTTTTTTATTATTTGGTATATAAAATAACATTTATTTAACTCGTGCAATAAATGAGGTTTTTTAAAGATGTATTATTTTATTATTTGGTAAACAATATTACATTTATTCAACCCGTGTAATACATGTGGTTTTAAAGATATATTTTTTTTATTTGGTATATATAGTATAGATTAATTCAACCCGTATAATATGTTCTTATATATATAACTTTTTTATTATTTAATATATAAAATTATATTTATTCAACTCGTGTAATAAAAGAAGTTTTTAAAAATATAATGTTTTATTATTTAATATATAAATTTATTTACTCAACCCGTGTAATACACGGGGTTATAACCAAGTACTATATAAAGGAAAAGTGATGTACACACATGTAACTTTACATGGCGTCCATCATTTTATGCAATATGTACAACTAATGAATGCTTGTTTTGTGAGGGTAAAATTGTAAATAGCACAACATTTTAAGACACCACAAGGATATAATAGTAAATTGATACTACACCTCATTCTCATACTCTCAAAATCCTTACCATCCCTACCCTCAGAAAACCTAATCGACATAAACTCCCCACTGTAATTATCTCTGCACATTCAATTAGGAATTCCAAAGATCTCACTCTTTATTTTTCTCAACCTGAAAACCTCCTCAACGTCTCATCATCAGACACCAAATGCACCCTCTTCCCCCATACCCACCTCCTGATGATCATCAAAATCACAACCTTTCACCTAAATAACTCGATCAGAACCCCTAACCCACAAAAACAAGAATGATTTAAACTTACCCCCTTTTCACAACCCTAACTAACTTTCACCCTTACTTATACATGGCTGATGTTAGCTCTCCTGATTTTGACAGAACTGACATCTCCCCACTGGTATAATGTTCTGTTCTTAGTTTTGTTTTATCTGTCATTCACATTTAGTGGTGTTCTTTTCTGTTAATGTATACTTTTTGGGAGAATTATGATGATGATTGGATAAATGTGTAATGGGTGTTCTTGAATTTGAATTTGGTGTGTGTTTGTTTATTTGGAGTTTGTGATGGGTCATTTTGGTTTTGATAGGGAATGTATGTTTATTAAATTATGCTTTTAGGGTTTATCCTGCAAAGCAGATTTTTTTTTTTTTTTTGATATTTATGGTAGTTAACTGGGCATAAGTGGTGATTAGTGTGATTATAATATGAGAAAACTTGCTTCGCGTTAGCTGTTTACCTTAATGATGTGAGAAAAGTTTCAGTTGTTTAATGGCTAAATGTCTTGATCAGTTGTAGCAGGATTTAGTGGAAAAAGAGGTATGTGAAGCGGTTTGATATTTGCTTAGAGTATAGACCAAGAGAAAGTTTAGAACGTATGTTTGTCGTATTGTTAGCACGGTTTTGTGCCAGTAGGACTCTGCGGCTCAACGTTTAACGATTGTGTATTTTGCTTATTGTTTCAGAAGGAATTTAAGAATTTGATGGAGGTTAAATCGGTTCAGGTGAACAGTGATGATGATGATTCGATGTCGAGCAAGAGCTAACCCTAATTTCACCCCCAATTTTACTTTTGTATGTAAGGCTTTTATATACATATTTAAAGCTTATGAAGTTAATTCAGATAATATCAGCCCCTAAACCCTTCTTCTTCAGTATTTGCTTGTATCACGTATCTGTATAATCAGGTATGTAAATTTAACTGGCTTATTGAACCCTAGCATAGACAAACTATAAACGTACTTGAGTTCATTATGTATAGTTTTTTAACAGAATATATTGAACAGCAATACGCTTGCACTTTTTTGAACATGATATTAAATAAGGTATTACTTACTCGCTCCGCTAGACCTTAGACATGAACAATTTATTGGCTTTTCTTGATTGATTTGGAGATTCGTTTGCTGTCAGTTGACTTTATCATCTGCTGAACTAAACCATTAAGCTTTTCATTAAAATTCTACACACATTGATGCTTGTTTTTTAACAGCAATTCTGCACATATGTTTGTATAGGCCTTATTGAATCTTTTATAAATGATCAATCACTTTCCATACCAGTCTCATGTTTTTCACGTGCCTTCCGCCTTCTTTTTGACAGGTTCAGCTTCTTTTATCTCTAGAAAATAGATAAGATATTAGTACCAAAATGTAGAATCTAGGAATTATTTGCATTTTGCAGTAAGTTTGGTGGCGTGGCTTCCTCATCGGACAGAAAGGCTACAGATGGGGTGTGTTAATAAGGAAATCGTTTCCGGCTACGCACGACCGCTAACAAAAAATGGAAGAAAGCGGGAGATCTCGGGTTCGGTCGACGGTTTCATGGTAAGTCAAGTCTCATTTTTACTCTCTTTGCAAAAATGTCAACATTTCTATTAGGGGTGCTAAACGGGTCGTATTTGCGGGTTGGTGGGTCCAACCCGAACCCGAAAATTTTACACGAACCCGAACCCAAAAATCATATCATACATATTAACCCGAACACGAACCGAAGTTTTGTGGGTTGACCCGAACACGACCCGTTCAACCCGAATTTTTAAATTTCTTATGAAACTAATATATTAAAATTAAAATTTACTTAAAAAACACTAATGTATATAACTCAATTATATTTAAATTATAAAATCTCATGTTAATTTCTCTTTTTAACTTATAATTATGACATAAAATACCCGCCAACCGACCGGGTCGACCCGAACCCGACCCGTTAACCTAAACGGGTTCGTGGGTTCAACCTGAAACTGACCCGAACCTGTTTAGACTAAACCTAAACCCGCGAATTTCGTGTTAGGTTCGTATCGTGTTTTCGGGTCGTATCAGAAATTCACACCCCTAATTTCTATCATGAATTCAAGCTAATGTAGTCAAGAGTGTTCAAGCTTTTGGTTTATTTTGTGTGGCTTTTAAATGTTTGTATTATACTGTCATGCTGAATGACCTTGAAATCATATGGGGTCTGCATTTTCTGACCCGTTGGACAAGTACAAAAGAAAGGTGGCATCCATCATTGATGATTACTTTACCAATGATGATGTGGATTTAGCAGCATCTAAACTCAGGGAACTCGGGCCATCTGAATACAACCCTTATTTGATTAAGAGGTTTGTATCAATGACCATGGATAGGCATGACATGGAGAAAGAAAAGCTCTTTATTCTGATGTCATAAGTTCTACACAAATCAAGCAAGGTGTGGATTTTGTTGATTTTTTAATAGGTAAGAGTAAAAAAGAAAAAAAGTAATCCTATGATCATAAGTTGTTTAGAAGAGGCGAATGATAGTAATGTGCAGATGCAGATGCAAAACGGTCATCTCCTGTTCTTTCACCTCTTCATTTTGGGAACCGTTTTCTTGTTTTGTTCAGACTTTTACGTATAGCGTCTGTGTTGGGGGGGGGGGGGGGTAAATCTGACTTTTCATGTGTTTTGAATATTTGGTTCGTGGACAAAAATTGGAACCTTTTTGTTTATTTAGTTTTTTGTTTGTGTAATACTTTTACTTGTCATGAGCAGGTTTTTCATGTTTTAATCTGCTTGTTGTATAAAGCCCCTTTTCAGGGTATTCATGTCGGGTTGGCAGGTTAAATTGGTGAACCCGAACATGAACCATATTATTATTGGTGTCGTAAACACCTACCCTAACCCAAGCACTTTTAAATTTGCGTAACCCGGAGATGCCCCGTATAACCCGTTTCTCTAACCGTGCCAAATGAGTTGGCGAGTTTTTTAACGAGTTCATAGGTTAAACTAGCTGCCATATAAACCCAAGTATGATAAGCTATTTAAATTAATGTCTACTTGACATTTTAACCGCAGAGACGGTATTGTTCATTGAGTTTTGGTGATTGTTTTTTTTTTTTTTTGAGTTTTTGCTGCCTTTGACTTTGTATAGTTGCGACTTATTGATTGTTTGTTGTTATTTTGTTGCAGATGTAGATGAAGTTTTACGCAATTTGCGGTCCAGGTTTATTTTTTTGTTTAAATGCAGTTAAATAATTCATGTGCTTTTGAGCAATTTTATGATATAATTAGTGATCTATGTATGGTGGGAGATAAACTTCAAACACTGGTAACCATGAGTTTTTTCGATCATAAACATTGTAAATGTGTAATTTATTATGTCTCCATTTCATGATAACGGTGTACATTTGATTACTTAGGAGTTGAAGGACCATGTCTTAACTTGAGTTTAGATCGAATTGTTCTTAAAACCCGAGGTGCAGGGCTTTGCTCTATATACAACGAATCAAAGTTTAGATCGAGTTTAGATCGAATTGTTCCTATTATTATGCGTGTTAATACTAACAGGAAGCGCAAACAAGGTCGCAAATGTCGATCCCGCTGCAACGCGCGGGTTCCCCACTAGTACTTTTTTGCTTCGATTTGTAGTGGTGAATGGACTCGTAATTGACGTATTGAAAGAAGATTGTTCAGATCTGGAATGCTTGAAGTAGATAATTTGAAAGTTTGTTCTTAAATTATCATTCAAGTTAGTGGATTAATTCAAGAACACAGTCGTTTCGTTGATGGTGTTACATGTTAAATCTGAATTCCTTAACATGTTAAATTAAAATTCCTTATCTATGTCAATAAATTTAATACATGTTTAAAGTAATTTATAAATTTATAGTCTCAGTTATTCAATAAAACTTAAAATAACAATGTTTTCTGAACATTTTTCATTTGAGGTTTACAGATCTGAAATACACACATGCTCATATATTCCTTTGAGGTTTTCTTCGACGAATCAATTTGTTTGTGGCATATGGTGGGTCTGTGATTGCTGAGAGAGAGAGAGAGACGGAGGGAGGGAGGGAGAGAGAGAGAGAGAGAGAGAGAGAGAGAGAGAAAGACGAGAGAGGGGGATAGATCAGTCGATCAAGTACTGAAGAGAGAGAGAGGGGTTTTGAGTTAATATATTTTAATTTTTTAACTAAATACATAAACTCACAAAAGTACCCTTATTTGCTTACTAAAATTACAAAAATACCCTAATTTAACAGAAAAATTTAACTGTGTTAGGCTTAAAGGACATAACGTACAGGATTTTGAAACGTTAAGGACAAAACTCGTCAAATTTAAAGGCAAAGGACACCGTCTACAATTTGTTACAAACATAAAGGACAACTTGTAATTTACTCTTGGCGTATTGTGTCATTTTATGAAGTATACCTTCAATATGCGTCGTTTCGGTGACGTTTGGTTGCGTGTGATATCGTATTATATGGTTATGTGTAATGTTGTTTGGAATCCACTTGTATTGTAAAGTGTCGTGTTATATGTATATTCGTCTTAGGATATCATTACTTGTGTGATTTTGTCATTAAATGTCGTATTATGACGTATATTTAATGTATGTGCCGTATTGTGACATATCGAGTTCGTACGGGTCGTGTTGGTGCGTTCGGTATTTTCACGTTTATTGTCTGCTGACAAACACATTTAGCAAACCTGGTTATATTACACACGATACAACAAATTTTGTTTTAAGTTCGTAATGGCAAAATTTGACAACGCTGTCGTAACTTACGGCCCTAAATTCTAAGAATATAAGGAAACATTTTCGAATTTCTTGCATTCCAAGTAATGTAAGGAATCGTTAACCGAAGTGAATGGGATGGTTGTTTGTTACAAAACCCAAATACACCTTTCTATAATTAGCATTGGAAGAAAGAGCAAAGGTCCACCATCTTTGGACCACATATCCTTGGCCCAAACGCTAGTAAATATTTCTTTACTTCAAAGTCTGAACATTCTTTCTACCAACTTAAATGCGAAATTAATTAGCCAATGTCGGGTAGTACACCTAGTAGAGGCATATGCCTCTTAAGGGGAGGTCTCAGGTTTAAATCTGAAACGATTGTTGTTTAAAAAAAAACTGAAAAAACTACATCTACAACAGGGAATTCAGTAGCTGAGTCAGAAATTTTTGCCACGAGAACAAAAAGATAGGTTGGGTCAAAATAGACCGGCTAGAAAAAGCAACCTAAATAACCTCCCACCATGTTTTTTCTTTAATACGTACACTTTCCGTTAAACCTTTTGGACCAACACGTGACAATGGCTATGTTTTTGTTATATGTTGAAGATTAAAAAAGAAATACAAACTTATAATGTTTAACCTTTAATTTCAAATTATTAGTCTATATTTTTATGAGAGAATGTATGGAATGTTGTAAGTGATTATACTAAGTCAAAACATTAATGGAGGCTTGTAACTAAATTAGTGATTTTCCAAATTTAAATAAGCAATTAAGCTAACAACAAAATAACTATTTTAACGTAAACAAATAAATAAACAAAAGGAACCACAAAAGGCACTACCGAAAAAAAAAAAAATCAGAGATCGTCTCATCTAGTGTCATAGAGTATCCTATGATAAATTACTTTTCCAACCGATATATGTATTTGTCTGGCCCACCCTACTTTCAACATGTATCCACTAATGACAGGGATGAGTTTTGGACGGTATTGCTAATCTCGATAACATACCTCATTTTATAAAATTGTTTCAGGTAGTAAGGTTTGCTATTGGTGGGATTTACTGAGTATGATGATGTGATGATGATGATGATGATGTTTCAGGTAGTAAGGTCTGTTGGAAATTTGGTGAATGGATATTAAATATATTTATAATTGAATGAAATTATAAATATTCATTAGAATATTCATGTGGTAATTAAAAGAGTAACTCTTGAGTATTTAATTAGTTTTATTAGAGTTTTTAAGTCTCTAATTAAATGTCTAATTAAGTGAATCCTTTCACTAGTCTTGTTCAAATAGTAGGCTATGTGCCTTTTTTTTTTTGTTACAACAAGAATAGGGTATTGCTTGATACATGAAGGATACTAGAAGTAGTATGAACACTTGAACACCAACTAAAGAGATGAGTACTCTCTACTTGTTTCCACCACATGAGTTCAAACACTACAATTACCGGATGTAACCTTGGGCCGGTGAGCCATCTCCGGCAGTACAGACTGCTTCGGCTGTTGTACCCTGGGAGATAGACGCGTCATCTTTAGTAGAGGCGCGAAATCTGTTTTAAGGGAAGCGTGTTGAACACGTGCCTCAACCAAAATCGTCAACGTTTTAGTGTGCTCTTTGTTGCAGTCAAGGGGTAATTTTCAAGACTCAAGATGATGAATAATCGAGTCTAGGATGCTATCAAGTGCGCGTGAAGGACCCACCAGAGATGCGGCTTGAATCAAGATTGGTATATATAATTATATTTATATTCTTTTTATTTAGTTATTGCAACCGGTATTGTACTATGATATTTCCTACGAATAACGAGAGTCTCGTTATGATATATTTTGTAATTATATTTTTCAAAAGGTGAACCTATTTCCTACAAGGTCCGGGTATCATTGAATCCATCCGCGTTTGTTACTCATTTCTATCTGGCTATCTCCAAATGGCATATATTTCAAACATTTTTTCAATGTACAACTTTGTATTAGGAGAGACAAGTTTTAGTATAACCAGCTAAAACAGTGTAACTGATATGAGTTAACATAAAGCTAAACATGTTAATAAAATGAATAATTATTTAACTTAAATATCTTAGATTTATATTAGGAGATGATGAAATAACATTATTATTTTGAAATTCAAAAAATATTATGGTATGTGTTTTTTTGTTTTTATAGTTAGATACTTAAATATTTCTATTTCTTAAACATGTGGAAAGATATTTTAGAAAAACTAGCGAAATACAAAACAAAGCCGGTTAGGCAACTTTAAATGTTTAAATTACATATCCAATCTGGCGAACTAATTATAGTACTGATATTTGTTGTAACAACCGAAAGATAAAATGCAAATGCCCAAAAGGATATCAATGTACAAGTTATAACTCATAAACCTGGAAAGTCGATAAAGCGAAATCTAAATAATATATCCAGATTCGTGTTTTGAATATTGAAAGTTGATCCTTAACCGAACATGATTCAAGAAGTGACATTAGAAAGTATCATGTAAGCAAGCAAACTCTAGTACTGGACACTACTTGTAACTTGTGCTTGAAAACTTAGTTTTCGTAGATGAAGATGCAAATTGTTATTATATATAAAAGCAAGCAAACTCTAGTACTTGACACTACTGTAAGACCCTTCTTAAAAGGACTGAATTTAATAATATATCACATGCATTTCATACAAAAATTATGAGTTTACAAAAAAACTTTCATGGTTTTTAAGGCCATACTTGTTCATGATATTCTAGTTATTAACCTACTAAATAAACTTTCAAGACATTACTTCAAGTGTTTACATATTACTAAGACTAAAATAGATCAAGTGCGGAAGCTTCATTTAGTGCGTTCGGTTCTCGACAATTGCTTGATCGCCATCCGGATCTAGTCCGTCATCACCTACGGTCAAAACCATGAAAATAATTAGTTTTGACTCTTTAATAATCAAGTATAAACAAGTTCCATGCTCAAACATGTCAAAACAACAAAAATTCACGGATCTAGGGTGGTGGCGTCGCGTGACGGGGGTAAGGGTTGGCCGTCGCGCAGCGCCACGGGGTGTTTTTGACAGAAAGTTGTTGGCTGGAGCTGTATATCAGCCCAGCACCATTTTTATCAAAATCCAACTTTAAATCAACATAACTTTTGACTCGGGCGTCCGTTTTGCGTCATTCTTTTTCCTACGCGACCGTAATTTAATTACGGACGCGTTTATCAACACGATTTGCATAAAATATCATTTCAAAAGCAGTTGGCCTATAAGTCATCTCCTTGTTTATTTGACCCACTTGTTTACAAGTTCCGCAACTTGTATTTTAGTCATCACATGATTAGGGCCAATTACACATATCTAGATTTTACCAACTATAGCGTTTCGCTTCCCTCTCGAGGGATTGCTTACGCAATAACCTTCATGCTTGTTTTCAAGGTTTCAAACTTGCTTTTTAACACTATTTGACATGCTTAAGTTTCCGAACTTTAATTCCCATATTGAGGGCTCAATTTCACAACGAGTTTAGCGTGTCCGCTACACGGCTTAGGCTTTGTTTATAACCATTCAACAAGTGATGGTCATTAACTTCAACGTTTACAACTCAACTTGTTTTGACCCATTTGGATGCCGAATGGAGACCACCATTCAAGACATTCCAAAATCTATTTCTAACACATGTTTTGACCCGTTTTAATCATCTAAAGCACTTCGTCACTTCCGTGACTTAACGGGTTTTCTTGTTTAGCTAATTTCCAACACAACGGACTAAAATAAATAAGTAACATCACATAACGAAACCATAGGTCGCATACCTTTAGAGCACACCCTTCAACAGCGTATCACCTCCGGCTTGTCTGCTTGACGATCCGGATTCTTTACCTAAAGAGTTCCATTCACAACCAATTTAGATCTCTTTTATAATCGATAACGGACAATTATTTATGATATTCAAATCTGCATTTTTGTCCGATCTTTAACACTTTTATTCCTCACTTAGGCGTTTAAAACACCTAGCGGGTCAGATTTTTACATAATCATTACTAGGTTCTTGACATGTTATTTCCATCTATATTCACTTCAATTAGGAAATTTACACAATTTTTAACATCAATAATACTGAATTTTATCACATAAATTCAGTTTTCACTAGAATAGAAATCATAATCCTAGTGTTTATCTAGTTTCTACAATTTCATTAATCACCTACAATGGTGATTATAAACTCCTCAAGTATCATGTAAGGATTTAACAAGAGATCATCTAGGGTTTTTCCCTAGACATCATATTACTTCTAATTTCATCTATACAACACATAATCAAGCTCAATTTTCGTTTTTCACAATTAACCTAGAATTCATGATGCATCAAAATATCAAAATTTTGCATACCTTATGATCCCTTCAACAAGGTGATCACTAATTCGTGTTTGAAACTTGATTTAGAGCTGATTATGGTCTTCAATTTGTGAGTTTTGTGAGAATTAGGGTTTGAAAAGGAAACCCCTGATCGCCCCCTTGTTCTGATCGACCCAGACACACACACGTGTGTGTGTTTGGTGTGTTAATTGTTATTTTAACATTCAAGTTTCAATCTTTACAAGTTTGGTCCCTTAGCTTTTATTTAACTTATAATCTAGATGTTTTAACCTTATTATATGCCACTACAAGGCTCGTAGCTAACCGGGTTATAATTTCCTAGTTGGCTGGTTCTAGTTTGATTAATACTTTATAATTCTGATTTAAAGTTTTATAAATTCCAGGTTGTTACAAGTCCACCCCCTTAAAAGGGTTTCGTCCCCGAAACCTGATTACGTACCGAATAACGTAGGGTAAAGTCGTTGCATCTCCTCCTCGGATTCCCATGTGGTATCCGAACCCTTCTGGTGTTCCCATTTGACCTTTACTTGGTTGATTTCTTTGTTCCTTAAGGTTTTCACCTTACGATCCAAAATCGCAATGGGTTTCACCACATAGTTGAGGCTATCATCCACCTCGATGTCGTCGTAGTGGATATAGGTTATTTCGTCCGCTAGACATTTCCGAAGATGTGACACATGAAATGTGCTATGAATTCCGCTTAATTCTTCCGGTAGTTCAAGGCGGTATGCTACCTTTCCTACTCGTTCGACAATAGCAAACGGCCCAATAAATCTCGGGCTTAATTTTCCTCTCTTTCTAAACCGGATAACCCCCTTCCATGGGGATACCTTAAGCATGACTTTGTCGCCAACCTGAAACTCGATCGGTCTCCTCCTTTTGTCTGCATACGACTTTTGTCTATCTTGAGCCGCTTTCAAGTGTGCCCGAACCACCTCAATTTTTTCATTAGTGGCTCGAACTATATCTTTATGGGCGAGTTCACGTGGACCCACCTCACCCCAACACACCGGGGTTCGGCACTTCCTACCATAAAGCATTTCGTACGGTGCCATCACGATACTAGCATGGTAGCTGTTATTGTATGAAAACTCGACCAATGGTAGATAAACATCCCAACTACCTCCGAAGTCGATTATACATGCCCGCATCATATCTTCCAATGTTTGTATTGTTCTTTCACTCTGTCCATCCGTCTGAGGATGGTACACGGTGCTGATGAACAATTTCGTTCCCATTTGCTCTTGGAAATCTCACCAAAAATTCAAAGTGAACCGGGTATCCCTATCGGACACGATGGATACCGGTACTCCGTGGCGTGCTATTATCTCATTAGTGTAAACTTCAGACATCTTTTCGGACGTATATGTTTCACGTATCGGGATAAAATGAGCACTCTGGGTTAGTCTGTCAACAACTACCCATATAGCATCAAAACCGTGGTTCGTCTTTGGTAGTTTGGTTAATAGGTCCATTGTAATATGTTCCCATTTCCAAACCGGAATTTCCAACGGTTGGAGTTTACCGTATGGTTTTTGGTGCTCCGCCTTGACTTGTAGACATGTCAAGCATTTTTCTACGTATTTCACTACATCTCTTTTCATTCCGGGCCACCAATAGTTTTGTTTCAAGTCGTTATACATCTTGGTCGCTCCCGGATGGATGGAATAATGGGATTTGTGAGCTTCATCGAGTAGAAGCTTTTTAACTCCACAGGTATTAGGAACCCAAATTCTATTGAAATGCATTTTCAAACCGTGATTGCCTTCTTCGAGATCCTTAAATTGGCCAACAATTCTTTCTTTTTTTTCCAGTTTTCCACCTTCACTGCTTCAACTTGTGCTTCTCGGATTCGTTCTAGTAAGCCCGAAGTCACAATAAGCTGCATTGATTGTACTCGTATCGGGGCATAATCTGCCTTTCGGCTCAACGCATCTGCCACTACATTGGCTTTCCCGAGGTGATAGTGTATTTCACAATCGTAGTCCTTGACCGTTTCCAACCATCGCCTCTGTCTCATGTTTAATTCCTTCTGATCGAAAAAATATTTTAAACTTTTATGGTTGGTAAAGATGGTACATTTTACCCCATACAAGTAATGTCTCCATATTTTTTAAGGCAAATACCACTGCTGCCAGCTCCAAGTCATGAGTCGGGTATTTCTTTTCATGGATCTTCAGTTGCCTCGAGGCATAGGCTATGACATTGCCTCGTTGCATTAAGACACATCCGAGCCCTGAATGCGACGCATCCGAATAAGCCACCATGTCGTCAACTCCTTCCGGTAATGTTAACACCGGAGCGTGAGTTAACTTTTCTTTGAGCGTTTGGAAGGCTTTCTCTTGTTCGATGCCCCATACAAATCTTTCCTCCTTACGAGTCAATTTGGTCAATGGTAAGGCAATTTTGGAGAAATCTTGTATGAATCTCCGATAATATCCCGCGAACCCTAAAAAGCTTCGGATTTCTGAGGGATTCCTTGGAGTGTTCCAATTTGACACGACTTCTACTTTTGACGGACCCACTAGTACCCCGGGCACTAATGATATGCCCGAGAAACTGCACCTCTCGTAACCAGAAGGCGCACTTTGAGAATTTTGCATACAGCTGATGTGTGCAAAATGCAACATATAAATTACATCAAATGTGGCATAAAACTAACCCTTTTTTAGTACTAATGTTGGAAAAAGTGTGTTTTTGTCTTCCTTTTGTATTTTCAGGATTAAATGAGCTCAAATGAACAAAAGAAGCAAAAAGGCAGCTAAATCTAACATAAATACAAGAAAAGGGAAGAAACGTGGCATGCCCGACCCCTCGACAGCATCTCCCAAAGCGAAAACAAGAAGAAAGCTAAGCATGGGGCTGTGCCCAGCTGAGCATAGGGCTGTGCCCAGCTCGACACGGGGAGTGCCCAGCTCGACACGGGGCGTGTCCAGCTCAACACGGGGTCGTGCTCAGCGAACACGGGGCCGTGTCCAGGATGGTCAGCCCTGGCACAAAAGAAAAATCTATAGAAGCTTCTATTGCCCACCACGGGGCCGTGTCCAGTGAACACGGGGGCGTGGCGAAAGTACAGCAGGCGCATTAATTGTAATTGCGAATTACAATTAATGAAGAGAGAGAGTGTCAGACAGGCACGGGGGCGTGTCCAGCGGACACGGGGCCGTGCCCAGCCTTCTGTTCAGCCTATAAATAGGAGTGCTTGGTTTCATTTCAACTCATCCCTTGGCACACCACCTCTCTCACACTTCATCCACCACCCACCACCATCACAACACCATCATCCACCACCATCATCCATTGTCCATCGTAGAGTGTGTGAGTCGTCTCGGGATCCAAGATTGATCGTAAGAGTTCTTGACAATCAAGGCCATGTTTGCCTAAGTCTCTTACATCACTTGGTGAAGACAAAGTGTCTACTATAATACTTTTTATTTCTAATCTCTTGCACTTTTTATTTGGTTTTGTATTAATGACTTTAATAACTAGTTACTTATGTTGAAGGTGATCTTTCCTTATCGTTTGTCCGTGGTGTCTTGGCATTATTTTACTGTCTATATAAAATAAAGGATTTTCACCATTCATATCTCCACGGTCTATATGGAGGTATGTTGGCTACCTGGTCGGGGGTTAAGGGAACGGTTTGGTAAAGGTCTTGCCATTGTTCAGCGTTTAGAGGTCCTGCAATGGACCTGGGTCAAATTTAGTAGGACCTCCTTCAATGCTTCACGGTATTGGATGGCGGGGGTCCAAACTCTTTGACCCCCTCATAAGTTAACTACTATTAATACTATAACCCGGCTATTTAGGACTGTATCCCTGCTGACTCAGACTACTTAGCCGAGGGTAACGTCACCGCCAAAAGCGGGGCCTACCACAATACTGCATTAATAACTTAATTCATTATCTTCCAATAATCCACCCTTTTAGGATTGTATCCTTGCTGACTCAAACTACTGGGGTGAGGGTAACGTCACCTTCAAAAGAGGGGCCTACTACAATAACTAAGATAATCTCTTAATTATGTGCAAAAGTGCGGAAATAATCAAAGGTTATACTAGATACGAGTCGGAACCAAGTGATTCATCTTGTCTATCTGTTTTTATTTTCAGCATTTTAGTTAGTTTTTATTTTTCTTAGCTTAAAACATTTTTCTAAACTTTTATTTTGATTAGACGTTGAGGATAAACCGGTACTAAAAGCTCTTGTGTCCTTGGACGACCTCGGTATCTTACCAACGCTATACTACACTCAACGATGGGTGCACTTGCCCATATGTGTGTTTAGTGTTAGTGAAATATCGTGTTTTATAAATTTAAAACTTGGCTAAAATAAGTGTTAAAAAGGGCTTAAAATATACACCTAATATATATAACACTTAAACGCGCATCAAGTTTTTGGCGCCGTTGCCGGGGACACAAGGATTTTAGGAAAGCTTAAAATCGACGGCCTAATCAGTTTTTCAAAAACTTTTCAAAACGGGCCCACATTTTTCTGCATTTTAGTTTAGTTTTGCATTTACAGTAGGTTGAACACGGGGCCGTGCTGCACATTTTCATAAAAACGCCCAGATACAGATTCTGAACACGGGGCCGTGCTCACTGAACACGGGGCCGTGTCCAGCCTCTGTTTCCATTTTTATTTTTGTTTTCTGATCTCGAGACTCAGTTGTGGTCTGCTGAGTGATTCTTATGGATCAATACTCAGGAGGTTACAACTACACCTATGAGGAGGATGATTTTAGGGGTAATTATTGCACTAATTGTCGTAACGCACGATCGGTTCAAAATAATCACTCATATCAACCATCCAATTCATACACCTACTATGAGGAGCCCAGGTACGAGCCATCAACTTCATACACATCCTATGAAGACCAAAGGTATGAACCTCCTCCCTCATACTCATATTTTGATGAACCAAGGTATGAGCCTTCATACTCATACTTTGAGGAACCAAGATATGAGCCACCACCTTCGTATGCTTACTATGAGGAACCTTGGCGTGAACAACCCACCTCATATGAGTATTATGGAGAACAAAATTACGAACCTTATCCATCATATGCTTACAATGAAGAAAAATGGTGTGAACCATCTACTTCATATGGGTATTATGAGGAACAAAGGATCGAACAACCGGATTCAAGCTTAGAAAACACCGATTCTTTTTCTATAACCGAAGTGACCGATAGGATATTAGAACACATTAGAGTTATCGATCGATGTATAAAAGAAGCTCGCGCAAGGGAAGAGGAGTCCCTCGCAAGAGAAGAATTAAAAAAAGAAGAGATAACCGAAAGTGTAAAAATGGAAGAACAAATAAGTGAAAAACCGACACATGAGTTAAACAACGAAAAAGGTGAGTCCGATGAAGTTAAAATTCAAGAAGAGTCTAATTTTGAAGAAATTAATCTCTTGTCACCTTCTTTCGAAAACCATTGTTTAGTACCCACTCATGCTAAGTTTTTAAAAGAGTTAAACACTAACGCTAAAATTGACGAAACGGTAAGTGTTAAGTTAACTAATGATCAAACCTCACTAATAAAAGAAGACCCATTTGAAATTAACATTACACCGGTTCCATGTTTCTTTCAAAATTCATTTATTAGTAATGTCACAATCGATAAAGATCTTTGTGTTAACATAATGCCTAACTACATTTTCGAAAAATTAAGTATTAGTGATTTTTCTCCACTTCAAATACCCATTTTTCTATCCAATCGGAAGGTAATAAAATCAATCGGTATAGTTGAGGATGTCTTGGTTCAAACAAATCAAATGGTAGTCCCCACCGACTTTGTCATCCTCGATGACGCTCCTCTAGTGTTGGGACGACCATTTGTAAAAACACACGAAGCTTTGAAAAACCGGAAGTTCAACAATCTACCTCTTCAATTAGGGGCATTTAAAAAGAGTGTCGATCTTGAGCGGTCAATGAAATATCCATTCGGCAATAATGACCCCCTAATTGAAGATGAGCCAGAACCACCCGATAAGGAGGGTCTAGCCAAGGACCCTTATAAACGTGGCGCACCACGGAGGCATTCCGCGGAACTATCCGTAGTTTAGTTTAGATTAACCTTTATGTTTTCTAGTTTAGTTTTTAAATTTCAGGAATAAAACACACTCGGGATGGTGAAGGATGATAAGGGAAGCTTGAACCAACACCCCATGCACAAAAACAGAGCCTCCCGACAATTTTTCTTCATTACAGCAAGTTCAGCACGGGGCCGTGCTCACCCCAACACGCCCCGTGCCCAAGGTTCTGTAGAAAATGCCCAGTTCAGGTACCTGGACACGGGGCCGTGCTCACTGGACACGTCCCCGTGCCCAGCCTTCTGTTTACTTTTGGTACTGGCAGTCTGGACACTGGGCTGTGCTCAGCTAACACCACCCCGTGTTCAGCTACCCAGTACCATAAAATCTTGTTTTTAACCCACTTTTACACATTTTAATCAACCGAAAAACTTATTTTTGGGACACATTGAGGACAATGTGTAATTTAAGTGTGGGGGGGATGCTAAAACCTTGAATCTTGCAAGTCCTAAATACAAGCCTTACACAAAACTCTATTGGAATCGCTAATCACCCCAAATTTTTTCAAAATTTTTTCATTTTTTTTTACTTGTCTAGGTTTAACTCGGGAAATTCAAGTTCTCAAAAAGGTTATATTTTTACAAATTTACAACCGATAGCGTCGTGATAAAAAGAACCAACATAAGAAAATTATGAAAAGGCATGACAAACTTAGTTAAAATTTGATTATATATACTTGATCACATAAAAACCCATTCCCACAAAAGTGAGTTTTGAGCCTTTATTGAGCATACAAATATATATATCTTTAAACTAAATGCTCATTTTTCGTTTCTTGTGTGAATAGCCGCTTGGTTCTTACGACTCTAGAACTTGCCACGACGATACATTCCCGGTCCTTACCAACTTAAACCCGAGTAAGTAAATGATGGAGGCATTAGGACTAACCCTTTTTATTTCTACACCATTAATTTTTTTTTTTACCACCTACCCAAAATCCCCCTAGTTAGCCCCTTTGAGCCTAAACCTTTTTATTTCATAACCCAAACCAAACACCCTTTTTACCCACCAAAACCTTTTTCATTTTTACCCCTTTGTTTTAGTAACAAGTTCGATTTTTCGTATGACTTTTCAAAAAAAAAAAAAAAAATGTTGATGATGAAGCAAAAAAAAAAAAAAATAAACAAACAAGTTCATCAAAAATAACTTTGTTTGAATAATAGCTTCATCAAAATAAAAGTTGCAAAAAAAAAAAAAAGTCTTACGAGTGATCCACAAAAATACATTTTCGGCCGAGTGTTGAGTGATCTCCGTGAGGTATGTGAACTTGTATATAAATAAAATTTTAAAGAGGCATGTTATGCCCTAATAAGTAATTTATCTTATGAAAAGTTTTAAATAAATCATGACGAATAGAATTGTAAATAAATAAAAATAAAACTTAATAAAGAATCTTGGAAATCCCGACACTCTATGACAAGCCCAAAAACCTTCTCTTCTACCCATTCCATTTGGGAGTGTAAAGCCACATTATAAAGAGTTTTGCTTGAGGACAAGCAAAGATTCAAGTGTGGGGGTATTTGATGTGTGCAAAATGCAACATATAAATTACATCAAATGTGGCATAAAACTAACCCTTTTTTAGTACTAATGTTGGCAAAAATGTGTTTTTGTCTTCCTTTTGTATTTTCAGGATTAAATGAGCTCAAATGAACAAAAGAAGCAAAAAGGCAGCTAAATCTAACATAAATACAAGAAAAGGGAAGAAATGTGGCATGCCCGACCCCTCGACAGCATCTCCCAAAGCGAAAACAAGAAGAAAGCTAAGCATGGGGCTGTGCCCAGCTGAGCATAGGGCTGTGCCCAGCTCGACACGGGGCGTGCCCAGCTCGACACGGGGCGTGTCCAGCTCAACACGGGGTCGTGCTCAGCGAACACGGGGCCGTGTCCAGGATGGTCAGCCCTGGCACAAAAGAAAAATCTATAGAAGCTTCTATTGCCCACCACGGGGCCGTGTCCAGTGAACACGGGGGCGTGGCGAAAGTACAGCAGGCGCATTAATTGTAATTGCGAATTACAATTAATGAAGAGAGAGAGTGTCAGACAGGCACGGGGGCGTGTCCAGCGGACACGGGGCCGTGCCCAGCCTTCTGTTCAGCCTATAAATAGGAGTGCTTGGTTTCATTTCAACTCATCCCTTGGCACACCACCTCTCTCACACTTCATCCACCACCCACCACCATCACAACACCATCATCCACCACCATCATCCATTGTCCATCGTAGAGTGTGTGAGTCGTCTCGGGATCCAAGATTGATCGTAAGAGTTCTTGACAATCAAGGCCATGTTTGCCTAAGTCTCTTACATCACTTGGTGAAGACAAAGTGTCTACTATAATACTTTTTATTTCTAATCTCTTGCACTTTTTATTTGGTTTTGTATTAATGACTTTAATAACTAGTTACTTATGTTGAAGGTGATCTTTCCTTATCGTTTGTCCGTGGTGTCTTGGCATTATTTTACTGTCTATATAAAATAAAGGATTTTCACCATTCATATCTCCACGGTCTATATGGAGGTATGTTGGCTACCTGGTCGGGGGTTAAGGGAACGGTTTGGTAAAGGTCTTGCCATTGTTCAGCGTTTAGAGGTCCTGCAATGGACCTGGGTCAAATTTAGTAGGACCTCCTTCAATGCTTCACGGTATTGGATGGCGGGGGTCCAAACTCTTTGACCCCCTCATAAGTTAACTACTATTAATACTATAACCCGGCTATTTAGGACTGTATCCCTGCTGACTCAGACTACTTAGCCGAGGGTAACGTCACCGCCAAAAGCGGGGCCTACCACAATACTGCATTAATAACTTAATTCATTATCTTCCAATAATCCACCCTTTTAGGATTGTATCCTTGCTGACTCAAACTACTGGGGTGAGGGTAACGTCACCTTCAAAAGAGGGGCCTACTACAATAACTAAGATAATCTCTTAATTATGTGCAAAAGTGCGGAAATAATCAAAGGTTATACTAGATACGAGTCGGAACCAAGTGATTCATCTTGTCTATCTGTTTTTATTTTCAGCATTTTAGTTAGTTTTTATTTTTCTTAGCTTAAAACATTTTTCTAAACTTTTATTTTGATTAGACGTTGAGGATAAACCGGTACTAAAAGCTCTTGTGTCCTTGGACGACCTCGGTATCTTACCAACGCTATACTACACTCAACGATGGGTGCACTTGCCCATATGTGTGTTTAGTGTTAGTGAAATATCGTGTTTTATAAATTTAAAACTTGGCTAAAATAAGTGTTAAAAAGGGCTTAAAATATACACCTAATATATATAACACTTAAACGCGCATCAACAGCTTTTCCCGTCTGAGTGTCTCTAACACTTCTTGCAAATGGTAAACATGCTCAGCTTCATTCTTCGAATACACTAAAATGTCATCGATAAATACCATTACCGACTTATCCAGCATAGGTTTGCAAACCCGGTTCATGAGGTCCATGAAAGCCGCGGGTGCATTAGTCAACCCAAAGAGCATTACGAGGAACTCATAATGCCCGTACCGCGTACAAAAGGCCGTCTTCGGTATGTCTTCCTCGACTTTCAACTGGTGATAACCCGATCTGAGATCAATCTTTGAGAACCAACTCGCTCCTTGTAGCTGGTCAAATAAGTCATCAATTCTTGGAAGTGGGTATCGATTTTTCACCGTGAGTTTGTTTAACTCTCGGTAGTCGATACACATACGCATACTGCCATCCTTCTTTTTCACGAATAGTACTGGTGCACCCCACGGGGATGCACTCGGTCGGATAAATCCTTTGTCGAGCAGTTCTTAGATCTGAGACATCAATTCTTGTAGTTCCGACGGCGCGAGCCGATACGGCGCCTTGGCCACAGGTTTTGCGCCCAGAATCAATTCGATTCCGAACTCTACCTCCCGTTCTGGTGGTATTCCTGGTAAATCTTCCGGGAACACATCTTCATAATCGCGTATGACCGGCACGTCTCCGACTTTGAGGGATTCTTTCTCCGACTCACTTGCGTATACTATATATGCCTTGCATCCATGTTTCATAAGTCTGCAAGCTTCTAGCATTGTGCATACCACTGGGTTACCCCCCTTTTCACCGTATATCGTAACGTGCTTTCCGCTAGGAGACGTCAGTTTTATTTCCTTTCGGAAACATGCCACCTTTGCGTGGTATCGGGACAACCAATCCATACCCACGATCACTTGAAATTCTCCCATCGACATCGGGATCAAGTCTATTGTGTATTCTTCGTCTTCAATGCTCAATTTGCAATTTTTACACACATCACAAACGATAAAACTCTTGTTATTACCTATCTCTACTTCTAAAGGCATAGGTAATTTTGTTAGGACAAATGAAGGATGTCGAATAAACCCATATGAAATAAAGGATTTATTCGCACCCATATCAAATAATACACGTGCAGGAATCGAGTTTACAACAAATATACCTGAAACCACTTCGGGTTCAACTTTTGCTTCTGCGGCAGTCAAGTGGAAAGAAGTAGCCTTTGCCTTCGGGGCTTCACCTTTCGTGTCTTACCCGTCTTTCTTTCCCACTAGCTCTGGGCATTCTGACTTTTTGTAACCCGGTCGATAGCAATTGTAGCAAACCGTCACTTTTTTCGGGCATGATGTAGCCATATGTCCCGTTTTCTGACATATGGGACAAGGTTTATCCTTTAAGCAACACTCGCCCTTATGACCTTTTCCGCAGATCTTGCAACTTGGCGACCCGCCTTTTACATCAGATTTCTTCCCCGTTTCATTCGTTCGTGCCTTCTTGGCAGGGCTTGGATTAACAACCTGTGCCCTTCTTTCACCCCGTTCAACCTGCTTTTTCAATTCAATCTCCCGTTCCCGAGCAACGTTTATGATCTCGGTAAGGGTCTCGTATTTTGAAGGAGTCATAAACTCCCTATACTCAGCGCTCAACATGTTATAGTAATAATATATCTTCTGTTCTTCATTTATCACCAATTCGTTATCCATAAACATTCCCGTGATCTTGTCTATTGATTCACCCTTGCGCCTAAGTTGCATGAACTCTTCCTTGATTCGATTAATGACCGCCTTGGGACTGTGATGTTTAAGAAACGGCGTCTTAAATTCATCCCATGTCATGGCCTTAGCCGCTTCGCTTCCAATTTCTTTCTTTTTGTTATCCCACCAGTCTTTCGCTTGACCCCTTAATTGACCCGTACCATAGGCTACGTAGTCATCTTCATCACAATGGGTCCTCTCAAATACCCCCTCGATATCGCTTAGCCATCGCTGGCATACTATTGGGTCAACCTCCCCATTATATACTGCGGTTTGCACGCCATGAATTCATTGTATGAACAAGGTTTTCGTCCTCCGGACTTTTCCTTTGCTAGATTAGCACTATCTTCCAATTTCTTGATTCTCTCGTCCACTACCGACATAACCGTGTTTTGAATCTTATCGATAAAACCAGACAAACTATTTTCGATTGCCTTTCCAACATCCTCGGTAATCACTTCTCTCATTTGCTCGATGACTCTTGGCACCGCATCATCGTTACCTTTATCCGCCATCTTTAATACTGAAATGTTTACATTAACCGTTAAACATTTCATTTATAACATATGATTTACTTGTTTTGGTTTAATCAAGTTCATGACTTGCTTCAACCGTAGTTGTTTAATGCACTTCTCGTGTTTGGGTGAGTTTACACACTCTTTTCGTGCATATCAGTTCATGTTTCATTCCTATATTCACTAAATCTAATTAAAACAACTAACTCTTACCGGATGCTTGATCAAGCTTGAACCGAACACACTTTATTGACAACCCTTAGCTCTGAATACCAACTTGTAAGACCCTTCTTAAAAGGACTGAATTTAATAATATATCACATGCATTTCAATACAAAAATTATGAGTTTACAAAAAAAACTTTCATGGTTTTTAAGGCCATACTTGTTCATGATATTCTAGTTATCAACCTACTAAATAAACTTTCAAGACATTACTTCAAGTGTTTACATATTACTAAGACTAAAATAGATCAAGTGCGGAAGCTTCATTTAGTGCGTTCGGTTCTCGACAATTGCTTGATCGCCATCCGGATCTAGTCCGTCATCACCTACGGTCAAAACCATGAAAATAATTAGTTTTGACTCTTTAATAATCAAGTATAAACAAGTTCCATGCTCAAACATGTCAAAACAACAAAAATTCACGGATCTGGGGTGGTGGCGTCACGCGACGGGGGTAAGGGTTGGCCGTCGCGCAGCGCCACGGGGTGTTTTTGACAGAAAGTTGTTGGCTGGAGCTGTATATCAGCCCAGCACCATTTTTATCAAAATCCAAACTTTAAATCAACATAACTTTTGACTCGGGCGTCCGTTTTGCGTCATTCTTTTTCCTACGCGATCGTAATTTAATTACGGACGCGTTTATCAACACGATTTACATAAAATATCATTTCAAAAGCAGTTGGCCTATAAGTCATCTCCTTGTTTATTTGACCCACTTGTTTACAAGTTCCGCAACTTGTATTTTATTCATCACATGATTAGGGCCAATTACACATATCTAGATTTTACCAACTATGGCGTTTCGCTTCCCTCTTGAGGGATTGCTTACGCAATAACCTTCATGCTTGTTTTCAAGGTTTCAAACTTGCTTTTTAACACTATTTGACATGCTTAAGTTTCCGAACTTTAATTCCCATATTGAGGGCTCAATTTCACAACGAGTTTAGCGTGTCCGCTACACGGCTTACGCTTTGTTTATAACCATTCAACAAGTGATGGTCATTAACTTCAACGTTTACAACTCAACTTGTTTTGACCCGTTTGGATGCCGAATGGAGACCACCATTCAAGACATTCCAAAATCTATTTCTAACACATGTTTTGACCCGTTTTAATCATCTAAAGCACTTCGTCACTTCCGTGACTTAACGGGGTTTCTTGTTTAGCTAATTTCCAACCCAACGGACTAAAATAAATTAGTAACATCACATAACGAAACCATAGGTCGCGTACCTTTAGAGCACACCCTTCAATTGCGTATCACCTCCGGCTTGTCCGCTTGACGATCCGGATTCTTTACCTAAAGAGTTCCATTCACAACCAATTTAGAACTCTTTTATAATCGATAACAGAAAATTCTTTATGATATTCAAATCTATGTTTTTGTCCGATCTTTAACACTTTTATTCCTCACTTAGGCATTTTAACAAACACCTAGCGGGTCAGATTTTTACATAATCATTACTAGGTTCTTGACATGTTATTTCCATCTATATTCACTTCAATTAGGCAATTTACACAATTTTTAACATCAATAATATTGAATTTGATCACATAAATTCAGTTTTCACTAGAATAGAAATCATAATCCTAGTGTTTATCTAGTTTCTACAATTTCATTAATCATCTACAATGGTGATTATAAACTCCTCAAGTATCATGCAAGGATTTAACAAGAGATCATCTAGGGTTTTTCCCTAGACATCATATTACTTCTAATTTCATCTATACAACACATAATCAAGCTCAATTTTCGTTTTTCACAATTAACCTAGAATTCATGATGCATCAAAATATCAAAATTTTGCATACCTTATGATCCCTTCAACAAGGTGATCACTAATTCGGGTTTGAAACTTGATTTAGAGCTGATTATGGTCTTCAATTTGTGAGTTTTTGTGAGAATTAAGATTTGAAGAGGAAACCCCTGATCGCCCCCTTGTTCTGATCGACCCAGACACGCACACATGTGTGTGTTTGGTGTGTTAATTGTTATTTTAACATTCAAGTTTCAATCTTTACAAGTTTTGTCCCTTAGCTTTTTTTTAACTTATAATCTAGATGTTTTAACCTTATTATATGCCACTACAAGGCTCGTAGCTAACTGGGTTATAATTTCCTAGTTGGCTGGTTCTAGTTTGATTAATACTTTATAATTCTGATTTAAAGTTTTATAAATTCCGGGTTGTTACAACTACTTATAATTTGTGCTTGAAAACCTATAAATTTCTGTAGATGCTTGAAAACCTATAAATTTCTGTAGATGAAGATGCAAATTATTATATATGTCAATTTCTAACACTCTTTTGCGCCATCTACTTTTCTATTTTTTTGCTTTTCACCACAATGGTTTCTTGCTTTTTGCTTTCTCCACACAACCATGACTTCTCAATTTCTCAACCATGACTTCTCAATTTCTCATTTTAACTTCTATCAAACTGTTTTTCACACCGTGATCCCACCATATATATTCTTACATTTGGAGAGAATCAGAGAACCCCAAGAGAATTAATAAATCAAGTTTATACACATTCACATTCACAAACGAACAAATTTCTAATCTTTGTCATCCATGATAATCCTTCATTCCTTATTCATATTTCCCTTAATAATTAATTTACTTCACAATAGTTCGTTTTTATTCTACCAATTTAAATGAGTAATAAATCCATTAAAAAATTTGAGTGATAACCTAGGTAAGAGTGTAAGACATAATAGGGTTAAAAACGAATAGAGATTACACGTGAATCGTAGAGTTGTCTAATCTTAGTATATAATTTTTCCTAATCCATCATGTAACTTAAGCATCGGTACATATTATTGGAAATGTTGCCAGTGTTTGTTTTTATGGTTTTTCATCTATGTAATACACGACTTTATTTTTGGGTTACATCAGACGAGTTTCATGAAATGGAACCGTTGTAGATAAAAAAAAATTGTATCGTAAACAACATGTAAACAACATCGAGTACCGGAACTATAACAAATCAACATTCAAGCCAACAAAAGAAAAAAGAACCAATTACATTTAATCAAATTGATATGAGATGTACAAGTATGGTAGTCGTTTTCATCTTTACCGGTTGTTATACCTGATGTCACAAACTCAGATTCAAAAGCACAACACAGATTTATTCAAAACAATCAAAAGGTTACAATGAAGCAATCAGCCAGTCATCACAGGTTGAATAGTGATATAAGAGATTCAACAAGAACAAACAGCAACAATAGAACCCTAACACTCTCACGTATTTTACTTGTGAGAAATGAGGAAGACAAAGAACACCAAATGTAGAAATGAGAGCTTGCTGATGCTCGATGATGAGGGCAGCCACAATCAACACCTTTTAAGGGGGAAATAACCCTAGCATACACGAGACAGCTGGAGCCCAAGAGAAGAGCCCATATGAGAGGCAGGCCAGCGACACACACGGAGGGGAGCGGCCCAAAAGAAGCAAGACCAAGCCAAACCTCACACCAAAATAAAACAAGAAATTATTAGAACAAAACACATAAAAAAAACTATAACAAATAATAATAAACTAAAGGGAAAAGCACATTTATACTGATATTTCAACACCCCCCCCCCCCAGTTTAAATGTGCAAAAAGGTTAATGAGACCAATGGACTTACACATTTGAGCATGAGCTGTAGGTAAAAGGCCTTTGGTAAACAGGTCAGCGAGCTGATGTTCAGTCTTTATACCGCAAGTCTTGATTTGTCCTGAAGCTATTTTTTCTCGTAAAAAGAACAAGTCAACTTCAAAGTGCTTGGTCTTGTCATGAAACACAGGGTTAGAAGCAATGGACAAGGCAGCGGAGCTGTCACACTTTAGAATAACAGGTATGGTAACCTCAACATGTAGCTCTCTAAGAATGTTGATCATCCACAACACCTCACATGTAGCGCTGCACATTGATCTGTATTCTGCCTCGGCAGAAGATCTGGACACCACGCTCTGTTTTTTGCTTTTCCAAGAGACCAAAGAACCCCCAAGAAAAATACAGAAACCGGTTACTGACCTTCTACTTTCAGTGCATTTTGCCCAGTCCGAATCGGAATAGGCAGTTAAATGGAAAGAGTCGGTTCTTTTAAACATAATCCCAGTTCCAGGTGCCCCTTTGGGGTACCGTAATACCTTGAAGGCAATTTGAGTGTGGGCTTCGGTGGGTTGGTGCATAAATTGAGATAAATAATGCACTGAATACGCTATATCTGGTCGAGTATGTGATAAATAAATTAACTTACCAATTAGTTTTTGATATTGGGTAACATCAACCGAATTGGTTTCCTTTTTCGTTAAATTTGTTAGAACATGATTCTGGTCAATAGGACAACCAATGGGTTTGCTACCACTCATCCCATATTCATTAAGAAGGTCCATGCAATATTTTCTTTGTGAGAGACACACCCCATCACTAGTTTTTATGACCTCGATGCCACGAAAAAATTTTAAGAGCCCAAGGTCCTCAATCAGAAATTCAATTTTTAATAAAAATTTCACTTCAGTCACTTTCCCTTCATTGTTTCCAGTTAGAACAATATCATCTACGTAGACAAGCAAGACAATAAAGATGTCAATTTTGGACATGATAAACATAGAATGATCACACTTGGACTGAACGAAACCAAATTTAACAAGAGCCTGAACAAGTCTTTCATTCCACATGCGTGGGGCCTGTTTGAGGCCATACAAGGACTTGTTCAATTTGCAAACTTTGTTTTGATGTTTGACACTTAGACCATCCGAAAGACTCATATAGACTTCTTCCTTAAGGTTTCCATAAAGAAAAGCATTATTGACATCAATTTGGTACATCAGCCAGTTATTTTGGACAGACAAACGGATGACACATCTGACAGTAACCATTTTAACCACATGTGAGAAAGTTTCCTCAAAGTCTATACCCTCTCGTTGGTTATAACCTTTAGCAATGAGTCTAGCTTTAAATCTATCGATCTCACCTGTGGATTTATATTTGACCTTAAAAACCTATTTACAGCCAATGGGTTTTTTCCCACTAGGTAGGTCCACTATATCCCAGGTGTTGTTTCTGTGAAGAGCTGATAGCTCTTCATTCATCGCAATAATCCACCTTTTGTCCTTGATGGCATCTTTATAGGTGGATGGTTCGATGGTTTTGTTAACATTGGCAGCCAAACAGATATTTTCCCTAGGCAAGTTGGAGTAATTTACTACTTTATCATAACTATACTTAGCATGGCCATCAACAAAGTCATTAAACTTCTTAGGGGCAGACACAGATCTAGACGATCTCCTAACAGTTTGGGTACCCACAGGAAGGTTTGATTCATCATTGGAACTACTCGACTCAGCCCTCACAGGACCAGGTTCAGCACTAGTGGACTCATGATTGTCAGCCACATCATTAGATCCTAATGACTACTGAACAGCAGTGTGCTCAGCCTCGTCACTGTGTTGCTGTGTCTCAGCAGGAGAATCAGGAATGTCCTTCTCTTCATCATAGGGATTTGTATCACTTTGAAGTTTCAATGTTGTCAAAAAAGTTGATTTGATTTAAAATATTTGTATTGACTTGTTCTGGAGAGTTGTTTTTATTCTCAAAAGGAAAAATGGTTTCATGAAAACTGACATCTCTAGAAATGATGAATTTCTTTTGATCTAAACTCCAGACCTTATAGCCTTTTTTATAGTTAGAGTACCCCATAAAAACACATTTTTCAGCCCGTTCTTCTAGTTTATCAGTGTTATCCAAAACAGTGAAAAAACAAAGGCAACCAAAAACTTTCAAGTGATCAAGAGAAGGTATAAAGCCAAAAAGCATTTCATAAGGAGAACTACCATGCAACACAAAAGAGGGAAGCCTGTTAATCAAGTAGGAAGCAGTAAGCACACATTCATACCAGTATTTAAGAGGGACTTTAGACTGAAATAATAAAGCTCTTGCAACATTTAGCAAGTGTCTGTGTTTTCTTTCCACAACACCATTTTGTTGTGGAGTATAAGTGCACGAGGTTTGATGGATGATACCGTTTGTTTTAACAAAGGTAGTCATCTGTGAATTAATGAATTCAGATCCGTTATCACTCCTAAAAATCTTGACATTAACTTCAAATTGGGTTTTGACCAGATTATAAAACTTTGTATGTTCTCAAACACTTCAGATTTAGATTTCATTAGATAGACCCATACAGATCTGGTAAAGTCATCTACAACGGTGAGAAAATATTTGTACCCATCTATGCTAGTTAATTTGTAAGGATCCCAAACGTCCAAGTGAACCAGATCCCCTACTTTAGTTGACCTATGGTCACTTAGAGGAAAGAGTACCCTGTGTTGTTTGGCCTTGTGGCAGATGTCACAAGGTTTGGTGTCATTTGACTCAGTTTTAATTTGTAAGACCTTTAACACTTGTTCAGCTGGGTGACCCAGTCTTGAGTGCCAGAGCTTTATATTTTCAGTTTTACTTAAACAAGAAAAATTAGTGCCTAGAGGATTACAACAAAAGTACAAACCCTCAGTTTGTCTACCAGTCACCAGGGTTTTCTTTGTGCAAGGATCCTGAATATAGCAAGTATTTTCATCAAAAATAACTCTAAGTTTGTTGTCTTTAGCTAGCTTATACACAGAAATGAGATTCACCTAATATTCAGGCACAACAAAGACATCTTTTAAGATCACAGAATCAGATAGCTTAAAGCATCCAATTTTTGTAACTTTAGCGTCTGTCCCATTTGGATGTTTAATTGTTATGATGTATTCAGAAATATCAACTAAGTTAAACATGTTTTCACTGGTCATGACCATATGCTGGTTTGCACCAGAGTCAATGATCCAGTTCAAAATCTGAGATGGTGAGCCTATAGAGTTGAAACAAAAGAAGTTTTTGTAGTCTCCTAGAGTAGAGAAGGAGTTGAAGCATTTACCTCCTACATTGGACTTATTGGTGTCTTCAGTTTTATTTTCATTCAGCAACCCTAGCAACTTAGAAAACTGATCAGCAGACAGAGTATTCAAGGAACTAGCACTTTTATCACACATAGAGTTGTTCACAGAGGGGCTATTACTGTTATTAGCAGAATTGTTAGACTTAGACCATTGACTATTTTGATTAGGTTTTTGTCTATAGTTGGTGGGATAGCCATGCAGTTCAAAACATTTGTCAACAGTATGCCCAATTTTATTGCAATGAGTGCATTTAAGGTTAGGATTGGGACCCTTGTTAAATCTTTTCTTGTTGTCATTAAAATTACTTGACTTAGCAACAAAACCAACATTAGGAATTTTTGACCCACTATTCGATCCTCTATGTGATTCTTCTCTAGAAATGATAGAGAAGGCAGTTTTGATACTTGGTAGAGGATCCCTAGTCAACAGATTTGTTCTAACTGATTGGTAAATATCATCAAGACCCATTAAGAATTGCATAAGTTTAATTAACTGACTGAACTCATTGAATTTAGTAGAAGCATTGCAAGTGCAAAAAGGCAGTTGTATCATGGCATCAAACTGTTTCCACATAGTGTTGATTTTATGATAATACTCAGACACACTAGAGCTATTTTGACTAACAGAGTTGATTTTTTGATATAAGCTAAACACAACAGACCCATCAACTTTATCATAGGTATCTTTTAAAGCATCCCACACTTCTGAGGCAAGTTTAGAATAGACTTGACCAACATATAATTCATCAGAAACAGAATTCAGAATCCAGGTGAGCACAATAGAATTACATCGATCCCACTGACTAGCAAGCACATCATTGTCTTTAGATTTAACACAAGTTCCATCAATAAAGCCTAATTTATTTTTAGCCATTAGAGCAAGTTTCATAGCATTAGACCAGACCACATAATTCTCAGTCCCTTTTAGTTTTATGCTAACTATTGTGAGCCCACTAGAGTCACTAGCATGGAGATATAATGGGTCATTAGCATCCAACTTGCTAATCAAAGTCACAGCAGACTCAGTTTTATCAGCCATAACAGCAAGAAAGGAAACGCAGAACAGAACAGTCAACAAACAGATAAGCAAACAAAGATTCCAAACAGATAAGCAAACAAAAAATACCAAACAGACACCGGCGAAGCCTGGACAGAGGTCCGATCAGAGGTTCATCACTCAAGGTGCCTCCGCAGACAATGACCAGGGAGCCACAACTCAACAGACCAAACCAGACACAATGGAACAGAGTGAACCCTCTCTATGTCCCAAAAAACAAACCGGTCTTGCCCAAAACCCGGTATCAAGGATGCCTAAACTCAAGACACAGTGATGCAAAACAAAAAATAAAGAGAGAAGGAACGGAAAGATCTCACAGTGGGTGCCAACAAAAGGGGACCGGGTCTATAACCTTCACTTAGGGTTACAAGACATAGGTCAGAAAAAAACCGGAGAAAAATCCTGTTGGTTTGCCCTAACGGGACCAACGAGGATCTTCTTCTTCTTCAACAAAGGCAGAAAAAACCCCAGATTAGGGTTTCCACAGCAGCGCCATCACCGGAAACCAGAAACCAACGAAAAACCCCAAACCCAAGAACTTAGTGTAAGGACTCTCAAAAATGTCCTAAACTGACCCGTAAGTGAAAACCCGGACCCCTGAAACCCTAATCCATATCAAAAATCAAGAAAATCAAAATTCTGGTCTTCAGGCGGGCTGTGTAAACCTTAAGCTAAGGTTACGCGGGCCGCGTCAAACTTGGGTTGACCGGATAAGTGTTCCCGGTCCACGTGTTGTCCACCTGGCATACCTACTTGTGACACATCAAACCTACACGTAGACTAGACCTCTACGCGGGCCGCGTAAAGGTTGGCTTAGGGCTCACGCGGGCCGCGACAGAACTCAATTTCAGCTATAAATAGCTTGGACCTCGAGCTATCATTCTGTGTCGACAAAAACTTTCAAAAATGAATTCTTACTGCTCTAAAGTCGAAATTTCAATTAAATTAGCGAGGCGCTGCTCCGATGTCGGGTATTAACTCGATCGCTGATACGATTCAATGTCCGATCGATTGAAACTATCCGATGGATGTTTAAGTGCTGCCCACATTAGGGTTATGCTTTGTCATTTGTCGTGAATTCGATGGATGTTTAAGCATCGCACTTTGTCATTCGTTGTGAGGGTTTTATCTCGTGAGTTATCGTAAATGTTGTATTAGTTACTGACCTAGTTCGTGTGCATGTTATTTAAATTAGGTTACAAGGCTAAACAGTAGGCTAAACTCTGCCTGTATAAATCTGCAATGTGAGTTATTCTCTTTTATCAAAAGTATTTCACAATACTCCAATCATTTTCAAAAGTTATAATTACAGGGATTAAGTCATGGTTATCTTGAATCACTGGCTAATTAGGGTATTGTGCACATTACTAATTTCTCACGGTTAGGTTAATAAATCCTAACAGTGATAAACGTCACTACTTGGGGAAGGACCCAATAGTGGTATGACCATCGTCACCAGGTGACACGGCGCCAGATAAAAATAAGATAGAAGCCATTGTAATCGCTCTTATGCTGTAATTAATAACTAATGTGTCATTTTACAAACTTGAATGACTCACCAGTATTTCCCCGCTGACAAAATATTTTTAAAACATGTTTCAGGTGACCTGTTATAAATCAAGGAAAACGTGCTACGGAGCACTGATAAAGCTTGAAGAGGTGGCTCAGTTAAAATGAATAAAACATGTTTTAATAAATCAGGGAATTTACTTGTGAAATTCCTCTATTGTAAATTATGGGGTATATCCCGGATTATGAAATAAAATAATCGGGCAATTTGAGTTTTAAAAGATCCTGTTAAAATCTTCCGCTGTCGCATCAATTAGATACCACGGGTTCCTGTCCCGCGGCTCCTGACCGGGTCAAACCGGGGCTGGGGCCGTGACAGGAAAAGGTGGTATCAGAGCACTGAAAGAGCCACTGATTTAAGCCAATTAAGTATTTTCAAAATACTTAAATTTCCTTATTGCCAATCTGTGATTATGTGATTTTATCTTGACTATCTGTTAATTTACAGTATGGGTAAGCAAAGAATTTCGGATATCTATCGTAAATTAGATAGTTCACCAAAAGAAAAGGGAAATTCATCTCAATCAAATTCCTCAAGATACTCAGCAGATACTGAGGTGGGAATATTTGTCCATAAGGCACAGTTTGAAAATCCACTTACCCCTAGTAAAAGAAGTTAGATTATTAGAAAAAGTCAAGAGAAAATAAGGAAGTCACAGGAAACCCAGAAAATAAGCAGCAAACCACCATGGGAAGACGAGTTAGACGAGAAATGGGTAAATCTCTATATGTTAGCCACTATCGCAATAAATGCTAACCTCTAGTTAAATCACCAAAACAGTATCAGCACCTACAAGATAGAAACTCTAAAAATAAACACTAGTATATTTCATATTCTAGTTGTACTAAAAATAAATATTTTGTTTTAATAAAATGGTTTGTATTTAAGTTTCTAAATTGCCATTCTATGATTTTGAGAATTACAAAATTTTAACTTAGAATTTTGTGTGTTTCTTCATAAACTGCTAAAACAGCATGAATGAATTATCTGAAGCTCTAGAGAATCTCAATCTCTATCCTGTGAAAATAGAAGTTTCCAGAGATTTTACTGGTTACTTGGCCGATGTGAAAGAACCTATTGAATTTCAAGCTCCACCTCCGGAGAAATCAAAAGCTAAGAAAAGAAGGAGATTTGTGGGCTGGAGGCGTGTACGAAGAAGGAAACCAGCAACTAGGAAACTTCCCAAGATAGAGAATCCTATGGATAAAGGAAAGGGGATAGAAATTGGGGAAAGTCCTAGGAAAGCAGGAATAAAAATTTGGGAAAGTTCTAAACCAACAGGAATAGAAATTGGCGAAAATTCTAGGAAAGCTGAGGAATTACCATTTCAAGAGGAATTGGATCACATACTAGCAAGCTGTGACATCCTTAGGCCTATCAATACAAACCTTTTCCCTTATCCTGCTGAAACCCAACTTCCAATAAACTTATAACCGACCATCCCAGAACCTTTGATCCACACCCAACCTCTGGGAGAAATGGAAGAATGGTGGACCAACGACTGGCAGTTTCAAAACCTTCTCAATAACCCTTATACCTTTTTCCCTCAGTTCGACCCAGAACCTGTACCAAACCCACCAATGAGTAATGAAAACTTAGCTGAACTCCGCCATTTTGGCGAAGAGCTAATGGATGTCGGGAATAGTATCCGGGAGATAGGAGAACAAATCTCCTGGAAGTACGACGATAGGGAACATCGCTTTTGAAATGCCAGCAGACTAGGGATAGTGTGGTTGTGAAGTTATGTTTGTATAATAATGTCACACCCCGACTTTCCACGTGTCACCGGTGGGCCCGGTGGGGAGTATCGTGACGTGGTTGGCAACATAATAGTCAAACAACACAATATATATAAATATGCACAGCGGAAGCAAAAGATAAATACATATTACAACCCGAATTTAAAGTAATATCCAGTATTACAACGGAAAGTAAAGGATCCACAGGCGGATCTTAAAACATAAACATTTTTCAACAGACTTTAGGCTCCTAGAACTTGCAAGATTCCTTATAAATGCCCTGAGCTTCCAGCCAATTACGTTCTGTACCTGTCACTTAACCCTTTTGGAAAATACGTCAGTTTTCACTGGTAAATACACTCAACCGACTCATTTTGAAAAGGTTTAATAAAATTGATTTGAATGCACGTGGCACAAAACATCTTTTATAATTTGATTAAAATGCACAGAGGCAAAATTAATCTTTTTATACTTGGAACAATTATAGTTATAATCTTGTATACAGATTTACATGTTCGTTGTACGTTCAGGGCCCGATGTAGAAACCGAGTCAGATTAACAGACACACCACAAGTATAGGCCCACATGGAAGTGAGATACCGTTTTTCCTTAAGCAACTGTCAGGTGTATGCCTACACCCCGTGTATAAGGCGTGGCCATTTTATAATACAATGATGTCAAGGATATCCGGGACATGGTCATTAACCCCTAAAGGCTTTTATTTCAAACAATACAGATTAAAACGGGTTACCTCAATAATTTAATCAGAATACGATTAAACATTCAATACCCAACCAAGCGGTATTATTATAATACAGTATCCCAAGCCCGTATAGGGAAAATAAGTTAAGAGTATTTACCTGAGCTAGCTCCTGTCTTAAATAGCAAGAATTAATAACTCAGTTGTATTCACTTAAGTAAGCATAGGTATAATTTACTGGAAGGCTCTAGTCTGGAATGATGGTATAAATAACCAATTAGAATGCTAACGGGTCTTTAATTAAGCCTAAGCTTAGACCGGTTAGTCTTAAGGAAATATACGGTTCAAACGCATGATTAAGCGAAGACCGGAATAGAATGTGTTTTAGACCCGACAAGTTTGAAGACTTGTATAACATGGGTATTTCATACACATTCTGGATTTTGAGATAAAACCGATAAGGTTTGACCCGTTTCGGCTAATTTATGTAAACTTGTTACATAAACCGAACCGAACGCGTAATAAGCGTGACGGGTATTCATGAGAGCCATATTCAGGTTTCCTAAGTTAATTATGCCTCAAATATGTTGTGACATCAGTAAGATGTCTTTCATTATGCCCGAAACGTATTTAAACACAAACTAGGCCCCGTAGGGGTAGTTTGGTCATTTAAAAGGTTATAAAAGAGTTTAAGTGTTTACCTGAGTTACAGGTCTGATATAATCAGCAAAAATACTTATTTTACTAAATTATAATTAGTAGGGTAAAGTTTATATGTGAAATTTATCAATTATAACCAAACTATGCACCGTAGGGGCATTTTGGTAATTTCACATAAGCCGTAAAGCTCAAAACTGAAGTCTGAGTTAAAAAACTTTTGCTTACTGTTAAAATATTATAATTTACCTAAAATATCAGTAGATATCAACCCTTGTATTTCTAAAATAGTTCTAGTACATACTATGCGTTAAAAACGCTTAGAAAGGCGATTAGAAGCCGTTTCCGGGTTCTACCGATAAAGCTGATATTTTTATTATTCCAGAAGGCTTAAAATAATTTATTTATCATTTAAGATCAGTAGCAAAAGGTTTGGAGTCGATTAGATATGTAAAACTCATTTTATAGCCCGTAAGGGCAAAACCGACAATTACCGGATTAAGCCTACGACTCTAAGTTATGCTCAGCCTAAAATTAATTAAAAATCTTCAAAAATCCCAAAATAATATATTACATCAGTAGGTAGTAAGTTTGATATCAAAAAGTAGGCTTAGATAGGCTATATGCTAATTACGCCGTTTTATTAACATAAAGCTTCTTAATTACGCTAATGAGCATAACTCTCAATCTACACCTCAAACTGATGTCAAAATTTGTATGCAAGTTTAAATATCAGTAATTAAAGTTTCTACTCTTTTACATTTCCAAAAATCACGTTTTAAGGTAATAAGGGCATAATGGTCAACATGTGAGCATTTAACGGAATCATGTGTATTAATCGGTTAACTAATGAACCATTGTGTATAATCACAGAGGGTTATACTAGCATGTAACCTGGTCCAAATGAAGCTCTTAGATATTTCTAAATCATACCAAAACGGGTCAGAACTGAAGTCAAAGCAAAAGTCAAAGCTTTGCTACTTTCGGCTCCGAACCGGGTCTAAACAGTAAATTGTCGGGTTGAACATGTTTAGACATGTTCTTACACTAATTACCAAGTTATCTTAATGATCAAACAGGTTGTATATGTTCTACATTGCTAATTATGCATAATTTAGAATTTAAGTATCCTGTTGACTTTTTAATAAGTTTGACCCGACATTTGACCTAGTTAGAGTGGGAATCAGGGGGAACCCTTTTGAGGGTTTATTACCGACATAATTACCAACTTATAACTACTTTTGATTCGACTAATCACTGGACCATTAGTGATTAATCGTTAAGTCAACCGTTAATTACGACGGTTTGACTTTTAAGCTTAATCTAGGCAAAAACTTAACTAAGGAAGGTTAAGCAAACTTACTGAAGTCCTATGCTTGATTAGGAAGGTCTTGTGTCTGCTCTTAAGCTCCCAAAAGCTCCAGAATTGCACAAGAGGTGAATGATCAAAAGGTTGCAACTTCATGGCCTTTTATAGTGTTTAAGACACCATAATTTGTGGACAAATAAGTCTACAACTGACCATAAGTTATTTACAAGTGTCCCTACGGTCTAAGAGTAATGTAGGGGTCGCCCTTGAAGTGAAAATATCTGATCTAAGTCGGTTCCAAGGCTGAACAGCCAAAATAAACGATTTTCTGCATCTGGGGGCCTGACGCGGCCCGCGTAAGGTTTTGTTAACCTTTACGCGGCCCGCCTAAGCCACGTTTTCATGTTTAAACATTTTTAAGTTGTGGCATCTCGTCTCTTGGCCTCTCGAAGGGTCAATTAAGCATTTTTCTTGCAATTTGACCCCTTCTTATTTACCTACAAGGGCTTTAGGACTTATACCCACTTTGCCAAGTCCCTGGACACTTCTGGTTAACCCGAAAAGTCATAACTTTCAACGTTAACGCTTTAACCCCTCGCATACGAATTGGATCATAACTTTCTCATACGATAACGAAACTTTATGAAATTTATATCGTGCATTCCAGTGAGCATAATTAACCGTTACAAAACTTCGGGTTTGTCAAAAGGTCACTCAGAGGTATAACTTAAACATGTTGACACATTTAACCCCTGTAGTTTGTAATCTCCCACTTTTAGCTTCGTATGATCCATGATTTATTCGTTTGATGGTATAAACATCATGTTGGCTAATTGTAAAGTATATTTATTCATTGTTGACAATTTGAACCCTTATATTTACATACTTTTCATGTTTGTCAACTTTAGTCCCTCAAGAGTATTCTTTTGCACGTTCAAGCTTATGACACGTGTCAATACATTATAGGACGTGAGTTTTCGAGGTGTTACATCCTCACCCCCTTAAAAAAATCTCGACCTCGAGATTTTTTAATAGTAAAGGAAGTATTTTCTATCTTATATTGGGCTTAATCTTCCCCAGTACCTTTGAGCCTCTAAGGCACTCCAATTGACCTTTATAATAGGTACATGTATCTTTTTGGAGCTTCTAATCCTGTCGATCCTTAATCGACACAGGTTGCTCATCATATTATAAATCTGCATATCATTATGTGATAATGCTTCTTGACTCATTGGCGAAACACCCTTCAGTCACTTGTGTGTAATGTATTGCGAGCTCTGCCAAGTTCCTTAAATAGGTTTTAGCTTATAAGCTATATGATCTTGATACATTCGATTTCCTTTGAATGATTCTATATATCCACAGCTTACTAGCCTGATAATTTTAACAATTTGGCACACCCTTCCTGGGTGATCTCTTTGCTGAACCTTATTCTTAACAAGAATTTAGGAGGTTTGTTATTTCCATTACTTCTTGATTTTCTGCCAAATACTGGCATCTTACAGGTGATTATGAATTTGCATGATCTTATTTGTTGTTTTTAATGCAACCTTTAGATCCTAATAAGTGGACTTTCTAAAATCTCGTCCATCCAACGGATGTTTTGATATTTCATTTATACAAGGTCTCCAAAGGAGCCACCTTGATGCTTATATAACAGTTATTATAGAAAAGCTTATCTTAAGGTGAGATGGTTATTCCAACCATCGCTCAAATTAATCTTAAGAAGTAGCTAATCCTTACAGTTAGCCGAACAAATTGATGATCTTGGGTAGCTGATGGCAATTCTTAATTGTTGCCTAATTAGGGTTGCGGTAATCAATGCATAAGCAAAATGAATCGTCTTTCATAACTAACTACACCGAATTCTTAGGATATTGAGTTAGGCTATATGAATCCATATCTTAAAACTTACTTAACCAGGGTTTTCGATTTTTCCAATAATGGTACTGGCTGTCTTGGAGATTTCATAACACACAGCTTTAAATGGGATATTAAACTTAACTCTACCTGCCTCCCAAGGGTGAACAGGGTAATCTTAGGAGAAGATAATCAAGGTACAAGGAGGTTGCAGAGATTTCCATATCTCAGGCTCCTGTTCACTCATCAACGCTTGTGTCTAATAAGTGACACATTTATGTTATTAGTCCACGAATTCCTTAATCGGGAACATTTCCATGGACAATTTCATTCCGGATATCTCCTTTGAATAGTATTAGTTGACTTTAGTACCATATGATCATTGGAATATCTTTGTGGTCCCATGCATTAAACCTCGATACTGATCAGGCATGGAAGCAATCTATGAACTTATTAAGATACACCAATCCTCATATAGCGCTTTTGTCATACCATTTGGTATTCGAAATCAGTAGAGATCAAGGAGATATCAATTTCATATGATGATGTACTTTATCTGGAGGGAGGGTACATTAGGACTTTCTACTGTTTACTATTGTAGTATCAATAGTATGCGTCGCATCATCAATGGCGCGATTGACTGTTGTCTTATCCGAGTTTATCATACTCGAGATTTAGTTCCTATTACCAGATGAATCATTTACTTAGTTGCAATCCAACATCTGCTATTCATCACCCTGATGGCCTTAACATATACTAACCATGGTTTCATCAAACTATACCGGCCAATAAGGCACTAACATTTTTAATGAACGTTATTTTAAAAATATAACAATATCACTTAGCCTAGGTCACAAAAGACCATCAATGGCATTTAAGGGTTGGACCTAGTCCATCACCTTTTTGACAGGGGATCAAAAAGTCACATCTGTCTTTATTATACTGATGAATTTGGATAGCTTGAAAGTTTTCCATAAGGGTATCAGAAAAGAGCGATTCCTAATAGATATAAAATATCAATCTAGGATTTGTTAGAGCATTTTCTAAAGTATTATCGGTCACTTTCTACCTCGCATTAAATGACCGGAGTCTTAATCAGACGGAGACAACAGTTCTCAATATTTATCATTCATTATAGAATCATATGTGCCAGTATCAATTAAATTTCTGCATAAACTGCTTGATATGGAAAGGTACCTGCTATGTAATTATCATTCTGCACCATCTCCTGGGCGTTCATCAAGCGTTTGCTCTCTTGGCCTCTTCGGGCTTCTTCTGGTTCCTAGGGCAGTTAGTCTTGATATGCCCCTTCTCGTTGCAACCATAACAGGTTGCATCTTTCAACTTCTTGCAATCCAAGGTTTTATGTTCCTTAGACTTGCAGATTCCACAGGGTAGTGGCTCAGACTCAAATCTGCATTTCCCAAGATGGTATTTCCTACAGGTTCCGCACCTGGTCTTCTCACCCGACTGCTGGCTGTCTCTCTTAAACCCGGAACTCTTCTTATCTTCAGAATTCCTCTTCCTATCGGAGCGATGAGAATTTTCATCCTCCCTTTTTCGCTTTCCATCTTCAGAGGCTTTTGCAGCCTTGTTTCTGACTACATCGAGTGTGAGAGATAGCGACAGATCTGCCACTGACCTGAATGTAGTAGGTCTTGAAGCCTTAACACTGGCTTTTATTTCTGGGGCTAAACCCCCAATGAAGCGAGCAATTCTCTTGGGTTCTGGTGTTACTAGGTAAGGAACCAGTCTGGACAGGGTATTGAAACTGGTGAGGTAAGCTTGACAATCTAAGTTTGTCATAACCAATGATAAGAAATCTGACTCAATCCTCTCAACCTCGTGTTGAGGGCAGTAGTTCTCCATAATGAGAGCAACAAACTGTTCCCATGACATGTTGTAAAGTGGGATCTTCCCAGCAGCTTGAATGAGAGCCTTCCACCATGCTAGTGCCTCTCCCTTGAACGATTGGGATACATACTTCACTACATCCCTCTCAGCACAACCGCTGATATCGACAACTGTGTCCATTTCATCCAACCAGGTCATACAATCGATTGCCCCTTTCTCCCCAGTGAAATCCCGGGGTTTGCAGGAAACAAAGTATTTATAGGTACAGGACTTGGTATGAGGTTCATCATCGAACACTATCCTCTTGGATGGAACACTGAGTTGATTAGATGAACGTCGATCATCATCTTTCTTTGACTTATCTTTCTTTGGAAGTGGCTTGCTATGAGCCTCAAAATGAGTCTTAGGGACAGACTTAGAGTGGGGTATAGATGAGGCTTTACTAAGAGTCTCACTATACTCCTTGAATTGCTCCGCTACAGCTTTAGATACCGCCGTATCAATTAGTGTACGAAGTTCTCCCCTGGTTATATTGATCTTATCATCATCGCGGTTTTCCAGAGGATGACTGTTCATCTCATCAGAGTCAGCCATGTAGTCTTAATTGCTACAAAAAGAGAATGAGTGCAAGGTTTATTTAGAAGCTCATTCAGTACTATCGTTCTTGACGAGTTATTAACCATGGTAATATAAACCATATTGGTTAATTTGTTAGTTATATTTAATTAGCATTTTCATTATAATTTATCCTAGTTATAAAACATTAAGGATATCAAGGTGGCGCAAATGGCCTAGTCACTAGGACAGTTTTAAATTTACAAGACATGATTTCAGAGAATCGAGGTATTTAGGTTTGAATCAAAGTTCATTACCTTTTTCTTGACAGGGAGTTGTAGGCTACCACTGTCTTTAGTCTCCGAGGACATTAACTATAGCCCGTAGGCACTTCCCTTCTAAGGGATGTTTATTATGGAATTGCCCCTTAGGGTAATTCATTAACCATGGTAAACAGAGACCGTATTCGGTTAATTTATTATTCACATTTATTTAGGATTTCTATTATAATTTATCCTAATTATGAACAATAACAATATATATTGGCACATAAGGCCTAGTCACAAGGACAATTTTTAAATTATTAGCCAGGATTTCAGAGAATCGAGGCATGAAGGTTTGAATCATAGTTCATTACCTTTGTCAGACAGGGAGTCATAGCTACCACTGTCTTTTGGCTCATATGGAAATGAGCAAGGCCCGTAGGCACCATATTACCACGTGTGGTCGAAATATGATCATCTTAATTGATGATTTATACCCATGATTCAGAGATCATTAAGTTGGGTTTGGAATCTTTGGAAAGATCCTTATAAAAATGACGTGTGTGATTTTAACGAATCACGTCTGCCAGGAGCGTTAACATGTTTTCAGATATTAACTGGGATTTGAATATTTTTAACAGGCCTTACCATCTTGGCCCGGTCTTTTAATTGACCCGGAGGCTAGGTTTCACCTTTAAGATTCTTAATTAATATTTAACGTAGAACAATCCTAAATTGGAATGTTAACAAGGATCTGAATCTAATTATGGAACTACCATCTTGGCCCGGTCTTAAAATGACACGTGGCTAGGTCTTGTCCTTTTTAGATTTTGTCATTTTATTATAATGGTAGATCTTATAAAAGGAATGTTATTTTTCATTTATTTCATATTTCATATTTAGGATGAAAATTCAGTCATTCCACTGTAAAATAAAACTTTCAGGTTTGCCCTAAAAGGGACTTTGAAAGTAATAATGTTGTCCTCGAAGGGACTGAAAAATAAATATGTCCTTAGAAGGACTATTAAGGAAACGATCTTCCGCAAAAAAGGAGTTTCTTCTTTATTTTATTTCTGAATGCTTTCTCCTTGGCTGCACGTTTCACCTTGGCCGCGGTACGAAGCTCAGCTTTTCAAGGCTCCGGTTGTGGAGAATTCTTATTACAGCTTCTTCGCTTGGCGACGTATCCAATATATAAAAATTTGGAAGCAAAAATTTCTAGATTGGGGTTGAGATTATTCCTATGTTAAGTCTAGACTCAGAAGGTCAAGGAATGTGCTAATGTGTCATTGAGATTAAACACAAAAGGCTAGTGTTTAATTCACTCAATGTTGGCTCTGATACCAACCTGTCACACCCCGACTTTCCACGTGTCACCGGTGGGCCCGGTGGGGAGTATCGTGACGTGGTTGGCAACATAATAGTCAAACAACACAATATATATAAATATGCACAGCGGAAGCAAAAGATAAATACATATTACAACCCGAATTTAAAGTAATATCCAGTATTACAGCGGAAAGTAAAGGATCCACAGGCGGATCTTAAAACATAAACATTTTTCAACAGACTTTAGGCTCCTAGAACTTGCAAGATTCCTTATAAATGCCCTGAGCTTCCAGCCAATTACGTTCTGTACCTGTCACTTAACCCTTTTGGAAAATACGTCAGTTTTCACTGGTAAATACACTCAACCAACTCATTTTGAAAAGGTTTAATAAAATTGATTTGAATGCACGTGGCACAAAACATCTTTTATAATTTGATTAAAATGCACAGAGGCAAAATTAATCTTTTTATACTTGGAACAATTATAGTTATAATCTTGTATACAGATTTACATGTTCGTTGTACGTTCAGGGCCCGATGTAGAAACCGAGTCAGATTAACAGACACACCACAAGTATAGGCCCACATGGAAGTGAGATACCGTTTTTCCTTAAGCAACTGTCAGGTGTATGCCTAAACCCCGTGTATAAGGCGTGGCCATTTTATAATACAATGATGTCAAGGATATCCGGGACATGGTCATTAACCCCTAAAGGCTTTTATTTCAAACAATACAGATTAAAACGGGTTACCTCAATAATTTAATCAGAATACGATTAAACATTCAATACCCAACCAAGCGGTATTATTATAATACCGTATCCCAAGCCCGTATAAGGAAAATAAGTTAAGAGTATTTACCTGAGCTAGCTCCTGTCTTAAATAGCAAGAATTAATAACTCAGTTGTATTCACTTAAGTAAGCATAGGTATAATTTACTGGAAGGCTCTAGTCTGGAATGATGGTATAAATAACCAATTAGAATGCTAACGGGTCTTTAATTAAGCCTAAGCTTAGACCGGTTAGTCTTAAGGAAATATACGGTTCAAACGCATGATTAAGCGAAGACCGGAATAGAATGTGTTTTAGACCCGACAAGTTTGAAGACTAAAATAACATGGGTATTTCATACACATTCTGGATTTTGAGATAAAACCGATAAGGTTTGACCCGTTTCGGCTAATTTATGTAAACTTGTTACATAAACCGAACCGAACGCGTAATAAGCGTGACGGGTATTCATGAGAGCCATATTCAGGTTTCCTAAGTTAATTATGCCTCAAATATGTTGTGACATCAGTAAGATGTCTTTCATTATGCCCGAAACGTATTTAAACACAAACTAGGCCCCGTAGGGGTAGTTTGGTCATTTAAAAGGTTATAAAAGAGTTTAAGTGTTTACCTGAGTTACAGGTCTGATATAATCAGAAAAAATACTTATTTTACTAAATTATAATTAGTAGGGTAAAGTTTATATGTGAAATTTATCAATTATAACCAAACTATGCACCGTAGGGGCATTTTGGTAATTTCACATAAGCCGTAAAGCTCAAAACTGAAGTCTGAGTTAAACAACTTTTGCTTACTGTTAAAATATTATAATTTACCTAAAATATCAGTAGGTATCAACCCTTGTATGTCTAAAATAGTTCTAGTACATACTATGCGTTAAAAACGCTTAGAAAGGCGATTAGAAGCCGTTTCCGGGTTCTACCGATAAAGTTGATATTTTTATTATTCCAGAAGGCTTAAAATAATTTATATATCATTTAAGATCAGTAGCAAAAGGTTTGGAGTCGATTAGATATGTAAAACTCATTTTATAGCCCGTAAGGGCAAAACCGACAATTACCGGATTAAGCCTACGACTCTAAGTTATGCTCAGCCTAAAATTAATTAAAAATCTTCAAAAATCCCAAAATAATATATTACATCAGTGGGTAGTAAGTTTGATATCAAAAAGTAGGCTTAGATAGGCCATATGATAATTACGCCGTTTTATTAACACAAAGCTTCTTAATTACGCTAATGAGCAGAACTCTCAATCTACACCTCAAACTGATGTCAAAATTTGTATGCAAGTTTAAATATCAGTAATTAAAGTTTCTACTCTTTTACATTTCCAAAAATCACGTTTTAAGGTAATAAGGGCATAATGGTCAACATGTGAGCAATTAACGGAATCATGCGTATTAATCGGTTAACTAATGAACCATGGTGTATAATCACATAGGGTTATACTAGCATGTAACCTGGTCCAAATGAAGCTCTTAGGTATTTCTAAATCATTCCAAAACGGGTCAGAACTGAAGTCAAAGCAAAAGTCAAAGCTTTGCAACTTTCGGCTCCGAACCGGGTCTAAACAGTAAATTGTCGGGTTGAACATGTTTAGACATGTTCTTACACTAATTACCAAGTTATCTTAATGATCAAACATGTTGTATATGTTCTACATTGCTAATTATGCATAATTTAGAATTTAAGTATCCTGTTGACTTTTTAATAACAAGTTTGACCCGACATTTGACCTAGTTAGAGTGGGAATAAGGGGGAACCCTTTTGAGGGTTTATTACCCACATAATTACCAACTTATAACTACTTTTGATTCGACTAATCATTGGACCATTAGTGATTAATCGTTAAGTCAACCGTTAATTACGACGGTTTGACTTTTAAGCTTAAACTAGGCAAAAACTTAACTAAGGAAGGTTAAGCAAACTTACTAAAGTCCTATGCTTGATTAGGAAGGTCTTGTGTCTGCTCTTAAGCTCCCAAAGGCTCCAGAATTGCACAAGAGGTGAATGATCAAAAGGTTGCAACTTCATGGCCTTTTATAGTGTTTAAGACACCATAATTTGTTGACAAATAAGTCTACAACTGACCATAAGTTATTTACAAGTGTCCCTAAGGTCTAAGAGTATTGTAGGGGTCGCCCTTGAAGTGAAAATATCTGATCTAAGTCAGTTCCAAGGCTGAATAGCCAAAATAAACTATTTTCTGCATCTGGGGGCCTGACGCGGCCCGCGTAAGATTTTGTTAACCTTTACGCGGCCCGCCTAAGCCACGTTTTCAGGTTTAAACATTTTTAAGTTGTGGCATCTCGTCTCTTGGCCTCTCGAAGGGTCAATTAAGCATTTTTCTTGCAATTTGACCCCTTCTTATTTACCTACAAGGGCTTTAGGACTTATACCCACTTTGCCAAGTCCCTGGACACTTCTGGTTAACCCGAAAAGTCATAACTTTCAACGTTAACGCTTTAACCCCTCGCATACGAATTGGATCATAACTTTCTCATACGATAACGAAACTTTATGAAATTTATATCGTGCATTCCAGTGAGCATAATTAACCGTTACAAAACTTCGGGTTTGTCAAAAGGTCACTCAGAGGTATAACTTAAACATGTTGACACATTTAACCCCTGTAGTTTGTAATCTCTCACTTTTAGCTTCGTATGATCCATGATTTATTCGTTTGATGGTATAAACATCATGTTGGGTTATTGTAAAGTATATTTATTCATTGTTGACAATTTGAACCCTTATATTTACATACTTTTCATGTTTGTCAACTTTAGTCCCTCAAGAGTATTCTTTTGCACGTTCAAGCTTATGACACGTGTCAATACATTATAGGACGTGAATTTTCGAGGTGTTACAAATAATAACAATAATAGTAATAAAAAAAATATAAGTATGTATAATAACCTAAAAATAAAACTTTTGTAAGATAACAGTATGTACGGATGCATAATATAATATATAAAAATGGAAGTCGAGAAATCGACAATTTTGATTATATGTGTTGACATGGCTATGTGCAATTATTTTGTTATATTTGGTTATTAATTATTTTATGCTAATCACTTTTATATAAATTAATTACCAGATGGCAAACGCTAGTAATGAACCCGTTAACGAAGTTAATCAATCTGAGCAAAACAACGACGATCAGTTTCTAAATAGGCAAGATATCGAGAATATCGTTGCTTAGGGAATAGCCAATGCTATTCCAGCAATACTTGCTGCTGCTCGAAATCCAGTTAAACCTCAAATTATTCTGAGTAAACGTACTCATGAGGACAACTTTAGTAATAGTGTAAACGGAGGCAACAACAATAACAACAATAACAATACTGATGATGTACTGCAAGCCCCAATTCTCAAAAGAATGAAAGCTGCAACGCCTGGTTGCACTTACAAGGAATTTCTTGCCTGTAAACCAGCTGAGTTTGCAGGTAACGAAGGGGCGACTGCTGCACTGCGTTGGTTGGAGAAAACCGAAGCAGTAATTATGATAAGTAAATGTGCTGAAGAAGATAAGGTCATGTATGCGTCGCATATTTTTAAAGAAGGGGCGCTAGAATGGTGGAATACGGTACTTCAAGCCAAAGGAAGAAATATGGCCTATGCCATGAGTTGGGAAGAATTTAAGCAGCTAGTGGAAAGAAAATTCTGTCCCGAATACGAAAAGGAACAAATGACAAATAAGTTCCTAAACCACCGAATGGTGGATATAGACTGTCGAGGGTATACTTCGACATTCTTTGAGTATGCGAGAATGGTACCTACTCTGGCTTCGCCAGAACCGGTACTTATTTCCCGCTATATTTAGGGATTGATTGGCTAAATTCGAGATATCGTCAAAGCTGCGAGACCCCGCAATATTGATGATGCTGTGGAATTAGCTAATACCCTAACTGACGGACTGGTGCGCACAAGGGAAGAAACTCGGAAGAAGGAAGTGGCCCAAAAGATTACCCATGGATTTCGTATGGGTAACAGAAATAATTTCAAAAGAAAAGGAACTGGGCAATCTTCCACTGTTCCATTTTGCAATGCCTGCAAAAGAAAGCATTTTGGAAGATGCAAAGGGTATTGCAATTTCTGCAAGATTTCGGGGCATCAAGAAGAAGATTGCAGGAAGAAGAAAGCAACAGTATGCTACAACTGTGGAGAAGCTAGACATTTTAAGCCAGATTGCCCGAAATTGGTCAAACCAGCTGATAACAAAGCCAAAACTACAGAAGGAACTGACTACTCAGGAAGCAGAGCTAATCCCTGATGTTATAGCTGGTACGTTCCTAGTTCACGACGTCTATGCAAAAGTATTATTTGACTCTGGTGCAAACCAAAGTTTTATAAATACTTCATTCTGTCAAGCACTTAATTTACCCTTAACCAAACTTAGGCAGATTTTTACAGTCGAAACAGCGGATGGGAATTCTGTTAACATAGATAAGGTTTTGCGAGAAGAAAAGATAGAACTTTTAGGTCATAAATTTTCTGCAAACCTGTTACCTATGAATTTAGCTGGATTCGATGTTGTGTTAGGAATGGATTGGTTAGTAGCCAACCATGCTCGAATTCTTTATGATAAGAATTCCATAGAAATTCATACACCCACAGGAGAATTAGTAGTGATTACAGGAGATAAGCCACGGAAGCCAATGAAGTTCATTTCCGTAATGAAAGTTGCTAGTTATGAACGAAAACAAGGAATAATGTATATGATTTCAGTAATCATTAACACTAAGGGGAAGGAACTTAAGGAAATTCCAGTAGTATCAGAATACCCAGAGGTATTCCCAGAAGAACTACCTGGATTACCACCTGATAGGGAAGTAGAATTTAGAATTCATCTAATTCCTAGAACTACACCAATAGCCAAGGCACCTTATCGGTTAGCACCCACCGAAATGTTAGAATTGAAAAAGCAATTGGATGAACTACTAAGCAAAGGATTTATACAACCTAGTTCATCCCCGTGGGGAGCTCCAGTGTTGTTTGTGAAAAAGAAAGATGGTTCGATGCGAATGTGTATCGACTATAGGGAATTGGATAAGGTTACAATTAAGAATCGATACCCATTACCTAGAATTGATGATCTTTTTTATCAACTTCAAGGAGCTAGATACTTTTCTAAGATCGACTTGCGCTCCGGATATCATCAATTGAAGGTACAAGAAGAAGACATACCTAAAACTGCTTTCAGAACTAGGTATGGTCACTACGAGTTTACAGTCATGCCCTTTGGATTAACAAATGCTCCAGCAGCATTTATGGACATGATGAATAGGATATGTAAACCGTACTTGGATAAATTTGTAATTATCTTCATCGACGATATACTTATTTACTCCAAAAGTCAGGAGGAACATTGTCAGCACCTGCATGTACTCTTAACTTTGTTAAGAAAGAAGAAGCTTTACGCCAAATTCTCGAAGTGTGAATTTTGGCTACAAGAGGTGCAATTTTTAGGACACATGGTGAATCACGAAGGCATTCACGTAGATCCTGCTAAGATAGAAGCGATCACCAAATGGAAGGTTTCGCAATCAGCAATGGAAATTAGAAGTTTTATAGGTTTAGCCGGATATTATAGACGGTTTATTAAGGATTTTTCCAAAATAGTTGTACCATTAACTAAGCTAACCTGTAAAGCAGTTAAGTTTGAATGGGGACCTAAGCAAGAAGAAGCCTTTAGGATTTTGAAGCAAAAGCTAACAAATGTTCCAATTCTAGCTTTACCAGAAGGAACAGAAGATTTTGAAGTATATTGTGATGCTTCAAAGCTAGGATTAGGATGTGTGCTAATGCAGCGCAAGAAGGTAATTGCGTATGCATCCAGGCAATTGAAAAAGCACGAGGAAAACTATACGACTCATGATTTAGAGTTAGGAGCCATAATTTTTGCCCTTAAGATTTGGAGACATTATCTGTACGGAAGTAAATTTACTGTTTATACAGATCATAAAAGTTTAAGATATATATTTGGGAAAAAAGAATTAAACATGAGGCAAAGGAGATGGATGGAAATCCTAAGTGACTACGACTGTGATATTCAATATCACGAAGGAAAAGCCAACATTGTAGCTGATGCTTTAAGTCGTAAGTATCAAGAGAAACAACGACGAGTTCGTGCTCTTAGATTAAGTTTACAATTAGACTTAATGGAACAACTGAAAAGCATTCAAGAAACAGCAATCAAAGATGATGCTGAAGGAATGAAAGGAAGAATAAAGGAATTAGAGCAAGGAAATGATGGATTTTGGAGATTCCATAAGAAACGAATTTGGGTACCTAAACAGGGAGAATTAAGGAATAAAATTTTAGAAGAAGCCCATAAATCTAGGTATACCATGCATCCTGGTAACAATAAAATGTACCAAGATTTAAGAAATAACTTCTGGTGGATAGGAATGAAAAAGGACATAGCTAGATATATTTCTAAGTGTCTTACTTGTTCACAAGTAAAGGCAGAACACCAGAAACCCTTAGGTCTACTACAACAATTAGAAATGCCTGTATGGAAATGGGAACTCATAACAATGGATTTTGTTACTAAGTTACCCAAAACCAGAAAAGGTAATAACGCGATTTGGGTAATTATGGATCGATTAACCAAATCAGCTCATTTCCTACCCATGAAAGAAACCTTTAGCATGGAAAGATTGGCAAAGCTATACGTAGACGAAGTAGTATCCTTACATGGAGTCCCACTCTCCATTGTATCGGATAGGGATAGTCGTTTCACTTCCCATTTCTGGACAAGTTTCCAGGAAGCCATGGGAACTCGACTAATCTAAGCACTGCTTACCATCCTCAAACAGACGGACAAAGTGAAAGAACGATCCAAACTCTGGAAGACATGCTTAGAGCATGTGTGATAGATTTTGGTGGAAACTGGGATAACCATTTACCCTTAATTGAATTCTCCTATAATAATAGTTATCATTCAAGTATTGAAGCTGCCCCATTCGAAGCACTATACGGACGAAAGTGTAGAACTCCAGTATGTTGGGCAGAAATAGGAGAAAGTCAATTATCAGGTCCAGAAATTGTGCAAGAAACTACCGACAAGATTACTCAAATCAAGGAAAGACTAAAAACTGCTCGAGATCGCCAGAAAAGCTATGCTGATAATCGACGCAAGCCACTCGAGTTTCAAGTTGGAGACAAGGTACTTTTGAAAGTTTCTCCTTGGAAAGGAGTAGTATGATTCGGTAAGAAAGGAAAGCTAAGTCCAAGATACGTAGGACCATTCCCAGTAATCCAACGTATAGGACCAGTTGCTTATCGCTTACAACTACCAGAGGAGTTAGCTGGAGTACATGACGTATTTCATATATCCAACCTCAAGAAATGTTTATCTGACGAATCACTGGTAGTACCTCTTCAAGATATAGAGGTAAACGAAAAGTTAAAATTTATTGAGAAACCTCTTCAGATAGAAGACAGAAAGATTAAGTTTCTCAAACACAAAAGGTTGGTACTTGTCAAAGTCAAGTGGGATTCAAAGAGAGGACCCAAATACACTTGGGAGCTGGAATCGGAAAGGAAGCGAAAGTATCCTCACTTATTTCAGTAAATCTCAAGGACGAGATTTTAAATAAGGTGGGGAGGATGTAAGGACTCTCAAAAATGTCCTAAACTGACCCGTAAGTGAAAACCCGGACTCCTGAAACCCTAATCCATATCAAAAATCAAGAAAATCAAAATTCTGGTCTTCAGGCGGGCCACGTAAACCTTAAGCTAAGGTTACGAGGGCCGCGTCAAACTTGGGTTGACCGGATAAGTGTTCCTGATCCACGTGTTGTCCACCTGGCATACCTACTTGTGACACTTCAAACCTACACGTAGACTAGACCTCTATGCGGGCCGCGTAAAGGTTGGCTTACGGCTCACGCGGGCCGCTACAGAACTCAATTTCAGCTATAAATAGCTTGGACCTCGAGCTATCATTCTGTGTCGACAAAAACTTTCAAAAACGAATTCTTACTGCTCTAAAGTCGAAATTTCAATTAAATTAGCAAGGCGCTGCTCCGATACCGGGTATTAACTCGATCGCTGATACGATTCAATGTCCGATCGATTGGAACTATCCGATGGATGTTTAAGTGCTGCCCACATTAGGGTTATGCTTTGTCATTTGTCGTGAATTCGATGGATGTTTAAGCATCGCACTTTGTCATTCGTTGTGAGGGTTTTATCTCGTGAGTTATCATAAATGCTGTATTAGTTACTGACCTAGTTCGTGTGCATGTTATTTAAATTAGGTTACAAGGCTAAACAGTAGGCTAAACTCTGCCCGTATAAATCTGCAATGTGAGTTATTCTCTTTTATCAAAAGTATTTCACAATACTCCAATCATTTTCAAAAGTTATAATTACAGGGATTAAGTCATGGTTATCTTGAATCACTGGCTAATTGGGGTATTGTGCACATTACTAATTTCTCACGGTTAGGTTAATAAATCCTAACAGTGATAAACGTCACTACTTGGGGAAGGACCCAATAGTGGTATGACCATCGTCACCAGGTGACACGACGCTTTCCTTTATATATAATTAGTTTTTAGTTACTTTTCCATCCATATAATTTAGCTTCTCTTTATGTCCTTCAATGGTTCTTCCGGTCGGCAACTTTGTTGTCGAAGATTTTCTTGTTCCGAGCTTTCCGAATAAAACGTAATACTGCCAAAAATAGCGCCTAAAATATTTTCTTGTTGAGACAGCATGCACCCACTTTACTTGGTATGCCTAAGACTTTCGTAACCGAATTGAATGGTGTGGCTAGTAACCGACACCATCCGAAAGTTTGCTCCCAAACCTTCCTCACAGATTGGCACAGAATTTTTTGCAGAAGTAGGGGGTTTGAACCCCAAAAGAGTGCCATTAGGTGGTCACCAATATTGTGTTCATCTCTAGGTAAGTTGCCCAATCAATCAGCGACCTTCAAGGTCATTTTCTGCAAAACGCTGAATGTTCTGCAAAAGCTGCACAAGCTTCTCAAAGTCGCTGTTTCGTGATACAACCTTATGAAAGTCGTTGTTTGATGAAACAACCTTGTTGAAAGTCTCCAATTCATATAACAACCTTCTGAAAGTCGCTGTTTGATGAAACAACCTTGATGAAAGTCGCCAAATCATATAACCAGCTTGCTGAAAGTCGCTGAATCATATAGCTTTATTATAAAAGGTCGTTGTTCGATATTGCAGTCTTTAAAAGGTCATTGTTTGATGTAGCTTTCTTCCTGAAAATCGCTAAATGGTGCAGCAATCCTAAGACTGTGTGGCAGTGGTCACATGTGAGTTATAATTTCAAATTGGGTCTACGATTACATGCAACTGTTGTTTGCAGGAGTCACTGTTTGACCTTGTCTTTTTGTGGGGAGTCACGTGTGAGTTGTGAATTGAATTTGTGGGCATCGTTCAAGACTGCATGCAATATACAGCACCCCTGCATGCATTCTTATGACATGAAATGACTAAAGAATGCAAAGTTCAATTTCATTGTGTAAGGATTCCACTGTTGTGTAAGATTTCCACTGTTCTTCAGTATGGATTCAAAAATTGATACACAGAAACGGGTCTTTAAAGTTGAACATAAAGCAAAGCACAAGCACCACATTTCGTTTCAAACACCTATCAAACGAAGCTCCAAACCTTGCTTTACCGGTAAATTTTCTGTGAACTTTGATCAGCCGAAGATGAGTTTTGAATGTCATCCTGGTCCTCTTAAGGCATCGGTGTTGTTTTTGAACAAGGATCACAGGGCGTTTGAGGTATTCAAAAATCCAGAAATGTATAGTAACCCAATAAATATTAAACGATCAGATCGATCGTTCTGGCAGCATATGAAAAAAAATCCGCTTGGTCCAAGGGTAGAAGGTTTAATGTGTAGCAGGATTCAGTGGGATACTGGAAATTGGGTACCGGTATATAGACCACGCCTTAATAACTGCGTTGGTTGAGAGGTGAAGGCCAGAAACTCACACGTTTCACCTTCCTTTTGGCGAAACCACTGTGACATTACAGGATGTCAACGTGCTGTGGGGGCTACCAATAGATGGGTTGCCTATATCTGGACTGACACTGGTATGACATTGTATACTGCAAGATCCAAGTGTCAAGAGGTGTTGGGGTTTACCCCTGAGGAAGCTGAAGTGAAGGGCAAAAGGGTTAAGTCGACGCGAGTTTTACAAGAAATAAAGTCGAATTTTTTTGAAAACTAAGCATCAGATCAAGACTGCCTTTTTCGTGCACGTCAAATAATATTTTATTTGATAGGGTGCACAGTCTTACCTGATAATGCAAACCACCTGATTTCTCTAAATTTTTTAGACTTTCTTGAAGACTTGCCCGCATGTTCGGGATATAGTTGGGGCAGTGCTGTGTTATCTCACCTTTACAGAAACCTTTGTAACGCTGCAGCACCTAATGCTATAGCCGTTACTGGCCCAGTTGCGCTTCTACAAGTGTGGGTTTGGGAGAGGTTTCGTTGTTTTGCTCATGCTATTGCCGAGTTCCACTACAATGCCCCGTTAGCTGCTCGGTAGTCTGAATTGGAAATAATTAAATTTATTTTTTGGTATGTATATAACACTATGTTAATTTATTATTTATCTTTGTAGGTGGAAGGGAAGCTTAACCTGTACAGAGGTTTCCACACATTGCCTGAGAACATATTGATTTCAGCTGCAATTTATGACCGAGGTAACGGTATGGTTGTTAGTTGTTGACATATAAAATTTAAGTTTGTTTGAACACGTTTCTAAAGATTGAATTTTAAGTTTGTTTCGGTTTAATTGGAGACCATACGACGACATTGTAGGTAGACTCCCCGATATATGTCGGAGTGGTATGGGAATTTGGCGGAGTTGTTGCCCTCTGCTATACTACTTGGTTGTGGAGCATCACTATCCTCAATGAGTGATGAGACAGTTTGGAATGTTCCAGTATATACCTAACCCAATTGCTATAGATAATACTGAGCATGCCAGGCTTCATTCCATGAACCGGTGCGGGAAAACCGAGTGAAACTGGACAACTCATCACGAACCGTATGTTCGTGGGTGGGAGGCACGTCATCAATACTTGGTCACCGGGGAACTCATCACATTTGTTTCCGTTGCCAATGATTACATGTCGTGATACATGCAACATACCGTGTTATATCTGACGAACCCACGGTTGCCAGCTGTCCCTACGAGCGGTTTTCAATACGAAGGAGCAAGGGTCCAAATGATGGTATATACAAGTTTAAAATTATTCAAAGTTACCTTTATTATTGTTGGTATAAAAATTAATTATTAATTATTTTTTTTGCAGTCGGAGACGATGTGTAACACCCCGAAAACGGGTTTGGTAATCAAACCACGTTAATATTACAGGACGGGTAAAATACAGTTAGTGGTAAAACTTACCCGGTAAACTTTAGGAATTAAATAAATAAATCTAATATTTATTAAAAGGATGAGAAATACTTTGAGAAAAGCAAAGTATATAAAAGGCCCGAGATTTAACGGGACTTAAAATAAAACGGGTTGAGAACAAGATAAAGTAACTAGGAAATAAATAACCTAGTTAGTAATAAGTCTTGGAATAATAAGAAAAGCAGGGTTAAAACACCTTTCTTTGCAAACTTGTGTGAAGTAGAGGGACTAAAGGTGATAAGATGGAAACTAGTTTTATTTAATAAAACATTAACACCAAAACACACACTCTAAGTGTGTGTTCTGGTCGACAATTCTAGAGGAGTCAGGAGCTCTCATCCTCAAACCCTAACAAGCTAAAATTCAAGCAATTGGAAGGGCAAATCACACCCAAATTGAAATCCAAGCATGGATTAGTGATCACCTCAGTGAAATGATCATAAGGTATGTGAAATTTCGTTGAATGATTCCAATTGAAATTCTGAATCAATACTTGAAACTCGAAATTTATGATGCATGATAATTGCTAGGATGAAATAGGAATGAGATAATGATTAGGGACAAACCCTAGTCAATTACTTGTTGAAATTTTGCTTAATTCTTGTGAATTCACAATCACCATTGAAGGTGATAAGTGGGTTTTGTAAGAATATGTTAAACACTAGAATTTTGATTGTTGTTCTGGTGTAATTGGAGCTCTAGGAAGTGAATTCAGATTTTGTTAATGTGAAAATTGATATGAACATGCTTAATTGATGTTAAGCTTGGCTAAGTAACTAGTTATGAAAACTGATTGTTGATTTGATAGAATATGCCCACAAGGTGTTTGTTAAAATGCCTAAGTGAATGTTCATATTTTGAAATTACGAATGAAACGCGTAATTGCCTTATTTGACTAATTACGTGAAAGATGGGGTAAAGCGGGTTCTAATCATAATGTTGAATTGACTTAATTGTGTAAACCATGTGATCAAAAAGTAGTTAACTTTTGATAAGCTAAGTTAACTAATCATGAAGTCGAATAGTAGCTTCGGCATAGAAAATAAGTGAGGTGGAATAGTAGTGATTTTTATGACTAATTTGACCGCCTTGTAAATGATTGAAAATAGTTTGACGCCTAACGAGCTAGGTGGAGGCTTGGGAAAGGAAGCGGGTCAAACAAATCAAGAATGGAGGAAAAGCATAATTCGGATGCAAGGTAAGTATAGCTTACACTAGTCTTATATTTTAGAATATTCTCTTATTGTATTAGTTACGAATAAGACAAATACATAATTGAGGTATGATGTTCCGACGTGTAGACGTACGGAACAAGATAGTCGGGCATGACAAGAAACCATGTTGATGGTTTAAAAAGAGTTAAATCGGTAATTCGATCATTTTATGACAAATGGAAAATGAACTTTTAAATGGTCACCTTATAGGGTAAACCAAAACAAACAATAAGGGTAAAACGGTAAATTGGTCACGCATTGACCATAACTATTGGCTTTGAAAGACACGATATGACGTAAGCCATGATAGGCTAAAAAGCGTTAAGAAACGATTAATAAATGAAATGACCGCACGATGTAAACCGGAGCGAGTCATGTAGATGAGATGGTAATAAATTTCATCTCGCCAATATAATCGGTCACTTAAACCAAATGGGTCAAAAGGTGAAGATATCACCTTTTGACAATAACGACTAATGATTATTGTCGAGTTATATTATTTCAGGAGTAGATGTCAAATGGGTATTAGCAACGCTATGAATTAAGCGGTTATAAAAGCAAGGTATTAAAAACGGGTCATTATATTGATCCGCACCAGGTATTTGAAAAATGGTAACACTCATTTAGAACGTAAGGTTCAATGAGTGTTAAAAGAAGTCAAAATAGACATTTGGTTACTTGATAAGTAAACCGAATGTTTCAAATAATGGGCATTGCGTTTGGAAAGCTTAATGACTTTTCAAACAAAATCATAAGTTAAATGAGGGATTATGGGTCAAATATGCTTTCAAAAGTCCTTCATCGTAAATGATTGGCTAAAACGCCCTTATAAGCTAAATTGTACAAACGACCTTTAAGGGTAGTTTTGAAACGAGTGTTATGACCAAATTAATAATTAGAATAAGTATGTGAAGCGAAAGAGGTAAACCTTTGGTCAAATGTCTCTATATGAGCCTTTGTCGTAAGTTAGCAATCCGACGAGAAAAAATCGGATTATATAGATCGCCTCATTAAGTCCACCACAAATATAGTTGTGGTGGAAGATTACTTGATAAGAAATGTCGTATTATAATGCTAGAATCAAATGAAAGCGTTTCATGCTCAAAATATGCCTAAATACCCTTAACGGGTCAAAATACGCGTATGAGCGTAAACGGGTTTAAGATACGTAAGAAACCCGTGACTTGAACCTAATATGATAGGAATTATGGAAATTATTAATATCATGAGAACAGGGATCAAACAAATATGTTTTGTTTGATAAAAACATGAATGGGTCAAAATTTTGTAAAAAGGTAATAAGCCGAAGCCATAAAAGCTTCAAAATTTATTAAGCCGGATGTCGGATTTTAACTCCATATGATGGAGAATCAAATTACAATCACGTAGGAAGAAATGGTAGGTCAAATGGACAAGCAGATTGAAAGATACGAAAGTTTTCGTGTCAAAAACGACAAAATGGAAGAAACTGATACAGGGGCCACCGTAACTTACGGTGGGCACCGTAAGTTACGGTGGGGCCTGAAAACGCTACGCCAGCTCTCTACTGACTTACGGTGGGAACATATTAAAACAGGGACTACCGTAAATTACGGTATCCACCGTAATTTACGGTGGACCCTGTACAAAAATATAATTTAATCAATTTTGTTTTCCCGGACTCGTTTAGATACGTTTAAAAACCCGTATGACTAAAGCATTTCATGTTTATGAAATGTAGGTACTCTTTGGATGCCGAAAGACGATCAAGCTCAACGAAGAACCGAACACGATAAAGATTCATGCTTCCGCACTTTGTCTCGTCGTAATTTTAAACGATGAATCCAATCACGTTATGTCAAATAACTTATGATTTCTAAAAGTTTTAATAAACTCGTATTTTTATAGTATGTATAGTCTTAACTATACATCTAATTGTTGGTAATTACTTGTAAAACCGTTAAATAGTAACTAGGGTGTTGCAAGTTGGTATCAGAGCCCTGGTTTAAGAGATTCAAGTATGGTGGGGAAAACCATGCTTGGACTTAAACCTTGCGCTCTTGATAAAGATTAGTGTTCGGTTCAAGGCTTGAGCACAAATCCGGTAAGTACATGTATGTTAATAGTTTAGCATGCTAAAGTGTTGTAAACAACACATAGGGCTATCGGGTGATACACGTTACCCCAATTAAAAGGATTGATATGGTTGATGAAAAATACGCGCGTTGACGCGTATGTTTGAAAAAGCCTTGTATTATAATACGGGCGATTATTGAAGTTGACATTACTAACTCTTGTGAATGTTTTAATTGAAGGATACTCGCGTCTGAAGATGACGAGAGTTGAACGAATTGCGGATATGATGGTAGAACGGTCCGAGGTATGACAAGCAGAGCATACTCATCAAGGACCTAAATCGCGTGACAATCGCGAACAAGGTTAAAGACATAAAAAGCCCGTTAGGGCAAGCACTTACAGGTGCGCATTTTAAATTATTACGTGAATAGTAATATGCAACAAATACGTAGAGATTGAAGGTTGCATAAGTAAATTAGAAACTTGGAAAAACCTGAATAGTAATACATATCCAGGATGTTATTTCCAAGAAAACTAAATAGAGGCGTTACTTACATAGGGCGTGATGTGAAAACTATAAAAGGTCGTGTATGTCATGTGTTAATCGCTTACTCTGGCCAAGTAAGTAGTGGCATATGATACCATGAGTTTCTTAAAGCGGACACATTTACATCCGATGTAGTAAGGGCGGGGTGAATGGGACTAACTTAAAAAGTACCCAAATGAATCAAATGAGAAAAATATTTGATAATATTGTAAACGCACAGCCGGGTGACGGAAGCGTATTACATTAGGATAATGAGCCCGAGAGAAGGGACAAAGAAACATGTAAAACGATTAAGGTACGCATTTGGGAGGGGGTGTACTTACACTCGAACCCGGAGAATGCAAACATGTAAAATGATTAGGATATGCTTTGGGAGGGAGTGTACTTGCACTCGAACCCGGAAAATGCAAATATGCCTCTTAACGGGCCGTTTTTGTAAAACGTCAAACTTAAGGACAAAGTCGGAATATAAAAATGAAGCAAGGTCTTAATGCATACCGGGAGGGTTGCAATAATAACGACTTCGGTACAACACCCGGTTGATGGGTAAGAATTAAACACATGCGTAGACCGAGAAACGGGAACTCGGATAGAAAGTTAAAAGACTCGGGCTTTGAGTCATAACTAAAAGACGACAAGATAATGTAAATAGAAATTTTGAATAAATTATGTTCATCTATTTTAAAGTTGAACGGGTCGAATATAATATCATGCCGAACGGCATGAGTAAAAGCAAGCGGGATAAAGGTAGCATTAAAAGCAAAAGAATAATGAGCCCGGTAAGGGGACATAATCAAATATGAATGTATGTAAACTGGATAATGGTGAGCATAAGATGAACCTACGCATAAATGACATGAGAAGTCATAAAGTCGGAAAATTTCGCCCGAAAATAAACAAATGAAGCCTTAGACTACGGTCAAGGTCAACTAAAGTTCAAAAGAGAAAATTATACGATTCCAAACATAACAAGACATGCTTTGAAGCTATATATGTATATATATACATTTGAATGTAGATACAAATAAAAAGATGAATCTACGGGATCATCGTAACCTACGGGAATACGATCAGTGTTAAGGTCTACGGGACCAGAATGACCCTCGAGTCACGAATAGAAAGAGAAATAAACCTTAAGGTTCCCATTAAAAGGGGGTGAAGACCTAAGGAAATAGCCTACGAGGCTACGTGAGAGAACCTACGGGTTACTTAAACAAAGCGAGGGAACCAGTTGAGAATCCTCGCGTAAAACAAAGACTGTAAAAGAGTAAATGTCAAGTCGTCAAAATTGCTTGACATAAATTAAAGATAAAACGTTAAACTAAAACTTCAAGTTTTAGCAAGAAATAACGTTTTTACAAATATAAATTCTGATAGGAATTTAAATAGTAAGCATGAAGGATACAAGTCTTGACACTAATAGGCGCAAGACGATATATTCGAAAAAGTGATGTTTTCGAAAATGAAAGGTTGATATGAATTAAACATGATGTGACACGATCACGGTCAAGAAATGCAATGTGAGGTAGAATAACATTATAACCAAGCGAGCGGTAAAAGTAACTGGACTAATAAGTCTAGTTAGTGATACCGGTTAAGGTCAGCAATTCAAATCAAGAAATTTGGTTTGCTTGTAAGCGGTAGATTCGGTATAACTGAACCAAATAAATAAATTTGAAAACAAAAGAATTTGTTGCTAAAAGTGAAAGATTTCACTAAAGACCTTTAAACGGGTCAAAGTAACGGATTCATAAAGAATTCGATAGTATATGAAAGCGATGGATATCGCTAAGTTAACTAAACTAGTGGAAATAACGAGATTACGTTATTTCAAGTTGCACTACATCGTATGAAATACGTAGACAATTAGAGACCAAAAAGATGTTACCATACTTATCTGGTAATACTAACAATTGGTTAAAAGTATAGGTAATGTTTGAAAGATTTCTCGGATCAAATGCATTGAGTTTAAACTCAATGAATTATGTAAGAAAAGGTTTCGAGGACGAAACCTCTTTAAGGGGGGTAGACTTGTAACACCCCGAAAACGGGTTTGGTAATCAAACCACGTTAATATTACAGGACGGGTAAAATACAGTTAGTGGTAAAACTTACCCGGTAAACTTTAGGAATTAAATAAATAAATCTAATATTTATTAAAAGGATGAGAAATACTTTGAGAAAAGCAAAGTATATAAAAGGCCCGAGATTTAACGGGACTTAAAATAAAACGGGTTGAGAACAAGATAAAGTAACTAGGAAATAAATAACCTAGTTAGTAATAAGTCTTGGAATAATAAGAAAAGCAGGGTTAAAACACCTTTCTTTGCAAACTTGTGTGAAGTAGAGGGACTAAAGGTGATAAGATGGAAACTAGTTTTATTTAATAAAACATTAACACCAAAACACACACTCTAAGTGTGTGTTCTGGTCGACAATTCTAGAGGAGTCAGGAGCTCTCATCCTCAAACCCTAACAAGCTAAAATTCAAGCAATTGGAAGGGCAAATCACACCCAAATTGAAATCCAAGCATGGATTAGTGATCACCTCAGTGAAATGATCATAAGGTATGTGAAATTTCGTTGAATGATTCCAATTGAAATTCTGAATCAATACTTGAAACTCGAAATTTATGATGCATGATAATTGCTAGGATGAAATAGGAATGAGATAATGATTAGGGACAAACCCTAGTCAATTACTTGTTGAAATTTTGCTTAATTCTTGTGAATTCACAATCACCATTGAAGGTGATAAGTGGGTTTTGTAAGAATATGTTAAACACTAGAATTTTGATTGTTGTTCTGGTGTAATTGGAGCTCTAGGAAGTGAATTCAGATTTTGTTAATGTGAAAATTGATATGAACATGCTTAATTGATGTTAAGCTTGGCTAAGTAACTAGTTATGAAAACTGATTGTTGATTTGATAGAATATGCCCACAAGGTGTTTGTTAAAATGCCTAAGTGAATGTTCATATTTTGAAATTACGAATGAAACGCGTAATTGCCTTATTTGACTAATTACGTGAAAGATGGGGTAAAGCGGGTTCTAATCATAATGTTGAATTGACTTAATTGTGTAAACCATGTGATCAAAAAGTAGTTAACTTTTGATAAGCTAAGTTAACTAATCATGAAGTCGAATAGTAGCTTCGGCATAGAAAATAAGTGAGGTGGAATAGTCGTGATTTTTATGACTAATTTAACCGCCTTGTAAATGATTGAAAATAGTTTGATGCCTAACGAGCTAGGTGGAGGCTTGGGAAAGGAAGCGGGTTAAACAAATCAAGAATGGAGGAAAAGCATAATTCGGATGCAAGGTAAGTATAGCTTACACTAGTCTTATATTTTAGAATATTCTCTTATTGTATTAGTTACGAATAAGACAAATACATAATCGAGGTATGATGTTCCTGCGTGTAGACGTACGAAACAAGATAGTCGGGCATGACAAGAAACCATGTTGATGGTTTAAAAAGAGTTAAATCGGTAATTCGATCATTTTATGACAAATGGAAAATGAACTTTTAAATGGTCACCTTATAGGGTAAACCAAAACAAACAATAAGGGTAAAACGGTAAATTGGTCACGCATTGACCATAACTATTGGCTTTGAAAGACACGGTATGACGTAAGCCATGATAGGCTAAAAAGCGTAAAGAAACGATTAATAAATGAAATGACCGCACGATGTAAACCGAAGCGAGTCATGTAGATAAGATGGTAATAAATTTCATCTCGCCAATATAATCGGTCACTTAGACCAAATGGGTCAAAAGGTGAAGATATCACCTTTTGACAATAACGACTAATGATTATTGTCGAGTTATATTATTTCAGGAGTAGATGTCAAATGGGTGTTAGCAACGCTATAAATTAAGCGGTTATAAAAGCAAGGTATTAAAAACGGGTCATTATATTGATCCGCACCAGGTATTTGAAAAAGGGTAACACACATTTAGAACGTAAGGTTCAATGAGTGTTAAAAGAAGTCAAAATAGACATTTGGTTACTTGATAAGTAAACCGAATGTTTCAAATAATGGGCATTGCGTTTGGAAAGCTTAATGACTTTTCAAACAAAATCATAAGTTAAAAGAGGGACTATGGGTCAAATATGCTTTCAAAAGTCCTTCATCGTAAATGATTGGCTAAAACGCCCTTATAAGCTAAATTGTACAAACGACCTTTAAGGGTAGTTTTGAAACGAGTGTTATGACCAAATTAATAATTAGAATAAGTATGTGAAGCGAAAGAGGTAAACCTTTGGTCAAATGTCTCTATATGAGCCTTTGTCGTAAGTTAGCAATCCGACGAGAAAAACTCGGATTATATAGATCGCCTCATTAAGTCCACCACAAATATAGTTGTGGTGGAAGATTACTTGATAAGAAATGTCGTATTATAATGCTAGAATCAAATGAAAGCGTTTCATGCTCAAAATATGCCTAAATACCCTTAACGGGTCAAAATACGCGTATGAGCGTAAACGGGTTTAAGATACGTAAGAAACCCGTGACTTGAACCTAATATGATAGGAATTATGGAAATTATTAATATCATGAGAACAGGGATCAAACAAATATGTTTTGTTTGATAAAAACATGAATGGGTCAAAATTTTGTAAAAAGGTAATAAGCCGAAGCCATAAAAGCTTCAAAATTTATTAAGCCGGATGTCGGATTTTAACTCCATATGATGGAGAATCAAATTACAATCACGTAGGAAGAAACGGTAGGTCAAATGGACAAGCACATTGAAAGATACGAAAGTTTTCGTGTCAAAAACGGCAAAATGCAAGAAACTGATACAGGGGCCACCGTAACTTACGGTGAGCACCGTAAGTTACGGTGGGGCCTGAAAACGCTACGCCAGCTCTCTACTGACTTACGGTGGGAACATATTAAAACAGGGACTACCGTAAATTACGGTATCCACCGTAATTTACGGTGGACCCTGTACAAAAATATAATTTAATCAATTTTGTTTTCCCGGACTCGTTTAGATACGTTTAAAAACCCGTATGACTAAAGCATTTCATGTTTATGAAATGTAGGTACTCTTTGGATGCCGGAAGACGATCAAGCTCAACGAAGAACCGAACACGATAAAGATTCATGCTTCCGCACTTTGTCTCGTCGTAATTTTAAACGATGAATCCAATCACGTTATGTCAAATAACTTATGATTTCTAAAAGTTTTAATAAACTCGTATTTTTATAGTATGTATAGTCTTAACTATACATCTAATTGTTGGTAATTACTTGTAAAACCGTTAAATAGTAACTAGGGTGTTACACGATGGGTCTAATTCACCGATCTCAAGATCTGGACGTTATTCAGGGTGCGGCGTATCGGGCCCTTGAGATGTCTAATGTTCCAGAATACACACAATATCCGACTCATCTGACACAGGAGCCGGTGGACCTTGTTTCATATCCTCGTACACAGAGGTTAGGGAGGCCACGACGTCGTGGTCGTGGTGGTAGAAACGTTCAAGAGCCCAGGACATCAAATTGGGGCACAAACTTCGAAACCAGGGGGATCTGGATCCGGTGTTAACGAAAATGAAAATTTTGCGGGAAACTTTGGTGGGTCACATACGAGAGGAAACGACCTCCGGCGAGACGACGCCAGTCGCCCAAGTCCTTATTCACCCTAGCATAGGACACGGAGAAATCCGGTGACGGTGACCTGCGACGCACCGGTGAGAAAACAGACCCAGAAAAGGGAAGGATGACCCTTTTTGTCAAAAAGCAAAAAATGGCTTTTAGGCCCGTTTTGCCCCCCCCCCCCCAAACGAGAGGAAACGACCTCCGGCGAGATGACGCCAGTCGCCCAAGTCCTTATTCACCCTAGCATAGGACACGGAGAAACCCGGTGACGGTGACCTGCGACGCACCGGTGAGATAACAGACTCAAAAAGGCAAGGATGACCCTTTTTTGTCAAAAAGCATAAATGCAAGAATATGTGGAAACATTAATATTTTATTATAAAGATAGTACGAAAGCACAATTCATAAACCGAAACAACATTCATCCTACATACAACGCCATCTATAAAGCTCGTTAGCCATGTGGCGACGGTAGTTGATACAAGCCTCTTCTACGTCACTTTCATCAATGAGCGACTTGCCTCTTACAAGGTTGTCCATCATCATACAGACAAGCACCCCTGAATTAGCAATGTTACCATTGTCCTTAAGCACACCATCTTGAACAAAACCAAATGAAACTTTTTTTTGTGTGCAGTATCTCGAGTTTCGCCAATAGTGGATTTGGTCAAGAAAATGCTTGAAGAAAATTGGAAAAATGTCCCTGACGTTTTCAACCAGCCTTCGTTTTTCAATTCCCCATCTTTTATCAGTCCAATATTGTGTTATTTCCATGTTAAATATATCAGCACGGAATAGTAACCAGTCCTCTTGCTTAATCCATATCGAAATATACAAATAATCAACCTCCCAAAATGGAGGGTACGGTTCCTTCCTTCCCGCCATGTCTACCGCTCTTAAACAATCCTTCGTATAACACACGTCTTGAAAAAATTGCGGAGGTAAAACCGTCCAACGCAATTTCCTTGACAGGTCTTTTAAAAGTTTAGACTGTCGTAGCCGCATCAGCCTTAACGTCCACGCTTGAACATGCTGCCATAAAAATAATATATCTAATCAGTGATTTGTATAATAAAAATTAATAGTGGTAGGATTGGAATTACAATGTCATTTAGGCATGCATTAGATTCGTAGCCTAGTAGGCTACCCCAAAAGCTTCTAGGTAGTTGTATTTCCCCTAAAAAGCGTAAATAACAAAAAGGGGAATCCCCCTTTAGGTAAAAATCAACAGCAACCCTTGACCAATTTTCGGACTTGTCGGATGGAAATGCAAATTTTTTTCTTTCTGGAGGGCTGCCACCAGGTTTACTCGACTGAGCAGACGACCCGGGGTTATTTAGGATAACGTTTCGGGGCGGCTTTGGAAAAGACGAAGTGTTAGAACGACCGCTTGGACGTCTTAATTTGTTTAGAATCGAAAATGAGGTTCTTTGGACCACATGCGAATTGTTTTGCTCATCAGCTACTTGATTGTCACCTTGGTTTGCCATAAAGGTGGTTGTGGTTTTTGTGGAGTTCTCATTCCCTATGGTGGGGGTATTTTTAGTGGGTGGAAATTCAATTAAAAATCATTTTTTCTTTTTGAGAAAAATGCATATTGGTTAAAAAAATGTGAAATGTCCTTTATACCCTTAATGATAAACAGGTATAAATACCTCAGTATCAGTTTACTCTGAACCAGTTAATGATGTATTTTTTTTGTTAACGTAATGAACTTTTTAATGCTATGAAATTTGTTCAGTATCAGTTTACTTTGAACAATAAAATAATAGTAAAATATATTGCACAAATAACAACAACAAAAAACACAATATATTAATTCGAAAATGTATTACACTCTTAAACCAGTTAACTATGGGTCATTCGGTGGAAACAGGTTCAAGTCGAGACGCCAGTCTAAGGGGTTTAGTTCAACATTTTGATAACGATTCCGGTGATCTTCGTTACTTTGGTTTTGGGCCCAGTACTGATAGTCTGTTTGAGTCTCCGGTATAAAGGTGATCATCTGTGACACGGGGGTAACAAACTCTGCCTGACTTATCTTGGGGTCCATGATAAGTGGCGAGGGGCTAAGAAACCCTGCCTGACTTATGTTTGGGTCCACAAACTGATTGTTGTTGTTGTTACCCATATCATTTTCTTGGAGGTCCAATAAGTCGGTGACGTCCAAACCGCCGGAGATGCATGTCGTAGCCAACAGTGACTGCCATGACTCAGTATTATCATTTTCGCCGCTAGATTAGCGTCCGCAAACATAGTGCCAACGTTTTGTGACCCACCAAAGTTTCCCGCAAAATTTTCATTTTGGTTAACACCAGATCCTGATCACCCCCTTGTTTCGAAGTTTGTGCCCCAATTTGATGTCCCGGGCTCTTGAACGTTTCTACCACCACGACCACGATGTCGTGGCCTCCCTAACCTCTGTGTACGAGGATATGAAACAAGGTCCATCGGCTCCTGTGTCAGATGAGTCGGATATTGTGTGTATTCTGGAACATTAGACATCTTAAGGGCCCGATACGCCGCACCCTGAATAACGTCTAGATCTTGAGATCGGTGAATTAGACCCATCGTCTCCGACTGTAAAAAAAATAATTAATAATTAATTTTTATACTAACAATAATAGTGGAAGGTTCAAATGAGAAGAATTTTTTTGTAAGAAGAAAAAAAAAGAAGTTTCAACCAATAAGAATGCTTCATTTTATTTCATTTAATATTTGCATTTAATTTTAATATAAGGGTATATTGGTAAACTTACAAAAATAATTAATTTGTATTCTTCCCCTTTAATAACTAACTAAATTAAATTTGTAACTCCTTTTCAAAATACATACTTTTTTCTAAATTAAAAAAACAACTTAATTTAAAGTGTAGAATAAATTACTGGTTGTGTAGGATAAATTACGAGTTGTGTAGGATATATTTCGAGGTGTGTAGGATAAATTTCGACAGCGTAGGATAAAATTCTATAATGTGTAGGGTATATATGTAGGAAAATTTTGATATGTGTAGGTTTTGTAGATTATATGTAGGATAATTAATGATTAATTGACTAATTAATTAAAGAGGTAAAAATTAATGATATGTAGGGGTGCAAACGAGCCGAGCCGAGCCCGAGCTTGACCAGGCTCGAGCTCGAGCTCGATTAACTTATGAGAGCTCGGGCTCGAGCTCGAGCTCGATTCGAGCTTTGTTTTCAAAGCTCGAGCTCGGCTCGTTTGTATTTTCTCAAGCTCGAGCTCGGCTCGGGCTCGGCTCGTTTATTATCTATTAGTTAGTATATTAAATAAAAATAATATAAATAATAAAATTTTTAGGCTCGCGAGCTCGATAAGTGAAGCTCGGGCTCGAGCTCGTTCACTAAATAAACTTATTTTTAGGTTCGAGGTCGGCTTGTAAACAAATTTAAATAAGCTCGGCTCGACTCGGCTCGTTTACACTAAGGCTCGATAAGGCTCGACGAGCCTAACGAGCTTCATATGTGAGGCTCGAGCTCGGGCTCGATAAACAAACGAGCTTTGTTTTGAGGCTCAAGCTCGGCTCGGGCTCGATAAGGCTCGGCTCGTTTCGAGCTTTTTCTCGAGCCGATCTCGAGTAGCTCGCGAGCCGCTTGGCTCGTTTGCACCCCTAATGATATGAGTTATAAATGAAATAGTATTTTACTAATATACCCTTTCTTCTTTTTCTTCTCACATTAAATTTCTTCTCAAATGAACCTTCCCCAACAATAATAAAGGTAACTTTGAATAATTTTAAACTTGTATATACCATCATTTGGACCCTTGCTCCTTCGTCTTGAAAACCGCTAGTAGGGCCAGCTGGCAACCGTGGGTTCGTCATATATAACACGGTATGTTGCATGTACCACGACATGTAATAATTGGCAACGGAAACAGATGTGATGAGTTCCCCGGTGACCAAGTTTTGATGACGTGCCTCCCACCCACGAACATACGGTTCGTGGCGAGTTGTCCAGTTCCATCTGGTTTTCCCGCACCGGTTCATGGAATGAAGCCTGGCATGCTCAGTATTATCTATGGCAATTGGGTTAGGTATATACTGGAACATGCCAAACTGTCTCATCACTCGTTGAGGATAGTGATGCTCCACAACCGAGTAGTATAGCAGAGGGCAACAAATCCGCCAAATTCCCATACCACTCCGACATATATCGGGGAGTCTACCCACAATGTCGTCGTATGGTCACCAATTAAACTGAAACAAAAAAAATTCAATCTTTAGAAACGTGTTCAAACAAACTTAAATTTTATATGTCAACAACTAACAACCATACCGTTGCCTCGGTCATAAATTGCAGCTGAGATCTATATGTTCTCAGGCAATGTGTGGGAACCTCTGTACAGGTTAAGCTTCCCTTCCACCTACAAAGATAAATAATAAATTAACATAGTGTTATATACATACCAAAAAATAAATTTAATTATTTCCAATTCAGACTACCGAGCAGCTAACGGGGCATTGTAGTGGAACTCGGCAATAGCAGGAGCAAAACAACAAAACCTCTCCCAAACCCACACTTGTAGAAGCGCAACTGGGCCAGTAACGGCTATGGCATTAGGTGCTGCAGCGTTACAAAGGTTTCTGTAAAGGTGAGATAACACAACACTGCCCCAACTATATCCCGAACATGCGCGCAAGTCTTCAAGAAACTCTAAAAAAATTAGAGAAATCAGGTGATTTGCATTATCAGGTAAGACTGTGCACCCTATCAAATAAAATATTATTTGACATGCACGAAAAAGGCAGTCTTGATCTGATGCTTGGTTTTCAAAAAAAAATCGACTTTATTTCTTGTAAAACTCGCGTCGACTTAACCCTTTTGCCCTTCACTTCAGCTTCCTCAGGGGTAAACCCCAACACCTCTTGACACTTGGATCTTGCAGTATACAATGTCATACCAGTGTCAGCCCCAGATATAGGCAACCCATCTATTGGTAGCCCCCACAGCACGTTGACATCCTGTAATATCACAGTGGTTTCGCCAAAAGGAAGGTGAAACGTGTGAGTTTCTGGCCTCCACCTCTCAACCAACGCCGTTATTAAGGCGTGGTCTATATACCGGTACCCAATTTCCAGTATCCCACTGAATCCTGCTGCACGTATTAAACCTTCTACCCTTGGACCAACCGGATTTTTTTTCATATGCTGCCAGAACGATCGATCTGATCGTTTAATATTTATTGGGTTACTATACATTTCTGGATTTTTGAATACCTTAAACGCCCGGTGATCCTTGTTCAAAAACAACACCGATGCATTAAGAGGACCAGGATGACATTCAAAACTCATCTTCGGTAGATCAAAGTTCACATAAAATTTATCGGTAAAGCAAGGTTTGAAGCTTCGTTTGATAGGTGTTTGAAACGAAATGTGGTGCTTGTGCTTTGCTTTATGTTCAACTTTAAAGACCCGTTTCTGTGTATCAATTTTTGAATCCATACTGAAGAACAGTGGAAATCTTACACAATAGTGGAATCCTTACACAATGAAATTAAACTTTGCATTCTTTAGTCATTTCATGTCATAAGAATGCATGCAGGGGTACTGTATATTGCATGCAGTCTTGAACGATGGCCACAAATTCAATTCACAACTCACATGTGACTCCCTGCAAAAAGACAAGGTCAAACAGTGACTCCTGCAAACAACAGTTGCATGTAATCGTAGCCCCAATTTGAAATTATAACTCACATGTGACCACTGCCACACAGTCTCAGGATTGCTGCACCATTTAGCGATTTTCAGGAAGAAAGCTACATCAAACAGCGACCTTTTAAAGGCTGCAATATCAAACAACTACCTTTTATAATAAAGCTATATGATTCAGCGACTTATTATAAGTTTGCTTTATGATTTGGCGACTTTCAGCAAGCTGGTTATATGATTTGGCGACTTTCATCAAGGTTGTTTCATCAAACATCGACTTTCAGAAGGTTGTTATATGAATTGGCGACTTTCAACAAGGTTGTTTCATCAAACAGCAACTTTCATAAGGTTGTATCACGAAACAGCGACTTTGAGAAGCTTGTGTAGCTTTTGCAGAACATTCAGCTTTTTGCAGAAAATGACCTTGAAGGTCGCTGATTGATTGGGCAACTTACCTAGAGATGAACACAATATTGGTGACCACCTAATAGCACTCTTTTGGGGTTCAAACCCCCTACTTCTGCAAAAAAATCGATTGGCACAATACTAATAAGTGATTCACAAACTTGGTAGATTCTCCACAATTTGTGCAGTCGGTTGATAGCAAGTTTATACATCTCTTAGCCAATTCTTCCCATGATATACGTTTTTATGATTTCGATCAACATAAAACACGTGTTGATATTTTCTTTAGCATATCACAATTTTATTATTAATCGGTTTCTTTTTCAAATGTTATAAGAAGTAATGATACGCTAACTAATCAAACCGATATCAACCAAACTCGTAACTTCTAAAACAATTAGAGAATAACAAATTAAAGGTCATGAGAATGAGAATTTCAAACCAAATCTCAACAAACAAACAACCGAATGAGTAAAGTAAAATACATTCAAAAGATAACGACAAATTCACCATCTCCCAAACTTCTAAAACAAGCTGTAGGGACCCACCAACCAGGATAACTCTCACAACCTAAAACGGCACCACGGTGACGTCGTCCTCGTACACTCTCTCAACTCAACAACATTAAAAACTTGGAGGATGGAATGATCTGACACGTGTCCTGACACCTGTACATAAAAGCGCAAATCCTGAACTAATCGACACGTATCACCACAGCTGCCACCACCTACCAACACCGTCACTCTTTCTATATATCATACATATCCTTCCACCACCTTAATATTATTCTCATTCTCATCAATTTCAGTGAAGAATTGAATTGAATACACATAATAAACATAAATATCCAAGGTTTTGATTGGCAGAAGATCAGCTTGTTTAGTTTCCGATCATGGCACAGACAGTGGGAAGAAACGTGGCGGCGCCATTGTTGTTTCTTAACTTGGTTATGTATTTCATAACCTTAGGGTTTGCTAGTTGGTGTCTTAATAAGCTCATTAACCGCCAGACCAACCACCCAAGTACTTACCTCCTATATCTTCATACATATGATTATTGTCTTCTAGTTTGGTTTCATTTTTTTGCAGGGCACCTTTTAAAAAAAGTATTTTTTAAGAAAAATAATTCCCGTGGCTGGATGCACCTTTTGAAAAAAAAAAAAAAAAAGTATTTTTTAAGGAAAAACCTAACCGCACCCAGCAAATAATTTCTGGGTCCGCCGTTGATTTTTTTGTGTGGTTAAAAGTTAAGTGCTGATGTGGATTTGTAGGTTTTGGTGGTAACGGTACGACGGAGTTCTTTCTGGAGTTTGCGATCTTGGCTTCGGTTCTTGGAATTGTTTCTAAGTTCGCCGGTGGCAACCACCTTAGGGCGTGGAGGAATGATAGTCTAGCCGCGGCTGGTTCCACTTCTCTAGTGGCGTGGGCCGTCACTGTTCTTGCTTTCGGGTATTTTTTTATACTTTAGTGAAAACATGGGAGGGACAAAGGGGTCAAGAGAGTTCGCTAACGCAGGCATTAGATGGTGAATTTTCTTATAAAAAACTAGAACTTTTTAAGTGAGGTCGTGATAGATATATTTTAATTTTATTAATGCACGTTAATTTTTTATTTTTTATTTTTACGAATGTCATTTGGTAAAAATGTAACCTTTGAGAGTCAAATTATAAAAAACCGTTTACATAATTTGTTGCATTTTAATTTATAAAATCAACACTTTAACTGGGGTTGTCATAGAAATAATTAAATATTTTTAATTATTTTATATTTTGAGACCCTTATAATATGGGAAAAAAAACAAAAACACCCTTCTCTCGTCACTTCGGGCATGGTTGCTAAAAATCCCAAATAGGTGTCAATTAATCACAATTATTAATCCTGATTAAATCCAATAAATTTTGATTAATCGCTAATCCTTACCGTTCGACTAGCAACTACTACAACACCTACTCAATGTACGACCTTGGACCCTCTTGTAACCCGTACTATAACTGTAAAGTTTTTTTTTTTTTTCCCTCGCCATTGCAACAAATATGGAGATTTTGGTTTGAAAATGGTGTAGGTTGGCATGCAAGGAGATAAACGTAGGAGGGCATAGAGGGTGGAGGTTGAGGATTGTGGAGGCATTGATCATCATTTTGACAGTAACCGAGCTGCTATACGTTCTGTTGGTGCATGCCGGACTTTACAGCAGCCGCTACGGGCCGGGATACCGCGACACAGACTACGGAATGGGAACACACCCGGCGGACACCGGTGTTAAAGGAACCACGGGGGTGGGTGCTGGCACTAGGGTTTGAGGAGGCTTTGTATGTATGTGTAATGTAATTGAAAAAATAAAGGGTTTGTGAGATGGTGTTGATGATGTTGGGTTTGTTTGTTTTCGGTTTTTTACTTTATTTTTGTTTTGGTGTGGATTATGTATGTTTCCTATTAATCGACAAAATGTGGACTTTCTTTTATAGAATGCTTCTTGTGAAAATATTAACATGATTACAATATTACAGTATTGTGCATCTTTGAAGATCTTTTGAGAAAGTGAAACTAGGGTATTATCTTTTCAGTTTGAGCAAAATTCCAAGAGAAAAGTTAAGCAAGCTTACCTTTCTATAATGTTTTTCATCTCAAATGCATATTATCTTTTATCAGTTTTGAGCACGCAATATATTTAAAATAACCCATTACCACTAAAGCGTTCTAAACTTGATAATGACCCACCATAATCACATTCTACTGTTGAATTGAGACTTTGATAGTTTATCCACTGTGTTTCTTGCTGTTCAAAATTCCCTTCTTCGTTCATCTTTCCGGGAGAAGATTCAGCAACAACCCCTGCTTTGACCAAGTGAAGGGGTATGGTCCCAAAAAACCGTGCAGACCAATCAGGTCGCGCGTTGAACCATACTCCTTATTCCATAAAACTACTGAGCATTCTACATACCCTGCGCGGGATACCTTGTCTGCACAAGACCGCGCGCGAGGTGTAAGCAAGACAAGGTCAGTTTCTACCCTTAACATCCCGAATAAGAGCCCTCGACTCCTGCAAGCTCGCATTGGCTAGTTGTGCACACAACAAGGCCGCGCGAGATCCAGAATGCAAGGCCACTTCAGGAAGTATCAAAGGTACAAGTGGCAGAAAAGCGAGCCAATCAGCGTCCAACAGGCTGTACCATATCGTGCTCCACGATTAATAATCGTGCAGGAGACCAAAGGTACACAAGGACGCCTACGTGGCACCAATCAGGGGCAGCGACAACTGCCCCATGATCTCCACTCACCTGCTGATGTCAGAAGGGCGACAGGGACGACGACTTGGACACGTGGCTCCAATCAAGGTGCGCCAGCTCCGGAGATCTTCTAGAAGCCACTAACGGTTGATACCAGTGAGACAAGGAGGGTATTCCTTGTCGTCACCTTCTGGCCCAAGGCCCATCTCCTCTTTCACCACTCCGGCTATAAATAGGGACCTTCATACCACAGGCTATTCATTCTGTCCTCTCTACTCACTCTTAATACACACTTTATTATCCTCAAAACGATCGCTTATTCTCACGCCGGAGCCTGGTTAAGAGGGAAACCCCATATTCCCTTCTTAACGAGCTAACGGTGTTGCTGTTTTGCAGGAAGATTGGATCACGTTTGAGCTCAGGAAAGATCAAGAAGATAACCCTCATGTTTGAAACATAAACCACCTAATTAACATAAAATTAGACACGTGTTTCTTCATTGGCGCCCACCGATTTTATACAATCACTTCATCTTCTTTTTTCTGAGTTTTTTCTGTTTCCTTTATCATGGCTGGTCAAGGAATTCCAGATTTTAGCTTCGGCACCGCCTCTCAAATAGGAATGGGGGAGGACAACTCGCACGTCCAACTCCATCTTACTGACGAGCTTGTCGAAGAAGAAGGAACAAACACCGGGGGACCTCGCACGAGTATCACTCGTATCACTCAAACGGGTACCCCAGGGAGTGATGTTGCTGGTACGTCAAACCCAGCTCCAAATCCGAATATTTCAGCGTTATTAAGGCTACCAGAGGGCGAAACCCTACCCTCTTGGTACGCCAAACAGATTGCCACTATAAATGCTGCGTATCAGTCTCTGAGCGCACAACAAGCGATTCTGCAAGCAGAACCATCCTTGGTTACACCTCCGGGTCCAACTCAGGGGGCGCGCCAGACACCCCCTCAGCAAAACATCCAAGGGCAAGTTGACAGACCTCCTCCACAAAGAATAATGAGCGTGCACGACACGCGCGACACATACGGGGAAACATGCACTTACTGTGACCACCCATCTTATGTCCAACACAAGCGTCCAGTTCACAGCCAGCTAGGGCCTTGCAACATGAACAACAAATGGGATGACACGGATCCGGACGATCCTACTTGGCAAGATGAAGATTCCTCAGTTTTCAACCGTCTGTAGAAAAAATCACGAGTCTTATAGACCAAGACTGCGCGTCGCCTACAACGAGGAAGCAGAGCGCGATTTCAGTCTTGTTTACAGAGCAGCAGAAGCTGCTGAGCAATCGAAATTCATCAGAAGTATCACTCTAGCCACGCTAGAAAAGGCAAAGCTACCACCAACAGTTGGAAAGTTCAACGGTCTCACTGACCCCGATGATCATGTGCGAGTATTTACAAGCGTCGGTGTTTTAGGAGGATGGACCATGCCAATGTGGTGCCATCTATTCATTCAGAGTCTCACAGGGGCTGCTCGAGCCTGGTTCGACAGCCTTCCAGCTGGAAAAATCAAGTCTTGGATCAACTTCAGAGACCAATTTGTAGCCCATTTTAGCCAGCAGAGACGTTATCAGCGCGATACGTCTGAAGTAACAGACATCTGGCGCAGAGAGAATGAGGGGCTAGAAGACTTAATCACTCGCTTCAACAAGGAGTGCTTAGAGATTGGAGATGTAAGCGAACACTTAATGCGCGCCCACTTTAAAAAGGGAATCCGTTGTGATAGTCTAATCAGGACTATCACAGGAAATGACGGTATGCCCAAAGAATGGGACAAACTGATGGCAGCTGTAAAGATTGTAGCGCAGACTGAAGAATCATTGGCTGGAACCAAAAGCTCATACACCAAAGATCGATTTTCGAAAGGCAACTCGCGCGACTATAACAAGCGCAACAAGAGCAGAAACCCTGGGTGGAAGTCAGCGCAACCCAGTGGGTATGAGGAGCGACATCGCTTCAAAGAAGACGCGCGGTAAACAATTGACAGAATCGGCTACCGAAAAGCTGTCAAAAATGAAAATCGTGAAAAGCACTGGACTCCGCTCACTAAAACACCCAAAGAGGTACTTATGACGGAGAATCACGATTTCAAGGCACCAAAGCCTATGACGAACAAGAAGGGGCAAGACCCCAATCTTTACTGCGATTTTCACAAGGATACGGGTCATTTGACAGATGACTGTATCAGTCTAAGACAAGAAATTGAAAAGGCTCTGAAAAGCGGCAAGTTAAGCCATCTGGTTAAAAATGTGCGCAAAGAGACGCGCCAGATCCAAAGGAAGGATGATGGAAACCAGAAGAAAGTCAGGCGCCAGGAAACTCATATGGTCAACGGACCAAAATGTAGCGCGAAAAGCAAGGGCAAGCGCCCATTTGAACCAGCATGGCAGGAGCAACAGGTCATTTTTCTGGTAGTGCGCGGGGTACCACGCGCTACGCGCCCCGTTGTCATCATCGGCATTATTGGCCATTACGAAACAGAATACGTCTTCATCGATCCAGGAAGCACAGCTGATATTATCTACGAACAATGCTTCAACCAATTCGATCCGGAAGACAAAGCGCACCTTGAACCTGTTGATTATCCTCTATCTGGATTTTGCAATGAGACAGTCTTCCCATTGGGTCAGATCAGCTTCCCTGTCACGCTGTCTGATGGGAAGCATTCAAGAACTACAAATGTTAATTTCATGGTGATGCCGGTCAAGTCAAGGCATAATGTCCTAATTGGCAGAGAAACCCAGGGTGAAATGAATATGGTAACTTCCACGCCCCACTTAGCTATCGGTTTCCCAACTGAAACAGGGGTAGCAATTATCTATTCAAAGAAATAGGTGATGTCAGCAGATGATGCGCGACCAATCAAAGCAGCTAAAGTCTCAACAACAGAGCCAGAAAAATGGGTCTTGAACCGCAAGTAACCAGAACAAACGGTGACAATTGGTCATGCAATTTCACCAAGTATCAGAACACACCTCAAGCAATTGCTATTTAGAAACATGAACATCTTCGCCTGGACCCCGTGGATATAACGGGCGTCCCGTGCAATATAACAGAGCATTGCTTAAACACATATTAATCAGTTGAACCCAAGGTCCAGAGAAAGCGCAACATTGGATCAGACAAGACAAAAGTTATGAATAAGCAGGTGTGCGAACTACTCAAAGCAGGCATATTGCGAGAGGTACGCTATCAAAGCTGGGTTGCAAACCCTGTGATGGTTGAGAAGTCCACGGGTGGATGGCGCATGTGTGTTGATTACACTAATCTTAACAAAGCGTGCCCAAAGGATTGCTACTCTTTACCAGAGATCGATAAGAAGGTAGACTCCCTCGCGCCGTTTAGATGGAAGTGTTTTCTAGACTGTTACAAGGGATATCACCAAGTCCAGATGAAGCTAGAAGATGAAGATAAAACAGCATTCCGCACTGACTTCGGAATCTTCTGTTACACGAAAATGCCCTTTGGGCTCAAAAACGCTGGCGCAACCTACCAGCTTTTAATGGACAAGATATTTGGGGATGACATTGAGAAACATATCGAAGTATACATTGATGATCTCGTAATCAAACGTCCTGAGGATGACCAAATGTTGAAGGACATAGAGAAGACGTTCAATTCTCTGAGAAGCGTAAACATGAAGCTGAATCCAGCAAAATGTTCTTTTGGCATGGAGGAAGGGAAGTTTCTAGGTTTCGTGGTCATAAACGGCGGCTTTAAAGTTAACCCCGAAAAAGTTCAAGCAATCGTACGAATGCCCTCACCGCGCATGATCAAAGAGATGCAAAGGTTAGCCGGCCGCTTAGCCGCGCTTAATCGTTTTCTGTCAAACCACGCAGCAAAGTCATATCCTTTCATTAGTAAATTACGCAACTGCGTCAAGAAACAAGAGTTTAAATGGACACCAGAAGCGGAAGCAGCCTTCCAGCAAATGAAAAAAATGCATGATCAAGCTTCCAACCTTAACAGCTCCATTTGAAAAAGAACCACTCATTTTGTATTTGTCGTCTTCAGACAAGGCAATTGGTTCAGTACTACTGGTGGAAAGAGATGGAGTTCAAACTCTGATCTATTATGTTAGCAGAGTACTCACTGATCCAGAAACAAGATATTCCACCATGGAAAAACTAGTGCTTGCACTGCATCACGCCTCCAGAAGGCTGCGCAGGTACTTCACTGGCCATGTGATCAAAGTACTAACTAACTTCCACATCGGCATGATCTTGCAAAAACCAGAGACATCAGGCCGCTTGGCAAAATGGGAAATCGAATTGGGAGGCCACAACATACTATACAAGCCGCGCCCAGCTATCAAGGGCCAAGTTTTAGCAGATTTCATCACAGAAGTACCAGAAGACAAAATCAAAGAGTGCGAAGCAGTAGATACTCCCATCAAAGACACATCAGACGAACTGTGGCTGTTTTTCACTGACGGAGCCTCAAATAAGGACGGCGCAGGAGCTGGTTTACGCCTTGTCAGCCCAGAGAAACATGAGTTTACCTATGCCATCAAGTTGGATTTCAAAAATACCAACAACGAGGCGGAATATGAAGCGTTCTTGGCAGGCTTGCACCTGGCCATAAAGATGCGAGCTCAAAATTTACAAGCGCATGTTGACTCTCTCCTGATCGCGAGTCAAATCAATGGGTTGTATGATGCGAAAGGCGAGGTCATGGCTTTATACTTGGAACAAGCGAAAGAGCTACTCTAGAAGTTCAAGTCATACAAAGTTGTTCATATCAACCAGTCAGAAAACAAGCCAGCTGACGCCCTAAGCAAGCTTGCCTCAACAGCCTTTCAACACCTGGCTAAGGATGTAAGAATTGAAGTTCTGAAAACCCCATCAGTATTACTGCGACAGGTCAATGTGATTGAGATAGTGCCACCTTCGTGGATGACCCCTATCATCCAGTATCTCCAAGAGGGAATTCTCCTGGAAAACAAAGCGGAAGCAAGAAAGATACAGAACAAAGCGTTGTTTTACGAAATGAACGGGGGCATTCTATACAGAAGATCTTTCTTGGGCCCATTACTACGATGCGTAGACCCACAGGACGCAAGCTATCTGATCAGGGAAATACATGAAGGCATCTACGGCATTCATGCGGCCCGCGCATGGTCATCGCAAAAATAATGAATGCAGGTTATTATTAGCCAGGGATGCATGTCGACGCTTTGAAGGAATTTCGCAAGTGCGACTCTTGTCAGAGGCATGCGCCAAAGACCCTGCACCCAAAAAACGATCTAATCCCTGTATCAACAGCTTGGCCTTTCCAACAGTGGGGGATAGACATGGTGGGTCCATTTCCTGAAGCCCCAAGTGTTGTAAAGTTCATAATCGTTGTCGTTGATTACTTCACCAAGTGGGTGGAGGCTAAGGCCCTTTCTTCAACTTCCGCAATGATGGTGCGAAAATTCATATGGGAGCACATCATTTGCAGATTTGGCCTCCCACTCAAGATCGTTACTGAAAATGGCACCAATTTCGCCTCAGAAGACCTCCAGGAATGGATGAAAGAGCTTAACATTGAGCACACTTTCTCTTCCGTTGCGCACCCTCAAGGCAACTGTAAAGTAGATAGTGTCAACAAAAGCATTGTTGAAGGGATAAGGGCCTATCTGGGCACCAAAAGAAGAGGCTGGGTAGATGAGATCCCTAGCATCCTGTGGGCTCATCGAACCATGCCAAAAGCAAGCAATGGCGAAACCCCCTTTAGCCTTGTGTATGGTTCAGAGGCGGTTATCCCAGCTGAAATAGGCCTCCCCTCTCCGCGCTTATCAGCAGTCAACAAGATTGATAACGAGGCGGAGCGCCGCTTAGACATGGACCTGCTCGAAGAAAGGCTTGAAATAGCGTGAATCAAAGAGGCCAAGTATAAAACGCAATTGGAAAGGTACTACAATGCAACGATGCGCATTTGTACCTACACTCCAGGAGAATACGTGTTCAGGGACAACGAAGCCCCCAATGCTGAACGCCCCTGAAAACTAGCACCAAAATGGGAAGGCCCACACTTAATACATGAGGTGCTAGGGAAAGGGGCAAACAAGTTGCGCACCTTGGATGGACACATCATCCCGCGCACATGGAACGCGCAACAACTGCGCAAATGCTACATGTGATTATCCCTGGCCACGCGCCTTTTAATTGTTTATGTCGGCCACGCGCCTTTTAATTATCTATGTTGGCCATGCGCCTTTTATTTTCAATTATGTATGATGGCCTTGCGCCTGTTTCCAGCTACTCAATACAAATGTTGGATGTGCCTTATGATTTATCATCCTATGTCTTCTACGTTACAAATGCATGTCAAACTTTTGATTAGCACAAAAACACTTCAATAAATTACGAGCTCTTGAGTTAAGACTCCAAGGTCCTCCTCGAACATAGCGCTAGACCGGGCAATAACACTCATATACGAGCCACACTTACATTTATTCGAGCTAATTTAACCAAAGTTTCAAACAACAGTGCAATAATTGTAACTTGACAAGAATAAAAAGTATAGTATGTTCCATTCAAAAAAGCGCAGCCGCGCAATGATTACATTTAAGACTAAAAACATGAAAATTACAAGGCATCAGCCTGCAAACACTACTACCTATTCATAGCCATCACCATCACCATCACCATCGTCATCACCACCGGCTTCCTCCTCCTCATCGGTCAACTCCATAGTTTCCTGAGGGTCAAGGACGGACTTGAGCCGTGCATTCCAATCATCATGCTTTAACGATTCGGTGACCAACTCCATAACTGGCAAGGGAAGATGGTCGTAAACATGTTCAGCATGAGCAAGTAGAGTGTCAGCCTGATCGGACACCGAACAATGGCGAGTATCAAGCTGTTGGCTAAGCGCTTCTTCGACATGATGAGCACATTCTAGATAGCCACCGCGGTGCCCAACGGCACGCGCGGCGTCAGTCAGCGCGGCAACAGCCTCATCCAGCTCGATAGCATTCAACACGGCGTTAGCAATCTACAAAGGAAAAATCATGAGAACAAAACAATAATAAAGAATAACCCAAGGCAAAAGAGGGGAACTCACCTTGACTACCCCTCTGTTGCGCATCCATTCGGGCTCAGAGACAAGCGTGTCAACAATTGTTTGGGCCTCAGCATAATTATTTTGAGCCACATTTAGGGAAGAAGTGCTGATATCGCTTCCTCGTCCTTCTTCTTCGCCTCCTCAGCGGTCTCATCCTTCACCCTTTCGGCCTCAAGGGCTATCTCTAATGATTCATTTTTATCATGGGCCTCAAACAATCTATGCTTCAGCTCTGCGATCTCCACATCTTTTGCAGTGAGCTCCTTATCTTTGCGTGCATTCAACTCGGCCTGCAAATGGTGAAATAAAGAGTTAGAAATATTTTGATAAAGCAATATTAGAGGAAAAAGAGTTAGCTTGTTAAACCTCAGCACGCTCTTTGTCCGCCTGAACTTCCTCAACCTTCCCTTTAAGAGTAGCAATTTGAGACTCAAGGTCGGTAATTTTGGAGCGGGCAGCATACATGCGCTGATTATCCTTCTCGCATACCTTTTTCCATTCAGCTCGCTCCTTCGACAACAGTTCCTCAGCGGCTTAGAGTTTGCTCTTTAGGCCCTCGCGCCCCCATTCTTCCGACTTCTTCTCCGCCTCAAAGGCGGCTTTCTCCTCAGCAAAGGTATTTTTCATCTGCTCAAAATCTTGGACTTGTTTCAACAAAAGCTCAAGGTATTTCTCCCAATCAGTTCGTTCTTTAACCATCGTGCGCCACTCGCGTACAATCTGATGGTTGGCAGCACGGGTGTTAGCCTCCCCAACAATAGAAGCACGGTACAACCCCTCATGGGTACGCATTCTTTGCCTGTTGACCTCCCCGAGAGGGAAAGAGCCCAAAAACCAATCTCTGCAGGCTCCAAACTCGACAAATGTATCCTTCTATTTTAAACCCCAAACAGGTTGGTGAGGAGCATCGTCGCGAGCCTCCTCAGTATAGGTCTTATAGTAAATATCCCCCAAGGTATCCTTAGAACCTATGGGAGCTTGTGGCGTTGACCCGTGGCTGCCTGCACCTTTTTGGCCAGCGTCTCCAGCACCGCCGGAACCTTCAGCACCTGCACCACCCGCAGTAGCAGCTGACCCCCCTGCAACGGATGTCACTTGTACGGTTTGGGTGGGGGCGTCACGCTGCGCAGGTTCAGTGGGTTTAACAACTTCAGGTTCCCTCTACCCAATAACTTCAGTTTCTTTCCTCTTCAAGGGTTGGTCAAGCCCCGTGATGCGCACGACCTCCGGACCCTGCGTTTTATCGTGCTTGCTAGTAGCAGCGGTCTCGGTCTCTTTTGACTTCTCCTTCTCAAGAGTAATATCGCCCACAGGCTTCTCAACTACTTTCTCAACCTCCTTCTCACTTGTTCTTGGAGGCTTGATGATGAATTTAGTCTTCTTAGCCACTGGCTCCTTCGGCTTCTCTACTTCAATACCCCTAACCTTTTCAGGGGTTTTCTTCAAGGCCTTAGCAAAATTCAAGTATCAGAAAATCTACTAAAGGAAGAGATTTAACAAAAAACATGAGTGCCATTACACTAACCTGGAGAGAACTTGTAGAGGAAGCGCACCCTGCTTTGCTTCCCTATCACTGGATCCTCTCCAGCCTTCTGCGCAGGGCCAGCTCCAGCGGCAATCTTTTCTGTAACACCTCGTAATTTCATGCCCAATATTATATTGACACGTATCATGGACTTTAAACGTGCAAAGAATTAAGTTAGAGGGACTAAAGTTGACAAACAAGGAATCTATGTGTGTAAAAGGATTCAAAATGTCAACAATGGATAAATATACCTTTTAATAACCCTACAAGGTATTTATAACCTTAAACGAATGAATCATGGATCATACGAAGCTAATTGTGAAAAAAAAATTGAGAGATTGCAAACTACAGGGGTTAAATGTGTCAACATGTTTAAAGTATACCACTGAGTGACCTTTTAGCAAACCCGAAGTTTTGTAATGATTAATTATGCTCACTAGAATAAGTGATAAAAATTTCACAAGGTTTCGATAAAGTATGAGAAAGTTATGATAAAATTCGTATACGAGGGGTTAAAAGCGTCAACATTGAAATTTAAGACTTTTCGGTAATCGTATGAATAACCGGGGACTTAACAAAGTTGGTTTATAACTTGGGGTCTTTAAAAGTCAAGTTTGGGGGGTTAAAAGTGCAAGAAACCATGTTAAAATCAAGTTTGGAAGGACCAGGGGCCTAAATTGCAATATTTGCAAACTTGTTGACCGGAGCCAACCTTCACACGGGCCGCGTAAGCCCCATAAGAACCTTACGCGGGCTGCCTGAGTTCCCCAGCATCAGAAAATCATCACAGCTGCCTGTTCAGCCGGTTTAACCGACTTATGGAGCTTGTTTTCGATTCTATGGGCTTGTTTGATGGTTTATTATGGCCTAGGGACACCTGTAATGATCCCATAACATACATAGACCTTGTTGGAATGATCTTGGAGCTCTAAGAAACCTATATAAGGGCCATGAGTTCATTTGTTCAAGTGCTCATTCACTTGCAACAATTCAAGCACTCATTTCTGGAGGTAGCTGACTTGGGAAAAGATTAAGAAGTGTAGAAAAGATAGCAAGGACCTTAAGTAAGAGTTCTAATCCTTGTTTAGTTCTTTTAATTAGCTTTTAAACCAAAAAGTCAAACCGTCGTAATTAAGATTTGACTTCGTCATTAATCTTAATTTGTCCAGTCAAATGTCAAATTGAAAGTACCTATGAGTGGGTAATTATGTGGGCAATAAACCCTTAAAAGGGCACCCTCTGATTCTCACTCTATCTAGGTCAATTGTCGGGTCAAACTTGATTATAAAAAGTCAACAGAAAGCTTATTTTCAAATTAATGCATAATTAGCAATGTAGAAGCTATGCAACCTATTTTATCACTAATATAACTTGGTAATTAATGTAAGAACATGTCTAAACATGTTCAACCCGACAATTTTCAATTGAAGCTCGGTTCGGAACCGAAAGTCGCATAATTTGACTTCTGCTTTGACTTTCAGTTCTGACCCGTTTGAGCATAGTTTAGAAATGCCTTAGAGCTTTATTTGGACCAGGTTACATGTTAGTATAACCCTCTGTGATTATACAACTTGGTTCATTAGTTATCCGATTCATATGCATGTTTCCGTTAAATGTTTAAATGTTGACTATTGCCCTTTTCACCTTAAAACGTGATTTTTGAAAAAGTAAAAGAATAGAAACCTTCATTACTGATTTATAGACTTGTAGCTAAAATTTGACATCAGTTTGAGGTCTAGATTAGGAGTTATGCTCATTAGCGTAAATGAAAAGCTTTTTATTAATTAAACGGCATAATTAGCGTATAGCCTATCTAAACCCAATTTTTGATATCAAACTTTTTACCCACTGATATAAAATAATATTTTGGGATTTTTGGAGATTTTTATTTATTTTTAGGCTGAGCATAACATAGGGTTCTAAGCTTGATTCGGTTATTGTCGGTTTTGCCCTTTTGGGCTATAAAATGAGTTTTACAAATCCTTTTGATACCAAACCTTTTTCTACTGATCTAATATAATAAATAAAATATTTTGAGCCTTCTGAAATAATAAAAATATCAGTTTTCCTTTAAAAACCCGGAAATAGCTCAAAATCGTCTTTTTTAAGCGTTTTTAACACATAGTAAGTATTAAAACTATTTTAGACACATAAGGGTTGATGCCAACTGATATTTTTAGTAAATTTTTTTTTATGTTTTGACAGTAAGCAAAAGTTTTAAACTCGGATTTCCAGTTTTGACCTTTTAGGCTTATGTGAAATTACCAAAATGCCCCTTCGGTGCATAGTTTGGTTATAAATGATAAATTTCACTTATATGTATTACCCTACTGTTATAACTTATTAAATTAAGTATTTTTACTGATTATATCAGACCTATAACTCAGAATATTATTTAAACTCTTTTATAACCTTTAAAATGACCAAAATACCCATACGGGGCGTAATTTGAGTTTAAATCCGTTTTGGGCATAATAGAAGATATCTTACTGATGTCACAACATATTTAAGGCATATTAACTTAGGAAACTTGTATATGACTCATTTGGTTACCCGTTACGCACTTTTCGCGTTCGGATCGGCGTATGTAACTAGTTTGCATATATTAGCCGAAACGGGTCAAACCATATCATTTTCATCTCAAAATCCAGAATGTGTTTAGTATACCCATATTAAACAAGTATACAAGCTTGTTGGGTCAAACCACATTCTAAACCGGTCTTCTCTTTATCATGTGTTTTAGACCGTATCTTTTAAAACTAACCGGTCTAAGTTTAGGCTTAATTAAAGACCCGTTAGGATTCTAATAGGTTATTAAAAACCTTCGTTCCAGATTAGGAGCCCAGTAAAAGCTACGTGCACTTGTTGTTTTATACTTTGCTCAGGTAAATACTCTTAACTTACTTTCCCTATACGGGCTTGGGATACGGTATTATAATAATACCGCTTGGTCGGGTATGTAGTCATTTAAATCGGATTGTGATTAATGTATTTACATAACCCGTTTAATCTGTATTATTTGGTGTATGGCCTTTGGGGGTTAAATGACCATGTCCCGGATATCCTTGGCATCATTCAAAGAAATGGCTACGACCTAAGCACGGGGTGTAGGCGTACACCTGACAGTTGCATATGTAAAAACTGGTATCCCACTTAGAGGAATCAACCTTGTGGGCATTATACCTGTGGCGTATCAGTTAACTTAAGCCGGCTCTTCTAACCGGTACTAATGGACGACAAATAAGTAAAACTGTATACAAGATTATTTTAAATAATTGTCCCAAGTTATAAAAGATATTTTTGCCTAAGTGCATTCAAATAATTTTTTTTTAAACTCTTTTCAAAAATGAGTCAGTTAAGTTGTATTTACCAGTGTAAACTGACGTATTTTCCAAAAAGGCTAAGTGTAGGTACTAGACGAAATAGGCTGGCTACTCCAGGCATCATTACTCAAGTCTCGCAAGCTTTAGATGCCTTTAAAGTATGTTGAACAGTTTCCTTTTTATTTGATCCGCCTGTGGATTTGTTTCAACTATTTGTGATACTTAATATTACAATTTTATTCAGTTGAAATAAATCTATCTTTTGCTTCCGCTGTGCATTTTAAATTGTGTTGTTTGACTATGATGATATCAACTACGTCACGATACTCCCCACCGGGCCCACCGGCAATACGTGGAAATATCGGGGTGTGACAGGTTGGTATCAGAGCCAGGTTGAGTGAATTAAACACTAGCCTTCTGTGTTTAATCTCAGTTACACAGTTGCACATTCTCAAGTCTAGACAAAGAACATAGGACTAATCCTAATTCATTTTATTTTGTCTTTTATTTGTTTCCTTGTTATTTTCTGTTTAAGCCCCTGCATGGGCAAGTTATTTCAGTTAGAAGTCCCGTTTAGGGCAACCATGTACTTGTTTAAATTTTAATGGAACGGTTAGATTTAAAATATCATTTTATAAGATCTACCATTATAATAAAATGGAAAAATCTAAAAAGGACAAGACCTAGCTCATGTGTCATCTTAAGACAGGGCCAAGATGGTAGTTCCTCAATTAGATTCAGATCCTTGTTAACATCTCAATTTAGGATTGTTCTGCGTTAAATATTAAAAAGAATCTTAAAGGTAAAACCTAGCCTAAATGTCATTGCAGACATGGCCAAGATGGTAAAACCTAACCAAAAGATTCAAATCCCTGTTAACATCTGAAAGCATATTATCATGCTTGACAAAATGTGATTCGATAAAATCACATAAGTCATTCTTAAATTGGGTTATTCTAAATTCCCTTATGTATATAATCATCCCTTGAGGATGAGGTGCCTACGGGCTATGATTAACGTCTTCTGAGACTAAAGACAGTGGTAGCCTGCAACTCCCTATCAAGAAAAGGTAATGAACTTTGATTCAAACCTTAATGCCTCGATTCCATAAAATCCGGGCTTATAAACTAAACTTGTCCACATGACTAGGCCTTTTTGTGCCATTATTAACCTATAATTTAGGATTATGATAAAGATCCTGAACAATTATATATTTATTAAATTAACTAACATGGCTATAAAAAAAACATGGTTAATAAGTTGTCAAAGACAATAAAACTGTATAAAGCTTCTGTATAAACCTTATCCTTATTTGATTTTATGTAGCAATTAAAGCTACATGGCTAGGTCAGAAGAGGTAAACAGTCATCCATTGGAAAACCATGAGAATACTAAGATACATGTGACCGGTGCGGAACGGCAAGCACTGATAGATAATGCTGTTACAAAAGCTATAGAGCGGCAGTATAGTGAATCTAGCGGGACTCGAAGTAGGACCCTATCCGCACCGCATTCTAAGCCCAAGGCTCATTCAGAGGCTCACAGCAAGCCACCCTCTAAGAAAGATGAACCAAAGAAAGATGATGATCGACATTCGTCTAATCAAAACAGTGTTCCATCCAAGAGGATAGTGTTCGATAATGAACCGCATACCAAGTCCTGTACCTATAAGTACTTTGTTTCCTGCAAACCCCAGGATTTCACTGGGGAGAAAGGAGCAATTGATTGTATGACCTGGTTAGATAAAATGGACACAGTTGTTGATATCAGCAGTTGTGCTGAAAGGGATATAGTGAAGTATGTATCCCAATCATTCAAGGGGGAGGCACTAGCATGGTGGAAGTCTCTCATTCAAGCTGCTAGAAAGATCCCACTCTACAATCTGACATGGGATCAATTTGTTGCTCTCATTAAGGAAAACTACTGCCCTCAACACAAGGTTGAGAGGATTTAGTCAGATTTCTTATCTTTAGAAATGAAAAATCTAGATTGTCAAGCTTACCTCACCAGTTTCAATACCCTGTCTAGATTGGTTCCGTATCTGGTAACCCCGGAACCCAAAAGGATTGCTCGCTTCATTGGGGGTTTAGCCCCAGAAATCAAAGCCAGTGTTAAGGCTTCAAGACCTGCTACTTTTAGGTCGGCAGCTGATCTATCTCTATCTCTTACTTTGGATGCGGTTAGGCTAAAATCGCTTAAGAACTCGGAAGAGGGTAAGAGAAAACGTGAGGATGATAACTCACGACAATCTGAAAAGAAGCATAAGGGCAACACTGATTTTAAGAAGAAGTTTGGGTCTGGAAAGGGTAGTCAACGAGAAGAGGAGAAACCAAAGTGCAAGACTTGCCAAAAACGCCACTTTGGAAAATGCAGACTTGAGTCCAAGTCTCAGTCAGGACCAGCTGCATGTGGGTTATGCAAGTCTAAAGAACACAAGACTGTTGATTGCAAGAAGATTAAAGATGCCACATGCTACAACTGCAATGAGAAAGGGCACATTAAGACCAACTGCCCTAAATACGCCAAAAAGCCTGAGGAGGTCAAGAAGACCAATGCAAGGGTCTTCCGTATGGATGCACGAGAAGCCGTTCAGGACGACAATGTGATCACATGTACTTTCCTCATAAATGATATCTATGCAAGAGTACTTTTTGATTCAGGTGCTGATAAGTCGTTCGTAGATAATAAGTTTTGTAAGTTGCTGAATTTACCTGTTAAAACCCTAAGTGTGAAATATGAGGTGGAATTAGCTGATGGTACCTTAGAAACAGCCTCAACTGTGTTAGATGGATGTGTTATATCCATTAGGAACCACTCTTTTCCATTGTCCTTACTTCCTTTGAAGTTAGCTGGTTTCGACATAGTTATAGGCATGGACTGGTTATCTCATAACCAAGCCCAGATCGTTTGCAACAAGAAGCAAGTGGTGATCAAAACTCCGTCTGGTGAACCACTTACCATTCAGGGAGACACCCAGTATGGACTGCCTGAGCAAGTGTCTATGCTCAAGGCATCTAAGTGCTTGAAGAAGGGTTGTGTCATCTATATGGCACAGGTAACGTTGGATGAGCAGAAGCCTAAGGTGGAAGATATTCCCGTCATTTCTGAATACCCTGAAGTTTTTACTGAAGAACTACCTGGTTTACCACCAGATAGACAAGTAGAATTTAGAATTGACATCATCCCCGGAGCAGCACCTGTTGCGAGAGCGCCTTATAGGTTGGCACCAACAGAAATGAAAGAGCTAAGGACATAACTAGTTGATTTGCTAGCTAAAGGTTTTATTAGACCTAGTTCATCTCCTTGGGGAGCACCAATCCTGTTTGTAAAGAAGAAGGATGGATCGATGCGTCTATGCGTCGATTATCGGGAGCTTAATAAGGTCACTATCAAGAACAGGTATCCTTTGCCCAGGATCGACGATCTGTTCGATCAATTACAAGGGGCAAGCTACTTTTCTAAGATCGATTTGAGGTCAGGCTACCATCAACTGAAGGTTAAAGATGAAGATGTGCACAAGACTGCGTTTAGGACTCGATATGGTCATTACGAGTTCTTAGTGATGCCTTTTAGGCTCACTAATGCACCAGCCGCATTCATGGATCTCATGAATCGCGTCTGCAAGCCTTACTTGGATAAATTTGTTATCGTCTTCATCGATGACATTCTTATTTACTCGAAGAGTCAAGCTGACCATGAGAAGCATCTCCGTTGCATTCTGAAACTGCTTCATCGAGAGAAGCTCTATGCCAAGTTCTCGAAGTGTGAATTTTGGCTTTGTGAAGTCCAATTTCTTGGACATGTAGTTAGTGAGCGTGGTATCTAAGTAGATCCCGCTAAGGTTGAAGCTGTCATGAATTGGCAAGAGCCAAAGACGCCTACAGAGATTCGTAGCTTTCTAGGTTTAGCAGGATACTATAGGCGATTTATTGAAAATTTATCAAGGATTGCTGTAACCCTAACTTCGTTGACTAGGAAGAATATTAAGTTTGACTGGGGTCCTAAGCAGCAGGAATCCTTTGACATCCTTAAGCAAAAATTGAGCAATGCACCAGTGTTAACACTGCCTGATGGAATAGGAGAATTTGTAGTAGTGACGCATCCCACACTGGGATGGGATGTGTGCTCATGCAGAAAGGCAAAGTCATTGCCTATACTTCTCGACAATTAAAGGTGCACGAGAAGAACTACACCACCCATGACTTGGAGCTGGGTGCCGTTGTATTCGCACTAAAACTGTGGAGGCATTATTTGTATGGTACAAAGTGTGTGATCTATTCTGATCACAAGAGCTTTCAACATCTGTTTAATCAGAAGGACTTGAACATGAGGCAGCGACGATGGATGGAAACTTTAAATGATTATGACTGTGAGATAAGATACCATACTGGCAAGGCAAATGTAGTCGCCGATGCCCTAAGCAGAAAGGAAAGGATAAAGCCCATAAGAATCAATGCCAAGAGCATTGAGTTAAAGAATAGTTTGACTGAAAGGTTGTTAGCTACACAGAATGAAGCTGTACTAGAAGCTAACTATCCTAATGAAAAGCTAGGAGTAACTGAAGAGCAGTTATCTTATGGCAAGGACGGAATTCTGAGGTTAAACGGACGAATATGGGTTCCAGTGTATGGAGGACTTCGGGATGTTATCCTCCAGGAAGCCCACAGTTCCAAGTACTCCGTTCATCCTGGAGCTGATAAGATTTACCAGGATCTGAAGGCAAACTATTGGTGGATGGGCTTGAAGAAGTCTATAGCTGCCTATGTAGCTAAATGTTTGACGTGTGCGCAAGTCAAAGCTGAACATCAGAAGCCGTCAGGTTTGCTACAACAGCCTGAACTTCCCACATGGAAGTGGGAGATGGTGACAATGGATTTCATCACCAAGTTTCCAAAGACAAGGAAAGGAAAGGATACTATATGGGTGATAGTAGATAGACTGACTAAGTCAGCACATTTCCTACCCATTAAGGAGACTTATAGCTCCGACATGTTAGCCCAATGGTACGTAGATAAGATTGTATCTCTGCATGGTGTACCAGTGTCTCGAGATACCAGATACACATCACATTTTTGGAAAAGTTTCCAACAGTCTTTGGGCACGCGCTTAAATTTCAGTACGACTTACCATCCTCAGACGGACGGGCAGAGTGAGCGTACCATCCAAACTTTGGAAGACATGCTTCGTGCGTGTGTGATTGACTTAGGTGGTAGTTGGGATAACCACCTGCCATTGATCGAGTTCTCCTATAACAATAGCTACCATACGAGCATCCAGGCTGCGCCTTTTGAGGCATTATATGGTAGGAAATGCAGAACGCCTATTTGTTGGGCAGAAGTAGGGGAAGCTTAATTATCAGGACCTGACATAGTCTTTGAAACGATGGACAAGATTGTCCAGATTCGTGACCGCCTGAAAGCTGCCAGAGATAGGCAGAAAAGCTACGCAGACTTAAGGCGTAAACCTCTAAAGTTCGAGGTTGGTGACAAAGTGTTGCTTAAAGTATCACCCTGGAAGGGGGTGATGCGATTTGGTAAGAAAGGTAAATTAAGCCCGAGGTATATAGGTCCACTCGAGATCATCGAATGTGTCGGATCAGTGGCTTACAAGTTGAAATTGCCTGAAGAGCTCAGTGGTATTCATAACGTATTCCACATCTGCAATCTGAAGAAATGTCTAGCTGATGAATCACTAGTCATACCACATACGGATGTGCATATAGATGAGAGCTTGAAATTTGTTGAAAAACCTTTGTCGATCGAGGATCGACAGGTTAAGAAGCTTCGAAGGAAGCATGTACCGATTGTAAAGGTAAAATGGGATGCCCGTCGAGGTCCCGAGTACACGTGGGAGGTAGAGTCCACAATGAAAGAAAAGTACCCTCATTTATTTTAGTAAATCTCGAGGTCGAGATTTCTTTTAAGGGGGTGAGGATGTAACACCTCGTAATTTCATGCCCAATACTATATTGACACGTATCATGGACTTTAAACGTGTAAAGAATTAAGTTAGAGGGGCTAAAGTTGACAAACAAGGAATCTATGTGTGTAAAAGGATTCAAAATGTCAACAATGGATAAATATGCCTTTTAATAACCCTACAAGGTATTTATAACCTTAAACGAATGAATCATGGATCATACGAAGCTAATTGTGAAAAAAAAAAGTGAGAGATTGCAAACTACAGGGGTTAAATGTGTCAACATGTTTAAAGTATACCTCTGAGTGACCTTTTAGCAAACCCGAAGTTTTGTAATGATTAATTATGCTCACTAGAATAAGTGATAAAAATTTCACAAGGTTTCGATAAAGTATGAGAAAGTTATGATAAAATTCGTATACGAGGGGTTAAAAGCATCAACATTGAAATTTAAGACTTTTCGGTAATCGTATGAATAACCGGGGACTTAACAAAGTTGGTTTATGACTTGGGGTCCTTAAAAGTCAAGTTTGGGGGTTAAAAGTGCAAGAAACCATGTTAAAATCAAGTTCGGAAGGACCAGGGGCCTAAATTGCAATATTTGCAAACTTGTTGACCGGAGCCAACCTTCACACGGGCCGCGTAAGCCCCATAAGAACCTTACGCGGGCCTCCTGAGTTCCCCAGCATCAGAAAATCATCACAGCTGCCTGTTCAGCCGGTTTAACCGACTTATGGAGCTTGTTTTCGATTCTATGGGCTTGTTTGATGGTTTATTATGGCCTAGGGACACCTGTAATGATCCCATAACATCCATAGACCTTGTTGGAATGATCTTGGAGCTCTAAGAAACCTATATAAGGGCCATGAGTTCATTTGTGCAAATGCTCATTCACTTGCAACAATTCAAGCACTCATTTCTGGAGGTAGCTGACTTGGGAGAAGATTAAGAAGTGTAGAAAAGATAGCAAGGACCTTAAGTAAGAGTTCTAATCCTTGTTTAGTTCTTTTAATTAGCTTTTAAACCAAAAAGTCAAACCATCATAATTAAGATTTGACTTCGTCATTAATCTTAATTTGTCCAGTCAAATTTCAAATTGAAAGTACCTATGAGTGGGTAATTATGTGGGCAATAAACCCTTAAAAGGGCACCCTCTGATTCTCACTCTATCTAGGTCAATTGTCGGGTCAAACTTGATTATAAAAAGTCAACAGGAAGCTTATTTTCAAATTAATGCATAATTAGCAATGTAGAAGCTATGCAACCTATTTTATCACTAATATAACTTGGTAATTAATGTAAGAACATGTCTAAACATGTTCAATCCGACAATTTTCAATTGAAGCTCGGTTCGGAACCGAAAGTCGCATAATTTGACTTCTGCTTTGACTTTCAGTTCTGACCCGTTTGAGCATAGTTTAGAAATGCCTTAGAGCTTTATTTGGACCAGGTTACATGTTAGTATAACCCTCTGTGATTATACAACTTGGTTCATTAGTTATCCGATTCATATGCATGTTTCCGTTAAATGCTTAAATGTTGACTATTATGCCCTTTTCACCTTAAAACGTGATTTTTGAAAAAGTAAAAGAATAGAAACCTTCATTACTGATTTATAGACTTGTCCCTAAAATTTGACATCAGCTTGAGGTCTAGATTAGGAGTTATGCTCATTAGCGTAAATGAAAAACTTTTTATTAATTAAACGGCATAATTAGCGTATAGCCTATCTAAACCCAATTTTTGATATCAAACTTTTTACCCACTGATATAAAATAATATTTTGGGATTTTTGGAGATTTTTATTTATTTTTAGGCTGAGCATAACATAGGGTTCTAAGCTTGATTCGGTTATTGTCGGTTTTGCCCTTTTGGGCTATAAAATGAGTTTTACAAATCATTTTGATACCAAACCTTTTTCTACTGATCTAATATAATAAATAAATATTTTGAGCCTTCTGAAATAATAAAAATATCAGCTTTCCTTTAAAAACCCGGAAATAGCTCAAAATCGCATTTTTAAGCGTTTTTAACGCATAGTAAGTATTAAAACTATTTTAGACACATAATGGTTGATGCCTACTGATATTTTTAGTAAAATTTTTTTTTATGTTTTAACAGTAAGCAAAAGATTTTTACTCAGATTTCCAGTTTTGACCTTTTAGGCTTATGTGAAATTACCAAAATGCCCCTTCGGTGCATAGTTTGGTTATAAATGATAAATTTCACATATATGTATTACCCTACTGTTATAACTTATTAAATTAAGTATTTTTACTGATTATATCAGACCTATAACTCATAATATTATTTAAACTCTTTTATAACCTTTAAAATGACCAAAATACCCCTACGGGGCGTAATTTGAGTTTAAATCCGTTTTGGGTATAATAGAAGATATCTTACTGATGTCACAACATATTTAAGGCATATTAACTTAGGAAACTTGTATATGACTCATTTGGTTACCCGTTACGCACTTTTCGCGTTCGGATCGGCGTATGTAACTAGTTTGCATATATTAGCCGAAACGGGTCAAACCATATCATTTTCATCTCAAAATCCAGAATGTGTTTAGTATACCCATATTAAACAAGTATACAAACTTGTTGGGTCAACCCACATTCTAAACCGGTCTTCGCTTTATCATGCGTTTTAGACCGTATCTTTTAAAACTAACCGGTCTAAGTTTAGGCTTAATTAAAGACCCGTTAGGATTCTAATAGGTTATTAAAAACCTTCGTTCCAGATTAGGAGCCTAGTAAAAGCTACGTGCACTTGCTGTTTTATACTTTGCTCAGGTAAATACTCTTAACTTATTTTCCCTATACGGGCTTGGGATACGGTATTATAATAATACCGCTTGGTCGGGTATGTAGTCATTTAAATCGGATTGTGATTAATGTATTTACATAACCCGTTTTAATCTGTATTATTTGGTGTATGGCCTTTGGGGGTTAAATGACCATGTCCCGGATATCCTTGGCATCATTCAAAGAAATGGCCACGACCTAAGCACGGGGTGTAGGCGTACACCTGACAGTTGCATATGTAAAAACTGGTATCCCACTTAGAGGAATCAACCTTGTGGGCATTATACCTGTGGCGTGTCAGTTAACTTAAGCCGACTCTTCTAACCGGTACTAATGGACGACAAATAAGTAAAACTGTATACAAGATTATTTTAAATAATTGTCCCAAGTTATAAAAGATATTTTTGCCTAAGTGCATTCAAATGAATTTTTTTAAACTCTTTTCAAAAATGAGTCAGTTAAGTTGTATTTACCAGTGTAAACTGACGTATTTTCCAAAAATGCTAAGTGCAGGTACTAGACGAAATAGGCTGGCTACTCCAGGCATCATTACTCAAGTCTCGCAAGCTTTAGATGCCTTTAAAGTCTGTTGAACAGTTTCATTTTTATTTGATCCGTCTGTGGATCTGTTTCAACTATTTATGATACTTAAAATTACAATTTTATTCAGTTGAAATAAATCTATCTTTTGCTTCCGTTGTGCATTTTAAATTGGGTTGTTTGACTATGATGATATCAACTACGTCACGATACTCCCCACCGGGCCCACCGGCAATACGTGGAAATATCGGGGTGTGACATTTTCTCTCGACCTTTTCCTGGTCACCAGCTTAGCGGCAGCTTCCTCTTCATGCTCTTCCTCTTCTTCATCCAAGGCGATTGAAGAAGGAGTCGCGCCGGCCTCAGGGATCCTGGACCCCGCGCTTCCTGAGCTCTTAGAGACGGCCGCGCCGCCTTTCTTCTTCTCACCTATACGGGATAAACCCTCTAGTGAGTCGCTTGTGACAACGTAATTCTCAAGGTTACTCTACCGAAATCGAAAAGTACCTTTATCATGAGCCGCAACACGTGTGCGGCTACTCCCGCCTTTCTTACTGGTCGCACCAGTATCAACGGCCACCTTTTTTGGCTTCTTCTTGGTCGTAGCCTTCTTCTTCTTCTCCTCAGGGTCTATGCCAAGGTTTCGCAACACACCTGCAAAGATGTTAGACCAGGAACTTAGCTCCCCATTCGATGACCCTACAGAGTCCTTGCTGGAAAGATAAAGAATCTCCTTCCCAGCGGAAGTCACAGCCCGCAAAGGCCTCGGGTTGGGAAGATGCGCACCTTCAGTTGCAGCGGGAGGATTGGCAAAGACTCCAGCAGGAGGGTACATGAAGTTATCCTTAATCTGCTCATACCAGTACGCCTCGCCCGATTCCAAGGGGCGCACACCCATAGCTCCTCCGAAAGTAGTAAAGGCAGCTTGATACAGCTGCACAACTGCACCAAGAAATAATGATTAGGCGTTAACATCATTTAAGTAAAGTACAAAAAGGGTCAAGATGTACCTTCACCGTTAAGCAACAAAACTGGAACCTCCTCACTGCGCGCAGGCCACCTATCGCTCATGCCTGCAGCAACGAGCACCTGCTCACCAAGAATTATGTTGGGTGTCGACGTCAATCGCGCATACCACGCCTCATGCTTCGACAAAGGGACATCCTCCTTTACGATATCATCATATTCCCTGAAAATCATAGCGATGGGCATAACCTCCTCTCGAATGAAGAAAAATTTCATCTTCCAATCGTGGAAACTTTTAGGAGGGTTCAGCAAGATCTTCTTTACGTTCCAAGAAGCGAAAGAATAAAAGCCCAAGTTCCGGATTAACTGAAACATTGACCTAAATTTTTCAATATCAGGCTCGAGCCCATGGGATCTACAGAGGAATTCGAAGTGCCGAACCCTAACCATCCCCATGGGACTCATCTGAGAAATGTGAAAACCATAGAAGTGCAGTATGGTGGCCATAAAGTGAGTCGTCGACAGACGGAAGTTGCCTTCAAGAAAGAAATCGGCAAAGAGGGTGATGTAACCCGGTGGTGCATCGGCCGCCGTCTGCCCCTGTTGTGGATACCGGGCATCCCATTCTGTAGGGAACTAAAAGCATCTAACCAGCTGCTCGAATAATCCCTGATCCTACTTAAGGATAGGGAGAGGACCTTCTTCAACTTGCACAGATTCTTCTTCAGCCATAAGTAGTTGAGTATGACGATAATGTAACTTCTAGAAAAATCTGAAGAACACTCAAGAAAAACTCAAAGATTTGAAGGAAAACTCAAAGATTTGAAGGAAATCTTGAAGATTTGAAGGAAAATCTTGAAGATCTAAAGAACAACTTGAAGATCAAGGAGAGAAGAGAGCGAATGAAAGGAAACGAATATGCAAACCTCTCCTAACGTCGAGTACATATACCCATCGCATTTAATGCGATGGGTAAACGTGCCGAGATCACCGCACGCGTAGCCAATGACAAAGCGACACGTAAGGCGGGATTATCGAAGTGACGGTTACCACGCGCGCGTGGTCCTCACTCGCCTGACAAAAGGTGAACTGTCAGTGACCGAATGATGATCACCGTGTCAGCGGTCAACTCAATCATCGCCATCAACGACATTTGCACCAACCTGTCAGAATTTCAAATTTCGAGAGTTTTCCTGCTAAATTTCAATACAACTTCATGAAGAAGTTAGCTATGATCGCGTCGCACTCATCATTACCCAATGAGCTCGCGCGCAAAGCCCCAAAGAAACATCCATCAATAAACAGTCCGGTAGCCGCGCCGTAATAATTCACAACCACTTATACACGCGCCGCCTACCAAGACCCAACAAGCAGTTTCAAAGGCAACACTTTCTTTTTCTAAGTCCAGAGCTCCAACCATACACTACGCGCATGGAAGCAGCACTGGACTGGGGGGACTTGAAGGGGTATGGTCCCAAAAAGCCACGCAGACCAATCAGGTCGTGCGCTGAACCATACTCCTTATTCCATAAAACTGAGCATTCTGCATACCCTGCGGGATACCTTGTCAGCACAAGACCGCGTGTGAGGTGTATGTAACAACCCGTGTTACTGAAGTCAAAGTTAAAGTCAAGATTGAAGTCAAAGGAAGAAAAGATTGCTAATTGCGATCTGTCACTCCTTGCATAATTACTGATTTGACTTCTTTGACCTATAATCGAATCTTTATTTTAATCGCTTTAGTTATATTATGTGGAGTACTTGTTAATAATCGAGGTTTAATCGTATAATTAATCTCTAATCGACTTATCGCATCGCAATCGCAACTCGAAATATGTGTTCTAGATATTGTTTTACGTGTGTGTGCTGATTATGTGTTACTTGTGCGTGTTATATTATGTTTGAGGTGTTAATCGCAATTCTATCGCATCGCAATCAAATCGCAAACGCTAAACGCAAGCTATTTATAGTGATTGTATGTTAGATATAGTAGTTAGGTTACTTGTGTAACTATTGGGTAATACTATCGCATCACTCACTCGAATCGCATCGCAACGCTCAACACGCGAATCAAAACGACAAAACTCAACACGCCGGACACCCGGATCGAGTGGCCACCCGATCGAGTGGCCATCCGATCGGTGTTCCATCCGACACTTATGCCCCTTTCCTTTTTGGGAAACCCTATAAATACCCCTCTGTCACATCATTTGTGATGTGACAGCTCCTTGTTCGACCAGCCGCACTCAAGCTCTCATTTCTCTCGATTTCTCGCGATTCTTGTAAGTTTTCAACCTAAATCTTGTACTTCTATGATCTATACGCACTCCTTCATCTTTTTCATCTTTGAATCTTAACTTTTAACCGTGAAATCAGTGGATTTGAGGTGTTCTAGGGTGATGTCATCATGGAGTTCTTATGAACTTCAAGTTTTGGCCTCATTCCACGAAGAACAACTTAGATCTGAGAGATTTCCACATGAATAAACATACATCTTGCATAGATCTAAACATTTTCAAGGATAAAAGGATTGAAAGATACTTATCCACTTTCTTTCAACTCTTTTACACTCAATGCACTCAAAACCGATAGAATCGGAGCTCGTTCTGATCTTCTACTCATTCTTAGTGAAGTGTTGGTTCAAGATCTGATTTCTATTTAAGAGACAACTGATTCCGGGTTAAACATGAACCACCGTCATGAGCCGGTAAACTGAACAGACAAGGGTGATTCCTGTTCGATCGGATAACTTGGGTCATGATGGGATTTCCGTTGTTTAGCACGTTGTCATACCGTCTCGATCAAACCGCAAAACTTAACAAATCTTCAAGTTGCAAAAGATCAGATCGCGGGACGGATCACCGTCCGATCGGATTGCCATCCGATCGAACCACAATCCGATCGGATTGAACTTAAGAACCTCGTACTTAAACAATTTTCAACATGTTCAATACTAACATGTTGCCACCCGGTCGGTAGACCATCCGATTGGGTGACAATCCTACTGTGAACTTGTTCTCTGAGAAATACCTCGCCGGACGGATCGTCATCCGATCGAACTACCGTCCAATCGAACGACCTGAAAGGTAGAGATACTTCTCTGTTTTCAAAATGCTACAACGAAAACTTCAAAGCCATCATACACAAACACATCCATCCCAAACGAGTGTCAATCCGACCGAATGGACATCCGAACGGATTTACATCCGATCGAATGACCATCCGAACGGATTTACATCCGATCGAATGACCATCCGTTCAGATTGCCATCCGGCCAGATGACCACTCGTCACTTGTTCACTTTGCATCATTTTACGTGCCGCTTATCATTTTGCTATCGTTCTAATCAGGCTAATCTCACTCTAGCGCTCCCTTCAATCCATTAACTTCCATCACTGTGAGTATACTCGATCCCTTTTTGCTTTATGCACTTTTGGGTGTTACATACGTTACTTATTCTAAATCACATCGAACACACAACGCAAACGCTATTTAAACGCTGACTGTTATTGCATGTTATACGTGACTCGATGAATGCCTGTTTGTTATGTTTACACATTGATTGCTGTCTACCTGCCTTAGCAACGATAGTACTATAGTTTGGACTCAGCACCTGTTCACTCAGGGGTTATTAAGGACAATACTTCACGTGTTCGCAGTGCTGAACATGTGATGCGCACTCGCTACACGCAGTCAACTCGCAGTCATTGGTATTGATAGGATCTTTGTCGATAACTTACATGCTTCACATTTATACGTTGTACATGCTGGTTATGCGTAAACAATTTCGAACTCTATTATACTATTAAGTTTGTATGCTCACCTTTACACTATGTGTATTGACCTCTATTTTAACTCATGTGACAGGTGTTTAGGATGCTCATTTGCTGCTTTTGTGGAATCAAGTAGGAACGAGAGTCTTGAAACAAAGACAAATTATTTTATTTAAATTTGAGTTGTCGAAACATGTTATTTATCTTGAGATATTGCTATATGTAATAATTTACTTGCTTAATAGGTTATGGTATGGGACATAATGTTAACTATTCGGTAAAGTAGTTGTTATGGAATTTCTCTTGACAATCTGTTTCGCTCAGTGCCATGCCCCGATGTTTCCGTTTTCGTTTGGGGTGTGACAGTGTAAGCAAGACAAGGTCAGTTTCTACCCTTAACATCCCGAATAAGAGCCCTCGACTCCTGCAAGCTCGCGTTGGCTAGTTATGCACACAACAAGGCCGCGTGAGATCCAGAGCGCAAGGCCACTTCAGGAAGTATCAAAGGTACAAGTGGCAGAAAAGCGAGCCAATCAGCGTCCAACAGGCTGTACCATATCGTGCTCCACGATTAACAATCGTGCAGGAGACCAAAGGTACACAAGGACGCCTACGTGGCACCAATCAGGGGGCAGCGACCACTGCCCCATGATCTCCACTCACTTGCTGATGTCAGAAGGGTGACAGGGATGATGACTTGGACACGTGGCTCCAATCAAGGTGCGCCAGCACCGGAGATCTTCTAGAAGCCACTAACGGTCTATACCAGTGAGACAAGGAGGGTATTCCTTGTCGTCGCCTTCCGGCCCAAGACCCATCAGCCCATCTCCTCTTTCACCACTCCGGCTTTAAATAGGGACCTTCATAACACAGGTTATTCATTCCGTCCTCTCTACTCACTCTTAATACACACTTTATTATCCTCAAAACAGTCACTTATTCTCACGCCGGAGCCTGGTTAAGAGGGAAACCCCCATATTCCCCTCTTAACGAGCTAACGTTGTTGCTGTTTTTGCCCGAAGATTGGATCACGTTTGAGCTCAGGAAAGATCAAGAAGATTAACCCTCATGTTTGAAACATAAACCACCTAATTAACATAAAATTAGACACGTGTTTCTTCACCAAGAAATCTTCAAGTGTCATCTCACCAAGAGTGCGTTGCCCAATCCCATCACCACTCGTAAAACTACCACCCTTACTAACATTAGACTCATCATCATCACTAACATTCTTTTTTCTTCTTCTTCTAACCCTATTGTATATCTTGCCACACTTCATTAACCATCTTCTTCATCACACATGAATCAAGCTGCGTGAGCTCCGTATAATCAACCGTGTTACTGCTCGCCCCTTGATTAGTTTCAACACTATAAGCACTCTACAAAAGCTCATCTAGATTCATAATACTAAAAGGCTTCCCTAAATCCCCTAACTGTTAGGTTATACAATGACCCTTGTCTTGACAATCCATTCAACTTAGACTTCTCTGCTCTGCCATTCAATCCCATTAACAGAGTGAAACCCTACTTGATTCATGAACATATCTAAAAATTTTAATTTATTTCTATAATTAACTACAAATTTAACAAAACCTAACTATGCTCATTCCTTGTAACCACTAATGATCCATTAAATACATGAAAAAATACAGCTCGCTCTTTCTTGCAATTTGAGTTTTAGTTCGACATGTAAGCAACCCATGTCAACACATCTGGTGGTTTTCTCATTTTCCTTTGAACAAATCTACAAAGGCAAATTAGAAATAACTAATCCCACCTAACTCAATTTGGCCGATAATAATCTCAAGTTAGTTATTGGCCGACAATAATCCGAACAGGTCAAATTTTTTTGTAAAATAGTCCGCCGTTAAAATAGCTTAACAGAGTTAAGTTTTTTTTCCAAATTACAAACCGATGTTTTAGGGTTTTTTATCAGAACGAGGATACGATTTGATTGATGTAAAACTTACCTCGAAATACTGTCCCAACCCACGAAAACGGTGCTTCAATTCCGGTGTTTAAACTTCCAATTAACAAAAATCAAGCCATTTCGAGCACAATTTCGAGGTATGTTTTACATCAATCGACTCGTATCCTCGTTCTGATCAAAAGCCCTAAAACATCGGTTTATAATTCTGAAAAAAAACTTAACTCCGTTAATATATTTTAACGGCGGACTATTTTACAAAAAAATTGACCAGTTCGGATTATTATCGGCCAATAACTGACTTGGGATTATTATCGGCCAAATTGAGTTAGGTGGGATTATTTATTTCCAAAATTTTTTTAACTAAATCCTTACCTGTCGCAGAGGGCTATCTTGGGGAAGAAAGCTACCGATGGTTTTCCCATATACTTCACAAGTGGAAAAGTAAATGAGGCGCTTGTTGTTCTCGGAACAGTATTTGACCTAAGAGACAAAGATGACACTTAACAATCCATAAATCATAGAATACTTCATGGAATGAAACATAAAAACGGTAGAATAGTTTATAACATATATAAACATCAAATCAAATAAGAATAAAACTGTAAGAGAAAATGAAACTTAAAATGGGACAAAAATGCCTTACAAGAAGCTGATAGGATTCTGCTTCCCGCATAAGCTCTTAACACTCTGAATCACTCAAGCTGGGAACCACACCGTCTCTCAACCAGTTTAAGAAGTGCAGAAAGTGTTTTCCATCCATGTCTACAAATACATATCCCTGCAAAAACCACAATTGGCCAAACTCAAAGCATGTTCAAGAACTTTCGAGGACTTAAGAAAACTTAATACGATCTATGTATCAGTCATAAAACTTAACAAACAACAACAAACAGTTATTTAATAAAAACTATTAGACAGTTATTTTCCATAGTTAGTTATCAGTTACAGCTGAACAGTTTGTTAGTTAGTTAGTTACTTTCATCTTGTATCTATACTTGTGAGTATTTTCCTTCAGGCTTCTATATAAAGAGGGAGGCCATGTATCGTGTGTTTTACCGATTCATTCATTGATACACACATACCTTTACCTTCTCTCGAAACAAAGTTAAATATGCTTATAAATAATATGATTGCCCAACAGGATTACCTTATCAGAATCCTTGCAAACAGTGTGGCGACCATTGAACATAGCAGCAAGCATCAAATGAGGCTCCCTATGAGTTAACGTACAACAATTGTGTAAATTTTCTTTCCATTTGTTTCCTCATTCGGAAACAACATCAAATTAAGTTAATTAACTCATTAACTGAAAGCAATCACATCCTCATTAGCACACACAGTCCTTTCTTCACATAATACCTAGCAAATTACACTCAGATCTACATTTCCACAGGTTTAAATCAGACCTAAATCAGTCTAATTCAAACAAACTCAACTCCTAAACCAAAATTTCGCCTAAATTTTGATAATCATGCTCAATAGATAGTTACTTTTATTGAGATAAGAACACATGTTACGGATCTGTCTTAATACGTATTAATTTACTGAGAAGTGAGAAAATCAAATGTATATATAGGGTTTTACCTGAACCAATACGATTGTCATTGGCTTCACGAAGGAAAACTCTGTCATCTTCGATCTTCAGAAGTTTCACTGTAATGCTTCGCATATTTGTACCTTCCTTATTTAGCAAGTGTGTTGTAAATTCTATTTTTGGAAACTTGTAATCATGTTGTATTCTATTTCATTTCACTTTGTAATCTGAGACTAGTGATCATAATGAGAATTCAAGTATTTCATTCACGATTATGTTATACATCTTAGACTTGTTTGCATGTTTATACTCAAAATCAATGTTTTAAACACCATTATACATGTTTCACACTATTACAATACACATATATGCTTGTTACATGAAAAAACGGCCAAAACACGCGAATTAATCGAATTTGAAATTTCAAGAGGAAGGGAAGTCCCTCTCGCGTGAAAGGACATCCCTCTCGCTCGAACTTCCCTCTCGTCCCAACTCACCTTTCAGCCTATAAATAGGCGCACTACTTCACTCATTTTCCTTGCTCATTCACTCAGACTTCTCTCAGCAGCTCTCAACTTCTCTCTCGCGATCAGAGATTTTGGTATCGATTTTCTTCCATTTTCTTATACTTTTCATTCATTTCTTTCTCATGCATTTTAATTCAAGTTCTCAAACTTTTCTTGCAAAACCTCTTGATTGAATACATCTCATGGATGGCTTTCATGAGTTTGCTTAGGCAAACTGATGTTGAAGCCTCACCACATATGAGATTCAACCAAGATTTATAAACTTTGATGTTTTACAACTTGTTCATACGTTTCATTTTAATTTCTGTATAATCTCGGTGGAATCTGGAACCCATCAGCTCTCAACTCAGTCCATAGTTAAGGGTTTGCATTAGGGTTAATTTTCACCAAGAAATGATCTGTTTCGGATAGATCAAACAAATGTTTTTGACAAAACTGACACCTTTCGCACAACAGGGCATCCCTCTCGCGCGAAAGGCACCCCAACCGATGGCGGAAACATCGGGGCGTGGCACTGTGCGAAACAGATTGTTCACGAGGATCCATAACAACTATTAATGTCAATATATTTAACTTTTAATGTCCCATACCATCAAACATATAAAGCAAAACAGTCATTACAAATATCAGTCTCATAAACAAAACACTGTTCTGACAACTCAGATTTATTTAGTGAAGTTTCTAGACTTCCTACTTGTTTCAGCAAGCATAGCGTCCTATCAACCTGTCACATACGTTAAAATAAAGTCAATACATAAAATGTAAAGGTGAGTACACAAGTTTGCATAGCATATAGTATAGAAAGTGTTTACGCATAACCAGCATGTATCACGTAACGGGCAAAGCAAGTAACTATCAAAACTATGTTCACACTTAACCACGATACTGCGTTATGGAGTATGCGCAACACATGTCCAACGGACACGTGAAGTAAAGTAATGTGATCCCTAGCAACCCCTGTCCACGACAAGTGCTGAGTCCAAACTATAGTACTATCGTTGCTAGAGGCGGTATAGTGTAACACTGTATAAGCTGTAACACCCGTTCTTATAAATTAAAGGTTTAACGTATCATTTACGAAAAACAATCATGTAATTAAGATTACATATACATTGAAAATTACGGGTTTATTAAAAACTTTTACAATTTAAAAGTGATACAACATAATGTGGTTAATTTCTTCGTTATTGAATATCGACAAAACAACGTTGCGGAAGCTTTGTTTAACGTGTGTTCGGTTCTTGCACGATACTTGATCTTCATCCGGGACTCTCGACATTCACCTGTGATCAAAACCAACTTAAAGGTCATTTTTGATAATTAAATAACCAATATAACAAGGAAATTAGGAAAATCCAACGTTGATATCTTGATTCACAAACGATTAATTGAATTCTGGCCTCCACCGTAACTTACGGTGGTCACCGTAAGTTACGGTGGCCCCTGAATGTCAACTTTCCCCACCGTAAATCAGGGGTAATCTACCGTAAAGATTTTAGCTCCACCGTAACTTACGGTGGCACCGTAAGTTACGGTGGCCCCTGCATTCAGCCTTTCCATTTTGCCGTTTATTGACACAAAAACTTTCGTATCTTTCAATCCGCTCATCCGTTTGACCTACCGTTTCTTCATACATGTTTGTAATTTGATCCCCCGTCATATGGAGTTAAAATCCTACATCCAACATAAGAAATTTTGAGACTTCTAAGCCTTTGACTCATTACCTTTTTACCGAATTTTAACCCGTTTATGCATTTTACCAAACAAACGTATTTATTTGATTCCTATATCTCATACACTTCTTCAAATTAATGTTACCTACTATATTAGGTTCTAATCATAGGTTTATTACACAATTTAAACCCGTTTTCGCTCGTATGCTTATTTTGACCCGTTAAGGGTATTTTAAGCACTTTAAAGCTTGAAATCGCTTTCATTCCTTTCTAGCATTGTAGTTCTACATTTCTTATCTAGTAATCTCTCACTACAACTATATATGTATTGGGTTTAATGTGAATATCTATATGTTCTAAGTTTTACCCCTCGGATTACCATTTTACGGCAAAGACTCATATAAAGCCCTTCGACCCAAGAATTTACATCCTTCACTACCTATACTCATTCTAAGCATATATTTAATCATAAAACTTATTTCCGAACCACCTTTATGGGTCGTTCATTCAAATTAGCTTACAAGGGCAATTTGGTCAATTTTCATCCTTATTTTACTACAAGGACCTTTAAATACTTGTTTGACTAAAAATCCAACCTTTTAACTATAATTCTTGTTTGTAAACTCATGTGCTTCTAAAACACCATAAACATAATTCAACTTATTCGGTTTACCTAAAGATAACCGAATATCTATACTTTAACCTTGTCTAACTCTTATAGAACTCCAAATTCTACGTGATGAGTTGTGTTATTATACATACCTGGCTCGGATCAATATATTGACCCGTTTCAATACCTTGCCTTAGTGGCTGTTAAGTGATAGCGCTGTAAACATCCATATGATATTCATTCCTATAATCATATAACTCAACGAACCATTAGTCGATATTGTCAAAGGGGTGATAATTTCACCTTTTGACCCGTTTATCTACTTAGTGATCTTCGTCACTTTAACTAAATACCAATTTCATCTATTATGATAATTTAAAGTCTACTAGCGAAAATACGTAATCGAGCGTATCGTAACAAAACCGTAGTTATGTACCTTTTAAGCATCCTTTCCAAACGCGTATTTCCACCGGCTTGTCCACTTGACGATCCGGATTCCTTGCCTAAAGAGTTCAATTCACAATCCGTTTAGAACCCTTTCACAAGCTTTAACGCATAATTCTCTAAAATGATCAAATCTGCGTTTTTACTCAACTTTTAACATTTTAACCCTCATTTAGGCGTTTCATCAAACACCTAGCGGGTCGGATTTCTACATGATCAAAACCAAGCTCATGACTTGAGTTTATCACCCTAATTAACTTCAATTAAACTATATACACATATTTTAACACCATCATATCAGAAATCCCTTTCAATGACCCGTATTACACTAGAATAATCATTCTAAACCCTAGTGTTTACTAGTTTCCCACAAAGCCCATGAATCACCTTCAATGTGTTCATGAGATTTCCCGGAATTAGCCATGATTTCACATGTTATTGTCTAGGTTTTACTCCTAGACACTATATCAACCCAAATAGCAAACATGCAACATAAATTTTCAGATTTCCCAATTTCATGAGAATTTCAAGTTGAGAGTTTTCATCAAATTTTACATACCTTGTAATCCTCTTGTGATGAGGATCAATAATCTATGCTCTAATTTCGATTTCAACTTGAATTGAGCCTTCAATTTAAGAGTTTAGTGAGTTGTTAGGGTTTTGAGAGTGGGGGTCGCCCTCCTCTTCCTGTTGATCGAACCAGACACCTAAATGGTGTTTTATATTTTTTTTTTTTATTAAACTTAGTAATATAAGTTTAGATTTTAACAACATAGGCCCCTCCACTTTTATTTAGTTGATAACTTGATGTTTTGTTCTTTCATTTAATTACAAGACTTGTACTAGGTTATTTATTTCCTAGTTACTTTATCCTGTTCACAACCCGTTTTTGTTTTTAAGTCCCGTTAAATCTCGGGCCTTTTATATACTTTGCTTTCTCAAATAATTTCTCATCCTTTTAATAAATATCAGATTTACTTATTTAAATCCTAAATTTTACCGGGTAAGTTTTACCACTAACTGTATTTTTTACCCGTCTTTACTATTAACGAGGTTTGATTACCAAACCCGTTTTCGGGGTGTTACAAGTCTACCCCCCTTAAAGAGGTTTCGTCCTCGAAACCTTTTCTTTCATAATTAATTGAGTTTAACTCCACGTATATACTCTCGATAATCAATTGAGCATTGCTCATATTTTAATCGATTGCTAGTATTACCAGAAAATTTATGGTAATACCTTTTTGGTTACAAAACATCTACGTGCCTCATTCGACATAATGCAACTTGAAATAACGTAATTTCGTTATTTCTACTAGTTTAGTTAACTTAGCGATATCCATATTATCGAACCCTTTTGTGAGTCCGTTACCTTGACCCGTTTAAATGCCTTTAGTGAAATCTTTCACTTTTAACAACAATTTCTTTTGTTTTCCAAGTTCATTTATTCGGTTCAGTTATACCGAACCCACCGATTATAAGCAACCAAATTTATGTAAATGACCTTAACCGGTCCCACTAACTAGACTTATTTGTCCAGTTACTCTTTACCGCTCGCTTGGTTATAAAGTGATTCCACTTCACATTGTATTTCTTGACCGTGATCGTGTCACGTCATGTTTAATTTATATCTACGTTTCTTTATCATACTTCTTCTTTTCGAATGTATTGTCTCGCACCTATCGATGTTAAGATCCATACTCTTTGATATTAACCATTTTCTAATCTCTCTCGTAATATCCATATTTGTTAAAACATTATTTCTTACTAAAACTAAATTTTAGTTTAACGTTTCCTTTTTCTCCTTGTCTTACATCTTTTACTCATTTCCTGGACTTTTACATCTAAAAATTTATTCCTTTCCGTTGTCTTTTCGGTAATATTTTTGTCCTTTTTGTGAATTATCAGAATTTAAATAATTGTGAATCCGTTTTGTCGTTTCTGCCCGCTTATATGTTTTAGTGAAATCTCTCACTTTTGTCAACCAAGCCTTTCACGATCTCTTCGCTTTTAACTCACTCAGTTAAGTTAGCGAAACCCCTCGCTTTTATACTACCTTTACCTTCTGTTATTATTTTACGCGGGGAGTTTAACCATTTTCCTCGCTTCACGTTATTGACCCGTAGGTTCTTTCACTTAGCCTCGTAGGCTATTTCTTTAGATTTTTCACCTTTTTAAGGCGAGGCCCTTATGATCCCTTTGCTTCAATTCATGTCCCGTGGGTCATTTCGGCCCCGTAGACCTTTACACTAATTAATATCCCGTAGGTTATGATAATTCCGTAGATCATCTTTTATTCTAGTCTTTATTCAAATGTGTATACGTTTATATACGCATATGGCGTTAAGGCACCCCTTTTTATGTTTATAATTATTCACCTTTACTTTTTGGATTTCATTTGACCTTGACCGTAGTCTAAGGCTACATTGTTTTCTTTCGAATCATCTTTCCGACTTCTCGACTTCTAACGTCAATTTACACGTCGGTTTTCTATACACTTACCGTTACCCGGTTCTTACCTGTACTTCTTTACGTCCCATTACCCGGGTTCTTTTATTTCAATGTTTTTAACGCCTATAATTCCTTTACATAGGTTTATTAATATTTCGCACTTTTATTTATCCGATTCGCGCTTACTTACCTTAGCAAGTGTTATCCTTTATTAAATTTGTTTGACTTGTTCGTGTGAACATTCATTACTTATGAATGCCAAACTTCAGTCTTTGTTTGACCCGTTCAGCTTTGAAATAGCTGAGCGTAGTTATTAACATTTCTGGTTGCAAATTCTCATTGTCTTTTATTCATGACTCATATTCCGAGTCTTTTGACTTTCTATCTCGCGTTCCCGTCTCTTGGTTTACGCATTCTTTCCAAATCCTACCCATTCATCGGGTATCTTTACCATAATCATTTTCAAGTAACCATTCTTATATGGTTTTAGACGTTATTTTAATTTATTTGGTCGTCTTAGCGAGATCCATCGCTTTTATTCAATCAAGTCCTTTATTCTTTATTCGATTCGTTGGACTTGTCCATGTGAATTTCATCACTTGTGACAGTCAAACTTTTATCCCTATGCCTTAGCATTCCTATTGGTCGGTCTGTATTTTCTTTTTACTTGATCCTTGTCCCTTCTCTCGGGCTCGTTATTCATACGTAATACGCTTCCGTCATCCGACTTACGTTTATGTTTACCATGAAACATCTTACTTATTTGATTCATTTGGGTACCATTTAAGTTAGTCCCATTCACCCCACCCTTACTACATCAGACATAAATGTGTCCGCTATAAGAAGTTCATGGTATCATATGCAACTACTAACTTGGCCAGAGTAAGCGATTAACACATGACACGCATGACCTTTTTATAGTTTTCACATCACGCCTTATGTAAGTAATGCCTCTATTTGTTTCTCTTGGAAACAATATCCCGAATACATTTTCTATTCGGGTTTTTCCAAGTTTTTAATCTACATATGCAACTTTCAATTTCTACATATTTGTTGCATATTACTATTTGTGCAATTATATTTAAAATGTGCACCTGGTAATGCTTGCCTTAACGGGCTTTCTTGCCATTACTTATTTGCGATCGTTACGTGATTAAGGTCCTTGATGAGTATGCTCTTCTTGTCATATCTCAGACCGTTCCATCATCATACCCATAATTCGTTTGACTCTCGTCGTCTTCAAACGCGAGTGTCCTTCAATTAAAACATTCACAAAAGTTAGTAACGTCAACTTTAAATAATCGCCCGTATTATAATACAAGGCTTTTCTACTATACGCGTCAACGCGCGTATTTTTGTCAACTATCTCAGTCATTTTATTTGGGGTAACGTGTATCACACGATAGCCCTATGTGTTGTTTACAACACTTTAGCATGCTAAACTATTACATACATGTACTTACCGGATTTGCGATCAAGCCTCGAACCGAACACCAATTCTTTATTAAGAGCATAAGGTTTAAGTCCAAGCATAGCTTTCCCGCCATACTTGAATCTCTTAAACCAAGGCTCTGATACCAACTTGTAACACCCGTTCTTATAAATTAAAGGTTTAACGTATCATTTACGAAAAACAATCATGTAATTAAGATTACATATACATTGAAAATTACGGGTTTATTAAAAACTTTTACAATTTAAAAGTGATACAACATAATGTGGTTAATTTCGTCGTTATTGAATATCGACAAAACAACGTTGCGGAAGCTTTGTTTAACGTGTGTTCGGTTCTTGCACGATACTTGATCTTCATCCGGGACTCTCGACATTCACCTGTGATCAAAACCAACTTAAAGGTCAGTTTTGATAATTAAATAACCAATATAACAAGGAAATTAGGAAAATCCAACGTTGATATCTTGATTCACAAACGATTAATTGAATTTTGGCCTCCACCGTAACTTACGGTGGTCACCGTAAGTTACGGTGGCCCCTGAATGTCAACTTTCCCCACCGTAAATCAGGGGTAATCTACCGTAAAGATTTTAGCTCCACCGTAACTTACGGTGGCACCGTAAGTTACGGTGGCCCCTGCATTCAGCCTTTCCATTTTGCCGTTTATTGACACAAAAAATTTCGTATCTTTCAATCCGCTCATCCGTTTGACCTACCGTTTCTTCATACATGTTTGTAATTTGATCCCCCGTCATATGGAGTTAAAATCCTACATCCAACATAAGAAATTTTGAGACTTCTAAGCCTTTGACTCATTACCTTTTTACCGAATTTTAACCCGTTTATGCATTTTATCAAACAAACGTATTTATTTGATTCCTATATCTCATACACTTCTTCAAATTAATGTTACCTACTATATTAGGTTCTAATCATAGGTTTATTACACAATTTAAACCCGTTTTCGCTCGTATGCTTATTTTGACCCGTTAAGGGTATTTTAAGCACTTTAAAGCTTGAAATCGCTTTCATTCCTTTCTAGCATTGTAGTTCTACATTTCTTATCTAGTAATCTCTCACTACAACTATATATGTATTGGGTTTAATGTGAATATCTATATGTTCCAAGTTTTACCCCTCGGATTACCATTTTACGGCAAAGACTCATATAAAGCCCTTCGACCCAAGAATTTACATCCTTCACTACCTATACTCATTCTAAGCATATATTTAATCATAAAACTTATTTCCGAACCACCTTTATGGGTCGTTCGTTCAAATTAGCTTACAAGGGCAATTTGGTCAATTTTCATCCTTATTTTACTACAAGGACCTTTAAATACTTGTTTGACTAAAAATCCAACCTTTTAACTATAATTCTTGTTTGTAAACTCATGTGCTTCTAAAACACCATAAACATAATTCAACTTATTCGGTTTACCTAAAGATAACCGAATATCTATACTTTAACCTTGTCTAACTCTTATAGAACTCCAAATTCTACGTGATGAGTTGTGTTATTATACATACCTGGCTCGGATCAATATATTGACCCGTTTCAATACCTTGCCTTAGTGGCTGTTAAGTGATAGCGCTGTAAACATCCATATGATATTCATTCCTATAATCATATAACTCAACGAACCATTAGTCGATATTGTCAAAGGGGTGATAATTTCACCTTTTGACCCGTTTATCTACTTAGTGATCTTCGTCACTTTAACTAAATACCAATTTCATCTATTATGATAATTTAAAGTCTACTAGCGAAAATACGTAATCGAGCGTATCGTAACAAAACCGTAGTTACGTACCTTTTAAGCATCCTTTCCAAACGCGTATTTCCACCGGCTTGTCCACTTGACGATCCGGATTCCTTGCCTAAAGAGTTCAATTCACAATCCGTTTAGAACCCTTTCACAAGCTTTAACGCATAATTCTCTAAAATGATCAAATCTGCGTTTTTACTCAACTTTTAACATTTTAACCCTCATTTAGGCGTTTCATCAAACACCTAGCGGGTCGGATTTCTACATGATCAAAACCAAGCTCATGACTTGAGTTTATCACCCTAATTAACTTCAATTAAACTATATACACATATTTTAACACCATCATATCAGAAATCCCTTTCAATGACCCGTATTACACTAGAATAATCATTCTAAACCCTAGTGTTTACTAGTTTCCCACAAAGCCCATGAATCACCTTCAATGTGTTCATGAGATTTCCCGGAATTAGCCATGATTTCACATGTTATTGTCTAGGTTTTACTCCTAGACACTATATCAACCCAAATAGCAAACATGCAACATAAATTTTCAGATTTCCCAATTTCATGAGAATTTCAAGTTGAGAGTTTTCATCAAATTTTACATACCTTGTAATCCTCTTGTGATGAGGATCAATAATCTATGCTCTAATTTCGATTTCAACTTGAATTGAGCCTTCAATTTGAGAGTTTAGTGAGTTGTTAGGGTTTTGAGAGTGGGGGTCGCCCTCCTCTTCCTGTTGATCGAACCAGACACCTAAATGGTGTTTTATATTTTTTTTTATTAAACTTAGTAATATAAGTTTAGATTTTAACAACATAGGCCCCTCCACTTTTATTTAGTTGATAACTTGATGTTTTGTTCTTTCATTTAATTACAAGACTTGTACTAGGTTATTTATTTCCTAGTTACTTTATCCTGTTCACAACCCGTTTTTGTTTTTAAGTCCCGTTAAATCTCGGGCCTTTTATATACTTTGCTTTCTCAAATAATTTCTCATCCTTTTAATAAATATCAGATTTACTTATTTAAATCCTAAATTTTACCGGGTAAGTTTTACCACTAACTGTATTTTTTTACCCGTCTTTACTATTAACGAGGTTTGATTACCAAACCCGTTTTCGGGGTGTTACAAGTATAGTACAAGCCTTCAAAGTACACGTATAACATGCGGGGACGGTTAGCGTTATAAAGTGTTTGCGTTGTGTGTTGAGGTGTTTTGATATAGAACGTATGTAACACCCAAAAGTGCGTTAAAAGAAAATAGGTTCGAGTATACTCACAGTTCATGTTTAGCTAGTAAACACAGACTTGATTGGATTGAAGGGAGCGTGTTGGAGTTTATCCTGATCATAGAACAGTAGCGTAAGCGTCGAACAGCGTGTAAGCAGAGTGTCGAATGGTGGGGGGTTCGGATGGCCATTCGAATGAGATGTGGGTTTTTGTAAATCGTTTTGAAAATTTGAAGTTTTCATTGTAGCATTTAAACAATGTAAAGTATGGATGCCAAGTCATTCGGTCGGATGGTCATCCGGACGAATGGCCATTCGATCGGATGGCTATTCGATCGCGAAGTTGGCAGTTTGAAGTTTAACCAAATCGTTTTGAACAAGGAATAGTAGAAGGGTCAGACCACCTGGTCAAATGGTCATTCGATCGGATGGCCACTCGAGTGGACGATCTGTTGTTTTGAAAACTTTGTAAGAAATTTCTAAGTTAAAATTTTCGAGTTTAAACGGAGACGGCCTGACGACTATCAAACAACGGAAACACCAAGGTTCAGCTCATTCGATCGGATGGGAATCACCCCATTCGATCAGACTCACTGTTCTTGGGTGAAGTTTCATGTTCAACCCGTTAATCGGACATCTGTCCAGTGGAAATCCGTTTCCCAAACCAGCTCTCAACTAAGAAAGGAGTGGAGAGTCTGAATGAGTATGGGTTCCATTGGTTTTGTGTAGAATGTTGAAGAAAAGTTTGAAAACAATTGGAAAGTGTTGAAATCTTGTTGAGATTTAGTTAAAAGTGTGGAAATCCTTTAGATCTAAACCAATCTTGATGAGATGATGTCACACAACAGTTTGCATAAGCAACCATGTGAGAACCATCTTCAAGAAGTCCAAATCAGGTGATTTCAAGAAGAAAACTAGTGATTTTAATGGAGAAGATGATGGAGAAGTGTTTAGTGATGATGATTGTACAAGATTTTAGGGGAAATACTTACGAAATAGCCTTGAATCGAAGGAAAAAGTGCTTGAGAGTGACTTGAGTGCGTGCTGGTCGGATGGAGGTGTCACATCAGTGAACAGTAGTGTACGGGTACTATTTATAGGCTGAGAGATGAGTTAAGGCGATGGAGAAAGCGAGGTGTCGAATGGGTGTCCAGTCGGATGGCCATCCGATCGGATAGTCATCCGGAAGGATGTTCATTCGACCGGATGTCCATTCGGACAGCCGTGTTGTGCGAGTTAGTTTTCCAACTTTCGTTTCGTGCGTTAAGCGTTGCGTTGAGTTTAATCGAATTGCGAGTAAGCGTTTGAGCGTGTAAGCATTGCGTTGATAACCACATAACATTTAAACAAATAATCACACAATCTAACACATAAAACTAAAATGCATAAAGTGAATCCGCGTTTCGAGTTGCGTTGCGATAGCGTTTAGTGTAAACGAGTGATAATATGCGATAAAATGCATGTAAGTAGTATGCGTTGTGAATAGCGTTTAAATTCGATAACTGCGTTTTAAATAAGCATTGTAATATGCGTTTTAAATGCATTTGAAAACATAGTTTAAAATGGTTAACCCGTAGCGATAATCGATATCCCGAGAGTACAAGCAATTAAGCAAGAAATGACAGATACAAGTAATGACCCGGAAAGTCGGGTTGTTACACACGCGGTCACAATTAAACATGTTTATCAATCACACTCTATCCACCATTAAACATGAAACTTGTTATACTTGTTAAACTCATATGCTATGTTTACATTGTGTCTATATGCTCATTAACTTTGCAAGCCTACCTTAACAATTATTGCGCTATAGGATTAACGCCCCGCCCGTATTCTTGTGATATTTATAAGTAAAACACCATTACACCCTCTTCGTTTCGACGATGTTGGGTAATCACGATTGCGTTAAACTCTGGTTTGACATATAACTTACACTTGTTTAGTATGTTAGTAACAGGATATACATTTATCATGTTGGATATGAGCACCATTAAACATTTTACTATTATGCTATGTATTCAAACTTGTATATTCGCCAACATTTTTGTTGATCATATTTTAATACATGTTGCGGGTTGATAGATGACGACACGAAGAAACAAGCTTAGGGTGGACTTAGATACACACCTTAATAATAAACAATTATTCATGTTTCATGTTTGCTACAATTTGATTGTATTTAGTTTTGAACAATGTATGTCATTTTAGTATCTATGAAATTTTGCTTAATTAAATATTGTCACATTTAGCGTTATGACGCTACGAGAAATGTTGTTTTCGTCTCACTCCGATGTTTCCGTCATCGGTTGGGGGTGTGACATTCACCACCACCGTTGTGTGGTTGCTTTGAGGGAGGTGGATTCAGTGTGGTTATCGCTGAGTGAGGGAGGCAGTGGCGGCTAGGGTTTCTCTAGAGAGAGAAAAGAGGAAGGGAAAAAACGGTTTCTGAGAAAAGAAGATTGTAGAAATAGGTTTACTGAGGATGAGCAAAATTGAATGTAAAGTCTGGCGGCCCAAAAAAATGAGCCCCATGCCAACTCCTTTAGTATTTTGAATTTCAAATTAACATAAATAATTTATGTATAAGAAATGAAGTGATATTATGATGTAATAATGAAGTAAGAAAAGCTGAGTTGGCATAGCTATGTGTTCGACACATAAGCTTTTCCGACGTCAGCGAAAACTCTCCTTTAATAGTAAGTAAAGATTATCTGCATATTCATATGTCTGTTCCATAAAAAAGTTTTTATTCTTAATTCTTAGTTAATTATTTTCGATTCACCGGATTTTACCTCTTTCGAAAATAAGTCAATGAAACATCAAGACCGAATTCTTTCTGGTTAAAGAATCTCTTTCTAGTTGCTCTAAAATAACCGCGAACAGTTATGATGAAGAGTGGTTTCCGGTTTGATAAGCGAGGATAGTTCGGATTTTAAAAACGTTGTTAAAATGATAAAAACAACAAAAGTTAAGTGATCTAAATTGCTAATAAAAGTTAATATAAATAGGATTAATTAAGTTGGTAGTAGGCAACTTAAAGTGGCTCTAAGTGATCCAATTATATATAATTTAATATTTAAAAGAAATTATAATTTCAGCCCCATGCTCGCGATGGTGCTCACACCCGCGCCGTCGCGCCCCCTTTGGTGCTCACACCCATGCCCTCGTGCCCCCTTTGGTGCCCGTGAGTTGCAGTGTCCGCGCCCCTAAGTGCCAACGTGGCAAGCCCATCGTGCACTCGAACTCTTCCACAACAAATAATCTAATAAAAGTATTAACCAAAGTTCAATCTGAAAATAGTTAAAAGAATGAAAATGAAATATGAGGTAACAAGTTAATTACTTTAGTAATTCTACTACGTTCACAAAGAGAGATCATAAGAAAAAGGTTTGCTCAACGTTAGTTTTTATTTACCGAAAGATACCTTCAACTCTTATATTTTAACAGAATAGACCCTCCACTATTAAGACCATAACAAATTCTGTTCATACTATAAAACCTCATCTTAATCTCTCTTTTATCATGCAAGTACGACATACTTGATCAGTTTAAGTTGTGACATAATATCTTTTTTTAGCTTATAAAAATAATCAGGTTAACCTGACCCACGAAGTCATCTTGAACACGATCCATTTAGCTAAATGTATTCAAATCTTGACATAAACCCATGAAGTTCATAGCATGTTGAAAATTCACACCCCTACCCAGATGGACTCACATTTTGTAAATCTTGTAATTCATATTTTGTTTAATTCATCAACTTTAAGAACCAAATAGGGAGAAGCTCATTTCACTCATAGCATTTTTGCAACTGCATACACAATATATTAAATTTTGCCATTGATTACATAAGTCAGATGGTCATACATTAAAGAAGATATGCTGCAACCATTTTGCAGCTCAGTTTCCAACTGCATCATGTTTCATCTTCTTCCCAATTTTTTTGAAGTAATCTAGAGTTAACTGCACACCCCGCTTGCGGTATGCGCACATAATGTATATATGTGTGGGCGTTCAGGGAGAAAAAGTAAAAGTGCGCTAATTTTAACGTTATTTTACTAATTTCGTGAAAATAATGTTAAAAGAGAGGGATGGTTAATCATGCATCATGTGATGGCGTTGATAGCCGAAAGACAAGGGAGTACATGCACTAATTAACCTTTGTCTTAATTGCCGAGTGTTATGTGCCTTATGTCCAAGGCTTGATACAAAACTACCATCGAGTTGGGGGTCTCACTGCAAGCAGTCTCTCTATTCCTACGGGGAAGAGGTAAGGCTGTCTACATTTTACCCTCCTCATACCCTACCTTAGCTTTGCTATTGGTGGGATTTACTGAATATGATGATGATGAATCTAGAGTTAACTGTCATTTTCGTCCCTGTGGTTTGGTGGAAAATTCCACTTCAATCCAAAAAGAAAATTTGCGCCAGTTCCGTCCTCAACATTTTTGAAACGCGTCACTTCAGTCCAAAAAGATAACGCCTTGCGGCAGTTCCATCCTCAACGTTTTTAACGGCGCGTTATCTTTTTGGACTGAAGTGGCACGTTTCAAAAATGTTGAGGACGGAACTGGCGCAAACTTTTTTTTTGGACTGAAGTGCCATTTTCCACCAAACCACAAGGACGAAAATGGCAGTTAACTCAGTAATCTATTTTCTGAATACATACATGTCAAAACAGGACAGATGTTCATATCTTTTAACCCGTCTTGAGTAAAAGAGAAATCAGATTGACACATTCATATAGTAATTAGTAAAAATTTGTGATTTGCATTATAACTATAGTTAACCGTACAAACTATAAAGAAAACACACTTGTTACAAAAGGATGAGAAACTTACATATGAAAACCCCTTTATGTTCATATATTCACACTCGAGACACAAATCGTACTAAAAACGACTTGTTGACATGAATTGTGAATGGACTGAAACCAAAGGGCTCATTCTTGAGAGATGGTGGTTCCGTTTCTACCGAGGCCACGCTGTCTTGCTCTTTCCATCTTTCGTTTACGCCATTCTTCTAGAGCTGACAACAAGCAACAAGAATGTATGGTGAGCGTGTTTATCTTTGACTTTTGATGTCAAAAGGCTACATACTGAACTTCAAGATTGACACTGATTCTTCACATTTTGTAGAAAAAAATGATAACCAATTAAATTCTAAAAACAAATAAACTCAAGGAAAATGTTGATATCATTAAATATGTTATATAAACAATCTTAAAGTCGAAAATGTAATGTAGTTAGTTTGACTTTGTAAGTCAAAATGTATATCTTCATCTTAAAACGGACCACATACAAAACCGCTTAACTAACAATCTTAACTCGTTCATACAAAAACCGCTTAAACTGGGTTGTAAGTTATTTGATAACGGGTCAAGTACAAAATTTGGAACTTTGTATATTCAAATACTTAGAATCCGCAGTGTTGTAATTTGAAATAATTAGGCTACTGAGTTGATGATACCAGTGTTAGTCATAATATCATATCAAAATATAAACATGGACCGAAAAAACTGGCAAGTCAAACAAACTCAACCCGACCCGTCTTACCGCCTGCTAAGAAACATAATGTAAAATTTGATCATCCGAATTCAAGAAAGAAACTACCTTTCTGATTATCAGCATCGGAATATGTTCGATGGTTATTCAGCCTCGATATCAAGTCAAGCGCAGCAGACTGTTTAGCATCTTTCTCTTGCAGAGTATCACCTTCTTCATGTCCCTCTCTCTCAATTTCCCTAACCTAAACTCCATCAAATAAAACCCATATTACAAAAATCAAAACCCTAATGGATCCCACTTAAATCATTCAAAAAAACCCTACAACTCTTCAAACCATCTTACACAAACACAATGCCACAATACAGAATCAAAACTGAAATAAATTATGCAAGATCAGTTAAACTTACTCGTTTTATAAGGTCTACAGGCTCCATTGCACGACGTAATTCTTCAGATTCCTTTATATACTTAAGCAGAACTGGATATCAACAAAATTAGGCTTAGGGTTTTGAAAAATTGGGGTTTTCAGAAATTGGAAAGAACCCAGTAACAGGAACAATTGTAATGGGCCAATTTTGATTAAAGATCGAAAATTTGATGAAAAAAAATGGACCTTGATCGGATCGATTGGAGTTTGGAGGAGATATGAAAGCATGAATCAAGAAGAGTGCGGTGATCAAATTGAAGAAACAAAGGATGATTGTGGCGTTTCTGAAGGAGAATCTTGACATTGCTCTGCCACCCCATTGCTGCAACCTCTCTGTTATCTTCATTTTGGTTGAAAGAGATTAGGCCATCCGTAGTCATAACGCCCCTTTGTGGGCGTTATGCGACACGTGGCGCGCCACGTCAGCGTGTGGGCGTTATGGGGCCTTATGCATTTAAGCCCGTAGTCATAAAGCCCCTACCCATCATTACCTATTTAATAATTTTCAGTTTTATTAATTATTTATAAAAAAGTTTGCTTGTTTCTGATTGGTCCAATTTTGAAAAGCATCTCCATACCGCCCCCACTCCCCCGCGATAATTATAGCGCTGCCCACCATTTTTTGAAACATGGCGCCCGGCGTTTTGGTGTTCCGGGGCGTTTTCCGGTCATGGCGCCGGGCATAAAGCCCCACTACGTATGCTCTTAACTTGAAATTAGATTTGATTTGATTTGGGTTTTATAAGTATCTTTTGAATTTGAGGGCATGCTAAGCATTTTGAAACAACTTGGTGGTTTTTTTGAAAAGTCAGTATAGAGTGACTTATTGATTTATTGGTTTTTTTCTCTCACATACACCCTCATTGTCCACCCTTATTGCCAAACATCATTTTGAAGCTTATAACTTTTCAAAAAGTTAATAAGGGTCAAAAAGCTTAGCCAAACATGCCCTGAATATTGGAGTTTGCACTTTTCAACGTCGAAATACACTCGTCTTTGAATCGGAAAAACACTCACCCAGGGTCGAAGCCCATGAACACTCGCCCGAAGGTACGACAATGCGGTGAGGTAAAACCAGCTCAGTTCAAGGATCAAAATAGCGATCTGCGAATGGGGAGAGCAGGAATCGAATCTGGGTCACTTAGAACACCAAGTCTCTTCCTTGTCACTCCACCACTACCTCATTAGCTAATTAACTCATTCTTTGACTATCACATTATGGTTTAACTAAAAATAGAAAGAAACGAAAAAATAAAAAGACCAAAAAAGAAGTGATTGGTTGCTTTTAGATAGCCCCACACAAAAGAAGTCTAACGCTCATTATGACTTGGTGACTCATCGATTTGGCGCCCCTTGATGGTGGCCCTGGAGCGGTGTTTAAGGCGTTATCAAACCCATATGACAAGGGTCGCTTTACCACAATACCCAGTCTTATGCTTTTATGGTGCAAATATCATAAAAGTACAATATGTTTTTAGCTTGCCCTTTATCTCTCCCACTACATGTGATTAGGTTTGATACACTATTCACAAGTGTGTACACCAACAATTTAATCTTTTGAAGATTCCAATTCTTATCATTTCCTTTTGCTATTAAAGACAAGCTTTAAACTTCAAAAAAAATGCGTAAACAAAGAAATTATATGTATAGAGGAATGGAAACCCCCACCCGGTTGTTTTAAGCGTTTTCTGAATCGTCCATTCTCGTGTTTACAGAATTAGAGGACACATATAGGAATGGGGACTTGTGTTTTGGTATGGGGTCGGGTATGTGATTATCTCCGAATCATTATGATCATCGCATGTTCAAGGTAATTATTCACTTTTTTTAGTATGAGTTTTCATTTTTTTTTTTTTTTTTTTTGATTTATTTGATTGGTCATGAGTTATATTTAAGATGACGGATTTTATTTTGATGAAACAGAATAATCAAAGGTTCATTCTTTGTAGGTTTCTCTTTATAACAATTTCATAATTGATGGGGTATGGTATTAGACCCAACTCGAACGACCGGACATATCCGTTACTTATCGCATTTTATTATAATATTTATTATTATTGCGTACTAACCCACGAAACCTAGCGCGTTGTAGTTTACACTACGCTAGGTTGTGGGCTTGTAGAGATATCCCCTAAATGGGCCTGGCCCATTGAGGTTAGGGAAGGCTCATATCTCCTATATAAAGAGGTGTTCACCTCATGATTAGGGCATAAGATATGGAGCCGCCACACTTTTGTTGCTGGAAATAAGAGATTCTTCTCTTAGACTGAGTGTAGTGGGGCGACTCCCACCCCCATGTCGCCCCAGGTCGCCTGGAACACCGCCCCCGGAGGCGACTTGGGTGGCGTCCCCCTCCAGCCCAACCTCTTCTCGTCGCCCACTTTCCACACAATTCAAAGAAACTAGCCGTTGTATTCCACACTCCAACGGATATATTGACTAAACTTTTGTTTTTTTTAACCAAATTACTATATATATATATACATCTACCATACAACACAACACACTCTTAAAATATACAACACAACACACTCTAAAAATACATTCTTTCAACATAACCATTTTGTTTTTTTGGAACCACAAATGGAGTTCAACGTCCCTTCGTCATCCTCGTCCGACGACGATACAACTTCATCTAGTTCTTATGAATTTGAAGAAGCCATCAACGAGGCGGTAATGACAACGATCAATTTAATGGTTCACGTTGCTAGCGAGGACAATGAAACGGATGACCCACTTATTAGAAAAAGAACTTATATTATGCGGGATCGTGCCGCAGGACAACAACGGCTGATGCAAGACTATTTCGGGGAGGAGCCGGTATATGACGCGAAGATATTTAGACGTCGCTTTCGCATGAGTAAACGTCTATTTACCCGTATTACAAACGACATGGAGGAAGATTATGATTATTTCAAACAAAAGTATGACGCTCGTGGGTATCTTGGCTTTACTTCGTTACAAAAGTGTATTGCGGCCATCCGACAACTTGCATATGGCACAAGCGTTGATTCATTTGACGAGTACCTGAGAATGTCTTCCAAGACTGCGCGAGACACACTCACACACTTTTGTAAAGGTATATTTAGTAAATTTTGTTTTCAAATTTTTTATATATTTAACTTTAGCGTCAATTTTTTTTATATGTTACTGTCAATGTTCGTATACATATTTAAATTAAATTTATATAGGTGTGATTGAGTTGTATGGGCCGGCTTATTTACGACGTCCGACTTGGAGTGATCTCCAAAGGATGTACGAAGTGCATGAGCACGTTCACGGTTTCCCCGGTATGATCGGTAGCATGGACTGCATGCACTGGAAGTGGGAACAATGCCCTACCGCTTGGCGTGGTACACATACTAGAGGCGACATTCGCAAACCGTCGTTAATATTGCAGGCGGTTGCATCTTATGATCTTTGGATATGGAATGCATATTTTGGTCAACAAGGTTCTCACAACGACATCAACGTGTTTGAGTCTTCGCCGGTTCTAGAAGAGATTATAAACGGGTTGGCACCAACTTCAGCGTTTTATGCGAGCGATAATTACTACAAACGCGGATATTATTTAACTGACGGTATCTATCCGAAGTACGCAACGTTCGTAAAGACGTTCACCGAGCCTATTGATCTTAAAAGAAAACATTTCACGAGAAAACAAGAATCAGCAAGAAAAGATATCGAGCGAGCGTTTGGAGTTCTTCGAAAGCGATGGCACGTCATCAATTATCCAGCAAGATACTGGACAAAGGAAAAAATGCATGACGTCATTTACACATGCATTATTTTGCATAACATGATATTGGAAGACGAAGACAAAGCCATTTGCCAAGATTACAATGAGAATGACCCTTCATTGTTCCCGGAGTATTGGACACAAGAAGTATCATCGGAGACACGAATCGAGAACATAATGGATATAAAGAATAGACAGAAACACACCATGCTTATGTATGACTTGATCGATCACCTATGGGACAACAAACAACCAGGATACGAGGCGGAACTCGTTAACAAGGATGAAGGAGATAACGAGGATGAAGATAATAACAATGTAGTCGACCTCGACCTAAACGAGTACGTTAGTGACGATGAGTAGTAGATGTGTATTGTTGTATGTTTTTTAATGAATAAGTTGTATGTTGGTTATTTTATTTAATGAGTATCAATAATTTTATAAAAAAATATAACACTTTATATCTTTTACATAAAAAAAATCAAAATTAAATGGGTGCCACGTGTCGCAAGACGCCCCACCCAGCAAGGTTGCCCCACTCCCCCTTTTTTGGTCAAAATCCTCTTATGTGACGTGGCGCCACATGTCGCAAGACGCCCACTCAAAAGGTTGCCCCACTCCCTTTAGTCTTACCGGCCATCTCTACATCCCCATGTTTCTCTCTTTTCCATTGTAGATCTAGGTTCAAGAGGAAAAACAAGGTGTGATTCTCCATCCTCTCAGAGAAAGCGGTCCAATCATCTCGATGGTGATTCCGTGTTTCAAAAATATTTTCTTGTGTGTGTAATATTACATGTGACACCACACCCAGATAAGGATGCATCATACACAACTATAACCAACTTATAAGGAAAGACTTACTTCTCTATATATTAAAAAGACAATGGAATGAACAGTAATAAAATATATATTAAAAACAGAATCGAATTAACTATAATATAAATACAATTGAATGAATGGTATCAGGTACCGGTGCCGGTATTAAATTTACCAAACCGGGTGTATTTTCGGTACCGGTTTGGTACCGGTATTCAGTGGCGAAGCTTGAATTTTTCGGCCGGGGGGGCGAAAACGTATATACCCAAAAATTTCTATAGAACCGGGGGGGCGAAAACGTATATACCCACAAATTTCTATACAAAAACTACATTTATAACACTACTGAGCGAAAAATTCGAAGGGCGGGCGCCCCTCCCCGCCGCTCTTATCCTTCGCCCCTGCCGGTATTCATCGGTTTTTACCCTCAAATACCGGTGTCGTACCAGTACCAACCGGTACCGTACCAGGCATATTCGGTACCGGTACCCACTTTTGGGGATTTCGGTAACGGTATTTTCGGTACCGGTTGGTACCGAGCTCATCAAATCCTGTAGCAACGTAGCAATGCAAGTAATTGCACCGTTTAGATTACTTTTCATACACGCAGTAAGTAAGTTGTATTTCATTTGAATTAGGTTTTATATACACAACAACTTATTTTGCTTTATTTTTTGTCTTTTTCTGTAATGAATGCATCGTAGCATATAAAATTAACTTGGATATTTAGATTATTGATGAGCAATCGTATCAAATCCTGTAATCAAACCGGTATCGTAACGGTACCAAATTTACTATACCAAATCATTTTCGGTACCAATTTGGTACCCACCTTTTGGCATTTTCAGAATCGTTACTTTCGGTTCGAGACCGATCTAGCACCATACCTGTATTTATTGATTTTTACCTTCAAATACCATACTGTATTGTACCGAGCATTTTCAGTGCCGGTACCTAATTTCGATGATTTTCTGGATCGGTACTTTCATTGCCGTTATCGGTACCGAGCTCATCCATATTTAAACGTGTTAGCACCGTAATAACTGAACTGAAAACAACCGAATTTCCAACGTCTAGGACGTATGGGTCCTATTATTATATATTAGGATATTTAAAATCGTTTTTTTAGGACAGAGTGACTATCCTTTTCACGACATTTTTATTTATGTTTTGATATTCGGTATCTGTTTGCCGTTACTGACACGCATTTTGCAGTCATTGGGTCCCCGCCGCAACGCGCGGACGAAAAATCAACTAGTTTTATTAATACAACTAACTGTAAGGTACAAACATTGGGAACTTAAAAGTACAAAGTTAGATCTATTATTTTTAACCGTTCATGCAAAATTTCTACTAGATCAACAAATCTTGGATACTTTATTCTACTAGTCACACATGTCCAAGATAAGAAGTAAGCACACAATTAACCATCATTACCTGTGACACATGCTTAAAAGACATCAGTTACCACTGAGGAGTTTGTAACACCCCGTGTTTTCACAAGTCAAAGTCAAAGTCAAGGTTAAAGTCAACGACCGGTTATACGGATTTGACTCGTAGAAATTTCTTTATTTTATTTGTATTATGTGGAGTAAGTATTGTTAACTACAAGCCATCGACGTGTTATTCAAACGACTTACGACTGTGAACTATAGGAAGTAACAATGCGATAAAGTTAATCAACTGACAATCAAGCTATGCTAATCGAATTGACAACGAATCGCAACTCGAGCTACGTATTTTACTTGTTATACGTGTGTGTGGACTTTATGTGTTACTTGTGCATGTTTATGTATGTTGTGTTGTGGTAATCAATCGAAACGCAATCTAACTCGAAGCGCAATCGAACTCAATCAAAACTCGAAATCGAACTCGAACACGAATCACAATCGAACTATGATATTTAGTAGTTGGGACTGAAAGTAATTTGACTAGGAAACCCTATCGTACCGAACCGCTCGCAATCGAAATCGAAACGCCAAAAATCATCGCGTCGAACATTCAAACCATGTGCCATCCGGCCGGATAGCCATCCGACCGGATAGCCATCCGACCGGATAACCTCTTGTCCGCAGATCAGATGCCATCCGACCAGGGTGTCATCCGACCGGATAGTCATCCGGGCGGTGTGTCATCCGATCGGATAACCCTTTCCTCTTTTGGAATCCTATAAATACCCCTGTCATTGTCATCATTTCCATTTCTGGAAACCCTCTGTCCGAACAGCTCGTGCTCCCCACCTTTTCTTCGATTTCTCTCGATCAAGGTAAGATCTCGTCCTAAATCTTGTACTTTCTTGATCTACACGCACTCCTACACCTTTCTATCTTTTAAATCTTAACTTTTAACCGTGAAATCACTAGATTTCGGGTGTTCTAGGATGATGTCATCATGTGTTCTTCAAGAACTTCATGTTTTGGCCTCAATCCACCAAGAACAACTTAGATCTAACCGGTTTCCACAAAGATCTTGTAAAGATCTCGACACAAGTGTGGTGAAATGTAACACCCTTAATAATTTGAACAGTAATAAAAGATAATCATAAGAACTTTATAAAAATTCAGAGTTTACAAAAACATTTCGAGTTTAAAACCATACACATTTGTGATAATACCAATCACATCCAAGTAGGTGCATAACTAGTTTAAAGTAACCCTTGCTAGTAAACTAATCACAAGTTTAAGGGATTTAAAACACGATCAACAAAAGAAATTACAACATGTTTAAAGTTTAGACAAAATTGAGTTTAGTGCGGAAGCTTCAAAATACGTGTTCGGTTCTTGACATGTACTTGATCACCATCCGAGAGGGCTTCATACATACCTAGGGTCAAACACTAAAATATTAGTTTTGACAATAATACATTACGTATAAACGAAATTTAACAACGCAAAGCATCAAACAAAATATAAATTTTCTAGGTTCCACCGTAACTTACGGTGTCACCGTAAGTTACGGTGAACCTGGAATGTCTCTAGTTCTACCGTAAATCAGGAGCTTCACACCGTACACTTTTGATGTCCACCGTAACTTACGGTGGAACCATAAGTTTCGGTGGGTTCTGCAACCTTGCCCTTTAACTATTTTTCAACTTTAAAAGTTCATAACTTTTTACTCATTAGTCCGATTTAGCCGATTCTTTTACCTACGAGTCTGTAATAAGATTTCGGATCCAACCATATAAATTACACATCTCGGAAACCGAGATACCGACGTTCGGCTCACAATTTCTTTGTTTCAAAATCTTCAACCCATTAACAAGGTACATGATTCCATATTTCCATTCTAATGACACATTAGACATAGTTACCCAACTTCCCGGGCTTATGACCTTGGAGTATACGCGCCATACCATGGCTTCGCGTTTTCTCCGAACTAAACACTTGTTTTCTCGGAATTCAAACATCCCGTTTCAAACGACATCTTCTATTAACTTCTATTGTTTGACCCGATATACCGGGTTCGTAGACTTAAAATATCATAACCAATTTATTGATGTATTACCATCTATCACCTAGCAAGATATGAGACTTTTAAGTCTCTACTCATGTGATTCGTTTTCAAGCAACATTTTGACCCGTTTGGCTATCTAGTGAAAACCATCACTTTATTAACATACCAAACCAAATTTCTAATGTTTATTTTGACCCGTTTGGCTATCTAGTGAAAACCATCACTTTATTAACATACCAAACCAAATTTCTAATGTTTATTTTGACCCGTTTGATGATCTAGTGAACTTCGCCACTTTAACGATACATCAAACGCATCAATTACAATCCGACATCGTTTGTACATTAAAACTAAACATTATTACATAATACAACGAGACTAAAGTCACGTACCTTTAAAGCACACCTTTTCCGCGGGTATCGCTTCCGGCGTGTCCACTTGACGTTCCGGATTCCTTGCCTAAAGAGTTCAATTCATAACAAGATTAGAACTCTCTTTTATAAGCTTTAACGCATTCATTCATAACATATGCAAATCTGCGTTTTTAGCAATCTTTAACATTTTAACCCTCATTTAGGTGTTTTATCAAACACCTTGCGGGTCAGATTTCTACATGATCTAAACCAAGTTCATAACTTGAATTTACCACTCAAATTAACTTCAATTAGACAATATACACATATTTTTAACATCAACAATTTCAGAGATTATCCCAAAATTTCAGTTTTCACTAGAACAAGAGTCTTAATCCTAGTGTATATCAAGTTCTACTAACTTACTAATCACCCACTATGGTGATTTTGATCCTTACAACTAACATGCAAGATTTTAACAAGAAATCATCTAGGGTTTGTCCCTAGACTTCACATTACTTCCAATTTCATGTTTTACAACACATAATCAAGCTCAACCTTCGATTTCAATCACATGCAAGAATTTGAGTTGTATCAAAACAACCTAATTTGACATACCTTGTGACCTCCTTGACGAGGAGATCACAATTCTATGTTCAGATTTCGATTACAACATGATTTGAGCCTTCAATTAAGAGTTTTAGTAGATGTTAGGGTTTTGGAGGTGTGGGTGTCGCCCCTTCCTGTTGTTGATCGACCAGAACCTCAGTGTGAGGTGTTTGGTTTGTTTTATTAAACAAAATAATAACAATAGTTTCAAGATTATCAACATTGGTCCCTCCACTTTGTTTAATATTTAGTTTTGGTTAATCTAACCTTATTTTTAGTTATTCATAGACTCATAGTTAACTAGGTTATAATTTCCTAGTTAGATAAATTCTTGTTTATTTAAACTTTATAATTTTAAATATAAAGTTTTGTATTTTCGGGATGTTACATGAAAGAGGATTGAAAGATGGTTTTTAACTTTCTTCCAACTCTTTTGCACTCAAGGTACTCAAAACCGATAGGATCCGACCCTGATCTAGTCTTCTACTCCATCGTAGTGTTGTACTAGCTCAAGATCCAGATCCTACCCACGAGACTATCGATTTCGGGTTAATCGAACGAATTGCAATCCGATCGGACGACCATCTGACTGGATTACTCTTCGGATCATGAGATACTAAGACTTTAAAGACTTAAACAATTTTCAACATGCTCATTACCAGGGTTGCCACCCGATCGGATGGACATCCGATCGAGTGACACTTCAGCTTAGAGCTTGCCTTCACTAAGTAATCTCACCACTAAGTTACCGTCCGACCGGACCACCGTCCGACCGGATGACCATCCGAATGGATTGTCATCCGCACGACCCACCATCCGATCGAACGACTTGATGGATAGAGATACTTCAATGCTTTCAAATACTACAACGAAAACTTCAAAAGTCAAGCCATCATACACAAACACATTCTTCTTATAGGAAGAAACAATCCACTCGAATCGTCATCCGACCGGACCACTGTCCGACCGGATGACCACCCGAACGGATTGTTATCCGCACGGATTGCTGTCCGATCGGATTACCATCCGATCGAACCACTATCCGACCCATTTGCACTTTGAACCCTTTGATGCGTAAAACGTCACTGATCGTTATGCTATCGAATCTATTCAGGCTAACCTCACTCGCTAAGCGCTCCCTTCAATCCATTCACCGCTGTGAGTATACTCGATCCATTTTTGCTTTACGCACTTTTGGGCGTTACATACGTTACGAATATTCTGTAACACCCCAAAACCCGAATGTTTATATTCGTTAAATGTTATGATATGGTGCATCAAGAAATGAATGACTAGGTTATTTAACCAAGTTAACAAAATGGTAAAAACAATTAAAAGAAAGAAAGTTGTGCCCCTTTATAATTAGTGGCAACTTGAGGGGTTAAAGTGAGTTAAGTTGAAAGTTGAATTAATAAATAAAAATTTACACACACAAACACACACACGATCGTGTGTTCTAGAGGGAGCAGGAGCTCTCATGAAGTCAAAACCCTAACTCCATCTAATCCATCAAATTGGAAGGATAAATGAAGCTCAAATTCAGAACCGAACACGAATTTGTGATCACCTACACTAGGGAATCATAAGGTATGTCTTAGATTCTAGATTGGTGATTACCCACGAAGTGGGTTATGTTGTAAATCATGAATTGGTATGAAATTGGGCATGAGGATATGTTAGAATCATCATATAGAACATGGATTATGCATGGTTTAGGTTAATTTGATGTTTAGAGGCAAAACCCATTAGTTATGGTAAGAATAATGACTTGAATCATCATCCATGTCTAATTCTTGTTGCATGTTGTTTGTATTATGTGGGTATGATGAATTCTTGTTACATGAATTGAAAGAAATATGGTGTTGATATGCTTGATGTTATGTATGAATGATAAATGCTAATTAGTGGGAGGATTGGATGAATTATGCATACGATTAGAAGAATATGCATATATTATTTGTACATTGTGCTAAGATAGTGGTACGCACACCAAGCGTTTGATGAAACGCCTAGGTGAGCTTAATCGATGAAATTGTATGTAAGTAAAAGATGATATGTATATAGTGTTGTCCGTATAGGCTATTATGATGTTACGGGTATATAATGATAAGTCGAAAGTTAAACTAAATGAACCGTTGACTTCTAAAAGTCAACCGTGTATAAGAAGGATGGTTAGACGTGTTGTCATAATTGTAAGATTAAGGTAAGTTATATGGAGCGTGTTTGACGAATGTGTGTTTAATGCGATGACATGATGGTTTACATGAGTTTGAAATGATATGAATTTGGTCACATGTATTATGCTTGCTAGAAGTAACTAATGAAAGTCAAATAAGAATTATGCGATCGATATGATCGTTAACATGTACAATTATGTATGTTAATAAGAATGTGATTTCGATGACATGGAAGTATAGGAATCATGTCGAGACGGAATCAAGCACGGAAGGCTAACGGGTCAAAAAGTGGCGAGGTCAAGTAGGAAAGAATTGTATGACGGAATCAAGCACGTAAGTGATTTTTGTAATCACTTCTTAGTTGTTTATGTAAAGTTATGTGCAATTTAATTAAGTATGATGATCGAGGTCAAGTAGGAAAGAATTGTATGAGACCGATGAAGTATTAAACGGATCTTAGCTTTGATCCGAGCAAGGTATGTGTGATTAAGAATTGTAGCTAAGTAGTAGGATTGGTTACTTATGCAAGGGAGTCCTTTGTTGTTAAGGATAGAGCAAAGTTGACAAAAACGCCCTTGATGGGTAAAACGAGCAAATGGTCTTAAAAGTTGATTACAAACAAGCTATTTGATTAAATGAATGTTTTGAAAAAGCAAGAAAGCGAGAAGTATGGTTTTCGTAAGCTAAGGACCTTAAAATGCGCAAATACCCTTAACGGGTCAAAATAAGCTCTTGAGCGAAAATGGGTCAAGAGGATGCAAGACATCCGATAACTTAATCTTGTATGATATACAATGTTGACACTATTAGGTTCATAAGAAGTTATGGTCAAACAAACAAGTTTTGTGGATGAATGCATGAACGGGTCGAATAAATCATAAATGAATAATAAGACGATAGCGTGTAAGTTAAGAATTTCCTTAATCCGGATGTGGGATTTTAAGTTCATATGATAGAATGTGAATTTACAAGCATGTAGGAAGAAACGGGAGGTTAAACGGGTAAACGGTTCAAAAGTTATGCGCGTTTTAGTGCGTACGGACGACGAAACGGAACTGCAGAAAAGTGCCATTTCTAGAGGTAGTCGCCGACGGGTTAAGGGTAGTCGCTGACGGGCTCTAGAAAGTTAGTTTTTTTGCTGACGGGTTATTTACCTGTCTACGGGGTTTTTGGCTACGGGAAGAACCACGGGTCGTCGCCGACGGGCCCTAGGGCCGTCGCCGACGCCCTCCCCAAGTCCAAAAACATGAAAATTGTTATTTAAGTTGATTCATGTATCGTAGGCTTTGGTTTGTTATCCGTGGACTACGACGGGCTTCCTAAACATGATTTTGATCGATCCTTAGATATTTATGGGCTATAAATCAAAGTCTAAGTCCCATGTAATCAACGCATGATTATGTAAGAAGTATGCAAGATCTTGTACGCGTATGTAGATGTGTATGTATGTATGTATGTATAAAGATATGTATGAGTGTATGCATGTATGTAAAGATGTAGGAAAGGTATGTACGTATGTAGATGTGTATGTATGTATGTATGTATAAAGATATGTATGAGTGTATACATGTATGTAAAGATGTAGGAAAGGTATGTATGTGTGTAGATGTGTATGTATGTATGTATAAAGATATGTATGAGTGTATACATGTATGTAAAGGTGTAGGAAAGGTATGTACGTATGTAGTTGTGTATGTATGTATGAATAAAGACATGTATGAGTGTATGCACGTATGTAAAGTTGTAGGAAAGGTATGTACGTATGTAGATGTGTAAGTATGTATGTATGTATGTATGTAAGTACGTATGTATGCATGATTTAGACACGTTGAGTGTTAACGTTATTAATGGTGTACCTTGAGAATGAAAAGTAATGCAGGTACGTTATTGAAGCCTCACCAGGAAATGGATAAGCAGATGAAATGCTTAAAGTTTGAAAAGGACGAAATGTGAAGTGTACGTGAAAGAATCTTGTTTATATAATGTGTGCTAATGTTAGGAATGTATGTGGTGAGTGCACGTTGTACGGATCACGGGCGATTATCACAAGGAATAGAGATCGAAGACCGAGTCACAAGATAGATTGTACGGGAATAATCGAGTATGTACTTTAGTAAACGGGAGTTATGCTTTTGTTTTGTAAAAGAGATATTTTTAAAATAAACCTTCAAGTAAATCAAGACGTTTGTAATGAAAGAAATTTTATGGCACGAATTTCCGCTGCGACTTTTGTCAAATACGTGTTAGGGTCTTACAAGTTGGTATCAGAGCCCTGGTTTGAGAGAATCAAGTACAAGAAAGTAAGTACTTGAACTCAAACTTGTGTGCTCTTATGATAAGGAACCCGTACAATCTAAGACTCGATCAAGATCCAAAGGTAGAAGCGAATGTAAGTATGTACTTATGTATACGTATAAAGAAACTGACGGTATGTTATGTGCAAGGTAAGTATAAGTGTTTGAAGAAGATGACCCTTGAATGCAGTCTAGGATGGATGCTAAGGCAGGCAAGGATGCGAATGGACAGACGGACCCCAGGTACACAATGTTAATATGTATGGTATCGGTGTTAAAAGAAAAAGGAAGAAATCTCCTTGGGAGGGTAAGTACTAAATGGAAGACAACGATATTGTCTTGATAAGATTGTAAAAATGTAGCACGAACTGAGACCCACTACTGGAGACATAAGGCGATGATTACCTGAAGGCACGAAATTAGTATGTGAATTGCGCACCTGGCCAGTACGCAAGAAGCATATGACATTCGTGAGACCGTGGTAATTATCACAGGTATGTCCGTTAGAATTGGGTAGCATGTGGGCGTGCGGGTGAAGTGGGTAGTAAGACTCTCAGGAAATTGAGAGTACTATGTAGGAATGAAAAACATGAATGATAAGAATGAAAGATATGAATGCAATGCTTGAGTCCGCGAGACGGATTCAAGGGATGAAAGGCGTAAATGCAATGTTTGAATCCGCGAGACGAATTCAAAGAATGAAAGATATGAATGCAATGCTTGAATCCGCGAGACGGATTCAAGGGATGAAAGGCGTAAATGCAATGTTTGAATCCGCGAGACGAATTCAAAGAATGAAAGATATGAATGCAATGCTTGAATCCGCGAGACGGATTCAAGGGATGAAAGGCGTAAATGCAATGTTTGAATCCGAGAGACGGATTCAAAGAATGAAAGATGTGAATGCAATATTTGAATCCGCGAGACGGATTCAAAACATAGAAGGTACGAAAGGTATGAATAATGTGTTCGATTTCGCGAAACAGATTTAAGATATAAAAGACGAAATTAGTCTACATAAGAAGAAGTCAATAGCTTGACCATGTATGCGTCAAACAAGTCATATAAGTAAATGTAAAGCAAATGAACAAAAGAATGATAGGAATGAAAATATCCGAATATGTAAGTAACGTAAGGATATGTATGGTACAAAAGACTATAGAAATGTAGAACGATGTTAACTACGGAGTTATGAACGTAGGTATGACGATGACATAGCAGTTTTGTTGTGATAACAAAACAAGGGTTAAATGTTATACAATGTGTCTATAGAATGGAATCTTAAAGGATGAAGATGAAAGTACTAAATCCGTTATAACGGATCATATGAGTGTAAGCATTATTATAAGTTTGAATAAGTATGTATATTAACCTGTTATTAACGGGTCAAAGGAAATGAGAATGTTATATGAAAGTATGCCATGGAAAGTATAGACTTGTTAAGAAGAAGAAGCCAATTGTATGAATAATTATGAAATGAGATAGGATGATTACTTATGATTATGATGTGAGTGTTAAGTCAAACATAAATGTGTGTGTGTGTAAGAGGAAATGAGAAAGGTTTCGAGGACGAAACCTTATTTAAGGGGGGTAGACTTGTAACACCCCAAAACCCGAATGTTTATATTCGTTAAATGTTATGATATGGTGCATCAAGAAATGAATGACTAGGTTATTTAACCAAGTTAACAAAATGGTAAAAACAATTAAAAGAAAGAAAGTTGTGCCCCTTTATAATTAGTGGTAACTTGAGGGGTTAAAGTGGGTTAAGTTGAAAGTTGAATTAATAAATAAAAATTTACACACACAAACACACACACGATCGTGTGTTCTAGAGGGAGCAGGAGCTCTCATGAAGTCAAAACCCTAACTCCATCTAATCCATCAAATTGGAAGGATAAATGAAGCTCAAATTCAGAACCGAACACGAATTTGTGATCACCTACACTAGGGAATCATAAGGTATGTCTTAGATTCTAGATTGGTGATTACCCACGAAGTGGGTTATGTTGTAAATCATGAATTGGTATGAAATTGGGCATGAGGATATGTTAGAATCATCATATAGAACATGGATTATGCATGGTTTAGGTTAATTTGATGTTTAGAGGCAAAACCCATTAGTTATGGTAAGAATAATGACTTGAATCATCATCCATGTCTAATTCTTGTTGCATGTTGTTTGTATTATGTGGGTATGATGAATTCTTGTTACATGAATTGAAAGAAATATGGTGTTGATATGCTTGATGTTATGTATGAATGATAAATGCTAATTAGTGGGAGGATTGGATGAATTATGCATACGATTAGAAGAATATGCATATATTATTTGTACATTGTGCTAAGATAGTGGTACGCACACCAAGCGTTTGATGAAACGCCTAGGTGAGCTTAATCGATGAAATTGTATGTAAGTAAAAGATGATATGTATATAGTGTTGTCCGTATAGGCTATTATGATGTTACGGGTATATAATGATAAGTCGAAAGTTAAACTAAATGAACCGTTGACTTCTAAAAGTCAACCGTGTATAAGAAGGATGGTTAGATGTGTTGTCATAATTATAAGATTAAGGTAAGTTATATGGAGCGTGTTTGACGAATGTGTGTTTAATGCAATGACATGATGGTTTACATGAGTTTGAAATGATATGAATTTGGTCACATGTATTATGCTTGCTAGAAGTAACTAATGAAAGTCAAATAAGAATTATGCGATCGATATGATCGTTAACATGTACAATTATGTATGTTAATAAGAATGTGATTTCGATGACATGGAAGTATAGGAATCATGTCGAGACGGAATCAAGCACGGAAGGCTAACGGGTCAAAAAGTGGCGAGGAAACGAGTATGAACATGGACGCACGAGGTAAGTGATTTTTGTAATCACTTCTTAGTTGTTTATGTAAAGTTATGTGCAATTTAATTAAGTATGATGATCGAGGTCAAGTAGGAAAGAATTGTATGAGACCGATGAAGTATTAAACGGATCTTAGCTTTGATCCGAGCAAGGTATGTGTGATTAAGAATTGTAGCTAAGTAGTAGGATTGGTTACTTATGCAAGGGAGTCCTTTGTTGTTAAGGATAGAGCAAAGTTGACAAAAACGCCCTTGATGGGTAAAACGAGCAAATGGTCTTAAAAGTTGATTACAAACAAGCTATTTGATTAAATGAATGTTTTGAAAAAGCAAGAAAGCGAGAAGTATGGTTTTCGTAAGCTAAGGACCTTAAAATGCGCAAATACCCTTAACGGGTCAAAATAAGCTCTTGAGCGAAAATGGGTCAAGAGGATGCAAGACATCCGAGAACTAATCTTGTATGATATACAATGTTGACACTATTAGGTTCATAAGAAGTTATGGTCAAACAAACAAGTTTTGTGGATGAATGCATGAACGGGTCGAATAAATCATAAATGAATAATAAGACGATAGCGTGTAAGTTAAGAATTTCCTTAATCCGGATGTGGGATTTTAAGTTCATATGATAGAATGTGAATTTACAAGCATCTAGGAAGAAACGGGAGGTTAAACGGGTAAACGGTTCAAAAGTTATGCGCGTTTTAGTGCGTACGGACGACGAAACGGAACTGCAGAAAAGTGCCATTTCTAGAGGTAGTCGCCGACGGGTTAAGGGTAGTCGCTGACGGGCTCTAGAAAGTTAGTTTTTTTGCTAACGGGTTATTTACCTGTCTACGGGGTTTTTGGCTACGGGAAGAACCACGGGTCGTCGCCGACGGGCCCTAGGGCCGTCGCCGACGCCCTCCCCAAGTCCAAAAACATGAAAATTGTTATTTAAGTTGATTCATGTATCGTAGGCTTCGGTTTGTTATCCGTGGACTACGACGGGCTTCCTAAACATGATTTTGATCGATCCTTAGATATTTATGGGCTATAAATCAAAGTCTAAGTCTCATGTAATCAACGCATGATTATGTAAGAAGTATGCAAGATCTTGTACGCGTATGTAGATGTGTATGTATGTATGTATGAAGATATGTATGAATGTATGCATGTATGTAAAGATGTAGGAAATGTATGTACGTATGTAGATGTGTATGTATGTATGTATAAAGATATGTATGAGTGTATACATGTATGTAAAGATGTAGGAAAGGTATGTACGTGTGTAGATGTGTATGTATGTATGTATAAAGATATGTATGAGTGTATACATGTATGTAAAGGTGTAGGAAAGGTATGTACGTATGTAGTTGTGTATGTATGTATGTATGAATAAAGACATGTATGAGTGTATGCACGTATGTAAAGTTGTAGGAAAGGTATGTACGTATGTAGATGTGTAAGTATGTATCTATGTATGTATGTATGTATGTAAGTACGTATGTATGCATGATTTAGACACGTTGAGTGTTAACATTATTAATGGTGTACCTTGAGAATGAAAAGTAATGCAGGTACGTTATTGAAGCCTCACCAGGAAATGGATAAGCAGATGAAATGCTTAAAGTTTGAAAAGGACGAAATGTGAAGTGTACGTGAAAGAATCTTGTTTATATAATGTGTGCTAATGTTAGGAATGTATGTGGTGAGTGCAGGTTGTATGGATCACGGGCGATTATCACAAGGAATAGAGATCGAAGACCGAGTCACAAGATAGATTGTACGGGAATAATCGAGTATGTACTTTAGTAAACGGGAGTTATGCTTTTGTTTTGTAAAAGAGATATTTTTAAAATAAACCTTCAAGTAAATCAAGACGTTTGTAATGAAAGAAATTTTATGGCACGAATTTCCGCTGCGACTTTTGTCAAATACGTGTTCGGGTCTTACATATTCAAACTACAACAATCATACTACTCAATACTATTTGAACGCTAACCGTTAATGCATGTTATACGTGGCTTATGAATGCTTGTTTGTTATGTTTACACATGGAATGCTATCTACCTGCCTTAGCAACGATAGTACTATAGTTTGGACTCGGCACCCGTTCACACGGGGGTTGTTAAGGACCATTACTTGCATGGATTACGGTGGTAATCATGTATTGCGAACTGCCTCGGGCAGTCAACCCGCAGTCATTGGTATCGATGGATCTATGTCGATAACTAACGTGTTTCATTTCACTATGTGTACGTGCTGGTTATGCGTAAACGAATTCGAACTCTATATGCTATTATCAAACTTGTATGCTCACCTTTACATTTTATGTATTGACTTTATTTTAACGTATGTGACAGGTGCTTAGGACGCACACTTGGTAGGAATTTGAAGCTAGAATAAAGCTTTAGAGCACAACAAATAGTTGTCTGTAGTGGTCAAACTAAGGGTCTCTAGAAGCAGATAAACAACTGCTGTCTAATTAAATCTGAGTTGTCTGAACAGAATATTTGCCTGAATTTTTGTCTGTAATAATTATTTTGCTGTTTGATATACGGTATGGGACGTATTATTTAAATTGAATAGTATTGATAATTGTTATGGAAACTTCTGGACAATCTGTTTCGCTCAGTGCCATGCCCCGATGTTTCTGCCATCGGTTGGGGTGTGACAGAGTTCATGAATATACACAAGTTATAGATCAAATTATTTACTCATGACTTGTACCCCCGCTCCATGTCATTATAACCCAACGTCACCACGTAACTTACATAACCATACAGTTAATGCCCACTGCACCACGGGTGTAGCACCGACAAATCCCGTCGTAGCGACACATATAAGCGACCACAAATATCATGTGTATGTCATGCTCTGGTTATATACATGCGTCCAACAGTCATGCCATATTCTTACAGTTTAGGACAAACATGTTCACGTTTGGAAAACATTCCTAAAACTCACCTCTTACTGCGTACCAGTTGATAACAGTTGCTAGTATGTTCAGGTATGATTTCAAGGTCCTGACACAATTTACATAATCCTAAGTTAGGTAACGGTAGACCTAACTAGTTATTATCATGGTTGGATATTGATTAGCGTTGCCTTGTTTAAGCATGGGTGATCAGTCCATGCCTAACTGAAGCTAGGCTACCCAATACCCCCCCCCCCCTAACAATAACCCTAATACCGAACAACAACAATAACAACAACAATAATAACAACAACAACAACAATAGTAATAATATAATAATAATAATAATGACAATAATACTAATAATAATAATAATAATAATAATAATAATAACAACAACACTAACACTAATAATAATACTAATATTAACTACAAAAATAAATAAATAATAAATAACTAAACATAAACTTAAACGAGAGCATACTTTAAACTATCTACAACATAATGATGTAGAGTCTCCCTACTCGTGCTCCTACTCACTCCAAAAACGACTATTAACAACACCAAAGGGGGTACTACATACTCGAAAATCTCTTATACTAGAGCGTTCCTGTTAAAAGAAAACGGATACCTAAACAAGATACTGAGACTTCTGTTTAAAGCAACAAAGCAAGCACATCAAAACATGTATGTCAATGTGGGATTCAAATCATTCAATTGACGTGCTAGCTAGCTTAGTTATATTAATTCAGTTGTTTAACTTGTTTTTCTCGTATAACTTTCTCGTATTTGAAAATCCTTAAAAAAGACCTTTTTGTTAGGTTATCATACATCTATTTGATGAAACTATTATCAAAATTAGCATACTTGATGAATTTGAACCGATCATTAGGTGTCCAATCAATCTTGTTGAGAACTTAGTTGAATTGGCCAAGCCAACATGTATAGTTTATTATGTAGCATATTTAGAGCATTTAATCCTCGGTTGTGAGGGCTCGATTTTCACATAGTGGTTATGGCTCTTATCAAGTTTGAGTTCAACTCATTTAGAACTTTATATTCAAAACTCGACTTCAGCCCATGAGAAAATTTTAAACTCAAATTTGGCTTGTGTATATTTATTCATTTAGATTATTTAACAATCATAACAAAAAAACGTTGATTGTAAATCATTAAACTTGGGTTTATAGTTTTGATTTATAAACTATGCTCTTGAAACGTTCAATAAAATTCAAGAGCATTAAAAAAAACGTGGTCGGCAGGATTCGAACCTGCGCGGGCAGAGCCCACATGATTTCTAGTCATGCCCGATAACCACTCCGGCACGACCACTTTGCTGTTAAAATGATGTCATTTTCATCTTAAATCCTTAATCAAAACTACAACTTTATCTTCACCAATTTCTTCATTCAACCACAGCCGTTGTACAAAAACCTCACACTCTCTCACACACACACGACGATTGAGATGGAAGATAAGCCCTAATTTCTCACTGTTCGCTATGTTCATTGCATACTGCAGGAGTTCATTCGAGTTCTAGCCAGGTAAATTAACCACCTTTCATAAAATCTTTAAATTCCCACTTAATTTCATCCTGAAATCTTCAATCTTTATATTGAGTATAAGATTTTTTTTTCCCAATTCAAGAACCCTATTTTTTTTCTGGGTATATGATGTGGTTCATGCTTCTACAAGTAACCAACACTTAAATTCAGTGACAATGAACAAATAAAGAACAGTAAGGGAGAAGATTGAGATATTAGGGTAAGAGTAGTTTATTTCGTGAATGCTCATTATATATTCGACGAGTAGTTCATGAACTGTTCGGCAGGAAGTTCGTTTGTGTTTGTTAAAGAACACGAACAAGAAATTTCGTTCGGTTAGTTAAATGAACGAATATGAACAGAGGTTGCGTTCGTTCGTTTATTGCTTCTATTAGCGTTTTAAGTCTTAATTATTAATTGTTAGTGTTAAATGTTAGTGTTTTTAAGTCTTTATCAGTTCCTGCTTGCTACAATTGTTAGTGTTTTGTAAGTTGCAAAAGGTTAATTTGTTAATGGTAGGACAGTATACTGAATTGTTAGTGTTAAATCACTATATATAAAAATTCTGCATGATATTGAAATTACCGATATCCCACCGCTATAACCTATATCTCAAATATCAGTCCTTGACCGACATCCGATTTTTTACCGCATTAACTGCATAGCAGATAAGTTTTCTGAGAATATAATTTATGGGTTTTTCTTAAAGATTCAAATGTGGTTAAGTTTTTGAATCTTTAAGCTTAACGTTAAAAGTTATATGAATTTTGTGTAGTTTTTGTCACTAATTGTTCGTGAATGGTTATGCGTTGTTTGTATACTCTGCAGATACTTTTCATAAGTATTTCCCTATTGAATTAGTCAAACAAAAGTTCAATGGCTCTTACACTATTTCGAGGTATTCAAACCCGCCCGTTATTACCTTTTTCGTCTGCATTCTCTGCTAGAAAACATGTTATCTTTTGTTCAATGCAAAGCACACAAGCCGAAACCTCGATGAAAACAAAACAACAAGCTCCCTCAAACTTCACGGAAACAGCCCGAGCAAAAGCCGTTGAAAAGGTGTTGAAAGATTATGAAGCGATTATTGGTATAGAAACGCATGTGCAGTTATCGACTACGACAAAGGCGTTTTGTAGTTGTGCTTATAATTACGGGTCTCAACCAAACTCATGTGTTTGCCCCGTTTGTATGGGTTTGCCTGGCGCATTGCCTGTTTTGAACTCGAAAGTTATCAAATGTGCGGTGATGCTTGGTCTTGCACTCAATTGCAAGTTATCGATGACTTCAAAGTTCGATAGAAAACAGTATTTTTATCCGGATCTTCCGAAAGGGTACCAAATTTCACAGTTTGATATACCGATCGCCACTAATGGATTCATTGATGTTGATCTTCCACTTGAATTTGGTGGAGGGCATAGAAGATTCGGGATTACTAGGGTTCATATGGAGGAGGATGCAGGGAAGCTACTTCATACGGGAAACGGGAGTTATTCACAGGTGATGTTTCTATTTTTTTGATAGTGAGTATTGTGACAAAGAAGAAATATGCCTTTATTTTGAGTAAAATGCCATTTTCGTCCTGGAGGTTTGGTCAGTTTTGCAACTTTTGTCCGGCTGGTTAACTCCATCCATTTTTCTTTGTTAAGTCAGGGGTATTTTTGTGTTTTTACCTACTTGTTTTTGTTTTTTGTTTAGTAAGGGTATTTTGTATACTTGTACGTTATGCCAAATGCTTGTACATAAAGTGAAAAGACCAAATTGCCTTTTAAGTTAACAAAAAAGACAGAATACCCCGGACTTAATAGGGAAAATGGATGGAGTTAACGAGCTGGATGAAAATGGCAAGATTTCTAACCTTTTGGGTCCAGATGCAGAAAAACAAACCTTTGGACGAAAGTCGCAAAATTGGCCAAACCTCAGGGACGAAAATGACATTTTACTCCTTTTATGAAAATGGGAACATACTTTTTTTATGATCGGTGGTAAAATCTATTGTTTTTGGGAACAGGTTGATTTGAACCGAGCAGGGGTGCCTTTGCTTGAAATAGTTTCTGAACCTGATATGAGAACAGGCATTGAAGCTGCGGAATATGCCGCAGAGTTACAAAGGGTGGTGAGATATTTGGGAGTTAGTAACGGAAATATGCAAGAAGGATCACTTCGTTGTGATGTTAATGTTTCCATTCGTCCAATTGGTCAAGAACAATTCGGCACCAAGGTACTTAATTTCGACACGTTTACTTGTACTTGAGTCAAGTTGGATTGTGTTTTATCCCAAATGGGTCAAATAAAAAATGTTTAGGTATAAAGGAAATGGGTCTAACCGTCTAACGGATTGAAGTCTCTTCAACAATTTTTAATATATGCAACCTCGGACCTCCTAAAATACGTTATTCAAAGAATAATACCCATTATAAAGATAATAATGCTTTTGTAATAATAATCAAGTAACTTTTTGTTAGTAAAAGAAAGTGAACCAAATATATTTTCTCCAATATGAAAGAAAATATAAATGTAGATGCGAGGAGGAAATCTTTTTGCTATTATCAAAGAACTATAAACTAACCGTTAATTGTCTGTAACTGATATTTATCAGTGGTTGTTCATTGATAGGTTGAAATAAAGAATCTGAATTCATTTTCAGCAATGAGTAGAGCTATCGATTTCGAGATTGCGCGACAGGCGGAGCTCTATAACCAAGGGAAAGACGATGAAGTTGTGCAAGAAACACGTCTCTGGGAAGAAGGCTCTCAGGTTATATAGCAATAATAAATTTTAAAACGCACATCCAAACACACCCTTAATAGGTTTCTTGGTCACTTGGTGACTGTTGGCGCATTTTTGCTTATCTTTTTATTATTTGTTCTTATTGCTAGAAAACAGTTACAATGAGGAAAAAGGAAGGACTTGCAGATTATAGATATTTTCCTGAACCTGACCTTCCGGAAGTTATACTTACAGAAGAGTATGTGAACGATATCCGTGATTCTTTACCTGAACTTCCGGAAATGAAGCGCCGAAGATATGAGGAGATGGGTCTGACCATGCAGGATGTTCTTTTTCTCGCAAATGATGTACAAGTATGTCACACTCAACCATTATATGTACTGGATTTGGCAAGGTGGCTTGTTGGGGTGGGTAGGGTCAAAACATGTTTGGATTAAATGGGCATTTTATTACCACCTCTACATTATATGCACCTCAAATATCAAGAACATATGTCCCACAAAAATTGCAACTTTTTACCTTAAAATATAATTGTAGTATTTTCTATTGTAAAAAAAAAGAACCCGTTATATTAGCGCAGGCAGTGTTCTTGGGGTTATTTTTTCGGGCTTTGGGTTTTTCGGGTTTTTGGCTGGGAAAAAGTGACCTGATAACCGACTCATTTAAAGTTTAGGTTAGTCGGGCTCGGGTTAGTTCGGGTGAGGTTGTTCGGTTTTCAGGTTTAGATGTAAAATGAAAAAAAATGTTTTCTTTTTACAAAATATTATCAATATTCATATTGCTACTAAAAAATATAATCAAAGTTTAAACGTCATGACTATATGATATGATAATGTGTTCAAAAGTCCCAAAATTTTGATATTTCAAATACCAGAGACTCCACACTAAAACAGATCTATTGAAAAAAAGACCCAACTGTTTGGGTTTTTTTCGGGTTTCGGGTTTTTCGGGTCGGGTTTTTGGCTGGGAAAAGTGACCCGATAACCGACCCATTTAAAGTTCGGGTTCGGGTCAAAACATGTTTGGATAAAAATGAACACCCCTAAATTGCCCATTAGAAATCATGGATATCTCACTATCTTTAGGTTGCGGAATTTTTTGATGCGACAATTGCCAAAGTTTCTGATATTAAACTGGCGGCTAATTGGATCATGGGAGATATTGCTGCTTACATGAAGAATGAAAAGCTGTCGATTAACGAAATCAAACTAAGCCCCGAAGAATTAAGTGAGTTGATAGCTTCGATTAAAAGTGGAACCATTAGTGGAAAGATAGGGAAAGAGGTGCGTGTCTCTACTTTCTGTTATCGATCAAATTCAATAAACATTTATAGAAATTCACTTTTTAAATGTTGTTTAACTGTTTAAGATTCTCGTGTAAATCTGTGTAGATACTTCTTGAATTAATGAAAAAAGGTGGAACCGTTAAGGGACTGATTGAGGAGAAAGATCTTGTACAGGTAAGTTGTTATTTTATTATATTGAAGAGAAAGATCTTTAAAGAGTAAAATGCCATTTTTCGTCCATGAGGTTTGGCCAGTTTTGTGACTTTCGTCCAAAGGTTTGTTTTTCCGCATCTGGATCCAAAAGGTTTAAAATATTGTCATTTTCATTCAGCTCGTTAACTCCATCCATTTTTCCCCGTTAAGTTAGGGATATTTCCGTCTTTTTTGTTAACTTAATTACTTAAAGAGCACTTCGGTCTAACGGATTTGGTCAAGGGTATTTTAAATGCTTGTACGTAAAGTGAAAAGGACCGAATTGCCCTTTAAATTAACAAAAAAGACGAAAATACCCCTGACTTAACTGAGAAAAATAGATGCAGTTAACGAGCCAGATGAAAATGGCAAGATTTTAAACTTTTTGGATGCAGATGCGGAAAAACAAACCTTTGGACGAAAGTCACAAAACTGGCCAAACCTCAGGGACGAAAATGGCATTTTACTCGACTTTAAAATTAAAACTTCATGCCATGATTTTGTGTTTTTCTTTAATAGATAGTAGATCCAGCTGAGATTGAGAAAATTATTGATAAAGTAATTGCGAATAACCCAAAGCAGTTGGAACAATACCGTGGGGGTAAAACCAAGCTGCAAGGTTTTTTTGCGGGGCAGGTTTGATCTTTTTTATCCAACCTCTCATGAATTTCTGGTTTTTAGTTATTATAAATTTAAGCGTTAAGAAACAAATTATCAGGTGATGAAAGAATCCAAGGGCAAAGCAAATCCAGGGCTTGTAAACAAGATTCTTCTGGAAAAATTAAACGCCTAAAGTTGATATGTTACGCGGAGGATTTTCTTCGCTTCCTGAAGATTTTGATGTAACTAACTTTATTTGAACTGTGCTGCAGATGCATTATTGAGATTATAGGTTACAAGTGTATTTGACATTTGTCTTGAATAATTATATCAAGTGTTTTTTTGACATTTATTAGTATGCTAATGCTGGACTTAGGATTACTTTGTCTAACCATTATCATGCAAGGGTAGTATAGTAATTTTTTTTAACGGCAACAATGATATTATATCAAAAAAGCTAGCGGGGACCTAGCGAAAAAAAACCCCAATACAAGGCCAATAGGCCACCCAACGACCCAGAACTTACATCAGACAAAGAAAGTTTACTCCCCCTGTAACATCTGTGTCTGAAATCATTGTGAACAGTTCAATTATCAATAAAACACTGTTATTTGATCCCAATGTTTGTTTGGTTATGTTTTACATTTTTCATGTTTTGACTTTTGTTCAATTTTAAACTCTACATCGCTTTCTGGAGAGTTATACGCAAACTGGTGCGTAAACGTAATCAGTTTAATGCGACAAATACTCCGGAACATCAACATATACTTATCATACCCTAAATAACCCTTACATAACTTAGAAATAAGTTTTAAAGGCTTTGGTATGCCAAAAACAAGTTAATTCGCTTACAGGGACTAAACTTGACAAATTGCGAAAGTATGCCAATTTGAACTGTAACGAACATTCCGGAGCATGACCATAAGTTAAACGCACCTTAAATATCCTTTATATAGCTTAGAAATAGGCTTTGAGGGGTTCGGTGTGCTAAAATAAACTTTTGGGTCATTCAGGGACTAAAAGCGTCAAAAAGTGCACAAGTTTGCACTTTCGCGCATAACTTACGTTCTGAATACATCCGGACATCCAAAAATTTATGTAAGCACTAAAACATTTTATCTTAGTGTTTGGCATGAGAAAAATCCATTCATCGTGCCATTTGGATCGTTTTTCGCGCTTGTACGCATTCCGTTGTAATTAACCGAACATCGCGATCGTACGACCAAACGAACCAACATCCGACATATTTTTGAGCATGTTTCATGTCCACAATGTTTAGGCATCATTTTAGGGCCTTAACGTTGGCTTAACGGGCCTTAAACGTGTCGGAAATGACTTAAACACATAACAGGGACTGAAACTGTCATTTAGTAAACTTGTTTCTGATCAGTACAGCCCAGGCGGGCCGCGTAAGGATCTTCAACATCTTACGCGGGCCGCGAGGCCCTCCCAGACCAGATTCAATGTTTTAAACAGCCTGTTAACAGCCTTTCAAACACCCCAAAGGCCAATGCCACATGTCAAACTCTTGTGGTGAGGGCAAAATGAGCTACCATAACATTCCGACAAGTGTACGGGTGAGATCAAGGCACGATATTCAAGAAACGATCCTAACGGTGGTAATAAATACCCAACCCCATTCATTGCAAAACCCACAAGAATCTGATCTTAGAAGCTATAAGTTGAAACCATTGTTTCATACCTGAGCTACTTGGATCAAGATTAGCTTTCGGGGACCCTTTGTAAGTGTTCCTTCGTTCTTTTATTGCTTTTCAAGTCCGAAAGTCAAACTTTGTTTGACTTTCTGCATTGACCAGTTTATGGTCAATGCGAAGTTCGTTTGAACTTCATAACGTGAACGTAATCACGATGGTTATAGTCCCTAGTGACTATACCTATTGATTACCACGTTATCTAGGCTCAGTGACGAGCCGTAGTTTCGGCCAGAATACGTATTCTTGCGTATTTTGTAACCAAACTACTTATGGGTATCAAAACCGTTTGTTTTGATACCAAACCTGTTTTCTAAACTTAGTTAAGCATGTTTTAACATGCTTAGCTAGTCACTTTTAGTTTAGTGCTTATATAGGGTCGTAAGGTAAGCGATCTAAACAATCGCTTATACTTTCGAACCCGACCCGTTTGGTCGATCATTAGGATCCGACCAAACACATTAGGTGACCATAGTATATAGGGAATAACCTTCCGAGGTTATACCTTATGGTCACGGCGTTTAGTTAGTTGTATGATAGGTAGTTTATATGCCTTAGGTAAATGACCAAAATACCTTTTTTACGCCAAAATTCATTTTAAGCATATGTAACATAACTTTTGGTATCTAAACTGATTTGGCAACAATATTAGACATGTTAAGGCATATATTACTTGTCATAGGACTAGTTAAGCGGTCCGAACGCGTTTCACGCGAACGACACGTTATAGTAGCATAAGCTACCTAAACGGGTCGTAATGGGTCATAAGCACTTAGGCTAGCATTCATTTAGTATGTAGGCCTTGTTAAACCATACTACCTGAGCTCCCATACTCATTTGGTTTACGAGCCCTCATTCTATCCGATCCTCCGATATAGGTCCGGTTTATTAACATAGTTACCTATATTAGGTGCTGTTTGATTCCGTGATCTCTAGCATTGCTTGGTGGTTATCTTAGGACTTCTGAGCAATCTCAAGTGAGTACATAGAACCCCCTCTTTTACTGTTTTCAAACTGTTTTGGGGTGGAACACATGTGCCTACTTGTTATTTTCGTGCCTTTCATGCTTTCATATCATATGCTTGTTATGTTCATTAGTACATTATAGTACATGATTTCATTACATCTTATGCTATGTATGTCCATTGTGTGCATACTTAGTACATTGTTCTACATTACATTGATTTACATGACTTTTCTGCTTTGTATGTTAACTTAGCATACTTAGTACATTGTTTTCATATGACATGTATACAATTGCTATAACATTTGGTTTGCACAAACGAGACTTATATACGTTCATTAACATTAGCTACGCCGCTCGGTAGTAAGTAGTGGTACCATAGGACTTGACAAATCCCATTCCTGACATCTCGGGTTTGTTTGGATGTAAGGAATGACTGAATCCGAAAACATTTCTTTGATAACCTTGACTGAAAGGGTTATCCGACTGTCTCAAGGCTTGAATGTATGCGTTAACTTACCACATAAATGTTTGTATCAATGTAACATGCATTTACTTTGCGAAACATAACTTTTTGATATATTCAAAATACTTTGTTTTGTACATTTCTACATTTGGTTTATGTGACAACACTTTACTTACAATACATAACATTTGTTACACATTACTTGACTACATTTGGACTTTTTAACATTTGACATGGCTTATACAAGGACTTTTTGACAATTGGTTTAAACATGGACTTTATACATTGGTGGTTTGTTTAAGTGATTTAAGTAACGAGACGTGTGTAATATGATACAAGCATGGTGGATACGCCGCTGGTACTTCCTATATATAAGTGTTTGTATAGTATTACGTATCGTAGCGTTATTTGAATCATTTCAATTTAGACATATAACATTTTATGCAAATAACATAGCTTTCACAAGACATTGCTTTACAAACAACTTATTTCATACAACTCATTTTACTTGGTTATTCATTTAACCATGTATTATTCTTTTGTGTATACATATCATCTGATCTTATCGCTTTTTAAATGATTTACAAAACAAAACAAAACAATTTACAAGGTTCATGACTCAATTTTATTAAACATTTTCTTAAACTTAAGTCATGAATCTTGTTTTCACAAAAACTATGTATCTCACAGGCATTTTTATGCTGACGTACCTATTTTCACATGTGTTTTCAGGAGCTTTTGCATAGGATGATGATCGTGATACTAGGGCGGACCTGTGCCTTAGAGACTTAAAATAAAGATAGAACTAGTTTAATTATGTTCTGAACTCTTTATTTCCTGTTTTGAGACAATGTAACACTCTTGTTTGATAAATAAAATATAACTTTGTATGCCATGGTTGTGAAACAATTAATTCTGTTACACCACTCCCCGACGTTTCCGCCGCGGTTGCATGTTATACGCGGTCGGGGTGTGAAAGAAAAGTTGGTATCAGAGCCAATGGTTATAAGGAATTAGGTTATTAGTAATGCTTTGACCTAGACTATAACCTTTCTAGGACCCCAACATAAGTTATCTTGTGTTTAGATCTTAAAACATGCACATCACCTATCCTTAGGTGATTATCAAAACAAGAACCCAATTTTCCGAAACGATTTTTGAAAATCAATCATCTGTTTTTGAATGAATTATTACAAGGTTTTGAACCCTCTATTGTAAGGTTTTGAACCCTTTGTTATATGGTTTTGAACCCCTTTGAGTTTTCAAAATCTCGTCAAAGTTTTGGGTTCTAAATAGTGTGAACACGTGCAAACTGGAAGAGTGAATGCCTGTACCCTGGGTTTTCTGTCTAAGGCTAGAGTGTTCATACAAATTCACATAATCGGACCAGTCACTCTTACCTGGGAACTCTTGGGGTGAGTGTTCACTTATAGGCGAGCATGTCTTCGCGATACATTATTTTTGACCCATTTACTTTGATTAGCCACTGTGTGTCACTTGTTTGCTTTACGATGCGGACAAACGACCACCATCTTTGCTTTTGTTGATTTTGTTTCATCTCATTCTCTTCATCCAATCATCTCACTCGTTTCCTTTCATGTTTTTCTCTTTTAGAATGCCTCCTCGACGCGAAAACCAGATAGCGACTGCCGAACTGGCAGAAATCATTACGCAGCAAATGGCTGCTCAATTCCCAAACCTCTTTTCTCAATGGAACCAAGCCAACAACAACAACAATGCTCCATGCAAATTCAAGGATTTTAACTCGGCTAAACCACTCAAGTTTAGTGGTACTGAAGGAGCGACTGGGCTTCTTCAATGGTTCGAGAGCATTGAGAATACTTTCCGCCACGTGCAGTGTCCTGACAATCGCAAGGTCGAGTTTTCTTTGAGTGTGTTTCAGAAGAGGGCTCTTACGTGGTGGAAAAGGTTATGAGAGATCGCGGTGCAGAAGTTGCTCTAGCACAGATATGGGCTGAACTTAGGGCCCTTATGATGAGGGAGTTCTGTCCTCGTCATGAACAGCGAGCTTTGGAGAGAGAGTTTGATGAGTTGAAGCAAGATAGTGGTGAGCACAGGGCGTATACTGATAGGTTTGAGGAGTTGAGTCTGCTTTGCCCAACAATGGTTACCCCACTCGACAAGGCTATCGAAAGGTACATCGACGGCCTACCTGACTCAGTGCAAGACATCATTACTGGTAGTAACCCTGCCACACTCCGTCAGGCGATCGAGTTAGCAGCGACACTGACTGAGTCGCAGGTTCGAGAGGGAAAGCTGCATAAGAAGGGTGACAAGGGTAAAAAGCAGGCGTCTGATAAGGAGGATAGCAAGAAAGGTCAAAACAAGAATGGAAAGAATTCTGGTTCCTCAAAGGGTTCTAGGAAGCGAAAGGCTTCCCAAAACTATGCCGTTACTGCACATGCCCAAGCTGCACCAAATCAGCCTGCGCAACCACTAGCCAAGAAGCCTTATCTTGGCAATGCACCTTTGTGCAACAGGTGTAACGGCCATCACCTACCACATCTCCAATGTCGTCATTGCGCTAACTGTGGGAGAATTGGCCATCTTGCCGCTACTTGTCGCATTCCTGTTAACCAGAACCAGGCAGTTCAGAACCAAGCCCAACAAGTTGCTCAGCCTCTTGCTCAGCAACAAGGTCAAGCTGCACGACCTCATTTTCCTCCTGGTTCGTGCTACAATTGTGGGGATCTGACCCACTACAGAAACCGGTGCCCAAGGCTAGCCAACCAGAATCAGAATCCAAATCAGAATCAGGCTCAGGCTCGAGGACGAGTCTTCAACATGAATGCACAAGAAGCACAAGCAGACAATGAAGTGGTGAATGGTACGTTCTTTATTAATAATCAGCCTGCATCTGTTCTCTTTGATTCGGGTGCCGATAAGAGTTTTGTGTCATTATCTTTTGAGCCATTACTTCGCGTGTCTAGAACAAAACTAGGTAAACCTTTGACAGTAGAGGTTGCTAATGGTGAACCCATTGTTCTTGATTCTGTTCTTTGCAACTGCCAGTTGAACCTTAACGACCATCTTTTTCCTATTTACCTCACGCCTATGCAACTTGGAAGCTCCGACGTTATTGTGGGTATGGATTGGTTAGCCAAGCATCGCGCAGAGGTAGTTTGTTTTGAGAAGATCGTTCGTGTGCCGCTTTCGACAGGCGAGATCCTACAGGTTCGTGGTGAGAAACCTATCGGTGGTCTCAAACTCATGTCTTGTTTTAAAGCTCGGAAGTATCTGCGAAAGAATTATGTGGCCTTCTTGACACATGTCACCGCAGATAAAGGCAAAGGTAAGTCTATTCAAGATATCCCTGTTGTTCGGGATTATCCTGAAGTATTTCCTGAAGAGTTACCTGGTTTACCCCCAGCACGCCAAGTCGAGTTCCGTATTGATCTCGTACCTGGTGCAAATCCCATTGCCAGAGCTCCATATCGTCTTGCACCGTCTGAGATGCAAGAGTTGTCTAAGCAGCTACAGGAGCTCTCTGACAAAGGTTTTATCCGTCCTAGCTTTTCACCTTGGGGTGCTCCCGTTCTTTTTGTCAAGAAGAAGGATGGATCTTTTAGGATGTGTATCGATTATCGTGAGCTTAACAAGCTTACCATCAAGAATCGATATCCCCTACCTCGCATCGATGATCTCTTTGATCAGTTACAGGGCGCTTCTTATTTTCAAAGATTGATCTGCGATCAGGATATCATCAACTTCGTGTGTATGAAGAAGATATTCCCAAGACAGCGTTCCGCACTCGTTATGGGCATTATGAGTTCACAGTCATGCCATTCGGTTTGACTAATGCTCCTGCTGTGTTCATGGACTTAATGAATAGGGTCTGCAAGCCTTATTTGGATCAGTTCGTCATTGTTTTTATTGATGACATCTTAATATACTCTAAGACGCGAGCTGATCACGAGCAACATCTTCGTCTTACTCTGGAACTCCTAAAGAAAGAGCAACTTTTCGCCAAATTCTCCAAGTGCGAATTTTGGCTTAAAGAAGTTCAATTTTTGGGGCATATTGTCAACGAACAAGGTATTCATGTAGATCCCTCCAAGATCAGTGCGATTAAGGATTGGGATACGCCTACTACTCCTACAGAAGTTCGTTCTTTTCTTGGTCTAGCGGGTTATTACCGTCGCTTCATTGAAAACTTCTCAAAGATTGCAGTTCCTCTAACTGCTCTCACACAGAAGAACAAGCCCTTTGATTGGGGATTCAAACAAGAGGAAGCTTTTCAAAACTTGAAGCAGAAACTTTGCGACGCGCCTGTTCTGACTTTGCCTGAGGGCAATGATGATTTCGTCGTTTATTGCGATGCATCTAAATTGGGTCTTGGCTGCGTTCTGATGCAAAGAAACAAAGTCATAGCATATGCATCAAGACAGTTGAAGATACATGAGAAAAACTACACCACTCATGATCTTGAGTTAGGTGCAGTTGTCTTCGCTCTTAAGATCTGGAGACACTATTTGTACGGTACAAAATGTGTGGTTTTCACGGACCACAAAAGTCTTCAGCATATCTTCAATCAGAAAGAACTCAACATGAGGCAACGACGTTGGGTTGAGCTTCTAAACGACTATGACTGCGAAATTCGCTACCACCCTGGTAAGGCGAATGTCGTGGCCGATGCTTTGATTCGCAAGGAACGTACTAAGCTTCATTGTGTTCGTGTTCAATCTGTTATGCAAGCTCGATCCGATATCCAAGCACACATTTCTCAGGCTCAACAATCTTGTGTTTCACAAGGTTTGATGGATAAGGAATTTCCCTATCACATAACCCCTGATCTGGAACTGAAGGACAATGGATCGTATTACTTCATGGACCTTTTGTGGGTCCCAAGCCAAGATAACCTTCGCACCTTGCTTATGGATGAAGCCCATAAGTCTCGTTATTCTGTTCATCCTGGCTCAGATAAGATGTATAAGGATCTTCGTATTCAGTATTGGTGGCCTGGTATGAAGAAAGACATTGCCTTATATGTATCCAAATGCCTTACTTGTCTTAAGGTTAAGGCTGAACATCAACGTCCTTCGGCTTTATTAGTGCAACCAGAGATCCCAGTTTGGAAATGGGAAAACATTACTATGGATCTTGTTACCAAACTTCCACGCACAAAGAAAGGTCATGATGCCATCTGGGTAGTTGTTGATCGTCTTACTAAGTCAGCGCATTTCTTGCCAATCCGTGAGGATTTTTCTGCTGACAAACTTGCTAAAATCTATGTGGATGAAATTGTAGCTCGACATGGTGTTCCTCTGAACATCATTTCTGACAGAGATGCTCGTTTCAATTCTCATTTTTGGAGAACCATGCAATCTGCTATGGGGACCCAACTTAATCTAAGCACAGCCTATCATCCGCAAACGGATGGTCAATCTGAAAGAACAATCCAGACTCTGGAGGATATGCTTAGAGCTTGTGTGATCGATTTTGGTGATAGTTGGGATTCACATCTTCCGTTGATTGAATTCTCCTACAATAACAGTTATCACTCCAGCATCAACATGGCTCCTTTCAAGGCTCTCTATGGTCGAAAATGTCATTCACCAGTCTGCTGGAATGAGATCGGTGAGGCTCAGCTTACTGGACCTGCCCTCATCTTAGAGACAACAGAAAAGGTTAAGAAAGTTCGTGATAACCTTCAGACAGCTCGAAACCGTCAAAAGAGTTACGCGGACCTAAAACGCAAGCCCTTGGATTTTCAAGTCGGTGATCGTGTATTACTTAAGGTCTCACCTTGGAAAGGTGTGATCAGATTTGGAAAGAAAGGAAAACTTGCACCTAGATACGTTGGACCATTCAAGATCGTCGAAAGAATCGGTAAGGTAGCCTACAGACTTGAGTTACCTCCCGAACTTGGAAATGTTCATCCAACTTTTCACGTGTCCAATCTCAAGAGGTGTTTAGCTGATGAGAACCTCCACATACTGCTTGATGAGATTCGTGTTGATAAACCACTGAAATTTGTTGAGAAGCCAGTGGAAATCATGGAACGTGAAGTCAAGTGGCTCAAACGCAAGCGCATTCCTTTGGTCAAGGTTCGCTGGGAATCTAAACGTGGACCCGAGTTTACTTGGGAACGCGAAGATCAAATGAAGGCGAAATATCCGCATCTTGTTCCACGAGTTTCCTCTAAATAAAGTTCGGGACGAAATTTCCACAAGTAGGGGAGACTGTAACATCTGTGTCTAAAATCATTGTGAATAGTTCAATTATCAATAAAACAATGTTATTTGATCCCAATGTTTGTTTGGTTATGTTTTACATTTTTCATGTTTTGACTTTTGTTCAATTTTAAACTCTACATCGCTTTCTGGAGAGTTATACGCAAACTGGTGCGTAAACGTAATCAGTTTAATGCGACAAATACTCCGGAACATCAACATATACTTATCATACCCTAAATAACCCTTACATAACTTAGAAATAAGTTTTAAAGGCTTTGGTATGGCAAAAACAAGTTAATTCGCTTACAGGGACTAAACTTGACAAATTGCGAAAGTATGCCAATTTGAACTGTAACGAACATTCCGGAACATGAACATAAGTTAAACGCACCTTAAATATCCTTTATATAGCTTAGAAATAGGCTTTGAGGGGTTCGGTGTGCTAAAATAAACTTTTGGGTCATTCAGGGACTAAAAGCGTCAAAAAGTGCACAAGTTTGCACTTTCGCGCATAACTTACGTTCTGAATACATCCGGACATCCAAAAATTTATGTAAGCACTAAAACATTTTATCTTAGTGTTTGGCATGAGAAAAATCCATTCGTCACGCCATTTGGATCGTTTTTCGCGCTTGTGCTCATTCCGTCGTAATTAACCGAACATCGCGATCGTACGACCAAACGAACCAACATCCGACATATTTTTGAGCATGTTTCATGTCCACAATGCTTAGGCATCATTTTAGGGCCTTAACGTTGGCTTAACGGGCCTTAAACATGTCGGAAATGACTTAAACACATAACAGGGACTGAAACTGTCATTTAGTAAACTTGTTTCTGATCAGTACAGCCCAGGCGGGCCGTGTAAGGATCTTCAACATCTTACGCGGGCCGCGAGGCCCTCCCAGACCAGATTCAATGTTTTAAACGGCCTGTTAACAGCCTTTCAAACACCCCAAAGGCCAATGCCACATGTCAAACTCTTGTGGTGGGGGCAAAATGAGCTACCATAACATTCCGACAAGTGTACGGGTGAGATCAAGGCACGATATTCAAGAAACGATCCTAACGGTGGTCCTAATCCTATAAATACCCAACCCTATTCATTGCAAAACCCACAAGAATCTGATCTTAGAAGCTCTAAGTTGAAACCATTGTTTCATACCTGAGCTACTTGGATCAAGATTAGCTTTCGGAGACCCTTTGTAAGTGTTCCTTCGTTCTTTTATTGCTTTTCGAGTCCGAAAGTCAAACTTTGTTTGACTTTCTGCATTGACCAGTTTATGGTCAATGCGAAGTTCGTTTGAACTTCATAACGTGAGCGTAATCACGATGGCTATAGTCCCTAGTGACTATACCTACTGATTACCACGTTATCTAGGCTCAGTGACGAGCCGTAGTTTCGGCCAGAATACGTATTCTTGCATATTTTGTAACCAAACTACTTATGGGTATCAAAACCGTTTGTTTTGATACCAAACCTGTTTTCTAAACTTAGTTAAGCATGTTTTAACATGCTTAGCTAGTCACTTTTAGTTTAGTGCTTATATAGGGTCGTAAGGTAAGCGATCTAAACAATCGCTTATACTTTCGAACCCGACCCGTTTGGTCGATCATTAGGATCCGACCAAACACATTAGGTGACCATAGTATATAGGGAATAACCTTCCGAGGTTATACCTTATGGTCACGGAGTTTAGTTAGTTGTATGATAGGTAGTTTATATGCCTTAGGTAAATGACCAAAATACCCTTTTTACGCCAAAATTCATTTTAAGCATATGTAACATAACTTTTGGTATCTAAGCTGATTTGGCAACAATATTAGACATGTTAAGGCATATATTACTTGTCATAGGACTAGTTAAGCGGTCCGAACGCGTTTCACGCGAACGACACGTTATAGTAGCATAAGCTACCTAAACGGGTCGTAATGGGTCATAAGCACTTAGGCTAGGATTCATTTAGTATGTAGGCCCTGTTAAACCATACTACCTGAGCTCCCATACTCATTTGGTTTACGAGCCCTCATTCTATCCGATCCTCCGATATAGGTCCGGTTTATTAACATAGTTACCTATATTAGGTGCCGTTTGATTCCGTGATCTCTAGCATTGCTTGGTGGTTATCTTAGGACTTCTGAGCAATCTCAAGTGAGTACATAGGACCCCCTATTTTACTGTTTTCAAACTGTTTTGGGGTGGAACACATGTGCCTACTTGTTATTTTCGTGTCTTTCATGCTTTCATATCATATGCTTGTTATGTTCATTAGTACATTATAGTACATGATTTCATTACATCTTATGCTATGTATGTCCATTGTGTGCATACTTAGTACATTGTTCTACATTACATTGATTTACATGACTTTTCTGCTTTGTATGTTAACTTAGCATACTTAGTACATTGTTTTCATATGACATGTATACAATTGCTATAACATTTGGTTTGCACAAACGAGACTTATATACGTTCATTAACATTAGCTACGCCGCTCGGTAGTAAGTAGTGGTACCATAGGACTTGACAAATCCCATTCCTGACATCTCGGGTTTGTTTGGATGTAAGGAATGACTGAATCCGAAAACATTTCTTTGATAACCTTGACTGAAAAGGTTATCCGACTGTCTCAAGGCTTGAATGTATGCGTTAACTTACCACATAAATGTTTGTATCAATGTAACATGCATTTACTTTGCAAAACATAACTTTTTGATATATTCAAAATACTTTGTTTTGTACATTTCTACATTTGGTTTATGTGACAACACTTTACTTACAATACATAACATTTGTTACACATTACTTGACTACATTTGGACTTTTTAACATTTGACATGGCTTATACAAGGACTTTTTGACAATTGGTTTAAACATGGACTTTATACATTGGTGGTTTGTTTAAGTGATTTAAGTAACGAGACGTGTGTAATATGATACAAGCATGGTGGATACGCCGCTGGTACTTTCTATATATAAGTGTTTGTATAGTATTACATATTGTAGCGTTATTTGAATCATTTCAATTTAGACATATAACATTTTATGCAAATAACATATCTTTCACAAGACATTGCTTTACAAACAACTTATTTCATACAACTCATTTTACTTGGTTATTCATTTAACCATGTATTATTCTTTTATGTATACATATCATCTGATCTTATCGTTTTTTAAATGATTTACAAAACAAAACAAAACAATTTACAAGGTTCATGACTCAATGTTATTAAACATTTTCTTAAACTTAAGTCATGAATCCTGTTTTCACAAAAACTATGTATCTCACAGGCATTTTTATGCTGACGTACCTATTTTCACATGTGTTTTCAGGAGCTTTTGCATAGGATGATGATCGTGATACTAGGGCGGAGCTGTGCCTTAGAGACTTAAAATAAAGATAGAACTAGTTTAATTATGTTCTGAACTCTTTATTTCCTGTTTTGAGACAATGTAACACATTTGTTTGATAAATAAAATATAACTTTGTATGCCATGGTTGTGAAACAATTAATTCTGTTACAACACTCCCCGACGTTTCCGCCGCGGTTGCATGTTATACGCGGTTGGGGTGTGACACCCAACCCCACATTTTTTTATACCCATGAAAGGGTTGTTGCACCATCCATATTTATTGATTTCGCCCTGTTTTCTAGCCCTTCAAAAGCCATGATCTGGATGTCTTCAAACAGCCTTTCCACCCTGCATTTTTGGATTTAAAAACTTGGTCATTTCGATATCTCCACCGATTCCACAAGCTCCATAAGGCTGCACATATGATGGATCTTTTTTTCCAGCTTTGAGGCACAGAAATTAAGTTGATGCCCGACCAATTACTTGTCAACCGCCATAACGACTTCGCATATAAACATTCAATGAACAGATGATCAGTGCATGTAACACCTCGAAAATTCACGTCCTATAATGTATTGACACGTGTCATAAGCTTGAACGTGTGAAAGAATACTCTAGAGGGACTAAAGTTGACAAATAATGAAACTATGTGAAAATAAGGGTTCAAAATGTCAACAATGGATAAATATGCCTTACAATAACCCTACAAGATGTTTATACATTCACACGAATGAATCATGGATCATACGAAGCTAAATATAAAAGAAAGTGAGAGATTACAAACTACAGGGGTTAAATGTGTCAACATGTTTAAAGTATACCTCTGAGGGACCTTTTAGCAAACCAGAAGCTTTGTAACGATTAAATATGCTCACTAGAATACATGATAAAAATATCATCAAGTTTCGTTATCGTATGAGAAAGTTATGATCAAATTCATATACGAGGGGTTAAAAGCGTCAACGTAAGAAATTATGGCTTTTCGGGTGATTACAAAGTTAACCAAGGACTTAACAAAGTTTGTATAAGTCTTGGAACCCTCAAAAGTAAATTTAGAAGGCTTATAATGCAAGAAATAATGTGAAAACGACGTTTGGAAGGTCCAGGGGCCAAACTGTAAACATTTGAAAGATGTGTTGTGCTGGCATGACCCTTGCGCACCTCAACACTGTGGACGTTGCGGTGCGCAAGCAGGTCCCAGGTGCAGAAAAACTTCCAGCTGCCTGTTAAAACGGTTACACCGACTTAAAAGTTGGTTTTTCGATTCAAGGGGCTCCTATATCTGGTTTTTAGCTTCCTAGGCCACCTGGGATGATCTTATAACATCACTAGAGTTAGTTGGCATCATCCTAGAAGATCAAAGTTAGTATATAAGGGACTTGAAGTGTAGCAACTTAGCTCTTTCATTTGCAACTCTTTTTCTGGAGCTCTCTGGTCAGCAAGCCATCTTCCTAGTGATCACTAATCATAATTAGGACTCTTGTAAGTATACTTAACCTTTCTAAATTCGTTTAAGCTTAGTTAATTAGCTAAAAGTCAAACCGTCGTAATTAAGGTTTGACTTCGTGATTAATTAAAATGTGCTCAGTCTAATTACGAATTAAAAGTACATATAAGTAGGTAATTATGTGGGTAATAAACCCTTAAAAGGGTACTTTCAGATTCCCACTCTAACTATGTTAATTGTCGAGTCAAAGCTTACTTTAAAAAGTCAACAGAATGTATATTTTCAAATTAAAGCATAATTAGCAATGTAGGATACTTTCAACCTGTTTGATCATTAATATAACTTGGTAATTAATGTAAGAACATGTCCCAACATGTTCAACTCGACAATTTTCAGTTTAGGTTCGGTTTGGAACCGAAAGTCACATAGTTTGACTTCTGCTTTGACTTTCAGTTCTGACCCGTTTAAGCATTGTTTAGAAATGCCTTAGAGCCTTAATTGAACCAGGTTTCATATTAGTGTAACCCCCTGAGGTCACATAACTTGGTTCTTTAGTTATCCGATTCATATGCTTGATTCCGTTAAGTGCTTAAATGTTGACTATTATGCCCTTTTGACCTTAAAACGTGATTTTTGAAAAAGTAAAAGAATAGAAACCTTAGTTGCTGATTTATAAACTTGCACCTAAAATTTGACATCAGTTTGAGGTCTAGATTAAGAGTTATGCTCATTAGCGTAAATTGAAAGCTTTATGTTATTTAAACGGCGTAATTAGCGTATAGCCTATTTAAACCCACTTTTTGATACCAATCTTTTTACCCACTGATATAAAATAATATTTTAGGATTTTTGGATATTTTTATTTATTTTTAGGCTGAGCATAACTTAGAGTTCTAAGTATGATTCGGTTAATGCCGGTTTTACCCTTTTAAGCCATAAAATGAGTTTTACAAATCCTTTTGACCCCAAACATTTTTCTACTGATCTAATATAATAAATAAAGTATTTTGAGCCTTCTGGAATTATAAAAATATCAGCTCTCCTTTGAAAAAACCGGAAATGGCTCCAAATATCCTTTTTAAGCGTTTTTAACGCATAGTGTGTGCTAAAACCATATTAAACATATAAGGTTGATACCTACTGATATTTTTAGTATATTTTTATATATTAACAGTAAGTAAAAGTTTTTAAACACAGGTTTCCAGTTTTGACCTTTTAAGCCTATGTGAAATTACCAAAGTACCCTTAAGAGGCATAGTTTGGTTATAAAGGATAGATTTCACATATATATGATACCCTACTGATATAACCTAGTAAATTGAGTAATTATACTGATTACATCAGACCCGAAACTCAGATTCTTATTTAAACTCTTTTATAACCTTTTTAATGACCAAAATACCCCTACGGGGCGTAATGAGAGTCTAAATCCGTTTTGGGCATAATATAAGATATCTTTCTGATGTCACAACATAATTAAAGCATAATAACTTAGGAAACTCGCATATGACTCTTTTGGTTACTCGTTACGCACTTGTCGCGTTTGGATCGGCTTATGTGACTAGTTTGCATATATTAGCCGAAACGGGTTAAACCATATCATTTTTTGTCTCAAAATCCAGAATGTGTTTAGATTACCCATATTGTACAAGTCTTCAAACTTGTCGGGTCAAAACCACATTCTAATCCGGTCTTCGCCTTATGATGCGTTTGAACCGTATCTTTCTGTAAGACTAACCGGTCTAAGCTTAGGCTTAATTAAAGACCCGTTAGCATTCTAATTAGTTATTTATACCATCATTCCAGACTAGAGCCTTCCGGTAAATGGCACCTACGCTTACTTAAGTGAATACGCCTAAGTTATTAAATTCTTGCTATTTAAGTCAGGAGCTAGCTCAGGTAAATACTCTTAACTTATTTTCCCTATACGGGCTTGGGATACGGTATTATAATAATACCGCTTGGTCAGGTATTGAATATTTAATCTTATTATGGTTAAATTATTGAGGTAACCCGGTTTAATCTGTATTGTTTGAAATAAAGACCTTTAGGGGTTAATGACCATGTCCCGGATATCCTTGACATCATTGTGTTATAAAATGGCCACGCCTTATACACGGGGTGTAGGAATATACCTGACAGTTGCTTAAGGAAAAACGGTATCTCACTCTTTTGTGGGCCTATACTTGTGGTGTGTCTGTTAATCTGACTCGGTTTCTACATCGGGCCCTGAACGTACAACGAACATGTAAATCTGTATACAAGATTATAAATATAATTGTCCCAAGTTATAAAGAGTTTGTGCCTTGTGCATTCAAATCAATTTTTATTAAACCTTTTCAAAATGAGTCGGTTGAGTGTATTTACCAGTGAAAACTGACGTATTTTCCAAAAGGGTTAAGTGACAGGTACTGAACGTAATTGGCTGGAAGCTCAGGGCGTTTATAAGGAATCTTGCAAGTTCTAGGCGCCTAAAGTCTGTTGAACAATGTTTATGTTTTAAGATCCGCCTGTGGATCCCTTTACTTTCCGTTGTAATACTGGATATTACTTTATATTCGGATTGTAATATATTTACCTTTTGCTTCCGCTGTGCATTTATATATTGTGTTGTTTGACTATGATAATATCAACTACGTCACGATACTCCCCACCGGGCCCACCGGTGATACGTGGAAATTCGGGGTGTGACAGGTTGGTATCAGAGCCAACACTGAGTGAATTAAACGCTAGCCTTTTGCGTTTAATCTCAGTTACACAGTTGCACATTCTTGAGTCTAGACAAGAACATAGGACAAATTCCAATTCGTTTCATTGTCTCTTAATTACTTCCTTGATTATTTTTCTGATTAGCCTTTGCATGGGCAAGTCATTTTTATTAGAAGTCCCGTTTAGGGCAACTATATACTTGCTTAAATTTTAAAGGAACGATTATGTTTAAAATATCATTCCTATATTATAAGATCTACCATTATAATAAAATGGCAAAATCTAAAAATGGACAAGACCTAGCCTGGTGTCATTATTAAGACGCGGCCAAGATGGCAGTTCCTCAATTTAGGTTCAGATCCTTATTAACATCCTGAGTTAGGATTGTTCTACATTTATTATTAAAAAAGAATCTTAAAGGTAAACCTAGCCTATATGATAAGGCCAAGATGGTAGGACCTATTCAAGAGATTCAAATCCTTGTTAACACCTAAGAACGTGTTAGCACCCTTGACAGATGTGATTCGAGAAAATCACAACAGTCATTCTTATATTGGATCCTTCCAATTTTCTTATCTAGTCTATTGATTTAGAAATCATAGCTTATATCATCCTATAAGATGATCATATTATAAACATCCCTTAGAAGGGAAATGCCTACGGGCTATAGTTAATGTCCTCTGAGACTAAAGACAGTGGTAGCCTACAACTCCCTGTCAAGAAAAGGTAATGAACTTTGATTCACACCTTAATGCCTCGATTCTCTGAAATCATGGCTTATAAATTAAACTTGTCCACGTGACTAGGCCTTTTGTGCTATTACTAAATTGCCTCGATTCTCTGAAATCATGGCTTATAAATTAAACTTGTCCACGTGACTAGGCCTTTTGTGCTATTACTAAATTATAAATTTGCCTCGATTCTCTGAAATCATGGCTTATAAATTAAAATTGTCCTTGTGACTTGATTTTTGTGCTATAGTTATATTTTAATTAAATCCAGGATAATAATTAAAAAAATCCTGAATAGAAATAAATATCATTCATTTCCTGCCAGTATAAATATTAAAAGAGAATCTTAAAAGGTTTGACCTAGCTTGAGTGTCTTTGAAGACCTAGCTAAGATGGTAAAACCTGTTTAAAAAGAGATTCAGATCCTTATTAACACTTGAAAACGTGTTAACACTCCCGACAACAGTGATGCGATAAAATCACGCTTGTCATCTTTATATAGGGACTTCCAAACCCCTTATTTAGCCTAAATGATCAATAGGAATCATTGTTAATAAACGTCGAACATGATGTACACATCTAAACATCCATTTGGGATGTATACCTACGGGCAAAGATGTATACATGAAAAAGATAGTTTTATTTCATAACTTCTTGTCAAGACAATGAACCATAAAATTTTCCGATCCAAAGGAATCATTGATTATGTTTTAAAATTTCCCTAGTGACAAGGCCTCTGTGCCATCAAAAAGTCCTTGGGAATAAGCACTTGTGCTATATAAAATGTCGGTACGACATTGACAGTCGTGACTTATGTCCCCTGTCTAATAAATATGAAGGATTATATTCCGTTTAAACGCCAAAGATGGTTTATTTGAAAACCTAGACAAAACATAATCAATAAATTTAATACTATCTATTAGCCTATATGGTTGATTTACACCATGGCTATTTAATCATCAAGTTCGACAATTCAGCAAATTATTACTACATGGTTTGTAACCTTCAAAGCTTCACCATGGCTGACTTATCTGAAGCTCACAATCATCCAAGTGATCAAGAATAATAATGCAAGACTGAACTTAACGGGCACCGAGCTACAAGGCTATGATAGATACAGCCGTAAACAACGTCGTGGACCGTATATTATAGGATCATAAGCGAAAGTGCGATAATACCCCAAATAAAGGTTACAAAAAGGGAAAGATTGGTTCAGACTATAACCAGCCCAAGCCAAAGGAGGCGAAACCCAAATGTAAAACCTGCGGGAAGAAGCACTTCGGAAAATGTTTCTATGAACAGACCAGGGGATGTGACAGAGATGGATCACAAGACCCATGAATGCAAGGACTTTAAGGACGCCACCTGCTATGGTTATGGCAAGAAGGGGCACGTAAAGACCCGCTGTCCTTGTTTCCGTTAAAAATAAGAGGGACTCATTATAATGATAGGAATGGATTGGTTGTCTTGTAACCAAGTCCATGTTGTGTGTGATAAGAAGCAAGTAGTCATCAAGACTCCTTATGGGGAGCCTTTGACAATTCAAGGAGACACTGGGTATGGATTGCCTAGCACTTGCTGAATTTGGTATTTAATACCAAAGCTCCGAGTATGGAAAACTCAGAAGAGATAAACAACAGTCGCGATGTTAGAGATGCGACAAATGTTAATGGTGCATCAGATGTGAACCTCAATATTACTGAAGTTAATCCCCAAAACTGCAATTAACGCTGCTGTTAGAAAGGCTATGAGAAAATTCATGGAAAAGCTTCTAAGCCTGCTTATTAAGAATCCATTATGGATCTACCTCAGCTACTCATGTTATATAGATTAAGAAACGACCAGTCAAAGCTGAGACTGCCCTAAATTGTCATAGATTTTGCAGCCGAGTTTAAAAAGATTAAGAATGGAGGCGCTTAACCCTCCTAATGTATGATTAGAGGCAGTTCACATTAATAATGACACTAGGTAAATCCCTTATTAAGATTTATTTGCTAAGAATTACATCTGGGTTCAAGTGCTGCTAAGTCTCTCATAAGATCTTAAGCTTAGCAATCTTTTAGAAATTTTCTTGTGAGAACCCTAGATAATAAGTGTAAGGTAAAAAAAAAAAAATTTAGACGAAATCGTAAGAACCATTTCTTTTATTCCTATCAGAACCCTTCAGACATATAGTTTTAGAAGTATCCTCTCTCTAGAGGAAGTGCACCAGCATACATAGTTGATATCTCTTTGATCTCTATCGATTGCGGATACCAGACGGTATGATAAAAGCGTCATATGAGGATTGGTGTATCTTAATATGTCCCATAGATTGCTTACATGCCTGATCAGTATGGAGGTTTAATGCATGGGACCACAAGGATATCTCAATGGTCATATGGTGCTAAGGTCAACTATTGGTATTCAAAGAAGATATCCAAAATGGAATGGTCCAAGTAAATGTTCCCGATTAAGGAATTCATGGACTCGTAACATAAATGTGTCACTTATCTGATACAGAATAAGATTGATGAACTGAAGCCCGAGATTTGGAAATCTCTGTAACCTCCTTGTACCTTAATTATCTTCTCCTAAGATTACCCTGTTTACCCCTGAGAGGCAAGTAGAGTTAAGATTAACATCCCACTTTGGGTTGGAGTGTTGTAGAACTCCATGATTGATTATGGAATAATCGAAACCCTGATTAAGTAAACATTAAGATAAGAGATTCATATAGTCTAACTCGATATTCCGAGAGTTAAATAAGAAAGACGGTTCATTCTGCTTATGCATTGATAACCGCAACCCTAATTAGGCAACAATTAAGAATTGCCATCAGCTGCCCAGGATCATCGATTTGTTCGACTAACGGCAAGGATTAGCTATTCCTTAAGATTAGTTTTAAGCAATGATTGGGATAACCATCCCACCTTAAGATAAGCTTTTCTATAATAATTGATATGTAAGTATTAAGGCTGCTCCCTTGGAGACTTTGTATAGATGGAATGTTAAACATCTATTGTTAGATAGAAAATTGGTAAGTCCAATTATCAGAATTCGGAAGTTGCCTAGGAAACAACAAATAAGATCATACAAATCCATAATCGATTGTAAGTTGCCAGTATACGGCAGGAAATCAAGGATTTATGAAAGTAGCAACCCTCCTAAGTTCTTGTTAAAGAATAAGGTTCAACAAAAGATATCACCCTGGAAGGGTGTGCCAATTTGTTAATTATCAGACTAGTTAAGCTCTGAATATATAAAATCATTTGAAGGAATCGAATGTATCAAGATCAGATAGCTTAAAGCTAAAACCTTTTTAAAGGAGTTGGATGGAGCTCGCAATACATTTCACACTAATGATTTAAGGATATGTTTCGCCAATAAGTCAAGAAGCACTATCACATAATGATATGCAGATTTATGATATAATGAGCAACCTATGTCGATTAAGGATCGATAGGTGAAGAAGCTCCAAAAGGATACATGTGCCTATTATAGAGGTCAACTGTGGGAGCTTGGAAAGACTCCAGATATGTTATAGGAGTTAGGTCCATTATGCGACAAAAGGTACTTCCAGCGTTTTAACAAATCTCGAGGTCAAGATTTCTTTTAAGGGGGTGAGGATGTAACACCTCGAAAATTCACGTCCTATAATGTATTGACACGTGTCATAAGCTTGAACGTGTGAAAGAATACTCTAGAGGGACTAAAGTTGACAAATAAAGAAACTATGTGAAAATAAGGGTTCAAAATGTCAACAATGGATAAATATGCCTTACAATAACCCTACAAGATGTTTATACATTCACACGAATGAATCATGGATCATACGAAGCTAAATATAAAAGAAAGTGAGAGATTACAAACTACAGGGGTTAAATGTGTCAACATGTTTAAAGTATACCTCTGAGGGACCTTTTAGCAAACCAGAAGCTTTGTAACGATTAAATATGCTCACTAGAATACATGATAAAAATATCATCAAGTTTCGTTATCGTATGAGAAAGTTATGATCAAATTCATATACGAGGGGTTAAAAGCGTCAACGTAAGAAATTATGGCTTTTCGGGTGATTACAAAGTTAACCAAGGACTTAACAAAGTTTGTATAAGTCTTGGAACCCTCAAAAGTAAATTTAGAATGCTTATAATGCAAGAAATAATGTGAAAACGACGTTTGGAAGGTCCAGGGGCCAAACTGTAAACATTTGAAAGATGTGTTGTGCTGCATGACCCTTGCGCACCTCAACACTGTGGACGTTGCGGTGCGCAAGCAGGTCCCAGGTGCAGAAAAACTTCCAGCTGCCTGTTAAAACGGTTACACCGACTTAAAAGCTGGTTTTTCGATTCAAGGGGCTCCTATATCTGGTTTTTAGCTTCCTAGGCCACCTGGGATGATCTTATAACATCACTAGAGTTAGTTGGCATCATCCTAGAAGATCAAAGTTAGTATATAAGGGACTTGAAGTGTAGCAACTTAGCTCTTTCATTTGCAACTCTTTTTCTGGAGCTCTCTGGTCAGCAAGCCATCTTCCTAGTGATCACTAATCATAATTAGGACTCTTGTAAGTATACTTAACCTTTCTGAATTCGTTTAAGCTTAGTTAATTAGCTAAAAGTCAAACCGTCGTAATTAAGGTTTGACTTCGTGATTAATTAAAATGTGCTCAGTCTAATTACGAATTAAAAGTACATATAAGTAGGTAATTATGTGGGTAATAAACCCTTAAAAGGGTACTTTCAGATTCCCACTCTAACTATGTTAATTGTCGAGTCAAAGCTTACTTTAAAAAGTCAACAGAATGTATATTTTCAAATTAAAGCATAATTAGCAATGTAGGATACTTGCAACCTGTTTGATCATTAATATAACTTGGTAATTAATGTAAGAACATGTCCCAACATGTTCAACTCGACAATTTTCAGTTTAGGTTCGGTTTGGAACCGAAAGTCACATAGTTTGACTTCTGCTTTGACTTTCAGTTCTGACCCGTTTAAGCATTGTTTAGAAATTCCTTAGAGCCTTAATTGAACCAGGTTTCATATTAGTGTAACCCCCTGAGGTCACATAACTTGGTTCATTAGTTATCCGATTCATATGCGTGATTCCGTTAAGTGCTTAAATGTTGACTATTATGCCCTTTTGACCTTAAAACGTGATTTTTGAAAAAGTAAAAGAATAGAAACCTTAGTTGCTGATTTATAAACTTGCACCTAAAATTTGACATCAGTTTGAGGTCTAGATTAAGAGTTATGCTCATTAGCGTAAATTGAAAGCTTTATGTTATTTAAACGGCGTAATTAGCGTATAGCCTATTTAAACCCACTTTTTGATACCAATCTTTTTACCCACTGATATAAAATAATATTTTAGGATTTTTGGAGATTTTTATTTATTTTTAGGCTGAGCATAACTTAGAGTTCTAAGTATGATTCGGTTAATGCCGGTTTTACCCTTTTAAGCCATAAAATGAGTTTTACAAATCCTTTTGACCCCAAACCATTTTCTACTGATCTAATATAATAAATAAAGTATTTTGAGCCTTCTGGAATTATAAAAATATCAGCTCTCCTTTGAAAAAATCGGAAATGGCTCCAAATCGCCTTTTTAAGCGTTTTTAACCCATAGTGTGTGCTAAAACCATATTAAAAATATAAGGTTGATACCTACTAATATTTTTAGTATAATTTTATATATTAACAGTAAGTAAAAGTTTTTAAACACAGGTTTCCAGTTTTGACCTTTTAAGCCTATGTGAAATTACCAAAGTACCCTTAAGAGGCATAGTTTGGTTATAAAGGATAGATTTCACATATATATGATACCCTACTGATATAACCTAGTAAATTGAGTAATTCTACTGATTACATCAGACCCAAAACTCAGATTCTTATTTAAACTCTTTTATAACCTTTTTAATGACCAAAATACCCCTACGGGGCGTAATGAGAGTCTAAATCCGTTTTGGGCATAATATAAGATATCTTTCTGATGTCACAACATAATTAAAGAATAATAACTTAGGAAACTCGCATATGACTCTTTTGGTTACTCGTTACGCACTTGTCGCGTTCGGATCGGCTTATGTGACTAGTTTGCATATATTAGCCGAAACAGGTTAAACCATATCATTTTGTCTCAAAATCCAGAATGTGTTTAGATTACCCATATTATACAAGTCTTCAAACTTTTCGGGTCAAAACCACATTCTAATTCGGTCTTCGCCTTATCATGCGTTTGAACCGTATCTTTCTGTAAGACTAACCGGTCTAAGCTTAGGCTTAATTAAAGACCCGTTAGCATTCTAATTGGTTATTTATACCATCATTCCAGACTAGAGCCTTCCGGTAAATGGTACCTACGCTTACTTAAGTGAATACGGCTGAGTTATTAAATTCTTGCTATTTAAGTCAGGAGCTAGCTCAGGTAAATACTCTTAACTTATTTTCCCTATACGGGCTTGGGATACGGTATTATAATAATACCGCTTGGTCGGGTATTGAATATTTAATCTTATTATGGTTAAATTATTGAGGTAACCCGGTTTAATCTGTATTGTTTGAAATAAAGACCTTTAGGGGTTAATGACCATGTCCCGGGTATCCTTGACATCATTGTGTTATAAAATGGCCACGCCTTATACACGGGGTGTAGGTATACACCTGACAGTTGCTTAAGGAAAAACGGTATCTCACTCTTTTGTGGGCCTATACTTGTGGTGTGTCTGTTAATCTGACTCGGTTTCTACATCGGGCCCTGAACGTACAACGAACATGTAAATCTGTATACAAGATTATAAATATAATTGTCCCAAGTTATAAAGAGTTTGTGCCTTGTGCATTCAAATCAATTTTTATTAAACCTTTTCAAAATGAGTCGGTTGAGTGTATTTACCAGTGAAAACTGACGTATTTTCCAAAAGGGTTAAGTGACAGGTAATGAACGTAATTGGCTGGAAGCTCAGGGCGTTTATAAGGAATCTTGCAAGTTCTAGGCGCCTAAAGTCTGTTGAACAATGTTTATGTTTTAAGATCCGCCTATGGATCCCTTTACTTTTCGTTGTAATACTGGATATTACTTTATATTCGGATTGTAATATATTTACCTTTTGCTTTCGCTGTGCATTTATATATTGTGTTGTTTGACTATGATAATATCAACTACGTCACGATACTCCCCACCGGGCCCACCGGTGACACGTGGAAATTCGGGGTGTGACAGTGCATTCGTTTACCTAGTTACAAACAAAGGACTCTAATTGCACCCCTAGCAGCAACTTTTGTCGCCACAGGAATTCTCTGTCGGGAAAGCCGCCAACGAAGCATTTCACTTTGATAGGCATCTGATGGATAGTGTAAAACACGAGCGTTAAGTGTGTTAAAATACGTATCTTAGTGTGTTTTAAGTGATTACGTGTCTCGAATATGATAACTATGGGTTTTTATGGTTTCTCAGGTTAAACGTCTAAATTGGATAGTGTAAAACACGAGCGTTAAGTGTGTTAAAATACGTATCTTAGTTTGTTTTTCCGCATCTGGATCCAAAAGGTTTGAAATCTTGTCATTTTCATCTGGTTCGTTAACTCCATCCATTTTTCTCCGTTAAGTCAGGGGTATTTCCATCTTTTTTGTTAACTTCAAGAGCAATTTGGTCCAATGGATTTGGTCAGGGGTTATTTTAAATGCTTGTACATAAAGTGAAAAAGACCAAATTGTCCTTCAAGTTAACAAAAAGAGACGAAAATACCCCTGACTTGACGGAGAAAAATATATAAGAGTTAACGAGCCGGATGAAAATGGCAAGATTTCAAACCTTTTGGATGCAGATGCGGAAAAACAAACCTAAGGGATGAAAATGACATTTTACTCATCTTTAAATTTAAATCTTCATGCCATGATTTTTGTTTTTTGTTTAATCTTCATGGCATGATTTTGTGTTTTTGTTTAATCCTCATGCCATGATTTTGTGTTTTTGTTTAACAGATAGTAGATCCAGCTGAAATTGAGAAAATTATTGATAAAGTAATTGCGAATAACCCGAAGCAGTTGGAACAATACCGCGGGGTAAAACGAAGCTGCAAGGTTTTTTTGCAGGACAGGTTTGATTTTTTTAATCCAACTTCTCTTGGATTTCTGTAATTTCTAGTTTATAATTATTATAAATCTAAACATTGATAAAACAAATTATCAGGTTATGAAATAATCGAAGGGCAATGCAAATCCAGGGCTTCTGAACAAAATTCTTTTAGAAAAATTAAACGCTAAAAGTTGATATGTTACTCGGCAGATTTTCTTCGCTTCCTGAAGATTTTGATGTAACTTACTTTATTTGAATTGTACTGCAAGACGTTGCAAATACATTTATTGAGATTATAGGTTACAACTGTATTTGACATTTGTCTTGAATAATTATATTTAGTGTTTTTTGACATTTATGGTCTGCTTGCTAAAGCTAGGCTTAAGATTACTTTGTCTTACCATTATTATGCAAGGGTAGTTTAGTAATTAAGCTAAACTTGTGCAAGTGATTCAAGGCTTTCTTGGATACTCTCAAGTCTCTTAAGGGTAGTTTGGTTATTGGAAACTTTTTTGAAGAAAGTCAGAAGAATAGGAATCTTTGATGTGTTTAGTTGACATGTTTGATTTGTGTCTTCGTTAAAGAAATCAAAATGTGGTAGCGTGTTTTGTGTGTAGGGATAGCAATGGGTCGGGTTTGGGACGGATTTGGCTAATCTCTAACTTGTTTTCCAAGTTGTTTTAACCTTAATTCTTAACTATAAATAGGGTCCTCTCTCCATTGTTTTTCACATCTAAATCTACATTCCAAGACCTCTATGGGTTGAAGAAATTGTCTCTCTAAAATCTTCTAAGTTCATTGTTTTTCCCATCTAAATCTACATTCCAAGACCTCTATGCCAACATTCTTCGACACCATTTGTTTGCTGATCCAATGCCAAATCTGGGCGGTCCTCAAGATTGATGCAGCTACAGATCCAGTAAACCTAGGGGGAGATTGTTAGACCCTTGATAGGTTTATGGATAAGTAGCAAAGTGATTAGTAGGCTTTGTGGGTTAATAATTAGTAGAATGGGCTATTTTGGGTAATTGGGCCTAGGGTTTTGGGAGCCTCCTCCCTAAACACTTACTATAAATAGAAAGTCATGTATTAGGTCATAGTTGTTGCCTTGTTGGTGACATTAACAAATCTTGTATTAGACAATTCAATCATTGTATGCAATACATCATCAACCAATCAAAGAACTTTCTATTTCATCTCCTTTCTTGTATCGATTGCTTGTTTGTGTGATTCCGACACAATTCAAGCTTGTGTGATATCGTTGTGATCTTGTTACGGGACTTACATTAATACAACATCGATTAAAACAATTAAAAGTTTTTAGGAGAACTAGAAATTTTCCCGCTACCGTTTCATCAACCAAGACGAACCCTCTAGACTGTGTTTTCCAAGAATATTCATTTTCCCTATAATTGATCTTATGATCCCTTACGGTTGTTCGATTAGTAGTTGCCCCTAACTTATAGAAGTTAAGGTCACTGCTGCAATTTCATTGATCTCGTCTTTCGACTTCATGTTTGGTCTCTCCATAGTATCGACATCTCCTACTAATCTCACTCCATATAAATGGCGTTGCACTAGCGTCAATCCATACTAGTATTAATACCCCGATAATCGTGGATCAAATCCTAGCGTGACACATGTCTAAAAAAACTCTCCGTATAATTCAGATATGTTGAAGGAGAGGTATATAAAAAATAAAATAAAGGGCATATATGGAAGTTGAGGGGCTGAAACTGCCTAAAAGGCAATTATTGTTGGTCGCTAGGAGGTCCTTGCGGACCATAACACTTATCCTTTGCGGTCCGCAAGGGATATTTAAAAATTCTGAGCGTCTGCTCCCCTTACGGACCGTAATACATACCCCTTGTGGTCCGCAAGGGGTGCACTGACAGCAAAAACTTTGCTGGATAGCAGCCTGTTGCATTTTTTTACACCTAGCCTCCTTGTTGCCACACTTAACCACATTGTGACACCTCAAGTGCCACTAATCACTCTCTAAACACACCAGGGGGCACTTGTCACGATTTTAGAGCTTGAGGATTAGTATAAATAAGGCACACTAGTTCACTTTAACATTCACACCATTCATTTCTTACTCCTATACACTTGTGGAGCTTGCTTCTACTATTGGAAGCCTCCTTTCTGAAGTTCTAAGCTTTCCTCAAGTTTAGGTAAGCACTCCCCTTAAGTCAATTTTAGTTTATTAGTTAAAGTTCATCCGAAAGTCAAGCAATTTGACTTTTGCTTTGACTTTCGTTTCTGACCATTTTGGTCAAGTCAAAATTCAATTAAATTTTCCCACGTGATCCTTATATTATAGGTATAACTCCCTACAATTATACCCCGTGATTATCACGCTCAAGTCGCTCAAATGACGAGTGAAACATGTATTAAATAAAAGTCAAAACGCAGCTTTATGCATTTTGCGGCAAATGGAATTTTAAGTATTATAACTAAAAGTTTTGACACTATATCAGTTCATATAGCATTATAAATCATATTTTGACATGCCAAACTTGCCATATTCAGTTTAGCATTCAATTTCTAGTCGAAATTCAAATAGTTCGTTAACACCCTTCACCTCTACATCTCTAGCATCAACAACGATTCCTTTATTTGGGTATTCAACCCTTATTAGGAACGTTACCGTCTTAGTCAAATTCTAAACCCTACTTTTGTTATATCTTAACTTGGGGAATAAGATCAAATACAAACCACATTTCATATACAAACTGTAAGAACCATTTAAAAAGTGTCATGTGGCATCCAACCAATTGTAGAGGAATGGTAAAATAATAACCTAAATAATATTAATTATATTGAATTCCCTATAATTATGCTAAAAAGCAATTAATTCTTTATTTGGATTTTCCTTTTGTTTTCAATGTGCTGATATTATTCTTCATAAAAAAGTGTTGATATCATTCACATATGTGCTAAAATTAATTATCTTGATTAATTTATGTGTGTTGATATAGCTCAAGAGTGTTACTTTTATGTATGTATTGTTTTAGTATGTGCTAATTTAACTTTTTTTAAGTGCTAGGATCTGTTCTCACAGTTTGTAGGATAAATATGGTTTGTACCGTAACCAACCCCCTTTACTTGGATATATGATCAGTATCTTTAAGACTTGTGTCTAATACCCGTTACCTGACACTCCTAAGAAACAATCTGATGCTAAGATTTAAACTCTTAGTATTGTTTCTAAAATCAAATCATTGTCGCTTACGCCTATGGAAAACACTACGCACTATCCTACGTAAGCGGTTTCCTCCTAATTTCAGGACGAAATTCCCAAAAGTATGGAAGACTGTTACATCCGCCAAAAATGGGTACTAGAAACATATCTGATCCGTTCTCAAAATCGGATCTGAACCATTTGTAGACCGGTTCGAATCGTTATAAATAAATAAATATATATTATATTTGACCCTACTCTAATTTTTATGAAACTTAGGTCGTATGATAGAGAATAATACGCTCGTCCGAGCGGTATATTCGTATTTCTAACAAACGTTATATATTCGAGAAAAAAGAGTTAAACAGTTGAATTAATTATATAGGTATAAAATAATTATAATAATGGTATCTTACATCTATAAAAAATGTTGGCCGAAATCTGCATGTTTTTTTATGAAAGTTTATTTTAGAAAAATAATAAAAAATTTGTTTTTATAAACCCTAATCTCTAACTTATTTTCCAAATTGTTTTAACCTCAATTCATAACTATAAATAAGGGTCATCTCTCTATTGTTTTTCACATCTAAAATCTACATTCCAAGACCTCTATTGGTTGAAGAAATTGTCTCTCTAAAATCATCTAAGTTCGTTGTTGCAACTAAGTTATAGTTCTTCTTGTTCGTACCTTTCTATTTTTGTTTTACTACAGTTAAGCATAACTAGCTTAGATCTATGATTCACTAACATGTATAGGTTGTAACCATAAACCTAAGGTGAATCAAAACTCAAAAGTTTAGTGTTAAATCATCAAAGTTTTTCTTAAGAACATAAACAATTTTTCCAGCATTTGTTCTATTTTTATGATGGCCAAAACCATGTCCAAACGGCCCCAAATGGGCTGGATTATCTTTGTAACATGTAATTCGACGAGTTAGCTTCGATTTGATATATGGCTCACTTTCTAATTAATGCAAATGAATATTTGGGGATTTTTACAAGATCAATGCGCAAAGTTGTCTTCAAGAATAAAAGTTTACTTTTAAATCTATTTTTATGAATAAAACGTAGATAAAAACAAGTATTTGTAGAGGTTGATATGCTAATAATATGCAAATTTTTTTAAAAGTAAAAAATTCAGAATTTTAACATAATTAATGAACTCATTAAGATCTTCAAATCTCCTTCTATTTCTTAGGAAATTTGAAGATGTTCAAGAACAATGAAGAGTTATATACCTTGCTCTTTAATGTTAAACCTAGATGTTAGTCATTATTTCTTAGGAAGTTACTATTAATTTAACACATAATTTATCAAATAAACCTGATATATTTGATAAATTTCACACTTTAATAGGTAAACATTTATTTTCGCAAAAAGGTATATGGTTAGGAAAGCTTCCAACCTTCTAAGAGGTGATGTATCTCTGATCCCACCCGGATCTCTCAGGATTTAGGAAACCATGGTGACACAACTAATTTCACCGTTTAAAAAAGATGGGGAAACTTGCATGTGAGTTTATGAATTTAAGACACACTAAAATTACATTTATACTCCTGCCATTAAATCAATCATTAGGCTGGAGGGTGTGGGGGCGCCACCCCCGCCAACTCAGCAACTATAGCGCCCTGGGGCGCTATACGACCACACCGTCCGAATTAAAGGGGGGGGGGGGGGGCTATAGTGGTGTCGCCAACATGTTAACTAGAGAGAGGGGCGCTATAAGGGGAAGAAAGGCGGCTGGGATAGGTTAAAGGTGGCGCTATAATGTAAAGGGGGCTCCATCCCACACCATGCAATTTAAAGGTGGGCGTGATAAAGCCCCATGGCTGAGGTGGATCCTACGTGTCGCTTACATGGCCTGATAAAGCCCCTAGGGGGCTCCAACCACACCCTCCAGCCTTATAAGTAAAACACAATTTAAAAATGACACCAATCAATCTTACACATAAAAAATTACAATGTAATGATCTATAACGCTTCTTAGATTTCTTAGGAAAAAAACCTTTGTAGACTAACGCTACAATATATTATATAATTATAACTTTATATATACATATACAAATATATTTATACATCTATTGATTTTCATGATTGAGAAATGTTTTGACTTGTCACCCAACCCGAACTCGTATGCTTAGATCCAGTTTTGACTGGTCACCCAAACTAACTAGTTTAAGCATTAATTAAATACTAGGTGACAAATTTAATAAGGGATGTATTTAGTAGCACCCTAAGGCCGGAGGGTGTGGGGGGCGTCACCCTCGACACGTCAGAGGCTATAGCGCCCCCGGCGCTATACACCCACACCCAGCCAATTAACATGGGGCGCTATACATCACTCGCGAACATGGTAACGAGGGAGGAGGGGGTTATCAGGTGGGGCCCACTTGTTTGCACCAATCAAATTTTTTTATTTTTTTTTATTTTGCTCTATAGCGCCCCTAGGGGTTATCACCACACCCTCCATGTTAAAGAGGGGGGGGGGGGGTTTTATAAAGCCCCTTTGGCTGACGTGGCGCCTACGTGGCGCTGAGATGTCCTTATAAAGCCCCAAGGGGGGTTATCCCACACCCTCTAGCCTAATCAAATACTTGGAATATCATATAAGCCAAGAAATTCACAAATTCAAAATTATATATCCAGAGACCAAAAAACACTTTGCCTTTAAAAAGAAAAAAGAAAAAAAAAAGAGAGACAGAAAGTTAATTAGACTAAAGGGTATGGGGTCGGCTAGGCCCGGCTAGGACCGGAGCCGGTCCCCCACACCGCCCCCCTGAGGCTCGGTTCGGCCCAAACGGCTCCCCACAGCCGGGTGAGATGTGGCCCCACTTGAATATTATATTTCCTTTTTCAATTTAAATACCATCTCTCTCATCCTTTTTCAATTTAAATACCCTTTATCTCATCCATTTTCAATTTAAACACTTAGAAAATTATAAAATAATGAGGTGGGGTAGCCCCATCCTCCATCCCTCTCAAATGTGAAGGAGGCCCATCCCACACGAGCCGCCTACATGGCGGCTCATCCCCTCCAAGCCTATCCTCTCCATACCCTTTAGTCTTATGAGGGATAGCGTCACAAGTATGTGTGTGTGGCCACCAAATCTTGAAAGACTTTGAGCATTGACTCCAGATTGTCCTGACTCCTGTCACAATTTTGTGGACTGAGCAGGTCTAAACCGAAGCATACGTTATCAGTTAGAAATATTGGAACTAATATTTCTTTTTTTTTTTTTTTTTTGTAATTTTTGTTTTTGCATTACAAAAATGCTATACACCCTCTCTTGCTAGTGAGACTAAACTTTATCCTACTCCAAAATGGAAACCAATTTTCTTCTCATTTTTACATTCCTCTTCTTCCAAAGATTTGGCTTAAGCATCATTACTACTTCAACAAATGTTACATGCATTGAAACGGAGAGGCAATCCCTTCTCGTTTTCAAACAAAGCATCACAGACACATATAATGTACTGTCAACATGGAGAGGACTAGAATATTGTGAATGGCATGGAGTTGGGTGTGACAGGCGAAAAGGTCATGTTGTCAAACTTGATCTTGGAAATCGAGCGCCTTTGAATATTTACACAACTTTCAGCAATGAGAAATACCTCACCGGTGAGTTGAGTCCTTCGTTACAGAATTTAAAGCATTTGCGTTACTTGGACTTGAGCATGAACATGTTCTCAGGTAACATTCCTGAATTCATAGGATCATTTGAACGTTTGGAATACCTTAATTTGTCAGGCTCATTTTCTAGGGGAGTAGTTCCTCATCATCTAGGAAATCTTTCAAGGTTACAATATCTTGATCTTAGGTATTTCTTTGTCATAGATAACTTTTATGAGACCATATCCTTTCCATTGCCTATAGTGGATGATTTGGGATGGGTGTCTTCGCTGTCGTCACTAAGGTACTTGGATTTATCTGGGATTTATATTGGTAAAGACATTGATTGGTTGCATCCTGTTAACATGCTCTCTTCTTTGCTTACACTGAAGCTGGCACAATGTTATATGAAAATCCCTTCTGTTAAACACGTCAATTTCACATCGCTTAATTCACTTGACCTCTCTTTCAATGACATCGATTCAAGCATTCCTGTCTGGTTATCAAATCTTACCGGCCTCATGCATCTAAACCTTCATCATAACGACTTCCATGGTAAAATTCCTGATTTTATTGGAATACTCAGCAATCTTGCTTCCATCGACTTCTCATTCAATTCCTTTGATGGTTCGATGCCAGATATGTTATGTAATTTGAGCAACCTTGTTCATCTAAGCCTTACACAGAACATGCTTTCTGGTCATATTCCTGCAAACCTTGGAATACTCATAAGGCTAGAAGACCTATATCTTCCTGGTAACCAACTGAGTGAGAAAATTCCCATGAGTCTTTGGCAACTTTCAAACCTCAAGAGTCTAGATCTCTCCAACAATTCATTTGTCGGGGTTCTTTGTGAATCTCACTTCGCAAAGCTAAAGAATCTGAATACTTTGATGTTGTCAGGCAATTGGTTAGTGTTGAATTTCAGCTCTCGATGGATTCCTCCCTTCCAACTGCGGACATTTGGTGCAAGTTCTTTCAACATCGGACCCCACTTCCCAAATTGGCTTCACACACAGACAAATCTTCAAGCTTTAGATATCTCTAACTCGGGTATTAGAGATACAATACCAAAGTGGTTTGAGAACATCTTATCTCATATTTCTTACTTGGATTTGTCCAATAACCAGATCACTGGAAAGCTACCACGAATTCATGGACATGGTAACAAATTTGAGGGCATGTTCCTGAAGATGAACTCGAACAAATTTGAGGGATCACTAACTACATTTCCGACAAATGTGCAGATTTTGGATCTCTCAGATAACTTACTATCCGGACATGTTCCTCAAACAGATGCAACAATGAACCCAAGTCTAGAGGTTGTTAATCTTTCAAAAAATCGTTTCACTGGAAGCATTCCTGTACACTTATGCAAGGTGCCTAGTATCACTGTTCTGGATTTATCCCAAAATAAGTTTTACGGAAAGCTTCCTGGATGCTTAGGGAACTTGATTAATTTGATAGTGATGGATATTTCAAATAACGCTATAACCGGTGTTATTCCAAGTTCATTGGGTTCTCTTAGAAAACTCGAGTCATTGCACTTGCACAACAACAGAGTTGAAGGTTATCTTCCACTATCTTTACAGAATTTGATAAGTTTGATCACACTGGATACAGGGAACAATTTTCTAAGAGGTAGAATCCCTTTTTGGATTGGAGAAAGCCTACTAAACCTTAACATCTTGAATCTCCAATCAAATAAGTTTACTGGTAAGATTCCACTACAACTTTGTCAGCTTAGTGCTCTTCAGCATTTAAACTTGGCACAGAATAACATAATTGGGACGATCCCCCATTGCTTCAGTAATTTAAGCAGTATGATTATTAAGCAAGATGACTTATTAGAATACATCAATGAAAACTATGAAGAAAACATTTTGGCTACCATCAAGGGAATTCAGTTGGTGTACACCAAGACACTAAAGTTTCTCACAACCATAGACCTCTCAAGCAACAACATTACAGGAGAAATTCCAGATGTTTTGATGAACCTTGTTGGATTGAACAACTTGAATCTTTCAAGAAACCAACTCAAAGGACAGATTCCAAGAATGATTGGAAATCTAAGTAATATTGAATCTTTAGATTTGTCGATGAACATGTTGTCTGGTCGGATTCCTCAAAGTTTGATAGGCTTGAACTTTCTAAGCTACTTGAACCTATCGTTCAACAACTTATCTGGTGCAATCCCAGTAGGAAAGCAGCTCCAGACTCTTATGGACCCCTCTATTTATGAAGGAAACAGTGGACTATGTGGACCACCAGTATCAAGTAGTTGCAAAGGACATAATCACGTTGTTGAAGATGAAGGTCAAGATGATGATGAAGGTTTGTGGTTTTATAGTGGTGTGGGATCGGGTTTTGTTGCAGGATTCATGGGATTAGTTGGTAGCTTGTACGTCTTCAGGACTTGGAGGCTTTCTTACTTCATGATTCTTGAAAATGTTTACGGTTGGCTGAATGTGTTAGTTCTATTAAATCTTGCTCGGCTAAGGAGGAAGTGTTTTCGTATGATCGGGTAAATTCTAATGTCCTCCAATGGATATGTTCAGGTACCGTAAAACTACACCATGGACTTCAATGATGCTAGTATATTCCTTGTTTCATACATGAAGTACGTTCAATATAAATTGTTGTTATTTCTATGGTTCAAAAAAAGTGTATCCCAATCATGTTTGTATTAGAAATTTGTGTGGCTGTTTATTCTATAATTGCATATTTCCCCTTCAGGCCCGGTTATTGGGCTGGGCAGCCTGGGCGACAGCCAAGGCCCAAAACTAAAAGGGGCCCAAAAAATAAACTTTTGTTTATACACATTATATGAATAATAGGGGACTAGGCAATATAATGTAACAGCAAGTATTCTAGCTGGTTTGTATTTGAGTATAGTTTTTAAAGTATGTGAGTTCAATTCTTTGTTTTGCCTTTTTTTTTTTCCACCTTTGTTTCTTATTTTTTGTAGCTGGCCGGTTGGCTTTGACTTTTTGTATTTATTTCCTTGTTTCAAAATTTTTTTATTTGTGATGTAACTTTTCATATTCTGTTTTTACACGTAAAATTTAGGTTGCCTCAAAATTAATAATAGAGTTTTATGCTCATATGCTAGTGGTTATTGGTGAAACTAGTAAATCTTGTTGCTAGCAATATTCCTAGTATGGATCTTGGGTTTTTGATTTTTTTAGCTATTGGATGTTTATGGGATTTTTTTAGCTATTGAATGTTTATGGGTGATGTAGTTGCTGTAAATTGTTTTATCCAATTAGGAGAGCCGCACGATTCTCTTAAATAAGTTCAGTTATTTTGCTATACTACTTTTTTTAGTTTATTTTATAACAAGAGTAAATTACGTTTTTGGCCCATGTGGTTATATCACTTTTACTATATTAGCCCAAAATATGATTTTTTAACAACTGTGCCTCTATGATCTCTATAACTAACTATTTTGGCCCCTGAGTCTAACTCAACCCCTTACCCTGGTTAATTATTTGTCACATGGCAGGCACATGATGGACATATTTGTAATTTCCCCTCCCCCTTTACTTTTACTGAATTTATAAAAAATAAAACAATAATTATCATCTGCAGATCATCATCTTCTAACCCAAATCTTCAAGAACACATCATCATCTTTAAGAACACATCATCTTCAAACCAGATCTTCAAGGACGTGACCCCCTTCAACCATCATCATCATCATCCCCTAACCAAAACCCACATTTCAGTTTCACATCTTCATGAACAAGAACAAATCAAAAACAAAACTCAAATTCAAGAACAAGAACAAATCAACAGTTCGAATCATAATGCATTACAACGATATCTCTTGCAGATGCAGAAACTTCGACTATAGATTAAATAATGACCTATGTATATGCAGAGGATTCATTGAGATATTAATTTTAACCAAATTCTTTAAAACCACAACACAAGCATTCAATTCCAGCATCAATTATCACAACTTCACTTCAATCAGAACTAAATCAAACATTAACATATTCTAAATTCAAAGCAACGGACGAATAAGCAATCAATCAATCTCAAGAATAGCAGTTTCTACGTTACAGATTTAAAATTTACTAGTATGTGGGTGATTCGGGTCTGGAACATAGGGAGATGGTGATGTCGTTAAAGAGTAGGTGATTCAGATTCAGTGTTTGTGTGTTCGAATGAAACCCATCAAATTCGATTCGAATCAAACATTAACAGATCTGGGTGATTCAGATTCGTTAAACCACCACCATACACCCCCAAATCCGGTTGACCCACCAAATCCGACAACCATCGCGCCACCCACACCTGACCCGACCACCATCAGCACCGTCTTCGTCTTCAAATGAAACCCTAACTCTCAAATCTTCAACAACTTTGGCGACGATAATGTTTCCAAGAACAACTGTTTAAATCTCGTGATGTGTGCATACCAAAATCTCCATTAACTACACTCGTTTTGCCTTAAGACTTCTGAAATCTAAAAAGTTGAAGGTTATTGAGGTTCATCTTTGTAATTTAAGGGAAGAAGAAAGTTGCAGGTTATATAATCTCTAAAATGAAAACAGAAAAAGTCAAAGGTTTTAATTTCCCATCCATCAAATTTAATTATTGTTTTATTTTTTATAAAGTCAGTAAAAGTAAAGGGGGGGGGAGAAATTACAAATATGCCCATCATGTGCCTGTCATGTGACAAATAATTAACCAGGGTAAGGGATTGAGTTAGACTCAGGGGCCAAAATAGTTAGTTATAGAGACCATGGGGGCACAGTTGTTAAAAAATCATATTTTGGGATAATATAGTAAAAGTGAAATAACCACAAGGGCCAAAAATGTAATTTACTCTTATAACAATTATCATTGTAGTGTAGTTTCTTGATATATAATTGATGAGTTTATATTATAAGGAATGAGCCCAACTTTTTGTCTCGCCCGAGGCTCAGTTTTTTTTATCATTCTCGGAGACAGCCCTGTTCCCCTTGAAAGTTGAGCGTTAATGTTTAAGTTGACAAACGTATTGACAAACGTATGGGCTGATAGAACAACCCCGAAGAATGCTACGGGTCAAACTCCATTCTCCCTAGTCTTTGGAGCTGAATCAGTGATCCCCACAGAAATGGTAGTCCCTACAGCCAGAACAAACATCCGTGATTCTGAAAGAAATGCTGAGAGCCTAACTCAAGATCTAGATACCATAGAAGAGCTCAGGGATTTGGCAAGAATAAGGTTAGCTAGCTATCAATAGAGAGTAGCTGGAGCATACAACAAAAATGTCAGGGTCAGAAGGTTTCAAGTTGGTGACTTAGTATTAAGGAAAGCATTCCAGAATACCACAAATCCTGCTGATGGCAAGTTAGCACCGAAGTGGGAAGGCCCCTATTTAATTGAAGTTAAAGCCGGAAAGGGGGCATATCGTTTATTGACAATGGATGGCGATCTCCTACCAAGAGCTTGGAATGTTGTTCACCTAAAGAAGTACTTTATATAGAAAGGATTAAGGATCCTTTGAGATCTTGATTCTCCGTTTAGGTTGAAGGATCCTCAAAGGATTATATGATCCTTACTCTGGCAATGTTTTGCTAATTATTTCATAATATATTTTCTTTATTCATTGTAAGGAAAGGGTGTTAGTTTTCAACATCCGCTTTTATCAAGTTTTAAGTTCTTGCAGAATTTTTAACATCTTTGACAAAGGCTCAAAAGGTTGGCCACCTCTCCACGGTTTTTGGGCTTGTCCCCGGTTTAAGGTATCTATTACCTTCTAAGGTTTAAAGGTTTTCACCTTTCACACGAATTGGGTTTCGACACCCCGCCAGTAGCGCACGTTATCCAAGTATAGTTCAAGGCAATGGGACCAGTACCCACTTTAGGGGCTGACAATTTCATTGTTGTTGGCTATATGTAGGATCGTAAGTATAATGGTAGACGTACCATACATCCGTTCCTAATGTTTTGGCATTTTCATGTCACTCACGATGGGTTAGTCGCCAGTGTGGGCCATACCCCAGTATTTTAAGGTTTCTAACATTTTCACGTTAGCTTGGGCTTATCCCCAGTTTATTGGGCTTGTCCCTAGCTTGTTGGGCTTGTCCCTAGCTTATTTGGGCTTGTCCCCAGTGTAACACCCTTGATAATATTTTACGTTTTTCATAAAATTTAAGTCTATAATCATGTAATCACGGTCACAATTACAACAAAAATACTGGCTTATTAAAAACTTTTACAATTTAAAGTGATACAACATAATGTGGTCTAATTCGCCGTTTTAGATTAACGACGAAACAACATTGCGGAAGCTTCGTTAAACGTGTGTTCGGTTCTTGCTCGACGCTTGATCTTCATCTGGGGCTCTCGACATTCACCTGTGTTCAAAACCAACTTAAAAGTTAGTTTTGATAATCACATAAATACGGGTTGAAACATTGAATTAAAGAAAAATCAGGAAATCCCAATATTAATCCCTTGATCCTAGAAGCAAGGATTCAAATCCAGCCTCCACCGTAACTTACGGTGGTCACCGTAAGTTACGGTGGCCCTTGATTTAATATGTCCTCAAGGTAAATCAGTAGAGAACTGGCGTAATGATTTCAGCGCCCACCGTAACTTACGGTGGGTACCACAAGTTACGGTGGCCCCTGTATCAGCCCCTTCCTTTTTGCCGTTTTTGACATGAAAACTTTCGTATATTTCAATCCGTTTGTCCGTTTGACCTACCGTTTCTTCATACGTGATTGTAATTTGATCCTTCATCATATGGAGTTAAAATCCAACATCCGGATTAACAAAAATTAAGACTTTTAAGTCTTCGGCTTTTTACCCTTTCTACCAAATTTTGACCCGTTCGCGATTTTATCAAACAAACATGTTGTTTGATTCTAATTTCGCATCATTTCCATATTGCTTATCATATTATATTCAAATCACGGGTTTATATACATTCTTAAACCCGTTTTCTTACTTAGATGTCTAATTGACCCGTTAAGGGCATTTAAGCACTTTTACGCATAATTCCTACTCATTTATTTCTAGCTTCTCATTTCCATATTATTTATCAAATGATCTTCCATCACAACTATATTTGTGATGGGTTTAATGTGGCTATCTATATAATCCAAATTTTACCCCTCAGATTATCATTTTACCTTAAGGATAGTCATTTTACGTGATTGACCCGTTCATAGGCATTTGACCCCCAAGGTTTATGCATACAACTCTTACATATGTCTATGAGTTACATAATGATAAAACTAGTATCTAAACAACCTCTAAGGGTCGTTTGCCCAATTTACCTATCAAGGGCATTTTCGTCAACTTAATTCCTCCTTTTACGACATAGGTCCCTTTGCTAAGGTATTTGACCAACATTGCATTTTTAACCATGAATTTATATATATACGTACCTGGCTCGAGTCAACATATAGACCCGTTTTATACTTCGCGTTAATTAACCAATATTCTATGGCGTCGCAATTATCCAATTTGCTATTCACTCCTGATAACACACGACTGGACAACCTCATTAGTCAATATTGTCAAATGGTATTATCAACACCATTTGACTCGTTTGGACTATAAGACCAAACATTTACATAATTTAGAATAAAAGCATGATTTTGAATTTCCAAATTCACCCATTTGCCCCATTTACCATAAACCATGGTTTTTATCATTTATACTCGTTCCGACTTGTGTCAATCGTGTCGGAACCCTTATTTCGGATATTACTTTATTCGCATTCATAGTTTATAAAACAAACACGTGTTCTACAAAAAGGGTGTAAGTTTTACTTACCTCGTATCCAAGCTACACTTTTCTTTTCCTTCTTGATTCGTTTGACCCGCTTTCTCCCCAAGCTTCACCTACCTTGTTAAGCGCCAACTATTATTCATCATTCACAAGGTGGTTAGTTTAATCATGACTTAATACGATTATTCCACCTTACGCATTTCTATATCTAATTATCATTCATCACATCGTAGGTCAGTTTGACTTTTTAAAAGTCAAATGCCCATTAGTATACTAAATGCATATTCGAATTCATTAACTAGTTTTTGCATTCTTTAATTACCCGGTAGGCGTTATCTTTAGGCCACCGTTTTAACCAAAGTTCTAACCACGTTTATCACATTTCAATCACTTTAATTAGTTCAAGCGATTATCAAGAATAATTTATTCATTCATTTCATAAGAACTAAGGGTTCTCATCTATAAGTGAGACCCGTTCATCATATCACTAGCATTCATCCCGACACCTTATATAATCAAGTTCTTCATATGAACTAGTAGGTACCCAATTTCACTTAGGCATTACGTCGAACACCTTATGAGCATAAAATTTTTACTACTAGCAATCAAGCTCATGACTAAATATTTAACCAAGATTTAAACATCATTTCACATGTTCATGACAAATCTTCATATCAACAAATCTGGATTTGCTTCATAGAGCTCAAATACACTAAGTTAACAAAGATAATCCTAGTGTTTAACATAATTCTCCAAAACCCACTTGACACATGAGAGTATGATCATGAATTCACAACCATGAACATCAATTCAACAAATAAATAACTAGGGTTTACTCCTAGACATAGTTTCATCCCTAATTTCATCCAAACAACGAACATGCAAGCTCAGATTCGAATCTCACAAGTTCATCTAAAATTTAAGATGGAACCACATAGTAAAATTTCGCATACCTCATGATCCCTTTACTGAGGTGATCACTAATCTATGCTTGGATTTCGATTCGGAACAGATTTGAGCCTTCAATTTGGTGAAAATGCAAGAGCTAGGGTTGTGAGGGGAGTCTTGGTCGCCCCATGTGTTCTTGATCGACCAGACACCCCAAAATAGGTGTTTGGTGTGTTTTATTTTTTTTTTAATGTTATTAAGTTTCAAATTTAACAACATAAGCCCCTCAACTTTAGTTTGGTTTATAACTTGATATTTTGTTCTTTCATTTAATTACAAGACTTGTACTAGGTTATTTATTTCCTAGTTACTTTATCTTGTTCTCAACCCGTTTTATTTTAAGTCCCGTTAAATCTCGGGCCTTTTACATACTTTGCTTTCTCAAAGTATTTCTCATCCTTTTAATAAATATTAGATTTATTTATTTAAATCCTAAAATTTACCGGGTAAGTTTTACCACTAACTGTATTTTACCCGTCCTGTAGTATTAACGTGGTTTGATTACCAAACCCGTTTTCGGGGTGTTACAAGTCTACCCCCCTTAGAGAGGTTTCGTCCTCGAAACCTTTTCTTACATAATTCATTGAGTTTAAACTCAATGCATTTGATCCGAGAAATCTTTTAAACATTACTTATACTTTTAACCAATTGTTAGTATTACCAGATAAGTATGGTAACATCTTTTTGGTCACTTATTGTCTACGTATTTCATACGACATAGTGCAACTTGGAATAACGTAATCTCGTTATTTCCACTAGTTTAGTTAACTTAGCGATATCCATCGCTTTTATATACTATCGAATTCTTTATGAATCCGTTACTTTGACCCGTTTAAATGTCTTTAGTGAAATCTTTCACTTTTAGCAACAAATTCTTTTGTTTTCAAATTTATTTATTCGGTTTAGTTATACCGAATCTACCGCTTACAAGCAAACCAAATTTCTTGATTTAAATTGCTGACCTTAATCGGTCTCACTAACTAGACTTATTAGTCCAGTTACTTTTACCGCTCGCTTGGTTATAATGTTATTCTACCTCACATTGCATTTCTTGACCGTGATCGTGTCACATCATGTTTAATTCATATCAACCTTTCATTTTCGAAAACATCACTTTTTCGAATATATCGTCTTGTGCCTATTAGTGTCAAGACTTGTATCCTTCATGCTTACTATTTGAATTCCTGTCAGAATTTATATTTGTAAAAACGTTATTTCTTACTAAAACTGAAGTTTTAGCTTAACGTTTTATCTTTAATTTATGTCAACCAATTTTGACGACTTGACATTTACTTTTTTTTTTTACAGTCTTTGTTTTACGCGAGGATTCTCAACTGGTTCTCTCGCTTTGTTTAAGTAACCCGTAGGTTCTCTCACGTAGCCTCGTAGGCTATTTCCTTAGATCTTCACCCCCTTTTTAATGGGAACCCTAAGGTTTATTTCCCTTTCTACTCGTGACCCGAGGGTCATTCTGGTCCCGTAGACCTTAACACTAATCGCATTCCCGTAGGTTACGATGATCCCGCAAATTCATCTTTTATTCATGTCTATATTCAATGTATATATATGTACATATATAGCTCCAAGGCACCCCTTGTTATATTGGGAATCATTTATTTTCGCTTTTGAGCTTTAATTGACCTTGACCGTGGTCAAAGGCTTCATTCGTTTACTTTTGGACTAATCTTCCGACTCTATGACTCCTTACATCATTTACACATTGGATTGTTTTACGCTCATCGTTTCCCGGTTCATAATTATACTTCTTTACAACCCATTAATCGGGTTCTTTTTACCTTAATGTTTTTAACGCCTATAATCCTTTGCCTAGGTTTATTAATATTCCTCACTTTTATTTACTCGGTTCGCGCTTACTTATTTTCGCAAGCATTGTCCTTTATTAAATTCGTTTGACTTGTCGCGTGAAAATTCATCACTTATGAATGTCAAACTTCATTCTTTGTTCGACCCGTTCAACTTTAAAATAGCTGAACGTAATTTATCAAAATTTATATTTACTTCATCTTGTCGTCTTTTAGTCATGACTCAAAACCCGAGTCTTTTGACTTTCATGCGAATTCCCGTTTCTCGGTTTACTCATGTGTTTAACTCCTTACCCATCAGCCGGGTGTTGTACCGAAGTCGTTATTATTGCAACCCTCCCGGTATGCATTATGACCTCGCTTCATTTTTATATTCCGACTTTGTCCTCAAGTTTGACGTTTTACAAAAACGGCCCGTTAAGAGACATATTTGCATTTTCCGGGTTCGAGTGCAAGTACACTCCCTCCCAAAGCATATCCTAATCATTTTACATGTTTGCATTCTCCGGGTTCGAGTGTAAGTACACCCCCTCCCGGTGCATATCTTAATCATTTTACATGCTTCTTTGTCCCTTCTCTCGGGCTCATTTGATTCATTTGGGTACTTTTTAATTTGTCCCACTCACCCCGTCCTTACTACATCGGAGTAAGCATGTCCATCATAAAAAGTTCATGGTATCATGTGTTCACTACCTACTTGGCCAGAGTAGGCGATCAACACATGACATACATGACCCTTTTATAACTTTCACATCACACCCCATGTAAGTAACACCTCTATTTATTTCTCTTGGAAACAATATCCTGGATAGGAATTCTATTCAGGTTTTTCCAAGTTTTCAATCTACATCTGCAACTATCAGTTTCTACGTATTTGTTGCATATTTATATTCATGCAATAATTTAAACGTGCACCTGGTAAATGCTTGCCCTAACAGGCTTTCTTGCCATTACTTATTTGCGATCATTACGCGATTTAGGTTCTTGATGAGTATGTTCTTCTTGTCCTATCTCGGATCGTTCCATCATCATATCTACAATTCATTCCACTCTCGTCATCTTCAGACGCGAGTGTCCTTCAATTAAAACATTCACAAGAGTTAGTAATGTCAACTTCAATAATCGCCCGTATTATAATACAAGGCTTTTTCTACCATACGCGTCAACGCGCGTATTTTCATCAACCATATCAATCCTTTTAATTGAGGTAACGTGTATCACACGATAGCCCTATGTGTTGTTTACAACACCTTAACACGCTAACCATTAACATACATGTACTTACCGGATTTGCGATCAAGCCTTGAACCGAACACCAATCTTTATCAAGAGCATAAGGTTTAAGTCCAAGCATAGTTTTCCCACCATACTTGAATCTCTTAAACCAAGGCTCTGATACCAACTTGTAACACCCTTGATAATATTTTACGTTTTTCATAAAATTTAAGTCTATAATCATGTAATCACGGTCACAATTACAATGAAAATACTGGTTTATTAAAAACTTTTACAATTTAAAGTGATACAACATAATGTGGTCTAATTCGCCGTTTTAGATTAACGACGAAACAACATTGCGGAAGCTTCGTTAAACGTGTGTTCGGTTCTTGCTCGACGCTTGATCTTCATCCGGGCCTCTCGACATTCACCCGTGTTCAAAACCAACTTAAAAGTTAGTTTTGATAATCACATAAATACGGGTTGAAACATAGAATTAAAGAAAAATCAGGAAATCCCAATATTAATCCCTTGATCCTAGAAGCAAGGATTCAAATCCAGCCTCCACCGTCACCGTAAGTTACGGTGGCCCTTGATTTAATATGTCCCCACCGTAAATCAGTAGAGAACTGGCGTAATGATTTCAGCCCCCCACCGTAACTTACGGTGGGCACCGTAAGTTACGGTGGCCCCTGTATCAGCCCCTTCCTTTTTGCCGTTTTTGACACGAAAACTTTCGTATCTTTCAATCCGTTTGTCCGTTTGACCTACCGTTTCTTCCTACGTGATTGTAATTTGATCCTTCATCATATGGAGTTAAAATCCAACATCCAGATTAACAAAAATTAAGACTTTTAAGTCTTCGGCTTTTTACCCTTTCTACCAAATTTTGACCCATTCGCGATTTTATCAAACAAACATGTTGTTTGATTCTAATTTCTCATCATTTCCATATTGCTTATCATATTAGATTCAAATCACGGGTTTATATACATTCTTAAACCCGTTTTCTTACTTAGATGTCTAATTGACCCGTTTAGGGCATTTAAGCACTTTTACGCATAATTCCTACTCATTTATTTCTAGCTTCTCATTTCCATATTATTTATCAAATGATCTTCCATCACAACTATATTTGTGATGGGTTTAATGTGGCTATCTATATAATCCAAATTTTACCCCTCAGATTTTCATTTTACCTTAAGGATAGTCATTTTACGTGATTGACCCGTTCATAGGCATTTGACCCCCAAGGTTTATGCATACAACTCTTACATATGTCTATGAGTTACATAATGATAAAACTAGTATCTAAACGACCTCTAAGGGTCGTTTGCCCGATTTACCTATCAAGGGCATTTTCGTCAACTTAATTCCTCCTTTTACGACATAGGTCCCTTTGCTAAGGTATTTGACCAACATTGCATTTTTAACCATGAATTTATATATATACGTACCTGGATCGAGTCAACATATAGACCCATTTTATACTTAGCGTTAATTAATCAATATTCTATGGCGTCGCAATTATCCAATTTGCTATTCACTCCTGATAACATACGACTGGACAACCTCATTAGTCAATATTGTCAAATGGTATTATCATCACCATTTGACCCGTTTGGACTATAAGACCAAACATTTACATAATTTAGAATAAAAGCATGATTTTGAATTTCCAAATTCACCCATTTGCCCCATTTTCCATAAACCATGGTTTTTATCATTTATACTCGTTCCGACTTGTGTCAATCGTGTCGGAACCCTTATTTCGGATATTACATTATTCGCATTCATAGTTTATAAAACAAACACGTGTTCTACAAAAAGGGTGTAAGTTTTACTTACCTCGTATCCAAGCTACACTTTTCTTTTCCTTCTTGATTCGTTTGACCCGCTTTCTCCCCAAGCTTCACCTACCTTGTTAAGCGCCAACTATTATTCATCATTCACAAGGTGGTTAGTTTAATCATGACTTAATACGATTATTCCACCTTACGCATTTCTATATCTAATTATCATTCATCACATCGTAGGTCAGTTTGACTTTTTAAAAGTCAAATGCCCATTAGTATACTTGTAGGTCCCTCTCGAGGATGAGATAAAACCTTATCCTTGTTATATCAAACACGCTAGCGAGTGCGGAAACCAAGCTAGCATGCAACCGAGACTTTAAACGAGAACAAGCACAAACACAACACGCAAGATTCACCGATTAACACCACTTGTATTAATACGAATGAAGGGTTCGGTTACAAGCTCAATGTTTACAGATGTATTCTATAAACTCTCAAAGTGTGTGTGCTCTCACTTGTCTCCACTCTCTCTCTGTCTGTCTAGTCTATCGTCTACCCTCCTGAACTGACAAGTGAAACACAACACACGGGTATTTATACCCGACACAGATCGTCTGGTCGAAGGATCAGACAGATTGATCGAAAGATCATCTGTCGACCAGAACGCCATCGAAAGATTCACAAATACCTCGAAGGATGATATCCTTCGAGATATCCTTCGAGTTCATCCATCGAAGGTTATGTTTCGAACTCATCTATCGAATGTTCATCTTTCGAGATCATCGAAGGATATAAAACAATCCTTCGATGACACATCCTTCGACACAAACAGCTTACAAACATTTTTCTAACTGTTTGACTAAGTCAAACCAGGAGGATGGTTGACTTGGTCAAACTTACATCAACCTTACATTAAAGACATCGTTTTGTATCATGACGAAATACAGACAAAGTACAGACACAAGTGCACCAACAAACTCCCCCTTGGCTGTAGCTTTGTCTCGATCTTCGTGTCTTCAAATCTTCAAGGCCGAGTCGAACCGAGCCGAGTCGCGTCCACACAAAGTGTATCAACAAACTCCCCCTTGGACGCTACTCGTGATGGTTCGTCTTCTGTGACTTTCATGTCGGAGGATCTTCAAAGTCTTCACGCGTCGTAAGTAGAAAGTGTATCAACAAACTCCCCATTTAATTTAGGAAGTGTGTCAATAAACTCCCCCTTAGATTGAACTCTCCATTTAGTCATGCTCGTGAATCTTTTGACTTGTCAATTCTTCAGATCCTTGAGGTGTTGATGAAGGGACAGCGGCAACTCGATCACTTTATCCTTTGAGTGCCTCCACTTCGTGTCTTCATTCCAAAGCTTTTCATCGAACATGTTCTCCTCGCCTTTAGCATCTGCACATGCCAGAAAGCTAAACGCATAATGAGAACAACCGCTTGGAATATAGTTAACATTTAAACTAACGACACATATGAGATCAATTCTCAATCAAACACCAACCGACAGCAGTTTGAAAGTTTAGAGAAATATTCATTTTAATCCTTTAACTTTCAAAACTCGTTAACTTCGACTGTTTATGAAGATGCAATTGTTTTCCAGCTTACGATCAGGATTTTGGGTAGGATAGACTCGAGTTCCAACATCGGTCAATCAAAAATAAACTAGAAGAAAAATCTTTTTGGATTTTATAAAGTTTAAATTAAAACACACCTAAAATCTTTTTAAAATTTTCATTTTTCAAAAGTAAAGATGGAAAGCAATAAATAAATATATACAAAGATGCATAAACAGGGAACATTAAATAAATATTTACAGACATTCTTTTTGCGAGTTTCGAGGGTAAGAGAATCATATCAGTGTACGGTCATGCCAAAACGCTCTTGTTTTTTCAATTAGTTAACATTAAGATAAGCATCCTATAACAATTATCGGTATTGTTGTCCACATAAGCTCAACTTATCATTTGTAATCATGGTGAGGGGATACGTTCAGATATAATTTATACTTACCGACCGGTGTTCATCCACATCACGACACATTCCCGTATCAAGGCATGCACGAGGGTTCATCTTACCGGTGAGTATACCGATTATCATCTGTTTGACCGTATATGATGTGAGAAACTCACTTATTAGATTTTGAAAACAAGCCCTATGTGATAGAATCACTTATTGATGAGGAACTTGAGTTTCAGATGCATGAGGGCACAGGAGCAAGTTCGTGAACAGGTCAGTACTTTCGTACAGCAAAGAAACGAACTTGACTCCCGCAAAGAATTTGTGATATATTATCACTTATTTATTTGGACATGTGATTGTTGATCACTTATTGAGGTCGTATGCAATATGTACACGTATGTATAGTATCATGGAAGATCTAGACTTGCGTCCCCGGTATTTTTCGGTAAAAGATACAACCATGATACCCAGATGATAAGCAGCATAAAGACCGAATATCTCAGAACCTCGGCAATCTCTCAAACGAAATTTCGGTACTAAGACCATATGCCAATGAATGGTTCCCACCTGATCTTCAGTCGATTTAAGTTTATATCACCCTGCGCACTTTAAAATGATTGTGAGCCTACCGATACATCTTATATAGAGCTGCTTATCGTTTTTCACTTTAAGTTTAAAGAAGTTTAGACAGACCACTGATGTACTATCATTTTCTCTTTTGCTCGCCAGGAAACTCATTTTTGCTTTTCTATTGTTTTTGTGTTTTTGAAATTTTTTTCGATGTTTTTGGATTTTCAAATTTTGGATTTACTCCCCCTAAAATCAACAAACTAAGATAAATTAAAAACACAAAGGTATTTACAAAAACGATTTCCCGATGTCGGTTAACTCATGTTTTACCTCAATGCCGTTTACCAAAATTAGTTTTAGTCTGAAAAGATTTATCGAATTTTGGAAAAATCAGTTGGCATGTCGGTTTGCGGTGCGGGCCATGACAGCATTGTCTGGCCAAAGAGTGCTTCAAGAGGATAACAATTTATAAAGCAGCTTAAGGATCGACAAGTATAGGAGAGATTAGAAATTTAAAACCGTATCCTGCAACTGCATCGTGCATTGCAAGGAATCTGAGTGCTCTCCCAAACTGGATATCCACCCGGTGTGGATTTCAAAGTCGATTCTTTGTAGCTACTGAAAAGTCTATTGACAGCAACAGGATCATAAACCTCCGGGTCCGGCTGGTCTTCCACATTGCACCAGCGAAGGTCTTTGTCTTTCTCTTTCAGAAGTAGTGTGCGGTTGTTCAACCCATGCCAAGGCATCCGCACACCCGGTTGGTTTGTTCAACAAACACATTTTCTTCAATTACACCGCAAAGAAATGTACACTGCACGTTTATCTTGTTGAGTTTGAACTTCAGACGTGCTGCAGGTGCGTACATTTTGATTTGAATCTATCCCTGGACCCGATCAAAGCCTTGAACATTCACTTTTTGAAATGATTTTCATTTTGTCGAAGCTTTTCAATCTCTTTCAACAGACATTTCTGTTTCCCTTTACTTTTTCTCTCCATCAAAGGCAGCAATTTTTTTTTTTTTTTTTTTTTTTTGTTGCCTATTTTGTGCAAGGATGCTCCACTATCAACAATCTTACGACTATCGAAAGTTCCTCCTGTAACATTCTGCACACTCACTCAAAGATTAGTTGGAGAGGGGGACCCAAGCCTTTGTGGACTTGGGTCGTCCTTGATCATCAAGGAAAGTGATCTCAATCTCCTGATGATTAGGAAAAAGAACCTGTGGTGCTTCCCCTGACTGAATTACCTGTTTTTGTTTCCAAGTTGTTTGTCCTTTACCAGTATTTGTATTGATTGTTTTATCACTTACTGGTTTTACCGTTTTAGGTTTTGCTTGAACAGGTTTTTCTTCTTTGACCTCTAATTTTAAGGCCTTTTCAATTACCTTTTGATTCTTTTGTTTTAACTTCTTTTCCCTTTCTTTCAAGACACGTGGGTCTTGTTTCGGGGAAAATGATCGTTTTTGGTAATTGGTTTCTTGGGGAGCACTTGTTTTTGCCTTCAAATTTTGCAGGTATGGGCAGAATCTTACAATATGCCCAATTGTGCCACACTCAAAACACATTCTCCGCTCTACAAACCTCGGAGAAACATGTTGATTATCAGATGGGGAACCAGACAATGAACTTTGTGATCTAGACGTGCTTGGACCTAAATCACCTCCGTTGGTGTGTTGGGTGTAGTTATTCTGATCATTTCGTTTTAAAATTCTAACTTGTTTTACAAAATCAATGTTAGATTTATCCTGAAATGTTTCAAGTTTATCTGAACCCGTGGATCCAACAAAGTTCACTTTTGGTTCTCTTTTCTTAACAGGAGCTCTTTTGTTTTGCACCCATTGTTGTTGAACCTTAGGTGCTTGAGCATTCTTGTTCTGAGCCTTCTTTCCCTGTACCTTACCTTTTCCGGAATTAACTTGTTGTTTTCGCTCAATTGGTTGTTTTTGGTTTCCGTATTGTTTTCTAATTTGTTCGCACGGAATTGGATCACATTGAGTGACGGTGACTTTGCCACTTTTGTTCCCCAAAAACTTATCAATACATCCTTCAAAAATTTGCTCAATTAAATCTTGATTTACATTTTTAATTGGAAAATCTTTGTTAGAGTAGATTTTGTTATCTCCTTTGAGCGTGTACAACAAGTTACTCCCTTCAAAACTTGATACAATCGACTCCGTTTCTTTTGACATTTCAGTCTTACTCGGTTTGACTGGTGGATCACACAGGATGTGATTCTCGATTGGAATATCTGTTGTAACCGAGTTAGACTGTTGATTCATAATTTCATCAGATTCATCATCCGAAGAATCAGTATCCTCAACAACGGGAGGACTCTGTTCCTTAACACATGATGAATCTGTCACACTTTTCTCAGATTCTGATTGATCCGAGGATGATGTACCAGTTGTGAACCCGAGGCCTGCTGCAAAGTCATCTAGACCGAGTGGCACAGTAGGTTCAAAACGGGGCATATCCTCGTCATCAGGCAGTTTGGAGTAATTGTGATTCATTGGGGGAGGACATGATTTGAATCCCACACACTTCTTATCCCCCTTTTTCTTTTGAACATCAATAATGTGATCCAATACATAGCGGGAATTGGAATAACTTTCCAATTTCTGCTTGATTGTTTCACATTCACATCGAGCAGTTGCCAACTCTACCATCTGCTTTTCAATTGTGTCTATAAGATCATTGTTAGCATGTTGTTTTCGCAAAACAGCTTTTTGTAATTCAGAAACATCATGTCTTAATGACGCAATTGTTGTTTTAAATTCCTTTTCATTTCTGGTTAAAAACACGTTAGCTTCAGTTGCTTTAGCAAGATCTACAATCAATTGTTGATTGTGTTTGTGTGTGATTTCAAACTCACTTTCCTTTTCTGCATATTTAGCATTTAAACTATCACACTTTTCACAGCTAACTACAGTGGGTTCATCGACACATACCTGATCTGATGGACTGTCGACACTAGCCATAAAGGCTGAGTGGAGAGAAGACGAAGGGTAAGCAGCTTGATCCACCAAAGTAGATCTTCTTTCAGTTCCTGCTGCAGCTTCTCCCAAAAGCTCATCAATATTTGCATCGACTGACGCACTTGATGTCTCATCCACATGATCATTTCCTGAAGTGGATGATTCTTCATCTGAGCTTCCACTATAACCAGAACTGTCTTCATCTTCAGAAGATGCAACACCATTGGTGAAAGATTCTCCACCACTGGCGTGCTTTAAATCCTTTACAACTTCAGCAAAACATGCTGTTCCACCATTTCTTCCTTCTCCAAGCTGAAGCGACCAATCACAACCCTCATCTATTTGAACCACAAGCCCCCGGTTGGCATTTGATGACCCTGCTTGGCCTTGGCTTCTGAATGGATTTTGATTTCCATGTTGAGCTGGTCTTGTGCATTCCCTTTTGAAATGACCTCGTTCGCCACAGTTAAAGCACTTGACAGCTTCCTTGTCGAACCCATACTTGGTGTTTTTCTTGTTTTCCAAGTTGGTTCTCCCTGTCCTTTCCATGAACTCCTTTGCTCTTCGAATTGCACTAGCAAGAGCCCATTTGATATCCATCATTTCAAACTCTTCTTTATCCACTTGCTGATAATCTTCATTGGTTAGATTGATATTCCCAATCTGACCTGCGATCAAGCCACTATAAGCACTAACCAAGGTATTCAACATCTCCATATGCTCCTTGGCTACTTCGACACTGACTTTGGAAAAGTTGGAAGTGTCTAATCTGACTGTGTTAGGATTGGAAGTGGCTTGAAAGTTTGAAGAGCTTCCATAAAACCCTTGCTGTTGCGGTTGTTGCTGCTGAGCTTTCGGTTGCACATCTGGTCTTGAAAACATCATCGTGTATGCTGAAGGATCAAACTGATCTGTTGTGGAAGGTCCTGTGCTTGAGATGAAAGCTGTTTGAAGCTTCGCGTGTTGAGAAGCTGGTTTTTCTCCACTGATACCTCCTGCAATCCCGAAGTACATTTCTGGATTTTGAGGAGTTTGTGTTCTTTTTGCTTTAAGCTTTTCTTCTACATCCTTATTCTCCAATTTTTGAATTAATTCATAAACGGTGATTGTGTCTAGAACACCGTTTTCTTTGAGAATTTCAAGATAACTGCTCCATTTTGCTGGTAAGCTATCAGCGAATCTCTTCACCAATTCTTGTGGAGTGGCAGTGACTTTAAAGGCAAACATCTCGCTCAACAAGTGATGGAACCTTGTAGATAACTCTGCCAAAGTCTCATTCTCCAAACACGTGAATCCTTCAAACTCTTTCTTCAGTAATTCTTGCTTGATCTTTCTAGATTGAGCATTTCCTTCACAACGTAAAGTAAGCATATCCCACAAGCTTTTAGTAGTCGTGCAGTAAACAAACTGGTGGTAAATGTCTTTGTGAAGAGCTTGTGTGAGAATCATGAATGCTTTCTTTTCTAACTCAAACTTCTTCTTATCTTCTTCAGACAAAGTGCTGTAAGTTTCTGGATTAGATCCTGCAACTTCCAACTCATTTTCAAAAGCTGTGAAAAAGCACATCCATAGATCTTGACCTTGTCCCTGAACATAAGTTCTCAGCCTTTCTTTCCACCATCCCCAATCATTGATGTGATTTAACTTTGGCGGTTTTGTGCTTGTACCAGTTTCACTGTCGTTCTGCATCATAGATTGAATGCTGTTGCTTTGATTTGTGACCAAAGCCCATTGATTTGCAGTTATCATTGCAGCTTGAGTTGGGGCAATAGCTCGCATCCATGCAGTTTTGTCGAAATCTGACGTAGATTGCGTAGATTGCATAGCTGATGATTGTGGAGTCGAAGTTATTTGAGTCCACGCGGTTGGATCCCACTGACCGTTTGTTCCCATTTTACGAAAATTAATATATTAAGTGAAAATTTATTTAAAATTTGAAAAATAAGTTTTCTCCTTTTAAAAATTTAATTTTCACAAACTATGTTAAAATCGAAGGACAACAACCAGCCGAAGGATACCTGTCGAAAGACACTAGAAAAACACAAACTGTTAAACACAAACAGACTCTGGATCGAAAGATCAACACCTGTTCGAAGGATCAACAGGGTTCGAAAGATCTCTGTTGAATTTCGAACAATGAATTTCGAACAATGTTTTCGAAGGATTCTCCAACCGAAGGATCCTTATCCTTCGAAAAATTACTGTAGACCGAAAGATGAATACGAAAGATGACTTCGAAAGACTCTCCAATCGAAGGATCCTAGTCTTTCGAGAAAGAGCAGTAGACCGAAAGATGTATGTTTCGAAAATATTCCTTGGACCGAAAGATAAGTCTCACACTTCGAAGGATGCTCGAAGGATGACTATCTGTCGAACCTCCTTTGGTCGAAAGATGGTCTTTCGACTTCGAAGGATATCTTTCGAACAGCTCTGACACAGTTGACAAAGGATGACAGGTTGGTGAAAAAGTTGACGGGTTGGTAAAAACTTTCGGCAGAAAGTATGTTCAGACCATATCTTGCAGGTCTGAATATGCAGGTCTTTCACCAACCGGGTAATGATCCCAATATTTTAATCAGTTCACAACTTCCAAAGCACAAACAAGTTTCAATATTCAAATTTTAAGATCAAATGTGTAAACTATCAAGAACACAATGAAGAACAAACCCAGAAATATGAATATTTCTGCAAACCGACAACAAACCGAAACCCGATTTTGCTTGAAACTTCACTAAAAACCCATTTTTAACATGTGATAATGAAAAGTGTCAAGGTTTTTATAAGAACAACCAGCAAAAACAGCAAGGTTTCCAGAAAATATGAACTTCAAAACCCGAAAACACTCGGTTTTAACAAGGAGAAGAGCCAAGGCTCTGATACCACTTGTAGGTCCCTCTCGAGGATGAGATAAAACCTTATCCTTGTTATATCAAACACGCTAGCGAGTGCGGAAACCAAGCTAGCATGCAACCGAGACTTTAAACGAGAACAAGCACAAACACAACACGCAAGATTCACCGATTAACACCACTTGTATTAATACGAATGAAGGGTTCGGTTACAAGCTCAATGTTTACAGATGTATTCTATAAACTCTCAAAGTGTGTGTGCTCTCACTTGTCTCCACTCTCTCTCTCTCTGTCTAGTCTATCGTCTACCCTCCTGAACTGACAAGTGAAACACAACACACGGGTATTTATACCCGACACAGATCGTCTGGTCGAAGGATCAGACAGATTGATCGAAAGATCATCTGTCGACCAGAACGCCATCGAAAGATTCACAAATACCTCGAAGGATGATATCCTTCGAGATATCCTTCGAGTTCATCCATCGAAGGTTATGTTTCGAACTCATCTATCGAATGTTCATCTTTCGAGATCATCGAAGGATATAAAACAATCCTTCGATGACACATCCTTCGACACAAACAGCTTACAAACATTTTTCTAACTGTTTGACTAAGTCAAACCAGGAGGATGGTTGACTTGGTCAAACTTACATCAACCTTACATTAAAGACATCGTTTTGTATCATGACGAAATACAGACAAAGTACAGACACAAGTGCACCAACAATACTAAATGCATATTCGAATTCATTAACTAGTTTTTGCATTCTTTAATTACCCGGTAGGCGTTATCTTTAGGCCACCGTTTTAACCAAAGTTCTAACCACGTTTATCACATTTCAATCACTTTAATTAGTTCAAGCGATTATCAAGAATAATTTATTCATTCATTTCATAAGAACTAAGGGTTCTCATCTATAAGTGAGACCCGTTCATCATATCACTAGCATTCATCCCAACACCTTATATAATCAAGTTCTTCATATGAACTAGTAGGTACCCAATTTCACTTAGGCATTACGTCGAACACCTTATGAGCATAAAATTTTTACTACTAGCAATCAAGCTCATGACTAAATATTTAACCAAGATTTAAACATCATTTCACATGTTCATGACAAATCTTCATATCAACAAATCTGGATTTGCTTCATAGAGCTCAAATACACTAAGTTAACAAAGATAATCCTAGTGTTTAACATAATTCTCCAAAACCCACTTGACACATGAGAGTATGATCATGAATTCACAACCATGAACATCAATTCAACAAATAAATGACTAGGGTTTACTCCTAGACATAGTTTCATCCCTAATTTCATCCAAACAACGAACATGCAAGCTCAGATTCGAATCTCACAAGTTCATCTAAAATTTAAGATGGAACCACATAGTAAAATTTCGCATACCTCATGATCCCTTTACTGAGGTGATCACTAATCTATGCTTGGATTTCGATTCGGAACAGATTTGAGCCTTCAATTTGGTGAAAATGCAAGAGCTAGGGTTGTGAGGGGAGTCTTGGTCGCCCCATGTGTTCTTGATCGACCAGACACCCCAAAATGGGTGTTTGGTGTGTTTTATTTTTTTTTTTTAATGTTATTAAGTTTCAAATTTAACAACATAAGCCCCTCAACTTTAGTTTGGTTTATAACTTGATATTTTGTTCTTTCATTTAATTACAAGACTTGTACTAGGTTATTTATTTCCTAGTTACTTTATCTTGTTCTCAACCCGTTTTATTTTAAGTCCCGTTAAATCTCGGGCCTTTTACATACTTTGCTTTCTCAAAGTATTTCTCATCCTTTTAATAAATATTAGATTTATTTATTTAAATCCTAAAATTTACCGGGTAAGTTTTACCACTAACTGTATTTTACCCGTCCTGTAGTATTAACGTGGTTTGATTACCAAACCCGTTTTTGGGGTGTTACACCCAGTTACTAATGATTCATTCCATAGATGTTTGGCTTAATCCCAAGTTGCTTCTTACAGGTTCTTGAAGCTTTATAAGTAAGGATCCTTGATCCTCAAACTTTAACTAATTTCTATGCTCTGTTGATACAACCATAAGTTTTAAGGATATAGAATCCTGACTTGGATTCCCTGGTATGATTTATTCTTACTTTATTTTGGTATATTTATGTTACCCTCAACCTTTGAATTGAGAATATGTGATCCTCGATCATATAATGTTCTGCCTTTTAAGGAAATTGTTATGGAAATACTTGGTACCCTTTTTAAATAAAATGTAATATTTTCTAAGTTTTATTGAACAAGGTCAATCGATAGGAATTTAACATAACAATACTTCAAACATAAAAGGAATGCACAACACCAAAGATAGTCAAAAGATTAAGTTTTATTTATTTATAAAGAACCCTTTAAAAGGTTGTCAAAATTGTCAACCCAAGCTTCTACCAGCAATACGTGGCCCGTCCACTTGGGTTGACAAAGGGTGTCCATACTAACGGTTCGATAAGTGCAGGAAAATTAAAGGTGAGGGGCGTTAAAGGCTTCATCCTCCACAAACAGAAGGACCCATCCACCTTTGCCACCCCCCTATTTCCTGAAGGATCAGTGATCCTTAACCCTAAAGCTATTGTTTAGTTACAGACCATATTGTTCGAATCAAAACACCATAAACCAAAAAACAACCACCAATCCTAAAAAAGTGGGCTTAGGCCTCATCTAAATTGTCCTTCATTGCCCACTTCAGCAACCTACACCTTCGCTGCTTCATCCTCCTTTGCTTCACCACCTTCACCACTGTCACCACCAGCCGCTGCCTCCACGGGATCCTTTGTGCCGCTTGGCCCAGCATCCATTATTGGCGTCGCTTCAAGCTCCTTTTCATCTCCAAGCTCCTGAAGCCTCTACTTCCAACCAGCAACGTCCCAATCAACCCTGTCGAAGGCAGGATCCATAGCCTCTTGGACCATTTTGATCTTGGCCTTCAGAATGACAATGGCAGCAAAGACTTTGGCTTTCTCAGCAAACTCCAGCCGATCCTTGTTAGCCTAGATTTCAGACACCAAGACCTGCTTTTCCAGAGCCTTCACCTCCTTCTCTAGCTGGGAAATCCGTTTATCTTTAGCAGCAGCCATGGCTTGGAGGTCCATCAGACCCTCTTCAGCTTCAACCAAGCGCTTGCCCTAGATGGCTTTGATTTGAGCAAGTTTCTGCAAACAGCAAAGGATAACTAATAGGATCGGTGATCTTTAAAGTAAATTCCAAATTTGAGAATCAGTGATCCTTACCTCAGAGATGAAATCATGGATCTGTTGTTTGAGTTGGGGGCATCTCCAGATGGTTCACTTGGCTTCTTCCTCTTGGACCCGGATTTGGCACGGGTGGTCATGCTCTTGGTCTCCGCTTGGCTTGGGCCTGTGGCCAGCTCTTTCTTGATGGATCAGGGAGATATGATGCCTTCGACATCTCCAAGAGCAAATCTGAAAGCAGACTTGGATGAGGATTTGGCAGCACCTACAAGGATAAAACTCAGATAAGTGTCCATATCTTATTAATTTAATTTAACATTTATATACATATGCATGGATACTTACTTGATATGGTGTAGGAGGCAGAGGTGGTCTCTTCTAAATCTTTAACTCTTGGCTGGAATGTTCTGACAGTTGTGTCTACGGCCAAGAAAGCAGCAACCCTTTCAGCGGTAGCAGGAGTATCCTTCAAAGAAGTAAAGCTGGTCACTGCACAAATAAGTAATATAAGGACCAGTTATCCTCTTTAAAAAAAGAAAGGAATTTTCTACAGCCCTATCCTAAGGATCCTAAATCATACCCTTCAAGTTTCACTTTTTAGGAAGACTATTCCCATTAGGAATAGAGTCTCTCCTTACAAAAAAGAACTGGTTTCTCCAGTTTGTGTCGTTTTTGGTGGTTTTGAGAAGTGGATGGGGATGTTGAGGCTTGGCTTTAAAGAGGAACCGGTGGGATCCGTGGCTAACAAGGTTGTATAGGTGATGAAGTTCGGAAAGACCAAGGCTTAAACCCTCTTTGCTGATGATTTGCTCAAGGGTATACAAGACTCTCCATAACATGGGCATCCCCTGGCTATAGCATAAACCGGTATAGGTGAAGAAGCTTTGAGTGAATGCCGGGAATGGGTATGTGTAACCAATCTGAAAGGGGGTAGCAGGAAAGCAAATCCACACATTGGATTCACAATCGCTCCTCAAAGAAGAATTAAAGGGTCTGAAAATGGTTCCCTCCAGAAAACAGGGGTGTAACTGATCAATCTCAGGATCAGTGAAACGGAAAAGTTCAAAGGAGGGCTCTTTGAGTAAGTTTTGGCTTTTAGGTGGGCTATTTCGATCGTGATCCTTACTTGGGGAGGAACGGATCATCATCTTAGTCATGGTGAGTTGTGGAGAAGAAGACGGTGACTGAGAATAGAAATCGAAAAGAGAAGAGAGAGAGAGAGGATACCTGAATAGTCTCCGGATAAGGATTTAAATGAGAAAACCTTGATCTTAAATGGGAAGTCTCATCTCTATCTCTACCCTATTTATAATCATGTTTGTTGCAGGTGGTCATGTCGCTGACGTCAGGCTCGCAACGGCTATATCCAACTTGCAAAGGCTAGTACAATTTTAACGAAATATGACTAATCTGATTGACATTCAATTCGTCATATTTGGGGGCAATTGTTAGGGATAGATTTTTAATAATTAAGGATCACAAATCCTTTGGTCAGCCTGGATCATTGATCCTCAGCTAATGGTGCAGGAAGACTGAGGATCACGGATCCTTATTGTTATCCTAACTAACTAACAATTGTTTCCTATTTCATTAGCTTCATTTCGCAGATATAATACAAGTGGACTTATTCTAAGCTGGAATAGCGGGGAATATGCTTCTATTCAAGCACGTGCATGAAGCTGATGATCGTTAGTGATGAACGTGGTTGGCTTGCTAGAATATCGGATAGTTAGTTGGTTTAGTTATTTCAATTATTTGAACGGGATGTTGAGCTTGATTAGATAACAATATTACACTACACACACTCACATACAATACTCTCTCGAACACAGCTCTCAAACACATTAGAATTCTCTTGTAACAAGCTCAATATCATCCAAAGTTGTAACCTTTTTTGTGCAACATAGTTGGTGGTCGGTAGTTTCCATCACCCGAGGTTTTTTGTGCCTGAGATCAATCATTGATCAAGGGCTTTTTCCTCGTATAAATCCTTGTGTTCATTGTTGTTTACATTACATATTTGTTCACTCAATTGTTCAACACATCAAGCACTCTACCTCATAATCAAAGTTTGGTTACATTATCCTTAATCAGATTTGTTACCAAAACAGTTATATTAACCAACCTTTTGACCACCAAATCTCCTATTTCTTAACTTGTTGAAGATGAACAGCTCTTAATTTCTTTCAGAATTCATCCCAATAGGAAACTAGCGTGTTAAAAATATATATAAAAGATCACATGACAATTCCCACAAGTAAATAAGTAAATTTAATTAAAAAATAGATTATAAGTAAATAAATATACTGTAGCTACATGAGTAAGTCTCCCTTTATCTTCCCCTCCTACAGGGGCCCCTCAAGCCCAAGAATACGTGTGCATGCACTCATAGATGCCTTAATATTGCATTTATTACGAAGGTACTTCGAATTTGAGGTTGATTCCATTAATATAAAGCTTAGTCTACCTAAACTTTATTACAATAATTTTCGTTATCTCACCTTTGCATCTCCAATTAACATAATCAAACTACAATCGGTGATATTTGATATGCAAATACAGAAAAAAAAAAAACTTCGATAATCTACACTAACAAACTCTTTTATAATTAAAAAACTTAAAACCAATTAAACCAACAAAAAATCATAATAAAACACGTACCGGACTTACTCCATCTTTGGACCTTTAGAAGAAAAACTCAGATTTAAATGTAACCAGAAGATAAAGTCCAGCCAATTAGATAAACACATGAAAAGTTGCATCATCACCTGGATTGCCACCTCCTTGTGATCAGAAAGATCAATATCGCAGCCATCACTTCCGTGAGATATTCTTTGTTGAGGTGGTGGAGCCTAAAATTGGAAGTAAAAAGATCCCATAAGAACACAACATACTGAAATCTTAAAACCAGAGCTTGATATGTGTATCACCATCAGATCTATTTCAAACTTTTCATCTTTTTTACTCTGACTCTCTGGATTAGCCAGTTTTCTGCAAAAATAAACAGAATCATTCAATAGACCTTCAAAAGGCGGGATGAAGATAATCATTTTGTAAAATAACTACACCACACCAAACACAATTAAAGCATTAGATCCCTAAATTTACTCACAGATTGGCCACTGTAATAGATGCAGATGTCGTAATCACAGCTTCAACTTTACTATTTCCATCATTTAACTTGACCAAAAGAGATTCCTTCTCAACCTCTTCTTTAGTCAACACCGCACCCGCACCACATTTCCTCTCTTCTTTCGTCAGCGGTTGTGGCACCGACACCGGCGGCTCCGATGATTGGGACGAATTAGCCGCCTTTTGACTTGGCAAAGTGGTGAACCAAAGTAAGAAAGACCATTCTCGCCAACACCACCAACAGCAGCAGATGCTAGGCTACTGTTTTCCAAATAAGGAGAAGAAATATCCGTCTTCGGAGACTGGTGACGCTGATGATGATCAATCTTGGTTTTAATTGAAGAAGAAACCGGAATTTCCAATACTTGTCGCGGTCTCTTCCTCTTTGGTGCTGTAAAGTCATTAAAACCAAACATTATAATCAATTACAGACAAGAACAAAATGAAAATATATAAATGAAAGATAAATCAATCAATCCTACCAACATTTGACAGAGATGTCGAATTTTGCGGTAGAGCAGCTGAGTTTGAGATAGGAGATGAAACTCTAGATTTGGTGTCACTACTTAATTTATTAGAATCATTGGATGGAATTTCTTTTATGGGAGCTTGTGACTGAGTCATGAGACCATATAAAACCTCAGCTATCTCGATTTCAAGCTCCTCGGGATTAGAAGATGACAACTTTGATGACGATTTTGGTGGTCTTGGTTTCGATCCTCCTCCATTCGCTTTCTACAGCAAAAAAGTTAATAATTATAAATCAGATATATTTTTTTAAAAAAGCCTCTTGATTTAACAGTTTACTTAGAACACAAACCAGCTTTTTTTTCTAACTGAAACATTGGATGATGAAGGTGAAGGAGGAGCCGCCGGCGCATGTGAAGCCAGACGTACAGGTGAATCCGAAGATTGCCGGTGAATTTGATCAGTTCCGATTCCTCCAACATCAACAACACCAGAAATCCATTCGTGGTTCCACTTTGTAGATGCTGAAATTTCAATAAAACTACAAAAGTAAGAAATTTATTTATGGGTTATTGGATTTTAATAATCATAAGTTTCACCAGTTTGCCGATAATAATCCCAAGTTTAAAAATTCCCTCTAATAATCCCAACTTGTAAAAGTTTGGCCGCCATTGATCATTTTCTAACATAGGTGCACTTAAATCAATTAAGGAGTCTCTACGTGTAATTGAATCTATTGAGGAGACCAAATCCTTATATGTTTGAAAAGGATCAATGGCGGCCAAACTTTTACAAGTTGGGATTATTGGAGGGAATTTTTAAAGTTAGGATTATTATCGGCCAACTGGTGAAACTTAGGATTATTAAAATCCAATAACCCTTTATTTATTAAATGGAAAATTAATAACGTTATCTTCTGCTGATATTTCTGGTACCTGACCGAGCTTCTCTCGGCACCGATAAACCAATCATCTCGTCGGCAGCCTTCCAAGCTGGCGGCGCAGCCGCCGAAGCAACTCTAAAAAGGTTATTACCAGAAGGAAAACTGTTCCGATGGTGGGAATTGAAATGCCAAAAATGATTTGTTCTCTACATTTTAAAAATCGAATGAATTGAAACCTAAAATTTGTTTGTTCTATAATCAATTCAACATCAAAAGTTAGAGATTGAAAACGAATTGTTCAAAATCCTAACATCAGTTGTTGTATTAGGGAATCAACCATAGTTGGTTAAAAATATCAAAACAGAGATTCACAAATACATATAAACAATTGATGGGTTTAGTGTTCTAGTGCACAAATGACTATCAATAGACAAAGCTCGGTAGAAATGTAGGATTGTAAGATTAAAAGGAGCAAAATTTGATGTATATAAGACTAAACAAACCTGGATGCGGTTCATCTTGTTAGATTTAGGGTTTTGAATAATCACTTCCATGACAATCGCCTCCTCCACATTGTATGTTTGGCATGGAGCTTTTAGGAGCTTCTAGCTTTAAGCTTTTAAGAAAAACTCTTACTCAATAAAAAGCTTTGTTTGGTTGAAGGAGCTTGAAGCTTTTGGTTTAACGCTCCTACTAGTAACGTTTAGGAGGAGCTATAAGCTTTTAGGGAAAAAATGACTATTTTAACCTCTAAAGATAATGAAATTTTCTAATGCACGAACTTTTTTAAATTTTTAATTATGTCTATTTTTGTCATTTTATACATTTTATTAAAAGCTCCAACTAAACTGCCAAACACCAAATATATCTAAAAAGTTACAGCTACTAGCTACCAGCTATCAGCTTCCAGCCTCCAGCTACTTTTGTCAAACATACCCTAAGGGTATGGTTGGCATGGAGCTTTTAAGAGCTTTTAGGAGCTTCTAGCTTTAAACTTTTAAGAAAAAGCTCATACTCGATAAAAAGCCTTGTTTGGTTGAAGGAGGTTGAAGCTTTTAGGTTAGGAGCTTGAAGCTTTTGGTTGAGCGCTCCTACTAGTAACGTTTAGAAGAAGCTACAAGCTTTTAGGGGAAAAATAACTATTTTAACCTCTAAAGATAATTAACTTTTTAGTGATGTTTTTTTAGTCATGTCCATTTTGGTCATTTTATACATTTTATTAAAAGATCCAGATACTCTGCCAAACACCTAAATATATCTAAAAAAATTACAGCCACCAGCAACTTTTGCCAAACATACCCTAAGAAAAGGGTTGTAATAGAATGAAAGGTGGCAATTAGTGGTGTAAGAGAATGTCATATGGCCTCAACTTGTTTTGTTTTATTAGAATATATAGACTACAAGCGCAAGTTCACATTTTTTTAACAAATAAACAAAACAGTTTTATTTAAACATTAGATTTACTCATCAACTTATGTTGACCCAAAAATATTTTTACACATGATACAGGTGAGCAGGCTTGAAGAGTTGATGACACGTAGGAATGATACCTTTGAGAATAAACCGGAATATTTTATGACATGTTTTGGTTTGATGGATTATTTGAATTGTTAATTGTTTTGTGACATCTGTTTAATTTGATCATTAATAATATTTAATTTTTAATTAGTTGTCATGAGCTATCATCATGCCTCGGTCACCTAATCCGATGCGGGTCAGGCTGTGACAATCCCTGTCCCGATTATAAAAATTTGTCTCATACTCGCCTAAAACCCGTCATGTATCTATTGGGTAATTTCACATCATGTATCTGGTAGATACATTCGGGTTTAATAAAAATACACGGTAGGTATACACGAGTAACGACCTAAATCCGTCGGTATTTATCGGGCAACTATTAAATAATTACATTCAATAACATTTTTTATTTTTATTTTTTTATTTCTGGATCGTCTTGTTTACTCTTAAGTTTGCTAACCATACTATATAAACATCATGGCATTAGATTAATATATTAAACTAGTTTTTTACCCATCGCGCGTTGCGGCAGCGCAGACTACAATCAACCCGACTTGTTTCCGAACTAAATTTATGTGAAAACATAGAGTAATTCGAATTCATACCGTTGAATAAAAATGTATTAAGTTTAAGCTGACTTGTTTCCAAACAAAATTTACATCGAAACGTAGACCAGCTCAAAACGTACATAAAATAAACACATGCGTTAGCGTCATACATGACATGATAAAGTATAGATTACAATCGACGTGACTCGTTTCCGAACTAAATTTACATCGAAACGTATAGTGACTCATATTTATTTTACATCTTCGAATGAAAACATATTATATTTCACTTTTGATTTGTTTTCAAACAAAATTAACATCAAAACATGGGCCAACTCAAAATGTACACAAAAATAAAACATTATATAATTGACCCAACTTGTTTCTAAACAAATTACGTTAAAGCGTAGATGACCTCGAATTTATATGGACATGTGCAAAAAAATAAAACATACGAAATTAGTTTTAGGGTAAACTCAATACATGAAGGGGTCAAAGTGACACTTACAAAGTTAAGAGGGGTTAGTTAGGGGGATATTGTTTGATACACTAATGACTAATCTCATCAATGAAAATAACTCAGAATCATGCTTCAATAAAAATAAACATACTGTGCATTAGTGAATACATCATGTGATTACAAGGACCACCAAATGAGAACCCACCGGTTAAGAATAACTAAAGCACAAATGTTCATCATTCATGAACTCGATCAACTACCCAACTACCCGAGCCAAAATTGTCGCACCAACAGAACCCTAAACACGAGTGTTCGAAACTACAAGATACTCGTGACAAGATTTGATTAATCATCTGTGTAAATTTAAGCTTTCTAAAGGGATATCAGAAGTACCAAAATTCCGATGTTGACCATCAGCTACATTCGTGAGTTTAAAACCATGATTCGGGAGTTGGTTAATCAACAGAGTTTCCAGCTGGCAAGCCATGCTCTTCCCGGAAACTAGAAAATACAGAAATGAAGCATTTTGCATCCCCTTCTTTGACCGATGGGCACAAATCCGACCCTGGAGATTGTCCGTCTGAAATGTATGATCAAATATATTATGGGTTTGTTGCAGTAGGGAATTAAAAATATAAAAAAACAATTATGTACGTGTGCCAATATATATTTGTTACATTGTTTATCTCATTTGTCTCCATTGCCAAAATATATAAGTTTTACTTTAGATTATTTGATAATAACTAATAAGTACATAAATTTTCCCCTCTTCAATCCTGAGTACGGTTAGGTATGCATTCCCCGCTATCTGTGGTCCAACAATTCGAGGATATAGTCAATGCCACATGAGATGCATACCTTATCCGAAGTACTAGAGGTGACAAATTTGGCCCATTTACTTACGCATGGGTTGACTTGGGTTATGTTTTAACTCTAACGAGTAAAATACAAAAAAAAAAAGATTCAAACAGAAACAAATTTCAATTCATCAAGAGTGTATTAAATGAATGAACCTCCCATATCACTTATAAAAAATAGATTATTACTGAAATAATACAGTCTATGTAAATGTAATTATATTTAGCACACTAGATATTTATTAAAAAAATTAACCATACAAAAAAGAATACTTGTTTGAAACGGACCCATTTTACCACCTCTACCAAGCACTTGACATAGTGATTCCGAACCGGTTCATAACCCGGCCCAATACCACACCTGAAACTGCCTTGACCCAAACCGATTCCGACCGACCCAAACCGCCAGTTTGTATATCGGTTCCTACTCTCGTTACTTAAACCAATTTGGACTCGAACCAGTTTGAAAACCAGTTTAACCAACTTCAACCCAACCCAACCCAAACCGATTTGTATAGGTTCGTTTTCCTCCATAACCTATTTATGACCCGAACCAAATTTGACTCAATATGGTTTGACCAAAGTTGACCAAACCGATTCTGTTTACAACCCGAACCGGTTTTGCCAAAAAAAAAACGAAATGTACACCTCTAGCCAGTACCATGGGTTCCTAACAAAATAGTATAATTAAATTCATGAGAATAGATACATACCTCTCCCACATAAAGCTTTTTATCAGGTCTCAAGATCACATAAACACTCGAAGTACCAATTGTTGATGGAGGGGGTTGTTCCTTAGGACGTACTAAAACACATTTCACTTTAGTTTTAGTCTTTGAGGATTCATTTAGCTTTTTATGGCACGTTATGCAGACAGCATTTTCAACATCCTTCCAAAATTTCTCCGTTTGGTTTGATATTTCATTAGCAGAGGAAATACTCACTTCTTGAGCGTTCGCTGGTTTATTGCAGGCTTCATTAAACCCCTTATTCGAGTCTATTTTGTACACTGAATTGTACAGCTGTTCCGCTCTTTGTATAATTGCATCAGGAACACCTTCTTTTTGAGCTGTTTCAAATGCAAGACTCTCTCTGCATATTCCATCAATCAACTTCCATGTTGGTTTAGCTTTTCCGTTCACTAAATCACTTCCCATTGCTTTGTAGACGGTATGTTTTGTAGTTAGTGGTAGATTGAAAATATCATGCAAATGCGTTGATACAACGCCCAAACATCCGATTGAATCAAGAGTTTCGATAATGCTACCAGCAATACATGTCCCTTTTGCTGTTTCTGTACCTCTGCATATTTCATCCACGAGGACAAGGCTCTGTGAAGTGGCTCGACTGATTATAGAACGCATCTCTGACATTTCAATCTGAAAAATAACACGCATATGCAACAATATATCACCATGTTGTGTAGAAAGTACACGTATATCAAAACGTTTTGTTTGTATTATGTTATAATGTTACATATTGACTCGTTCATCAACTAGTTTTTTGCTTCATGTGATCTTTGTCAAATGAATCAGGAACTTCAAAATTGATTAAAAATTATATTATTTCAATAATTATTTATTTTTTTAGATAAAAGAATTTAGGACATTCTATGCATTATAAATAACTCTGTGAGATGGTTTGGGCATGTGAAGCGGAGGGAAACGACGGCACCAGTTAGAGTAATGGAAACTCTTATTGTGGAGGGGAGGAGAGAAAGAAGCAGACCCAAACTGACATGGGATGAGCAGATTAGGCATTGATAGACAGAGAAAGATTTCAGGAATCAAATCATTTAGAATAATTTAGATTGATTTAGTTTTCCATATTTTATTTCCTTTGATTATGTTTCCTTATTTCCTTATGTCCTATATATAGGACCTTTTGTATTGAGTCTATCATTCACTTTTTATATAATACAGAATTCTGTGATTCAATTTGGTATCAAAGCCTTCCTCTCTCTCTTTTTTTTCTTTTTCTTTTCTTAACCCTAAAAACACAACAGCCGGCTGACCTCCCTCCCCTTCTGCCGCCACCAACAGGCTGCTCTTTTCTGATTAACAATTACCCAGCCGGCTCCATGGCAATGATTAGTGCCTTCACCACTGCTGAGAAAACAGCACACAACTCCCATAAATTTGCCTTTAAACTTACCCCTACAAATTATGGCTTCTGGAAGAACATGATCCACCCTTTTTTGATCACCAATCACCTATTTGGCTATGTTGACGGGACCATACGCTGCCCTCCAGCACGAACTGCTGCCACTACCGAAACCGCATCAATGGATAATCCGAGCCACTCTAATTGGCTCGCGAATGATGCTCATGTTCGCATGGTCATAATTTCCACCATCTCTGAATCTTCTTTTCAGCATGTTCACGGTGAAACCTCTCGTGACCTCTGGCTCTCTTTGGAACGGGCTTATGCACCACACAACTCGTCAAGGGAATACACCCTTAAAACCCAGCTGCTAAAAATCGAGATGAAGCCTGACGAGACGTCAGCCGCCTATCTCACCCGTGCCCAAGAATATGCCACGGCTCTAGCCAACATTGGGGAACCATTCAAGGACAAGGATGTCACTATGTTAGTACTTTCAGGTCTGCGTGCAGAATACGATGGCCTCAAAAGTAACCTCCTTGCTCGCTCTCCACCAATCACCTTTAACGAATTACATGGTCTTCTCAGTGACCATGAATTTATGATCAACCGAAAGGTTTCAAACCCACTGCAGGTTTTTTCTGCTGCTGCCCAACCCGTGGGTCTGTCTTCCCCATCGGCAGGCCTGCTGCCTCTTCCTCAAAACAGCCCCACACTCACTACTTTACAACAACAAGCTGCTCTTCTTGGGTACCAACTCAGCCCTCTGATTAACCAGGCCAGCAACCAACCACAAGCTTATTTTTCCAACCGCTCACTAAACAATTCTCGCAACAACCGGCGTGGAAACTATCGTGGTAACTCACGTGGTGCAAATACAAGAGGTCGTGATGAATACCGTGGATCACAAAATCAGAACCGAAACTCACGGTTTTCTTGGGCATCCACTCAAAATACCGTTTATGGTCACTGCAATCGTTGCGGTATAGGGCACATTCCTGCTCAATGTCCAAATCAGTCTACTTCAGCCCGTGATTCTTCTCAGGCAAACTATGCTGCCTTCTCTGAAACTGGGTCTACAACAAGCCCCCTTTGGAAACCCGATACAGGTGCAAATGGCCATGCTACTCCTGATCTTACAAGTTTGGATAACTCTGAAGCTTACTTTGGTAGCAATTCTCTTCATGTTGGCGATGGTAATCCTCTTCCTATTTGTCATATTGGTTCGTCAAAATTTTATTCCCCTAACAAAACATTTACTCTAAATAACATTCTTCATGTGCCCCAACTTAAACAAAATCTCTTATCGGTCCAACAATTTTGTTCAGATAATGATGTGTTTTTTGAATTTCATTCCTCCTTTTTTGTTGTGAAGGACGAGTCTACACATACCATCCTACTCACGGGCCCAAGTGATAACGGTCTCTACTCGCTTTATCTTCCGAGATTGAAGTCCCTACCACATGTCTCCTTCACAGCAGTCAAAGCTCCTTCAACAATTTGGCATCAACGACTCGGGCATCCCCATGCACGAATTTTTCATTCTATTTTGTCTAGTAATAATTTACCCGTCTCAAATAAATTGTCCTCTTCATTATGTTCTTCATGTCAAATGGGGAAATCCTCCAAATTGTCTTTGAAACTTTCTAATTTTCGTAGTGACAATATTTTGGATCTAGTTTATTGTGATGTTTGGGGACCGGCCCCCTCTATTTCTTTTAATGGTTGTCGATTCTTTTTACTCTGTGTGGACCATCACTCAAGATATATGTGGTTTTATCCTTTAAAGAACAAATCTGATGTTTTCCCTACCTTCCAGTTGTTTGTTAAAATGTCTGAACGGCAATTCAACACTAAACTTAAAAGGGTTCAATCTGATTGGGGCGGTGAATTTCGTAACCTTGCACCATTTCTTTCTTCACTTGGCATCATTCACCAACGTTCATGCCCGCACACGAGTGAACAGAATGGTATTGTTGAACGCCGGCATAGACATGTTGTTGAAACCGGTTTAACCCTTCTCGCCCACTCTCACACTCCCCAACGCTTTTGGGACTTTGCCTTTGAAACAGCGGTTTATCTCATAAATCGCACGCCCTCAAAAACCAACTCAAATAAATCTCCCTTTGAATGTCTTTTTCACCGACCACCCGATTACTCATTCTTACGAGTGTTTAGGTGTGAATGCTTCCCTTATTTACGCCCATATAACCCTCACAAAATGGATTTTCGATCCACATCATGCGTCTTTCTAGGTTACAGTCCAATCCATCATGGATATCGTTGCCTAGACTTACAAACAGACCGCCTCTATATTGCTCGTCACGTTCGATTTAACGAACATCTTTTCCCTTTCAACCCACCTGTCCCACCCACCTTACCTGAAACTTCCTCACCATATTACTCTTCCTATCCTACACCTAACCATGACACCAGCCCTACCACACAGCCTATTCCCGAATTTGTCACAGAACCGGTCAGACCTGAAACTACCCCTGTCACAGACCATGTTCCAGCAGCCGCAACCGAGCCTGTTCCTGATCCGCAACCCTTGGCCAACTCCCAATCCTCGGTCCCCACTAACCCACCACCTCGCACTCGTCCACCCAATCTCAGACAAAATCCCAAACCCACCATTCGCTATAACCCTTCCGCTTATCATGTCTCTACCGATTCTTCAACTCCTGTTGAGCCTTCTTCTTTTACTGTCGCCAACAAACATCCCGAATGGCGCCAAGCCATGGCTGAAGAGTTTGATGCTCTTGTTAGAAACGGAACGTGGTCTCTTGTGCCTTGTGTTCAAAATACTAATGTTATTGATTCCAAGTGGGTTTACAGGATTAAAAAGGATGCAAGTGGTAAGATTACACGTTATAAGGCGAGACTAGTCGCTAAGGGTTTTAACCAGAAGCCTGGTATTGACTACCAGGAAACTTTTAGCCCTGTTGTCAAAGCAACAACAATCCGGGTTCTATTGTCTCTTGCTGTAACAAATCAGTGGTCTCTACGCCAACTTGATGTTCAGAATGCTTTTCTTCACGGCGAATTAAAAGAAACAGTTTATTTACGCCAACCACCAGGTTTTATTGATGCATCCAAACCTGATCACGTCTGCCTGCTGCATAAGTCTCTCTATGGTCTAAAACAGGCTCCACGTGCGTGGTTTGACCGCCTTCGCCACACCTTGCATCATCTGGGTTTCACTGGTTCCAAAACGGATCCCTCGCTTTTTATTCTCAACAATGGTGGAACATTGGTTTATGTTTTAGTCTATGTCGATGACATTATTGTTACAGGCAACAACACCAATGCTATTAATGATGTCATTGCAAACTTGGGCACCTCATTTGCTGTCAAAGACCTAGGGAACTTGCATTACTTTTTGGGTATTGAGGTTATTCGTCATGGCCGGAACTTAATTCTTTCACAGCAAAAATACATTACTGACTTGATTCAGAGAGCTGGAATGACGGATTGCAAACCAGTTTCCTCCCCCATGAGTGCTTCTCAGACTCTCACTCTCGGTGATAGTCCTCTTCTTTTTGACCCGACTAAGTATCGCAAAATCGTCGGTGCACTTCAGTATGCTTCTTTATCCAGACCAGACATCACCTTTGCTGTCAACAAAGTGTGTCAATATATGCAAACTCCCACTGAAAACCATTGGTCAGCTGTTAAAAGAATATTACGTTATCTCAAAGGTACTTCTCACTTTGGTCTTTTCATCCGCCATGACTCTGGTTCCACCCTACATGCGTTTGCTGATGTTAATTGGAACAATACCTTGCGGGCCTTTTCTGATGCTGATTGGGCCGGCTGTCCCGATGACCGTCGTTCCACGGGGGGGTTTGCTATATATTTAGGCTCCAATCTCATATCATGGAATGCTAGGAAGCAACGTACAGTGTCTCGCTCCTCTACCGAGTCTGAATATAAAGCTTTGGCTGACACCGTTGCTGAATTAACATGGCTCGAGGCTCTTTTACAGGAACTTGGAATTATCTCAAAGGTCACTCCTACACTTTGGTGCGACAATTTAGGTGCCACGTATCTGTCTGCTAATCCAGTTTTCCATGCTCGGACGAAGCACGTTGAATGTGATTATCATTTTGTTCGTGAAAAGGTGGCTCAAGGAAAACTACAAGTCAAGTTCATCTCTACACATGACCAGCTTGCTGATGTGTTTACTAAGCCCCTATCTACTCAAAGGTTTCTTCTTCTACGATCCAAGTTGCAGGTCGTTCCCCGCCCTCAACTTGCGGGGGGATGATAGACAGAGAAAGATTTCAGGAATCAAATCATTTAGAATAATTTAGATTGATTTAGTTTTCCATATTTTATTTCCTTTGATTATGTTTCCTTATTTCCTTATGTCCTATATATAGGACCTTTTGTATTGAGTCTATCATTCACTTTTTATATAATACAGAATTCTGTGATTCAATTGGCATGATTTACTAGAGTTGCATCTTTCTGAGGACATGGTCCAAGATAGGACTTCGTGGAGGCATAGGATTAGGGTTAAGGACTTCTAGAGGATATTGCAGTAAGGTCTTAGGTGTATTTTAGGGACGTAGGTTTTTCTTATTCTTTAAGGGACTTTTCCGGTGATTGCCTTGTAATTATGCCCAAATGATGTTGTATGCTATTATACATGATTTACATTATATTGTGTCACTTTGATCACTTTCTTGGTATGTGTGACTTCTTATTTCTATATTCTTTGACTTGGTGTGTTGGTATGTTGTTCGTTTTCGAGCCGAGGGTCTCTCTGGAAGCAGCCTCTCTATCCCTATGGATAGAGGCAAGGTCTGTCTACATCCCACCTTCCCCAGACCCTATAAGTAGCTTTGCTATTTGTGGGATTTACTGGGTATGGTTGTTGTTGTTGTAAATAACTTTTTGGGTGACTTTTGGCGTGTTTGACCCGTTTCCTTTGAACTTTTAAGCTAATCTTTTTTAGATAAAACCATTGTCCCGATAGACCCATTCATAAGCATATATGTCAAGATTGCCACCTCTAAATAAATTCTTATGGCACCAACTATAAAAGTTAAAAAGCAACATTGAGGACAAAGAGAAGACAGACATTAGTAATGCACCTGAAACGAGCTTTTCCCATCTGCAGGACTGTCATAAGATTTTACGTGTAGCATAATCGAGTCAAAATGTGGAATCAATGCCGACTTAGCGGGTACCATAAATCCACATACTCCAAGAAGTGCAGCGGCTGAAATTGAACGAAGCAAACTTGATTTTCCACCCCCATTTGGTCCAGTCAGAAGAAACATTGATTTCATATTAATATTATTCAACACTGCACTTCCTTCAGCTGTATCAAACCAATATGGTGACAAACCAGTAATCTTCATCTCACGGTTTCTGTTCATTTGTTCTTTTTCCTGCATACAATTGTGGTATAGACAGACTTTAAACATCTCTTTACTAGCTTCTTTTTTAAACAAACAGGCGTAAATATAATGTAGCACACACGAACAGATGCATGTGTGTGCAAGTAAGAATGTATGTGAAGAAAAGAGTGACCATAAATATGCACTAGATGGTGGAATAAATTGTACCTCAGAACGTTGGGACTGAATGAGAGTGGGGAACACCCATTTTCTTCTTTTGCCTTCACTGTTTAAATCATATATAACAATTAACTAGTGTGCCTTTTGATAATAAGTTGCAGTTATTATTAAAGAGAACATATACCATTGCTTCTAATCTCAGATTTGCTTTCAATTATGAGAAGAAATGCCAAAAAAAGGATTACAATTACAAAATAAATATTTTTTTTTTTTTTTTTTTTTTTTTTTTTTTTTTTTAGTAAACTAATATATATTAGAAGGTTGGAGCAAATTACAAATCATGGGTTGGTAGACGGGCACTTCATACGTGTGACAGCAAGAGACTTAACATTAAACATTATTTTTTTTTGTTGTTTATGCTAAAAAACAGGTAGTGTGTCTTCTTTATATTTTTTTCAATAAGGAAAGAGATCAGTATTGTTTTAGGATATTTTTTTAGTAGAATTTTCACTCCAAGACATCTTGTGGGGTGAACTTATTTGTGCTATATCACGAGAGATTAGTCAATGAAGTAGAATAGATTAAATGATAAACTAAGATGCCAAACAAGATAACATACTACATCATCATACTCAGTAAATCCCACCAATAGCAAAGCTAAGGTAGGGTCTAAGAAGGGTAAGATGTAGACAGCCTTATCTCTACCCCGTAGGAATAGAGAGGCTGCTTCCAGTGAGACCCCCGGCTCGATTGTAGTTTTGCATCAAGCCTTGGACATAAGATAACATACTACATTAGAGAGATAAACCAGCTCTCCTAAATAAAGCTCTACTTTTTCGAGAGGTAAACCAACCTTCCGAATGCCAGTCGTTATGTTTAATTTAATAATGTTACTAAACATAATAATCAAACTCTCCTAATCCGCTGTGTATAGAATTATTTTATTATTTAAACAAAATATTTACATAATTACCTAGATGCAATTCTGCATTTCTAAACCCCTTGTGTGGGGCCCTAAGTCCTACCACCATTATATGCAAACAACTTAACATGAAGTACCAAAAATAAGATACAATGGTCAACATTTTTTTTGAGATTTAGAATACCTCACATGAGCAAACAATGCCTTTGCAATAACAAGCAACATGGAGGCAAACACAAGAATATTAATTTCAGCTTGCAACTCAGTAGACAGTCCCCTCAACAACTCTAACACCATAGACTTTGCATTTGCACCAGCTTCATGGTACCTAACACAATGTCCAAAAATCTAAGTTAGCAACTGTACTAAACTAAAAGATTCAACTAAAAAATAACGGGTTGAGTGGGTCAAAGATGTTTATGTGGTTCTCGTGGTCCTCTACTTAAAATGGATTATGTATTGAGTGTGCAGTTGTGCACTATATATATACACATATGTGTGTGCGATTTTCTTGTCTCAAGCACGCGCTTTTTTGCGCCTTTAGCTCGCGCCTCTAACTACCTTGTAAGTGCATCTTCCACTTTCGTTGTGGTAAACCATTCCTCTCCAACTTTTCTACCCTTTGAATCTACAGAAGGCTTTAGTTGTTTAATTTGTTTTTCTCCAGGTGTATTAGCCCAAGTGGCTACTGGTGCAAAACGCTTTCCCTTGAACCAGATAGCTTTGTGTTCCCGAGCATACAAGATTTCCCCTTTAGGTCCTCCAAGCGGGGCCGTGACAGCTTTTATTCTGCAAATTATAGGAACAAAATCTTCCGTAACCTAGAAAATAGAACACATGTTAACGCACATATTAACAACCATTGCCTTTGTTAGCGCACATATTGTATAGGTCAACAAACTTTTATCAAGGAAAGTCAAATGAAGAAAAGGATAGATTAGCTAAAAACTCGGGGGAAATAATAATAATACTTACAGCTAAGGATAAGGCTTCGGCTGCCTCATCCACTTCTTTGTAAACTTCTTTTAAATGGATCTTCTTAACACGATTCTTCCATGAAGACTCCATAACCTCAAAAAACTCACTTGGTATGTTCGCGTATGTGCTCAAATTTTGATCAGTTTCACCACTTAAAGATATAAGATCACCAATTGTGCAAGAGATAGATTCACATTTATTCACCTGGAAACAAACAATAACAATGACAAAGAGACAAGTCATGTGTGTCAATTAAGATTGACGACAGGATGCATATGATTTTGGTTTTAAACTGCGCGCATCAGGAGCGCATAATGCGCACATCACCTGATGCAGTGATGAGATCGCGTTGTGTGATGTGATTCCATGATGTGCGCATCACATGATGTGGTCCGATGTGGTGCCTTATACAGTTGACCAGTATTTGAACAAGTTAGACTATCGATTGAACAAATCTGACTATAAATGATGAAAGTATCTTAGAATTTAGCGTTTAAAGGTTAACAAGTTAAAATATTAGCTATAAATATTTTTTTAGTAAATTTGATAAAGAACACCACGCATACGTGATGCGTGCGCTTCGCGCATCACGCATCAGCTTTTGGGATCAAGACGCATCAGATCGCTATACGCTTTTTAAACCAAGCATATGACAAGTGTTTGACAAAATGATATCAATATTTAGTTAGTAACAAACTAACAACCTATTTATATGTCATGAAATTTCAACCGCTTACCAGTAACTCAAGGTCAATTTTCAACCCGGTTGCTACCCATGTAGGATACACCAATAATTTCAGTATCTCATTGAGCTCAGAGTTTCTATGGAGCTGCAGAATTTCATCAAGCACGCTTTTGATCTTGCAGAACTCAACATGATTAGCCTCCCTTAACTCAAGTAGCTTCACTAGCTGCAAGATTAAGGATCCGTAAATAGATATGCATGACAAACATCAAACATTCAACAAAACAAAATTGGATAGAAACAAATCACATAAGTTAGAAATAAAAAAAGCTTATTAGGCACATAATAAATTGCATTTCCATGCCTCTAATTAGATCTGCGACTGAGAAACGAACTACATTACCTTTGATGGTGCGATGCAGGTAAATTCAGGAATTGAGCACGATATATAGCCCATAAGTTTGCATATTGCTGGAACATGTTTAAAAAGTGAAAAAAAGTTAGTTTAGAACTTAGAAAATATACTAACTCAGATTATGCATAAAAGAATGAAAATTAAATGCAAGTTAATAACAAAAAAGAATAGAACACCGCTACAGATGTGAAGACAATGACAAACTAAATACTATTTTTAAAAAGAATGAATCGTATTTTGACAGAAAAATTCCAACAAAAAACAGCATATGGTGACAATGGTCAAAAAAGTAGAGAAACAGTTTCATGTGTTTTTGGTCAGTTAAATTGTGACAGAATGTTCACGATCCCAAATTAACTACACTTTTACAAACCAATGAATTATAATTTGGCAGTTACCTTGAATGGTAGTTGCAGTTGCATAAGCAGGAGGGTTCAGAAGTAGATCTCTAATGTAGCTGTTACAAATATAAGAATTTCAATAGTAAATAATAAAGATATTTTTTAATGAAGATCAAAGCAAAATATATGAGAGAATACTTCCTAGTTCCTACAGGCTCTCAGCTTTTTATATACTACCATGTGGAATTATAATTAACAACCGAAATGCTAAAATGAAATGCACGAGTAACTTGTCTATACAGTTTAAAAATAACAAAACTAGCTACTTACATAGCAGGTAATCCGGTGCAATTAGAGGGAAGCAAAACTTTTAGTAAAAGAGGTACGCCTTCGGTCGGTATGACACCTAGTATTTGGTAGGAGTTAATAAAGTATTACTAGGTCCAGATACAGAAAACTATAAGCCTAAAAATATGATAACTAACCAATTTGTGAGGCGGTCCCAAGGTGCAATGGATGAGGTTTGTTTTCTGAAGCAACGGTCACATTCCTAAATGTGACAGCATCTTCAAGACCGTAAAGCTCTTTTACCTAAAATTTGCAGCATCAATAGTAAGATAATATTCCCTTAGAACATTGGATGTCAAACCCAATATTTCCCAAATTCAAAATATTTAAATTTTTCACTTGTTCAAAACGATTTTGTTCTACTGCAGTAGTTCTGGAATTGTTTAAAAAAAAATTCATTCGAAAGCCAAACGTGACAAAGTTCAAAAAAAAAATAATAATAAGCACACTTGACATTCAAAAGGTTTGGTGGAACCTACAGTAGTTAAGTAACATTATTAACACTATGAGATACCCATGTACATATAGAAAGAGAAATAAAAAAAAACACAAAACCTTAAAAAGTATCTCATTGACAATATTCCCTTCAATCCATTCGAAGCATCTGCCATTACACTCTCCCCACAATAACCCACCTTCACCAAACTCTGTCCAGCGAGTCGTTCCTATTAAAAAAAAATCTAGTAATGTGTAGAGATAATTGATAATGTTCAAAATTTAAACACATGAAAATAAATTTAGAAAGATAGTTATGGTAAAACCAATTAAACAAAGATGTAATTATTTTATTTATAAAGAACAGCATATCTCAAATTATGTTGATATTTAGCCCATTAACCAAACGAGGTAAAAATTATCGATTACCTGAAGAATTGTTCTTCAATGATTTATGTAGAAATAAATGATGGTAATGACAAGTACGAAGCTTTGTAACGGCAGCCTCTTCAGTTAAACCATCCTCTAAAGAGTACGTTTTCATAGTCTCCAACACTGAAACTATGCAATACCCCTTTGCAGAACGAGAAAGCCCTAAATGAAAAAAAAATAAGTCTCCTATTGTAGATATATGAAAATTCAAACAAATTAGTGACACAAAGTCCCCTACGAGAGAATATGATAATGAATCAAGTGAAGATTATTTTCGCATACCAACAACTGGCATTGGTTCAGGAAATTCAAGGTCACGATCATCTTCAACAAGTCCAAAAACGTAAGGACTTCCGGGATGTGCATGCCTGTATATATTAACATATGGTGGATGTGAATTTTTGTGTTATTGCTAATATTACTTATAAGAGACGAATGCACACACATATAGTGAAAAATAAAATAAAAAAGTCAAAACGCAAAGGCGGTTAACAACACACTAGAGGCAGGTAGCAAGACTAAGGTGAAAATATACCCGGATATAAACCGACTTTTACGGGAACGAGCTTGGGTTGGGCCCTGAATTTCCTCCACAATGCACTATAAACACATAAGCTTAAAATAATAACTATGCCTTCAAGCTCAAAGGAAAATTAATCAATAAAAATATGTCAGCAATATCATAACTCAAAGCACTTACTACTGAAAATCCGTTACTTGTCAAATCATCCAAAGTTTGGCGTAGATTCTGCATAAGGAAAGAAGAAGTGATAGGTATTCATTTCAGATTTCTCAATAGCGATTTAGAGTAGAATTACAACAACCTGAACAAAAAACATAGAGTATTGAAAGGTTTTAATACCATAATAGGGCAACCAGCTTTTGGAACGCCATCTGTACGCAGACCACAAAAAGGATTCAAACCAGCATACTCCACAAGTATACAAGCATCAAATCCTACAGCTTCATAAAATTCCCCAACCTAAATAGATTAGAAGTCTTCATCAATTAATATTGATTACCAAATCCAATGAATAAAATCGTTATTGATGAACATTCTATCGTGCTTTCGTTTAGCGTAATGAGCTAGAAAGAGAAAGAAAATGTATAACATACCCTACATAGCAAAACTTCCCGTGGAAACTTTGACTTGAACTTTAGTATCTCACAGTTGAGTGTTCCTTCTTTCATACTTCACAAAAAAAAAAGAGGTAGAGATGTTTAGAATAATGTACTAATGTGAAGCAAATACTTGCATATGCATTACCTTCCATTCTTCAAGTTATCATCCAAACCAAGCAAATTAGAGTAAGTGAGTCTCTTTATTAACTGCATTGAAGATGTCTTTCTACACATCTGCATTTGCTGAAAAAACAAACAAGACAAAAATATAACTAATACCGATAAATCTATAGAAAAGAAACACAATCCCTGAACATAAACAGCCATTTATGACGCAACTTGAAAAAAAAATGTAAACTTGATAGAAAATAAATAAATACCTCCTTCCACCATATAACATGAGCAAAGTCTTTCTCGTTAACATTTCTTGATTCCTTAGATTTTTTGGTCGCTTTGATGTTCGTTGTCAAAGTCTTTCTATCGCTGAAGCAATAAATCTGCTTGGGAACCCCAGTACCTCTAAATATACAAAACACGAATGTCAAACGTACGACTGATGAGACGGTTCCAATTGTGAATCATCATAAAGACATAAACGACAAAGACAACAACTTTTTGAACCAAGACGAGAATAATCACAAGCAGTTATTGTTTGCATTGAAGATCTTTTATTTTAGATTTGGAAAACTGTACCGCAAATGTCACATACTTTAAAGATTGTTCAAAACTATGATTTATACTTTAAAAACCACCATTGCAAAGTTCACACTTTCTATAAGACAATAACATTTCTTAAACTCCAAAAAATTGTTTGCCGATGTGTACTACATCGACTACACTATATATAAAAGTTGAACCATAAAACGTTGCAGACCGAAAGCTTCCATCCTAAACTGTTTTAAAATGAAAATGCCCACCCTAAAATATCAGCTAATAAACTATGAAACATCAATGGAATTCAGCCTAAAGCATACGAACAACTAGTAAAAAAAAAATAAACTAAATTAAATAAACTTTAACTCTTTATTAGAAAAAAAAAATGGAGGAACAACAACTAACTAACCCTGTTTAATTTTTAATAACCGTCTTCAGAAACAACTAAAAACACGCTAAAATAATATTATTATCCCCAAATTAATCTATCAAAACGCATAATTCCAATATCACAAAGGCTAACTAAATGCAAATTTCATATACGAAACAAGAAACAGTATAAACAACAGTTACAAAAAGAGGGTTACAATAATGGTGGGTATGAGATGAAACGACGTCGGTGAAGAGGGTAACGAGTGAAAAGAGCGATGGAACGCCAGCGGTGGCCGGAAAGGACGACGGATTTGGCCGCAGACCTGTACATTTTTGCTTTGGGTGTCGTGTAATTTAGTGATTTGGGAGTGAAATGGGGTTTGTTCCCGCCATTAAACGAGGAAACGGAATAATAATAATAAACGAAAAATAAGCGTGTACATTCATTCATTTTTGTGTTTACACTTTATACATTTTTTTGGGTAAATGAGCTTTCGCCCGGCAAACATATATAAAAATAGAAAAAATAACATGATCAAAGGGGCATACCCCCGCCTACCAAGAAAACGAGTTACCAAAACATGCTTTGGTAATCGATGTCTCGGGAAACATACAACACCTACTAACATTCAACATCCTAGTAGGGATGATATGTTTTCCTAACAAAACACGGAAGTAACTATAATCAAAGGCAAGATACCCTAAACTATTACAAATTAAAATCAAAGTACAAACATCTTCATCAAGCAGCCAACCAATGTGCTCCACAGAGAAAAATAAAACCCGGATTGGGCCTTCAAAAGTCACCGTAATCAAAACATTACCCAGAATAAAACTACTCAACTGCAAACGGAAACCTGATCGATTCACACCCCCATACCCAAAAACTAGGAGGAAATAGCACCCGAAAACGAGCAGCAGACACGGAAAAAAGACACAGCACCACAGCAGAAAAAAGACCAAAAAACTAATACGTGGACGCATAACTTATTTACGCTTTGGAGGTTTCGCGACAACGGGATCGAAATATTTACCCGACTTCGCGAGTTGAGATATGAACTGGGCCGAACCACTGTCATCCTCATAAACATCCTCAACGCAGAAATCCGGGTTCAATCCGAGCTCCACACATTTGTCATGAAAGAAATCCCATTCCCCATCAACCCACTCCTCTTGGTCTTCCGCTTTCACCGCTTTCGATTCACCACAAAGGGCATCAATGATGCGTTTTTTCTGAGCATCCGTGATGCCGTAGTCTATGTCTAAAATCCTGTTTAGCGACTCCTGAGGACTGAACTTGCTCCAGTTGGGCAGAACACGACCCAGGTTAACCTCCTTTTGCTGATTTATGGTGCATGTATCTGTACACACATTATCCGGTGTGTATAGATCCACCGGATCAAGGTCTATGGGGACACCGACCAAGTTATTTGTTTTTATACTAGCTTCAAAATCCATCTCCGAAAACCCATTTGCGTCTATGTTATCAGCACCAAGGATATCAAATCTGTTCGAGGTAAACGGCTTATTAACAGCAGCCTTAGCACCTGTAGACGTCGATAAGTTTGCAGCAGCTTTACTGGAGGATGACGGATGATTAGCAGCCAACTGTTTGGCTATTGCTGTGGGTTTTTGGGGCTGGTTTACAGCAGCTTTATGGTGGTTCGGACCTTGGACAGCCCGGGTAAAATTAAAACCCATACCCCCCTTTTTTGAACCGCTCGTTCCCGGCTTATTAGCATCTTTATTCACAGCTCTTTGGTGCCCATTGCCAACAGACTTTGGCATTACTTTGGGGTTCACTATGGTTCTACCATTCGATTTAGTACAATTGATTATAGGGTCTTTACCTTTGTTGCTAATACGGGCCTGGTTACCCTTCCGATTTATCTGCGTGTACCCATCATCACTCACACCTGGAACACTAGTCTTAGCCGTAACACTAGGCCCGTTCTGAACTTCTGGCTGCTGACCACTTTTACCCTTATCATCAACAGTGCTAGGCCGAACTCTGCATGTATTGAACATGTGACCGAAAACTTTACAATGAGAACATACCGGGGGTTTCCATTGATAAGTGACACTCAATGTACCCACACGAGTAGCCCTATTTGGCGCTGCTGGAAATTCGACTTCAACTTCAGACGGCAGGTTAGATTCAGCCTTTGCTTCTACCAAAACACGGGCATAACCCAGTTTCCCTTGCTGTCCTAAAACTCGGTCCTGTGTGGTTTTGTCCAGCAAAAGGGGTTTACCAATCCCACTAAAGATTTTGCTCATACCCGTTTCTGTCCAAAGTTCTAGGGGGATGTTGTGAACTGTAACCCAAAGGTGGATGCAACTAGGCTCGATTTTTTCAAGACAGAGGCCCGGTTCCCATTTGTTGAGGATTAATGGCACATTGTTCACCATCCAAGGTCCGTTCAGAAGGACCTCTTCCATACCATGTTCACTATAAAATTTAAAATAATAGAAACCACCACTGCTTTTTGATATCTCAGCTATATCATACGAATGCCATAGACGTCTTAAACTCCGGTTGACCACATGAAAGTCCATAGATGTTCCCATAAAATACCCATACAAATGAAGCGAGAAAACCTTTGCGGACTCTAACATATCATCATTAGACAAGATAATGCGACACTTACCTTCCGGGGTTATGACAGGTGGGATGTATTCCAGACGGATCTTGCCTGAACTTTCATTTAATTTTATTTGCTCAGCGAAGGATAAACCTTTCTTACCTTGATTCTGCCAAGCATTTTCAACAACTTCCCGACCCATTTTATCACTTTGTTGCCCATCACTCTTCATTGTTTCCACCAACATCTCTGTATCATTTGCAGCAGGAGAAGTCGGCATTAAACTGTCAGTTTGGGCATGGTTCTCATTGGCTGTTTTTTGGCACAAACCCTGCATATCACCCTCTAAATCCCCAGTAATGATTTGTTCCCCAGGAGTAGGAGCCTTTGCAGGCACCTGTAAGACAGGTACATCGGCATCCATAACCTCCACATAACCATCCATTTGCTGCTGCTGAGACTTAGACACCTGGGGGGTCTTTGCTACGAACTCTTTAACTTTCAACTCAGCTAACATAGGGCAGTATTTAACTGATTTTTTCTGCTTTCTTATGACCCCAAAACCAGCAATTTGAACACTATTTTGTTTTGTACGGGAACGAGTAGTTCGAGTTTTACCTCTGGATTTGTCAAATTCCTGCTGGATTTTCATATCGTGAGCAACATTAGCCGCTCGGATAGCATCCAAATCTGGATCGCCAGACCTTGAATTCAAAACCCTGCTTCTCAAATGTCTGGCTCCTTTCTTCGGTGAGCAAGAGATAGGATTGGCAGGGGAACTAGGGTATGACGAAGCATCTTGGGAGGGCAGATTGCTATCATAATCAGTAGCAAGATTTTCTCTAGGCTTCGAGTTAGGGTTAAACATACCTGCTGAAATGTTGATCCCCACACACGGCTCCAACCTAGTTTCTGAACTAGGAATCGGAGCAGCTGTGTTTTCTTTGACCAAATCAGGTGAAACCCCATGGTGATGTGTGTTATTCACCCCAGATTGGTGACTCGCATCCACCACTACGCAGCCAATTGATGAAGATTCTTCAACATACAGATTTTGAACAGGGGATTGCAAATAAGGGCTACGGAGTAGCGATGGCGGCTGAGGAATAACATCCCCTAAGGGCGCCAAAGAAATACCCGAAGAATCAATGGGGGATAGTACAAGATCTGGGGGCCGATCAGGAGGTAATGGGGGGATTTGTGGTGAGATTAGGTCACCACAAGAAGAAATTTCAGGCATACGGAGAGGGATCGGTTGGGAGAATTTCAGGCATTAAACTGTCACTTTATACATTGAGAGAGCTTATTCGGGGGTCTATACTCCTATTGTCGATTTAAAACGTAAGTAATGTGTAGTAATTTGTAACGGGTTAAAGGTTTGTAAATTGGTTAATGGTTAAGGCCGGAAGGTATGGTGAGCCTCATCCTCAAGGGATAGGCCGTCACGTCACCGCTACGTAAGCGGGGCCTAAAGGGGATGGATCTAGAGGGTGGGGGATGAACCTCTTTATATATATATATATATATATAGGTAAAGAGTACTGTACAAATCTCCTTATCGTACATTACGTACGCTACAATCTCAGCCGCCCGATCATCTTCCCGCATTGAATTCGCATGTTGTTTTTTGTACCACATGCGAAATTGTTACAAAAAAAACATGTTATTTCATCAAAATTAACACATGCTATTTCATTAATTCGCATGTGGATTAATTAGAGACATATAAAATTTCGCATGTGGACAAAAATATAATTAGAGACATACAAATTTCGCATGTGGACAAAAATATAATTAGAGACATACAAATTTCGCATGTGGACATGGCACTAATTCGCATGTGAATGGCACTAGCATGTGGACATGGCACTACTTCGCATGTGGTGTTGATCAAATTCGCATGTGGTGTGGACATGGCACTTTCTTTGAGAACAAGAGAGAGAAACAGAAAGATGATGATTATTCGAAGCAGTGGATCTTGTTTGTGATGGAGTTTTCTGGATGGTGGTCGTAGGAGGTAAGGTGGTTGAAGGTGGTTGATGATCGGAGAGAATGAAGGTGTTCAACGGTGAAGATGATTAAATAGTGACCGGCGACGAATGGTTGAAGATGATGATGAACTGATGAAGATGAGTTGCAGGTTTTAGGGTCGGAGTTCGAATAAGATGATTGAACCGGAAACGAAGAACGAAGGTTGCAGGTGACCGGAGGGAGGTTAACGTCGCCGTATTGTTGCTTGCTGATCTTTTTTCGAGTCCGGCGGTAGTGAAGGAAAAAGGCGACGAGGAATAATGGTGATGGCTGTTTGAATTTACGGTGGTTATCAATGTTTGCCCGCGTTTGATGGATTGAAGATCGTACGGCTGTGGGCATCGCGTACATAATGTAGGATAAGAGGTATTGTACGTTAACCGGCCTATATATATATATATATATATATATATATATATATATATATATATATATATATATATATATATGTGTATATGTATATGTATGTATGTATAGGTGTGTCAGTGAGAGTGAGGGACGGTGAGAACGGCTTCCAGCGGACGGAGATGACGGGCCTGGCCCGGCGCCGGAGCAAGGGGGTGGGGTGACTGGGGCGGCGAGATGGGGACGGGCATGGGGACGAGCCCCATACCGGGTAGTCTAATAGAGAAAAGTGTTTGGATATTTTATGTGGTTTGCCCATTTTTTCATCTTTAGTCCCTAACTTTCTAAAATTACAGCTATAGTTTCCAACTTTTGCAATTTCGTTTCTAGATAGTCCCTTGCGCGGATGGGGATTAGTTTTTTGTGTTAAGTGGATGTGAAATTGGTTTAAAACTTAACAAATTTGAAGGGGTTAAAGTGTAAGAACCAAAACTTTTGTGGTTAAAACATAAAAACAAAATAGTGTCTTGTAGGATGGTTACAAATGCCACAAAAAATTGAGTAAACTACATAAATGCAATAAAAAAGAAAAGTTAAATATATAAGCGTAGATGACATTATTGTAATTAAAAGCAAAATTGAGACCAAAATAAACATGTTAGTTTAGTGGTAAAACAAAAAAGTACAAAAAAAGTGTGGCTGAAAACAAAACATAAAAAGTTTCTTGTAGCTAATGATGTGTTTTAATATATAGGATGACTAGTGTGATTCTTTCACGCTGCGCGGCGGGAATTTGGTCGGTATCGACACTCGCCATAGCAACTAAAAGAGTACCTAAAAACTAAAGGCGTAATACACTTAAAAGAATATCGGCGTGTATTTCCATTAATTGTAAACCACATAAATGAATATTAGTTCTGATAATACCAATACTGGTATTAATATTCTTTCGAAACGGATTTGATTCCACAAAGTAAAATCTTATTTAACAAAACTATTGCCTTACTAAAGGAATTAAAAAGCAAAAAAAAAGCATTTTTATTTTAAAACTCCAATCTCTCGGTACCCAAGCAAAATGAGTAGGTATGAAGAAATATGAGAACACAAACCAAGTCTAGGCTAAAATGATTAAGTGTGAAAAGTTTGATGTCTAAATCAATAAATAAATAACATCACTATTTCTTAGTGTGTTATGAATTTATATATATAAGGGTCAGGATCTAGGGAAAACGGTAAAAATTGTGAGAACAGTGAGAATGCTTATAGATTGTCAGATCAAAACAATCTATGGACAAGATTGGCGCGGTGGCGTTTTAATAAATAACATTTGGACGTGCTTCATTAAGGGTAAAAAGGGTAAAACACCGTTTCTCCAATAAAACGTCATTAAAGATAAAACGTCATCGAAATAAAACGCCATTAAATATAAAACATCGTTAAAGATAAAACGCCATTAAAGATGGGACATGTTACAAACTTAGCAGATAAAGCTGAGTAAAACAGGAAATACAAACAGTAACTGAAAAACGACGGATATTTTATTAATTGCACTTAATTAATAATATATCGCCTAAACTTCGCGTCAAAGACTTCCTATAAACAGGAATGTCTCAGCACCTTCCGTTCATTAAACTAAAAAACAAACGCCATGGTTCCCCAAAACCACTCACTGTAAAACGCCAAAAAGTTAAAAAATCAAAATGGCAAACATCGTTTCTTGGATATTCAATATTGTTCTACGTGAAGTTTTACCGAATTGATTGTTAGTTGAAGAGTGTAACTCAGTAACATTTTGCTGCATGAGATAGACAAATCTTCAAGAAAAAAAGTCTGATGACAGATATATATCATTTTCTGTGCTTTGTTCTTCATTAATATTTGAATGGCATGAATAGACGGATGACGCTGAAGAGTGGGATGAAGATAAAGATGATGTCCAAACAAAAAGCCCATGTCATTTTGTGTTCCAAACATCCACACAAAAAAAAAACTACTTCAACAACAAAAAAAAAACAAATGAATCAAATCAAAGGTCAAAAACGTCATATATTTGTGACAGTTCTTGTAGTTTCAAAGAAGAAAGATACTGGTGACAGTGAAGACTTGGAATAGAAATTCGAGTGGGATTTTTAATTTATTTTTTTCGCTTCTATTTTTTTCTTTCTATGATTTGTTTTCGAATTTTACTTTAAAAAAATACATTGTTTCTCTAAAAAATAACTTATAAAACGCCAAAATGCCACAACGCCAAACTCTACATTTATAATAAAATTCGTGGCATCTTGGGGTTTTACAAAGCATTTTGTTAGATGGGACGTGTTACAGACATAAAACAGATGAAGCTGAAACAAACAGTAAACTGAAGCGACGGAAAATTTATTACTAACATTATAATTAAAACTCACTACATCGGTACTTGAATTTATTTTCTTTTTCAAAAACGGCATAATTACCTACCGTTATATGACTGCATCCAACATGGCGACAAAAAAAAGTCATTATATAAGTAGAACAGGTAAACAAAATTTAACACTCCACGTAATCTCTAACATGCCACACCCTGACTAAAACGCCAAAAAAACTATAAAAAAAGTCTCAAGTTATTGCATGGAGGTTTGATGGGTCGGAGAAACGTTTCGTTCTAAAGTTCTCTGACAGGAGAAGGGTGAAAATCAAGACATTCAAGGTCATACTTAACATGGATGAAGGGGTTCAGAGGGATATTCTGGCCCTTGGGGTTCCAATGGCAAACGATTGTGAAAGAACTCAAAAGGTAATAAGAAGATTGGAAAGAAAATTTTCAGCAGAAGATGATGATGATATTGACGATACTCCTCTACCAACAGTTAGCAGTTTGAGTTTGGATAAAAAAAAAAAAGAACGGTTAAAGTGTCCTATCAACACGGGTTTGAATATTCATTGCCGATGGAAGAAATGCTAAAGAGACTACATCTTTTTGAACAACTCTGTGATTTAGCACCTTCGAACGATGCACCAGGGTTACTACGATATTTAAGTATAGGCTGCAGCAAAGACGAGACGACAAAATGGCGTTATACACCAATGCACAACATGATAATGATGAATCCGAAGAAAGAGATGAACAAAGCGACGGGTACATCTCTGATGTAATCCCATACAAAGAAGGCTACTAGCTTGTTTGATCTCGTCGTATTGTAATCGTTTGAATTATTAATGAATTATTAAGAACGACATGAACGCCAAAAAATTTACATTTATCAGATATATAGGATTATTTCAACTGTTAAATCTACAAAAACGCCAAAAAAATGTATAGTTTGAATTATTAAATGTATATAATGATTTTGGTAACACCATGGACGCCAAAAATGTTAGAATTACTAATTAATTTTATTGAACTTAGGAACACCATAAACGTCAAATTGTTATCTATGTGACACAAGAACGATTAATTGAACGAGACAGATCTAAGAAAGACCAGTAAAATGCCAGATACTTATTGAATATAAATAAACGCCAAACAAATCTTATACACCAAAAAATAAAGCTGTATTGTGACACGAAAAATGAAAAAAAAAAAGGGAAGATAAAAAGACAAAAAAACCCCTCCGTCTTGATAATATCGCGCGCCACGTGTTCCATCAGGATGCGTTCTCACCGTTCTCACACTTTAGGACGTTTTCTCATGAACCCGTTTATATATATATATATATAGAGAGAGAGAGAGAGAGAGAGAGATGAGTTAAAATGGGAACCACTGCGAGTTGTGAGAACCGTGGGAACTTTTTAATCTAACGCGAATTGGCCCAACAAATTTTTGCACAAACGTAGATGAAAACATTATAAACACATCTGTAAAAAAAATTGTCGAGTTGTTAGTTTTGACTTATTCAAAATTTTTTTTACGCTCTGATAAAAAAATAGTTATCAGCTGTTAATTTTTATGCCAGCGTGTAAAAAAAACCTGTATAATTCAAAACTAACGCCTCGACAATTTTTTTTTACTTTTTTTACAGATGTGTTTATAATGTTTTCATCTACGTTTGTGAAAAAAAATGTTTGGCCCAACTCGCGCCGGATCAAAAAGTTCTCACGGTTCTCACAACTCATAGTGGTTTTCATTTGAACCGAATCCTATATATATATATATATATATATATATATATATAGGGGAGCGCTAAAATGAAAACCACCTCCAGTTGTAAGAACCACGAGAACCACTCTCAGCTAAGCAGATTATGCCAACATAAAGGGTATATTGGTCATTTACCCAAAATATCAAATCATTCATTTCTCCTCTGTGTTTTCTTTTAAATTTCCCTCTCCTCTTGTCTTTTCTCTCATCGTCTCTCTCTCTTTGAAGTTTGCAGACCAATTTTAAAGTTACCCAAGTTGCAGACCATCTCTCATCCAACCCCCCATCTCTCATCCAACCACCATCTCTCAAACCAACCATCACACCCATCTCTTTGTCGCCATCCTCACCTATGACCACGTTTTTTACGGTGATTCAACGGCTGCCGGATTTCAAATCGGTCACCGACGGTGGTGGCGGTGACCCTCTGTCTTTCTCCATGTTTTGACGGCGACGGTGGTGGTGGGTTTCGACGACGACTGTGGTGGTGGATTTTGACGGCGACGGAGACAGTGGTGGTGGTGAGGATTGACGGAGATGGTGGTGGCTGTGGTGGGTTTTTTACGGCGACGGTGGTGGTGGTGAGGATTGACGGAAACGGTGGTGGTAAGGTTTTTGCTGGTGATTTTGATGTTTTTGGTTCTGATCTTATGTCCCCGTTTTTTGCTTGTGCCCCTGTTTTTGGTTCTGATCTTGTGTCCCCACTTTTTTTTCGAGATACACTTTGTGTTTGATGTTGTGGGTTTTTTATATTTTTTCCCCAATCGATGACGATAACAATCTATCTGAGACTACCGAGTTTGCGATTTCTGGGTGCGTTCGTTTTGCGTAAAAAAGTTTTTGTAAAAAAAAAAAGTTAAACCGTAAACTTTTTAACGTAAAACGTAAAAAGGTTAACGTAAAACGTAAAAAGTTTAACGTAAAATGTAAAACGCAAAAAGGTTAACGTAAAGTTTTTAACGTAAAACGTAAAAAAAGTTTAACGTAAAACGTAAAAAGGTTAACGTAAAAACGTAAAACGTAAAATGTAAAAAGTATAAAAAATCTGAATTTAAAAATGATTTTAATAAAAAAATTATGTTCAAAAAAATAAAACTAATATAATAATACAAAAAAGTAGGGATGAGCTCGGTACCGTCCGGTACCGAACCGGTACCGAAAGAACCGGTACCGAAAATCCTCAAAAGTGGGTACCGGTACCGAATATACCCGGTTCGGTAAAGTTCGGCACCGGTAGCGGTTCGGTACCGGTACGGTACCGGTATTTGAGAGTAAAATCCGGTAAATACCGGTACCAAACCGGTACCGAAAATGCTAAAAGTCGGTACCGAATCGGTACCGAAAAAGTACCCGGTTCGGTAAATTCGGTACCGAGAACGAATTGCTCATCCCTACAAAAAAGTAATAAAAAACAATAAAGACAAAAAGACAAAATAGAGTAATTTTACTAAACTACCATTTTGGATTAAAATATTAAAGACATAATAAGACAAAAAGTATTTATTATTAATTTTAGTTACTTTTAATCTCATCCATCCATCTTGTTGATCTAATGGCTAGAAAGTGGTTCTCTCGGTTCTTACAACTGAAGGTGGTTTTCATTTTAGCGCTCCCCTATATATATATATATATATATATATATATACTAGTAGGGTGCCCGCGCGATGCGGCGGGGGCGACACTTTGGATTGCGGCACTCGTTGCTGGTAGTTTTCTTATTTGTATATGATAACATTATTGTGGTGGATATATGTCATAAGTGTTACACATGGGAGCCTAACACCTATAATGTCTTGCAATGTTCGATCAACTGCCTCTATCGCCTGACGTTTCGCCATCGATGCCTCATCCCATATAATTAACTTGGAAGACCTAATTAGTTGACTTATAATTCCTAAAATTTTGGGACATAGTTTACTATTTATCTACTAAATATTGTAAATTAGTATTAAATAAATATCGTAAATTAGTATTAAATAATTCCTAAAATTTTGGGATATAGTTTACTATCTATCTACTAATATCGTAAATTAGTATTAAATAATTCCTAAAATTTTGGAACATAGTTTATTTTCTATCTACTAAATATCAAAGTTTTGTTTTGTTATAAAAATTAATAATAAATAAAGTATAGAAAAACTGTTTTAAACATATAAAGATTCGTTTGTTAATAAAAAATACTAAACAAATGACAAAAGTATATTAGTTCAATCGAGATGTAAATTATAAGTGCAATAAAATAACGCAAAACATAAACTTCAAATATAAAATAAACTTTATTATTCATGGGATAGTCTAGATCAAACAAAAACAACTGAAAATGAAAAAAACATAAAAACACTTGATATATTTCATCTAATTTCTCTTATTTTTTGATCCGTTTTTCTTGTTTGTGCTCGAATCAGCAGTATCATCTAATTAATCTTCTTTCTCATCGTCCTCATAATCATCTAAATTTATAACCTCGACCCATTTCCATTCAGAGAGTCTCTTAGATCTTTTCTTTTGATTCTCTTACTTCCGATCCTTAAAAAACAAAAATCTAATAAAAAAGTTAAAAAATGATTAAATAAATTTTATAAAAAAACAAATATTGAATAAAAAAATTTTAAAAAGATTAAATAAATTTTAAAATTACCTCTTTACTAAATTGACGTTGAAGATTAGACTTGTATGGACTGAACATTTCACCATAAGAAATAATTTCAACACTATTATCACCTTCATCCTACAATAAAACACCAAATAATAACATAACGAACTTGTTAATATGAAAGATTATAAGCAAAAATATTACTTAAAAACTAACAAAAGCTTGTTCGACAACTGGGGTGTTTAAATTGGTGTGTTGAATCTGAAAAATCAAATAAGTTAGTATTCACATAAAAGTAAATAAAAGAAAACAATTATTCATTATTGCGATATAACAAAACTTATCATAGAACCGACCTTAGATTTTTCAATATCGCATGCTTGTTTTTTCGCATCAAGTGAATTCAGAACTGGCTCCATATTTTAAATCTGTTTAGCAATAGAAATGTAGAATTGTGAGTGTTTGCTATGTACTTATAGTAGTCCATTAGGGTTTACTTTTAGATTGGTCATCCACTTATTTAGGAAGTTTTTTGTGAGTTTTAAGTTTTTAAAATAAGATGCACATATCCTGTTTAGTTTGTTGTGGCATGTTTAATAGGAAGTTTGTTGTGAGTTTCATCTATAATATATTAAACATGTCACAACAAACTGACTCTGTACAAGTAAAATTAGGGAATATTTTAGTTTATTAATGTCGTTCAAAACAAAAAACTTGGGTAAAAAACAAATGTTAATGCACGGTAGCTAGGTAATGGTCAAAGCTGGCTTGGGTAAAAAACAAATGTTGGCTTTAATCAATTGTACATTTACGCATCGGCTATTTGTACTTTATGAATGCACGGCGAAACTAAAAAAGACAACTATCGAAACGTTTAAAAAAATGTGCCGATCGTCATGGTACATTCGGATTTTTTAAAACATTACGGGTTGTAAGATATCGCAGAAATACATTAAAGAATTAAAGAGGGGGGGGTGTAACTAATTACCCATAATTATGTTAAATGTCAAGGATTTAAATGTAATAGATTGAGGGACTAAAAAATAATTATGGTTTAAAAGACCACTTTACCCTCATTCTAGGGGTTTATTTATAAATAATGGGGGAAGAATTTCTTAACTTTTAGGAATCCTTCCCTCATGTATTATAATATAGTATATATGTATATATATATATATATATGTAGGGAGCCGCTAAAATAAGAACCACCTCCAGTTGTAAGAACCGCGAGAACCACTCTCAACCAATCAGAATATGACAACTCAAAGGGTATTATGGTCATTTACCCCAAATGTCACCCTCTCTCCTCATTTATAAAATGTCAGTTTCTCTCCCCTCATTTATACATGTCAGTCTCTCTCTCCTCAACATACTTTCATCCCTGTTCTCCTTCCTGTTTGTGAGTTTGTGATTACTTCTTCCCACCCTCTCTCTTGCAAATCAAAAGAAAAACCCTCCCCCCTCCGGTTCTCCTTCATCCCTGGTTCTCCTTCAAAAGAAACCACCCCGGTTCTCCTTCATCCCCCCTCCGCCGCCGCAATCATCACAAAGATGAAGTTATTCGCCGGCGTTTCGCCGGTGCTAAACCTTTGATGGAATACCTCTCTCTCATCGTTCCACCGTCAAAATTTAGGGGGGTTTGCTCAGATCTGAATGGGTGTGGCGGTGAGGACTGTCGGAGACGGTGGTGGTGGTGAGGACTGTCGGAGACGGTGGTGGCAATGGTGGGGTTTTCACGGCGACGGTGGTGGTGTTTGGTTAGATATTTTGGTATGCTTTATTAACGTTTTTTTGCTTGGTGATTTTTTGATTGTTTGAATGTTATAATCTGTGAACTTTTTGAATGGTTTTGAATGTTTCGAACAGTGATTTTTGCCAGATTCGAGCAGTGATTTTTGACTTTCTGGGTTTGATTCTGTTGAATCTGGGTTTGAATGTTGTTCATGTTGAATCTGGGTTTGAATGATGTTATTGGGACCTTTTTTGATCCTGTTGAATCTGGGTTTGAATGATATTCTTTTTTTGAATAATGTTCATGTTGAATCTGGGTTTGAATGATGTTCATGTTGAATCTGGGTTTGAATGATGTTCTGTTTTTGGGACCTTTTTGATTCTGTTGAATCTGGGTTTGAATGATGTTCATGTTCCTTCTGGGTTTGGACGATGTTCATGTTCCTTTTGAATGTTTAAACCGGTTGAATCTGGTGGCTTTTTGAATCGGCGGTGATGATGCAAAAAAAAAAAAAACGGACGATGGCACGGCAAGGATGGTGGAGGGTCGGTTTTTGAACCCGCAACCCCACTTTGCAGCCTCTGATGTTCGGAAAATCTGAGCCGAAACTTCGTTTTTTTTTTTCCAGATCCACTCGTTCTTTTTAATTTTTGTTTGTTGGGTTTTTTATATTTTTTTTGAGGCGTCGATGATGATAGCAAACTATCTGAGACACCTACCGAGTAACGATTTTCTGGGTGCATTCGTTTTTGTGTAAAAAAGTTTTTGTAAAAGAAAAAAAACTTAAACCGTAAACTTTTTAAAGTAAACCGTAAACTTTTTTACGTAAAAAGTTTTACGTAAAACGTAAAAAGTTTTACGTAAAACGTAAAACGTAAAAAGTTTTACTTCAAACGTAAAACGTTTTACGTCAAACGTAAAACTTTTTACGTAAAAAGTTTTACGTAAAACGTAAAACTTTTTACGTACCGTAAAACTTTTTACGTAAAACATATAACGTAAAACGTAAAACTTTTTACGTAAAACGTAAAAATTTTAACGTAAAACCTAAAAATTTTAACGTAAAACGTAAAAAGTTTTACGTAAAACGAAAAACGTTAACGTAAAAAAACCGGCGCGTAAAACGTAAAAAAACGTTAACGTAAAAAACCGGCGCGTAAAACGTAAATTACGTTAACGTAAAAATGGCGCGTAAAACGTAAAAAAACGTTAACGTAAAAAACCGGGGCGTAAAACGTAAAAAACCGACGCGTAAAACGTAAAATAACGTTAATGTAAACGACCGGCGCGTAAAACGTAAAAAAACGTTAACGTAAAAAACCGGGGCGTAAAACGTAAAAACGGCGCGTTGAAAAAACGACGCGTGAAAAAACCGGGCGTAAAAACGGCGCGTCAAAAAACGAGGCGTGAAAAGGCCGGGCGTAAAAACGTAAAACGTTAAACGTAAAAATCTGTAAATAAATCTGAATTTGAAAATGTTTAATAAAAAAACTAAGTTTAAAAAATAAAAATCTAATATAATAATACCAAAAAGTAATAAAAAACAATAAAGAAAAAAAGACAAAATAGTGTAATTTTACTTAAATACCCTTTTGGATTAAAATATAAAAGACATAATAAGACAAAAAATACTTAATATTATTTTTTAATGCTTTTAATCTCATCCATCCATCTACTTGATCTAATGGCTAGAAAGTGGTTCTCGCGGTTCTTATAACTGGAGGTGGTTCTCATTCTAGCGGTCCCCTATATATGTATGTATATATATATATATATATATATATATATATAGGTGAAGTACTGGAAGAAACCCACTTGAGTTGAAAAAACTCAAGAAAACCCTATGTAACATTTTTATTTTTTCTAAACAAAAAATGGAATGTAACATAAACATATTTAAACATTGTTATAAAAAAAATGTAAAAAGCACTGCCTAGTTTTTTAATTTAAATGTTCAAAATCTGTATATTACATTTTTGTGGACATATATATTATGTACATGAAAATTTTAACAAAAAACCTACCTGACGCTTTTTTTTACAAAAATGTTCAAATATATGTGTGTTATATTCCCTTTTTTTTAGAAAAAATAAAAATGTTCAATAGGGTTTTTACAAAGGTTTCTTGAGTTTTTTTCAACTCAAGTGGGTTTTCATATATATATATATATAGGGGAGGGTTCATTGGGGAACACTAAAAAAGTGGGGAACTGGGGAAAAGGGGCATTTTTGTCCAAATACTTTTCTAATTCTAAAAAACTCAACGGCCGGGCATTCAACCGGAAAATCATGTTCTTCATATTATCACCACCACATCCACCGCCGGCGCCGGTGGATTCTTCCTCACGAACAGAAATCGGCGATACATTGTAAATGATTTTCGATTTCCAAGCAACTGAATAAGGAACCGAAATCGGCGATTCTCTGTAAATTGTTAGTTCACGGTTGTCAGTGATTCACCGGTTCAACGTTTGTCTCTTAATTCTGGTAATCTGGTGCTTAAATCATATAGCAGTGCGAAACGGTAACCGGAAACGGAACGTACATTTCTCAGTGAAGATATTTCGATGCAGATTCAGTAACAACAGTTTGAAATCGATCAAATCATCTCTCATCAGGTAAATAGTTAACCTAATCTTCGAGTTTTTGTGTTTTATTTCATGAAATCCTTTAGGTTTAGACTGATTTTAATGAAACTATTAACCTAATTTGTAATGAATCGAGGAACATAATATCTAACTTCATGCTGTAATTTTCTATATCAAAATTTTAATATTAGGGCAAATTTTACATGTTAAAGTTTGATTTAGTTGTACATTCTCTGCTATAGTCAGACTATTGCAGGTAACAATTGTTGTGGCGGTGGTCCATTTGATGGTGACGGTAACAACGAACAATGGTGGCTATTTTATTTACTTTAATTGGGACGAATTGTTGCTTTATCCGTTGGATCCAATGAGGTTCTAGATGAGGGATGTAAATTTAAGTACTTCAACTATGGATCTCTGTGTTAGATTAAATATTATTTATTTAGTATTTAATCTTGTAGCCTATATAATCATTTATATTATATTAGATCAAAATATATTAATGACCTATTATAATTAGTTGGTAATTGTTGATGGACCATATTACCCTTATTAACTAATTAGGTTTCCTCTTGGGTGTATAAATAAGGGGCTTATTAGAGAGTTAAAGGGTTACACAAGTTAGATAATTACACAATCCTACAACCCTCATTAACATCAATTCGAACTCTCTCCCCATAACCGAACCTTACCCTACTTTCGGTTTTCATCACCATCATCACTTTACACCCTAAGGAGGAACCGGATCATACTGACAAAGATGTCGAACTCTATGGCTGGATCTCTGACTGGATTCTCCACTGCTTTGAATGCTATAACAGGTATGTATTTTCATGTTTTCCATCATGTTTAAACAGAACTGATCAACATGTGGTATCAGAGCATATGTTGATAAATCAGTTCTGTTTTTCGTATCCATTATTATCGGATCAAAAATCTAGAAAACGGAAGTTTTAAAGCATTAAAATCAAAAACTGTTTTCGGGTTTCATTATGGCCGAAATCCCTGTTTTCGGAAATTATTATTTGATATATTGACCCGAAATCATAAAAGGATTAAGCTTATTGTCACGAAATCCATTACAAAACCATTAAAATCAGGTTTCGGATTTCCAGATTATGTTCTTATTATTTTAGGGTTCATCATTTATGTTCTAAGAAACTCGAAAAATTCATAAGATTTGGAATATAATTTTGGATTAGTAAGTGTTTTACTGTTTTGATCTAAATTTTTATCTATTAAATTTTCGAAAACTGTTAAAGAGATAATCAGTTATTATTTTCGAAATCCTTGATAAGTTTAGATCATGATTAAAACAGGAAATACTATCTCAAATCCCTTAAATTTCGAGTTTCAGTTTTATCACAATCAGCAGCTGTTAACAGAGATCACGACTCGAGACTAAGGTTGCGACTCGCAACCACAATCATCACAAGTCGAGACTAAGGTTGCGACTCGCAACCACAATCATCACAAGTCGAGACTAAGGTTGCGACTCGCAACCACAATCATCACAACTCGAGACTGAGATTGCGACTCGAAACTAAGATTGCGACTCGATCCGTGCTAACAGGTGGTTTGCTATTAAATACTTGGTTTTGTTTACACTTACTTACTTAATTAATCAGAATCAGATAATTTTTGCAAAACCAAAATAGCTTAACTTGAATGAGCTTCTGATGTGTTAATTCTGGCCAAAGCTGATTTAATACATCTATTTATTGTTCAAGTATTATAAAAGCTATGTTAAGTATGCATTACAAACCTGAAATGTCTTAATTCTGGCCAAAGCTGATTTAATTCATTTATGTTTAGCATGACTTGACAAGTGCATAACTAAAGTGATTGTCTCATCTCTGGCCAAAGCTGATTTGTCACAATTACTTTGCACACATATTTAAATGATTACACTTCTGGCCAAAGCTGATTTGTCTTCGTTTAAATAGAATTTTACTAAGTCTATTATTTTGATGTTAGTAATAGACATTATCACAGCTTCATAATTATAATGGTCATTACTTATGCCTGCCTTAGTATAACATGCCCTTAGATCACATTAAGACTTCTTTCTTAGTATCATAACTTGCTCATCTTATTTCCACTATCAGCACCCAATCAAGGGATTCCACCATTGACTGGTGATAACTTTGCTGCTTGGAAGGATGCCCTCATGCTTACTCTTGGGCTGTTGGACTTTGATTATGCTCTAAGAGAGAATAAGCCAGCGGACCTTACTGCCACAAGTACTGCTGCTGAGCAGTTACTTCATGATAAGTGGACTAGATGTAACCGCATGTCTCTCATGTTCATGAAGCAGTCCATTCATAACTCAATCAGAGGGGCCATTCCTGATTCTGAAGATGCTAAAACCTATCTGGCTTCTGTGGAGGATCAATTCAAGGGAACATCAAAAGCACACGCTAGCACTCTTATCCTCAAGCTGGTGACGACTAAGTATGATGGGAGGAGCGGCATTCGCGAACACATCATGATGATGCATGACATGGCCAATAAGTTGAAGGGCCTAGAGATGGAGATCAGTGATGGTTTTCTTGTTCACTTCATCATCACTTCGCTTCCTTCGTCCTATGAAGCATTCAAGATCAATTACAACACTCAGAAGGACAAATGGACGATGAGTGAGCTGATCGCTATGTGCGTGCAGGAGGAAGAGCGTATGAAGATGGATCGCCATACTGATGTTGCTAACTTCACCACCTCCAGCTCAAAGAAGAGGAAGAACAATTATCCAATAAAGGATGCTTCTAAGGTTCAAAAGCCAAATCCAACTCCTAATACAAGTGCACCTTCCAGCTCTAAGACCTCCTTAGGCAAACCCTATTGCAAGTTCTGTAAGAAAACAGGACATAAGCAAAAGGAATGCCCTGACTTCAAGGAGTGGCTGGCTAAGAAAGGTAACGATTTTTTCATGATACTTGAGTCCTTTAATTTAAATGTTCCTGCTAATTCTTGGTGGTTTGATTCTGGTTCTATGGTACATGTTACCAATTCACTTCAGGGATTCCTTACAATCCGGAAGCTGGGAAGAAACCAAAGAACACTTAAAGTTGGAGATGATCGAGAATTAGAAGTGAAGGCCATAGGAACATTACAATTATTTTTGAAAACTGGTTTATGTATTAAACTTTATGATACCTTATATGTTCCTGAGGTAACTCGGAACCTTGTATCAGGACCAAAGTTAGACATGGACGGTTTTGTTGTTTCCCATGGTCATCGCAAACTCTCTATTCTCTATGATTCCATTGTTTATGGTACTGGCATTCTGGATGGTGGTCTCTATAGATTAGAACTAGATGATAATTTTTCCAAATCTTTGTTGTCATATAATATTAATGAATCACTCACAAAGATGGAAAAGAAACAGGTTCGAGACTTAGAGACTTCATCTATGTTGTGGCATCAATGTTTAGGCCACATCTCAAGAGAACGATTAAATCGTCTCGTAAAGGATGAAGTCTTACCTCCTCTCGATTTCACCGATTTTGGAACATGTGTCAAATGTCTCAAAGGAAAAATGACATTAGCAAATAAAAAAGGTGCCACTAGGAGCTCTAATTTATTAGAACTCATTCACACTGACATTAGTGGTCCTTATCAAATTGCTGGTATAACAGGACATACTTCATTTATCACTTTCATTGATGATTATTCTCGTTACATGTACTTGTATCTTATTAAGGAGAAATCTGAATCTCTAACAACTTTTAAAGATTATAAAGCTGAAGTTGAAAAGCAATTAGATCGTCAGATTAAAGTTGTGAGATCAGATAGAGGCGGTGAATATTATGGAAGACATACTGATGTGGGTCAAGCTCCTGGTCCATTTTATGAGTTTTGTAAGGGCCAGGGGATTGTGAACCAATACACCATGCCTGGTACACCTCAGCAGAATGGTGTCGCTGAAAGAAGAAATCGTACCCTTATGAACATGGTGCGCAGTATGTTAGCCAACACTAATTTACCATTATTCCTCTGGACTGAAGCGTTAAAAGCAGCTGTTCATATACTCAATAGAGTTCCTTCTAAGTCTGTCCCTAAAACTCCTTATGAACTTTGGACAGGAAGGAAACCGAGTCTTAAATATATGAAAGTATGGGGCTGCATTGCTGAAGCAAAACTTTACAATCCTTTCCTAAGGAAACTTGACCCTAAAACAGTTACCTGCTTCTTTATCGGGTATCCTGATCACTCGAAGGGTTATCGTTTCTATTGTCCTTCCCATGTCACCCGTATTGTTGAAACCAAGCGTGCTGCGTTCCTGGAGGATTTCAAGGTCAGTGGGAGCAGTACTAACCCTTACGAAGAATTGCAAGAAGTACAAGAAGCGGGGGGGAGAGACTCGTCGCTTATCATTACTCCGTTTACTCCTCTTGTACCCCATGCAACTGCACCTGAAGTCACTGCACAAAATCCATCTCCACAATCAGAACCCATTATACCTCATAACGAAGGCACATCAAACGCTCAAAACCAAGACAACGCTGAACCCGATAATCAACTCAGGAGGTCATCTAGGCAAAGAAGGCCTACTAATTGGGATGATTATGTTACCTACCTGACTGAAATGGATGCTGGAAAGCTCAATGATCCTATCTCTTATAATGAAGCCATTAGCAGTGATCAGTCTTCTGAATGGAACAAAGCAATGATTGATGAGCTTGAATCCATGAAGAAAAATGACGTTTGGGATTTAGTCGAATTACCCAATGGTGCCAAACCTGTAGGTTGTAAATGGGTGTTCAAAACAAAACTGGATCCGAATGGGAACGTTGAACGCTACAAAGCGAGATTGGTTGCAAAGGGCTACACTCAGAAAGAGGGAATTGATTATCAAGAGACGTTTTCACCTGTCTCTCGTAAAGATTCATTAAGGATCGTCATGGCCCTAGTAGCTCATTTTGATTTAGAGCTGCATCAGATGGACGTCAAAACTGCTTTCCTTAACGGAGACTTAGACGAAGATGTTTACATGAAACAACCTGAAGGCTTTAAACCTGAAGGTCAGGAGCATCTAGTCTGTAAGTTGAAGAAATCCATTTATGGGTTAAAACAAGCATCACGTCAATGGTACCTCAAGTTTGATGAAGTCATGAAGAGGCAAGGTTTTATGAAGAATCAAGTGGATCAATGCACCTACCTCAAGATGAGTGGGAGTAACTTTACTATACTTGTCCTTTACGTAGATGATATTCTATTGGCAAGTAATAGTTTAGACATGTTGCATGAGTCGAAGCGTTTACTCTCGCATAACTTCGACATGAAGGATCTCGGAGATGCTTCTTACGTCATTGGCATCGAAATTCACCGAGATAGACACAGAGGGATCTTAGGATTGTCTCAAAAGACTTACATAGATCGTGTCCTTACACGTTACAACATGCAACAGTGCAAACCCTCCGTCGCTCCAGTAGTTAAGGGAGATGTTTTCGGTTCATTCCAGTGTCCGACAACAGAGGTTGAAAAGGAGCAAATGAGCCAGATACCTTACGCGTCAGTAGTCGGGAGCCTGATGTATGCTCAAGTCTGTACTCGCCCAGATATCGCTTACATTGCTGGAATGCTAGGTCGTTATCAGACTAATCCTGGCCTAGATCACTGGAAAGCAGCTAAGAAGGTCCAGATATCTGCAAGGGACGAAAGACTATAAACTGACTTATAGAAGAAGTGATCACTTAGAAGTGGTAGGTTATTCTGATTCTGACTTTGCCAAATGCAAAGATGACAAGAAATCCACTCCGGGCTACATCTTTATGTTAGCAGGCGGACCTATCTCATGGAAGAGTCATAAACAACAGTTAACTACAACTTCCACAATGATGGCAGAGTACATTGCTATTTATAACGCAACCTGTCATGGAATGTTGCTTAGAAATCTGATCACTGGACTCAAAATCGTTAATTCCATTTCTAGACCATTGAAGCTTTACTGTGATAATTCAGCTGCCGTTAGTTTCTCGAACAGTAACAGTTCGACTGGAGCTGGTTTATATCTTGATACGAAGTACTTGTTCGTACGTGAACGAGTTGAGGAAAATAATCTTTGTATTGAGTATATTAGTACTAAAGATATGCTTGCGGATCCGATGACTAAAGGTCTCCCACCTAAAGTTTTCGAAGAACATGTATCGAATATGGGACTTATTAAAGACCTTATTTAATGGCATATTGTACTAGCTTATGTTTTAATTAATAAAATTTCCTCAGTTTGATTTTGTATGTCTCTAACATATGTTCTGCCGGTGTAATGACATATAGACAAATATAAATACAAATCAGACGCTAAAGGGCTTATACATATTTTGATCGTAACTGTTAGGTTTTAAATTGAGGCTATAGTATGATTAATGGGGGTCCTGAGTCGAATGATGATTCAACGGCTGTATTTCTCTGCTATAGTTCTTGGTTTAAGGCTAAAATGGGTGTTAACTCCTGGCCAGGCTTACCTAATACTCATGATAAATGATTACTTGGCTAAGTGGGAGAATGTTAGATTAAATATTATTTATTTAGTATTTAATCTTGTAGCCTATATAATCATTTATATTATATTAGATCAAAATATATTAATGACCTATTATAATTAGTTGGTAATTGTTGATGGACCATATTACCCTTATTAACTAATTAGGTTTCCTCTTGGGTGTATAAATAAGGGGCTTATTAGAGAGTTAAAGGGTTACACAAGTTAGATAATTACACAATCCTACAACCCTCATTAACATCAATTCGAACTCTCTCCCCATAACCGAACCTTACCCTACTTTCGGTTTTCATCACCATCATCACTTTACACCCTAAGGAGGAACCGGATCATACTGACAAAGATGTCGAACTCTATGGCTGGATCTCTGACTGGATTCTCCACTGCTTTGAATGCTATAACAGGTATGTATTTTCATGTTTTCCATCATGTTTAAACAGAACTGATCAACACTCTGGTCTCATTTATGAAATTTTCTATTGTATATATCTGTTAGCGATAGTTCGGTACAGTTATATTAGCATGTAATCATCATATGATTGAACAAAACATGTTCATGACACTGGTTTTATAAGCATGTGATAGTCTTTACAGCCTTTGATTAATTAATATCATATCTATTAAGGACTTAGGTCATATTGAATGTGATAAAATCTCTATTCTAGCACTGCAACACTCAAAGAAACAAATGAGTAAAGAGAGAAGATCAAGGGAACATTAGTAAATATTAGATCGTTTAATGTGCTCGGTTTTATCTTTCTGTTATAGATTCTCTTGTTAAACGTGTGATTTATCTTTTTTACTCTGTTGCTGCTCAGACTGTTATGGCCTGATGCTTGATAGCATTGAATCAAAGCTTTTAGCATTTCAGTGAGAGGGTGTTACTTGTTAGGTATGTGATAACATTGCTAATATGTGCTTTCTATTATCAGACACATGCTAGTGTATTGTTCATTATCTAATATTTTCTGCATCCCACATAGATTTCCTATGGCCATTCTCTAATATATCGTGTTTTATTTTTTTTCTTGTTATTGCAAATTTGTATTGCAGCATGGAGGGCGTGTCCTTCAGGCTGATGAAATGGGTCTTGAAAAGACTTCAGGTAAAATTCTGTTGGCAAGTACTTGATAATTTAAGCATTTTAAAATTCTGTTTAAGAAACTATGGATAGAATGTATTAGAATTGATAAGGCCACTCATTGCCTAATTGTGCAATTAGACAAATATTATACATACAGAATAAACATAACAAAATTACATTGCAACCTATATTGATTATGCCATAACGCTAAGAAAATTTGTTTAATTGTGTAATTACTACTTGTCTTACTTCAATTTTTATTTGTAGCTATGTAGTTGAAATACCTAAAACTAACATGATATCCAAAAAATGATTATGATTTATTGATAATGATCAGCTAGTATGTTTTTGAGTCTTAATACCATGTTTTTGTGTATCAATGCTTTTGGTCGATTGATACGAATAAATGTAGATAGACTCGTTTAGGCTTGCAAGCCTGACGAGCTTAGGCTCGTCTACTAAACAAGATTAGTTTAGGTTCGGGCTCGGCTTGTAAACAAGTTTAAATAAACTCGGTTCGGCTCGCTTGTTTACTAGACGACTTTAGATAAGGGGTAAATGTTATTAAAAACTAATATTACACTAAGTCTTGACGAGCTTTACATGTTAGACTCAAGCTCAAGCTCAATAAATAAACGAGCTTTATTTTAGGCTCAAGCTCGGCTCGTTTCGATCTTTTTTTAAGTAGCTCATGGGCTGCTTGGCTCGTTTGCACCCGATTCCGTTATGAGTTATTTTGAGTAGCTCATGGGCTGCATAGACTCCCTTTCCTTTTTTGAGTAGCTCGGCTTGGAAAAGCCATGAGCTCAGTCAAATTTAAACCAACGATGACATTGATAGTATTGAAGAAATAGAGCAACAGATGTTAGCTACAGAGGCAGCCAACATTAATGTGTCATGGCTTCGAGCTCACTTGGACGTCATCCGCAAAAGGAAGGAGGCCAGCAAGAAGTGTAGTTTGGTTACGGAAACGAACGTGAACACTGTTTTGGTTAAGAAGGCTGCTCAAGTGGATCTTCGCGAGAGATGTGTGGAGTTCATGGCTGCGCAAGAACGGTTTGAAGAGGCTGAAAGATGTGTGAGAGTATTCCATCTTGTTGAAAAGAATCTAAATGACAATATCTTGGAATCTAAAGGTAATAGAGACTCATGGGCAAGACAACTAGTTGTATAGGCTAACTATATCATGCTAGGATGCGTAATTATTACAAAGTTGCCCTGAAACACCTTATATTTTGTCAAACGGGGAGCGGCCTTTTTTTTACAAAGAAGAGGGTTAGATTTTGTTTATATATTAATACAGTCAATATATAATGCAGTCAAATAAAGTCTATTATTTAACGTTTAATATGTTAAATTTATTTTTATTAATATTTTGAGCCCACACAGACTCTATTTCTTTCTTCATGCTAAACAATTCCCTCAAACCCTATCAAATCCATACTCACACAAATGTTATTTTTAAGTTTTTTAACTTTAACATGAAATTCAATATATAATGCAGTCATATAATGTCTGTTATTTAACATTTAACATGTTAAATTTATTTACTTTCATATTTTGAGCCTGCATAAACTGCATTTCCTTCTTCCTGCTACACAAATTCCCCAAATCCATACTCACACAAAAGTTATTTTATTTTTTTAAACTCTAATCCGAAACTCAATATATAATGTGGTAAAATAGAGTTGAACCGAATCTAATTGATCAATGCAAACTTTTATTTAACATGTTAAATTTATTTATTTTAATATTTCGAGTACGCATAGTTTCTATTTCCTTCTTCTGGTTACACAAATGCCCTACCCTCCCAGACCCATCCTCACAAAAAACTTTATTTTAATTTTTTGAACTTTAATACAAATTCAATATATAATGCGGCCAAATAATGTCTCTAATTTAACATTTGACATGTTAAATTTATTTATTCTAATATTTTGAGCCCGTGTAAACTCCATTTCCTTCTTCTAGCTACAGAAATCTCCATAACACTCATTTAAGATGTTAAATTTATTTATTTTAATATTTTGAATCCGCATAGACTATATTTCCTTCTACTGGCTACACAAATGCCCTACCCTCCAAGATCCATCCTCATACAAAACTTTATTTTAATTTTTTGAATTCCAAAACGAACGTCAATATATAATGCAGTCAAATAAAGTCTATTGTTTAACATTTAATATGTTAAATTTTTTTTTATTAATACTTTGAGCCCACACAGAATCTATTTCTTTCTTCCTGATAAACAATTCCCCCAAACCCTATCAAATCCATACTCGCACAAACGTTATTTTAAGTTTTTTAACTTTAACAAGAAATTCAATATATAATACAGTCATATAATGTCTGTCAGTTAACATTTAACTTGTTAAATTTATTTACTTTCATATTTTGAGCCCGCATAAACTGCATTTCCTTCTTCCTGCTACACAAATTCCCTAAATCCATACTCACACAAACGTTATTTTATTTTTTAAACTCTAATCCGAAACTCAATATATAATGTGGTAAAATAAAGTTGAACCGAATCTAATTGATCAATGCAAACTTTTATTTAACATGTTAAATTTATTTATTTTAATATTTCGAGTACGCATAGCTTCTATTTCCTTTTTCTGGTTACACAAATGCCCTACCCTCCCAGATCCATCCTCACACAAAACTTTATTTTAATTTTTTGAACTTTAAGGCAAATTCAATATATAATGCGGTCAAATAACGTCTCTCATTTAACATTTAACATGTTAAATTTATTTACTCTAATATTTTGAGCCCGTGTAAACTCTATTTCCTTCTTCTGGCTACAGAAATCTCCATAACCCTCATTTAAGATGTTAAATTTATTTATTTTAATATTTTGAATCAGCATAGACTCTATTTCCTTCTACTGGCTACACAAATGCCCTACCCTCCAAGATCCATCCTCACACAAAACTTTATTTTAATTTTTTGAATTCTAAAACGAACGTCAATATATAATGTAGTCAAATAAAGTCTATTATTTAACATTAAATATGTTAAATTTATTTTTATTAATATTTTGAGCCCACTCAGACTCTATTTTCTTTCTTCCTGCTACACAAGTCCCTCAAACCCTATCAAATCCATACTCACACAAACGTTATTTTAAGTTTTTTTAACTTTAACACGAAATTCAATATATAATGTAGTCATATAATGTCTGTCGTTTAACATTTAACATGCTAATTTTATTTACTTTCATATTTTGAGCCCGCATAAACTGCATTTCCTTCTTCCTTCTACAAAAATTCCCCAAATCCATACTCACACAAATGTTATTTTATTTTTTAAACTCTAATCCGAAACTCAATATATAATGTGGTAAAATAAAGTTGAACCGAATCTAATTGATCAATGCAAACTTTTATTTAACATGTTAAATTTATTTATTTTAATATTTCGAGTACGCATAGCTTCTGTTTCCTTCTTCTGGTTAAACAAATGCCCTACCCTCCCAGATCCATCCTCACACAAAACTTTATTTTATTTTTTTGAACTTTAATACCAAATTCAATATATAATGTGGTCAAATAATGTCTCTCATTTAACATTTAACATGTTAAATTTATTTATTCTAATATTTTGAGCCCGTGTAAACTCCATTTCCTTCTTCTGGCTACAGAAATCTCCATAACCCTCATTTAAGATGTTAAATTTATTTATTTTAATATTTTGAATCCGCATAGACTCTATTTCCTTCCACTGGCTACACAAATGCCCTACCCTCCAAGATCCATCCTCACACAAAACTTAAATTTAATTTTTTGAATTCTAAAACGAACGTCAATATATAATGTAGTCAAATAAAGTCTATTAGTTAACGTTTAGTATGTTAAATTTATTTTTATTAATATTTTGAGCCCACTGAGACTCTATTTCTTTCTTCCTGCTACACATACCCCTCAAACCCTATCAAATCTATACTCACACAAACATTATTTTAAGTTTTTTAACTTTAACACGAAATTCAATATATAATGCAGTCATATAATGTCTGTCGTTTAACATTTAACATGTAAAATTTATTTACTTTCATATTTTGTGCCCGCATAAACTACATTTACTTCTTCCTGCTACACAAATTCCCCAAATCAATACTCACAAAAATGTTATTTTATTTTTTTAAACTCTAATCCGAAACTCAATATATAATGTGGTAAAATAAAGTTGAACCGAATCTAATTGATCAATGCAAACTTTTATTTAACATGGTAAATTTATTTATTTTAATATTTCGAGTACGCATAGCTTCTATTTCCTTCTTCTGGTTACACAAATGCCCCTCCCTCCCAGATCCATCCTCACACAAAACTTTCTTTTAATTTTTTGAACTTTAATACCAAATTCAATATATAATGCGGTCAAATAATGTCTCTCATTTAACATTTAACATGTTAAATTTATTTATACTAATATTTTGAGCCAGTGTAAACTCCATTTCCTTCTTTTGGCTACAGAAATCTCCATAACCCTCATTTAAGATGTTAAATTTCTTTATTTTAATATTTTGAATCCGCATAGACTCTATTTCCTTCTACTGGCTACACAAATGCCCTACCCTCCAAGATCCATTATCACACAAAACTTTATTTTAATTTATTGAATTCTAACACGAACGTCAATATATAATGTAGTCAAATAAAGTCTATTATTTAACATTTAATATGTTAAATTTATTTTTATTAATATTTTGAGCCCACTCAGACTCTATTTCTTTCTTCCTGCTAAACAAGTCCCTCAAACCCTATCAAATCCATACTCGTACAAACGTTGTTTTAAGTTTTTTAACATTAACACGAAATTCAATATATAATGCAGTCATATAATGTCTGTCATTTAACATTTAACATGTTAAATTTATTTACTTTCATATTTTAAGCCCGCATAAACTGCATTTCCTTCTTCCTGCTACACAAATTCCCCAAATCCATACTCACACAAGCGTTATTTTATTTTTTAAACTCTAATCCGAAGCTCAATATATAATGTAGTAAAATAAAGTTGAACCGAATCTAATTGATCAATGCAAACTTTTATTTAACATGTTAAATTTATTTATTTTAGTATTTCGAGTATGCATAGCTTCTATTTCCTTCTTTTGTTACACAAATGCCCTACCCTCCCAGATCCATCCTCACACAAAACTTTATTTTAATTTTTTGAACTTTAATACCAAATTTAATATATAATGCGGTCAAATAATGTCTCTCATTTAACATTTAACATTTAACATTTAACATGTTAAATTTATTTATTCTAAAATTTTGTGCCCGTGTAAACTCCATTTCCTTTTTCTGGCTACAGAAATCTCCTTAACCCTCATTTAAGATGTTATATTTATTTATTTTAATATTTTGAATCCGCATAGACTCTATTTCCTTCTACTGGCTACACAAATTTCCTACCCTCCAAGATTCATCCTCAAACAAAACTATATTTTAATTTTTTGAATTCTAAAACGAACGTCAATATATAATGTAGTAAAATAAAGTCTATTATTTAACGTTTAATATGTTAAATTTATTTTTATTAATATTTTGAGCCCACACAGAATCTATTTCTTTCTTCCTGCTATACAAGTCCCTCAAACCCTATCAAATCCATACTCACACAAATGTTATTTTAAGTTTTTTAACTTTAACACGAAATTCAATATATAATGCAGTCATATAATGTCTGTCATTTAACATTTAACATGTTAAATTTATTTTCTTTCATATTTTGAGCACGCATAAACTGCATTTCCTTATTCCTGCTACACAAATTCCCCAAATCCATACTCACAAAAATGTTATTTTATTTTTTTAAACTCTAATCCGAAACTCAATATATAATGTGGTAAAATAAAGTTGAACCGAATCTAATTGATCAATGCAAACTTTTATTTAACATGTTAAATTTATTTATTTTAATATTTCGAGTACGCATAGCTTCTATTTCCTTCTTCTGGTTACACAAATGCCCTACCCTCCCAGATCCATCATCACACAAAACTTTCATTTAATTTTTTGAACTTTAATACCAAATTCAATATATAATGTGGTCAAATAATGTTTCTCATTTAACATTTAACATGTTAAATTTATTTATTCTAATATTTTGAGCCCGTGTAAACTCTATTTCCTTCTTTTGGCTACAGAAATCTCCATAACCCTCATTTAAGATGTTAAATTTATTTATTTTAATATTTTGAATCCGCATAGACTCTATTTCCTTCTACAGGCTACACAAATGCCCTACCCTCCAATATCCATCCTCACACAAAACTTTATTTTAATTTTTTGAATTCTAAAACGAACGTCAATATATAATGCATTTAAATAAAGTCTATTATTTAACGTTTAATATGTTAAATTTATTTTTATCAATATTTTGAGCCCACACAGACTCTATTTCTTTCTTCCTGCTACACAAGTCCCTCAAACCCTATCAAATCCATACTCGCACAAACGTTATTTTAATTTTTTTAAATTTAACACGAAATTCAATATATAATGCAGTCATATAACGTCTGTCATTTAACATTTAACATGTTAAACTTATTTACTTTCATATTTTGAGCCCGCATAAACTGCGTTTCCTTCTTCCTGCTACACAAATTCCCCAAATCCATACTCACACAAACGTTATTTTATTTTTTAAACTCTAATCCGAAACTCAATATATAATGTGGTAAAATAAAGTTGAACCGAATCTAATTGATCAATGCAAACTTTTATTTAACATGTTAGATTAATTTATTTTAATATTTCGAGTAGGCATAGCTTCTATTTTCTTCTTCTGGTTACACAAATGTCCTAACCTCCCAAATCCATCATCACACAAAACTTTATTTTAATTTTTTGAACTTTAATACCAAATTCAAGATATAATGCGGTCAATTAATGTCTCTCATTTAACATGTTAAATTTATTTATTCTTATATTTTGAGCCTGTGGAAACCCAATTTCCTTCTTTTAGCTACATAAATCTCCATAACCCTCATTTAAGATGCTAAATTTATTTATTTTAATATTTTGAATCCGCATAGACTCTATTTCCTTCTACTGGCTACACAAATGCCCTACCCTCCAAGATCCATCCTCACACAAAACTTTATTTTAGTTTTTTGAATTCTAAAACGAACGTCAATATATAATGCAGTCAAATAAAGTCTATTATCTAACGTTTAACATGTTAAATTTATTTTTATTAATATTTTGAGCTGACATAGACTCTATTTCTTTCTTCCTGCTACACAAGTCCCTCAAACCCTATCAAATCCATACTCGCACAAACGTTATTTTAAGTTTTTTAATGCTAATCCGAAATTCAATATATAATATGGTCAAATAAAGTTGAACCAAATCTAACTGATCAATGGAAACTCTCATTTAACGTGTTAAATTTACTTATTTAAATACTTTGAGTGCGCATAGACTATGCTTCCTTCTTCTTGCTACAGAAATGCTCTACCCTCCTAAATCCATCCTCACAAAAAAACTTTATTTTAATAATTTTAACTATAATACGAAATTCAATATATAATATGTCAAATAATGTCTCTCATTTAACATTTAAAATGTTAAATTTATTTACTTTAATATTTTGAGCCGCATAAACTGCATTTCCTTCTTCCTGCTACACAAATTCCCTAAATCCGTACTCACACAAACGTTATTTTATTTTAACTCTAATCCGAAATTCAATATATAATGTGGTAAAATAAAGTTGAACCGAATCTAATTGATCAATGCAAACTTTCATTTAACTTGTTAAATTTATTTATTTTAATATTTTGTGTACGTATAGTATAGCTTCTATTTCCTTCTCCTGGTTACACAAATGCCCTACCCTCCCAAATCCATCCTCATACAAAACTTTATTTTAATTTTTTGAACTTTAATACCAAATTCAATATATAACGGGGTCAAATAATGTCTCTCCTTTAACATTTAATATGTTAAATTTATTTATTTTTATATTTTGAATCCACATAGACTTCATTTCTTTCTTACTGCTATACAAATCCACCAAACCCTACCAAATCCGTACTCACAAAACTTTATTATATGTTTGGAAGTCTAATACGAAATTCAATATATAATGTGGTCAAATAAAGTTGAATTTAAGCTAGTTGATCAATTCAAAATCTCATTTAACATGTTAAATTTATTTATTTTAATATTTTGAGCCTATATAGACTCCATTTAACATGTTAAATTATGTGAACAATATTAGTTAAAATGGTTGGATATTTAACTTTATTGTCACCATCTAAGAATGATTCCTAAAACTTGAATTATACTTTTTTTTTTGAATCTTACGGAATTTGTTCTAAAAACCGAATGGTTAAAAAATCAAAAACCGAACGCTTTGGTTGGTTTTGATTTTACCATAAAATGAACCAAACCATGCACACCCCTAGCTAGAGTACAATTGAAAAGGATTTAGTACGATTGCATAATGGACGTGTCTAATTTTATATGAAGTAAGAATTCTCCTTGGTTTTATATGCAAAGATCTGAAAAAAATTAATATGTTAGATTAAATTTTTTTGTTATTTATATTTAATAATGAATGGTTTCTCGGTTTCTCACATTTTTTGTGTTCCTATTGAACCCAACCCTCGTTCACTATTTTTAAAATTATTTTTTGAATTTTTTATATAAAGATGTGTTAGAAGTCATTCTAATAAAAAACTACTTATGTAAAAAAGAATTTGTAACCTTTTTAATGTGCTTTTTACGCATATTTTTATTTTATAGTTTTTTTTATTTAAAAGACTTCTACATGTATTTATATGCAAACGATTTGAAAGAAAAACAATTTCACATGTTAAATTAAATGTTCTATAATATATTTAACATGTTAAATGAATGGTTTTTTGGTTCCTCACATATTTTGGTGTTCTCAATTGAACCCAACCCTAATTCATTATCATTTTTGTAAAAAAAAAAAATTATTACCTTTTTAAAGTGTTTTTTTTATTTTTTAGTTTTTGAATTTTTTTTATTAAAAAAAAGCTTCTATATGTATTTATATGCAAAAGATCCAAACATTAAAAGGTTATTAAATTTTAACATGTTAAACTAAATTTATTATGATTTATTTAACATTTTAAATGAATGGTTTCTCGGTTCCCAACATTATTGATGTTCCCCTTTGAACCCAACCCTCATTCACCTTTTTTAATTTTCTTTTTCAAAGTTTTTTTTGCATATAAAGATGTGTTGAAGCCATTCTGATAGAAAATTTCATTTTTGTAAAAAAAAATGTTACTTCTTTTAAAGTGTTTTTAAGCATGTTTTTATATTTTAGTGTTTGATTTTTTTTATTAAACAGGCTTCTACATGTATTTATATGTAAAAGATCTGAAAATTATATAAAATTTTAACATGTTAAATTAATTTTTTATGATATATTTAACATGTTAAATACATGATTTCTTGGTTCCCCGCATTTTTGGTGTTTCCCATTAAACCCAACCCCCGTTCACTATTTTTCTATGATATTTTTAACACGTTAAATTTATTTAACATGTATAATTATGTGAAGTTCTAAAACATATACAAAACAAACAAAAAAAAGGCTAAAAGTAACTCATAAGAGGCGTTAGATGAATGTTAATAAAATGATTTTCTTTTGTGGTATTATTAGCCAAATAGTACCAAAACAATATATGCAACCAACAAAGCAAGTTAGGATTACTCAAACACTTGCATGTAAAATAACATGTATTTTACACAAAATTAAAGGGAAATGAGTACTTGTTTTTAACTTTTAGTTTACAACAACAAAAGAATAAAAAGTAGAGGATCAAATACATAGTTTATTTTTAACTCTTAAACAAACATGTATTTTACACAATTAAAATTGTTTTTAACTTTTAATCTTCTACTCTGTCCAACAAAAAATCTAAACTGAATTGTGTTTCCAAGCAAGTCTCTCATGTTTGTAATTTATATCAAAAGGATCAAATACAAAGTTTATCTAGAAAAAGGGTAATGGGTCAAACAGGGAGAGAATTAACCAAAGATTGTTTTAATACAAACAACCCCTTTGATCAATTTATTCAAATATTTACATTATTATTGTATCAAATAGTAAGAGCAATGGTGCCATGCAAGCAGCAACGGCTGATGCTATCATTCGATTTTCAGAAGTATTGAAAGAAACAATGTGCATCACCTCCAGGATTTTGCAAGAGAAGAACTTGAGTCAAATATATTTGGAACTCTGCCAAAACAAAGACAATGTACAAGCTAAAATAAAACAAGCTAAAAATTCAGCTCTGTAACAAGCGCTTATTTGGTTCGGGAAACGATTCGAAGATTGCCGCACGCATAACATTCACTCGAGCTTCCTTCGGATCAGTTTTTGGATCAAGCAATCATTATCAATACACTGCACACTTAGGCTTCACGGTGTGGGGAACGTCCAGCCCCGTCGAGCACCGGCGACGCCCCCCACACCATCCCGGGTAGGCTCGCCGTCGTCCTGAACGGCACGGGTGCGAAGTCGGAGACGGGAGGTAAAGGACAAAATTGTTGCATCTTCTTCTCACACACACATATACATACAGCATATACATATATATTTTAGGCACATCCCCCATTTCCTTAGATCCATCCTCTTTGCCCCATCCTCACACCCATCCTACGTGACGCTGACGTGGAGGGTCATCCTCCAAGGATGAGCCTCACCCATACCGAGTAGCCTTACTATAAATACATTAATTTTAGAGTAAAGTACACGGATAATCCTTGTAATTTACCATGTAAAACATTTATTTTTTACATCACAAATCAGTAGCTTACAAGATTTAACATGTAAAACATTTATTTTTGCATCACAATCAGCAGCTGACAAAATTGATCCAATTTAACATGTAAATAGTTAATTGATCCCGTATATTTAACATGAAGAGATCTGAAAGTAAACGAATACACATTAATCGGTTTCTATAGATATTTTGTGTATGTTTTTAATGCAATTTAGCGATTATGAAATACAATCACTAGGTTTATGACTGATTGACAAACATATACCTAATTTTCAAGGATTGTTCATGTAATACATTACGTGTATGAAAATTGAAAAGCAATTGTGTGTGAATTCGACTACATCTGAAAATAAATGCATACCTATTCGCAATCGACATAGTTGAGATCTAATCAATGTCGCCATGAATGAATCAGAGAACGGACGGTGGATATTAGTTCTCTTCTGTCATCCGGCAACAATTAACACGTTCGTGCTCGATTCAGATTTGAAAAACAAGATGAAGGCGATTTAGAATCGTGTTTGAAATAGAAAAAATCTCGCCGTAATTTATAGTTACCCGGTAAAATCGAGCGGAGGAGCGAGCAGCGGAGCCGATCGCCGTCGAATCATTGGCAAAAATTTCCGGCGAAAACAACAAATCTCACCGGCATGTTCATCTCCATCTTGCGGCGTCAGAGCTTGAGCTTGATAAAGTTAGATTAGATCTAGAAGGAGATGGAATTTTCTATTCCAATTTTGCCCCTCCTTGTTTTTTCTTTGAAATTTACATTGGAGGTTGAAACCTAATCTCAGCCATTTATTTTAATGATCTAAGGGCTCTTAAGGTGGTTCCCCGGTTCCCCACTTTTTTAGTGTTCCCCAATGAACCTCACAATATATATATATATATATATATATATATATATAGATTTTTGGTTCCTGTAAAAAAGACCAAAAGTGTGAGAAGGGTAAGAAAGAATCTCAGTCATTAGATCTTTTGATTTAATGGTTGAGATCAATAGGGACCAAATTGTAAAATATTTTTATTAGTTTGGACTGATTTGAAAATTCTATGGCCAATTATGTCTTTTATATCCACTTGATTTTAGAAAACTGTAAATCAGTTCCCTAAAATTACGATTTCTCTTTCTTGTTCCAGAATCCTCCTCCAATTCGAATCATCTTCATCAACAACCATCGCACCACCATCGCGCCACCTTGCCACCACAGCATTGTCGCACTTCCTTTCCACCGCCGCACCATCTTGCCACCATCGCAACGTCAATTATGGACTTTCGACAATTAACTGAGTGGTTTCTGGTGGAACCATGATGGTATGTTACATTCAATCAGTTCATTTTCCTCATAGGGAGATGTAATGATTATCGAATGGTGTTATATATGTGCTGAATGGTGTTATATACTTTATTGTATGGTGTTATATACTTTTATTGAATGATGTTATATATGTGCTGAATGTTGTTATATACTTTATTATATGGTGTTATATACTTTATTGAATGGTGTTATATATGTGCTGAATGGTGTTATATACTTACTGAATGGTGTTATATACTTGCTGAATGGTGTTATATACTTTATTGAATGGTGTTATATACTTACTGTATGGTGTTATATACTTACTGAATGGTGTTATATACTTTACTGTATGGTGTTATATATGTGCTGAATGGTGTTTATAGAGATCTTTAAAAAAAATCCAGTTCCTATAATTAAGGTGGCGGTTATGGGAAGTTTTAATTAATTGAATTAATGATAAAATTACTTGTTTACCCTTTTGAATTAATTTAGATTTAGGACACGTGTCATCTCCACAATATTTCTCACATTTCTCACACTTTTAACCTTTTTTTACAATAACCTTACCCTATATATATATATATATATAGGGGAAGGTTCATTTGAGAAGAAAAAGAAGAAAGGACATAATAGTAAACATTAAATAATTTATAATTCCTCCCATTAATTATGTTATCTTTCATTCTCTCATTAATAAAGCAAAAAACATTTTATCCTACACATTTCAAAATTTGTTCTACATATATCTTACACTTACAGAAATTTACCCTACGCATATCTAAATTTATCATACACATTTAAGAATTTATCCTACACATACTAAAATTTATCCTACACATGTCGAAAATTGTCCTTCACCCTAAATTATTTTATCTTGAAAGAGTATATTTAAAAGTGAGTTACAAATTTAATTAGTTAGCTAATTAATTACAATTAGAAATTTACCTATATGCCCTTATTAATAGCATTTAATACACATATTAAATGAAGTAAAATTGAGCATTTCTATTGGTTTAAAACTTATTCTTTTTATTCTTACAAAAATTTTCTTCTCATTTGAACCTTCCACTATATATATATATATATATATATATATAGGGTCGATATTTAGAGAAAACGGTAGAAAGTGTGAGAACGGTGAGAACGATTATGGATCGTCCGATCAAAACAATCCATGGACTAGATTGCGCGGTGGCGTTTTCGTAAATAACATCAATATTATTATGTGGGACGCGCTTCATTAAGGGTAAAGGGTCTTTTACCGCTCACATTCAAAACGCCATAAATTGATAAAACGCCATACAAAAAATAAAACGCCATTAAAAACAAAACGCCAAAAATTAGTAATAAAACGCGTTGAATATTACAGGAAGATAAAACAACACAAATAACTGAATTTCAGTTATTAACATTTATTAGAAGAAATTCCCTCCTAAATTACGCTCCAAAAACATCATTATATAAACAAAAGGTAAAACATAGCTTCCATAATCACTTCAATCTATCCATTTTCTGCAAAAAAAAATCGTTAACCAAAAACGCCAACTTAAACAAAACGCCAAAAATGGCAACAATTGTTTCGTGGAGATACACTCTGGGAATCAGGCGATACGTCCTCCATTTTGACAACAGAAGGAGAGTGTATGTTAAGACGGTCAGGGCAATTCTGAAGATGGAAGAAGAGATACAGAGGCAAATCTTATCCATTGGCATCGCTCTAGACAACGAATGCCATGAAACACATATGCTTATGAAAGCATTAACCAGCAAATTTGGACCAATCAAAGGAGATGTGAAGCCAGACCCAGTCATGACATCATGGTGTTTTGATGATGAAACAGACTTGGTGACGTTTACATACGACAGCGGAGAGCAGGAAGTCTACTGGCTAGAGAACATCATGACAAAGCAGCGACTAGGTTTAATGGAAGAATTGCATAACGCCACTTGTACCAACACAGAAATAGACTCAAAATTGGAGTTAATGCAAGACATGTTCAGGTGGAGGCTTCAGAATCTTCAGGAACAAGAAGCTGATGAAGCTGAATGTGATGACATGGATGAAGATCAAGATGAAGACTCCGAGGAGGAAGAAGATGACGCAAGTGATGGATATTATTCGGATAAAGTACCTTCTGACGAAGGATTTTAATTTTTTTTTTCTTCTTTTTTTTTCTTCTATGTAATTTTTTAAGATAATTAAATGATATATTTCTATCTTTATTAGCAAAACGCCAAAAAATACTAAAAATGGTTAACCCTAACAAAACGCCAAAAATAACAAAAAATATTTTTCCTGCTTAATATTTTATTTACTCCGTTATTGAATTTTGTCATGTTGGTCTGCATAAGGCCATTTAAAAAAACGCCAAACTTAGAAGATGAGACGTCTATAACCTATAAAACTGATAAAAGCTGATTAACACAGTAAATACAAAAACAGTAACTGAAAAGACAATTACTTTATTACTATCATTTATTACAATAAAAAGTCCCGCCTAAACTATACGCCAAAAAACTCCTATAAGAAAGGGGTCTATACACAATGAAATTAATCACACCCAGAAAAACACAAAAACGCCATATCCTCTAGAACCACTCCTTTTAAAACGCCATAGATGGCAAAGCTTTCACCGAAATTGATCCTTTTTCTGAGGGGGTTAACTCAATAATATTTTGCTGAATGAGATGGACAAATATTCAAGAAAAAGAGACTGATGACAGTGATATGCCATCATGTGAGCTTTGTTCTTGATGATTATATGGATGGAATAAAGGGTTCAACACAACTGTAAAATGCTATTTTGGACTTCATTATCACAAATAACATCAAGCAAGAGTTGATCTTTAATGACATGCCACCAAACAAGAATATCACACCAAAAAACAGGATGCCACTAAGCAGATTCTTCTGAAAAAGACGGGGTTTATGAAGGAAAGTTGGCATCCAGCTAAATTATTCAAAAAAGGTTCAAAACGCCAAAAATAAATTCAAGAAGGAAGAGGCTGATGAAATTGAAGATTGGAAAGAAAAATTAGATTACCATTTTTAATTATTTTTGTTTTCATTTTATATTGTATTGATATCAAGTTATATGTTGTTTTGTTATCTAATTCTCTATAAATAAAATACATTGTTATATAAAACGCCAAAAACTATAAACACCAAAACGCTAGTAGAATGAAAACTGGGAGAATAGCTGCTGGCAAAGCACCTTGTAAAGGGTTTTAAAACGCCAAAAAATTCACTAAACGTCAAAAAGAAAAATTGGACTTATTTTAATCTCATGCAAAACGCCACAAACGCTAGTAGTGAATTATTATACAAAACGCCACAAACGCCAAAAAAATTAATCAGAAAACGATATAACGCCAAAAAATTATATATGTGCCACAAAAACAATTAATTCAACGCCAAAAAGTTTAATAAATACAATTAACGCCAAAAAAAAACTTATACGCCAGAAAATATTATACCGCATTGTGAAAATAAAAGAAGAATGAAAAGACAAAAAAACCCCTCCGCCCTTCTCTATGCTGGGGACACGTGTTGGGCCAGGATGCGTTCTCACCGTTCTCACACTTTTGAGCGTTTTCTCCCAAACCCGTTTATATATATATATATCAGAGAGGGTGGTGATGAAAACTGAAAATAAAAGGAGATTTAAAACTTACTTTGATGGAGATATGCACAGCGGAGTAGAAGGTTGCAGAAGAAGGGTTTTTTTTTATGTGTGTGTTGGAATATAGTATGAAGAAATGGAGAAAATCTGGGATGTTAAGGGAGTGGAGCTAAAGAGATGTGGAGAGAGTTTTAGTGTGCCATTAAAGTAGTAATCTAATTACTTGTAATGGTTCTTCGTTCTTTACAACGATTTACAATGCCTCTATATATAGGCAAAAATAAAGAAACAAAGCATCTAGTCTAAACACAAAAGCCAAAAAGCCTAGTCTAAAAAAATTTGATTACAAAGTTAGATTCCAAAGTTAGGTTTGGAATTATTGCCCTCTGTCGACCACTTTCTGTAAATAATTGAAATTATAAAACGTCATTGCTTTCGTCATGTGTTTTGTCTTGTGTCTTCTGTCATCATTTCTTGCGTCATCTTCTAGAAGTCCCTGTGTGTGCTGTCTATTAACTGTGGACTCGAACAATCTTCGTGTTCACAATCTTCGTCTTCTAGGTTTATGATATGTTGTAGCTGTAAAGTGTCTCCTTCCCCTGCAAAGGGTAGAAGCATTCTCCAATTTGTTTTTGTATAGACTTGTATGTAGTGTCCTTCGCCTATTAGTTGATAGTTTCTCCATGGAAAATAATCAGGAATTTCTGGAGTTTCCTGATGTTTTTTAATAAACTGTGTAAAGCTGTCTGGGATCTTTTCAGTTGTTTGATCTATATGACTCAACCAAGGTAGAGTTGTGAACTCCGTGTTGGTTTTTGTCATTGCTGTTTGCAGATGATTGCTTGTATTTTTGTTTTTGTTGTGTTCAATGAAAATTCTCTTTCTAGCTGGTCTGTATGTGTATTCAAAAACTAAAAAAACAGAGAAAAAGCCTACCCCATACACACACTGACAGCCAAGAAAATGAATAATAACAATAATTTTTTAGGAAGAAGTAGAACTATACAGGAAGCTAGAAATTCTACAAGTAATATAAATGATAGTATAACATCAGACAGTTTTTTAAATAGAATAATTAGAAGAGGATCAGGATCCAATAGTAATAGACAAATAATACAATTAGAAGAAGAAATAGATTTAGACAGAAACTTGGAATTATATAACCAACATCAATTAGACATATTAAATCCAAGAATATTATATCAAACAGGAAGATTAAACATAAACACAACTCTTATAAGAAGTAGTAGAGAAGAACGTTTAAGGGTAGTAGATAATACAGTAACCCTAGATCTTTTGTCACCAGAGACTATTGAAAAAATTAAAAAACAAAGCAAACACTTTGTACACACAGGACTAATAGTAATAGGAGTTAAAGCTTTAGGAAGAAAAAATTTAGGAACAAAACTATTAGCTCTAATACTCGATAAAAGTTGGAAATCAGACATGAAAAAAGCTATAATCTCAGGTATGGAAGTAGATTTAAGCCAAAACATAACAATATTCTATTGTACACCAGATATTTTAAAAGATGTTAAAGATTTACAAAATATTAAAATAGCCCTATAGATAAAAGGATACGAAGAATATGAAGGAAATAACCTAGTAGTAAGTATAGGAGTACTAGGAAAAGCTAGTAATAGTTCAGGAAAGAAATACAAAGTAAACATAGAAGGAATAGTAAAAACAATTGCATCAAAATCTATACAAATGATAGAACCAATAAAAATAGATCCAGAACAGTTAACAGGATTAGAATGGGATTTAGAAGACTTACAAGAAAAAGAAGAAAATAAAGTGTTGATACCTAAGAAAAGTTATATATATGAAGAAACTGATGGAAAACAAAAGTTAAGGTATACTGATTTTAAAGAAAAACAAACAGAGAAAAATGATGATGAAGAATATCATTTTATGAATATAGAAGAAGAAGAAACACCTTTTATATATAATACAGACAATGAGGAAGATGAAATAGATGTAAATTCCTTAAAATTTGAACAAGAAGAAACAATGGATTATACACTATTAGATTATGAAGAAGAATCAATAGATTGTTTTAAAGTAGAAGAAACAAAAAAAACAATAGAACAAATTATAGATCGAAAATTTACAGAAATAAATATACAACAAGAGGTAGATGATATAATTATAGAATGTATAACAGAACTAGGAATGGACTATGAAGAAAGTTATAAAAAACTACAAGAATATTACAATTTACCATTAGTAGAAGATATTATGAAAGGAAAAGTCATGTTATCAGATTTTTATAAACAAGAACAAAATTTTATGGATACACAAATGTTTAATCCCTTAAAAAGACCAAAAATAGAATGGGGAGGAGAATATAGTGGTACACACGAAAGTCATGGTAGAGAACCATGGACACAACCAACAATTAATTATCAACAAGAGTCTAATTCTATAGGAAAATGAAGAAGATTGCCTATAGGACAAATATACAGTGGAAATATGTTATTATTAGAACAACAAAAACCTCAGTTATGGATAGATGAAGTTTTAACATGGGAACAAAATGTAGTAAGATTATGGGAAACAAATAAAAAAGACAGCATGGATATGTTTTCATATTTAGAAACTACATTAGGACCAATAGCATTAGGAATATGGCAAAGTAAGAAAACACAAAATCCAGAAGAAATAAATAATCTTAAAGCATTAGGAGATAATTCTTATAATTTTACATCACAAATTAGAACACTCATATTAGGAGTTGATCCAGCAAAAAATAATTCTCTAATACAGGATACAGCTATTAGAAAATTAGAACAATTAAGTATAGCAGATATGAAATATATAAATGAATTTACACTAGATTTTACAATATTATTATCACAAACAAGAAAAGCAATTGATGATAATCTATGTGACAAATACTTTATAAAATTACCAGGTGATTTAGGAAAATCTATACATGAAGCATGGAAAACAAATTATGGTACACGACAAAATCTAGGAATAGGACCAAGAATAACTTATACATTTGGTATACTAGAAGAAAAATGCAAAGAAGTAGCATTACAAGAACAATTAAAAAGAAATGCTTATGCATTCTGTAAAACAGCAATTTATACACCACAAGCATACGGAGTTTATGATAAAAAGAAAAAGATACGAAAAAGCACAACATATAATACAAATTATAGAAAAAATTATAATACAAATAAATATGTTAAAAAACCACAAACACGAAAATGCAGATGCTATACTTGTGGAGAAACAACACACTTAGCTAATAAATGTCCAAATAAAAGAAAAAAACATGGAAAGAGCTAATTTAATAGAGCAATTACAGGACTATGAAATAGAAGCTCTAGGAACAGATGATGAATCAGATAACGAATCATTATATAGTATTTACAGTGAAGAAGAAAGTCCAACAGCAAAAGTAGCATATACATATATGAATACAGAAGAAAATTGTGAACATGATTGGAAACAAAATAAAGGAAATAATCACATAAGATGTTACAATTGTGGATATTACCCTAGTATAGAAAAAAGGTCACAATGCAATAAATGTTTTAAAGAAATTTGTTTTAAATGTCTTAAGGACATTTATGATAAAGATATAGCTACAACATCTAAAGTTAAAACAATTTCCAAAAACAATGAGAATGAAAGAATAGACAAATTAGAATTAATAATAGAGTTACATAGTTTAAAAATAAAAAAAACTTAGAAAACAAAGTAGAAGAACTTGAGAGATTAATTAAAACAGAAGAAATAAGTAAAATGGCTCTACAAAAACCGGATGATCAAACTTACATACAAACACAAGGATCAACAAACATGATAAATATACAATGCCGTTTATGGTTAGATAATAATAAATACCTAGATTTAACAGCATTAGTCGATACAGGAGCTACAAAAAGCTTAATCTCATACAGTTTGGCACCTATAGAATATCATAAAAAATTATCATATGAATTAAGTACAAGAACAGTAGAAGACAGATTAATACATATTACACATTGCTTAGAACCAATAGGAATACAGTTCTTAGACTTTGCAAATAATTACAGTATAAAATATGAAATGCCACAAATAAATATTAATCCACCAAATATAAAATCAAAAGATTTTGTAATAGGATTAAATTTCATATTAGGATTAAATGGTGCAGTAACAATCACAAGGAATTTTATAACACTAAGTAAACAATTATATACAATACCAACCCTTAGATATATGAATACAACACAAATTGTTCAAAAAAGAGGGGATAAAGGGAATTTGGATTTCTTAAAAACACGAAACAGAAAAAAGTTTATAGAAAATGAGTCATTAAAACTTTTAATATATTTTTTAAGTCATGAAATAGAGAAAGGGCAAGACATTACAGAAAGTGTTAATGATCCTATGATATTACATTTAGAAAACATAGGATATATTGGAGAAGATATAACAAAATCAAATGTAAGTTATGTTTATCTAATGGGCTGTATTCTATATTAGTTGTTCTGATTATTATGTCAGGATTTTTTAATTTAAATTTACAAACATAACTTACATTTGATTTTGTTATATCTTCTCCAATATATCCTATTTTTTCTAAATGTAATATCATAGGATCATTAACACTTTTTGTAATGTCTTGCCCTTTCTCTATTTCATGACTTAAAAAATATATTAAAAGTTTTAATGACTCATTTTCTATAAACTTTTTTCTGTTTTGTGTTTTTAAGAAATCCAAATTCCCTTTATCCCCTCTTTTTTGAACAATTTGTGTTGTATTCATATATCTAAGGGTTGGTATTGTATATAATTGTTTACTTAGTGTTATAAAATTCCTTGTGATTGTTACTGCACCATTTAATCCTAATATGAAATTTAATCCTATTACAAAATCTTTTGATTTTATATTTGGTGGATTAATATTTATTTGTGACATTTCATATTTTATACTGTAATTATTTGCAAAGTCTAAGAACTGTATTCCTATTGGTTCTAAGCAATGTGTAATATGTATTAATCTGTCTTCTACTGTTCTTGTACTTAATTCATATGATAATTTTTTATGATATTCTATAGGTGCCAAACTGTATGAGATTAAGCTTTTTGTAGCTCCTGTATCGACTAATGCTGTTAAATCTAGGTATTTATTATTATCTAACCATAAACGGCATTGTATATTTATCATGTTTGTTGATCCTTGTGTTTGTATGTAAGTTTGATCATCCGGTTTTTGTAGAGCCATTTTACTTATTTCTTCTATTTTAATTAATCTCTCAAGTTCTTCTACTTTGTTTTCTAAGTTTTTTTTATTTTTAAACTATGTAACTCTATTGTTAATTCTAATTTGTCTATTCTTTCATTCTCATTGTTTTTGGAAATTGTTTTAACTTTAGATGTTGTAGCTATATCTTTATCATAAATTTCCTTAAAACATTTAAAACAAATTTCTTTAAAACATTTATTGCATTGTGACCTTTTTTCTATACTAGGGTAATATCCACAATTGTAACATCTTATGTGATTATTTCCTTTATTTTGTTTCCAATCATGTTCACAATTTTCTTCTGTATTCATATATGTATATGCTACTTTTGCTGTTGGACTTTCTTCTTCACTGTAAATACTATATAATGATTCGTTATCTGATTCATCATCTGTTCCTAGAGCTTCTATTTCATAGTCCTGTAATTGCTCTATTAAATTAGCTCTTTCCATGTTTTTTTCTTTTATTTGAACATTTATTAGCTAAGTGTGTTGTTTCTCCACAAGTATAGCATCTGCATTTTCGTGTTTGTGGTTTTTTAACATATTTATTTGTATTATAATTTTTTCTATAATTTGTATTATATGTTGTGCTTTTTCGTATCTTTTTCTTTTTATCATAAACTCCGTATGCTTGTGGTGTATAAATTGCTGTTTTACAGAATGCATAAGCATTTCTTTTTAATTGTTCTTGTAATGCTACTTCTTTGCATTTTTCTTCTAGTATACCAAATGTATAAGTTATTCTTGGTCCTATTCCTAGATTTTGTCGTGTACCATAATTTGTTTTCCATGCTTCATGTATAGATTTTCCTAAATCACCTGGTAATTTTATAAAGTATTTGTCACATAGATTATCATCAATTGCTTTTCTTGTTTGTGATAATAATATTGTAAAATCTAGTGTAAATTCATTTATATATTTCATATCTGCTATACTTAATTGTTCTAATTTTCTAATAGCTGTATCCTGTATTAGAGAATTATTTTTTGCTGGATCAACTCCTAATATGAGTGTTCTAATTTGTGATGTAAAATTATAAGAATTATCTCCTAATGCTTTAAGATTATTTATTTCTTCTGGATTTTGTGTTTTCTTATTTTGCCATATTCCTAATGCTATTGGTCCTAATGTAGTTTCTAAATATGAAAACATATCCATGCTGTCTTTTTTATTTGTTTCCCATAATCTTACTACATTTTGTTCCCATGTTAAAACTTCATCTATCCATAACTGAGGTTTTTGTTGTTCTAATAATAACATATTTCCACTGTATATTTGTCCTATAGGCAATCTTCTTCATTTTCCTATAGAATTAGACTCTTGTTGATAATTAATTGTTGGTTGTGTCCATGGTTCTCTACCATGACTTTCGTGTGTACCACTATATTCTCCTCCCCATTCTATTTTTGGTCTTTTTAAGGGATTAAACATTTGTGTATCCATAAAATTTTGTTCTTGTTTATAAAAATCTGATAACATGACTTTTCCTTTCATAATATCTTCTACTAATGGTAAATTGTAATATTCTTGTAGTTTTTTATAACTTTCTTCATAGTCCGTTCCTAATTCTGTTATACATTCTATAATCATATCATCTACCTCTTGTTGTATATTTATTTCTGTAAATTTTCGATCTATAATTTGTTCTATTGTTTTTTTTGTTTCTTCTACTTTAAAACAATCTATTGATTCTTCTTCATAATCTAATAGTGTATAATCCATTGTTTCTTCTTGTTCAAATTTTAAGGAATTTACATCTATTTCATCTTCCTCATTGTCTGTATTATATATAAAAGGTGTTTCTTCTTCTTCTATATTCATAAAATGATATTCTTCATCATCATTTTTCTCTGTTTGTTTTTCTTTAAAATCAGTATACCTTAACTTTTGTTTTCCATCAGTTTCTTCATATATATAACTTTTCTTAGGTATCAACACTTTATTTTCTTCTTTTTCTTGTAAGTCTTCTAAATCCCATTCTAATCCTGTTAACTGTTCTGGATCTATTTTTATTGGTTCTATCATTTGTATAGATTTTGATGCAATTGTTTTTACTATTCCTTCTATGTTTACTTTGTATTTCATTCCTGAACTATTACTAGCTTTTCCTAGTACTCCTATACTTACTACTAGGTTATTTCCTTCATATTCTTCGTATCCTTTTGTCTGTAGGGCTATTTTAATATTTTGTAAATCTTTAACATCTTTTAAAATATCTGGTGTACAATAGAATATTGTTATGTTTTGGCTTAAATCTACTTCCATACCTGAGATTATAGCTTTTTTCATGTCTGATTTCCAACTTTTATCGAGTATTAGAGCTAATAGTTTTGTTCCTAAATTTTTTCTTCCTAAAGCTTTAACTCCTATTACTATTAGTCCTGTGTGTACAAAGTGTTTGCTTTGTTTTTTACCTTTTTCAATAGTCTCTGGTGACAAAAGATCTAGGGTTACTGTATTATCTACTACCCTTAAACGTTCTTCTCTACTACTTCTTATAAGAGTTGTGTTTATGTTTAATCTTCCTGTTTGATATAATATTCTTGGATTTAATATGTCTAATTGATGTTGGTTATATAATTCCAAGTTTCTGTCTAAATCTATTTCTTCTTCTAATTGTATTATTTGTCTATTACTATTGGATCCTGATCCTCTTCTAATTATTCTATTTAAAAAACTGTCTGATGTTATACTATCATTTATATTACTTGTAGAATTTCTAGCTTCCTGTATAGTTCTACTTCTTCCTAAAAAATTATTGTTATTATTCATTTTCTTGGCTGCCAGTGTGTATATGGGGTAGACTTTTTCTCTGTTTTTAGTTTTTGTAAAGCTTCTGTGATTTTTTCAACTTCTAGAGGTATATTATTTTCAATACTATTTTTATTTTTTTTCCTATTAATATACTAGACTGATTTTTTATATAATCTAGTTTTTGTGATAATTTTTTAATTTCTGCTGTTAAGTTTTCTATTGTTTGTTTATTATTTATAGCTTCTTGTTGTAGACTAATACTCAGATTTATAAATAAATCTACTAAAGTGTTTTACTGTGAGTTATTTGTATGTAAAGTATGTTCACAAAGATCTTTAATATTACAAACTATAGTAAAATTATCTGTTATAAAAGGTTTTCGGTGAGCTTTTTCAGAAAATTCTAAATTTAAGAATTCTAAACGCTTGATTGTTTGAGAAGTACCAATGATTAGTAAATTCCAACTCTCTTTAGCTTTTATCCCTTACTCCAAATTTCTCTTAAATATTTTCTTATATTCCAACTGTTTAAGAACAACAATAATATACAAGCTAATCCATACAAACTAATCTATTAAACGATTTTGTCTATATATTCTTTCTTTTAAATTAGCTCGTTGGTATATATAATACCTTAAACGATATTCATCTATATAATCTAACCAATCTGCTGAGTTTAAAGAAAGAATTAATCTATCATATCTTTTTAATCTATTTAAAAGTTGTCTAATATAAAAACTAGTCATAATATTTAACCCTTTCGTTTATGATGTTATCAAAGCAACTATCTTTCCCACAATCTTCACCTAAGAGAGTTTTCCAAAAATACTGGCTTAACACGCCATAAAAGGAACTTGTCTTAGTCTATTAGATTTTAAGAAAGTCTTTGCTCTGATACCAATATATCAGAGAGGGTGGTGATGAAAACTGAAAATAAAAGGATATTTAAAACTTACTTTGATGGAGATATGTACAACGGATGATGATGGATGAGAGTATGCACAGCGGAGTAGAAGGTTGCAGAAGAGGGTTTTTTTTTTATGTGTGTGTTGGAATATAATATGAAGAACTGGAGAAAATTTGAGATGTTAAGGGAGTGGAGCTAAAGAGATGTGGAGAGAGTTTTAGTGTGCCATCAAAGTAGTAATCTTATTACTTGTAATGGTTCTTCGTTATTTACAACGATTTACAATGCCTCTATATATAGGCAAAAATAAAGAAACAAAGCATCTAGTCTAAACACAAAAGTCAAAAAGCCTAGTCTAAAAAAAATTGATTACAAAGTTAGATTCCAAAGTTAGGTTTGGAATTATTGCCCTCTGTCGACCACTTTCTGTAAATAATTGAAATTATAAAACGTCATTGCTTTCGTCATGTGTTTTGTCTTGTGTCTTCTGTCGTCATTTCTTGCGTCATCTTCTAGAAGTCCATGTGTGTGCTGTCTATTGACTGTGGACTCGAACAATCTTCGTGTTCACAATCTTTGTCTTCTAGGTTTTTGATATGCTTCAATATATCAGAGAGGGTGGTGATGAAAACTGAAAATAAAAGGAGATTTAAAACTTAGTTTGATGGAGATATGCACAGCGGATGATGATGGATGAGAGTATGCACAACGGAGTAGAAGGTTGCAGAAGAGAGTTTTTTTTTTTTTTTTTTTATGTGTGTGTTGGAATATAATATGAAGAACTGGAGAAAATTTGGGATGTTAAGGGAGTGGAGCTAAAGAGATGTGGAGAGAGTTTTAGTGTGCCATTAAAGTAGTAATCTTATTACTTGTAATGGTTCTTCGTTATTTACAACGATTTACAATGCCTCTATATATAGGCAAAAATAAAGAAACAAAACATCTAGTCTAAACATAAAAGTCAAAAAGCCTAGTCTAAAAAAAATTGATTACAAAGTTAGATTCCAAAGTTAGGTTTGGAATTATTGCCCTCTGTCGACCATTTTCTGTAAATAATTGAAATTATAAAACGTCATTGCTTTCGTCATGTGTTTTGTCTTGTGTCTTCTGTCGTCATTTCTTGCGTCATCTTCTAGAAGTCCCTGTGTGTGCTGTCTATTGACTGTGGACTCGAACAATCTTCGTGTTCACAATCTTCGTCTTCTAGGTTTATGATATGCTGTAGCTGTAAAGTGTCTCCTTCCCCTGCAAAGGGTAGAAGCATTCTCCAATTTGTTTTTGTATAGACTTGTATGTAGTGTCCTTCGCCTATTAGTTGATAGTTTCTACATGGAAAATAATCAGGAATTTCTAGAGTTTCCTGATGTTTTTTAATAAACTGTGTAAAGCTGTCTGGGATCTTTTCAGTTGTTTGATCTATATGACTCAACCAAGGTAGAGTTGTGAACTCTATGTTGGTTTTTGTCATTGCTGTTTGCAGATGATAGCTTGTATTTTTGTGTTTGTTGTGTTCAATGAAAATTTTCTTTCTAGCTGGTCTGTATGTGTATGCATCTGTGTAAGGAAATGAGGAAAATATTTTGCAACCGATAATCGAGGTTGTCGATCTTATTGCAATATTTCCTGCTACTAGAATAATTTTCTCTCCAAGCTGATTGAGGAGATCTTCTGTTTTTCAGTTTAACTTGATTTCCAAATAATCAATCATACCATGATGATAAAATTAAATTATTTGTTCATCTGTCAATTTTGTAGGATGGTGTATTTGAAGTAACAGAAGACCAATTCCATCTCCTGCTTCATTTGTTCTTTCTACCACTGTGAATCCTTGTTGTTCACTGTCAAATCTGAATGCCATGTCTACCAGCTGTTGTTGCAAATTGTACAGAATTAGAGGGAATTTTGCACATACTTTTTGTGAAACTAGATTCTCGAATTCTGGGAACCTTTCTGTAACTGGTTTTAAACAATGCCACCAAGGTGTATCAAGAATCCTTGTCCTGAAACACTCAAAAGTCCTGTGTACATCTGTTTTTTCATTGTTTTCTTTTTTCTCAATTCTTTGTAATAAATGTACATTTTTTGCTTCGAGCAAACTCATTTTTTGTTTTAACAGGCTATTTTCAATTTTCAATTGTATATCTTGTGCATTTTTTGTTTTTTCTTCGAGCTGTGCTCTTAATGTAGAAATAATTTCTTGTTGAGCTTTTATGTAATGCTCGGGATTTGTTTTGGCCATGACAGAAAAACTTTTAACCTCTTCAGGTTCTATGTAAAAATTATGTATGCCAAAGCTGTTTCTTGCTGCTTGAAGAGCTTCAGCAAAACTTGTATAACCTTTCCAAAATGATCCTCCTGCACAAGTTATGTGTTGTGTAACTGTTTTCCATTTGTTGAAAATACCAATCTTTGTACCCCTAAATATAACATAATATGTGTATAATTTTGTTTTGTTTTAAACTGTCTTTCAGGTGTTTTTGAACTTTGTTCCTGAAAGTAAATGCTTAAAGCATTTAAAACCTGTACTCTAAATGTTGAAGCTTGTGGCATAGTTTGAATATGCCATAAGTTATCTAATAAACATTGTTGTTTATCAGTAAGTTTCATTCCCATGATAGGACGAAACTTTTTATCAACTTCATTGCATATCTGTAAGGCATATGTTCCAAATTCAATCACCGGCTTGGGTGTGAAATTTGTGTGCAAAGGTCGTTTGCCAGCTGCCTTTGATTGCTGTTGTTTATAAAACTGTCCCATCATTATCTGTGGTAATGAGGTGTGAGGAGAACTGTATATCCTTTCTGTTGAATGTAGATATGACTGTTGAATTTTTTCTTCATCCGAGGAAGAATTCCCCTGCTTGGGATGTATAAGCTTTAATTTCTCCTTATCTTTTTTCCTGTCCATATGAAACAAACCATTTGTTTATATTTTGAGACAACATATCAGATATCCCATTATTTTTTCCTTTAATGTGTTCAAAGTTTATAAAATACCCATTTCCTTGTATAATGTTTTGTAAATTAACCCATCTGGTTCTATTTACTTTTTTACTTTGGTCATTTTTTACGAATTTAACTATTGCTTCATAATCAATTCTTACTGTAAATTCTTTATTAAGAAAAATTTTAAATTTTTTTAATGCATAAATTAATGCTTGTATTTCAAAATCAATTGTAGTCCAGTTTGTTTTATTTTGAAAATTACCACTTGCATAAGCGCAAATTTTCTCTTCTTCTTTGAGACTGTATTTGTTTGGTTTACATAGAAGGACTGCTCCCCATCCTTCTTTGCATCCATCTGTTTCAATAATTATATAATCTGTAACTAATGGTAACTCTAATGGTTTAATGTTTTTTACTACTTTTTTTTATTTCTTTAACTAGTTTAATATCTTCTTGATTAAAAAACATTTGACCCTTTTTAGTGGTTTTACCATATAGAGGTCCAACCAGTTTTGACAAGTTTGGAATGAATTTTCTAGCATAGTTTACTAGACCTAAGAATGCTTGTATCTGTTTTAAATTTTCAAATTCTTATATATATATATACGGGATCGGGAGAAAACGCCCAAAAGTGTGAGAACTGTGAGAACGCATCCTGGCCAACACGTGGCGCGCGATATAATTAGGGCGTATGAGCTTATTTGTCATTTTATCTTCCGCTTTTCACAATATTGATTTATTTTTGGGGTTTAAGATTTTTTGGCGTTAACCAAATTCAATAAATATACGGCGTTTTAATGGTTTCATTGTATTAACATTTTGGCGTTTATGGCGTTTTATGGTGTTTTTCAAATTGTATGCCATTAGAACCCCAAGGTGGTCAGAATATCTCTCTGAATGGCTTCATCCATACTAAGTATGGCCAGGACTTTTTAGGATGACGCCCCATTGTTTGTTCTTAGATTCAAAGGCGTTTTAGACAAGATGGCCCATTGTTCTATTATTTTTTATATATGACGTTTTATGTAAAACTTAAGAAACCCATCAGTTTGATTATTTTGCCTGGTCGTTTGTTGAAGTGGCTTTTGGGGACATAGATCTATGACGTGTTGGTGGGTTTTTCGCTTTGATCTTCAACTTGATCTTTATCTTTATAATCATCCCACTATTCAGTGTCATTGATCTCTTCTCCTCATCCAAGCCTTCTTCAAGAACAAAGAACACAAAATGACATATGACTGTCATTAGTATCTTTTTCTTGAAGATTTGTCCATCTCATGCAGCAAAATCTTACTGAGTTACCCCCCTCACCTAACAATCCATTCAGTGAACCTTCACGAAGAGCAATATTGAATATCCAAGAAAGCATATTAGCCATCTTTGAATTTTTAATTTTTTGGCGTTTTACAGTGAGTGATATTTAGTAGTAGCGGTGTTTGTTTTTTCGGTTTGATCAAATGTAAGTTGCTGAGATGTATCATTTTATAGGATGTCTTTTGGCGGCGTAGGTTAGGCGGTGCATTATTATAATAAAGTATTCGTCGTTTAAGTTACTGTTTGTAATTAGTGTTTTTAATAAGCTTTATATCTGGAGTCTGTAACACGTCCCATCTTTCAAGTTTGGCATTTTAGATTCTAATATAATAAATTTTCCGTCTCTTCAGTTTTACTGTTTCTAGTTACCTTTTCAAGTTTGGTTTTTATTTTTTTTTATTTTGGGTTTTTTTATAATACTTGTCCAAAGTAATTTTATTATAGTTTGGGAGTTTTTTGGGGCGTTTTACGACATGATAGCGTTTTAACAAGCATTTGGTTGTCTGGCGTTTTTAGTATATATGACGTTTTTTATTATATAACAATCAACTGAAAAGGAAAATTAAAAAAAAAAGAATATATAAACAATTGATCTTCCAAATCTTCACTGTCACCAGTCTCTTTCTTCTTTTTTGAATCATCTTAACTGGCCGTTTCGACTTTCGTATGATTCATTTTGTTTTTTGTTTTTCAAGTAGGTTTTTTGTCGACGTTTGGAAGCACAAAGTCTAACATCAGCATTTTTTCTTGAAGATTTATCCATCTCATGCAGCAAAATGTTATTGAGTTTACACCCTTCAGCCAACAATCTTGAATTTCCAATGAACGATGTTTGATTTTTTAACTTTTGGCGTTTTACCGAGAAAAAGAACGCCACTAAATAAAAGCACCTTAAACCTCTAAATTTGATCACGCTAAAATTAATAATGTTTTGCTGTATGAGATGGACAACATTGTTAATCCTCAGTTAAGAAAGATGTCTACAATGTTGTTCACCCCATACAGCTAAGCTTTATTGACAACAAACCTCAATAATGTTTTTGTATGTTTTGGCGTTATAAATTGGATGGGAGTTAAGGATAAAGTCAATAAGATTTTACTCAATGAAATGGACAATATCCTCACTTAAGGATTTTTGTCCATTGCATTGAGTGAAACCTTACAGACAACCAAACTGAATTTCAAATAAACGTTTTGGTTTAGAGGATATTTGATGTTTGGGTTTTTTTGGCGTTTCTAAGACGAATGGTATATATTAAATATGGCGTTTGGGTTTTTGTGTGTTTTTTAATTGAAGGTCTGAGATGTTGTATATATAGGATGTTTTTTGGCGGTTTTTTTAGGCGGGATTTTATTATAATTAAGTTTGACGTTTTATATCTAATGGCGTTTTTAGATTAGCATGGTGTGTGCTATTGTATGGCGCTTTATTTCATGAGATGGCGTTTTGTGTGGAGAAGTCAAAAGACTTTTTACCCTTAACGAAGCGCGTCCACGTAATAAAAATGATGTTATTTACGAAAACACCACCGCGCCAATCTAGTCCATAGATTGTTTTGATCGGACGATCCATAAGCGTTCTCACACTTTCCATCATTTTCTCTAAATCCTGAACCTATATATATCTATACTTTCAATAAAAGGAGAAATCCCAATGATATAAGAAAAGCTGATGTGTCAGCAGGAGGGGCTGTCCAACAATGTTTTTCTTATGTCATTATTACATCATAAAGTCTAATATATAAATCACTTTAAAATACATTTAATTTAATTTCAAAGCACTGCCTTGTGTATTCAAATGTTAAAGGTCTGGCCCACATTCCAAAGGGCAAAGCACTGCCCATCTACAAGAAAGTAGCAGATGGTTCCTTTGGCAAACGTATACGTTAGCAGATGTTTTGAAATTGCAGGTAATTTGAAATTCAAAATGCATGGGGATATGTAATTTTCAATTAATGCATGTCACTCACTCACTTCTGTCAATCATCTTCTTATATAAACTGATTTACATTCTCATTTCACTCTTCATATTTACATTCTCGTGTTCTCTTCTTTTGTATTTTCAAACCACATTTCTAATGTATCTCTCCCTCAAATCCCTTCTTCTCAATACTCGACATTTGTTCATAAAGGATAAGAGAAAATTGAAGCTCTCTCTGACCCACTTTCAGAACAAATTTTGGGGATATGTTGTCACACCCCGGCCACGATAAAACAACAAATCGTGGCGAAAACATCGGGGAGTGTTGTAACAGAATCATTGTTTCATAACACATGGATTGAAGTTCTGTTTTATTAAATTAAATGTATTACATTACATTGAAATTAGAAACAAAACATGAACAAATAGACTTTCATTGTTATTAAGTCACTAAGGCCTCGTCCATTCCTATGTGAGCATGCATCAATATCATCATCAAACATCATCAACTATGGTACCTGAAACACATGTGAAAATACATCAGCATAAAAATGTCGGCGAGTACATAGGTTTTATGTGAGTGTCAGATTCATGGCTCGTTTTACCTTTTGAAATAACTCAAACAACTTTGTTATTCGATATTAGAAAAACTAGTTTTGTAAAATGTTTAGATTGAGAATTGAAATAACCAAGTTAAAACATATTTGTTATAATTTATAAAACCTCGATACCATGAATCTTACTCAAAACATTTGTTTAAGTAAACCCAAATTGTAAATCGTTTTTGAAATAAAACTCGAATGTTTTATATTGTTAGAAAAACCTTGTAATATAACTTTGTTTTGATAACCTTGCCCAAGTGAACTAGATAACGCAACGATATATAATATGTTAAAAGCACTTATATATAGGAAGTACCAGCAGCGTATCCACCATGCTTTTAACACATTACACCCGCCCCGTTACCTAATCAATTCCCTAACCCAACGGTTCAAACAGTTTCAAACGGTTCACATAATCAATCAGATTCAAACGGTTCACATAATCAATCAGATTCAAACGGTTCACATAATCAATCAGATTCAAACGGTTCACATAGACCAACAATTTCAACGGTTCAAAATAATTCAAAATGTAAAACAATGTGTCCATATGCTGGATGAACATATGCAACAAAATGTAACATGAAAATCAATGTGCTAGCATGCTAAGAGAACATAGATATCAAAACATAATGAAATCATGTACTATATACGTACTAATGAACATAGCAAGTATATAATATAAAAGCATGAAAAGCACGAAAGTAACAAGTAGGCACATGTGTATCACCCCAAAACAGTTGAAAACAGTAAAAGAGGGGACTATGTACTAACTTGAGAATGCTTAGAAGTCTTGAATAACAACCAAGCAAAGCTAGAGGGATCACGGAAATTAAACGACACCTAATATAGGTAACTATGTTAATAAACCGGACCTAAATCGGAGGATCGGATAAAATGAGGTTTCGTAAACCAAATGAGTGTAGGGACTCATGTAATATGGTTTAACAAAGCCTACATTCTAAAACGAAACCTAACCTAAGTGCTTTCGACCCATTACGACTCGTTAAGGTAGCTAACGCCACTTTAATGCGTCGTTCGCGTAAAACGCGTTCGGACAGCCTAACTAGTCCTATGACAAGTATTATATGCCTTAACACATCTAATAATTAGATGTCAAAATTTAGGTTACATATGCTTAAAATGAATTTATGCGTAAAAAGGGCATTTTGGTCATTTTCCTAAGGCATATAAACTACCTATCATACAACTACTTAAATGAAGTGACCATAAGGTATAACCTCAGAAGGTTATTCCCTATACAACGATGGTCACAATATATGCTTGGTCGGATCCTAATGATCGACCAAACAGGTCGGGTTCGAAAGTCTAAGCGGTTGTTTAGACCGCTTATCTTACGTCCCTATATAAGCACTAAACTAAAAGTGATGAGTTAAACATGTTAAAACATGTTTAACAAAGTTTGAAAACAAGTTTTATATCAAAACAAAAAGTTTTGATACCTAAGAATAGTTTGGTTGCAAAATACGCATGAATACGCATTTTGACCGAAACTATGACTCGTCACTACACCTAAATAACGTGGTAATCAATAGGTATAGTCACAAGAGACTATAACCATCATGATTACGCTCACGTTACGAAGTTCAAACGAACTTCGTGTTGACCATAGACTGGTCAAAGCAGAAAGTCAAACACTGTTTGACTTTTACGCTTAAAACGCATAAAAGCATGAAAGAAACTTACAAAGGGTCCAAGCTAGGAAGAACTTGATCTAAATACTCAGGTATGAAGCATAAAGATTCAACTTAGAGCATAAAATTAGATCAAGATGTGAGGAAAATGGAATGAGAGCTTGGGTATTTATAGATTTCGGAGAACCGTTAAGATCGTTTCTCGCATTTCGTGCCTTGATATTGACCCTCCATGTGGGCACATGGTTTTCAAAACCATGGGAATACTTAAAACCAACAAATTCCAGCCCATAGAGTGCAAAACCTTGGGTTAAAACCATCAAAACCTAAAAAATGGACCAAGTTCAATGTATCTGCCAGAAATTTCAAAAATGGTCCCTGTACTTGTAAAACTTGATTTTTTGGCACTTTTAAGCCCCGTTAACCCCGTTTCAAGGCTCTAAAATAAATTTAAAGTATAGGGAATTTGAAATGTGCTCAAAAATATCTCGGATGTCGGTTCGTTTGGTCGTACGGTTGCGTTGTTCGGTTAATTACGACAGAAATCGTAACGAACGCAAAAACGATCCAAATTACGCGACGAGTGGAATTTTATCATGCCAATCACTAAAATAAAATATTTCAATGATTACATAAATTTTTGGATGTCCGGATATATTCAGAACGTAAGATATGCGCGAAAATGCAAGCTTATGCACTTTTTGATGCTTTTAGTCCCTATTGATCAATAAAGTTTATTTTTGCGCACCAAAACACCTCAAAGCCTATTTCTAAGCTATGTAAAGTATATTTAGGGCATGTTTAACATATGATCAAGTTCCAAAACGTTCGTTACTATACAAATCGGTATAGTTTCGAAGTTTGACGCAAATAGTCCCTGCGATCGAACAACCTTGATTTCGATACACCAAACCACCCAAAAATTTTTTCTAAGTTATGTAAAGGTTATTTAAGGTATGTTAAGCCTATATCATGGTTCTGGAGTGTTTGTTTCATTAAACTGGTTATATTTACGCATCAGATTGCGTATAACCTTCCAGAAAGCGATTTAAAGCTCGAAATCGAACATGAATTGATATGTGCACATGACACACAAATTTATACAAATCCCAAGTATGAAAACACAATATTTCATTGATTTGGTATTTGTTTGATGGTCGCGGAGGCACAGGTGTCACAGTCTCCCCTACTTTTGGAAATTTCGTCCCGAAATTTATTCGTAGGAGCCTGTCTATGACTTTGTGTTAAATAACCATCAAAGATAAGGCATAATCCTATCATTTCCTTCAACGAACATTCTTCAGAAGTGAAAATGAACAGACGGAGTCATTTTCCTCAACGGGCGTTCTTCAGAAATGAAAATAAAGGAATAACCAAAAGGATATTCATTTCCCTCAACGGACATTCTTCAGAAATGAAAATGAAAATGAACGGATAATCATTTTCTTTGACGGGTATTTTTCAGAAATGGAAATGAAGAAATAATCAAACGGATATTCATTTCCTCACGGATATTCTTCAGAAACGAAAATGAAAATGAACGGATAATCATTTTCTTTGACGGGTATTCTTCAGAAATGGAAATGAAGGAATAATCAAACGGATATTCATTTCCTCAACGGACATTCTTCAGAAACGAAAATGAAAATGAACGGATAATTATTTTCTTCGACTGGTATTCTTCAGAAATGGAAATGAAGGAATGATCAAACGGATATTCATTTCCTCAACGGACATTTTTCAGAAACGAAAATGAACGGACGGAGTCATTTTCGACGGGTGCTTCATCATAAACGGAAATGAATAGAATTAACTCAAAAGGATATTCATTTCCCTCAACGGACATTCTTCAGAAACGAAAATGAACGGACGGAGTCATTTTCAACGTGTGCTTCATCAGAAATGGAAATGAATAGAATTAACTCAAAAGGATATTCATTTCCCTCAACGAACATTCTTCAGAAACGAAAATGAACGGACGGAGTCATTTTCAACGGGTGCTTCGTCAGAAATGGAAATGAATAGAATTAACTCTAGACACATGACAAAACTTGTTGTGGTTTCTGTGCACTAAATTCCATAATTGTGTATGCATCCATAATTACGTAATTTCTTGCACAGTTCGCACAGTTTGTTTTATAATGTGAAAGGGATAGAATTTGAACAAGCTTGAGACAACTTTGATTGGGTCAACACATAAACACATAAGCACATAATTGTTTTATTGGTTATTAATTTGTTATTAATTTGACGTTGATTTGAACATGGGTATTCAAGGTATACCAGGAACCCAGTCGATGGACTTCAACGTCCTCAAGAATTTATCTGAAAAGATAGGATGATCTTCCAAAAATTTGATTTTTGATTACAAGGAATCATAACATTCGAATTAAGATACACAACAATTAAGGACTTACGGAAATACTCTTAGCTACCCTATTAAGGATTTATAGAGGCACTTTGGGTATTTGTCCAGAGTTATAACTTGCGCCTTGTACTTTGTTTCCTTGGAAGAAACGGGTACTTAGGATTTTTGTGGAAAACGCAAGAGATAATAAAATGGAAGAATTTGGGAGTAGTCTGCTCTTCAAGGAATACGATTCCTTGATTGTCGGTATTGTAGGGGATATGTTGTTTATACATGCAACCACATAAATACATTGCAATGTAAATAAAAGATTCATTTATAAACAACATCAACAACTGTTTCATAGACCTTGACAACAAAAGAAAATAATACATAAAGCTTGATTATTTCTAAATAGCGTTGTCTTCCAATCGGTCAGATGCTCATCCCTGTGCTGGATTTGCATTAGCAAACTTTGGGCAATTCCTTCAAAAATGGCCCATCTCGCCACAGTTGAAGCAAGAACCTGGTGGAAAATGAGCTTGAGCAGGATTGTTGCCAGCTTGATTTGGTGCAGCTGCAGCTGGGCAGACTCTTGCTGTATGGCCTATAAGTCCACAAGTTTGGCATTTGCGGCACTTCACATTGGCATGATGGTGAAGGCTACATTGGTTGCACAAAGGTGCAGTTCCGTTGTATGGCTTCCTAGCAGGGGGTTGAGCCGATTGGTTGGGGGCAGCTTGATCATTGTGGTCAACCACAGCGAAGTTCTGAGAAGCCTTTCGTTTCTTTGACTTCTTGGAGGATTCAGTCTGTTCATCCTTTGGTTTCGATTCCTCGATCGGTTTTTTTATCACCCTTTCGGAAAAGTTTACCTTTCCTGATCTGGGATTCAGTCAAGGTAGCAGATAGCTCAATGGCCTGCCTAACTGTAGTGGGGTTGCTACCAGTAACAATGTCTTGTACTGAGTCAGGGAGGCCATCAATGTACTTTTCGATTGCCTTATCCAAGGGCGTAACCATGTTTGGGCATAACAGACTTAACTCCTCATAACAGTCCGTGTAGGCTCGATGCTCACCGCTATCTTGCTTAAGATCGTCGAATTCCCTTTCCAATGCCTAATCTCATGACGAGGACAGAATTCCTTCATCATTAGAGCTCGAAGCTCTTCCCATGTTTGAGCCAGTGCTACCTCAGCACCCCTATCTCTCATCACACCATTCCACCATGTTAAAGCTCGTTTCTCAAAGACACTAGATGCAAATTCAACCTTTCGCTCGATTGGACACTGAACATGTCTGAAGGTGCTCTCTAGACTCTCGAACCATTGCAGAAGTGCAGTTGCTCCTTGGGACCCAGAAAACTTTGATGGCTTGGCAGAGTTGAATGTCTTGAAGTTACAGGGAGCATTATTGTTGTTGAGGGCTTGGTTACATTGAGCAATGATGTTTAGGATCGCAGCCGTCATCTACTGCGTAATGATAGCTGCAAGTTCTTCATTGGGTACTTGATTGTCGCGTCGTGGAGGCATTCTAAAAGGGGAAACAAGAGAGAAAACAAATGAAATGGCATTGGGTAAGGATGTTATAATTTCCGACCAAAAGGCATGGTCAGGTCATTTGCTCGAACCACGAAGCAAACAAACGACACCCAAAAGCTGAATCAAAGTAAATAGGTCCTCATAATGTATCGCGAAGACATGCTCTCCTATAAGTGGACACTCACCCCAAGAGTTCCCAGGTAAGAGTGACTGGTCCGATACTGCGGATTTGTACGAACACTCTAGCCTTAGAAAGAAGACTCAGGGCACAGGCACCCACCCTTCCAGTTTGCACGTGTTCACATTATTTAGACCCAAACTTTGACGAGATTTTGAAAACTTTGAAGGTTCAAAACCTTATAATAAGTCATCCTAGAACAGATGACTAGTTTTCAAAGCGGATTCGAAATTTATGTTCTCATTGTGGATGTCACCTAAAGATAGGCGACGGTATTGTTTTATGACTAAACGCAAGTAAACTTGCGTTAGGGTCCTAGGAAGGTTATAGACTAGGTCAAAGCATTACTAATAACCTAATTTCCTATAACCATGAGCTCTGATACCAACTTTTCTGTCACACCCCGACCACGATAAAACAACAAATCATGGCGGAAACGTCAGAGAGTGTTGTAACAGAATCATTGTTTCATAACACATGGATTGAAGTTCTGTTTTATTAAATTAAATGTATTACATTACATTGAAATTAGAAACAAAACATGAACAAATAGACTTTCATTGTTATTAAGTCGCTAAGGCCTCGTCCATTCCTATGTGAGCATGCATCAATATCATCATCAAACATCATCAACTATGGTACCTGAAACACATATGAAAATACGTCAGCATAAAAATGTCGGCGAGTACATAGGTTTTATGTGAGTGTCAGATTCATGGCTCGTTTTACCTTTTGAAATAAATCAAACAACTTTGTTATTCGATATTAGAAAAACTAGTTTTGTAAAATGTTTAGATTGTGAATTGAAATAACCAAGTTAAAACAAATTTGTTATAATTTATAAAACCTCGATACCATGAATCTTACTCAAAACATTTGTTTAAGTAAACCCAAATTGTAAATCGTTTTTGAAATAAAACTCGAATGTTTTATATTGTTAGAAAAACCTTGTAATATAACTTTGTTTTGATAACCTTGCCCAAGTGAACTAGATAACGCAACGATATATAATGTGTTAAAAGCACTTATATATAGGAAGTACCAGCGGCGTATTGATGCGTGTCTAGTGTGATAGGTTTTTAATGTATAATTTAAGTCCTTTTACACTTTTTAGCCAAGTTTTAAATTTATAAAACACGATATTTACTAACACTAAACACACATATGGGCAAGTGCACCCATCGTGTGCGTAGTATAGTGTTGGTAAGATACCGAGGTCATCCAAGGACACAAGAGCTTTTAGTACCGGTTTATCCTCAACGTCTAATCAAATCAAAAGTTAGAAAAAGGTTTTTAAACAAGAAAAATAAAACTAACTAAAATGCTGAAAAATAAAATAAAGTAAAAACAGATAGATAAGATGAATCACTTGGATCCGACTCGTGTTTAGTGTAACTGATGTGTTGAAAAACACCGTCATTTACCCGTGTATTTTGTATTTTATTTTTATAGTTTTTGAGTCATTTTTAGTCTTTATATAGTTGTATTCTATTATTTTGTGTTTTGGCAGGTCCTGGCGCAAATGGAACGGAAACGAGTAATAATTAAATGACCAGCCAGTTGGTCAGAGTAGAACGCCAGTGACAGAATAAAAAAATTGCAGTCATTTTCCGTGATTGGACCGAGCCCACTAATCTCTATATTAAAGCATTGAAAAAGGGACCATATAATTTTAGTGGGCCGCATAAAAGGATTGTTTTCGAAATTCAAGTCATCAGTGGGTGAATTATTTTCTTTCTTGGGCTTATGGAAACAACAAAAAGTGGAGGCAACTTGAGTGGAGGATTCCATTATTATTAGGAGGGGGTCCCCTTATTATTATATTTTCGAATCAGTTGGAGATTTTGGCTTTGATTATTATTTTCGAAGTATAGTGGGCCGCCCAAACAAAAAAAAAAAAAGCCAGCCCTATTATTTTCGTGGGATAAAGGACAAGGCAGAAGGGGATTGCCACATATATTTATTTTCGAAAACATTAAAGTGGGGGGCCCTGTTATTTTTATTCAAAGTGAACAAGGGTTGTCTTAGAACAATAATTGGAGGCAGCCCCTAATTGTTTAAGAAAAAAAGTATAAAGCAACAACAAGCAGTTGGACGACAAAAGGAATATTGGTGGCAATTAAAAGCACAATAGGTGGGGGGAATCCCTATAAATTTTGGGGTTCAGCAACTTCATAGGGGAATTGTGGAGGTGGCTCCGAAGAGTTTTTGGACAACATCACTTGAAAGATTCCATTCGAAGATTAGGAAAAAAGAAGACGACTGCTTGTTCTTGGCGCAAGAGGAAGGAAAAAAGAGGTCGGTTCGAGTTCGTAGCATTGCGGGTTCGATATTACTTTTATTTTTCTAAACTTTTGCGTTGAACCCATGTTTTGTTTGATTTTTAGAACCAAGTTTGTCATGTTTTTATTTAATATGAGTAGCTAAATTTTCTAAACTACCTGGGTTGAGATGAACTTGATGATTGTAATGCGTGTTTGACATGATTTCGGTTATTTGATGTGATTTACATAACTTTGCCTTGTAATTGATCTTGATATTGCATGTTGGTGTGTTTTGATTGATTATTAGTCGATGAATTCAGCGGTTTAGGCACGAAGAAATTCCCCCTAGACTTAAGATTTAATTTGATTCGTTTATCTTATGGTTTTCGGGTTAAATATTGTGTTGAGAAATTGACCAATTTGATTAATAATTAAAATCAATATACTAAAACTTGCATCCTCATCTTATGACTCGAAAGACGATTAGGGTGAGCTAGGTTATTAGCTAATCATCGGAGGGTAGATTGGGTGACCGATAGCTCGGGCTCGTTTATTACATCATGGTTAAGGTTTCCTAGGATTTCAATTTTCAAGGTTTGGTTTGCTTTGCAATTTGAGGGTTTTGGGGGTAGGTTACTTTCATTGCTTGATTCTCGTAGGATTTGGTATCGATAGCCCGAGCCGGTTCGTTCTAGCACTTCACATTTCGTCTTGATCTTTCGTTTGATATATCTCTAGCGGGGGGTTAATCGAGGGAAAAAGATATTTAACCATTATCATTGTCAAATTAGCATTGCAAGATTCTAGGGATTCGACACCCGGGTAGTCCTTTTCTCATATATATTTGATCACATTTTGCTCTCGTATTTTTTCACTTTGCTTGTCTTGTTTTCTACATTTTCTTAATTAATTCAGTTATTAGTTAAAAATCAAAAATCAATTTAAATTAAACTTAAAATTTGACTTTATATTCGATAGAGGTTCATTATCTAGTGTTTGCATATAGTGTCCACGGATTGATATCCGGTCTTGCCATCTACACTACACTGCGACCGGTGCACTTGCCGATTATGTGTGGTTTAGTTTGCGATTCCATTTTAAAACCTGTTCGAATTTAACATATACACATTTTCACACATCAAGTTTTTGGCGTCGTTGCCGGGGACACAGTGCGCTTTCGAGGACGACCCGAGTCGGGGATTTAGTCATTTTACTGCTTTCTTAGATTAGTTTCGTTTTTTCTTGGCAAAATAAAAATAATAATAATAAAAAAAATATATATATATATATATATATATATATAAATTAGTTGTTTACTTGCTTTCGTAGATTTCCATTGCCTTTAGGTGCCTTTTGCTTACAATTTGTGCCTTTAGGGTTAGATTTGCTTTAGTATTTAGTTAAGTAATCTTTTCATTGTATGCACCACACTCGTTCACAGGGGCCACCTTCGTTTGCTACTTCGTCTGAGCCCGAGCGAGATTTCCACAAGCGCCTTCGCACTTTTCGAGCTAGTCAGGCACACATGGCTGATAACGATCCCCCAGTTAGGAGAGTCGTTGCAGACTACGCCCGGCCGAACGCGACCAATGCTCGATCCAGCATCGCCTGACCTGCTATCGGAGTCAATCGCTGGCAGATTCCACCTCAGATCATCACGATGGTTACGAACACTATCCAGTTCCATGGGTTACCTTCTGAGGACCCGAATGTTCATCTCTCGCGCTTTTCAGCCATTTGCGATATGTTCCAGGAGCAGGGTGTCACCGAGGACGCATGCAAGCTACGCCTATTCCCATTCTTGCTTGCTGACCGCGCTCATGGTTGGTTGGAATCCCTTCCTGCGGGATCCATCACCACTTGGGCCGGGATGAAAGACAAGTTCTTAGGTAAGTACTTTCCTCCTTCCAAAACCGCTCGTCTGAGGAGCATGATCCAAGATTTTCGCCAAAAGGAGGGAGAGTCTTTTTACAAGACGTGGGAGCGTTTCAAGGAGTTGTTACTCAAGTGTCCTCATCATGGATTCGAGGATTGGGCTTTAGTTGAGAAGTTTTATCATGGAGTGACGCCCGCCATGAGAAATATGCTGAACACTACTGCTGGTGGTAATCTGATGACCGCCAAAACTCCAGAGGAGTGCACTGAGATGTTCGAGGACATAGCAATGAGTAGTTACGAGTTTCCTGATTCTAGAAATTCATCTGCTACACAGAGAGGGGTGCATAAGGTTGATGATACCACTATGATGCAATCGCATATTGACGCCCTGAAGAAAAAGTTGAATGATATGGAGTTGAAGAAGGAGCAGGTGTGCGAGATATGCACTGGGAGGCATGACACGAATGCGTGTCCTATTGCCCCTGTGGAGTCACCAGAGAAGGTAGAGTTTGTGGGTAATCAAAATCAAAATAATTTCAGGGGTGATTACAATTCAAACTGGAGGAACCACCCGAACTTCAGCTGGAAGAACAATAACCCACCGGGGTTTCAGCCACGTCAGAGCTTGTTTCAGGACGCAGGAGCAGGAGCGAGTTCGGGTACGAAAAACCCGACCATAGAAGAGATGTTTAGGCAAAACCAGGAGACATTAGCCAAGCAGACGCAGTTGCTTACACAGTTCATCACGCGAGAGGATACTCGACATCAGGAGACACAGTCGAGGTTCATGGAGCACGAGACCTTCATGAAGAGTCAGAGCACTGCACTGCAGAACTTGGAGAGGACAGTTGGTTCGCTGGCCGATCAGCTGAACCAGAGACCTCAAGGTGGTTTCCCTAGTAACACTGTTGGAAATCCGAACGCCACTGCAAAGGCTGTTACCACTAGGAGCGGACGAGGAGCTGTTGAGGTCAAGCCGGTAGATGATGAGGACCTGGAGGTCGACGAAGAGATTCAGAACCCCTGCTGGCGAAGTGCACCCTAGGCTGTGCCCAGCAAGTACAACACAGTCTAGCGGATCTCCAGGAGAGAAGAAGGAACCAGAGAAGGAACCGATGAGGGTGTATAAGCCAACACCCCTTACCCTGGACGATTAATAAAGGGTAAAGACGCAGAGCAGTATGGTCATTTCATGCAGATGCTGAAGAAGCTGCATGTGAATATTCCGTTCGTCAAGGCTTTGGCGAAGATGCCGAAGTATGCGAAGTTTTTGAAAGATCTTCTTACGAATAAAAAGAAATTAGAGGACCTTTCGACTGTCACTGTCACGGCCCCGACCCGGTTTGACCCGGTTCAGGAGCCGCGGGACAGAAAATCCCATGGTATTTATTTAACAGCGGAAGATTTCTTCAGGATCTTTTTAAAACTGCAATTTCCCGAATATTTTATTTCACAATTCGGGATAAAACCCTGGAAATTTACAATCATATGATTTCACGGAGAAATCTTTATTTTACAAAACATGTTTCTTTATTTTATTTTGAGCCACTTTCTTAAGCTTGTAGTGCTTCACGGCACTTTTCCTGGATCACAACAGATCACCTGAAACATGTTTGAAAAAGGTTTTGTCAGCGGGAAATACTGGTGAATCATTCTTTTTACTAAAACGACTCGTTTGTTATAATTTACAGTATTAAGAGCGATTACAATGTTTCCATATATCAACCAACTACCCACAGTATTTGTCACTCGAACATCCATCGGTAACCTCTAAGTCCAATGGTGTCTGTGACTATGGTCATATCACCCCTTGGCTACCCCGTTGTCCAATGGTGACGGTTATCAAGTAATGTATACAAAACCCCACATACCGGCTGTAATTTGGTGACTACAAAGACTTAATCCCCGTAATTATAACATTGAAAACAAATAGAGTTTTGTAAATTAATTTGATAAAAAGAGAATGACTCACATTGCAGATTTATATGAGCAGAGCTTAGCCTACTGATTAGCCTTTTTAACTTAAATTTAATAACATGCACACAACTCGGTTAGTAACTTAATACAACATTTACGATAACTCACGAGATTAAACCTTCACAACGAATGACAAAGTGCGATACTTAAACATCCATTGAATTAACAACGAATGACAAAGCATAAACCCTAATGTGGGAAACACTTAAACATCCATTGGATAGTTTAATCGATCGGACATTGAATCGTAGCAGCGATCGAGTTATTACCCTGTTTTGCGGCAGCACTTCGTGAATTGTGTGTGTTTTAGGACTGTTCCTACAATATCTCAGTGTACGAAATGACTTTGAACGTCGAACTAACGCACAATTGCATGTACCAGACTCCCCTATTTATACATGAAAAATGGCGCCCTCGCGTGGCGCGAGGGGCCTTCGCGTGGCGCGAGGGGCCTTCGCGTGGCGCGAGGGATACTAGTCTACCATAGGTTAGCTTCGTGTCCAGGTAGCTCAGGTGAGTTGGTCTTGCGTTAAAATTCGTTGTACACGTAAAACTGTCAAGATATTATCAACTAGGGTTTTACCCCCTTGAGTTTTAGGGGCCCTGATCCTGATTGTTCTGAAAATTTTAGGGTTTATGCAGAATCACTTGGGTTTCTTAATTAGGGTTTCCTATTGGACAATTAAAATAATAATTAGGACTTTTGATGAGAGTTGTTACATCCTCCCCACCTTAATAAAAATCTCGTCCTCGAGATTTATTGGAACAAGTGAGGATATTTCCGTTTCATCTCCGATTCCAGCTCTCAAGTGTATTCAGATCCTCTCTTCGAATCCCACTTAACTTTGACCAGTACTAGTCGCTTGTGCTTGAGAAACTTGATCTTTCTATCTTCTATTTGCAATGGCTTCTCAACAAACTTTAACTTTTCATTTACCTCTATATCTTGAAGAAGTACTACCAGGGACTCGTCAGATAGACATTTCTTGAGATTGGACACATGAAATACATCATGTACTCCGGCTAGTTCTTCTGGTAGTTGTAAACGATAAGCAATTGGTCCTATACGTTGGATTACTGGAAATGGTCCTACGTATCTTGGACTTAGCTTTCCTTTCTTACCGAATCGAACTACTCCCTTCCAAGGAGAAACTTTTAACAGTACTCTGTCTCCAACTTGGAATTCTAGTGGTTTGCGTCGATTATTGGCATAACTTTTCTGACGATCTCGAGCCGTCTTCAATCTTTCCTTGATTTGATTAATCTTGTCGGTCATCTCTTGCACTATTTCAGGACCTGACAATTGACTTTCTCCTATTTCTGCCCAACAAACTGGAGTTCTACACTTTCGTCCATACAGTGCTTCGAATGAGGCAGTTTCGATGCTTGAATGATAACTATTGTTATAGGATAATTCAATCAAAGGTAAGTGATCGTCCCAATTTCCAGCAAAATCTATCACACATGATCTAAGCATGTCTTCAAGAGTTTGGATTGTTCGTTCACTTTGTCCGTCTGTTTGAGGATGATATGCAGTGCTTAAATTTAATCGAGTTCCCATTGCTTCTTGGAAACTTGTCCAGAAATGGGAAGTGAAACGACTATCCCTATCCGAAACAATGGAGAGTGGAACTCCATGTAAGGATACTACTTCATCTACATACAACTTTGCCAACCTTTCCATGCTAAAAGTTTCTTTCATTGGTAGAAAGTGAGCTGATTTGGTTAATCGATCCACAATTACCCAAATCGCATCATTACCTTTTCTGGTTTTGGGTAACTTAGTAACAAAATCCATTGTTATGAGTTCCCATTTCCATACAGGCATCTCTAGTTGTTGTAGTAGACCTGAAGGTTTCTGGTGTTCTGCCTTAACTTGTGAACAAGTAAGACACTTAGAAACATATCAAGCTATATCCTTTTTCATTCCTATCCACCAAAAGTTATTTCTTAAATCTTGGTACATTTTATTGTTTCCTGGATGCATAGTATTCCTAGATTTATGAGCTTCTTCTAGGATCTTATGCCTTAAATCTCCTTGCTTAGGTACCCAAATCCTTTTCTTATGGAATCTCCAAATTCCATCATTTCCTTGCTCTAATTCTTTTATTTGTCCTTTCATTCCTTCAGCATCATCCTTGATTGTTGTTTCCTGGACATTCTTTAGTTGTTCCATTAAATCTAACTGTAGATTTAATCTGAGAGCACGAACTCGCTTTTGCTTTTCATGATACTTACGACTTAAGGCATCTGCAACTACATTTGCCTTTCCTTCGTGATACTGAATATTACAGTCGTAGTCACTTAGGATTTCCATCCATCTCCTTTGCCTCATGTTCAATTCTTTTTGCCCAAATATGTACCTTAAACTTTTGTGATCCGTATAGACAGTAAATTTACTTCCGTATAGATAATGTCTCTAGATTTTAAGGGCAAAAATTACGGCTCCTAATTCTAAATCATGAGTCGTATAGTTCTCCTCGTGCTTTTTCAATTGCCTTGATGCATACGCAATTACCTTCTTGCGTTGCATAAGCACACATCCTAATCCTAGTTTTGAAGCATCACAGTAAACTTCAAAATCTTCTGTTCCTTCTGGTAAGGCTAGGATTGGAGCATTTGTTAATTTCTGCTTCAAGATCCTAAAGACTTCTTCTTGTTTAGGTCCTCATTCAAACTTAACTGCTTTACATGTTAGCTTAGTAAATGGTACAACTATCTTGGAAAAATCCTTAATAAACCGTCTATAATATCCGGCTAAACCTATAAAACTTCTAATTTCCATTGCGGATTGCGGAACCTTCCATTTGGTAATTGCCTCTATCTTAGCAGGATCTACATGAATGCCTTCGTGATTCACCATGTGACCTAGGAATTGCACTTCTTGTAGCCAAAATTCACACTTCGAGAATTTGGCGTATAGCTTCTCCCTTCTTAACAAAGTTAAGAGTGCATGCAAATGCTGACAATGTTCGTCCTGATTTTTGGAATAAATAAGTATATCGTCGATAAAAACAATTGCAAATTTATCCAAGTACGGTTTACAGATCCTATTCATCATGTCCATGAATGCTGCAGGTGCATTCGTTAATCCAAAGGGCATGACTGTAAACTCGTAATGACCATACCTAGTTCTAAAAGCAGTTTTAGGTTTGTCTTCTTCTTGTACCTTCAATTGATGATATCCGGAGCATAAATCTATCTTAGAAAAATATCTAGCTCCTTGAAGTTGATCGAATAGATCATCAATCCTAGGTAATGGGTATCGATTCTTAATTGTAATCTTATTTAATTCCCTATAATCGATACACATTCGCATTGACCCGTCCTTTTTCTTTACAAACAATATTGGTGCTCCCCACGGGGATGAACTAGGTTGTATGAAACCTTTACTTAGTAATTCATCTAATTGCTTTTTCAGTTCTAACATTTCTGTGGGTGCTAACCGATAAGGTGCCTTGGCTATCGGTGTAGTTCCGGGAATTAGATGAATCCTAAATTCTACTTCCCTATCTGGTGGTAATCCTGGTAATTCTTCTGGGAATATATATGGGTATTATGAGACTACAGGAATCTCCTTAAGTTCTTTACCCTTAGTGCTAATGAATACCGAAATCATATACACTATTCCTTGTTTTCGTTCATAACTAGCAACTTTTATTACTGAAATGAACTTCATGGGTTTTCGTGGCCTGTCCCCTGTAACTATGATTACTTCTCCGGTAGGTGCACGAATTTCTATGGAGTTCTGGTCACAAAGGAGTCGAGCATGGTTGGCCACTAACCAATCCATTCCTAACACAACATCAAACCCAGCTAAATTCATTGGTAAGAGGTTTGCATGAAATTTATATCCTAAAAGTTCTATATTTTCTCTTTGCAAAACCTTATCTATGTTAACTGAATTCCCAACTGCCGTTTCGACTGTAAAAATTTGCCTAAGGTTGGTCAAAGGTAAATTAAGAGCTTGGCAGAATGAAGTATTGATAAAACTTTGGTTTGCACCAGAGTCAAATAATACTTTTGCATACACGTTGTGAACTAAGAACGTACCAGCTATCACATCTGGAATAAGTTCTGCTTCTTGAGTGGTCAGCTGGAATGCTCTGACATTCTTTTTAGTAGCTCCGTCGGCCGTCTTGGCTTTGTTGTCTGTTGGTTTGACCAATTTAGGACATTCTGTTTTGAAATGTCCTGCTTCGCCACAGTTAAAGCAGATTCTTGTTTTCTTTCTGCAGTCTTCTTCCCTATGTCCTACCATTTTGCAAAAATTGCAGGTTATATTACATCTTCCATAATGTTTCTTTCTGCAATTCCTGCAGAACGGCAGAGTTGAAGATTGCCCTGTTCCTCTTTTCTTGAAGATGCTATTATTACCCGTACGAAATCCTTGGGTAATTTTCTGAGCCAGTTCCTTTTTCCTGTTTTCATCTCTTGTGCAGACCAGTTCGTCAGTTAGGGTGTTAGCTAATTCTGCCGCATCATCAATAGTACGAGGTCTCGCAGCTTTAACGATATTACGAATTTCGCTAATCAGTCCCCAAATATAGCGAGAAATGAGTACCGGTTCTGGCGAAGCCAGTGTTGGTACCACTCTAGCATATTCAAAGAATGTCGAAGTATACCCACGACAATCTACACCCATCATTCGATGGTTTAAGAACTTATTCGCCATTTGATCTTTTTCATATTCGGGACAAAATTTTCTTTCTAGAAGACTCTTAAATTCTTCCCAGTTCATGGAATAGGCCATACTTCTTCCTTTGGCTTGAAGTAATGTATTCCACCATTCTAGCGCCCATTCTTTAAAAAGATTAGACGCATACATGACCTTTTCGTCCTTGGCACATTTACTTATTGTAATCACTGCCACAGTTTTCTCTAACCAACGCAGTGCCGCAGTTGCTCCTTCATTGCCTGCAAATTCAGCGGGTTTACAAGCAAGAAATTCTTTGTAAGTGCAACCAGGCGTTGCAGCTTTGATTTTCTTAGGGAGCGGAGCTTGCCGTGAATCATTATTGTGATTAGTATGATTACTGCCTCCATTTACACTATTACTGAAGTTATCTTTAGAAATACGTTTACTAGGAATGATTTGTTGAGGTTCAACAGGTTTCTGGGCAGCAGCAAGTATTGCTGGAATAGCATTGGCTATTCCTTGAGCAACAATATTTTCTATATCCTGCCTAGTCATAAATTGATCCTCCGGATGTTGCTCAGATTGATTAACCTCATTAACTGGTTCATTATTAGCGTTTTCCATCTGATAATTAATATATAATTTATTAGTATCGAATAAATAACAATTATACACAAAACAATCATACAAATTTCACAATACACATATAGTCAAAACTATCGATTTCTCGATTCCCATTTTTATATTTTATAATATGCGTCAATACATACCATTATCTTACAAAGTTTTATTTTAGGTTATTTCACAAGATTATATTTTAGTATTTATTATACAACCACAGTTTCACAAACCCACTATCCTTCGTCAGTTGGTATTTTAGTAACGACGTTCCCTCTCGTCGTATTTCCAGGAGATCTGTTCTCCTACTTCCCTGATCCTATTTCCTGCATCCACCAGCTCCTCGCCAAAGTGGCGGAGTTCAGCTAAATTTTCATTGCTCATTGGTGGGTTTGGTATAGGTTCCGGGTCGAACGGAGGGAGAAAGGAATAAGGACTGTTGAGAAGGTTTTGGAACTGCCAATCATTTGTCCACCACTCGTCCATTCCTAGAGGTTGGGTGTGGATTATAGGTTCTGGGATTGCTGGTTCCAAGTTCATTGGTAGTTGAGTTTCAGCAGGATAAGGGTAAAGATTATTATTGATAGGCCTGACGATATCACAGCTCGCCAATATCTGATCTAACTCTTCTTGTAATGGCAACTCCTCAATTTGTCTAGAGCTTTCCCCAATTTCCATCTTGGTTTGTCTAGAACCTTCCCCAAACTGCATTTCCATCTGCCTAGAATCTTCCCCAAACTGCATTTCCATCTGCCTAGAATCTTCCCCAAACTTCAATCCCCTTCCCTTTATCTAAGGGATTTTCTATTTTGGGAATCTTCCTAGTGGCGGGTTTCCTTCTGCGCCCACGCCTCCATCCCACGAATCTTCTGCTTTTCTTAGGCTTGGGTTTCTCTGGAGGTGGAGCGTTGAATTCCATAGGTTCTTCTATATCGGGTATGTACCTATTAAAATCTCTCGAAACCTCTATCTTCACCGGATAGAGATTTAAATTCTGAAGGGCTTCAGACAAGTCATTCATGCTGTTTAGCATATATGCAAAATACACAAAAATTGCTAAGTTAAAATTTTATAACAAAATTTCATAAATAACCTTTAAATATTATTTCATACTGTGTGACTAATTTAACACAAAGACAACTAAAAATTAAAACACACCAGGGTTTACTGTAACTTATTTATTTTGCTGAATAATATTCTGGCTTGTAGGTGATAAGGTTGCTAAAACTTGAGTCAGAGTATTTAAAGATTTGCATTTACTGCTACAGTAGCTAGCATATAGAGATCTGCCCATTTTTCATCTAACTTGTCTTCCCATGGTGGGTTATTGCCTAGTTCTTGGGTATTCTGATTAACTCTCTTTTCTTTTGGTTGTAATTTCTTTAATTTCTCCTGACTTTTCCTAATAATCAAACTTCTTTCATTAGGAGAAAGTGGTTCCTCATATTGTGCCTTTCGGACAAATATTCCTTCTTCAGGATTTGCATAATGTTTTGAGGAATTTGTTTGGGATGAACTTCCCTTCTCGTTTGATGACCTATCTAATTTAAGATAGATGTTTGAAAGCTTTTGCTTACCCATACTGTACACAAATATTCAAATAATAAAACACATAATCACAAAATGACAATTAGAAAAATTAAGTATTTTGTAAATACTTAATTGGCTTAAATCAGTGGCTCTGATACCACATTTTTCTGTCACGGCCCCCGACCCGGTTTGACCCGGTTCAGGAGCCGCGGGACAGAAAATCCCGTGGTATTTATTTAACAGCGGAAGATTTCTTCAGGATCTTTTTAAAACTGCAATTTCCCGATTATTTTATTTCACAATTCGGGATAAAACCCCGGAAATTTACAATCATATGATTTCACGGAGAAATCTTTATTTTACAAAACATGTTTCTTTATTTTATTTTGAGCCACTTTCTTAAGCTTGTAGTGCTTCACGGCACTTTTCCTGGATCACAACAGATCACCTGAAACATGTTTGAAAAAGGTTTTGTCAGCGGGAAATACTGGTGAATCATTCTTTTTACTAAAACGACTCGTTTGTTATAATTTACAGTATTAAGAACGATTACAATGTTTCCATATATCAACCAACTACCCACAGTATTTGTCACTCGAACATCCATCGGTAACCTCTGAGTCCAATGGTGTCTGTGACTATGGTCATATCACCCCTTGGCTACCCCGTTGTCCAATGGTGACAGTTATCAAGTAATGTATACAAAACCCCACATACCGGCTGTAATTTGGTGACTACAAAGAGTTAATCCCCGTAATTATAACATTGAAAACAAATAGAGTTTTGTAAATTAATTTGATAAAAAGAGAATGACTCACATTGCAGATTTATATGAGCAGAGCTTAGCCTACTGATTAGCCTTTTTAACCTAAATTTAATAACATGCACACAACTCAGTTAGTAACTTAATACAACATTTACGATAACTCACGAGATTAAACCTTCACAACGAATGACAAAGTGCGATACTTAAACATCCATTGAATTAACAACGAATGACAAAGCATAAACCCTAATGTGGGCAGCACTTAAACATCCATTGGATAGTTTAATCGATCGGACATTGAATTGTAGCAGCGATCGAGTTATTACCCTGTTTTGCGGCAGCACTTCGTGAATTGTGTGTGTTTTAGGACTGTTCCTACAATATCTCAGTGTACGAAATGACTTTGAACATCGAACTAACGCACAATTGCATGTACCAGACTCCCCTATTTATACATGAAAAACGGCGCCCTCGCGTGGCGCGAGGGGCCTTCGCGTGGCGCGAGGGATACCAGTCTACCATAGGTTAGCTTCGTGTCCAGGTAGCTCAGGTGAGTTGGTCTTGCGTTAAAATTCGTTGTACACGTAAAACTGTCAAGATATTATCAACTAGGGTTTTACCCCCTTGAGTTTTAGGGGCCCTGATCCTGATTCCGATTGTTCTGAAAATTTTAGGGTTTATGCAGAATCACTTGGGTTTCTTAATTAGGGTTTCCTATTGGACAATTAAAATAATAATTAGGACTTTTGATGAGAGTTGTTACATCCTCCCCACCTTAATAAAAATCTCGTCCTCGAGATTTATTGGAACAAGTGAGGATATTTCCGTTTCATCTCCGATTCCAGCTCTCAAGTGTATTCAGATCCTCTCTTCGAATCCCACTTAACTTTGACCAGTACTAGTCGCTTGTGCTTGAGAAACTTGATCTTTCTATCTTCTATTTGCAATGGCTTCTCAACAAACTTTAACTTTTCATTTACCTCTATATCTTGAAGAGGTACTACCAGGGACTCGTCAGATAGACATTTATTGAGATTGGACACATGAAATACATCATGTACTCCGGCTAGTTCTTCTGGTAGTTGTAAACGATAAGCAATTGGTCCTATACGTTGGATTACTGGAAATGGTCCTACGTATCTTGGACTTAGCTTTCCTTTCTTACCGAATCGAACTACTCCATTCCAAGGAGAAACTTTTAACAGTACTCTGTCTCCAACTTGGAATTCTAGTGGTTTGCGTCGATTATCGGCATAACTTTTCTGACGATCTCGAGCCGTCTTCAATCTTTCCTTGATTTGATTAATCTTGTCGGTCGTCTCTTGCACTATTTCAGGACCTGACAATTGACTTTCTCCTATTTCTGCCCAACAAACTGGAGTTCTACACTTTCGTCCATACAGTGCTTCGAATGGGGCAGTTTCGATGCTTGAATGATAACTATTGTTATAGGATAATTCAATCAAAGGTAAGTGATCGTCCCAATTTCCAGCAAAATCTATCACACATGATCTAAGCATGTCTTCAAGAGTTTGGATTGTTCGTTCACTTTGTCCGTCTGTTTGAGGATGATATGCAGTGCTTAAATTTAATCGAGTTCCCATTGCTTCTTGGAAACTTGTCCAGAAATGGGAAGTGAAACGACTATCCCTATCCGAAACAATGGAGAGTGGAACTCCATGTAAGGATACTACTACATCTACATACAACTTTGCCAACCTTTCCATGCTAAAGGTTTCTTTCATTGGTAGAAAGTGAGCTGATTTGGTTAATCGATCCACAATTACCCAAATCGCATCATTACCTTTTCTGGTTTTGGGTAACTTAGTAACAAAATCCATTGTTATGAGTTCCCATTTCCATACAGGCATCTCTAGTTGTTGTAGTAGACCTGAAGGTTTCTGGTGTTCTGCCTTAACTTGTGAACAAGTAAGACACTTAGAAACATATCAAGCTATATCCTTTTTCATTCCTATCCACCAAAAGTTATTTCTTAAATCTTGGTACATTTTATTGTTTCCTGGATGCATAGTATACCTAGATTTATGAGTTTCTTCTAGGATCTTTTGCCTTAAATCTCCTTGCTTAGGTACCCAAATCCTTTTCTTATGGAATCTCCAAATTCCATCATTTCCTTGCTCTAATTCTTTTATTTGTCCTTTCATTCCTTCAGCATCATCATTGATTGCTGTTTCCTGGACATTCTTTAGTTGTTCCATTAAATCTAACTGTAGATTTAATCTGAGAGCACGAACTCGCTTTTGCTTTTCATGATACTTACGACTTAAGGCATCTGCAACTACATTTGCCTTTCCTTCGTGATACTGAATATTACAGTCGTAGTCACTTAGGATTTCCATCCATCTCATTTGCCTCATGTTCAATTCTTTTTGCCCAAATATGTACCTTAAACTTTTGTGATCCGTATAGACAGTAAATTTACTTCCGTATAGATAATGTCTCTAGATTTTAAGGGTAAAAATTACGGCTCCTAATTCTAAATCATGAGTCGTATAGTTCTCCTCGTGCCTTTTCAATTGCCTTGATGCATACGTGATATTCGTTAATTTACACATATTTTAGTCCCCCGTTTTACCCCTATTTTATGCGTTTTTGGCCGTAAAACCGTCATTCGGATACTTAATTATCTACACTTTTGTTTACAGGCCTAAAACAGCATACCAGACAAGATGATAGCGAAAACGAGGACTTTCCGGACAAAACGACGAAGTTGCGGACATTCTGTTAAGAAAACTGACCTGGGCCTGTGGAACGGTCGTGCGACCTGATGCACGACCGTGCATCTCCGACAGTTGATGATTTGTCTGGCAATGAACGAGGGTGCGACTAGGAGTGCAAGGCATACAAGGTCATCCCGGGGACGCATGGACGTGCCATCCGAAGAACGACCGTGCGACTCCGATCATCAGCAAAAACCTCGGAATTGCACCACAAGTGCAACAGCTCGTGCAACCGAATCCCGGAATTGAACGACCGTTCCATCCGAAGAACGGTCGTGCGATATCGTATCTGGTCAAAGATCTGATGACGTATGCAGTATGGTGACCCATCTCCAATAATTGCTTAAAGTGCACGGTCGTGCCATCTGAAGAACGACCGTGCGACTTCGAAAAAATATAAAAACAGAACAGAAACATTCTGTTCGACATTCTGGATTTTTGGGAGCTTCTCAGGCGAATTTACAGGCTCCGGAGGCTTTGCTTTTGACCCGGATTCAAGCCACATTGTGCCGTTTAGCTCCATTACTACCCGGATCCTTAGTCTAGTACTTGTTTATGGTTTGGTTTTCTAATCTTTCCATGTTTTTGTTAATCTTTCAAGTACTTAGATTAATGTTTATGTATTATTGTAGCCTTTGGGCAAAAACACAACAATCCCTTGCTAGATTATAGCCATTAGTATGTTAAACTTTGTTTGTAATGACACTTTGAAGTATTTTCTATGTTAATCTTTGATGATTAGTTTACAACCTTGTTATTGATATTGAATTCTTGATTATAAGTAATTATATTGGATGATTGATGCTTGGTTAGTTAAGATAGTTGAAAAATGAAGCTTAGTTAATCTTGTATTAGTAGACTTTGAACTTAGTTAACTAGTTTAGCTTGGTTTAAATGTATGCATCATGATATTAGAAATGATTAGTGATTTAATAAAATGTAATTATTGTTAATCAAGAGAGCTTGCCGTCACGTAAGGACCTTAACGGGTTAGATGGTGTCGTTATAAATTCTTGCCATGATTTGTTAACTTAGTTAGTAGTTTAGGCCAAAATTGCTATCTTGGTGAATTATTGTGCATGATTTGTAAAATGAACTCGGTTGTGCTTTAATCTAGTTTATGCTTGACCGTTGGTGGTTGCATTATGTTTATCGGTGTCGCTTTCCTTGTTAAGTGCGGTTAGAAAACTCCTAACGGATGACTAACTTATTTTTAAGAGATTTTCATAGACATTTATCAATTGCGCGTTAATGAACAATTTTAGGTGGTTAAAGTGTGTTTATCGTTTTAGCTTTCCGAATGATTGTCATGTTAGGATTCCCGAAAGGGATACTAATTGTCTTAAAATGGAAAATTGACCGAATGCTTCGAGTGCAAAAACTGACTTAGTTGACATGCTGTGGTTGTGTATTAAGCAAGGCTTTTTATCTACTATCTATTATGTTTTTATTATGCTTTTGTTTATGCTTACTTTAGTTTATAAAAATCACAAAACTTATCTTTTTACCGGTAATTTAGTGACAAAGGTCTAGTATTATTTCTCCGCCCATTTCCTTGGATCAATACTTGGTTCTTACCTATACTTTACTACATATATGACGGGGTACACTTGCCTCTTTCGTGTGTGTTTTGATGTAAAAGTAATAATCACTTTTATAAATTTAAAACCAAATCGTGTGTAATTTCATTGCAATATTATGTATATATACGCACACGTCAAGTTTTTGGCGCCGTTGCCGGGGACATGGCGAGTTTTAGGAACGACCCGAGTCATTGTGTTATCGGCGTATATACTTGTTGATATTTGTGTATACTTTCATGATTATTTATTTGTGAATATTTCTTGTTTTAATTCGATTTATTCGTTTTCGTGTATATTTTTGTTCCATTTATCTTTTTGATCCAGATTTATTTATTCACTTATTCTTTGGGTTTTCGGCACCCTAAAGCCATTTTTGTATTAGTCGATTCATTTATTTATTGTGTTGAATTTTTATAAAATTTCGGGCCCATTTTCGGATTTTTTATAAAATTTTCAGCCCATTTATAATAATTTTCTGCTTCTTTTCAGCAGAAAAAAAAAACAGCATTATTTAATTAATAAAATATTCACCGTGTCAAATTTTCGTTTGCAGGTTAATGTTCTCGACCCCCGCTCCAGAACTTGTTGAACCGTCAGACGAGCCCGAACGTGATCTTAGGAGACGTCTACGCGCGAAAGGTCGGGCGGTTGGGCTACTGCTCGCCAGGGGTGAGCCGGAGCCGGTGGTACCTCTTGAAGCCGAGGGCTCAGGAGGAGACGTAATCATGGCAGACGATGAGCAACCGTTGAATGAGTCAAATCAGCCTGGAGCGACAGGCCTGGAGCCGAGTATCCTTAGACCTACTATTGATGCACCTGTTTTTGAAATTAAATCTAGTATAATTAATATGGTGCAGAATTCGGTGCAGTTCGACGGACGCGAACATGAGGATCCCGGACGACATATAGCGGCTTTTCTCGAAGTTTGTTCCACGTTTAAGATGAGGGATGTTTCGGAGGATGCCGTTTGGTTGAGGTTGTTTCCTTTCTCACTGCGTGACAAAGCCAGAGCGTGGCTTATGTCACTGCCAGCTGGGTCCATCAGGACCTGGAATGGGTTGGCGGAGCTATTTATGAAAAAGTACTTTCCACCCGAGAAGACAACCAAGTTGAGAAACCGAGTGGTGACCTTTCGTCAGGATGAGGGGGAGTCATTGCATGCAGCTTGGGAGAGATTCAAGGATCTGTTACTTGATGTTCCACATGATGGCTTCTCCAAGAGACAGCTAGTCTTGACTTTCTATCAGGGGCTTAGCTACAATACGCAGGAGCGATTAGATATGAATTCAGGAGGCGATTTGGGGACGAAGACGCCCAATGAGGCTTATGACATCATTGAAAAGGCTGCGTTGAAGTCTAGCTCTCGCCGCGAAGGAGATAGAAGTCGGGCTACATCATCATGATCAGGATCCCGCGCAGGAGTTCATGCTGTAGACGACTATACGGCCATTACTGCACAAATCTCAGCTCTCGCATCGAGATTCGACAGGTCCCAGATGATTGCGCATGCGGGCTCGGGATGTGACCAGTGTGGAGTGTCACACGAGCCTGGGGCATGTTTTCAGGGAGTCGAATACGAGAGCCACGAAGAGGTAGATTTCGTGAGTACTCAAACTAGGCCTCAGAACAACCCTTACAGTAACACCTATAATCCCGGTTGGAGAAATCACCCAAATTTTGGGTGGCGTGCGAACACAGGGAATCAAAATCCTTTGGGATTTACTCCGCGCGCTCCAGCGCAACCGCAAGGTCAGGGTCAGCAGTTCCAGCAATATGGCCAGCCCTATCAGCAGCGTCCATACTCATATCCGAATCAGGGCACTGGGAGTAGCTCCCAGCAGCAGGCCCCTCAGTCTAGTTCTAAGCTGGAGGACATGATGGCTCAGCTTCTTACTAGCTCCTCGAGCGCGAATCAGTTAGCTGAAAAACGCTATCAGCAGAGCGAGGATCGTTTTCTCTCTCATGAGGGGGAAATGAGGAGTCATAAAGCCTCGATTCAGAACATCGAGAATCAGGTTGGTCAGCTGGCACAGATGATGTCAAAGAGACCCCAGGGTGGTCTCCCGGGCAATACTGAGACAAACCCAAGCGGGCACAGGGATGTGAACGCTGTGATAACCAGGAGTGGAAAACATACCGGACCCGTCATATCGGACTCACCACCGATCACTGAAGCGGTCCCGACTAGCACACCGGACGAGGTGCATGCCAGGCTACGCCCAGCAAGTACAGCACAAGTCCAAACGACCAACCGACCAACTATGCCATTGCCCACATAACCTAAAAGTTACCCGCTTCTTGTAGCGAAATTTAGGTGTTCTATAAGCAGCCGGCTTTTCATAGGAATAAGATGCAAAGAACTCTATAGTAAGCTCCCGGTAAATGGGTCGGTTGCAACCGACCAGATTTGCAAGCGGGCGACTCATCATGTCGTCTAGTCTGTCATACTGATTGAGTTCACGCATGACTTCCCAATCTAACCATCGGGGGACCCCAAACTGCCCCCGTCTTTCCCACAATGCGTCGCGTTTCGGGATGCACAAAGCTTCTTTCTCAATGTCGGGGTCAAACTGTAGGAAGGGATGGTCCATCTGTACGAGGAAAAACATTAGAGAGACAGAAACAGGAGAGAATTGAAAACAGCCGAGCAGCAAATTATGAAGAAACTGTCTAACTGATCTGGGTAAATGGCACGGTCGTGCGACGAGACGCACGGTCGTGCGTCGCCGATGACAGATAGCCAATGCCCAAATATGCCGGAACTGCACGGCGTGCGATCTGTGGCACCACCGTGCAACACCGAACAAACAGCAGATATCGTGAACAAGCCGGAATGGCACGACCGTTCCATCTAAGGAACGTCCGTGCGACACAGTATCTGCAGATTTCGACCCCTGTACTTAGAACAACCTGATTTTTGCAAAATATCAACAAGTATTGGGCCAACAGGGGTCTGAAAGTCAACCGGGTGTTCACGATACTTCGATTCAACAAGGGTTAGGGTTTCGATTTGTTTATGAAGAGAACCCTAATAATTTCCTTGAAGAATCGGAATAAAACTAACCTAGAAAGCAAGAAAACAAGAAATCTACAACTAGGGACGTACCGTGCGAAGAAGGGTGTTAGATCGTGCGAAAAATCGTACGAAAATGATGAAGAATCGCTTTGGAACGGCCTGCAGCGACTAGGGTTCGCGAATGAGGGGTTTTGCAGCAGATGAGGGTATATATAATGTGCAAAATGACAAAATTGCCCTCAACCTGACGCACGGTCGTTCGACCTATGGCACGGTCGTGCGTCACCGACGTCGCTCAAACCCAGACCACTTTTCTCGGAAATGCACCAGGGGTGCGATCCACCGTGCCGGCCCTCGGAGACGCACGATCGTGCGACCCGAGGAACGGTCATGCATCAGGTGCAGATCAGAAATTTTCCGCAGAAGCTATTTCCAGCAACTGTTTTGGCCGTTTTTCGCCATTTTTTCGACACACCAACTGTTCTAACAATATTGCAATACAGAACCTTCGCTCGGCACGTACGAAAACTAAACAAACTAACGTAAACTACCTAACTAACCTAAATTACGCTAAAACTACAAAAATACAAAAAGGACTATTTTACCCTTATAGCGCCAAAGACGCTCCTGCTGCATTTTTGTCGGCGAGTCAGCAGCGTAGACTCATGCTAAATTTTTGTCGGCGAGTCGATAGCAAGACTCCTAGCTAAAACTAGAAAACTACTAAAAAGACGATACTAACCCTAAAGCGCAAAATACGCTCTTGCTACATTTTTGATCCGCGAGTCAGTAGCGTAGACTCTCTCCTCCCCACACTTATGATGTGTGCGGGGTTTGGAGTTCAATTACCTCCACCGCCGACTCTATCAGCCCGGCAACGTACAACTTCAACCGGTGACCATTTACCTTGAATGTAACGCTATCCGCGTTCTCTACTGCAACAGTACCGTACGGAAATACCTCCTTAACTGTGTACGGTCCTGTCCAGCGTGAATGAAGCTTCCCAGGAAATAAGCGCAGCCGTGAATTGTATAGAAGAACAAGATCACCCGCTTGGAATTCTTTGTGGTCCTTCAAGCGTTTGTCGTGACGTTTCTTCGTGCGCTCTTTGTAGAGTACGGAGTTTTCATAGGCTTGGTGCCGCAATTCTTCCAATTCATGAATTTGGAGAAACCGGGCTTCACCTCAGGTTTTAAGGTCCAAATTCGCGGTTTTCAAAGCCCACATAGCCTTGTGCTCCAACTCGACCGGTAAATGGCATGCCTTTCCGTATACCAACCTAAAGGGGGTGGTCCCTATAGGGGTCTTATAAGCTGTACGGAATGCCCATAATGCATCATCAAGCTTGTCCGACCACTCCTTGCGGTTAGCACCAACAGACCGCTCAAGGATGCGCTTAAGCCCACGGTTCGTGACTTCCACCTGCCCGCTTGTCTGCGGATGATAGGGCGTGGATAAACGGTGATGCACACCGTATCGGGACAAAGCCTTTTCAAGCTGTGTGTTACAGAAATGAGTCCCTCGGTTACTAATGAGCGCTTTCGGAGCGCCAAATCAGGCGAACAAACTTTTAAGAAACCTCACAACTACTCTGGCGTCGTTAGTGGGTAAGGCTTGCGCCTCCGCCCACTTTGATACATAATCAACAGCCACGAGTATGTATTTGTTTCCACGTGAGGGGGGGAATGGTCCCATGAAGTCTATCCCCCAAACATCAAAGACTTCACAAACCTGTATCCAGTTCTGGGGCATTTCGTCGCGTGCCGATATGTTCGTCGCCCTCTGACAAGCATCGCACGCTCTCACCCAACTCTGCGCGTCACGAAAAATGGTCGGCCAGTAAAACCCGGAATCCAACACCTTCTTCGCGGTGAAGTTGGCTCCGTGGTGGCCTCCGGTAGGTCCCTCATGACACTGGCGCAGAATATCGGTCGCCTCAGTCCCTGATACACATCTTCTGATCACCTGATCAGCACCCACCTTGAATAGAAAAGGGTCATCCCAAATGTAATGCCTGACATCTGAAAAGAATTTCCTCTTTTGCTGGTGAGTCAACCCTTTAATCAGAATTCTACAAGCAAGGTAGTTCGCAAAGTCGGCGAACCAAGGCGACTCATCGCATATCTCTACACCCATCAGAGACTCGTGCGGGAAATTGTCATTGATCGAATCCCAACGCGAGTCCTCGATGTCTCCGTGCTCTAACCGAGATAGATGGTCAGCCGCTACATTCAAAGCACCCTTTTTATCTTGGATTTCTATATCAAACTCTTGCAGCAACAGGATCCATCTGATTAGACGCGGTTTAGGGTCCTGTTTGCTGAAGAGGTATCTAATGGCTGCATGATCAGTGTATAGAACGGTTTTCGAAAGCACTAGATATGATCTAAATTTATCAAATGCGAAAATGACCGCCAAGAGCTCTTTTTCAGTCGTGGTGTAATGCTCCTGAGCGTCGTGAAGAGTTTTACTCGCATAATAGATCGGGTGGAAGTGCTTTTCCTTCTTTTGACCCAGAACGGCCCCTATAGCGTAGTCGCTCGCGTCGCACATGATTTCAAACGGCAGACTCCAGTCCGGTGCAACTAAAATAGGGGCCTCAATCAACTTCTGCTTGAGGAGGTAAAAAACCCTCAAGCAATCATCTCCAAACACGAACGGAGCATCTTTCTCCAACAAACGGGTCATGGGTCTGGCGATTTTTGAAAAATCTTTGATGAATCGCCGATAGAACCCGGCATGACCGAGAAAGCTCCGTATAGCTCTAACAGAGGTGGGGGGGCGGAAGTCGTGAAATAACGTCGACTTTAGCTGGATCGACTTCCATGCCCGCGTGAGAAATTTTGTGTCCCAAAACTATGCCCTCATTCACCATGAAGTGGCATTTCTCCCAGTTCAGGACCAGATTGGTCTCCTCACACCTCTTCAACATTCTTTTTAAATTTTCCAGACATTGATCAAAGGAATCCCCAAATACCGAGAAATCGTCCATGAACACCTCCATGGAATCCTCAATCATGTCGTGGAAAATGGCGACCATACATCGCTGGAAAGTTGCCGGTGCATTACACAGCCCAAACGGCATACGCCGGTAGGCGAATGTACCGAAGGGACAGGTAAATGTGGTCTTCTCCTGGTCCTCAGGAGCGATAGGGATTTGAAAATAACCAGAGAACCCATCCAGAAAACAATAATATGACTTCCCTGACAGACGCTCCAACATTTGATCAATGAATGGAAGCGGGAAGTGGTCCTTGCGAGTGGCGTCATTGAGTTTGCGATAATCGATGCAAACCCGCCATCCAGTGACCGTCCTGGTTGGAATGAGCTCATTCCTATCGTTCGCTACCACAGTCATGCCCCCCTTTTTGGGCACTACCTGCACAGGACTGACCCAAACAGAGTCGGAAATGGGATAGATCATACCAGCATCTAACAACTTAATCACTTCCTTTTTAACGACCTCTTGCATGTTTGGGTTCAGCCGCCTCTGGTGCTGCGCACACGGCTTGAACTGATCCTCCATTAGAATTTTATGTGTACAGAAGGAGGGATTTATTCCTTTTATGTCCATGATTTTCCAGGCGATTGCTTTCTTATGAAGTCTCAAAACACTCATCAGTCTGCTCTTCTCTTCTTTTGCCAAACCAGATGAAATAATGACCGGCAAATGACGCTCCTCATCCAGAAATGCGTACTCCAGGTGCGGTGGGAGCTCTTTAAGCTCCAAGGTAGGAGGATCTTCCACTGAAGGCTTCGACTTCACTTCACTATCGCGATCAATTTCTGTGAATCGATCCGGACTCTGGGGACCATCGTCACCAATCTGAAAGACTGGCTGCTCTAAGTCGTGGCCCTCCTGCGAAATGTCATTTAGGTCCCCACACAACAGATGTGTGTCCGAATCTATCTCCTCGATCGTACCCTGGAAATGCGTGCTCACACAAGTGTCGACGATGTCGACATAATAGAGCGCGTCGTCTTGACTCTGAGGATGCTGCATAGAACGTTTGATGTCAAACGTCACATGCTCATCATTTACTCGGAGTGTGATTTGGCCCGCCGCCACGTCCACAATCGTCCGGGCGGTATTCAGAAACGGGCGTCCGAGTATCAGAGGCACTCTCGAGTCCTCATCCATGTCCAGGATAACAAAATCCATGGGAAACACAAACTTGTCAATCTTAACAAGCATATTCTCTACAAACCCGCATGGATACTTGATAGAACGATCCGCAAGTCGAATACTCATCCTCGTAGGTGACGGCTCACCTAGATCCAACTTTGTAAAAACCTTATAGGGCATAAGGTTTATACTCGCTCCTAGATCTGCTAACGCATGACTGACGGACATATTGCCAATGAGGCAAGGAAGCGTGAAACTGCCTGGGTCTCCCATTTTTGTAGGCAGGCGATTCTGGAGAATAGCAGAGCAGCTTTCATTCATAACCACAAAAGACATGTCCTCGAGTTTTTGTTTGTTTGAGAGGATGTCTTTCAGAAACTTGGCATATTTCGGCATCTGAGCCAAGGCTTCAACAAACGGTATGTTTATATGCAATTGCTTAAACATCTCAAGAAACTTACCGTTTTGTTCTTCAGTCTTCTGCTTCTTCAGTCTGTGTGGCTAGGGTACCGGAGGAGTGTAATCTTTGACCGGCTCCTGGACTTGTGCTGTACTTGCTGGGCGTAGCCTGGCATGCACCTCGTCCGGTGTGCTAGTCGGGACCGCTTCAGTGATCGGTGGTGAGTCCGATATGACGGGTCCGGTAGGTTTTCCACTCCTGGTCATCACAGCGTTCACATCCCTGTGCCCGCTTGGGTTTGTCTCAGTATTGCCCGGGAGACCACCCTGGGGTCTCTTTGACATCATCTGTGCCAGCTGACCAACCTGATTCTCGATGTTCTGAATCGAGGCTTTATGACTCCTCATTTCCCCCTCATGAGAGAGAAAACGATCCTCGCTCTGCTGATAGCGTTTTTCAGCTAACTGATTCGTGCTCGAGGAGCTAGTAAGAAGCTGAGCCATCATGTCCTCCAGCTTAGAACTAGACTGAGGGGCCTGCTGCTGGGAGCTACTCCCAGTGCCCTGATTCGGATATGAGTATGGACGCTGCTGATAGGGCTGGCCATATTGCTGGAACTGCTGACCCTGACCTTGCGGTTGCGCTGGAGCGCGCGGAGTAAATCCCAAAGGATTTTGATTCCCTGTGTTCGCACGCCACCCAAAATTTGGGTGATTTCTCCAACCGGGATTATAGGTGTTACTGTAAGGGTTGTTCTGAGGCCTAGTTTGAGTACTCACGAAATCTACCTCTTCGTGGCTCTCGTATTCGACTCCCTGAAAACATGCCCCAGGCTCGTGTGACACTCCACACTGGTCACATCCCGAGCCCGCATGCGCAATCATCTGGGACCTGTCGAATCTCGATGCGAGAGCTGAGATTTGTGCAGTAATGGCCGTATAGTCGTCTACAGCATGAACTCCTGCGCGGGATCCTGATCATGATGATGTAGCCCGACTTCTATCTCCTTCGCGGCGAGAGCTAGACTTCAACGCAGCCTTTTCAATGATGTCATAAGCCTCATTGGGCGTCTTCGTCCCCAAATCGCCTCCTGAATTCATATCTAATCGCTCCTGCGTATTGTAGCTAAGCCCCTGATAGAAAGTCAAGACTAGCTGTCTCTTGGAGAAGCCATGATGTGGAACATCAAGTAACAGATCCTTGAATCTCTCCCAAGCTGCATGCAACGACTCCCCCTCATCCTGACGAAAGGTCACCACTCGGTTTCTCAACTTGGTTGTCTTCTCGGGTGGAAAGTACTGTTTCATAAATAGCTCCGCCAACCCATTCCAGGTCCTGATGGACCCAGCTGGCAGTGACATAAGCCACGCTCTGGCTTTGTCACGCAGTGAGAAAGGAAACAACCTCAACCAAACGGCATCCTCCGAAACATCCCTCATCTTAAACGTGGAACAAACTTCGAGAAAAGCCGCTATATGTCGTCCGGGATCCTCATGTTCGCGTCCGTCGAACTGCACCGAATTCTGCACCATATTAATTATACTAGATTTAATTTCAAAAACAGGTGCATCAATAGTAGGTCTAAGGATACTCGGCTCCAGGCCTGTCGCTCCAGGCTGATTTGACTCATTCAACGGTCGCTCATCGTCTGCCATGATTACGTCTCCTCCTGAGCCCTCGGCTTCAAGAGGTACCACCGGCTCCGGCTCACCCCTGGCGAGCAGTAGCCCAACCGCCCGACCTTTCGCGCGTAGACGTCTCCTAAGATCACGTTCGGGCTCGTCTGACGGTTCAACAAGTTCTGGAGCGGGGGTCGAGAACATTAACCTGCAAACGAAAATTTGACACGGTGAATATTTTATTAATTAAATAATGCTGTTTTTTTTTTCTGCTGAAAAGAAGCAGAAAATTATTATAAATGGGCTGAAAATTTTATAAAAAATCCGAAAATGGGCCCGAAATTTTATAAAAATTCAACACAATAAATAAATGAATCGACTAATACAAAAATGGCTTTAGGGTGCCGAAAACCCAAAGAATAAGTGAATAAATAAATCTGGATCAAAAAGATAAATGGAACAAAAATATACACGAAAACGAATAAATCGAATTAAAACAAGAAATATTCACAAATAAATAAACAAATAAATAATCATGAAAGTATACACAAATATCAACAAGTATATACGCCGATAACACAATGACTCGGGTCGTTCCTAAAACTCGCCATGTCCCCAGCAACGGCGCCAAAAACTTGACGTGTGCGTATATATACATAATATTGCAATGAAATTACACACGATTTGGTTTTAAATTTATAAAAGTGATTATTACTTTTACATCAAAACACACACGAAAGAGGCAAGTGTACCCCGTCATATATGTAGTAAAGTATAGGTAAGAACCAAGTATCGATCCAAGGAAATGGGCGGAGAAATAATACTAGACCTTTGTCACTAAATTACCGGTAAAAAGATAAGTTTTGTGATTTTTATAAACTAAAGTAAGCATAAACAAAAGCATAATAAAAACATAATAGATAGTAGATAAAAAGCCTTGCTTAATACACAACCACAGCATGTCAACTAAGTCAGTTTTTGCACTCGAAGCATTCGGTCAATTTTCCATTTTAAGACAATTAGTATCCCTTTCGGGAATCCTAACATGACAATCATTCGGAAAGCTAAAACGATAAACACACTTTAACCACCTAAAATTGTTCATTAACGCGCAATTGATAAATGTCTATGAAAATCTCTTAAAAATAAGTTAGTCATCCGTTAGGAGTTTTCTAACCGCACTTAACAAGGAAAGCGACACCGATAAACACAATGCAACCACCAACTGTCAAGCATAAACTATATTAAAGCACAACCGAGTTCATTTTACAAATCATGCACAATAATTCACCAAGATAGCAATTTTGGCCTAAACTACTAACTAAGTTAACAAATCATGGCAAGAATTTATAACGACACCATCTAACCCGTTAAGGTCCTTACGTGACGGCAAGCTCTCTTGATTAACAATAATTACATTTTATTAAATCACTAATCATTTCTAATATCATGATGCATACATTTAAACCAAGCTAAACTAGTTAACTAAGTTCAAAGTCTACTAATACAAGATTAACTAAGCTTCATTTTTCAACTATCTTAACTAACCAAGCATCAATCATCCAACATAATTACTTATAATCAAGAATTCAATATCAATAACAAGGTTGCAAACTAATCATCAAAGATTAACATAGAAAATACTTCAAAGTGTCATTACAAACAAAGTTTAACATACTAATGGCTATAATCTAGCAAGGGATTGTTGTGTTTTTGCCCAAAGGCTACAATAATACATAAACATTAATCTAAGTACTTGAAAGATTAACAAAAACATGGAAAGATTAGAAAACCAAACCATAAACAAGTACTAGACTAAGGATCCGGGTAGTAATGGAGCTAAACGGCACAATGTGGCTTGAATCCGGGTCAAAAGCAAAGCCTCCGGAGCCTGTAAATTCGCCTGAGAAGCTCCCAAAAATCCAGAATGTCGAACAGAATGTTTCTGTTCTGTTTTTATATTTTTTCGAAGTCGCACGGTCGTTCTTCAGATGGCACGACCGTGCACTTTAAGCAATTATTGGAGATGGGTCACCATACTGCATACGTCATCAGATCTTTGACCAGATACGATATCGCACGACCGTTCTTCGGATGGAATGGTCGTTCAATTCCGGGATTCGGTTGCACGAGCTGTTGCACTTGTGGTGCAATTCCGAGGTTTTTGCTGATGATCGGAGTCGCACGGTCGTTCTTCGGATGGCACGTCCGTGCGTCCCCGGGATGACCTTGTATGCCTTGCACTCCTAGTCGCACCCTCGTTCATTGCCAGACAAATCATCAACTGTCGGAGATGCACGGTCGTGCATCAGGTCGCACGACCGTTCCACAGGCCCAGGTCAGTTTTCTTAACAGAATGTCCGCAACTTCGTCGTTTTGTCCGGAAAGTCCTCGTTTTCGCTATCATCTTGTCTGGTATGCTGTTTTAGGCCTGTAAACAAAAGTGTAGATAATTAAGTATCCGAATGACGGTTTTACGGCTAATCCTATAAAACTTCTAATTTCCATTGCGGATTGCGGAACCTTCCATTTGGTAATTGCCTCTATCTTAGCAGGATCTACATGAATGCCTTCGTGATTCACCATGTGACCTAGGAATTGCACTTCTTGTAGCCAAAATTCACACTTCGAGAATTTGGCGTATAGCTTCTCCCTTCTTAACAAAGTTAAGAGTGCATGCAAATGCTGACAATGTTCGTCCTGATTTTTGGAATAAATAAGTATATCGTCGATAAAAACAATTACAAATTTATCCAAGTACGGTTTACAGATCCTATTCATCATGTCCATGAATGCTGCAGGTGCATTCGTTAATCCAAAGGGCATGACTGTAAACTCGTAATGACCATACCTAGTTCTAAAAGCAGTTTTAGGTGTGTCTTCTTCTTGTACCTTCAATTGATGATATCCGGAGCATAAATCTATCTTAGAAAAATATCTAGCTCCTTGAAGTTGATCGAATAGATCATCAATCCTAGGTAATGGGTATCGATTCTTAATTGTAAGTAATCTTATTTAATTCCCTATAATCGATACACATTCGCATTGACCCGTCCTTTTTCTTTACAAACAATATTGGTGCTCCCCACGGGGATGAACTAGGTTGTATGAAACCTTTACTTAGTAATTCATCTAATTGCTTTTTCAGTTCTAACATTTCTGTGGGTGCTAACCGATAAGGTGCCTTGGCTATCGGTGTAGTTCCGGGAATTAGATGAATCCTAAATTCTACTTCCCTATCTGGTGGTAATCCTGGTAATTCTTCTGGGAATATATACGGGTATTATGAGACTACAGGAATCTCCTTAAGTTCTTTACCCTTAGTGCTAATGACTACCGAAATCATATACACTATTCCTTGTTTTCCTTCATAACTAGCAACTTTTATTACTGAAATGAACTTCATGGGTTTTCGTGGCCTGTCCCCTGTAACTATGATTACTTCTCCGGTAGGTGCACGAATTTCTATGGAGTTCTGGTCACAAAGGATTCGAGCATGGTTGGCCACTAACCAATCCATTCCTAACACAACATCAAACCCAGCTAAATTCATTGGTAATAGGTTTGCATGAAATTTATATCCTAAAAGTTCTATATTTTCTTTTTGCAAAACCTTATCTATGTTAACTGAATTCCCATCTGCCGTTTCGACTGTAAAAATTTGCCTAAGGTTGGTCAAAGGTAAATTAAGAGCTTGGCAGAATGAAGTATTGATAAAACTTTGGTTTGCACCAGAGTCAAATAATACTTTTGCATACACGTTGTGAACTAAGAACGTACCAGCTATCACATCTGGAATAAGTTCTGCTTCTTGAGTGGTCAGCTGGAATGCTCTGACATTCTTTTTAGTAGCTCCGTCGGCCGTCTTGGCTTTGTTGTCTGCTGGTTTGACCAATTTAGGACATTCTGTTTTGAAATGTCCTGCTTCGCCACAGTTAAAGCAGATTCTTGTTTTCTTTCTGCAGTCTTCTTCCCTATGTCCTACCATTTTGCAAAAATTGCAGGTTATATTACATCTTCCATAATGTTTCTTTCTGCAATTCCTGCAGAACGGCAGAGTTGAAGATTGCCCTGTTCCTCTTTTCTTGAAGATGCTATTATTACCCGTACGAAATCCTTGGGTAATTTTCTGAGCCAGTTCCTTTTTCCTGTTTTCATCTCTTGTGCAGACCAGTTCGTCAGTTAGGGTGTTAGCTAATTCTGCCGCATCATCAATAGTACGAGGTCTCGCAGCTTTAACGATATTACGAATTTCGCTAATCAGTCCCCAAATATAGCGAGAAATGAGTACCGGTTCTGGCGAAGCCAGTGTTGGTACCACTCTAGCATATTCAAAGAATGTCGAAGTATACCCACGACAATCTACACCCATCATTCGATGGTTTAAGAACTTATTCGCCATTTGATCTTTTTCATATTCGGGACAAAATTTTCTTTCTACAAGACTCTTAAATTCTTCCCAGTTCATGGAATAGGCCATACTTCTTCCTTTGGCTTGAAGTATTGTATTCCACCATTCTAGCGCCCCTTCTTTAAAAAGATTAGACGCATACATGACCTTTTCGTCCTTGGCACATTTACTTATTGTAATCACTGCCTCAGTTTTCTCTAACCAACGCAGTGCCGCAGTTGCTCCTTCATTGCCTGCAAATTCAGCGGGTTTACAAGCAAGAAATTCTTTGTAAGTGCAACCAGGCGTTGCAGCTTTCATTTTCTTAGGGAGCGGAGCTTGCCGTGAATCATTATTGTGATTAGTATGATTATTGCCTCCATTTACACTATTACTGAAGTTATCTTTAGAAATACGTTTACTAGGAATGATTTGTTGAGGTTCAACAGGTTTCTGGGCAGCAGCAAGTATTGCTGGAATAGCATTGGCTATTCCTTGAGCAACAATATTTTCTATATCCTGCCTAGTCATAAATTGATCCTCCGGATGTTGCTCAGGTTGATTAACCTCATTAACTGGTTCATTATTAGCGTTTTCCATCTGATAATTAATATATATATAATTTATTAGTATCGAATAAATAACAATTATACACAAAACAATAATACAAATTTCACAATACACATATAGTCAAAACTATCGATTTCTCGATTCCCATTTTTATATTTTATAATATGCGTCAATACATACCATTATCTTACAAAGTTTTATTTTAGGTTATTTCACAAGATTATATTTTAGTATTTATTATACAACCACAGTTTCACAAACCCACTATCCTTCGTCAGTTGGTATTTTAGTAACGAGGTTCCCTCAAGTCGTATTTCCAGAAGATCTGTTCTCCTACTTCCCTGATCCTATTTCCTGCATCCACCAGCTCCTCGCCAAAGTGGCGGAGTTCAGCTAAATTTTCATTACTCATTGGTGGGTTTGGTATAGGTTCCGGGTCGAACTGAGGGAGAAAGGAATAAGGACTGTTGAGAAGGTTTTGGAACTGCCAATCATTTGTCCACCACTCGTCCATTCCTAGAGGTTGGGTGTGGATTATAGGTTCTGGGATTGCTGGTTCCAAGTTCATTGGTAGTTGAGTTTCAGCAGGATAAGGGTAAAGATTATTATTGATAGGCCTGACGATATCACAGCTCGCCAATATCTGATCTAACTCTTCTTGTAATGGCAACTCCTCAATTTGTCTAGAGTTTTCCCCAATTTCCATCTTGGTTTGTCTAGAACCTTCCCCAAACTCCATTTCCATCTGCCTAGAATATTCCCCAAACTGCATTTCCATCTACCTAGAATCTTCCCCAAACTGCATTTCCATCTGCCTAGAATCTTCCCTAACTTCAATCCCCTTCCCTTTATCTAAGGGATTTTCTATTTTGGGAATCTTCCTAGTGGCGGGTTTCCTTCTGCGCCCACGCCTCCATCCCACGAATCTTCTGCTTTTCTTAGGCTTGGGTTTCTCTGGAGGTGGAGCGTTGAATTCCATAGGTTCTTCTATATCGGGTATGTACCTATTAAAATCTCTCGAAACCTCTATCTTCACCGGATAGAGATTTAAATTCTGAAGGGCTTCAGACAAGTCATTCATGCTGTTTAGCATATATGCAAAATACACAAAAATTGCTAAGTTAAAATTTTATAACAAAATTTCATAAATAACCTTTAAATATTATTTCATACTGTGTGACTAATTTAACACAAAGACAACTAAAAATTAAAACACACCAGGGTTTACTGTAACTTATTTATTTTACTGAATAATATTCTGGCTTGTAGGTGATAAGGTTGCTAAAACTTGAGTCAGAGTATTTAAAGATTTGCATTTACTGCTACAGTAGCTATCATATAGAGATCTGCCCATTTTTCATCTAACTTGTCTTCCCATGGTGGGTTATTGCCTAGTTCTTGGGTATTCTGATTAACTCTCTTTTCTTTTGGTTGTAATTTCTTTAATTTCTCCTGACTTTTCCTAATAATCAAACTTCTTTCATTAGGAGAAAGTGGTTCCTCATATTGTGCCTTTCGGACAAATATTCCTTCTTCAGGATTTGCATAATGTTTTGAGGAATTTGTTTGGGATGAACTTCCCTTCTCGTTTGATGACCTATCTAATTTAAGATAGATGTTTGAAAGCTTTTGCTTACCCATACTGTACACAAATATTCAAATAATAAAACACATAATCACAAAATGACAATTAGAAAAATTAAGTATTTTGTAAATACTTAATTGGCTTAAATCAGTGGCTCTGATACCACATTTTTCTGTCACGGCCCCCGACCCGGTTTGACCCGGTTCAGGAGCCGCGGGACAGAAAATCCCGTGGTATTTATTTAACAGCGGAAGATTTCTTCAGGATCTTTTTAAAACTGCAATTTCCCGATTATTTTATTTCACAATTCGGGATAAAACCCCGGAAATTTACAATCATATGATTTCACGGAGAAATCTTTATTTTACAAAACATGTTTCTTTATTTTATTTTGAGCCACTTTCTTAAGCTTGTAGTGCTTCACGGCACTTTTCCTGGATCACAACAGATCACCTGAAACATGTTTGAAAAAGGTTTTGTCAGCGGGAAATACTGGTGAATCATTCTTTTTACTAAAACGACTCGTTTGTTATAATTTACAGTATTAAGAACGATTACAATGTTTCCATATATCAACCAACTACCCACAGTATTTGTCACTCGAACATCCATCGGTAACCTCTGAGTCCAATGGTGTCTGTGACTATGGTCATATCACCCCTTGGCTACCCCGTTGTCCAATGGTGACAGTTATCAAGTAATGTATACAAAACCCCACATACCGGCTGTAATTTGGTGACTACAAAGACTTAATCCCCGTAATTATAACATTGAAAACAAATAGAGTTTTGTAAATTAATTTGATAAAAAGAGAATGACTCATATTGCAGATTTATATGAGCAGAGCTTAGCCTACTGATTAGCCTTTTTAACCTAAATTTAATAACATGCACACAACTCGGTTAGTAACTTAATACAACATTTACGATAAATCACGAGATTAAACCTTCACAACGAATGACAAAGTGCGATACTTAAACATCCATTGAATTAACAACGAATGACAAAGCATAAACCCTAATGTGGGCAGCACTTAAACATCCATTGGATAGTTTAATCGATCGGACATTGAATCGTAGCAGCGATCGAGTTATTACCCTGTTTTGCGGCAGCACTTCGTGAATTGTGTGTGTTTTAGGACTGTTCCTACAATATCTCAGTGTACGAAATGACTTTGAACGTCGAACTAACGCACAATTTCATGTACCAGACTCCCCTATTTATACATGAAAAACAACACCCTCGCGTGGCGCGAGGGGCCTTCGCGTGGCGCGAGGGATACCAGTCTACTACCATAGGTTAGCTTCGTGTCCAGGTAGCTCAGGTGAGTTGTTCTTGCGTTAAAATTCGTTGTACACGTAAAACTGTCAAGATATTATCAACTAGGGTTTTACCCCCCTTGAGTTTTAGGGGCCCTGATCCTGATTCCGATTGTTCTGAAAATTTTAGGGTTTATGCAGAATCACTTGGGTTTCTTAATTAGGGTTTCCTATTGGACAATTGAAATAATAATTAGGACTTTTGATGAGAGTTGTTACAGTCACCCTGAGTGAGGAGTGTTCTGCTGTCTTGCAGAACAAGCTACCGAAGAAGGTTTCTGATCCTGGTAGCTTCACCATTCCGTGTCTGATCGGAAATCTCATCTTCGGCAATGCGCTGGCAGACCTAGGGGCTAGCATAAATCTTATGCCGTATTCCATCTTTGCTAAGCTCAATCTAGGCGAGCCATCTCCTACGCGCATGAGTCTTCAGTTGGCTGATCGTTCAGTGAAGTTCCCAAGAGGAATCATAGAGAATATGCTAGTAAAGGTCGACAACTTCGTATTTCCAGTTGACTTTCTCATCCTTGACATGGACGAGGACTCTGAGGTCCCGCTGATTTTAGGTCGTCCATTCCTTGCCACTGCACGAGCACTTATTGATGTGCACGACGGCAAGTTGACTCTTCGAGTTGATGAGGATGAGGTCACATTCGACATTCAGCATTCTATGAGTCATACCCAGCAGCATGATGACACTTTATACTTTATCGATACTCTTATGCCACATGTGGGTAGCTTTCTCAGCGAGATTTACGGGAAAGATGTGTCTGATACGCGGTTTTCGAGTGTGGATGATCAGGGGAGCGGGGTCACTGAGTTAGATGTCGAGCAGGACCCTCTGTTGCAGGCTACCAAGTCTTCCCCTAGATTCGAAGTGTTTGAGGTCATCAAGGAAGAGGAGATTCCGAAGGAGAGACCCTCTGTTGAGGTACCCCCACCCCTGGAGTTGAAGGAGTTACCTTCTCATCTGGAGTACGCATTCTTGGGCGAGGGATCTCAGTTACCCGTCATCATTTCTGCTAGATTGACGGAGGAGGAGAAGAAGAAGCTGATAAGTGTCCTGAGAGACCATAAGCAGGCGATCGCATGGAAGCTGATGGACATCAAGGGTATTAACCCTTCATTCTGCACGCACAAGATCTTGATGGAAGAGGAGTTCAAGCCGATGGTTCAGCCTCAGAGAAGGCTAAACCCTAATATGCAGGACGTTGTGAAGAAAGAGGTGATTAAGTTGATGGATGCAGGACTGATTTACCCAATTTCGGACTCTGCATGGGTGAGTCCCATCCAGGTGGTCCCCAAGAAGGGGGGGGTATGACAGTAGTCATCAATGATAAGAATGAATTGATACCCACCCGGACCATCACCGGCTGGCGAGTTTGCATAGATTATCGCAGACTCAACGATGCCACGCGTAAGGATCATTTTCCTTTACCGCTCATTGACCAGATGCTGGAGCGACTGTCAGGACAGCAGTTCTATTGCTTTCTTGATGGATTCTCAGGTTATTTCCAGATCCCTATTGCACCAGAGGATCAGGAAAAGACCACATTTACATGTCCTTTCGGCACCTTCGCGTATCGACGCATGCCATTTGGGTTGTGTAACGCTCCAGCCACATATCAGCGCTGTATGGTGGCGATCTTTCATGAGTTGATCGAGGACTCCATGGAGGTGTTTATGGATGACTTTTCTGTGTTTGGGAGTTCCTTCGATCACTGTCTGCGTAATCTCGAGCGTGTGCTTACTCGATGTGAGAAGACGAACCTGATGCTTAACTGGGAAAAGTGTCATTTCATGGTTCGAGAAGGGATTTTGCTAGGGCACAAGATTTCACAAGCGGGGCTTGAGGTTGATCAAGCCAAAGTTGATGTTATTTCCAAGCTCCCGCCGCCTGCTTCTGTGAAATCGATAAGGAGTTTCTTGGGTCATGCGGGAATCTATCGCCGTTTCATCCGCGACTTTTCAAAGATTGCTCGCCCGATGACCCAGCTGCTAGAGAAGGATAGGCCGTTCGTATTCGACGATAAGTGTTTGCAAGCCTTCGAGTTGATTAAGGAGAGGTTAGTAAGTGCCCCCATTCTGATTTCTCCCGATTGGAGCCTCCCTTTTGAGATCATGTGCGATGCCAGCGACTTCGCCGTTGGGGCCGTTTTAGGGCAGCGTAGGGAGAAACACTTTCATCCTATTTACTACGCTAGAAAGAACCTAAACGACGCCCAAGAAAACTATACCACGACAGAGAAGGAGTTGCTAGTGGTCGTATTCGCGTGTGATAAATTCCGTTCTTATCTTGTGCTGTCAAAGACCGTTATTTTCACGGACCATGCGGCTCTTCGGTACTTGTTTGCAAAGAAGGATGCGAAGCCTAGGCTTATTCGATGGATTTTGCTGCTTCAAGAGTTTGATCTAGAAATTCGAGATAAAAAGGGTGCTGAAAACGTAGCTGCTGATCATCTGTCGAGATTAGAGAGCCCCGAGATAGAGAAAACTCGAGAGGATAGGATTGGGGATGAGTTTCCCCACGAGGTGTTGATGTTCTTGAAAGCCCATGAGGAAGGCTTTCCCTGGTTCGCTGATCTAGCGAATTACTTGTCTACAAGTGACCTTGTGGAGGGCATGACACACCAGCAAAAGAAGAAATTCTTTGCGGATGTCAAGCACTACATTTGGGAGGATCCTTACTTGTTTAGGATCGGTGCGGACTAGGTTATTAGGAGATGTGTGTTTGGGTCCGAGTCTCGCAGTATTCTGCGACATTGTCATGAGGGACCGACTGGTGGCCATTATGGTGCGGCTTACACCGCCAAACGAGTGTTTGACGCGGGTTTTTATTGGCCGACCATCTTTAGGGACGCACATGAGTTTGTGCGAAGTTGTGATGCCTGTCAGAGGACAGGAAATATCTCATCCCGTAATGAGATGCCTCAGAACCCCATTCAGGTGGTTGAGATCTTCGATATATGGGGCATCGATTTTATGGGTCCATTCCCTATGTCGAGGGGGAACCGATACATCCTAGTCACGGTGGATTATGTTTCTAAGTGGATGGAGGCAGAGGCCTTGTCTACGAACGACGCGAGGGTTGTTGTGAGATTCTTGAGGAGACTGTTTGCTAGGTTCGGGACACCGAAGTCCTTGATATCTGATCGAGGCACCCACTTTTGCAATTCACAGATGGAGAAGGTCTTGAAACGCTATGGGGTGACCCATCGGCTTTCGACGGCCTATCATCCACAGACAAGTGGGCAGGTGGAAAATTCGAACAGGGGAATTAAGAGAATTCTGGAGAAAACTGTCGGAAACAGTCGTATTGATTGGTCCGAGAAGTTGGATGACGCTCTGTGGGCTTTCCGTACTGCATATAGGACGCCTATTGGGACCACACCCTTTAGGTTAGTTTATGGGAAAGCGTGTCATCTACCGGTTGAGCTAGAGCATCGTGCATACTGGGCACTGAAGGCAGTCAATCTTGACTTGCCAGTTGCGGGTAAGAACCGGTTTCTTCAACTTCACGAGTTAGAGGAGTTACGCGATGAGGAGTATGAAAAGTCATGGGCATATAAAGAGCGTACTAAGGTGTTGCACGACAAACACTTGAAACATGTGAAAGAGTTCAAGTGTAGGGAAAAGGTGTTGCTATACAATTCCCGGTTGAAGCTGTTCCCGGGAAAGTTGAAATCGCGTTGGCACGGACCGTATGTGGTTACAGAGGTGTTCCCGTACGGAACAATAGAGGTTGAAAATGAGGACGGTCAGCGATTTAAAGTTAACGGTCACCGGTTGAAGCATTTTGTCGAGGGACTGATCGAGGAGAGAGAGGAGGAGGTACTGTACCTCTCGCTTGTTAGTACGTGAGAGTTTGGTTTGCGTACTCGGATGTTCGTCCGAGTTGTAGAGTTTGTATGGTTTTTCGTAGTATTTACTTTATGTTTATCTTTTGTGTACATGAGTCTAAATTAGTTTGTTTGAGTCAGTTTTGTCGTCGAGTCAGTTTTACGCTTGGGTTTGTTTGTGTATTATGTGTGCAGGTTTGATTGACCCGTTCGTACTCAATCTGCATTCGGACGGCGATTTTGAGCTTATACCATATTGTAAAGGGCAGCCCGGGTACGTCAGTTTTGGATACGATCGCGAAGGAAATGCTATACGATCGTGTACGAGTTCGGATTGAAGACGCGCGCAGCTGGCACTGATTTTTATCCTACCAGCTAAGTCCTTTCCAATTCGTTATCTTTTTTACTTCTTATTTATTTTTAGTTGTCTTTCATCCTACATTGGGGACAATGTAAATTTTAAGTGTGGGGATGGGAGACTGCGTCTTTTTAGGTAGATTTGAGTAAAATATATATATATATATATATATAAATAAAAAAATAATAAAAAAATTGATGAAAAATAGAAAATGTCCTTGTTTTAGATGTTTGCAAAATAAAAACGGAAAATGATAGAAAAAACAGTTTTTATTCGGGTTTCAAATAATAATAATATGAGAAAAAAAAATTGAGCTTGTGTCTAACTTGGGATATGTGAGTAGGCCTAATCCGGTTTCTAGGTTCCTTTGAGCTAAATATACCTAATTGTTAGTTTGCTAGTGAGTTCTCATCTAGGAGAAGTAGGGAAATTAAAACCGCCAATAATAGTATAAGGGATGTCGTTATAAGCTAAGATCGTTAGAGTTTTTTTTATCATATCTCGTTGAAAGAAAAGAAAAAAAATAACAAATAAAATAAATGAGCTAGAAACTAAGAAAAGTAGCGCAGGCCTATGTGATCTTGGTTGGGGATAGCGACTCTACAACCGGAATACCTCTAGGATGTGTGAAATCGAAATTGCAAAAAAAAAAAATAAAAAAATTACCGACGCCTATTGTAATCTTGGTTGGGGATAGCGATTCTACAGCCGGAATGCCTCTGGGTTAGGTAAAGCAACGTCTAAGCTCAAAAGAAAGAAAAAAAATGAAAAAAGATTTGATCTTAAACTCTCTTGATCTTGGTATAAAACGGTTAGGAATTGGTACGGTGATCGTTCCTTTTGTTCCATAAGCTTGAAGCGGGATTAGGTGAAACTGTGATTTTTAGTGTGAGACCCTAAGTAAATTAACCGAACTTGAACTTAAATTGCATGGTAAAGGCTTGGAACCGGGTGTGGGTTTAAGTGGACACATATACTTGCAATCGCGGTTAACACTAGTTTTAATTTTAATAAAGTAAACTAGCTTTTGTGCCCGAACATTAATTTGATTCTGATTCCGTTTGCATAAGTCTTTTTCAGGGACGAAAAAGGTTTAAGTGTGGGGATATTTGATGTGTTGAAAAACACCGTCATTTACACGTGTATTTTGTATTTTATTTTTATAGTTTTTGAGTCATTTTTAGTCTTTATATAGTTGTATTCTATTATTTTGTGTTTTGGCAGGTCCTAGCGCAAATGGAACGGAAACGAGTAATAATTAATTGACCAGCCAGTTGGTCAGAGTAGAACGCCAGTGACAGAATAAAAAAATTGTAGTCATTTTCCGTGATTGGACCGAGCCCACTAATCTCTATATTAAAGCATTGAAAAAGGGACCATATAATTTTAGTGGGCCGCATAAAAGGATTGTTTTCGAAATTCAAGTCATCAGTGGGTGAATTATTTTCTTTCTTGGGCTTATGGAAACAACAAAAAGTGGAGGCAACTTGAGTGGAGGATTCCATTATTATTAGGAGGGGGTCCCCTTATTATTATATTTTCGAATTAGTTGGAGATTTTGGCTTTGATTATTATTTTCGAAGTATAGTGGGCCGCCCAAACAAAAAAAGAATGCCAGCCCTATTATTTTTGTGGGATAAAGGACAAGGCAGAAGGGGATTGCCACATATATTTATTTTCGAAAACATTAAAGTGGGGGGCCCTGTTATTTTTATTCAAAGTGAACAAGGGTTGTCTTAGAACAATAATTGGAGGCAGCCCCTAATTGTTTAAGAAAAAAAGTATAAAGCAACAACAAGCAGTTGGACCACAAAAGGAATATTGGTGGTAATTAAAAGTACAATAGGTGGGGGAATCCCTATAAATTTTGGGGTTCAGCAACTTCAATAGGGGAATTGTGGAGGTGGCTCCGAAGAATTTTTGGACAACATCACTTGAAAGATTCCATTCGAAGATTAGGAAAAAAGAAGACGGCTGCTTGTTCTTGGCGCAAGAGGAAGGAAAAAAAGAGGTCGGTTCGAGTTCGTAGCATTGCGGGTTCGATATTACTTTTATTTTTCTAAACTTTTGCGTTGAACCCATGTTTTGTTTGATTTTTAGAACCAAGTTTGTCATGTTTTTATTTAATATGAGTGGCTAAATTTTCTAAACTACCTGGGTTGAGATGAACTTGATGATTGTAATGCGTGTTTGACATGATTTCGGTTATTTGATGTGATTTACATAACTTTGCCTTGTAATTGATCTTGATATTGCATGTTGGTGTGTTTTGATTGATTATTAGTCGATGAATTCAGCGGTTTAGGCACGAAGAAATTCCCCCTAGACTTAAGATTTAATTTGATTCGTTTATCTTATGGTTTTCGGGTTAAATATTGTGTTGAGAAATTGACCAATTTGATTAATAATTAAAATCAATATACTAAAACTCCTCATCTTATGACTCGAAAGACGATTAGGGTGAGCTAGGTTATTAGCTAATCATTGGTGGGTAGATTGAGTGACCGATAGCTCGGGCTCGTTTATTACATCATGGTTAACGTTTCCTAGGATTTCAATTTTCAAGGTTTGGTTTGCTTTGCAATTTGAGGGTTTTGGGGGTAGGTTACTTTCATTGCTTGATTCTCGTAAGATTTGGTATCGATAGCCCGAGCCGGTTCGTTCTAGCACTTCACATTTCGTCTTGATCTTTCGTTTGATATATCTCTAGCGGGGGGTTAATCGAGGGAAAAAGATATTTAACCATTATCATTGTCAAATTAGCATTGCATGATTCTAGGGATTCGACACCCGGGTAGTCCTTTTTCTCATATACATTTGATCACATTTTGCTCTCGTATTTGTTTCACTTTGCTTGTCTTGTTTTCTACATTTTCTTAATTAATTAAGTTATTAGTTAAAAATCAAAAATCAATTTAAATTAAACTTAACATTTGACTTTATATTCGATAGAGGTTCATTATCTCGAGTTTGCATATAGTGTCCACGGATTGATATCCGGTCTTGCCATCTACACTACACTGTGACCGGTGCACTTGCCGATTATGTGTGGTTTAGTTTGCGATTCCATTTTAAAACTTGTTCGAATTTAATATATACACATTTTCACACATCAGTAACCGTTGATTATTTCCGCACTTTTGCACTTTTTAAGAGATTATCTTAGTTATTGTAGTAGGCCCCTCTTTTGAAGGTGACATTACCCTCAACCCAGTAGTTTGAGTCAGCAAGGATACAATCCAAAAGGGTCGGATTATTGAAAGATAAATAATTAAGTTATTAATGCATAATGTGGTAGGCCCCTTTTTTGAAGGTGACGTTACCCTCGGCTAAGTAGTATGAGTCAGCAGGGATACAGTCCTAAGTAGCCGGGTTAAAGTTTTAATAGTAGCTTACATATGAGGGGATCAAAGAGTTTGGACCCCCGCCATCCAATACCGGTAGGTATCGAAAGAGTTTGAACACCTACTTGCAGGATCTATACACTGAACAAGGCAAGACTCTTACCAAACCGTTCCATTAACCCCCGACCAGGTAGCCAACATACCTCCATATAGACCGTGGAGATATGAATGGTGAAAATATTTTATTTTATATAGACAGTAAAATAATGCCAAGACACCACGGACAAACGATAAGGAAGAATCACCTTCAACATAAGAAACTAGTTATTAAAGTCATTAATACATAACCAAATAAAAAGTGCGAAAAGATTAAAAATAAAAAGTATTACACTAGACACTTGTCTTCACCAAGTGATGTAAGAGACTTAGGTAAACATGGCCTTTGATTGTCAAGAACTCTTACGATCAATCTTGGATCCCGAGACGACTCACACACTCTATGATGGATGATGGTGCTGTGGTGGTGGTGGAGTGTGGGTGAAGTGTGAGAGAGGTGGTGTGCCAAGGGATGGTTTGCAAATGAGCGAAGCACCCCTATTTATAGCCTGAACAGCAGCTCGGGCACGGCCCCGTGTCCATTGGGCACGGCCCCGTGTCCACCCTCCTTCTCTTTCTTCATTAATTGCAGTTTGTCTGCATTAGTTGACCACGCCCCCGTGTCCGCTGGGCACGACCCCGTGTGCAGAAGCGTATCTGTACTATCAAAATTTCCCCAGATTCTGCGAATCTTAGAGTTGACCACGGCCCCGTGTCAGCTGGGCATGCCCCCGTGGTGGGTGATAGAAGCTTCTACAACTTTGTCTTTTCTACAGACACTTGGGCACGCCCCCGTGCTCATTGAGCACGGGGTGTGTTCAGCCTTCTGTTCTCTTGTTTTTGCTTGGGAAGATGCTGTCGGGGGGTCGGGCATGCCACGTTTGTTCCTTTTCTTGTATTTATGTTAGATTTAGCTGCCTTTTTGCTTCTTTTGTTCATTTGAGCTCATTTAATCCTGAAAATACAAAAGGAAGACAAAAACACACTTTTTCCAACATTAGTACTAAAAAGGGGTTAGTATTATGCCACAATTGATGTAATTTGTATGTTGCATTTTGCACACATCAAATACCCCCACACTTGAATCTTTGCTTGTCCTCAAGCAAAACTCTTTATAATGTGGCTTTACACTCCCAAATGGAATGGGTAGAAGAGAAGGTTTTTGGGCTTGTCATAGAGTGTCGGGATTTCCAAGATTCTTTATTAAGTTTTATTTTTATTTATTTACAATCCTATTCGTCATGATTTATTTAAAACATTACATAAGATAAATTACTTATTAGGGCATAACATGCCTTTTTAAAATTCCACTTATATACAAGTTTACATACCTCACGGGGGATCACTCAACACTCGGCCGAAGATGTATTTTAGTGAATCACTCGAGAGCGGCATGGAACTTACTCCTACCATAAGCTTGCCAAGCAATCAATCCTCCTCCTTTTTAACTATACACCTTTGTAAATATCAAGATGACTTTTTGGGTGAAAGGTTAGTCTTGGGTTAAAGGTAGGTGGTTGGGTTAGTGGTTAGTAGAAAAGGGCGAAAGGCGTAAAAAGCGTCGGTTTTTGCAAAACATATTGTTTTTGTGACTTTTTATTCCAATGAAACAATATTCAAACAAGCCTTCTTTTGATGAGCTTTGTTTGTTTATTGCTAACTTCATTTTTCTTTTCTTCTTTATCAACGTTTTTTTTTCCAACATAAGGAAGTCACACAAAAACCGAGCTTTGTTACGAAAATAAAGGGTTTAAAATGAAAAAGGGGTTTGGTGGGTAAAAGGGTGTTTGTTTTGGGTTAAGAAATGAAAATGTTTGGGCTCAAAGGGGTTAACTAGGGGGATTTTGGGTAGGTGGTAAAAAAAAGAAAAATAATGGTGTAGAAATAAAAAGGGTTAGTCTTAATGCCTCCATCATTTACTTACTCGGGTTTAAGTTGGTAAGCACCGGGAATGTATTGTCGTGACAAGTTCTAGAGTTGTAAGAAAGCGGCTATTCACACAAGAAACGAAAAATGAGCATTTAAGATAAAGATATGTATTTGTAGGCTCAATAAAGGCTCAAAACTCACTTTTTGTGGGAATGGGTTTTTATGTGATCAAGTATATATAATCAAATTTTAACTAAACTTGTCATACCGTTTCATAATTTTCTTATGTTGCTTCTTTTTATCACGACGCTATCGGTTGTAAATTTGTAAAAATATAACCTTTTTAGAACTTGAAACTCCTAAATTAAACCTAGACAAGTAAAAAAAATTTTTTTTTTTTTTAAATTTGGGGTGATTAGCGGTTCCAATAGAGTTTTGTGTAAGGCTTGTAATTAGGACTTGCAAGATTCAAGGTTTTAGCATCCCCCCACACTTAAATTACACATTGTCCTCAATGTGTCCCAAAAATAAGTTTTTAGGTTGATTGAATGTGTAAAAAGGTGTGAAAAAACAAAAAATTATGTTACTGGGCGTCTGGACACGGCCCCGTGTCGGATGGACACGACCCCGTCGTCAGAGTGCCAGTAATGATAACTTACAGAAGGTGGACACGGGGGCGTGTCGGCTGAGCACGACCCCGTGTCTGGCAAAAATCTGCAGAATTTTTTACAAACAGCAGGTCTGGGGTAATGGGCACGGGGGCGTGTCGGCTGGACACGACCCCGTGTAGACAGTCTGCAAGGGTGAAAAACAGGTTTCTGGCTTTGGTTTTCCTGTCCCGGCTCTAGTAGCACTAATTTTTAGTACTCTAAGCCTCGTATGTACCTGTTTTATCAATAAACACTACACCAAACCATAACACGCATCCTAAATTACCATAGTTCAAAACGTCCACATCACAAAGTTAAAAAGAAAAAAATGCAGAAAATAAAAAGAGTTAAAGGAAGTAAATTGTTCAACACACGGCACGCAGGCCTAAAATTGTTCATAAGAAAAGAGGGTTAACCTGTGGGATCACCAACCAGCTGCTCCTAACTCCGCTCCTCCCGCCTAGTCCATGTCCTCGTCTTCATCATCACCTCCTCCTCCGTGCCCCGCCATGTACTCCCGGATGTTCCCAATGTCATCCTGAATGTCAGAGATGTTTCTCTCAATTGCTCCGACCTGGGTGTACGTATTGCTGGCCATATTGTAGGTGTTCCTGGTGCACATGAGGTTTTCCTGCAACAAATCATGTAAACTTTGAAAATTAGGAAAACCGCCTCCTTGCGAGGAGGGCCAGCCATGGGGCTGATACTGGTATTGAGGAGGAGGCTGAAAGTGTGGAGCGTGAAGGACGAGTGCCTCTTGCGGGTTCCATGCATGCCCCTGGACTCTTTGGAAGCTAACAGTCCCGTCTTCGGCTTCATAGATCAAGTTCATGGAGCGGCAGATGTGTATGTCCATTCTTCCCGACCATGGGCTCTTTTGGAAAGACCTGGGCATGTTCACGAAGTGCTTAAAGAGACGGTATATCCACCCCCCGAAGAAGATAGGGGTTGGTGGAGTAGCAAGCCGGTTCTAATGCATGTTTCGGAGCAGGAGCTACGGAACATCAAGGTTTATGCGGTTGTAAATGCAATGAAGGACCACCAGATCTCTCAACCCTACAACACCACTGCTATCGTGCCTTTGGCTAAGAGAGTAGGTGAGGACCCTATGGATGTAGCGGTAAAGAGGGTCCCTCAATTTAGTGCTCTTAGTGCTACTTGGGTTGCAGATTCCTTCTCCTATTTGAGCCCAAGCTGCTTGGCGTTCGTTTTTTGATAGTTCACGTAACCCTCCGGTGTTTTCTGCATTACCCGCATCTTCCTCCGCATACAACCCAAACTGTGCCATCGAAATCGAGTACTTGGTCCCCCCACATCGGAATTCTACCCCCTCGCTATCAAATGGTTTGCACCTTGAATTGAACACGAATGTGCTATAGAATTCCAGATTATACTCGTGGACTGAGTGAAGTCGAGTGGTTAGGGCGGCTCTTAGTGGGCCGGTGACTAGGTTGTTAAATCGATCAAGTTGGTTCACTGTTGCTAAAAGATCCATGCACACTTGTCGTTGGTATTCCTCCGGTCTGGTTCAAAGCACATCATATCTTGCTTTAGCATCCAACTCATTTCCATTGAACCTTGTGAATTTCTTGGACATCTAAAAGAACACACCAAACAATTAGCACGAAACAGTGAAATTTTCGAAAAAAACTAAAAACAGTCGGCTGAACACGGCCCCATGTTCAGCGGACACCCCCCGAGTTGGATAGAAATTGGCTGGACACGCCCCCGTGCTCAGCGAGCACGACCCCGTGTCCAGACGTCTGTTTCCCAAAAATCCCATTTTTCGACCCGGTTCTGAAAACTTGAAAATTTTTGGTCCAGTAGGGGCCGTTTTCCCAAAATAAACCGTTTACCCCTTCGATTTTATCTTTTTCGGTTCAAAAATAAGGGTTTGGGGGTTTTTTGTGAGAAATCGGGCAAATCTACGAACAATACAAGTGGATTTACTTCCTATAACATGAATCTAAACTAATGCTAACATATCTACGCAAAAATTTGAGGTTTGATCCGGATGAAGTTCAAGAACCCTAGATTTCCCCCCAAATTTTTGATGTTTTAACTACATGCAAATGCTTAATCTAACTACCAATGATGATAGAATCATACCTTGATGTTGTTAGAAGTAGAGGAGACGTCGAAATCTTGCAGAAAAATCGCCTGAACCAGAGAGTTTTCGGGGAAACGGGGTGTGTGGAAATGAAGAAACTGTTTGGAAAAGGGGTTTTATCCCGACAGTTGCGCAGACATGGCCCCGTGCCGGGCGATTTTTTTTAGGGCTCGTGTGAGTGCCCTTGTTTCCCAAAAACTCGGTTAGAAGACTTACCGATTTAGAAGTCAACCCGTTTGTTCGTAACTTACCAGGTATGATGTTGATGCTTTTATTCTTCGACTGTTTGAAGCGAGATTTCTTCCTCCTCATCCTCAATGAATCCTTGATAGAGCTTCAGCCGTTGGCCATTGACTTTGAATTGAATGCCATTCCGAGATTTAATTTCTACTGCACGGTGTGGGAAAATATAGGTGATGGAAAAAGGTCCTGGCCACTTAGACTTTAATTTACCAGGAAACAATCAAAGTCGTGAATTAAACAATAGAACTTGATCTCCTACTCGAAATTCATTAGGTTTAATGTGTTTGTCATGCAAGTTTTTCATTCTTTCCTTATAAATTTCATAGTTAAAGTATGCATAATTCCTTAATTCGTCTAGTTCATTTAATTGACAAAATCGATTTTTACCGGCAAATTCTAATTCAAGGTTTACATTTTTAATTGCCCAGTAGGCCTTGTGAGCTATTTCTACTGGCAAATGAAAACTTTTTAAATAGACGAGCTTATATGGGGTTGTACCTATTGTTGTTTTATAAGCAGTTCGAAAAGCCCATAAAGCATCATCTAATTTATCGGCCCATTCCTTTTTATTTAACCCTACGACTTTTTCAAGTATTCGTTTTAAACCTCTATTAGTCACTTCGGCTTGTCCGTTTGTTTGAGGGTGATATGTTGTTGAGACCCGGTGATAGACCCCATATCTTGTTAAATTTTTTTCAAGTTGATGATTACAAAAATGGGTACCTCTATCACTTATTAATGCTTTAGGTGTTCCAAAACGAGAGAATAATTTTTTCAGAAATCTTACCACGACTCTTCCATCATTTGTTGGAAGTGCCTCGGCCCATTTAGACAAGTAATCTACTGGCACAAGTATATATTTGTTTCCCTTTGACGGTGGGAAGGGTCCCATAAAGTTGAGTCCCCATACATCAAATATTTCACAAACAAGAATGCCATTTTGTGGCATTTCGTTTTTGGAAGAAATATTACCTGTTCTTTGGCAAGCGTTACATGTCTTGACATGACTTTGGGCGTCTTTATAAATGGTCGGCCAATAAAATCCTGAATCAAATACCTTTCGTGCGGTACTAGGGCACCATGATGTCCTCCGTATGGACCTTCATGACAATGGCGGAGAATTCTTCTTGCTTCGCTACCATGTACGCATCATCGGATGAGTTGGTCGGCACACATTTTGAAAAGATAAGGATCTTCCCAAAAATAATGCTTTACATCAGCAAAGAATTTCTTTGTTTGATGATGTGGCCAACCTTTTGCGACTATACCACTAGCTAGGTAGTTAGCATAGTCGGCGTACCATGGTTCTTCTCTGTATTCCACCATTTCTAGAGACTCCGTTGGAAATTTTTCATTGATTTGCTCGTCCCTGGTTGCCTCCAAAGCTGGGTCTTCTAAGCGTGAAAGATGATCTGCTGCAGTGTTTTCTGATCCTCTTTTGTCTTTGATTTCAATATCAAATTCTTGGATGAGTAGAATCCACCGAATCAAACGTGGTTTAGCATCCTGTTTCTTGAAGAGATATTGAATGGCTGCATGATCTGTATAGACTATTGTTTTAGAAAGAACAAGATAAGAACGGCATTTATCAAAAGCAAATACCACAGCTAGTAATTCTTTTTAAGTTGTTGTGTAATTTTCTTGTGCATCGTTAAGTGTTTTACTAGCATAATAAATTGGGTGAAAATGTTTTTCTTTTCTTTGTCCCAAGACAGCTCCAACTGCAAAGTCACTTGCATCACACATGATTTTGAAAGGGAATTTTCAATCAGGCGCTATCATGATAGGTGCATTGACTAGCATTTCCTTTAGGGTTAGGAATGCTTGATTGCAATCCTTGTCAAAGATGAAAGGGGCATCTTTTTCAAGTAATTTTGTTAGAGGCCTTGAGATTTTAGAAAAGTCTTTGATAAACCTCCTATAAAATCCGGCATGCCCTAAGAAACTTCTGATAGCTCTAACGGAGGATGGGGGTGGTAATCGAGAAATCGTGTCTATTTTGGCTCGATCAACCTCCATTCCTTCGCTTGAGATTTTGTGACCGAGTACTATTCCCTCCGTTACCATGAAATGGCATTTTCCCAGTTAAGGGCGAGGTCAGTTTCCTCACATCGGGATAGCATTCGTTCAAGGTTATCGAGGCATTGGTCGTATGAATCCCCAAAGATAGAAAACTCATCCATGAAGACTTCCATTGTCTTTTCTATCATGTCATGGAAAATGGCTACCATGCAACGTTGAAAGGTTGCGGGGGCATTGCATAGACCGAATGGCATGCGTCGATAAGCAAAAGTTCCATAGGGACATGTGAAGGTTATCTTCTCTTGGTCTTCGGGTGCTATCGGGATTTGAAAGTAACCTGAAAAACCATCCAAGAAACAATAAAATTTATGACCGGATAATCTTTCTAACATTTGATCAATGAAGGGCAAAGGAAAGTGATCTTTCCTTGTTGCTTCATTTAATCGTCTATAATCTATACATACTATCCATCATGTGACGGTTCTCGTTGGTATTAATTCATCCTTTTCGTTAGTTATTACCGTCATACCTCCTTTCTTTGGAACTACTTGGACAGGACTTACCCAAGGACTATCGGAGATAGGAAAAATAAGCCCGGCGTCAAGTAGTTTGATGACTTCGTTTTTAACCACTTCTTGAACATTTAGATTTACTCGACGTTGTGGTTGTATTACCGATTTGTAGTCATCATTCATTAAAATTTTGTGCGTGCACATGGAAGGACTTATTCCTTTAATATCTACAAGCTTCCAAGCGATCGCATTTTTGTGTTTTTTCAAAAGTTTAATTAATTTTTCTTTTTCTAAACTACCTAATTTAGACGAAATAATTACAGGTAATTTACCATCTTTGTCTAGAAAAGCATATTCCAAACCTTTCAGAAGTTCTTTGAGTTCAAGAGGTGGGTCGTTAGGAGACTCCTTATTTGGTTGCTCATTTTGATCAAGAACTTTGAAAGTTTGTTCTATGGCGACCTCTTCTTCAACAAAGTGGTCAATCTTTTCACTTGTATCGGGTGGTTCATCTTCATCTTCAATTAGGGGGTCATTATTGCCGAAAGGATATTTCATTGAACGCTCAATATCGATGCTTCTTTCAAATGCCCCTAATTGAATTGATAGATTGTTGTACTTCCGGTTTTTCAAAGCTTCGTGGGTTTTTACAAAAGGTCGTCCCAACACTAGAGGAGCGCCATCGAGGATGACAAAGTCGGTTGGGATTACCATTTGATTTGTTTGAACCAAGACATCCTCAACTACACCAGTTGATTTTATTACTTTTCAATTAGATAGAAAAATGGGTATTTGAAGTAGAGAAAAATCACTAATACTTAATTTTTCGAAAATGTAGTTGGGCATTATGTTAACACAAAGATCTTTATCAATTGTGACATTACTAATAAATGAATTTTGAAAAAAACATGGAACCGGTGTAATGTTGATTTCAAATGGGTCTTCTTTTATTAGCGAGGTTTGATCATTAGTTAACTTAATGCTTACCGTTTTGTCAATTTTAGTGTTAGAGTTTAACTCTTTTAAAAACTTAGCATGAGTGGGTACTAAACAATGATTTTCAAAGGAAGGTGACAAGAGATTAATTTCTTCAAAAATAGACTCTTCTTGAATTTTAACGTTAACGGACTCACCTTTTTCGTTGTTTAACTCATGTATTGGTTTTTCACTTATTTGTTCTTCCATTTTTACACTTTCAACTATCTCTTCTTTATTTAATTCCTCTCTTGCGCGGTGTAAGGACCTACAAAAATGTCCCAAAACGACCCGTAAGTGAAAACCCGGACCCCTGAAACCCTAATCCATAACAAAAATCAAGAAAAACAGATTTTATGGTTTCACACGGGCCGCGTAAACCTTAAGGTAAGGTTACGCGGGCCGCGACAACTCATAAAAACTCCGGATCAGCTAACAGGCCATGTGTCGACCACCTGGCAAACCTACTCGTGACACCGTAGCCCTAGTCTACGAATAGATGGCCCTCGCTGGCCGCGTAAGTGTTAAGTATGGGTTTACGCGGGCCGCGTAAAACCCATATTTCAGCTATAAATTGCTTGGATCATGGCATGTTCATCTGTGTCGAAAATATTAAGCAAAAACGAAGTTCTACTGCTCGAAATCACAATTTCCATTAGGGAGGCGCTGCTACGATACAGGGTATTAACTCGATCGCTGCTACGATTCAATGTTCGATCGATTGAAACTATCCGATGGATGTTTAAGTGTTGCCCACATTAGGGCTATACTTTGTCATTCGTTGTGAGGGTTTTAATCTCGTGAGTTATCGTAAATGTTGTATTAGTTACTGACCTAGTTCGTGTGCATTGTTATTTAAACTAGGTTATCAGGCTTATCAGTAGGCTAAACTCTGCCCGTTTAAATCTGCAATGTGAGTCATTCTCTTTTTATCAATAATGTTTTACAATACTCCAATCATTTTCAAAAGTTATAATTACAGGGATTAAGTCATGGTTATCTTGAATCACTGGCTAGTGGGGTATTGTGCACATTACTAATTTCTCACGGTTAGGCTAATAAATCCTAACAGTGATAATCATCACTACTTGGGTGAAAGGAACCAATAGTGGTATGACCATCGTCACCAGGAGGTGACACGGCGCCAGATAAAAATAAGATAGTAGCCATTGTAATCGCTCTTATGCTGTAATTTATAACTATGTGTCGTTTTATTTAACCTGAATGACTCGCCAGTATTTTCCCGCTGATAAAATATTTTTAAAACATGTTTCAGGCGACCTGCTGTGAATCAAGGAAAACGTGCTACGGAGCACTAACAAGCTTGAAGAGGTGGCTCAATTAAATAAATAAACATGTTTTGTAAAACAGGGAATTTCCTTGCGAAATTCCTCTATTGTAAAATACGGGGTTTGTCCCAGCTTATATAATAAAATAATCGAGCATTTTCAAGTTTAAAAGATCCTGTAAATCTTCCGCTGTCAACTCAATTAATAGATACCACGGGATTTCTGTCCCGCGGCTCCTGGACCGGGTAAAACCGGGACGAGGGCCGTGACATGCGGGACTCCTCTTCCCTTGCGCGAGATTCTTTTATGTAACGCTCGATAGTTTTAAGGTGTTCTAGTATCCTATCGGTTACGTCGGCGATAGAGTAAGGATCGGGATTTTCAAAGCTTGAATCCGGATGTTCGATCCTTGGTTCCTCATAGTACTCATATGAAGTAGATGGTTCACACCATTGTTCTTCATTGTAAGTATATGATGGATAAGGGTCGTAATTTTGTTCTTCATAATACTCACATGAGGTGGGTTGTTCACGCCATGGTTCCTCATAATAAGTATACGAAGGTGGTGGCTCATATCTTGGTTCCTCAAAGTATGAGTATGAAGGCTCATACCTTGGTTCATCAAAATATGAGTATGAGGGAGAAGGTTCATACCTTTGGTCTTCATAGGATGCGTATGAAGTTGATGGCTCGTACCTGGGCTCCTCATAGTAGGTGTATGAAGTGGATGGTTGAAATAAGTCACAATATTGTACCGAGTGCGGGTTTCCACAATTAGTGCAATAGTCTTCCCTATAATCATCCTCCTCATAGGTGTTGTTGTAGCCTCCTGAGTATTGATCCATAAGAATCACTCAGCAGACCACAACAGAGTCTCGAGACCAGAAAACAAAAATAAAAGCGGAAATAGAGGCTGGACATGGCCCTGTGTTCAGTGAGCACGGCCCCTGTCACACCCTGGCTTTGTGGAAGCGTGGTTAATTTGGTGTGACTTCTTAATACCATAGCTTAATCATAACAAAGCTATATGATAATAAAACCATGCAAGATCATCCATAGATTTAAGTTTTAAAACCGAAGTAACATAACATTGTCTTAGGGACTACAACACCATAACATAAAACATTGTTTTGAAAGGCATAAACATCAACATGAATAAAACGCAGTTTAAGATTTGTGACTCGTCCAGGAAAAAGTCACATTTCCTAAACCGGGATGACCTCGGAACCCATATGCAGCGGGAAAACATAACATACCGCACCAGATCTTTAATTCCCTGAAATACATGTAAGTTGAAAAAAAATCAACAATAATGTTGAGCGAGTTCATGTGTAAGTGAGTAAATAAACCTGTGTATGTATAAAAATCCTGGTATGTAGCAAATAAGGAAAAAGAGATCACCAATGGTTTGCAAGGCCATTGATATGTGTGAAGTGCAAGAAGGAAGACTCAAACCTAGCAGATTTATGCGTTGGGTACAAAGTCACCCCGAGGTCCGTTCTGTGTTGGGCCTGGGGTTGGGCTCGCTACACCCAAATAGATCTACCGCTCCTGCCCCTCGGTCCTACCTTGAGGATTAATGGCCTCAAGTTTCTGCCTACCCACTCACATGATCTGAATAATGATAACCCTCCTTACGCTAACCATACCATGTAAGAATTATTCGTAATCATAGTAACATGTATTTAACCCCCGCAGTTTAGAAAACTGAAAACAGTTAAGAGAAAAGGGGGACATGAACTCACAGTGGTGCGTCTCTACCAAGTATATCTCCTGATCAAGCAGCTGTGCGACGACCTACACGTACTAAGTCTATCAGACGGACGGACGGCCGTGCCTTAGCTTAAGGTTTAAGTTTTTGGGAAATAGTTAGACAACTATTTCGTGTTTATATTTTTGTAAATACTTGGTAATTATTCTCCTTCCCAAGGATGGGGGATTTATACATGTGCGTTCGTATTATTCTGGGATCGTTATCATTTGGTAATATTATTTTTACCCTAAAAATAATATTTGTATAGTTCACAAAATAATCATAAAAATTCACAAGTGTTGTTACTAAATATATACTAAATATATATCTTAGCAAGTTTTTATTTTGTGAAAATCCCACCTCCTATGTTTTGTAAATAAGTCGTGGCGAAATCTATAATTCGAAAACACGTTAAAAATGTATTTCTAACACTTGTAGTGAAAATATTTCTAAGTGTTAGGTTTTTGGAAAAATTTCGCCAGAGTTTCCTCTGTAACTGGAGGTGGCCACGCTTTCAAGCGTATCATTTTCTTTTACAAATCAAACCAACAATTTTCTCATTCAATCAATAAACATTATTCAAACCATCAAACTAGTCAATATAGATGTAAATCGCAAAAATACATGAACTTGTGATTTATCCAAAATATGAAGTAAATCCCATTACTTTTAGTGGATCTTTTGTATAAATCAATCCGGTTTCGTAAAAGTCTCGTTTTTAACGAAATTCTATCTTTACAACTTCTTGTCAACATTTACAAAAATAGTTCTTTGTCGAAACTTAGTGTTACACAAGTGTTTACACACTTGTGTGTTTACTAAAATCACTTTTGGTTATGTAAGATCCGTCTTTAAAAGTATGTTTTCTCTTGACACGTGGTCCTTTGAAAATACCGCTTGTAGATCCGTAGATCTACTAGTTTTAAACACTATTTCGTAAGTAAAATCGTTTTTACACAAGTTCAAGTTTCTCGTGTGGTAGAGTTTCATCACTTAACCCTTGTTACACTTAAACAAGCTCTATGTCATGATCCATGATCATGACCAATCCGGGTTAAACGATGATCCGAGCTACCACAACATAGATCGGCACTAAATAATTACACAAAACAAATCCTACATGATTTACACAACCCTTGTGCTATTAACCAACATTTTTAGCATTTTTAGTAGACTTTTTCATATCATTTTGTATGTTCATGAATTTTAACCGTCATATATCGTTTTAACCACTTTAAAATAGAGCGAGAGTGTGTTTCAAGCAACTTACTACTAGCTCGAGGCTAGGGAAGATTCTAGTCGAAAAATGCGTGGATAAAAGCAATGAGAAGAGGTCCTTCGCGTTCCGAATGCACCAAGCTTCCTTATGTGAGACCCTTAACACTTGTATACCCTTGGAATAGCTTGATCAAGACTCGAAAATGGATGGGTGTTATAGGGGGTGTTCGGCCGAGAGTTTGGGAGAGAGGGAGAGAGTGTGCTCAAGTGTTGTGAGTTGTGGTGAAGTGTTAGTGTGTTATGTTATGAACTTATAGACAATTGATAGGATCATTATCCAAAGGATTATGTGTCTAATAGATATTAGACACTAGTGATTATTATAATCAAAATAGGACATGGGTGTCCCCCAAGGGGACCGAATTCGTTGGAGGGGGGGGTTCTTAGTTAGTTTCCAACGATTAGTTAGCTATTAGTTAAGTTAAGTGTGGAGGTTAACTCGGTTATTAGTATGTTATGCGTTATAGCGGTGTTAGGGTATTCAGGGACCCTAACTGGCTCAGAAAAAGAAAAACAATGTTGATGGCAATATTTTTATGTTCTGGGTAACGTCCGGTTGTTCGGTTGGATAGTGATCCGTTAAAGTGCTTAACAAAGCTTTAAAGTGTCGTTATTATTATTTCTACTGACACAACTTATTCCTGACACTTTGGAAAGTGTCTAGTAATGTTTTTATCATGTTTTGGCACTTTATTAGGTAGCTAAATGCTGAATTTTTATTTAAAGTGCTGAATTTTTGTACTTAGAGTACGTTTTAGGCACATCCGGTCACTGTAATCTCATTCCTAGTGACGCAGTTCTACAACCCTTATATCCCTACACTCACCACTAGTGTAGCAAACTATCTCAGGCTCTTACAGGCCTTAGAGGCAGTACCTGCCTGGTGCTAGTTATGACAGCATGTTTAATAGGTTATCCGTTCATTGTGCTACTGTGCTTTTGGTGCATCAAGGTTGTCACAAAGGTGCTGTAAGCAAAACATGGAGTGACAGCAAGTAAAGTATGATGCAAGTAAGTACATGTATCAGCATTCAAGTAGCAGTTTATCCACAAGTTCAAGTAAGCACAGTAATTAAGCAGTAATTAATTATTAATTAAGTCGTATGGATACCTGGTTTAGTGAGGGTTGTCACATTCTCCCCCCGTTAGAAAAATTTCGTCCCGAAATTTTAAGTTCTGCTTGTAGATGCAGGGTTCTTAGGAAATAGGTGGGGGTATTTCTCTTTCATCCGGTCCTCACGCTCCCAGGTGTATTCAGGACCATGTCTGGCATTCCAACGAACTTTGACGAGCTTGACACTGCTCCGGCGGGTCTTGTTTACTTTCCAATCCGTAACCTCAACAGGTTCTTCAATGAAGTGGAGCGTGTCGTCAACATGAATCTCGTCGGTGGGAATGGCAATGGTATCTTGAGTTGGACTCTTCTTCAGGTTGGATACATGAAATGTATCGTGAACTCCATTCAGCTCGACAGGTAAGTCCAGCTTGTATGCTACTAGTCCTATTCTTTCCAAAATTCTGAAAGGGCCAATGTAGCGCGGATTTAACTTCCCACGCTTTCCGAAGCGTGCCACACCCTTCCAGGGTGAAACTTTCAATAAAACCATATCTCCAACTTGGAATTCCAAGTGTTTCCGGTTTGGATCTGCAAAGGCCTTCTGTCTTTCGCGAGCTGCTTCGATGCATTTTCGAATCTGCGTAATCTTGTCTGTCGTCTCTTGGACGATTTCGGGACCAACAAGCTGCCTATCACCTGCGTCAGCCCAGCATAGGGGTGATCGACACTTGCGTCCGTAAAGAGCTTCAAATAGCGCGGCTCCAATACTGGTGTGGTAGCTGTTGTTGTATGAAAATTCGACCAATGGTAAATGTTTATCTCAGCTACCGCCCAAATCCATAACACATGCTCTCAGCATATCTTCCAAGGTCTGAATAGTCCGCTCGCTTTGACCGTCGGTCTGAGGGTGAAATGCAGTGCTCAGATTTAATTGTGAGCCAAAAGCTTCTTGGAAGGATTGCCATATCCTCGATATGAAACGTCCATCTCTATCAGAGATGATCGAGAGAGGTACTCCATGGCGCGTGACGATTTCTCGCATGTAAATTTCAGCCAACTTGCTCGTATTATCCTTCTCCTTGATAGGTAAGAAGTGCGCTGACTTCGTTAATCGGTCCACTATTACCCAAATAGTGTCATGGCCTCTTGGCGTTCTTGGCAACTTTGTAATAAAATCCATGGAGATTTGTTCCCATTTCCACTTGGGAATCTCAGGTTGTTGCAGAAGTCCTAAAGGCTTCTGGTATTCCGCTTTCACCTTAGCGCACGTTAGACACTTGCTCACATAAACAACAACATCACCCTTCATCCTAGGCCACCAATAGTAAGCCTTGAGATCTTGGTACATCTTATCCGCTCCTGGATGGATAGAGTACCGCGATTTGTGAGCTTCATTAAAAATAACTTTTCTCAAACCACCAAACAGAGGAACCCAAATCCTTTTCTCAAAACATAACGTTCCTTCCTCGTTTGGTACTAATAGCTTCTCCATCCCACGGAGATATTCTTCTTCAAGATTTCTTTCCTTAAGAGCTTCTTTCTGCGCGGCACGAATGCGCAAGGAAAGATCGGTTTGGATAATCATTTCTAAAGCCCTAACCCTTATGGGCTTGATCCTCTCTTTTCGACTCAGGGCGTCGGCAACCACATTCGCCTTCCCTGGATGATACTTTATCTCGCAATCGTAATCATTTAACAACTCAACCCATCGTCTTTGTCTCATATTCAACTCCTTCTGGTTGAATATGTGTTGTAGGCTCTTATGATCTGTAAAAATTGTACATTTCGTACCATATAGGTAGTGTCTCCAGATCTTTAAAGCAAATATCACTGCGCCTAGCTCCAAATCGTGCGTGGTATAGTTCTTCTCGTGTACCTTCAATTGACGTGATGCGTAAGCAATAACCTTCTGGCGTTGCATCAACACGCAACCCAATCCTTGACGCGAGGCGTCACAGTATACCACGAAATCGTCAGTACCTTCCGGTAGTGCTAGGATTGGCGCATTGCAGAGCTTATCCTTCAACAGCTGAAACGCTTCTTCCTGTTTGATTCCCCAATCAAACTTCTTATCTTTCTGGGTGAGGAGCGTCAATGGTTGAGCGATCTTCGAAAAATCCTCAATGAACCTTCGATAGTAGCCAGCCAAACCCAAGAATTGTCGAATCTCGGTTGGCGTCTTTGGCGTTTCCCAATTCTTGATCGCTTCGATCTTGGTTGGATCCACATGGATTCCATCTCCATTTACCACATGTCCAAGAAATTGGACTTCACGTAGCCAAAATTCGCACTTAGAGAATTTGGCATACAGCTGTTCTTTCTTCAGCAGCTCCAAAATAGCTCTTAGATGCTGTTCGTGCTCAGCCTTTGTCCTTGAATAAATCAAGATGTCGTCGATAAACACAATCACGAACTTGTCCAAGTACGGCTTGCAAACTCTATTCATCAAATCCATAAAGACTGCAGGTGCGTTTGTCAGCCCAAACGGCATAACAAGGAACTCGTAGTGTCCATAACGAGTTCTGAAGGCTGTCTTCGGGATACTCTCCTCTTGTATCCTTAACTGATGGTATCCAGATCGCAAATCGATCTTTGAGTAAAAGCTTGAACCTTGCAGTTGATCAAACAGATCATCAATTCTTGGCAGAGGATATCTATTCTTGATCGTCAGCTTGTTCAGCTCCCGGTAGTCTATGCACATTCGAAAACTACCGTCCTTCTTTTTGACAAATAGGACCGGAGCTCCCCAAGGCGAGAAGCTTGGTCAGATAAATCCCTTGTCTAACAACTCTTGAAGTTGTGTCGACAATTCTTGCATCTCAGACGGGGCAAGTCTATAAGGTGCCTTAGCCACAGGCGCGGCGCCTGGGACCAAATCGATGTGAAACTCCACTTGCCTCTGAGGCGGCAGTCCAGGCAAGTCCTCCGGGAAGACTTCCGGATACTCCCTCACGACAGGGACGTCTTCGATCTTCGGTTCTGCAGCTTTCTTGTCTACAATGTGTGCCAGGAAGGCAGCACACCCTTTTCGCAAACACTTTCGCGCTTTCAGGCAGCTGATAATTCTTAATGGCGTATCGTGCTTTTCGCCATGAACCACCATCGTTTCACCATCTTCGGTCGGGATACGAACGACCTTTTCGTGACAAACGATTTCTGCCTTGTTGCTTGATAACCAATCCATTCCTACTACTACGTCAAAGCTCCCCAGCTGGACTGGTAGTAGATCCAAAGTAAACTCACGTTCTCCCAACTCGATTGCACAACCTCTGATCACTTCATTGGCTTCTACTAACTTCCCATTAGCCAATTCGATTGAATAGGGAATATCTAACTTACTAGCGGCTAAACCAAGCATATTCTTAAATTCTAATGATACGAAGCTATAGTCGGCACCAGTATCAAATAAAACGGATGCATAGCGTTGGTTTACAGGGAACGTACCAGTAACGACATTGGGGTCCTGGCGCGCTTCCCTCGCTTCGATATGGAACACTCTTCCACGGGCTTGGTTCAACTCTGGGCAGTTCCTCTTAAAGTGCCCGATATCACCACAGTTAAAGCATCCAGGTCTTTGCCCGTTTCCACCTCCATTTCCAGCTTGGTTATTCCTTTGGTTATGATTCACAGCGCCTGCTTGATTCACATTGTTGCCTCGATTCCCATTACCTCCATTGTTTCCTTGTGGGCGATTTCCAATTCCACCCTGGTTATTGTTTCTGTTTCCAAATCCTCCTTGGCCTCCCTGACCAATAGTGGCCCAACAAGAATCCTTCAAGTGGCCAGGTTTCCCACACGCTTCACATGCCTTCAAACCACATCGGCCAGAATGGTGACGCTGGCAGGTGTTGCACTTGGGCTGGGTGCCCATATATCCCTTTCCTTTCTTTCCACCACCAGCTGTAACCTGAGCTGGCGCGTTTGGCTCTCCTTTCTTAACAACACCACTAGTGCCTTGCTTGAAGTTCGAGAACTTTCGTTTGTTACCTCCGGATGACTCGACGTGAGTCTCTTTCTTCTTTGTCTCGATCTCACCAAACTTGTTTAGGCGGATAGCCTCCTCAGTGAGGGCTACGCTCAAATCGATTGCCTCAGTAATTGTTGCAGGCTTGGAGGAGGTCACCATGCTTATGATTTGAGGAGCTAATCCCCAAATGAAGCGTTCAATCCGCTTGAATTCTGGAGTGACCATATAGGGTACCACATGCGACAGGTCGTGGAACCTCTGAACATATTCCGCGATCTTCGGACCTTCCATCTTCAAATGCCAGAATTCAGTTTCCAATCTTTGGATTTCAGCGCGAGAACAATACTTTTTGCGCATTAGTTCCTTCAGTTCGGTCCATGTTAGTGCGTAGGCAGCAGCTTCACCAAGTGTCTGTACTTGCAAATTCCACCAAGATTGGGCTCCATCCAGAAATAGCCCAGAAATGTAGGTGACTTGCTGGTTCGGTGCACATTTGCTCATGCGGAGAACAGATTCAGTCTTCTCGGCCCAACGAACAAAAGCGACAGCACCTCCGGTGCCATCAAAGTTGACAGGCTTGCAGTCTAGAAACTGCTTGTAGGTGCACCCTGCACATACGTTACAACGTATGAATGGCATTAGCATCCTTGCTAGAGATATCCAATTAGATCATGGTATGTCTTAATGACTTAGTATTACCATGAGGTGGATTATTGTTGCCATTGTTGTTTGAGCTGCTTCCGCTGGGTCCTCCTTGCGAGGCGGCGTATTGCGCGATGGCAGCATCGATGACTTGTTGGAGTTCTGCCTCATTGGTAGGCATCGGCGTTTGACGTCTCGGCGGCATCTTCTAAAAGATGGGTTCACGTCGGTCAGGCCAAAATAGGGCGTACGTATATAATGATAGTAATAGTACATAACATCTCATGTTATAATCATATCAATCACACAACATCCCATGTTATAAAACATAAATAATCAATCAAAACATCACATATGATGAGAATACTGCGATTGTATTGCCAAACTCGAGACCACATGGTAGAGTGTACAGTACATAATAGTGTCATACATCATCATCGACTAAGGGCTACATCACCCCAGTCCAAAAGAATATCAAATCAGTGTCAATACATCCCATATACATGATCAACAAAAGTCAGAATCAGAATGCAGTCTCCAAAAATGCTATGTGGTCGGAGCAATCGCCGTCTTCTCACCAACGTCTACCCATGTTGTACTAAAGATGCCCTAAACTGATGGTGGTGGAGGAGGGGGAAAATGGGTGTAGAACAAACGTCGCAAAAGGAGCCAGTCTTCCTCCATGGCTCTCTGGGTACGCAACCAAGAAGCAACCTGCTGCTCAAGTGCCAAAAGGGGTGCAGCATAGTCAGGTAACAATGGTCGAGGGTGCTGCGAAGAAGCAGGGTGGGTCTGACCCTGACACTGGCACGGCGGTGGCTGAGCTCTCTCAAGCTCCTGAATGCGCCGTGTGAGTGCCTCCTGCTGGACAACAAACGACATCAGAACGTCCTCAATAGTATACCCCATATGGAAAGGATGGTAGGGGTCGGTCGATGGCATAACAGAAGGTGACGTCCAGAGAAACGGCTCGCTGGCTGGATCAAAAGGTGGCACAAAGAATGGTGGTACAGGGGGAATAGCAGATGAAGACTGTGGCATAACTGGAATATATGCCGGCACATGTCCAAAGGGACGAGCCGAGGAACCCTCTCCAGGTCGAGCTGGAGGTGTGTACTGTGCAAATGAAAAAGAGAAATCAACGTAACGTGCATTGGTGGTATGAGGAGGAATAGGTGGAAGCTCATCATCCGCAGGAATCCACCCACACTGGGCGTGCTCATCTCGTGGGTCAATCTGTGCCTCAAAAAGTGCTCGATCAAACTGTACAGGCATAGGGTCAAGGTGAGGTGCAACAAGAGGGTCAGCAGGTATATCAACGATAAGTGGGGGATCAACATGATCAGCAGCAATAACATGGTCACCCTCCAGTAGTGGTGCATCAGCAGGGTGATCATCAATGGGTGGGTCAGCAATCACAGGATCAATAGGTATGCCAGCATGAGCAGGGTCATGCTCAAGCACTGGGTCAAGAGCAGCTACTGGCTCGAGGGCCATGGCAGGCTCGGGATCAACGAACTCCATATCAAAATCTGCATGATCAGCGAATGCAGGGTCAACTGGGTCTACTGGGTCAACCATAGGCTGATCCAAGTGGATGAACTCTATCTCCTGGTCCGGGTCGTATCCAAGGGAAAAAACAGGGTCTGAATCCTCATCGAGGTCGTGATCGAAAACAAATCTAGGAACAGAGGCAGCAGATGATGCCCTATCAGGATCTGAACCGTGTGAATAGTGCTGTGCGCTCCGAGTGTGTGACGGTGCGGAGGCCACAGACTCGAAGGAGTCTGGAGCGGGTGAGTGTGCAGGTGACTCCTCAGCTGGAGCGTCTGCGAGTAACAAAAGACCACCGTCAGCTAGAAGGGCCTCGCCCTCAACATCGTCCTCCAGGGGCTCATCATTAAACAGATCGACGTCGTCGTCAACGTCGGCGTCGAGGAGCATATCGTAAGCAGGATAAACGGCCAAAGGTATGGGAGCAGGGATCTCTACGAGTGGTAGGTACCCAGCAAAAGGACCATCAGCGGGCTCATCAACAGCGTCGGGCAGCGCAAAGGGCTGAAAGTCGTCCTCGTCTGTGCTGGTAACATCTGATGTGTGGACCTCGTGCTCCGAAGACTCTAAGTCGTCTGATACTATGGGTCTAGGGCCTGTGGTGTCCGAATCACCTGTGCCGGGCGAGTCCATGGTGTCTGTAACACAAACATAAATATGTACAAATAATCAATCATACAATCAGATAAGCACATTAGTCACCAAGTAAGCAATCAAATAATTCTCCTAGTCCCACTAGCCTCCCAGCCTCTCAGACTGCTCTTCCTAGTCCAACTAGCCAAATTCTCCCAGCCTCTCAGACTGCTCTTCCTAGTCCCACTAGCCTATTCTCCCAGCCTCTCAGACTGCTCTCCCTAGTCCTACTAGGCAACTACCTCGGTCTCCTAGACCGAGCCTCGGTCCTCCAGACCGAGCCTCAGCCTCTCAGACTGAGCCTATAAATAATAAATAAATGTGCTCAACATTTGTTTGTAAAAGTTTTGGATCTGGACTTGAGTGGTATGCAGTAAAAATGTTTTCGTGAGAGCCCTAGTGATCATAGTCTAGACTCGAGAAAGAATCCTAGTTCGCTATGATCAGAACTCTGATACCAAGCTGTCACACCCTGGCTTTGCGGAAGCGTGGTTAATTTGGTGTGACTTCTTAATACCATAGCTTAATCATAACAAAGCTATATGATAATAAAACCATGCAAGATCATCCATAGATTTAAGTTTTAAAACCGAAGTAACATAACATTGTCTTAGGGACTACAACACCATAACATAAAACATTGTTTTGAAAGGCATAAACATCAACATGAATAAAACGCAGTTTAAGATTTGTGACTCGTCCAGGAAAAAGTCACATTTCCTAAACCGGGATGACCTCGGAACCCATATGCAGCGGGAAAACATAACATACCGCGCCAGATCTTTAATTCCCTGAAATACATGTAAGTTGAAAAAAAATCAACAATAATGTTGAGCGAGTTCATGTGTAAGTGAGTAAATAAACCTGTGTATGTATAAAAATCCTGGTATGTAACAAATAAGGAAAAAGAGATCACCAATGGTTTGCAAGGCCATTGATATGTGTGAAGTGCAAGTAGGAAGACTCAAACCTAGCAGATTTATGCGTTGGGTACAAAGTCACCCCGAGGTCCGTTCTGTGTTGGGCCTGGGGTTGGGCTCGCTACACCCAAATAGATCTACCGCTCCTGCCCCTCGGTCCTACCTTGAGGATTAATGGCCTCAAGTTTCTGCCTACCCACTCACATGATCTGAATAATAATAACCCTCCTTACGCTAACCATACCATGTAAGAATTATTCGTAATCATAGTAACATGTATTTCACCCCCGCAGTTTAGAAAACTGAAAACAGTTAAGAGAAAAGGGGGACATGAACTCACAGTGGTGCATCTCTACCAAGTATATCTCCTGATCAAGCAGCTGTGCGACGACCTACACGTACTAAGTCTATCAGACGGACGGCCGTGCCTTAGCTTAAGGTTTAAGTTTTTGGGAAATAGTTAGACAACTATTTCGTGTTTATATTTTTGTAAATACTTGGTAATTATTCTCCTTCCCAAGGATGGGGGATTTATACATGTGCGTTCGTATTATTCTGGGATCGTTATCATTTGGTAATATTATTTTTACCCTAAAAATAATATTTGTATAGTTCACAAAATAATCATAAAAATTCACAAGTGTTGTTACTAAATATATACTAAATATATATCTTAGCAAGTTTTTATTTTGTGAAAATCCCACCTCCTATGTTTTGTAAATAAGTCGTGGCGAAATCTATAATTCGAAAACACGTTAAAAATGTATTTCTAACACTTGTAGTGAAAATATTTCTAAGTGTTAGGTTTTTGGAAAAATTTCGCCAGAGTTTCCTCTGTAACTGGAGGTGGCCACGCTTTCAAGCGTATCATTTTCTTTTACAAATCAAACCAACAATTTTCTCATTCAATCAATAAACATTATTCAAACCATCAAACTAGTCAATATAGATGTAAATCGCAAAAATACATGAACTTGTGATTTATCCAAAATATGAAGTAAATCCCATTACTTTTAGTGGATCTTTTGTATAAATCAATCCGGTTTCGTAAAAGTCTCGTTTTTAACGAAATTCTATCTTTACAACTTCTTGTCAACATTTACAAAAATAGTTCTTTGTCGAAACTTAGTGTTACACAAGTGTTTACACACTTGTGTGTTTACTAAAATCACTTTTGGTTATGTAAGATCCGTCTTTAAAAGTATGTTTTCTCTTGACACGTGGTCCTTTGAAAATACCGCTTGTAGATCCGTAGATCTACTAGTTTTAAACACTATTTCGTAAGTAAAATCGTTTTTACACAAGTTCAAGTTTCTCGTGTGGTAGAGTTTCATCACTTAACCCTTGTTACACTTAAACAAGCTCTATGTCATGATCCATGATCATGACCAATCCGGGTTAAACGATGATCCGAGCTACCACAACATAGATCGGCACTAAATAATTACACAAAACAAATCCTACATGATTTACACAACCCTTGTGCTATTAACCAACATTTTTAGCATTTTTAGTAGACTTTTTCATATCATTTTGTATGTTCATGAATTTTAACCGTCATATATCGTTTTAACCACTTTAAAATAGATCGAGAGTGTGTTTCAAGCAACTTACTACTAGCTCGAGGCTAGGGAAGATTCTAGTCGAAAAATGCGTGGATAAAAGCAATGAGAAGAGGTCCTTCGCGTTCCGAATGCACCAAGCTTCCTTATGTGAGACCCTTAACACTTGTATACCCTTGGAATAGCTTGATCAAGACTCGAAAATGGATGGGTGTTATAGGGGGTGTTCGGCCGAGAGTTTGGGAGAGAGGGAGAGAGTGTGCTCAAGTGTTGTGAGTTGTGGTGAAGTGTTAGTGTGTTATGTTATGAACTTATAGACAATTGATAGGATCATTATCCAAAGGATTATGTGTCTAATAGATATTAGACACTAGTGATTATTATAATCAAAATAGGACATGGGTGTCCCCCAAGGGGACCGAATTCGTTGGAGGGGGGGGGTTCTTAGTTAGTTTCCAAGGATTAGTTAGCTATTAGTTAAGTTAAGTGTGGAGGTTAACTCGGTTATTAGTATGTTATGCGTTATAGCGGGTGTTAGGGTATTCAGGGACCCTAACTGGCTCAGAAAAAGAAAAACAATGTTGATGGCAATATTTTTATGTTCCGGGTAACGTCCGGTTGTTCGGTTGGATAGTGATTCGTTAAAGTGCTTAACAAAGCTTTAAAGTGTCGTTATTATTATTTCTAGTGACACAACTTATTCCCGACACTTTGGAAAGTGTCTAGTAATGTTTTTCTCATGTTTTGGCACTTTATTAGATAGCTAAATGCTGAATTTTTATTTAAAGTGCTGAATTTTTGTACTTAGAGTACGTTTTAGGCACATCCGGTCACTGTAATCTCATTCCTAGTGACGCAGTTCTACAACCCTTATATCCCTACACTCACCACTAGTGTAGCAAACTATCTCAGGCTCTTACAGGCCTTAGAGGCAGTACCTGCATGGTGCTAGTTATGACAGCACGTTTAATAGGTTATCCATTCATTGTGCTACTGTGCTTTTGGTGCATCAAGGTTGTCACAAAGGTGCTGTAAGCAAAACATGGAGTGACAGCAAGTAAAGTATGATGCAAGTAAGTACATGTATCAGCATTCAAGTAGCAGTTTATCCACAAGTTCAAGTAAGCACAGTAATTAAGCAGTAATTAATTATTAATTAAGTCGTACGGATACCTGGTTTAGTGAGGGTTGTCACAGCCCCGTGTACAGAATCTGTATTTGGGCGTTTGAATTAAAGTTACTGATTTCGTTGAGCACGGGGAGTGTTCAGTGAGCACGGCCCCGTGTTCATGCTCTGTATCTGGGTGTTTTATGCAAAATATGCAGCACGACCTCGTGTTCAGCAAGCACGGCCTGTGTTAAAACCTACTGTAAATGCAAAACTAACTAAAATGCAGAAAAATGTGCGCGTGTTTTGAAAAACTGATTAGGCCGTCGATTTTAAGCTTTCTTAAAATCCTTGTGTCCCCGGCAGCGGTGCCAAAAACTTGATGCGTGTCGAGTGTGATAGGTTTTTAATGTATAATTTAAGCCCCTTTACGCATTTTAGCCAAGTTTTAAATTTATAAAAACACGATATTTACTAACACTAAAGACACATGTGGGCAAGTGCACCCATCGTGAGCGTAGTATAGTGTTGGTAAGATACCGAGGTCGTCCAAGGACACAAGAGCTTTTACTACCGGTTTATCCTCATTGTCTAATCAAATAAAAAGTTAGAAAAAGGTTTTTAAACAAGAAAAATAAAACTAACTAAAATGCTGAAAAATAAAATAAAGTAAAAACAGATAGACAAGATGAATCACTTGGATCCGACTCGTGTTTAGTGTAACCTTTGATTATTTCCGCACTTTTGCACTTTTTAAGAGATTATCTTAGTTATTGTAGTAGGCCCCTCTTTTGAAGGTGACGTTACCCTCAACCCAGTAGTTTGAGTCAGCAAGGATACAATCCTAAAGGGTCGGATTATTGAAAGATAATTAATTAAGTTATTAATGCATAATGTGGTAGGCCCCTCTTTTGAAGGTGACGTTACCCTCGGCTAAGTAGTCTGAGTCAGCAGGGATACAGTCCTAAGTAGCCGGGTTAAAGTTTTAATAGTAGCTTACATATGAAGGGATCAAAGAGTTTGGACCCCCGCCATCCAATACCGGTAGGTATCGAAGGAGGTCCTACTAAATTTGACCCAGGTCCTTGCAGGATCTATACACTGAACAAGGCAAGACACTTACCAAACCGTTCCCTTAACCCCCGACGAGGTAGCCAACATACCTCCATATAGACCGTGGAGATATGAATGGTGAAAATCTTTTATTTTATATAGACAGTAAAATAATGCCAAGACACCACGGACAAACGATAAGGAAGAATCACCTTCAACATAAGAAATTAGTTATTAAAGTCATTAATACATAACCAAATAAAAAGTGCGAAAATATTAAAAATAAAAAGTATTACACTAAACACTTGTCTTCACCAAGTGATGTAAGAGACTTAGGCAAACATGGCCTTTGATTGTCAAGAACTCTTACGATCAATCTTAGATCCCGAGACGACTCACACACTCTATGATGGATGATGGATGATGGTGGTGGATGATGGTGTTGTGGTGGTGGTGGAGTGTGGGTGAAGTGTGAGAGAGGTGGTGTGCCAAGGGATGGTTTGCATATGAGCCAAGCACCCCTATTTATAGCCTGAACAGCAGCTCGGGCACGGCCCCGTGTCCACCCTCCTTCTCTTTCTTCATTAATTGCAGTTTGTCTGCATTAGTTGACCACGCCCCTGTGTCCGCTGGGCACGACCCCGTGTGCAGAAGCGTATCTGTACTATCGAGATTCCCCAGATTTTGCGAATCTTAGAGTTGACCACGGTCCTGTGTCCGCTGGGCACGCCCCCGTGGTGGGTGATAGAAGCTTCTACAACTTTGTCTTTTCTGCAGACACTTGGGCACGCCCCCGTGCTCATTGAGCACGGGGCGTGTTCAGCCTTCTGTTCTCTTGTTTTTGCTTGGGAAGATGTTGTCGGGGGGTCGGGCATGCCACGTTTGTTCTTTTTCTTGTATTTATGTTAGATTTAGCTGCCTTTTTGCTTCTTTTGTTCATTTGAGCTCATTTAATCCTGAAAAATACAAAAAGGAAGACAAAAACACACTTTTTCCAACATTAGTACTAAAAAAAGGGTTAGTTTTATGTCACAATTGATGTAATTTATATGTTGCATTTTGCACACATCAGTATCCACCATGCTTTTAACACATTACACCCGCCCCGTTACCTAATCGCTTCCCTAACCCAACGGTTCAAACAGTTTCAAATGGTTCACACAATCAATCAGATTCAAACGGTTTACATAATCAATCAGATTCAAACGGTTCACATAATCAATCAGATTCAAACGGTTCACATAGACCAACAATTTCAACGGTTCAAAACAATTCAAAATGTAAAACAATGTGTCCATATACTGGATGAACATATGCAACAAAATGTAACATGAAAATAAATGTGCTAGCATGCTAAGAGAACATACATAGCAAAACATAATGAAATCATGTACTATATACGTACTAATGAACATAGCAAGTACATAATATAAAAGCATGAAAAGCACGAAAGTAACAAGTAGGCACATGTGTATCACCCCAAAACAGTTTAAAACAGTAAAAGAGGGGACTATGTACTCACTTGAGAATGCTTAGAAGTCTTGAATAACAACCAAGCAAAGCTAGAAGGATCACGTAAATTAAACGGCACCTAATATAGGTAACTATGTTAATAAACCGGACCTAAATTGGAGGATCGGATAAAATGAGGTTTCGTAAACCAAATGAGTGTAGGGACTCATGTAATATGGTTTAACAAAGCCTACATTCTAAAACGAAACCTAACCTAAGTGCTTTCGACCCATTACGACTCGTTAAGGTAGCTAACGCCACTTTAATGCGTCGTTCGCGTAAAACGCGTTCAGACCGCCTAACTAGTCCTATGACAAGTATTATATGCCTTAACACATCTAATAGTGTTGCCTAATCAGTATAGATGTCAAAATTTAGGTTACATATGCTTAAAATGAATTTATGCGTAAAAAGGACATTTTGGTCATTTTCCTGAGACATATAAACTACCTATCATACAACTACTTAAATGAAGTGACCATAAGGTATAACCTCGGAAGGTTATTCCCTATACAACTATGGTCACAATATATGCTTGGTCGGATCCTAATGATCGACCAAACGGGTCGGGTTCGAAAGTCTAAGCGGTTGTTTAGACCGCTTATCTTACGTCCCTATATAAGCACTAAACTAAAAGTGATGAGTTAAACATGTTAAAACATGTTTAACAAAGTTTGAAAACAAGTTTGATATCAAAACAAAATGTTTTGATACCTAAGAATAGTTTGGTTGCAAAACACGCATGAATACGCATTTTGATCGAAACTATGACTCGTCACTACACCTAAATAACGTGGTAATCAGTAGGTATAGTCACAAGAGACTATAACCATCGTGATTACGCTCACGTTACGAAGTTCAAACGAACTTCGTGTTGACCATAGACTGGTCAAAGCAGAAAGTCAAACATTGTTTGACTTTTACGCTTAAAACGCATAAAAGCATGAAAGAAACTTACAAAGGGTCCAAGCTAGTAAGAACTTGATCTAAATACTCAGGTATGAAGCATAAAGCTTCAACTTAGAGCATAAAATTAGAACAACGTGTGAGGAAAATGGAATGAGAGCTTGGGTATTTATAGATTTCGGAGAACCGTTAAGATCATTTCTCGCATTCCGTGCCTTGATCTTGACCCTCCATGTGGGCACATGGTTTTCAAAACCATGGGAATACTTAAAACCAACAAATTCCAGCCCATAGAGTGCAAAACTTGGGTTAAAACCATCAAAACCTCAAAAATGGACCAAGTTCAATGTATCTGCCAGAAATTTCAAAAATGGTCCCTGTACTTGTAAAACTTGATTTTTTTGGCACTTTTAAGCCCCGTTAACCCCATTTCAAGGCTCTAAAATAAAGTTAAAGTATAGGGAACTTGAAATGTGCTAAAAAATATCTCGGATGTCGGTTCGTTTGGTCGTACGGTTGCGTTGTTCGGTTAATTACGACGGAAATCGTAACGAACGCAAAAACGATCCAAGTTACGCGACGAGTGTAATTTTATCATGCCAATCACTAAAATAAAATATTTCAATGATTTCATAAATTCTTTGATGTCCGGATATATTCAGAACGTAAGATATGCGCGAAAATGCAAGCTTATGCACTTTTTGACGCTTTTAGTCCCTATTGATCAATAAAGTTTATTTTTGCGCACCAAAACACCACAAAGCCTATTTCTAAGCTATGTAAAGTATATTTAGGGCATGTTTAACTTATGATCAAGTTCCGGAACGTTCGTTACTATACAAATTGGTATAGTTTCGAAGTTTGACGCAAATAGTCCCTACGATCGAACAACCTTGATTTCGACACACCAAACCATCCAAAACTTTTTTCTAAGTTATGTAAAGGTTATTTAAGGTATGTTAAGCCTATATCATGGTTATGGAGTGTTTGTTGCATTAAACTGGTTATATTTACGCATTAGATCGCGTATAACCTTTCAGAAAGCGATTTAAAGCTCGAAATCGAACATGAATTGATATGTGCACATGACACACAAATTTATACAAATCCCAAGTATGAAAACACAATATTTCATTGATTTGGTATTTGTTTGATGGTCGCGGAGGCACAGGTGTCAATTATGTGGTTTGCCTTGATCATGGTAATGTGATATATATGATTATGTTTGTTTTTGTTTTTTATTTTTACTAAAGTTTTGTTATCTGAGTTATGACTAAATGATGATTGTGAATGATCTGCTGCAGATGATGATGATGATTGTTCTACGATTGTTTCCAGCATCATTGTTCCAACATCGTTTAAAGTATGTTTTTTTTTTTTTTGCTACTCCAATTTTAAAATTTTGAATTTTTAATTTTGAAGTGATATACTCTAATTCTCGCTTTATATTTCAGTCTAATCACAGTTGTTTGAAATTCATACAATCTGCTGCGAGTTATTATAGGTTTGTATTAAAAGAAGCATAAAGTTAAATTAAACACAAAGAAAGATTATTAAATGTACCTTTAAAATATTTTTTGCTTATGACTAAATGGTGATTATATATGACTTTGGGCAGACGAGGATGATGTAGAACCCGCAGTAGTTCCTACTAAATGCAAGAAAGGATCTGCTACTGCTGTAAGATAAGATTTTATCTTACTAGAGTAATGGTCTTTCCTGCCTTTTTTGTATTAAAAGAAGCATAAAGTTTGGTTTAAAGCAGTTCTTTATGAAGCAAGTTAAGGATTAAGTATATGAGGACAGGGCTACTCTTCAACAGCTGAAGAAGTGTTTTCATGTACTGCATCTTGGTCTGTTCACGAGAGATCAGGTTTCTAGAAACCTGATGTTGATGCATTCAGTACTTCCATGGAGTTCATGGCGATTGTCAAAGATATACATTGTTGGAGTTTAAAGCTAAAAGCACTAAATTTTAAGCTAAAACCACTAAATTTTTGCTGTTAGGTTCGTAAATTTCTTGGTGTTGTTGTTAGATTTTAAAGTTTCGTTGTAATTTTAAGCTGAATAAGTATTATTGTGTAATTTTTAATATCATCTGATTATTGCAGATCAGTACTTTTGATGTAGAAGTGAAATTGTTTCTGAGTTTAATTAGATTATATTGATGTTGTATCAATTTCTGTTAGTGTATAGATCTGTCAAAGTTAAAGTTTTTTAAAAGAGAACATCTGCTCTAAATCATCATCTGCTGATCTAACGGCTGTTTGACTTGCTACTGTTGCCAACATATGTTGTTGCTTAATAGAGCTTTTTGAAGAATTTCCTCCTCTCAATTGCCAACATCTGTTGTTGCCAACATCTGTTTGACTTGCTACTGTTGCGAACATCTCCTACTTTAACAGATGTTCGCAATATCTTTGTATTGCAAATGAATAGATTTTTTTTATCTGAGTTATGACTAAATGATGATTGCTGATGTGTCAATTTTTTATCTGAGTTAAAATACATTTAATTTCAAACTACTGTTCTATATTTAAATGTCAAAGGTCTGGCCCACATTCAAGAGTGGAAACTACTGCCCATCGCCAAGAAAGTATAACTTAGCATATGTTTCCTTTGACAAACATATATCTTAGCAGTGGTTTTGAAATTGCCGGAAATTTCAAATTCAAAATGCATGGGGATATGTACTTTGCAATTAAGGCAAGTCACTCAATCAGTTCTGTCTTATGGTAAAGGCGTCTTATGGTAAATGAAGAGGTTAAGTGTAATTATAATAACGTGTTTAATTTTATATTTTTCCCATGGAAATGCATTAAAAGCCTAACGAGTGTCGCATCATATTCTTTCGTCTGACGATGTATTTAGTCATAACCGCCTTCATTGGGTATATAAAATACATTGGGCAGAGGTTTTGATCATTACCGTTTTCATCCATCTACTCAATCATCTTCAAAAGTTTTTTGTTTATCAATATCATTACAGTTTCTTTTACTTTCTTGTGTTTGGATGGGAAGGGGGGAAACACGCTTGTGTAGATCTAACTGGAGTCTCCCCCCTTGTCGGGCTCAAGGACAAGGGCTTTGTCGTAGGGCAAGCGGTGCTGAAGGCAGAGGCGAGCAAAGTGGCAAAACATGAGAAAGCTTGCCTGGAGAATCAACATGTGTTTGTCCCGTTTGCGTTTGATACCTTTGGGGGTCTCGCTCCTGACGCTGTGCGACTTTTGAATCGGGTTCAAAAAGTCGTTAATAGTAATTCTTCGTCGCTAAAGGTTTCAAACTTTGTATTTAGTATAATTGGTTTTTCTATTCAAAAGGGGGTGGCGGCGCAACTTGTTGCCCGACTACCTGCCATTGCTTTGTAATTGCCCTTTTTCGTGTGGAATGATTAGCTTACATTGTTCATTTCAAAGACGCATTGGTTCACTGCAAAATGGAAAAATTTGGGTTTCAAGTGATTGTTGACGAGATTTTCACAAGGCTCTCTACAGAAGATATTGGCCGTTTCAAATGTATTTCCTAGAATTTTTATAGGGAATTGTCAAGTCATGGATTTCAGATGATGCATGCTCTCCGAAGTGGAGACTTAGTACAAAAGAAACTACTCTCCTTTAAAGACACGTCAATTGTCGTTGACGACGTAGTTGCTGGTAATTTGGATGTTGTTAGAAGCAAAACCTTAAGTTTTCTTAACACTGTCCACCCTAGCTTCTTACATATTCTATCGTCATTTAATGGTTTGTTGTTAGTTTGCAATGAAGGGATTTGCTGTGAGCTGATTCTTTGGAATCCAACTACCAGGCGCTATAAGGTTTTGTCTGATGACTACTTCAATTACAATCACGATCGAAACTCTGATGCTCGTGGAATTTATTTTGATCAATTTAATGATCTGAAAGTGCTGAACATCAGATGTTACCGTAATGTAGCTGCAGCTAGTGTTTACTCACGACGTTGTGAGTCATGGAGAACAATAAATTTCGGTAGCGTAAACAATTATGGTTCAAGTGGTTATTCATGGTCTACAGGAGTTTATGCTGATAAAACCATATATTTTATGGTTTCAAATTATTGGTATCCACTAGGTGAGAGGAACATCGTTGCTTTTGATGTTCTGAGTGAGACTTTCAGAATGCTTCGTTTTCCATAGAGTATTGTAGTCAATCCTTGCCAAGGGCATTTTTTGACCATCGCAAAGAGGCTGCATTTTATTGTTATTGGAAAGTCTGCTGAGCTAACTGCTGATTTGCTCAGATACGAAGAAGAAGGTTGGATGAAGGTGTTTGTTTTCAATAATCCTCGTGTAGTTGATTATGTAGATAGGCGTCGAAGGACTAATATAATTGAAGACAACAAGTGGCTGATAACAAGCATCTGGGGGGATATGGTTGAAGTTGATCTGAGCAACGAACTTCTGAAATACCTCCAACATGTTGACAACTACAATGGTCCGAAAGGAGCTTTACTTATCGAGACTACTGTTTCACCAATTGATTAGGAATTAGTATGTTGTATTTTATTGAATGTTGTTTGCTGTTTTGACAATTGTAGTTTTATATAATTAGTTGTGTTAAAATTATTAACCTTGTTTGTTATTTAAATTAAGTAAATGAATATTTATGTTTGAGAGTGTAAAAGCTTGTAATATTGGCAAAGGTCTGTTTAAATGATCAAAGCTCTGTTATTGGGAACAGATGTTTGAAAATAAAACAGTGGTTGATACATCTGTTGAATTGGGTCAACAGATGGATGAACTTTGTATGCTGTTTCGCCCATTGATTTCGAATTAGTATGCTGTATTCTATTGATTGTTGTTTGTTGTTTTGAACTTTGTTTATTATATAGTTACCTCTGTTTGACACTTGTAGTTTTTATATAATTAGTTATGATAAAATTATTAACCATGTTTGTTATTTAAATTAAGTAAATAAATATTTAGGTTTGAGAGTGTAAAAGCTTGTAATATTGGCAAAGGTCTGTTTAAATGATCAAAGCTCTGTTATTTGGAACATATGTTTGAAAATAAAACAACGGTTGATACATCTGTTGACTTTGGTCAACAGATGGATGAAAAGAGATGTTTGGAACTACTGTTGAGATAAAGCAGAGTGTTGTGGAGAAAACTATGGTTGAAACCGCTGTTTGGTTAAAACGGTGGTTTAAAACCACTGTTGGGTTAAAATAGTTTTTTGTGGAGGTTGAAGGGGATTAAAACGACTGTTGGGTTAAAATATTGTTTTTTTGGAGAAGGACCATGCTTGAAAATAAAACAGTAGTTGATACATCTGTTGACTTTGGTCAACAGATGGAGGAAAAAGATGTTTGAAACCACAGTTGGGTTAAATGTATTTGTTGTGGAGAAAACTATGGTTGAAACTGCTGTTGGATTAAAACGGTGGTTTAAAACCACTGTTGGGTTAAAATAGTGTTTTGTGGAAGTTGAAGGAAAAGCAAAAAGCAAATTCCTAGGCAATTGCTTAGTGTCTTGGCAAAGCAAAAGCAAGCAGCTGTTTCAACATCCACTGATGAGGCAGAGTATATTGTTGTTGCAAGCTGTACAGCCCAACTACTATGGCTTCAAAATCAACTGCTGGATTTTGGTATCACTTCCTTAAAGACACCACTCATGTTGGACAGTCAGGCAGCAGAAAATATCATCAAAAATCCAGTTTCACATTCAACCACCAAGCACATTGATATCAGACATCACTTTGTGAGGGATTGCTATGAAAAATATTGATTTCTCTGCATCATGTTCCAACTAAAGATCAGCTGGCAGATGTGCTAACAAAGGCTTTAGACACATCTACCTTTGAAAGCTTGATCTCTAGGATTGACATGCTGAACATGGAATAACAGGCAAAATCCTGTTTTTCTATGAATAAAAGTATTAGAATGTTTTCAGAAAATCAAAAATTCATCCTTAAAAATAGCTAAAAAATGAAAATTTTCATTAAATCCTTAAAAGTCTGCCATAACCACTGTTTGTTTCAAACATCTGTTCTGCTGAATACTATCCCCTGCTAAAAGTCAACCTCTGTTCTCTCATTTTCTTTGTTAATGACTGTTGTTAAACCTCAGTGTTTTATTCCACTGATAGGCTATCCACGGATAGTTATAGTCAGCCACCGTTTTCATTTTCAGCACTGTAAACCACTGATATTGATTCATCAGTGGTTTCCTAACAACTGTCATCCATTATTCATCAGAGGTTGTGATGTGGACAGTACTTAGCAGATGATCTTTTGTAACCGCTGCCACGTCAGCATTCATTTTTTCCACCTATAAAACCCTGATCAAAACCCCAAACAGGGTTTTCACTGTCGAGTCGAATTCAAAATTCCTTTCAAAAGCAGTTTACACCAAATTCTCTCAAATCACTCATCTTCTTCCTTCATTCTTAACCACCTTCGATTCATCATGGATCTTCCATTCAAAACCCGTCATAACTACCTGTGTACACTTGCAAAAACAAGTCAAAACACAGATTTTAATTCCATGATTGATGCACTTTCATCTTCAAAGTACAAAACTTTGTTGACCTGCAATGAAACCATCTACCTGGGATACCCAACAAGAGTTCTGGAAAAAAAATGCAAAGCTTGAAACTAAGGACAAAAAGACCTTAGCTATTACTTCATCAATAAGGGGAATTCCAGTTACCATCACACCTCAAACCATAAACCATTTCAGAGGTTTTTGAAATAAATGATCTTATATGTAAAAGCTCTTTCCCAAAAACAGAGTACTAAACTGATTTCATTGAGAGAGGGTATGAAGAAGAAATGAAAAAGGATACTTTACAAAAGGACAATTTTCCATCTACCATGAGATTTTTATTCCATACCCTCCTCATGTGTGTGTCAAATAAAACAACAGCTTTTAATGAAATACCATTGAAAATCCAATACCTGGGCTATGCTATCATGGCTGAAGAAAATTTTAACTACTCTCAGGAGATTTTCAATTATATGGTTAAGAAGGTTAATAAAAAATCATTTTTATTGTTTCCAAGGTTTTTAAGTTTTTATCTTCAAAAGAAATTTTCAAAGGATCATGCACATGTGCTTATCCAAGGAATTCCTATTCAAATAAACAGCCTAACTTCTGAAACATTCACAAGGCCGTCAAAACCTTCAAAAACACAAACATAGGTACCTGAGCAGAATTTAGCAGCAACAACTGCTCCTCAGGCCCCTGCTGTTGAGCCCACTGCTCCTGGTGATCACAGCAGCACAACCCCTGCTGTGAAACCCACACCAAAAATCACCAAAAAGACCAAAAAGAAAACTATCCAAAAGCCCCCCAAACCCACCAAAAAGGTGACTCTGGAAAATGAGATCCCAGAGGTAACACATGTGACAACACAAAAGTCACCTGAAACCACTGCTACTACTTCCTCACATCAGATGGAAGAAAGATCTCAACCTGAGCCTAAAACTCCTCATGTATCATCTCAAAAGGATCAGGTTGTATCAACAGGGACACCACAATATGAAGCAATGGATTCACTTGAATCTATCTTCGACAGCCCAGCTCTCGGGGCAAATTCTCTTTCTATCTCTATCGTCACTGCATAACTCCTACTATCAATGATACCTCTGTTGGATGCACTTGATATAGCCCAGATACAAATCAGTTCTTCTCAATCACCTGTCAATGAGAATATACCACAACAAGTGACTGAGTCTGGTGTCTCTATCTCTGCTAACCCACCAACAGTTGAGGAGGCTACACTGCAGGAATTACAAGTAATTCCTGTCAGTTGTTCAAGTGGAGCAGCTACTACAGGTGTTGAACCCACTGGTTTACACCTGGATAGTAGTTTCATTAGTGAGACTCCCTTGAAGACAATTTCTTCTTTGGGAACCATAGTGTCCACTGGTGTGTTTCCATTATATACTGGTGACCTTAAAATGGTAACCTCTGCTGAAGAAAGAAGTCCCCAGTACCGAGAACAAGGGGCATCAGTGGATGATTTTTGGGAAACCTTTCCTAAGTCAACCACTGATACAACCACCACTGGTGGGAAATCAGATGATCCCATTAACTTGGGTGATGGTTTAAAATACAAAGAATTGACGGAGAGGGTTGATAAACTTGACACATCTGTTGCAGAAATCAAAACTATGCTGCAACAGTTGTTACAAGCTCAAAAGGCTACATCCACTGCTGCAACATCTGCTCCATCCCCTACTGAGCTATGGCATCTGTTTCAACCTCTGCTTCACAAACAAAGACAATATGCAGATCAACAACATGAAGTTCAACTTCAAATGGTCAGAAATGTCATGGAAGCTAGGTACAAAGATACTCAAGAAGATATCAAAGCCATTAAAGCTCATCTGCTTCAAACCACTGGCATTGCTTCTCCTTCAATCATCTATGTTGAAAATCTTGATGATGCCAAAAAGGGAAAGAAAACTAAAGGGAAGAAGGGAAAAGAAGATGGTTTATACATGCCACCAGATTCAATGTCCAAACTTGTGGTAGAAATCCCAAGGCCAGATGGTTCCAAAAAGGTTGATGAGACTCAAAATGCATTTGTTACATTAAAGGCAAACATGAAAGAGTCAATGGAAATAAAAGGGTCTAAAAGGTTTGAGGAGGAGAAGAAAATTTTGATGGAAAAAGAAGAGCAGGGTACTTCTAAACCTAAAAGAAGACAGCCTACCAGAAAAGTAAGCCAACCCAAAACCACACCTTCCAAAGCCACCAAACAAACTCCTCAAATCCCCAAAAGTTCCTCTCATCAAACCTCCAAACCAACAGATGTTAAAACACCTGTTGTATCAACAGTTGTTGGTACTTCAGTGGTTTCAACAGATGTTATCCCAACAACTGCCATCACTACTACATCAACCCACACTCAATCCAATGCCATACCAAAAACAATATCACCACCACAAAAACCACCTGCCAAAAAGCAGAAAACAACAGTTGACACATCAACTGTTGTAGTGACAACAGTGGTTGAAACACCAGTTGTTTCAACAACTGTTAGTCAGATACCCACTACTTCAATCACTGCCACTCAACCTAAAAATACACCACCAACTTCTCCAAAGCACAAAAGGAGAAGGATAACAAACATTGTACTGGAAGATGACACTTCCCCAACTCTAACATCTACATAACCACTGTCCCTTGTCACCATTCCAAACCCTGTTCCATTATCTTCAGTTCAACCCTTCAATCAAAACACTGCCATTGTCCCTGCAGGAGTACAATATCTTCTAGATCTTCCAACAATCAGGGAGGAAATCAAATCCTTCTACTCTGAAGATGATCCCGAAAAGAGGAAACTCCCATCTGTTCAAGGTTATCCTTTGCCAAGAAATATAGAAAAATATCTCAAAATAAAGGCCCAACAAGCAGAGGATATGTCTAAAAGAGACACAGAGGGAAAGTCTGACAAAGATATTTAAAGAAATTTGCAATACCTGCTCATCAAAGTTAGAACTTTAGAGCATTTCTCAAAATTCCTTTGTCAGAAATTATCAGAAAAAGATGATGAAAGCATGAGAAATGACTATCTTGAATACATCATGGCATACAAGAAGTACAAGGCAGAAAAGTATCAATACAAAGAATGGACCATCAGTGAACTGCAAGAGGAGACAACCATAATTCAAAAGATGATTCAAGACAAGGTAAAGCAAACTCCTCTAGTCTGGGCCAATTACAAGAAAAATGTACCAGAAAGGGTCTTGAAACTGAAAAGAATGAAAGAAGAGTTGATAACTGCTGATTATGGGTCAAGTAACCAGGTTATGTAACACCCCAAAAATTTACGTCCTATAATGTATTGACACGTGTCATAAGCTTGAACGTGTGAAAGTATACTCTAGAGGGACTAAAGTTGACAAACATGGAAAGTATGTGAATATAAGGGTTCAAAATGTCAACAAGGGATAAATATACTTTACTATAACCCTACATGATGTTTATACCCTTAAACGAATAAATCATGGATCATACGAAGCTAAATATGAAAGAAAGTGAGAGATTACAAACTACAGGGGTTAAATGTGTCAACATGTTTAAAGTGTACCTCTGAGTGACCTTTTAGCAAACCCGAAGCTTTGTAACGATTAATTATGCTCACTAGAATGCGTGATAAAAATTTCACCAAGTTTCGTTATCGTATGAGAAAGTTATGATAAAATTCGTGTGCGAGGGGTTAAAAGCGTCAACGTTGAAATCTATGACTTTTCGGGTAATCAAAAGTTAACCAAGGACTTAACAAAGTTGGTATAAGTCTTGAAGCCCTTAGAATCCAATTTAGAGGGCCCAAAGTGCAAGAAATAAAGGTAAAATCAAGTTTGGAAGTCCAGGGGTCAAAACTGTCAACATTTGAAAGATTCATTGTGCTGGCCAAGGGCTTGCGCACCTCAACACTAAAAACCTTACGGTGCGCAAGCAGGTCCCAGATGCAGCAACTCGGGAATGTTGTCTGTTCAGCCCTTCAAACGACATGTATTGCCCTTAAACACTTCCAAGAGTCGCCTAAACTAATCCATAGGCCTTAGGGACACTTGTTAATCATCAAGGATCATTGGTAGCATGATTTGTCATGATCTAAATGGATCAAATTCACTATAAAAGGCCCTTGATGTTGCAACTTTGTGATCACTCATTCCACCTGCATTTGTGGGACTCTCTGGAGCTTATGATCAGTCTCTAGTCATCCCTAATCGTGCATTAGGCTTGTGTAAGTATGCTTAACCTTTCTTAGTTGAGTTTTTATTTAGTTTTAGCTTAAAAGTCAAACCGTCGTAATTAACGGTTGACTTAGCGATTAATCATTAATGGTCCAGTGATTGGTCGAATTGAAGGTAGTTATAAGTTGGTAATTATGTGGGCATTAAACCCTTAAAAGGGCACCCACTGATTCCCACTCTAACTAGATCAAATGTCGGGTCAAAGTTGTTTAGAAAAAGTTAACAGAAGCTTAATTTGCAAATTAACATGTAATTAGCAATGTAGAAGGCACGTAACCTATTTTATCACTGATATAACTTGTTAATAGGTATAAGAACTAGTCTAAGCTTGTTTGATCCGACAATTTTCTGTTTAGACCCGGTTCGGAACCGAAAGTCGCAAAACTTTGACTGTTGCTTTGACTTCAGTTCTGACCCGATTTAGTATGATTTGGAAATGCCTTAGAGCTTCCTTAGGACCAGGCTACATGTTAGCATAACCCTCTGTGGTTGGATCGTTGATTGTCCGATTCGTTCACTCGTTTCCGTTAAATGCCTAATGTTGACCAATATGCCCTTTTAACCATAAAACGAGAATTTTGGATATGTGAAAGGACAATAACCTTTGTTACTGATTTATAAACATGTCCCTAAAGTTTCACATCAGTTGGAGGTCTATAATAGGAGTTATGCTAAAAAGCGCGATTAAGAAGCTTTTTGTTAATTAAACGGCGCAATTAGCATAAAGCTTATCTAAACCCAATTTTCGACACCAAAACTTTTACCCACTGATGTAATATAATATTTTGGAATTTTTGAAGATTTTTAATTATTTTTAACCTGCTCATAACCTACGGTTATGGCCTTGATTCGGTAAATACCGATTTTACCCTTTTCGTTCATAAAATGAGTTCTACATGATATTTTGACACCAATCCAATTGCTACTGATTTTATATAATAAATAAAGTATTTTGAACTTTATAACCTGATCAGAAAACTCAGATTTCCGGTATAACCCGGAAATCGCTTAAAATGGCTTTTTACGCGTATTAAACGCATAGTTTGGGTTTAAAACCATTTTGTCATATAAGACCTATTACCAACTGATATAACCTGTTACAATAAGTTATTTTACTGATGTATTCGGACCCGAATCTCAGAACTTCATCTAATCTCTTTTATAATCTTTTAAATGACCAAAATACCCCTACGGGGCTTATATTAAGATTAAACTCGTTTTGGGCATAATGGAAGGTATTCTACTGATATCACAACATGTATAAGGCATATTAACTTAAGAAACCTGTATAGGACCCATATGGCTACCCGTTACGCCTCTTGCGCGTTCGGTTCGGTTTATGTAACTAGTTTGCATAAATTAGCCGAAACGGGTCAAACCTTATCATTTTCATTTCAAAATCCAGGATGTATTTAGTTTACCCATTTTATACAAGTCTTCATACTTGTTGGGTCTAAAACACATTCTATTCCGGTCTTCGCTTAATCATGCGTTTGAACCGTATATTTTCCGTAAAACTAACCGGTCTAAGTTTAGGCTTAATTAAAGACCCGTTAGTATTCTAATTGGTTATTTATACCATCATTCCAGACTAGAGCCTTCCGGTAAATTGTACCTACGCTTACTTAAGTGAATACGGCTGAGTTATTATAAATCTTGCTATTTATGACAGGAGCTAGCTCAGGTAAATACTCTTAACTTATTTTCCCTATTACGGGCTTGGGATACGGTAATATAAATACCGCATGGTCAGGTATGGGATTCAAAGACCAATGAGTCGGGAAATCCAAATAACCTGTTTTAATTCGTATTGCTTGACTGAAACATTGGGGGTTAATGCGACCGTGTCCTGGATATCCTTGACTCATTAAATGCAATGGCCACGACCTAAGCACGGGGTGTAGGCATACACCTGACAGATGCTATATGCTTATTAATTAATTATACCCAATAAGGGATTCCCAATAAGGGAATATTGGTGTGTCGGTTAATCTTGAACCGGCATAGAACCGGGCCCCGTATGTAGAGCAAGTTATGTAAAACTGATAACATGAGATATAGTTTGTCCCAAGTATAAAAGATTAATTTTGCCTTGAGCATTTTAATCAAAGTGTCAACATATTTTCGTGCCTTGTGCACCTAAACCAATTTTCTTAAACTCTTTTCAAATGAGTCAGTTGAGTGTATTTACCTGTGAAAACTGACGTATTTTCCAAAGTCTAAGTGACAGGTACAAGTACGTAATAGGCTGGAAGCTGCTCAGGACGTTAATAAGGAATCTTGCAAGTTCTAGGCGCCTAAAGTCTGTTGAACAATATTGATGTTTTAAGATCTGCCTGTGGATCCAACTTACATTCCGTTGTAATATTTGACATTACATTTAAATCGGATTGTAATATATTTATCTTTTGCTTCCGCTGTGCATTTAAATTGTGTTGTTTGACTATGATGATATCAACTACGTCAGATACTCCCCACCGGGCCCACCGGTCAAATGTGGAAAAAGTCGGGGTGTGACAGGTTACAAGGTGGACAGAAGAAAAGGTGTTAGCTACCCACAAAAGGTTGGAAGAATTAAGGAAGAGAGATCCAACTGCTCCTAAAAAACCCGATTATCCGGAAGCAGTGGTTCCGGTCAAACAACAAAAATTGCCACTCAGGAGACCCACTGCTCCACATGCTACCATCCTTTATCAAAGAAAGAAACAAAAGCAGATGGATGAATTAACAAAAGAAGACAAGGCTCAAGAAGAATACATCATCAAAATGGTTCTTCAAACACTTATGGAAGAAAAACAAAGACTCAGCACAATCTAAACTTTAAGTTTTTATACTCTAAACTTTAAGTATTTACCGATTGACTTATTTATTTATAAGTCTATATAAATATAACTATATTCATCATTTATATTTGTTATGCATGGTTTTCTAAGAAACGACCCGTGTTTGCACACGGGTCTTACCGCTAGTATATATATATAGGGTTAGGTTCATTTGTAAACAACCCGCCTTTGATTATCAATACACAAGTGTAAACATATGTGTAAATCAATGGCCATGATAATGAAAATACACTAGTGTATTTTACGATTTAATGATGTAAATCAATGGTCAGGATTTGATTACTCAGTTCACAAATACAATAGTGTTTACTCTACACAACCTCACCCTAGGGTTCTTGAGTGTGCCATCACCACCATGGGACTCGGGACAGTATGCTGGCATGATGAAACACTCCACGCCACCTTTCTGCACTCCACACTTCTTGGTTTCACAAATAGTATAGAATATTTGAAGATTAAAAATTTGAAGGTTCAACTGTCACATATTGCAAAGCAAAAAAAAATAAAAATAAAAAATTACGCCGCCTAAAAAAAAAAGAAAAAAAGAAAATAGACTTGTTGCTCTGGAAAAAAGACTTGTAACAGATTTTGCCTACATCCATCGGACCCACTAATCTGAACGTGGCGTCGAAACCTCGTGGCACCCACTAGCCACCCCTTTTGACATACATATACAATTATACATACATATCAAACACACAACCACAACCACAACCACAACCCATCAATGGCGGCCGCGGCTTCTTCTGCAATCTCCTCCCCCTTCCTAGGCCAGGTAAACAAACACCATAAATTTTCAATCTTTATCATGTTTTCATTTGTGGGTTTCTAATAACAACATTTCATTTTCTTTTTTCAGAAAGATGCGGGGTGTGTGTCTCCGTTCTTCGCACACCCTTCAAGCTCAATCAAGATTTCCCACAAAAAACTTTCCACCAAGATCGTATCCGTCATGACTCCACAGCAATCTGAACGGAAACCATCCGCCACTGGCTCAGTTGGGGTTTTTTTTCTTTTATCTGTTTTCAATTCATGCATGTTTATTACTTTTTAAATTATTATTAAATTCACAAAGATTGTAGCTAATAATTGATACTTTAACACCATCAGTTTGATAACTTTAGAAACTTGCTTCAGTTTTCCTGTTAATTGATGCTTTAACGGCCGGCCCTGAGAATTCGAGAATTCGTGTACCCTGTTCGAGCTCGAAAAAATGTGTCCTTAGGCCATAACGAAATTGGGTATTGGGCTCACTAAAGGTCTAAACCTAATGCCAAAGGGGTTAATATCTAATCTAAACCATAAGAATAGTTTGTAAAGGGGCCTATGTTGGTGTTTGTATGTGTGTACCCTGTTAAAAAATATTTTACATATACATATCGGGTTTCTTTTATAAAAAAACGTGCCCCTCGAAATATCGGGCCCTGGCCGGTGGTCCTCCCCGCCCACCTCCAGGGCCGGCCATGCTTTAACAGGTCACACCATCTGGTTGAAGTTAGGGTTAGTTGGGCCATTTTTACATTCATCTGCATAGATCAGTTTTGTTTTTATGAAGTTATTGTGTTCACATCAAACACTCATAATGTGAGTTTATGGGTCACTTTTTTATTTATTTTTTTGATTTTTTCTGAAGTTAATGTTTTCAGATTAAAAAATGTGAGAACTTGAAGAAAGTCAACTTTGAATGTATTATGCCGGTTTTGGTTATCGAATGATTTTCTTCTTTATATGTTTTGAATTCATGAATGTTTTTACATTTGAAATTGTAAATATGACAAAGACTCTAGCGGTTAATTAATGCTTTAGCACCATTAGTTTGATAATTTAGAGCAAATAAGGGCTGTCTGAACATGAAAGCATGTAACTATAGGTTAAAATTAGGGTTAGTTAGGTAATTTAACATTCATATGCGCAGTGGCGAAGCTTGACAATGAAGACGGGGGGTCGAAAACGTATATACCAAAAAAATTCTATAGAACCGGGGGGTCGAAAACGTATATACCCAAAAAATTCTATACAAAAACTACATATATTATATATAACACTTCTGAGCGAAAAGTCCCCCCCCCCGCGGGCCCCTCTTAAGCTGCGCCCCTGCATATGCACACATATTTTTTTTTACTATGAAGTTAGTATTATTTTTCACATCAAAAGTTCTTTTTCTGAAGTTAGTGTTTCCAGACAAAGTTTGAAGTACATCAATGATCAAACACTCATACTGTGAGTTGTGGGTCATTTGTTTTTACTTTAGAAATATGAGAACTTGAAGAAAATCAACTTTTGAGTGTAGGTTAATTATGCCTGTTTTTGGTTATCGAATGATTTTCTTATGTATTTTGTTGTCTTGAATTAAAAAGGTCTAGAACTTGATGCAAACTAACTGGGGTTTGGTTCTTTTAGGTAAAGACCGCGATGACGATGACCGAGAAAATATTTTCCAGGGCTTCTGAGAAATCCCAGTTGAGCCCAGGTGAGAATGTGTGGGTCAACGTTGATGTCTTGATGACACATGATGTTTGTGGCCCCGGTTCCATTGGAGTTTTCAAGAAAGAATTTGGGAATGATGCCAAGGTACCATATTAAATCATATTGTCATTGTTGTAATATAATATTATTGTTTTTCGAATGGTTACTTTTCGATGCATGGTATGAATTATGTGATCATACATGAGTTATGCGGTTATTGTTTTAGGTTTGGGACCGTGAAAAGGTTGTCATCATACCCGATCACTATATCTTCACAGCCGATGAAAGAGCAAATAGAAATGTTGATATCTTGAGGGACTTCTCACATGAGCAGGGGATCAAATATTTTTACGATATCAAAGATCTTAGCAACTTCAAGGTATCATGTTTATGCTTTTCGAATCTTGATTTTATATATTACAATTTATAATTTATAATCTCTTGTTTTATGGATGTTTACAACAAAATTGATTATATATATATATATATATATTTTTCTAGGCTAACCCTGATTACAAAGGTGTATGCCACGTTGCTCTTGCACAAGAAGGCCATTGCAGGCCCGGAGAGGTACTCCCAAATCTAACAATTCAATTTCTACTTAGTTACTAGAACTTTGGCAGTGACAAAATGGACGGGTCGGGTCGGCCCGTGATCATTTTTATTAAGTAATACTTTATTATGAATAATTAGTGTGTGAATATGAGTATGAAGCTACATTACAAAGCTAAATAGTTCAAATAATAGATAAAGTCACATAAATAATAAAAGAAATAAAAATAATAAATCAAAGATTAATTTTGTAAAGAAGATTGTTAATCTAACAGGTGAAAAAGTTCCCAATATGCATGATTGCAGGTAAAAGAAAATGTTTAATATTGACGATAAAAATGTAAGTCATTTGACTCATTTTGGTACATTAAGGAAAGTAGGTTAGCGTATAGATCGAGCTCTATTTCACTAGTAACCTTTTTTTTAATAAAATGATTTGGGAGGTTATATGCATTAACTATACACTTTGGGAGACTTTTGACATGTTCAACTTCATTTTAGCTTCTTTTTTACCCGTTAGAGATAAAACCTAATATGAATTGATCCAATAATAATAAACGGGTCGAAATAGCCACCTCTATTTGATCAATATATAAAGATTTTGCATTTGATTATCTTAATAACATTACTTTTAGGTGTTGCTTGGTACGGATTCCCACACCTGTACTGCTGGAGCATTTGGCCAATTTGCTACTGGAATTGGAAACACGGATGCCGGTTTTGTGTTAGGGACCGGAAAAGCTTTGCTCAAGGTTTGCAAAAAACATATTTGTTACAACAATTATTGCTTCTAGTTATTTCTTGTAGCCTTTATATTGTATAATGTCTATTTATCTTCTCGATTTACAGGTTCCTCCAACCTTAAGATTTGTGTTGGATGGAGAAATGCCTGATTATCTTCAAGCAAAGGATTTGATCTTACAAGTAAGTTTGACTTTGACCATCCCTGTTATTATCCATAAAACGAGTAATCTTTAAAACACTCTTTTGTATGTTGTTGGCTGATTATGGTTTAATTTTTTGTTTGAAGTATCTTAGATTTAAGTTTTTCTTTGATTGATTATTTTCACGTTATAGATAATTGGTGAGATATCTGTATCTGGTGCAACTTACAAAGCAATGGAGTTTGTTGGTACGACCATTGAAAGTCTTACTGTAAGTTTTTTTTCTTCTTTGTTCTTTCTAAAGCAAGCAACTCAAGTTTTTAAAAAGTTACGTGTATGCTTTCTTTTGTGTTGCATAGATGGAAGAAAGAATGACGTTATGCAACATGGTTATCGAAGCTGGAGGGAAGAACGGCATTGTTCCAGCTGATGCTACTACATACAAGTACCTTGAGGTCCGTTCAATTTCTATTTTCGTAAACTTACTTTCAAAGGCAATGTTAAGTGTGTGTGGTACAAGTCTACAATCAAATAAACGCCCCTTTTATATAAACTTACAACATAAACACTTAAACATGGTTTGAACTTCTTGTATTGCAGGACAAAACATCCGTGCCTTATGAACCGGTCTACAATGATGGTCAAGCAAGGTGATTCCATTTCCATTTTTGCCTTTGTCGTGATTTAATTTGCAAGAACTTCAGTATTAATATGCACACTGATTACTTAACAAGAAACTTATAAGTTCACATTTTGTGTCCACATATATTATATATAAATATTTTTTGCATTTCAGGTTTCTTGCTGAGTATAGAATCGATGTCTCCAAACTGGAGCCCCTAGTGGCAAAGGTTTGATTTTTTACTTCTATTAGACTTTGCAGTTTTCAGTAGAAGTATCGATATGGGTTGGGTTTTATCTCAATGTTAAGTCAATAGATATATATAAAAGGGGAACAGGTTAAAAGGTTTACAAGATTCCCAAATAGTTTTATTTAAAAACATAGATTATAGATAGAGTAAAATGCCGTTTTTGTCCCTGAGGTTTGGCCAGTTTTGCAACTTTCGTTCAATGGTTTGCTTTTCGGCATCTGGATCCAAAAGGTTTGAAATCTTGCCATTTTCATCCGGCTCGTTAACTCCATCCATTTTTCTCCGTCAAGTCAGAGGTATTTCTGTCTTTTCTACTTACGTAAAGGGCAATTCGGTCTTTTTTACTTTATGTAAAAAGACCAAATACTCTTGAAAAAGACCGAATTGCCCTTTAAGTTAACAAAAAGACGGAAATACCCCTGACTTAATGGAGAACAATGGATAGAGTTAACGAGCTGGATGAAATGGCAATATTTCAAACCTTTTGGATCCAGATGTGGAAAAACAAATCTTTGGACGAAAGTCGCAGAACTGTCCAAACCTAAGGGACGAAAATGCCATTTTACTCTTATAAATATAATGACATTGCTTTTGTACATATAATTAAAGCCTTATTTATGTATTATATTTTAAAAGGACAAAAAATGTTTGTGGGTCAAGCACTCAACCTTACCCCGCTGGCCCATTCGACCAGTACTAAATGGGCCCATTTCGACCCATTACTCAAACTTCTAGTTTCAAGAAACGATAGTAAGGCACTAAGGTGAACTTAAATGCTTGAATTTAGCCCGTTGAGATTCATGTAATAAAGATGTTAGTTTTTTCATGTTACAGCCTCATTCTCCTGATAATCGGGCTACAGCAAGGGAATGCAAAGATGTCAAAATCGACAGAGTTTATATCGGATCGTGTACCGGTGGCAAAACCGAAGATTTTCTAGCTGCTGCCAAAGTTTTTCTAGCTTCAGTAAGATTTCATAAGTCATAACAACTTGCTGCTTATTTTATGTTCGCTTCGATTTTACCATTACATCCTCTTTTCTCATTTTTACGGGTCTCACGTTATATAAACCGTCAATTCAACTTGCAGGGTGAAAAGGTCAAAGTACCCACTTTTCTTGTTCCCGCTACTCAAAAGGTTTGTAGTCTAATGCTAACCACTACAACTTCGTTAATTATTTCTAGAGTAAATGCCATTTTCATCCCTGAGGTTTGGCCAGTCTTGCGGCTTTCGTCCAAAGGTTTGTTTTTTCGCATCTGGATCCAAAAGGTTTGAAATCTTGTCATTTTCATCCGACTTATTAACTCCATCCGTTTTTCTCCATTAAGTTAGAAGTATTGCCGTCTTTTTGGACCTTTTTTTTTATTAAACTATTAACACTAAAGATCCACCTTTGTTGACTTTATTTCTTATGGTGTTTTTAGTTTAATAAAAATGTCTAAAAAGATAGTAATACCCCTGACTTAATGGCAAGATTTCAAACCTTTTGGATCCAGATACGAAAAACAAACCTTTGGACGAAAGTCGCAAAACTGGCCAAACCTAAGGGACGAAAATGGCATTTTACTCTTTTTTTCTATTTTACAAAGTGTATAATACAACATAAAATTTGGTAGGTATGGATGGACGTTTATACCCTGCCGGTGCCCGGTGCTGGTGGAAAGACTTGTTCTCAGATATTCGAAGCTGCTGGATGTGATACACCTACTAGCCCTAGTTGTGGTGCCTGTTTAGGTGGTCCTAAAGATACTTATGCTCGCATTAACGAACCTCAGGTCAGTGTGTTTTAACTCTACAGTGCAATCGTAAATCCCGTTATTAACACTGTTAATGATGGCAGGTGTGTGTCTCGACCACAAACAGGAACTTCCCGGGCCGTATGGGCCACAAAGATGGTCAAATCTATCTAGCTTCTCCTTACACTGCTGCAGCTTCGGCTTTGACCGGTTTTGTAACCGATCCAAGAGACTTTTTGCGTTGATTTCATTGCGGTTTTTGTTAGTTAAGTGGCATAACCTTGTTGTATGGGACTTACCGCCTGTTTTCATCTAAAATACCATCCTTCTATGTTTGTTGCACATCATATTTATGTAATAAACATCAATGAGATTTGCATTTATGCACATTGTCTTCTTTCATATTTTCAAGTCATCAGTATTTTCAGTTTTAATGGTTGATTACTTGATTTATGTTTGAGATGTAGAATTAGGGAATGAACCGAAAGTTCAACGAACAATTCGTGAACCGTCTGTCAGGAAGTTTGTTTGTTGTTTGTTCGTTTAGTTAAATGGACAAACATGAACGACCGCGTTCGTTCATTTATGTTCGTGGACGTTCGTTAACGTGTTTGTTTATTTTCATTTGTGTTTGATAGTTCATTAATGTGTTTAACTAGGAGAGACACCCGCGCTACGCGGCAGGATATCTGGTAAGAAAGGTGGTTAACATATTTTTTTTACCAACCTTTCACATATACGACATTACGATAAACAAAGAAACACATATTTTGTTTTGTTCCTAATAAAAATTGACTTATTTCAAGTACAAGTCCGTTTTTATTAAAAATTTATCTGAACATCAAGAAAAAACTAACCGTGTATTTAGTTACTTTTTTTCTAAAAAGACAACGAAAGCAAGTTGTTAGAGAAAAATAACGTTACTAAAAAAATAAATGAGTTAAATATGTATATAGTTTGTAGTATAAGGGTCGAAATTCATAAAAACGAATATCGCTCCCGATAATTCGATAGTAGAATTTCTTTTATATCAAATATGACTCTATTTTTTTCAAAATACTTATATCGAAACGTTGAGAAAAACAAACTGATTACAAAAACATATTTAGGTATTTTTAAGTTCACGTAAGTTATTAAATAAAATTAAAATTACTAAACTTAAATGAGTTATCGACATGTATTAGACATGTATTCTTTGTAATGTAAGGAGTGAATTATTTATCCTTACATTCCATTTATAACCATGTATTAATTTCAAAGTTCCTATAATATACTTCTTTTTGTAATATGGATTTTTTAAATATATATTTGGTTAAAAAAAAAAAGAAATACTAAATCCATATGTTGTGTTGGAGTGTTATTATAATTTTGGTTTTGTAGTAAATAAAAATTATAATTTTGGTTTTAGAGTAAATAAAAGGAAGAAGTCCAAGTTATGTTTAGATGTTCAATTAGGGAAAATAAAAAAAACGGAACATGGAAAAAGTCCAAAGAGAATCAAACTCTGGGCTGCACGTTGGCTTTCATATTAACTTTCCACCAAAGTAACAACTTGCTTGTTAGTTTTCTCGCATTATTAATCTAATACAGAGAATAACTTGCAATTAAAAATAAATAAATGAAACATACTGGATGTCATATGACATCCACTGATTGACTCCACCACTCCTCACTAACCAATAAAAAGAGGATATTAGGTGACATGTTGGGGCTACACAACAGGGTATTTAGTAAAAAGATGGCGAGCACATTTTCATATCAATCTATCACATGTAAGACATTCTAATAAACAAAGAAGCTTTATAGTTTGTTTTATTTCTAATAAAAATGTTTATTTGAAATACAATTATAGTTTAAAAATAAACATGAAAGAAAAATAAGGTAAAGAAAAAAAAATCAAACTTAGGTAAAATGGATTATGGTTCGTTGCACTTTCCATTGAAACACTTCACCTTGTTTGATGAAGATAAATCTAATTATCAATATATCTTAAATTAAATGATGAAAAATAGGTAATAGATGCCAAATGTCATCCACTTATTGGAGTCATAAACATATGACTGTACATCCTCTTTGTATTTGTTAGATATAGAATTATTATATTTATTTAAATACTTCGAAATTCTAACAATAAAATACTTAATGAGTATCAGTGTATTATATATTCTGTTCAATAACGTTTTTTTGTGTTTGTTTTCATTTGTATTGATGAGCTCGATTGCGTTTATTACCTAAAATTAACAAATGAACACGACCAAAAAATCTCGTTCCCGTTCGGTAAGTGTTTATGAACAGTGTAAAAGAATGGACCTGTACGGGTCGGTACTTCTACGATGATGAATGGCCACACCTCGTCTTCTCCACTTCATCCTAGACCTGTAAACAAGAAGAGGGAAACGTGGGGAAAGTAAAGACGGCCGGTAGGGGAAGAATCCCCTATTTCCAGCTACAAAAGTGTTTGCCCCATATCTCATGCCCTAATAAGGAGGTGGAGACCTCCTTATATAGGAGTTATGGGAAACCCTAACCTCAATGGGCCAGGCCCAGTTAGGGGTTGTCTCTACGAGCCCACAACCTAGTGTAGTATGAACTACTACGCGCTGGGCTTCGCGGGTTAGTACACAATAATTATAATATTAATATAAAAGGCGACAAGTAACGTGTAACCATTTGGGCCGGGTCAAGTACCTTACCTCGCATGTCCCCCAAGTCTAGTTTTGCTCCCGCGTGCAAGCGCTGGGAGTAACACTGGACTTGTTAGGAGCTCGGGAGTGAAGATCGCTAATTTTAGGCTTACATGCCGTCCAGGTGCGAGAAAATTGCTGGCCACGTTTGTTGTGGTTGTCGTTACCTGTGAGTGGAGATAATGGAGCAATGAATAGTACATGATTGTTCATCGTGGGAATTCGTTGGGCAAACCTGGCGCATATTGATCGGTTGTAGACAATTTCCATTTGCATAACCACGAGCTTGTTAAGGTTGCGCGTACGTGGTTAGGTCCCGCGCATGAGCCTTGGAGCAGGCTGAGTTTTGGTAGTTAAGTGTCTCACCTTTGGATGATTTTTTCGAGTGTGGCCCTGCCTTAGCAGTGCGCACACGGTCATGTGGGCTACTGTAAAATATTCACCCTTTGGTATGACTTTTGTTGGTTAACATATAGTACGCTAACAGTGTTCAACCTATTGAAAGAGTTGATGTTAATGTGACGACGATCCCTACCACGCGTCCGTGTCACCAGGATCTCCGTTGTCGTAATGTGCAGCCATCGGTGGTCATAGACGCATATGCGGGTGTTATGCCACCTTAGGCGAATGTAGAACCGCTGTTGGTTGTACCAGTTGTTGTCATTGATGATCCGGTTATAGCAATCATCGTTGCATTCGGAAAGAATGATATACAATGCACCCCTGCAGAAGTGCTTGCAATGCTCAGTGACCTCGGAAGGGTGCTTAGAGCGTTATTTATGTTCCCCTCAATGTTTTTATAATTGTGGGACAAGTACTTGGTTTTTCATCAGTGGTTGTGCATCTATTACCAAGATACCCACTGGAGTAGTAGTGGTTGAATACATTTATTACCAAGATGCTCACTCATAGTGCGCTATATGTTGTGAGCAATACTATTTCGTATGTGTAGGTATTTGTATTAACTTCGTTACACTTAGTATTGTCATTTTATGTTTTACCGTATTGTGCAGTTCATATGCGATGGTATGTTGTGTTTACAAGTGTTTATATGAACACTTATTGATACCAGTTATAATGCGCGTGGCGTTAATGAACACTTGAACAACAAAGTGCTTTCTACGCGCTTGGCATGAATGAACACTCATTGAGATAATAAAATGCTTTATACTCGCTAGGCGTGAATGAGCACTTTATGTAAGCTACTACGTGCTTTTCCCGGACGCGCATTGGCGTGGGAAGCACTTATAGTAGGTGGCATGTCTGTTTAAATTACCTCGCCGACTATGGCGTGAGGGTTTTCTGTTATCTATGCCACATATTGGCGTGGAGAATACACATCTGAATAAGTATTTTTCCTATCGCATAGCGTGTGGAATACTTATTCAGATAATCAAGTATCTTGGTTTTGTCGTGCGTTTGTCTTGACTACCAAATTGCGTATGTTGTGTCGAGTGGTATAGTTGTAGGCCAAATGATGTGAGAAGTATAAATATCGTCTGGCGTATTGAAACATCCACATTATATAAGAACCGATGCGGTATAATGTGCAGTGGATATCACCTAAATGGGCAGCCTGAGAGAAGATGATCACTTTTAAGGCGTAATGGCGCTATACCCTGCTAGTCCCCCAGTTCAATGCTGCCAAAGTATTTTAGTAGCTTTGACCTTGATAGGTAATAAAAAGAAATCGACAAGTAAACATGAAGTATAACATGCTAAGAAAACTCCGACATGCTTATTAATCGACTTAAATGTATTGTAGATAAGTGTGCGTAAAATAGAGGTGAGACCATTAGCGACACTTTTTGTTTAGTGGGCAATTCTAATAGGTACCCTTTTAATATATGAAAGTGTCACAACCCCCGATCCCAAATCCCCGGGAACGGGCGGCCACGAGCCAGTTTCGGTGGTATCGCGTATTGTCTAATTTGGCAGCGGAAATTTTCATCAGGGTAGTTAGGAAATATATGATCAGAGTAAAATACCACATTTTCATAGTATTAAACACATGGGATAAAACCCAGGTTTGCATTACACACATTTTAATAGGAATAAATCCTATTTTATTCAATAAAAACATCTATTTTATTTTAGGTAACTTTATTGCCACTTTTCCAAGCCTTAAGTGCTGTCCAGCTGGCTTCTATTTGGCTTTCACAATTTGTTACCTGAAACGCGTTTTAAAAATATTTTGTCAGTGGGAAATACTGGTGAGTGAATCCCAGTTTAATCAAGTTTAAGTAAAACCCAGTGTACAGTATTGAGGGCGATCTCGCAATTATATTTGTTTCCAAAACATGTCAATTAACATCCATGGTACTGTCAGACCCGACTTGTGGAAATGTTACTCCTTGACCAGGTGGTAACAAATTTTGTATACAAAACCCCAACATACTCATGATAATTGTATTCTTACAAATACTCAATAACTGTTATTCGCATGGAAAAATATTTAAGGTTTTGTATAAATAGTTCACAAAATAGGTTTACAAAAAGTGGATAAACTCACATTGCTGTCTTAGATTTTCCGTAAGGGTTTCCTGAGAATTATCTATAATTTACACAAATGTACACGCGTTAGTATAATAACCCATTTTAACATTAGTAATACCCTCCCCGAGACGGCATTCCAACGACTACGTCGGGCAGAACCACGACAGCCGTTACGGAACCCTAGATCAATCAGGCAGCTTATCTAATACGTATCCAGGGGTTATAATACTTACAACGGAGCAGAACTTCGCTAATTAGGGGGCTATAATACCCGCTTATAAAGCCTACTATTCAGAATTTTGAGAAAGAAATCAATTTTGAACGAATTTTGAATGAAACCCAATTGCCTGCTTATATAGTTGCTGAGTCTGGTCCTCTCGCGGCCCACGTAACACAAGCACAGGGCCTACGCGGCCCGCGTTGACTCCAGGTCAACGTGTAGCTTGTCCGGGTCACTATCTAGCCTCGACGTGTGTTGAGCCACGTGGCGGCCCAGGGCCGTGCCACCTTTTAAGTTCACGCGGCCCGCGTGAAGGTTGGGCTTAGGCTTACGCGGCCCGCCTCAAGCCCAAACTTTCAATTTTTAATTAAATTTAATAGTATTTAATGTATTTGGGGCCCATTTTCACGTATGGGTGTATTTTGGGACATATTGGGATATTTTAAAATATTTTAGGGTGTCGGAAAAATTATGGGGTGTCGGTTTTATTGAGGGTTGTTATAGAAAGAATTGTCAGGTCATTTTAAAAAGCAGATATATAACTTATTGAGTACTCCGTCAAGCTATTTAGTTATGTGAGAGCATCATATTTAAGGATGAGGTTAAGAACCTGTCACCCGTGAGTCTTGTACGTAGATGTCTGACATAACGGTTGCACCGAGTTTGAGATTGTCTATCGGATATAATAATCCGGCAATTGAGGCGTCATAGTGAGAAATTACCTAGCTAAGTCCGCGTGCTTGCATAAAGGATTATTCAATGTTTAGTTTAGCACGTGTAAATATTATGACTATGTCCGCTCATAGTCGTGGTGTCCCGAGTAGATTACCCAGTTCAATGATGCTAAGCATGTTAGGACTTAAGTATCAAAAGTGATGATATAGGCGCATACGACATGCCAGATGGCCAATCAAGCGTTGCCCAATGCATGTGTAGGCAATGAAATCTTTTGTTCATGCGTTTAGAATTTCGTATTTTTGAGGTAGCATCATCATGTCAGGTTATATACGGACCATCATATAGGTATCTATATATAGTCAAGTGAACCAAGGGCATGCAATGAGATGCGAAGCGTGTTTGAATGAATGAAGGTGTGTCACGCCACTAAATAAACAATAAAAGAGAATTGTACCTGGAATGGCGTTCCTAAATATGTAGCTCAACATGATGAACTCCAGCTTAGGTATGTCCTTACCAAAGTATAGCTTGGTGAAGGCGTAAACGGCGACAAGGACCACCCTACCAATAAGAAGGTTTGACAAGAAGTTGTCCAACCGATATCGCATTGTCGGAGAAGGTTTTTCAGGTGTGTAAATCTAATGTCCGAACCAAGGTCTTTGGTCTTGGTGACTACGTTCTGTAATGTTTGTAGTGTTACACTGTTCCTGTCCCGCTTACGAGAATCATGTGCTCGATGTGTTATGTTGGAGACGGTGAGAACATTATCAGGAGGACTGTCCAGCTTGAGGATGTCAATTCCTACCGATGTGCCGTTTGATTTTGCTAAGTGTCAGCTTTCAAGACTTAATTGTAGCTGGGGGGTGAGTGATTAGCCCGGTGTGCTAGTCTCCCGGTCTATTGCTGCTTAAATAAACATTAGGAGCATTGAAATAACAAGGGGGAAAACTGCATTATTTGTATGTATACATAAGGTTTGCCAAAACGCGTCCTACTGAGACAAGGACTATTATATGTACAAGTCAAAATGATCGAGCTTGGTTGCTTTTTATCTTGCCCATGGCGTATTATACTGCGACGATAATACTTATGTAGTTTCGATCATTTTGAAGAAAATGATTTACGTATGCTCTTTTTAATGGTAGAGGTTATCTGTGCCACCAAATTTCAAGTATCGGCTCATGTTAGTTAACATAAATGCATGTCCATGATGTGGAAGATGATGTGGATGTTGGGGAGGTTACCCGACACCCCATAGTCTTAGTTAAATGAATACATGCTCATATATGTGTAAAAGTGGTGCAATAGCGGTTGTACGATCTCGTGCTATAAGGAATCGACACATGTAGAATGTGATGTAGTGTAAAGAGGAAAGCATTGAACCATTATAAGTGACCTGGTTCCGTTAAAAGCTCTAGTAACACGATTAAAGCGACACGCCGGTGTATGTGCGACATACACGGGTGGAGGAGTGGCGACGTGGGTGCTACAGCAATGGCGTGACTAAATGCGCCCCAACCCCATTTATAACAGTAGGTAAGAGGGTTGGAAGGTATATCTTTATGCATGACAGCTTGAGAATTTCCAACAGGTACTCTCGTGTTTTGTTTTGTTTTACAGTAAAATAAATTTATAAGCGTGACCAGAGTTGTGACTTAGGACGGTGTTCATCGGAGATGGCGCGAGCAAGAAAGGTATCCGCCGGAGACGATAGGAGTGAACGGAAAAATTCGCCGGAGTGGCGGGTAGAATGAAAATTCCCGACGGAGGCGTGGGTGGATGAAAAGCGACCGCCTGAGTTGCGGGGTGGATGAAAGTGTTCGCTAAGGTGGCACGGGTGAACCGAGAGTATTCGCCGGAGTTGGCGGAGTGGATGAAAGTGTTCATCGGGGGCAACATGGTGAACCGAAGTCCGCCATTGGTGGCGGAGTGATTAAGTAATCAGTCGGAAACGGCGCAGGTGGACAAAAACGTCTGTTGGAAACGTTCCGGGGTGAATAAAAGCTTCCGCCGGTAGTGGCGGGTTGGATAAAGGCTTCCGCCCGTAGTGGCGGGTTGGATAAGGCTTCCGCCCGTAGTGGCGGGTTGGATAAAGGCTTCCGCCGGTAGTGGCAGGTTGAATAAAAGCTTCCGCTGGTAGCGGTGCGGGAAAGAACGACCACGCAACCCAAACGGTAAGGTGTCTAAGAGTGTGCTGGTTAAACAACGAATCAGCAAGAGAGTGCCATATAGTAAGGCGTTTCGAGTTTCAACCAATGCTTGAGAGGGGAATGACAAGGGAAGTGCACGCCAGGGATGGTGTGGCAAAGAAAGTCATCGCCGGAGTTGGTGTAATCATGAAAACTCATGCTCATGCCTTCTATAAACATCTCTTATGGTACAGAGGCCAGCAGCGGAGGAACCGGTGGCGTGAAGCACGTAGCGCGGACGACGGTGGCGCGAAGGTAAGGAATGTTCTAATAGTGCTTCATGATGGTTATAAGTTGTAGATGGTGGAAA